>CM077519.1:18252137-19699776 GCA_039654895.1 Mongoloraphidia duomilia
CCATATATGTCTCATACGTAATGGTATTACGGCTCGTGTGACTGTAAAAACGAGCAATCACTCGCCGTAATATGCCCCATTACGTATTTAAACATACAATCTACTATTGTGTGTGGTCACATGATTATAATATGTACCTATAAAGAAAAATAACGCTAATGACCTCAGTTGTCAAACGTCTATGCTCTATAATCTACAAACTCTCTAAAGGAAAAAATTATTAATAGGACATTACGATTTAAGGTAGTTGTCTTGTGATAATAACATCCAAAAGTTTCGTGCATAATACGCTGTAAAACAATAAATAAGTAGTGTTAAATGTAAAAAAATTTTGTTAGAGATTGTACCTAAACTGTTGTTCACATAGTTACACATATTTCACTTAGTTTGTTCGCTTGGATTATATAAAAATGTCAATCTTTTCTCATAAATTGTTGAACTTTGCGTTATTATATCTCGACAATAAAAAGGTCAATAATTTTTGGATTTTCTTTTTTAAACTCAGAACAAAAACATCAATGAACAGTTAGTTTTTTGAAAATTTCTGACTGTTACTTTTTTTTTAAATTAAAAAAAGTTGTCAAAAACACAACCTTTGCTATGCTCTCCGTGTTAATTATCCGAACTTTAATTAAGTTTATCTCGAGTTAGAGATGATCAATCAACTTCAAATTTTAATGGTATTTGTATTATAGTATCCTTAATGAGTATACGAAAATTTAGAATTTTCTGACACTATGCCCATAGCACGACAACTACCTTAATCCTAGTAATGCATTAAAATAACTTAAACCTTAGACTATAGGGTAAAAGGGCTTATGTCAGATTTAAGATAAAATAAAATTGATGACGATTTTATTTTGTTTCATTTAAAAAATAGCCCAGTCGATTCGATCACATACCTGGAGTAACTTCCTACCATTTGAACATAGCAATCGCCGAGTCGAACGGAACTTATTCAAAGATATCAAAATAATTCTTTCGGCATTTTAAAAGTTATCCTTATTGTCACTATGTAGTGCTAACATTTTTAATATTTCAGTAACATGGAATAATTGTGCACTTGGCCGCTATCTCGGTTTCTACTGGTTTCTAATAATGCAGTGCTAATTTTAACATTTAAATTCGTAGTTAGCATCCCTTAACTCTTTGAGGTATGGAAATTTCAATGAAAATAAAACCCCACAGGTACAAAAAATTTTAAACCCACAGGCACAAGAAAATTTTTATTCATAAAAACAGAAAATATAGGCACATATCTTGAGTTCATACATTATTGTGAATATAAATTTATGAAAAAAACAACATTCGCTGGCTAAAAAAATAGAGGGAGGTTTTTTTTTAAAACCGGCGTACCCATTCAGTACCTAAATCAATTTATGGTGGGTTATATTTAGCACCACTGTACCATTACAGCCTAGGAAAAGGTGGTTCAATCTATAATCCACCGTACTTGAAAGAGTTAATAAATACACAAACTGCAAATCAATCAAATTAGACAATTTTAATTAGATAAAAATGAATGATTCTTTGATTTTGAGTGCTCAAGTGGCTCCGTATCTTAAAATGACCCTTAGTGTACACCCGTTCTTCATGCAAAATGTCATGCTTTTATACAAAATTGTTTTGTTATGCCGCAGCACGTTACATGAAGAAAATTACAACAAAAAAATTCTACAAAAGCGACAGGCCACAGATACCTATATTAAACCAACTACCTTACTGAACGCACCGTATGTATCAGTAACATTATTACATAATATGTGAAGGACGGTTTCGAAGTCTGGTTTTTTTGGTCTGCTTACATGTTTATCTTGTTGATTGCATGTTTACCGAACTAAACAACAATTTTAACTGAGTTGGCGGTCTGACAGAGGTTCTCTCTATACCTACCATGCTCCGTCACCTCCCCCATTCCCTGTGACCCTGTCTACCTGCCGACCATTCGCGTTCCCTACGGCCCTTCACTTCAGTTCGGCTGACCGTTTCTTTCGCTGCGTCATCCATGCCACAGGACAGCACCGACGCACGTCTATTTTGCAGTCCTTCACTTCTCTATACTAATATAAAGGGTGTAGATTTAAAAAAAATCGGACATGTGCGAGTTAGGCTCGCGCACCGAGGGTTCCGTACCAATAACCATTTTATTAACTTCCCATTGGAAGTTATTGTAATGGGTCCGAAAATCAAAATCAAAATGTATAACAAATTTTTATGTTTCAAGGTCACTACACTATTTTTAGAAAGATGTATGTGTGTGTGTGTATGTATGTACGTACGTATGTACGTAATCTCGAGAAAAAAAATGATATCGACTACGTTAGGGTGCCAATCGACGCGTATTAATGTAAATATGATCTGAAAGAAATATTTTCAAAATCGATTCAGCCGTTCTTTTTTTTAACCAAATAGACTCCAAAAAAGTAGATTTTACACAATATCTCGCAAATAAAAAATTATATCGACTTCGTAAGGGTGTCAATCGAGACATGTTAACGTCATTTTGATCCGACATAAATTTTATAATAATCGGTTCAGCCGTGTTTTTTTTTTTTTAATTATTGTTAAAAATAAATAATAATTATGTTTTAATGATTAAAATGATTACTTTTCTGTGTAATATCTAATTTAATTATTATTATTAAATATTTATCAAACTAGGAAGTTCATCGTGTGGACCTCAGGGGTCGCACTTTAGTCCTAATAAACGACCCACCTCACGGCTTGTTTTCCTTTCAATTAATGACCGCAAACAGCAAAAACCTATAATAGCTAACGTATATAGGTATGTAAATAAAAAAAAAGTTGAAGTTTAAAAATGTAGAAAACAACGGGAAGTGGTAAAATGGAAAATAGTAATGGTGCGAATCAAGGGCGTCGCCAAGGGGGGGCAGGGAGGGGCAGTTGCCCCCTCCTAGAGATCAAATGTAGCTAAACCTAAATAATTTTAATGATAAAGTGGTTGAAAGTTTTGCAAAAAATCCCCGCAGGTTATGTTTTAATTAAATATTATTTTTGTTAAAATAAATAATTATTACTGTGTTTAAAAGTTTGATTTAGTTATTGTGCTGTCGAGGGCTTGTGAAGTTTTAGGCATTGATATTAGAACCGTTCTTATTACAATCGTCATCGAGGCAAAGACTTCCAAAGTGTAACGCTTCATGCTCTCGGCGTTCATATTTTTTATCCTCCATAATATTGCCCCATTGCCCCCCCCTTAGTCATAAGCTGGCGACGCCCTTGGTGCGAATGGCGTCTGTTATGACATAATGTCGAGAAAAGGACGTTAAACGCATTATTATTATTATTATTATTATTATTATTATTATATAGGTATGTAAGTTCATTTAAATCTTTTCAAAATGTGTATATAGCTGAATATTTACATATTATAGAATTAGACTTAGAGAGTAATGAATAATGATTATTCGGATTTTTTCCTTTATTTGTGCTATGAGACCTTCCTTCGTGCCAAATTTCAAGATTCTATGTCAACGGGAAGTACAGTAGTACCTACCCCATATGTGTACAAAATTTCAAATCGATCGGATACGTGGAAGTCGTTCAGAATTGACTTGCAAGTTTTGACCTAAACAAACAAACATACATTGCAAGTTAAATAAAAGCTTGTAAAAATGTCAAATATGACTAGATTTTCTGAGTTTTTCTTTTAACACTTTTTACTTAAATATTTAGAATCTCCTCGTTTTCAATAACTAATTACATACTCAATGTAAGCCATTTTAAAAATCATGCAAATTCTTTATTATAGTTAACATAAAAAGAGAAACAAAAAATCACCTTATTCCACTTTTAAGCGAAAAAATTCTCCATCCTGTATACACATTTAGGTACACACATCGGCAATTCATCAACCTAACTACATACACCGACGTTGTTTCCCTTTTCAATCAAAAGAAGCTCGCAATCGCCAACTGGACATGCGTATACAGTGTGTTCAAATAACCTTTGCACATCCCAAATTAGCTAAGAGTTTTTATAGAGCAACTAGCTGTCCAAGTCCAGTCCAGCTTCGCCAGGATGCATTCACTATTTTCGTTCACTATTCATCCCCATTTGTCGTTGCGTAATAATATACCGATAGCTTGTTGCCCATCAAGAATATTATCTTGCAATGAAAGATTTTTTCAAAACGGTTCAGTAGTTTTGGAATCTTGATACAAACTTGTTCTTTTATATTTTAGTATACCTATAGATAAGAGAGCTCGTTGTTAACGATATATTATTTTTTAATTACATCGCTTTATGTTTAATACATTATTTTCGACTTTGTTTATATAATATAGTGGCCTTTCTTTAAGCAGTTATTCTTATTAAGTCAGCACTTAATTTCTAACCCTTCTCCTCCTGCGCCTGGCTGTTTTCAACCATTCACTCCTGCCCGCCAATGCGTGATGAGATTGCGGTTATGTTAGAGCTTGTCTTGGACATAGAAGGAAAAATAAAAAGAAGAGGCTCCTGTTAAGTCAGCGTTTTCTTCTCCAACTTACATACTTTTAAAAAAGGACTCGTAATATTTTTCAACAGGAAAAGTTCCAGTTTCATTCTTAAAAAAACTTAGAAGCAACAATTCTATATACGGCATTTGAACAAAGATGATTTGCATCTACTTTAATTAATTGAATTAAAAAGTTTTTGTGTAAGACAAGAGAAAACGTCAGGATTCGCTTGTTCTTTATGGAAACAAGTGCCCACTGTGTCTACGTTTCCATTCACAAAAAGACGTGTTGCATGACATTCACGTAATATCGTTTCTACTTTACCGCCTCCTATGCAAATCCATTACACAAACTTGTTTGAAAAACTCAGATAAGGATAACATAATCCACTGCATGCTCTGTGTTGAATTACGGTCGTCAGTAGGTACTGCGTTGTCATATGCATACTTGTAACTTGGACGTTTACACTCACCTGAAAAAAAAGAAAACATATTTTAGTACCGGTTTTTATTTGTTTCAGAAAGAGACATATATATCTTCCGTAGATTTATAGTTCCTCAAGTAGAAGTTGGAAGTTGGAACATCAGATGATGTTTGCTCGATTCATCTGGACTCGGTGTTGACAGGAAGTCCCTATTTTTTTGACATGCTAAAATTCCCGACTTGGTAAAATAATTATCTGGCAACAAAGTGTTACACTAAAATTTTTAAATCGAATAGTTATGTAACTAAATAAAATAAGACCTATATAGGTATATGTTCACATGAAATTTTTCACTCAAATGACCTTCTCAACAACCTATCAAAATTTCAAACGAATTAAATTCATACTTTGCGAAATATTGATTTGGAATATAAACATCTTATATTTTAGGAATCAACCTCCGAAGTTTCTGGCATTACTTAGAAAAAAAACACTAGTGTAGTAGTGTAAAATCCTGTCCATACAAAATAGTACACCTACTTGTTAAACACATGTGTCATTGCATATATTATTACTGAAATCATGTAATTTAATAAACGATTTCTAGATATCCTTATCTACATATTGTCACGTTTCTGTTTATTACATCAAACGTACATTTGTGATGGTCACAATAAACGTTTGGTGCGACTTTGTGCGGTTCCAAAATTCGTGTAAATATGAACCTTATGAACATACATAACCTAAATGTTTGTATATATACAAACGGAATCGATGCAGTGTCTGCAGTAACGAATGTACATTAAAGTTAAACAAACAGGTTCAGCTATTAATCATGCAATGTTACAGTCCAAACGTACATACCTACCTACTATTTTATGCTTTCCTTCCTATGTACAGCGACAATCAAAAGTATCCTGACGCAATATTTTGATCAGCATTAAGTGGAACAACTAAATTTCAGGCGGTATTCTTGACACAAGCCTTTTTTTGAAGACATGAAAATATTGTATTGCCATTGGAACTGCATTTGTGTGCAAAGTTTCAAGTCGATCGGATATGCGAAAGTCAGTCAAGATTTAATACAAACTAAGAAGTGAAGTTAATAAAAAGCTTGGCAAGGAACTTTTATTCTTAGTATGCAAATTGTTCATGTTCATAATTCAAATATTATAAAAATCGCAGGTACTTGGAGTGCAGTAGCTCAATTGTTCCAAATGTGTTACATTATTACCTTACAGGAACTTTCGATGGCGAGAGAAACGGAACATTTATGGTGGAAATTAGGGGATAGGTAGTTACGGAAATTTCGATGAGGAAGGAACTGGTAGATAAAAAATACAGCGTTTTCCGACAAAAGGAGTGTGAATAAAGTAGATATCATCATAATGGTAAGTCTAGATTTCTATGAAAATTGTAGGAGCAGATTATTTCAAAATTGTGACCGGTAAAACGGCGTTTGAGTTTTTGAGTTTAACTGACCAGATCAAGTCGATATTATCACGATGATAAACGTCGGTTTTTAGGAAAATCTTACGGACGGAACATTTCAAAATATCAGCCAGTAAAAAATTATTAGGAAACATTTCTTGTAAGGATTTTTTTACTTAAAAATTATTTTTAAAATAAATTTACGAACTTAAACATTCTCTTATTTTAAAGAAATTATTCTTTTTATTTGGAAATCATCCTCGGAATTTGTTTTTAATTGATATAATGCCGTTACTTCAATCATTTTTTACTGGCCGACATTTTGGAATGTTCCACATACGATTTTGATAAAAATCGACATTTACCATCCTGATGATATTCAACTTTCGATTGTATAAGAGTTCACCAAAATCAGTTTTTACTGGTCGACATTTTGGAATGTTTCGCCTGGTATGATTTTAAAAATTAAGATTTAGCATCACGAATATACCTCACTTATTGTATATAAGATTAAGAAAAATCGCAGGATAGTGGACAAAATATTTGATTTATTAAATTAAATGTACGACGTTTCGTCTATAGATTTAGACTTTTTCAAGTACATACATTTTTATGTATGTACTTGAAAAAGTCTAAATCTATAGACGAAACGTCGTACATTTAATTTAATAAATCAAATATTTTGTCCACTATCCTGCGATTTTTCTTAATTTTATTATAATCACGATGGACACGATTTCTAATATAAATTGTATATAAATATATGCCATTATGACATTAGGCGTTAACAACCTCAGTTACGAGCGTCTATAATCTGCAATCTACTGATCTTGCTGTTATTTCGCTGTGGTCAATTCACTCCCAAAATCCTAGATCAAACTTTTGCCTAGAAACTTTACCTTTTGTTTAAAAATCTATAAGAAGTACAAATAAATCTGAGAGCAACTGTATTCGTATAGTACTACAAAGTACAAACACATAGAACAAAAGGCCATTAACAAATCGAACACCTACTCACACAAGTCATGTTATAATTATTATTTATGCCACCGCATCACCCGTTTCCACAAATCTGTCAACGACGGCTCTAATAAGTATGTTGGTGACACAACTGAAAGCACAACAATACTGTTCGATAAATTTATACCACCGTGTAAATACTATAATTTAACTCTGTAGTTAAACACTCAAGGCCCAAGAAATTATTAGTCCGAGTTATTCCATGTCTAGTTTTAGGTCCATTCTATATACGGACGTCGAAAACGCGGCAGAGTGTAATTATATTGTTAAATGTAAGTATATACGAGCGTTTTAAATTTTAAGCGTCAGCGAGTCGGCGTTGACCGGGAGTCTGGCGTTCTTAATGCAACCGGATTAGGCTTGCGCAAAACAGTTCCGAAGACGGAACAAACATGGAACTTTTCCTTTGTTGAGTGGACATGTTTCCGAAAAACATGTACGACATGTCCGAGAAACGATCTCGTTCCAATGTTTCACTGGCACCTTTGCGTTGAAGGTAAAAAATGATAATTTTATGAGTACCCACTGTCCGCGGATTGCGGACTGATCGCGTTCCACAGTTCTAGTCATGGGCATGGGCCCCTACAGGTGCTTGCACTGAAGGTCTAGAAGGCTTAAACATGCGCCTGATTACAGTGATCGTGAATTTAAACGAGGCCAATTGTGAAGGCATTCCAGTAAGCCAATCCAATATTGGCATCGTGTAAATTAGAGGCAATTCATAAATATGGAATGTCTCAAGCCATTCCACTGACTTAGAACGGTTTCAATTTTTTTGGCGCATGCCTTGGCTAACAAATTATTGGCTTCGTGTAAATGGTCCATCAAAAGTTGAAACAGGTTGATACGGCGTTTTAAGCATCCGTATATGATGGTGAAGAACAGCAAACTCCTAAGTCTCCGTTTGCAGCAAAACAACAACCTTCTATGTCAATTTCTGCAGATTTGAAAATTATGAATTAAACGATTTACAAACTTGCCTTCTTTTTGTTGGCAAAATCTCCCATGTCAATGAAGAATAAATACGGACATATACAACAAAACTCCTATGTTAAGTAAAGAACGACAACCTCCTATGTCAGACATAGGAGTTTGTTACAACATCCTGTCAGTGTATTAATTTAATCTAATATGAAAGAAAATGTTAAACATCATGGTTCAAAACATTGTTATCTTCCCCCTGAAAAGTGTCTGTTTTTGACATAGAAGCTTGCTGAATTTCTGCAAATCATGACATGGAAGGTTGCCATTCTTTTTACCATCGATATATAGAAGAGGCGCCGATATCAAAAACCATGTTGACGTTCTATTTTTCTATCTGCCTATTGGTGCTTCCGATTCTGTTTTGTTTTTCATTCCTTTACGTCCGCAATTTTTCTATGTTATAAAATAAAGTTCGTCAGTGTAAATAAATTTAAAATCTATAACATGCATCAAGTAATTATATAACGACTAAATCTATTATATATATAAATCTGTTTTAAACGGTGAGGCGGCGTCGAAAAATAGAGAACTGAATCATTGAATGAACCGAATAATTAAATCGTGATTAATCTTCTTTTACCACGACATAATCGGTTTTGTCTTCTGGTCACAGATATTGACATTCTACGGTAGTATTGAAATGAAGATAAATGATCTAAATCTAGTCCGCATGCTTTCATCTAAGTAATTCGCACTAGTTGATCAAGTAGCGTAATTAGAGTTCTCATTACGCTGCACCTTAACCTGGCTACAGTTCATTAGTAAGTAGGTAGTATTTAATTAGCGCTATATATAATACCCCCGCAGTAGCATTCATACATACATATCTATTTACCACCGTGGCTGGCGGTCTCTGTACACACCATGGAGTTATAAATTATATAGAGATGGCATATATTTGCTAACTCTGTCTTACTCCTCGTAGTTATGATCTGTTTCGCATATATCGTCGCCTTAGAACCAGAGCATGGAGAATATAGGTTAAGGAGACGAATCTCCGTGACCTGTAAATCAAAGCGTGAGGCACAAAACTTTTTAACAAAAAAAAAAACCTTCTTCAAAAAACCACTAAATAGAGAAAAATAATGAAATTTTGAGGTCTGCGCCAATTTAATAAAATATGAAGTCGATTAAAAAGTATAGTAAGTATAGTGATTAATATCTTCTTTTAAACCAACTTCATATTTTATTAAATTGGCGCAGACCTCAAAATTTCATTATTTTCCTCTTTTTAGTGGCTTTTTGAAGGTTTTTTTTTGATAAAAAGTTTTTTATTTTTTTTAGTGTCAAAAAGTGACATTTACCTTAAAGGAATCACACGCCGTTACTCACTTTTATTAAACCGACTTTTTTACGCTGTCTGATGTGTCAAAAAGTGACATTTACCTTAAGGAATCACACGCCGTTACTCACTTTTATTAAAATGAGCCGAACTACTGAACCGATTTTGATGAAATTTCTATGGGACCAATCTGAAAGTATATCCTTTCAAATAAAAAAAAAAATTCCAAATCGGTTTATAAATGACGGAGTTCTGAGGTAACAAACATAAAAAAAAATACAACCGAATTGAGAACCACCTCTTTTTTTTTGAAGTCGGTTAAAAAATCGGTGATTTTCGTAGTTTGAAAAAGTACCGCCAGTAGTTCAAATTAGTTCAGGGTCCAAATTAGATTACCAAAACTACGTAAACAGAATGATATACTTTCGGTGAATTTTATTAGGTAGAAACTTATTTATTAAATAAAGTTTCACTTGCATCGTGGTTCCATAAACCCGCACCCTAGTTTTTTCTGACCAGAAAGTCAACTTCTATGTCTATGATTTAGAGTCCATCACCTCCATGGTTCATAATATATCTATTATAGTAGTGGTAGGGTACTCCCCGTACAGCTGCAACTGACTACTATGTAATGTACGCTGATGGAGGTGTGTAAGTGTATGTAGGTAATACATACGAAATATCTTTAATAAGCTGAATTCCACTGCCATACACTTTGCATGGGCAAGCGAATTAATTACACCCACTAGATATACCGACTGTTCATTACATTCACATTAGCCAAATATTATATCTAAGTATAACAGGTACCTAACTGTCCCTTGTCGGATTTCGCTGTTATCCACCAAAAAAGCCATTAAATCGAAAAAAAAGATGAATGGCCGGTTTATCGTACATTTTAGTCACGATGTTTTTTTAATCACACTGTTAAATTTTGACGGCTACGTGTTCATTGGTTGCTGCATTTCGTTATCATAGTCATTTAACAGTGTGATTAAATAAACATCGTGTTTAAAATGTACGATAAACCGGCCATAAGAGTTGTACTTTAGCCAATATATAGATAGATATAATAAAACTGTACCTGCCGGGGCCGTCTGTACATAAAATATTTTTTCAAAATTATAAAAACAGGAATTTTTTGTCTGTCTGTGCACGCATCACGCGGAAATTATTGAACGGAATTAAATTAGACTTGGCATGTTGGTAGCTTATGTCCCGGGTCAACATATATAGGATATTTTTATCCCGGCGGGGTAATCAAAAAACTATATCTCCGGATGGCTCATGGGAAAAAATAAAACCTTCGTGTTTCTGTTAGTCATCTATGTATGTCGCAAACAAAAAAATTCTGCAAATGCCAATGACGTCGCGGGTACAGCTTAGACCAAATATAGGTATGTGGCAAAATTAATAAATAAAACTGCTTAAAAACAAGAATTAAAATATTGTTACAGAACTGTTTTCTGAGTTGGCGGAATACATATTTATTTACAATAATTAAAAACACAATAATAATGAACGCAACAACGAAAAGTCAATTCTAACAATCAACACAAGTAAACAATAACTAAACAGTAATTACAAAGCAAAACAAAACAACTATATACAATAATTCGTAATTATTACCACTACACTAGTATTTATTTTATCAATTCATTTATTTATATCACGGCACTATCACTGATCCTCCGTAGACTTGACTGCGTGACTCACCGTTGACTGATTCCTTACTCAATCGCACTGGCTGTTTATATATGCTGCGTGGCATAAGCCTAGCGTATTCTCGCTTTCTCTAGAACTTTCGCGCAGGTACCAGTTGTTTAGGAAGCAGACCCCGTTTCTCAGAACTCTTGCCTACCGTTTATATACAGGGTGATCCGTAACAATATATTATTCCATTAATAAGTTTATAAATATTATAGATACAGTAAAGCTGCACCAATCTGAACCTCCACTAATCCGGATGTCCTTGTAATCCGGACATAATTAAAAAATGTACCTTGTAATCCGGACCGAGCACGGATTTCATGCGTTTTCGTTACTTTTCGCCCGCTATAACGGAATAACAAGGGAAATCCTCGAATCAGTTTGAATCAACATGTCGTCAAAAAGGCCACGCCATTCTCAGAAATCATTCGACCAACAAAAATATCTTTTCAATAAATTTTGAGTTTATATTCGACTTTTAGACGCAAATAGTGGTAACCAAAGCACCTATATAGTATACACTCACTTTGTCTGTGAATCTGTGTCACGCTTTTTTGTATCACGCGTGTAGCCCCAACGACTCTATCGATTTTAGAAACTTTTTTGTTCGATTCCTTCCGTGGTCCAGTTGATTCTAACGTCGACCGATTTTTGAATTTTGGTCCCAGAGGGGAGCAAATTAAAAAATGTGTTTTTGCTTCTAATTCGCTCAATCAAAGTCAGATCGGTTTGAAAGGTATGTTAAACGAAAGAGGAGAAATTTTTACATAGATTTTGTATAATATAGAATGTCACGATTTTATTTTGTTATACTTTTAACGTGTCGCTACATTATGTGACGAACAAACACCAATGGTACCGAAAAATGGTTCTAAGTGACGCTATAAATGTGCAAAAATCCTTTGTTTTATGTCTATTAAGTGATGACTTATGATAATGTAATATTTCAAGTATGTGTAGAATTGTATATATTATCTTTAACGTATCTAATAAAGTAGAGTTTTATGTCGGTGCACTGTCATTTCTATTCATAGTACTTCATTAACGTTAAATAAACGTTTCATTAGCCGGCCATAACTACCATTCATACGTCATAACGAGCTTATATTAAAGGCGAGTTTTATACAAAAACATTAACAATGAAACGTAATATTAAATCCATTATATGAATGTTATTTGTTGTCTTAATGGGTTCGGACTTGATTGAGGAAAACTTCATTTCCGACATAAAAGGGAAATTAACAGAAATGACACGAACAAAAAAAAACAGTTTATTATTCTATTCAAATATACTCAAAGACTTTTATTAAGTAGTCACTGCGCTGATGTGACAATATCCAATATCGATTGATTGTAATCTAGTCAATTAATATTATAGCACTTTTGGGCTCATGAGAGCCGTTTATAAAACAATTTTTCACGTTTTAAGAGTATATTCTCTACCGTAAGTTATCCCCTGCACTCTTCATCTCATATCCTTTCCACTCACCTAAAAACGGTTACAGCTCTACCAAAGCTATTTTTAAAGTTAAAGGGTTCGGGTAAAATCCAAATGCAGGACCAAGAATATCACATTACAGATCCTTCTGACAAAAAATAAAAAAAATCCTGGAAAAACACAATCTTTCATACGTAGACAAAACTTTTTTTCAAAAAATTCGCCTGTATGGATCTGTAGCGATATTCTTGGTCCTTTATTTGACGTTTACCAAAATTCTTTAGCTTTAAAAATAGCATCGGAGGAGCTATAACCGTTTAAGATGAAGTTACTTCCGCATTGTAAGAAATGAGAAGGCCGATTACATAAATTATCGATGGTCCATTTGTAGCCAGCGATTATTCTGGTAATAGGCACACAAAAAGACAATGACGTCGCAAACAGGTATCGCCACATCGCGTAGATTCCATAAAAACACATTGCGCATGCGTGGATACTAATTTTACATTAATTTGTTTTGTATTCATCCATTTTATATATGTAACTATACCTACATTTTATTTTGTAATTTTTATACACTTTAATGGAATATTACACAAATTATGTAATTTTACTTTAGTTTATGTAAAAATCACAAATTTGTTTAACTTTACAGTAAAAGTCCAACTTTTTATGAAGTTTTCTGTGTAAAAATAAATAATAATGTATAAAAATCCGAGGTAAAAAAACTTAGAAAATCGAGCGAAATCTACCTTAACTATCAAAGTATTTTTACATCCATTTTTTACAGTGCGGTAGAGAATACTCTTTTCGAAGTGAAACTTCTATAGTGAGGGTAAGTTCATGAGCCTATGATAGAGACAGAATTGAGAAAAGAAGAGATATAGCACATTCAATAACTGACGCACTATATATAGACTTTCCTTACGTCCGGATTTGATAACCATGTCCGGACTTTTGTCCGGACTCGTAATTACGTCCGGATTTTTCGATTTTTAATAAATAAAAACAAACAAAGTTTTATTAAAGAAAGCCCTTACGTCTGAAAAGTACCTACGAATGATACTCAGAATCAGAAGGCGCCAAATAAGACGTGAAAATGAAGCTGGGGATGAAGAAGGACCGAGTCAGTAACCATTTATATAATATCAAATACATGAACATAATTGTATGTTTTAAATTTAAATAAATACATATTATGTTGATTTTGAGTTTTTTAATTACTAATATCTACCTACCTCACCTCTTCTGTACACTCTTCAGTGATTTCTACAACCGACATTTGAATTAAAATACCAAAAAAAATTTCGCGGCTCGCGCTTCACGGTCGCCGCGATTTATCCCCAGATCTGCTAAACCGTTCGGACTTAACTCTAACAAATTATTGTAACCCTAACTATATACGAACTGCACACCTTGTCTGGATGGCACTGTCATCTATATATGGTTACAGTAGTATTGTTTAGAGAAGTAGTAGTAGAATATGGGTCCATCTAGCATTAAAGACGCACATTATAATTAGTCAGTTGGCTGGGTACCTGTCTATGGGTTGAGCTTATGTAGCAGTTCCAGATGGACACAATGTTGAGTGTAATGAATAACTTACTCTACAATCTACAATATATTACATTTATGTAGTTGTATGCGGGTTTGTGTATAGTTTTACACATTTAGAGAGCAACTCGTACAGTGCGGTTAACCGAACTGTCATCAGCAAAGCCGAATGCAGTTTGTCCGCCACCCGACTAGCTACGGCTGTGATTTAAGTCGCCACCTCTCCCCTTCTTGCCTACCTTAACACCTAAACACAAAAACTTCACAATTAGTCTCATTCACTATCAGTTACACACTAAATACTACAGACAGCTCGATGCTCATTGATGAAAGTTCGTGAAAATCTTATCGTCGGTGATGCAGCAAAACCGCTGCATGTCATTGCAGTTCCACGTGGTCACTCTATAGTATTATGCAATTTTGGCGTTACTGTTTGAAGTAGTAAACTGCAAAACTATAATTTCGTACAAGTTCAAGCCGCGTTCTCATTATGCCAATATATGCCAAGTGGCAAAGCCAGTTGCCGCTGCCACACACAATTCACTGCGTCCATATTGGAAATGACATTCAGTGGCAATGTATACCGACGAGGACCACAATATGTATATTAAATAAATAAGTGCTTGCTACGACGGTCGGGAATGAACTGACTACTGAGAGTGAGGCCGCCAGAGGCCAATTGGAATTGGCACGTCCCCACTACACTTGCCGTACGTGGCTTCCTTTGATTTGGACCGACACTCGTCGGGTTCGGGTTGGCATGCCATCTGGCACGAGCCAACAAAACGTACACATCACCCGTGGCTTTGCCATTTGGTCGTGCCACTTGGCATATATCGGCATAATGAGGACGCGGCTTGACCTACAATCTATGCGGCACATAATTCTGCGCATAATAATTTGTTGGTAGTTTGAATTAGCCAATCACAGGGTCTTTGAAATCGCACGATACAATGCCGCGCATGTAAAATTGTTTCCAACAGTCAGAGCTTTTTCATACACACCAGCGATGCAATGCAACGTACCTATTCAAATGAACGCTTTCACACAAATACCCCTGCCCGGCGGATTTGCAGGTCTGGTCGCCGGCATCGGCAAATACAGCCGGTGTGCCAGGAAAATCATACCCCCGGATAATCTTACCGGGGGGGGTAAAATTATCCTAGTATAATTTTACCCCCCGGTAAAATTATCCTAGAATAATTTTACCCCCGGTAAGATAATACTAGGATTATTATACCCCCCGTACGGGGGTAAAATTTTCCTGGGAAGATTTTACCGGGGGTATCATTTTCCTGGGAAGATTTTACCGGGGGTATCATTTTCCTGGGAAGATTTTACCGGGGGTATCATTTTCCTGGGAAGATTTTACCGGGGGTATCATTTTCCTGGGAAGATTTTACCGGGGGTATCATTTTCCTGGGAAGATTTTTCCGGGGGTATAATTTTTCTTGTAAAATCTTACCGGGGGGAGGGGTATAATATTCCTGGGAAAATTTTACCCCCTATTAAATAAATAAACGAGGGGGGGTAAATTTATCCTATAAAAATTTTACCTCACGGTAAAATCTTTCCAGGAAAATTGTACCCCCCGGTAAGATTTTTCTAGGAAAATGATACCCCCCCCCCGGTAAAATTATACTGATCATATTAATACATTTATCTTTATTATTACAATAATAATTACCTTAACATATTAAAATAAATGTTTTAAACACATTTAACTAACTGTCATATTATGCCTAATTCTATTTTGTATCAAAACGGTATCGCGTTTGTGCTGGGTCAACAATATTATAAATTTTTAAAGTCGAGTGCTAAAGAAAGTCATACACAATACCGTCCCACGTGCGGTAAGGCTCTTGTAACAGCTTAATGAGGAAAAGCAAAAACCTTTACCCAACAAAATTATCAGTTGTGTAAACATTCTATGGATTGTAAGATTTTTTATTTTCTATAATTTGGGCATTTGTAAAGGCACTGATAATAATGTACTATCGGTTTTTGTGCTGCAATATCAATATCAAAGATTTTTGAGTGATGTTGTCATTAATGGTGATCAAATGCATTACCGATGCCGTGGAAAGGACGTACATTTTGTTTTGTAAAAACATTTTGTTCTGTTCTCAGAATTTTTTCAACGTGCATAAGAGCTATGAGTAGGTAGGTAGCCAGACCTAGTAGGTCTGAATAGATGGCCAGAACCCAAAACATATATTATATACAAAAATCCACTACAAAGGAAATCGTTTAAAATATGTTATCATTTGACATTTGCGAAGGAACCAAACAGTGATATTTTTTTGTGTTTATAATATTGCTAGGTACAAACATCCACTACTCCCCCGACCCCAAAAAATTTATTTACAAAAATCCATTATGAAGGAAGTTATTTGAAATATGTTATCATTTATAAAGTAACCGTTACAATACATTATACTTATACTTTAATTATTATGACAAATTATTCAAAAACAAATATCCGGGGGTATGATTTTACTGGCACACCGGTAAAATAAAACTAGGAATATTGTACCCCCTTAACAATCACTATTTACAAATTACAATAATAAAGTCAAACAATGCCCGGATTATCTTACCGGGGGGTAAAAATATCCTAGGATAATCTTACCCCCGGTAAAATAAAACTAGGAATATTGTACCCCCTTAACAATCACTATTTACAATAATAAAGTCAAACAATGCCGGGGGGTAAAAATATCCTAGGATAATCTTACCCCCGGTAAAATAAACCTAGGAATATCGTACCCCCTTAACAATCACTATTTACAATAATAAAGTCAAACAATGCCCGGATAATCTTACCGGGGGGTAAAAATATCCTAGGATAATCTTACCCCCGCTAAAATAACACTAGGAATATTGGCGTACATTTCGCCAGCCGGACGTTTTAAGAATTTAGCAAAACTGAATAGGTCAAAAATTTGTATTAAATTTGTACTAATTTTTACCGACAAAAAAAAATTTGTACCTCAAAAAAACATAGGCGTACGGAGACATTATAGGTGCGTCCGGCTGGCGAAACGTTTCGCTGGCCGGACGCACCCCCCAAAAAATGAATTTTTTTAAAAATATTAACACAGCCGTATTTGAAATAATTTGTACTAATTTGTACCGAGCAAAAATAAAACCTCACCTGCAAAAACATAGGCGTACAAGTCAATTATAATATGCGATTCTGGATAACCAAAGAATTAACATACGCGACATTACTAAAATTAAGATCATTCTGTAAATTAAATACAGAATAATTTGTACTGGCCATGAGCTTTCTAATTTCGGTTACAAAAAATTTGAACTTTTAAAAACATAGGCGTAATCAATAAATATTTGAAAACACTGCTAAATGTTAGATGTTCGTGGAATCATAATAATTTAAAAAAATTAAATTAAATTAATTACAAAATAATTTTTGCGGGATATGAGATTTCTAATTCTGGTTACAAAAAATTTGTAACTTTTAAAACATAGGCGTACTCAGTAAATATTTGAAAACACTGCTAAATTTTTGATGTTCGTGGATCCCTAACCATTTAATAAAATAAAATAAAATTAATTACAGAATAATTTGTACGGGATATGAGATTTCTAATTCCGGTTACAAAAAATTTGTACCTTTAAAAACGTAGGCGTACTCTAAAACCTCTAAAATTTAGCTGTGTTTCCAAATATTTACTGAGTACGCCTATGTCTTTAAAAGTATACATTTTTTGTAACGGGAATTAGAAATCTCATATCCCGTACAAATTATTCTGTAATTAATTTAATATAATTTTTTTAAATTATCAATGTCCCACGAGCATCCAAAATTTAGCAGTGTTTCCAAATATTTACCAAGTACGCCTACGTTTTTAAAGGTACAAATTTTCTGTAACCGGAATTAGAAATCTCATATCCCGTACAAAATATTCTGTAATTAATTTTATTTTATTTTATTAAATGGTTAGGGATCCACGAACATCAAAAATTTACAAATTAGTACAAATTATTTCAAATACGGCTGTGTTAATATTTTTAAAAAAATTCATTTTTTGGGGGGTGCGTCCGGCCAGCGAAACGTTTCGCCAGCCGGACGCACCTATAATGTCTCCGTACGCCTATGTTTTTTTGAGGTACAAATTTTTTTTTGTCGGTAAAAATTAGTACAAATTTAATACAAATTTTTGACCTATTCAGTTTTGCTAAATTCTTAAAGCGTCCGGCTGGCGAAATGTACGCCATTATTCCTAGTGTTATTTTAGCGGGGGTAAGATTATCCTAGGATATTTTTACCCCCCGGTAAGATTATCCGGGCATTGTTTGACTTTATTATTGTAAATAGTGATTGTTAAGGGGGTACGATTTTCCTAGTTTTATTTTACCGGGGGTAAGATTATCCTAGGATATTTTTACCCCCCGGCATTGTTTGACTTTATTATTGTAAATAGTGATTGTTAAGGGGGTACAATATTCCTAGTTTTATTTTACCGGGGGTAAGATTATCCTAGGATATTTTTACCCCCCGGTAAGATAATCCGGGCATTGTTTGACTTTATTATTGTAATTTGTAAATAGTGATTGTTAAGGGGGTACAATATTCCTAGTTTTATTTTACCGGTGTGCCAGTAAAATCATACCCCCGGATAATCTTACCAGGGAGGTAAAAATATCCTAGAATAATTTTACCCCCGGTAAGATAAAACTAGGAATTTTATACCCTCCTGAGGGGGGTAAAATTTTCCTAGTTATCGTACCGGGGTTATCATTTTCCTAGTAAAATCTTACCGCGGGTATCATTTTCCTAGTAAAATCTTACCGGGGGTATCATTTTCCTAGTAAAATCTTACCGCGGGGTATAATATTCCTGGGAAAATTTTACCTCCCACCGGTAAAATCTTCCCAGGAAAATGATACCCCCCGGTAAGAATTTACTAGGAAAACGAAACCCCTCCTGTAAAGATATCCTGATCATATTATTATAGCAACCTCTATATTATAGTTAAAGCTCTATATAATACAGGGTGAATTACTAATAATGTCTCGGGCGATATCTTAATTATTATGTGCTTTAGAAAAAAAATTTTAAATAAAAGTCGGATTGGAATAAGAGCACTACACTTTAAAATTATTTTTAGCTATACAGGGTGTACGATGTAGTCATGGTACAACCGACTTGTATTTTTATAAATTGAACACCATGTACCTATAATTTCAGACCATCTCATTGTCCATTCGGAGGCCTACATAAACTGGTGCCATTTTTGAAATTCGGTTAGTGGGTAATTCGTTCAGTGGGTAAAAATTTTTGAACTGGTGGAGTAGTAAAAATTCTAGTTTCCTCACTTTTTACAGTCACTTTAAGAAACAGAATTGTCGGCGTGTCACCATCTATGATCCACAATCAATTATAGAGATCATTGTGCTTGAGAATAGCCGAGAGTGTAGCGGCGCTGTTGTTTACATGGCGTTGCTATGGTTCCTCTATTACAGTTCCCGAGTTCTAGCCCGAGAGCTGGTAAAAGTGTCAATTGGATTTTCAATTTATTATTAAAAAAAATAAAAAATAATAATGAATTGAAAATATGAATTGGTGCTAGGCCCAAATAACCTTAGCTGTTGGTGGTCTTTAAAATACAATACAATACTATAGAGATCATTGTGTGATTGTTTGATTTTATAATTGAAATTTGTAAATAGTGATTGTTAAGTGGGTACAATATTCCTAGTGTTATTTTACCGGGGGTAAGATTATCCTAGGATATTTTTACCCCCCGGTAAGATTATCCGGGCATTGTTGGACTTTATTATTGTAAATAGTGATTGTTAAGGGGGTACGATTTTCCTAGTTTTATTTTACCGGGGGTAAGATTATCCTAGGATATTTTTACCCCCCGGTAAGATAATCCGGGCATTGTTTGACTTTATTATTGTAATTTGTAAATAGTGATTGTTAAGGGGGTACAATATTCCTAGTTTTATTTTACCGGTGTGCCAGTAAAATCATATCCCCGGATAATCTTACCAGGGGGGTAAAAATATCCTAGAATAATTTTACCCCCGGTAAGATAAAACTAGGAATTTTATACCCTCCTGAGGGGGGTAAAATTTTCCTAGTTATATCGTACCGGGGGTATCATTTTCCTAGTAAAATCTTACCGCGGGGTATAATATTCCTGGGAAAATTTTACCTCCCACCGGTAAAATTTTCCCAGGAAAATGATACCCCCCGGCAAGATTTTACTAGGAAAACGAAACCCCCCCGGTAAAGATATCCTGATCATATTATTATAGTAACCTCTATATTATTATAGTTAAAGCTCTATATAATACAGGGTGAATTACTAATAATGTCTCGGGCGATATCTTAATTATTATGAGCTTCAGAAAAAAAGTTTTAAATAAAAGTCGGATTGGAATAAGAGCACTACACTTTAAAATTATTTTTAGCTATACAGGGTGTACGATGTAGTCATGGTACAACCGACTTTTATTTTTATAAATTGAACACCATGTACCTATAATTTCAGACCATCTCATTGTCCATTCGGAGGCCTACATAAACTGGTGCCATTTTTGAAATTCGGTTAGTGGGTAATTCGTTCAGTGGGTAAAAATTTTTGAACTGGTGGAGTAGTAAAAATTCTAGTTTCCTCACTTTTTACAGTCACTTTAAGAAACAGAATTGTCGGCGTGTCACCATCTATGATCCACAATCAATTATAGAGATCATTGTGCTTGAGAATAGCCGAGAGTGTAGCGGCGCTGTTGTTTACATGGCGTTGCTATGGTTCCTCTATTACAAGTCCCCAGTTCCCGAGTTCTAGCCCGAGAGCTGGTAAAAGTGTCAATTGGATTTTCAATTTATTATTAAAAAAAAAAAAATAATAATAATGAATTGAAAATATGAATTGGTGCTAGGCCCAAATAACCTTAGCTGTTGGTGGTCTTTAAAATACAATACAATACTATAGAGATCGTTGTGTGATTGTTTGATTTTATAATTGAAATTTGTAAATAGTGATTGTTAAGTGGGTACAATATTCCTAGTGTTATTTTACCGGGGGTAAGATTATCCTAGGATATTTTTACCCCCCGGTAAGATTATCCGGGCATTGTTGGACTTTATTATTGTAAATAGTGATTGTTAAGGGGGTACGATTTTCCTAGTTTTATTTTACCGGGGGTAAGATTATCCTAGGATATTTTTACCCCCCGGTAAGATAATCCGGGCATTGTTTGACTTTATTATTGTAAATAGTGATTGTTAAGGGGGTACGATATTCCTAGTTTTATTTTACCGGGGGTAAAATTATTCTAGGATATTTTTACCCCCCCCTGTAAGATTATCCGGAAGTATGATTTTACTGGCACACCGGTGTGCTAGGAATATTGTATCCTCCTGGGGGGGGGTAAAATTTTCCTGGTAAGATTTTACCGGGGGTATCATTTTGCTAGTAAAATCTTTTTGTTTTCTTTGGTAGAATTGCATTTTATATTGTTATGAATTATATTTCTGTTGAGAATAGACGTAAATTAAGTATACTATCTTTATTGTGCGAATAAATGTTGCTGTAAATCTGAAATTCCTCGCACGAATTTAATGAAAATAAAGAGCGGGGAAAGTTATATATCATCAATCCTGATGATATTTACTAACGATTTATATTTGTTTTTGAATAATTTGTCATAATAATTAAAGTATAAGTATAATGTATTGTAACGGTTACTTTATAAATGATAACATATTTCAAATAACTTCCTTCATAATAGATTTTTGTATATAAATTTTTTGGGGTCGGGGGAGTGGTGGATGTTTGTACCTAGCAATATTATAAACACAAAAAAATATCACTGTTTGGTTCCTTCGCAAATGTCAAATGATAACATATTTTAAACGATTTCCTTTGTACTGAATTTTTGTATATAATATATGTTTTGGGTTCTGGCCATCTATTCAGACCTACTAGGTCTGGCTACCTACCTACTCATAGCTCTTACGCACGTTGAAAAAATTCTGAGAACAGAACAAAATGTTTTTACAAAACAAAATGTACGTCCTTTCCACGGCATCGGTAATGCATTTGATCACCATTAATGAAAACATCACTCAAAAATCTTTGATATTGATATTGCAGCACAAAAACCGATAGTACATTATTATCAGTGCCTTTACAAATGCCCAAATTATAGAAAATAAAAAATCTTACAATCCATAGAATGTTTAGAATTATACCCCCCCCACCCCGGTAAGATTTTACAAGAAAAATTATACCCCCGGTAAAATCTTCCCAGGAAAATGATACCCCCGGTAAAATCTTCCCAGGAAAATGATACCCCCGGTAAAATCTTCCCAGGAAAATGATACCCCCGGTAAAATCTTCCCAGGAAAATGATACCCCCGGTAAAATCTTCCCAGGAAAATTTTACCCCCATACGGGGGGTATAATAATCCTAGTATTATCTTACCGGGGGTAAAATTATTCTAGGATAATTTTACCGGGGGGTAAAATTATACTAGGATAATTTTACCCCCCCGGTAAGATTATCCCGGGGGTATGATTTGACTGTTACACCGGCACTGAACACGATAAATCCGTGCCGGAAAACTATTTGTTTATTTTTCTATTTTCTATTTAGTTGGGCCGAATGTTCTCTTAGCGATCAGTGCATTTCTTGTTTTATTTTCGGAAATTATTCTATTTGTTCTGAAACGAAGTACCTAAATCGTTCCTAAGTACTGCAATTCTGTGAGTTTAATTATTGAATTCGTAGAAAATAAACCTTGATTTAGGCCCGTATTCACCGAGCCTAGTTAGTTATTTATTCCGTTGATTTATTCCCCTGGTAACTATCACACGGAATAAATAGTGATAATTCAAATTACCAAACATAGTTAAGTTTACTGCAGGTATAAATCGTAAGAATAGTTAACCTGTCCAATTTCAAGGGTATAAATATTTATCCGCCTAGTTAAATAGGCTATGCACGAAATGCATAAATTACTTTATGGCCTGGCGACCTTTTCAGGTAAATATTAATTTCATATCTTACAGGTAAAGGTTTTTGTCAGTAAAATATGTCAATATTCACCATTTTACATTTTCGATAGATGCGCCATCGGTCGGATCTTTGGTAAACGTGCTTTATTTGGCAAAATCTGCAAGGCGTATAGTATATAGTAAATTTTTACCTGCAGTTACTATTCTATCCAATGGATTGCTTCGTGAATAGAAAGTTTATTTTATTCCAAGGAATAAATTTATTCTAAGGTTAGTAACTTCTATCTTTAACAGTGTTTGGTGAATACGGGCCTTAAGAAGTCAAATGCACCCTATTAGTAGGTACTCATACGAAAGTAATAAACTAATGTCTGATTTTCAAAGTAAAAACTGGTTGTCAAGTATCTGACAATCAAAAGGGGGTGTGTACAGTGCAGTGTTGTCATTCATGTTTGCCTCTTTGGTACTTTCTTCTAAGGTACAATAGCCCAAAGAAATAACGTCTGTTGCGATAGCAAATTTTAAGATCTGCTATCAACAGACGTTATCTCACCGGGATGTGATGAAAGCAGAAAGGAATTCCTTTCGGCGCCGTCAAATTTAAATGCCGGCGTTTGTGAAAGACAACAGTTGGTAGTGCCGTTGCCGGCACCGATTTTGCCAGTGTGTGCGAAAATTCCCTTACGCGATGTTGCAACATAACGTTACACCGCGTTACGCGGTATTGCAGAGTGCCGTAAACAATTTTTTTTTCAATATAAAAAAGCCATAAAAATTTTAACTAATATTTAGGCTTTTAATATGAAATTACTTATTTCAGTTCGATAGATATTAAATTACACATTTAATGAATATAAATGTTTTGGGAAATTACGACTTTTATACTTATTTTTAAAGCTCCTGATTATACTTAGGGGCCATCCATAAATTATGTCACACGTTAAGGGGGGGGGAGGTAGTCAACAAAATGTGACATCGTGTGACAAGGGCCAGGGGAGAGCATAAGCTTTGTGACGTCACATGTTCAAATTTAAATTTAAAATATTAAAACGCGAAATTTATATGTAAACAAAAAAATATCACTAACTCGATTTATATTTGTAAGGTTTATTTGACTTGATGTTGATTTTATTAAAGATTTTATTAAGAAATTTAAAGAAATAAAAAAAAATGTTTAACTGCTGTTTTATTTTAATTATTTCTAATTATAAAATTAAAAAATATGTGATGTCACACCAAGGGGGAGGGGGCTTTAAAAGTGTGACAATCTGTGACAAGGACGGAGGGGGGGGGGGTTAAAAATCGTAAAATTTGTGTGACGTAATTTATGGATGGCCCTTTAGGTATTCTGCCAAAACTTCTATATTGTGTTACCTGATAATTTTAAAACACATTATTATAATGTGTTTTAAAATTATCAGGTAACACAATATAGAATTTTGAATTTATTAAAATTCAAAATTGATCGATGCTATTTGATAAATTTCAATTATTCAATCAAAAAAACGTGTAATTTTCAATGCAAAATTTTCGATGAAATACTGAAACCAACAGTACCACACCACAGTTTCTTGTTTTTACGTAATAGAAAACAAAACAGTGTCCATACATTCCAACACAACAATAATGCGTCCGTATAACGTTTTACATAATACATACATGTAATTTAAGTACACAATACATAATATGTGCATATACTGTGTGTCCGAGTGAATCAGATTAGTAAGGATAATATTACGTAATCATTACCGAGTGTCCAGTAGCTCGCTTATGAACATTTTAATTAATAGTCGAAAAGGAAACGAGGGAAACATCCGAATGCAGATATTATTTTAGAATTTTATTCTTTTATGGGGCTTAAGAACTGGCAAATGTCATTATTTACATGTCTCGATCATTGCCAACCTCCAGTTCCCCGGTTCTAATTTGAGAATTGGTGGATGTATCAAATTATTGCATTTTCAATGTCAATTCGTTTTCTTCCCCAACAGCAGTGACGGCTCCAGTCTGTTTTCAATCAATTTTAATTCAAATTATATTAGGCAAATCAAATCTTTTTTTCGCTATCGGATTTTAGCGTCCTTACTCCTTCCTGACCCGGCGCTTGGAGCGGTCGCTCCGGTCACTTTATCCTTGGACCGACACTGCCCAATAGACGTTAACTTAACGAAAATCTACTCTACTGATAATATGTTTCCCTGGTAGTTCTTATAGAGGCCGTGAAAAATACATTAGTTTATAATACGTTAGTTTATGGGTTATTATCTAAACAGTGTATTTTCTGAACACATGGTACAATAAGTATATTATTATGTATTTATGTACTGCTGACTGACCCACGACGAGTAAGTTCTCCAGTCGTTAAAATAGCACAATGCGGCGGTTTGTTACTGTGTTTTCCGAGAAAACAAGCCTGGCAGCGAGAATAAATTTCCGTTAGCAGAAAGTCCGCCAAACATATCAGCTAACACGCTAACATTACACTAACGTTTATAAATTATATTATAAATACCATCAGTCTGGGGTTTGTTCTTCGGTTCAGCATCGCAAAACCACTTGTCAAAACAAATGTGTATTTATTTACTTGTTTTTTTCTTTTTTGTAAAATGTACTCCTAGATACAACAGCTTTCCAGCGATATTTTGACGTTCAATAGATTACAACAGGAATGAAAGTATAGTCAATAATATTATATTATTATATGGTCTTCCAATTTAAGGATATCCTATATCTTTCAATGTTAATAAACTAAAATGTGTGACTGAAATAGTCTTATTGATAATTATTATTGATGTCATTATTTTAGCGGTATAAATAAAGATCGCATACGTAATTTTAAAAAGCTCCACAAAATTATAAAAATACTAGCAGGCCCGGTCCGGCTTCGCCCGGGTGCTAGGAATTTCCCGGGTGCTTCGCTCGTTCGCTTGAATATTATAATTACATTACTCACTCGCTTCGCTCGTTCGCTATATCTCAAACACTCAAAAACGGCTTTGTGACTGAACTCCTCCTAAACGGCTTGACCGATTTGAATATTTTTTTTTGTTTTGTTCGCTTTAATACAGGGGTGGTTTTGATCGAAGAAAAATTAAAATCGGTCAAGCCGTTTAGGAGCAGTTTATCTGTAAGGGTGTATATGACTAAACTGCTCCTAAACGGCTTGCCCGATTTTAATTTTTCTTCGATCAAAACCACCCCTGTATCAAAGCGAACAAAACAAAAAAAATTATTCAAATCGGTCAAGCCGTTTAGGAGGAATAGAGTCACAAACGCTTGGACAGAAGAAATATATATATATAAGATAGTCAAGTGAAACCATGTTCTTTCATAATTTTTGATAATAATAAAATACTGTACAATATATCGCATTTGATACTCCGAAGATGACAAAAAAGATTGTCCTAACGTCTGTACGCAAATTTAACATAACGCAGTATTGCTTTATTTTATAATTTTGATCCTGTGCTATGAAGAAATTCTTCTACTAATTTTAAATAATCTTATTCTGTACACATTACTATATGAAATGCTCACAGACCGAGGTAGTTTTATAGCTGACACCCTTAGCGGTCAAGTTTGGTAGTGCCCACTCCACATTACAACTTGAATTCGGGCTTTCTCACAGATTTCTCGGGGTTGTTACTTAGGTACACTTTATTTTTCAAATTTATTTAATTCATGAATAACTAACGGTTACCTGTGGCCCCGCTCAAGTATATTTCGATTTTTTTATGCCCAGTAACTTCAATACCCTGTTGCATCTCTCCTTCCGGGTAGTCTTAAAAAAATCGTAAAATACGTGTTTTATTATTTGTTTAGAAGACTATTTATAGATACCAAATTTCAAGTTGATACGCGCAGGGAATACGATTTTCTATACAAACATTTTCACCCCATTTAGGGGTTGATTTCCGAACAATCCTTTTTTAGTGCACCTCTACACCCTGTAAGGAACATATCCTCCAAATTTCATGTTTCTATCTTCAGTGGTTTAAGCTGTGCGTTGTCTGTCAGTCGCAGTCAGTCAGTCGGTCAGTCAGTGTCGACGGAACTGTTTTTTATATGTGTAGATAGATTTATTTAATTAGCCATCTTGAATCAATTTCATATGCACTCTGCCTTTTATAATACGTTAAGATTTCTAAAATATGCTATGATACACACTCCATCCCAGCTCTAGACTAACGTTGGAATTTATTTTAGCGTACTGTTTGAGTTACATAAGTACAATATTTAAATTACACCGTAACTTCAAACGTCTACAGAACGAAAACGAAACTTTGGTAGAATGTTAACAAAAACTTTTTGTACCATTTCAGCCGATGCCGAACCTTAATTTAGATTCTTTTGGTAAATTTCATTCAAATAAGAGAGCAGTCATCCTGAAGTCTGAACACTACACGTATATTAAAAAATTAAGTCATCTAATTATTAGATGAGAGTTCTTGACGTTATACCCGTACCTCTTTTTATACCAGCTGCAGCGATAAAGTCAAAGATGCTGAGATGGCGAAAGAAATAGTAGTTGAAAGTCCTAGCGGGATTCGAGCTCAGAACTCTCGTCACTGCGCCACTCACTCGGTGATAAATCCCATCAAAAAACATTTTTTGAATGGAATCTGTCGGAAAATCATCTACCTAATCCGAACGAATGTTCCTTGATTTTTGTTGGAAAATGACTGTAGATTGAGCCGTAAAATATTTTCGCTTGACAATTTAGGCGTGTGAATTTATCCGAAATGTTTGGCAGCCAACACGTTAAGCACAAGGAAATATTGAACCTAATAAAAGAGCATAAATTGTTCACGTTCTGCGAGCACATCATGTGTAATGACGTAATGAGTACGACGATAACATTAGAGGCACAGTAAATAAAACAGCGAATGCGATGCCGCCTGCGTACAGTGTGCTATACTAAATAGGACACCTATTCTACCACAGAATAACTAACTACAGTGAAACTTCTCTTAGCCCAGTCAATGAATGCTCCGCTTTAAACTAATAAAAGAAATAAAAAAACTCGGGTCGCAGTGCCAAAACCCTGCCGACAATATAGTGTATTTGCTAATACTGGCATTGTGGCTTTATTATGTTTGTTTTTGGACAAAATAAAAAATTTAACCCCTTAATACATCCCTTAAAATAATATTTTTTTTCTTAATTTCAATATTTTTATCAATGCAACCTCGGTACCAAATTAAATACATTCTTCCGTAAGTAAAGCACTTTCCGCAAACTAGTGTTTTCATAAAATTTGTAAGTCCGGTCCTGTCGGGCCGATTTTATTAAAATTTTAGCAGAACATTTTAATCGTTACTAAAGAGTTAAATTTCAATTTTGAAACGATTCTGAGAATTTTTTCGGCATTTTTGGGCTCAAAAACATTTTTCAACCCCTAAAAACCACCCTTAATATGGTCCGATTAGGCCCATTTTAAATAGGCTTCGTGCGGTGATGGATTCCAACGTGCCTACCAAATTTCGTCAAAATCAATTAACTCTTTCGAAAGTTATAGCCCGCACACACACACACACACACACACACACATATATATATATATATCTAAATATATAAATCTATATATATACACATATATAAACAGACATTTCCAAAAATGGTGCCAAATTGTTCAGGAGGTTATGAAACGTCGAGAAATTTTGGTCCGACCCCTAGGTCCCGCCATCCGACCGACGCCAATAGTGTATGTGCCATATGGCAAATACACTAACAAGAAATTTGATGAGCTATTGTGGATAATAATAATTAATGTTAGTTTATAAGACGTATAACCCATTTGTCTTGTTGTCGAGCGTCTATAATTCACAATTCAATTCTATAACCCCTTTGTACCATACGGATCCATTTTAATAAGAAAATTACAGTTTCTAGATGACTAGGTTGCCATTATAATAATAATAATAAATTCTTTATTTGGGAACAAAGTGCAGCCAAAGCTGATTTCTACTCTGCCCCATCAAAATATTAGTACAGACATATAAAATAACAATAATTAAAATAGTAACAGGTAAAGATAAAAATGTAGTATAAACTTAACAATAAACTTAAAAATAATAAAATAACAAATAAAAACTGAAAAAAAAACAATCATGGAAAAATGTTTAGTAATTGACAAGAATCTGTTCTTTTAATGGTTCTCATAAATAATTTGTGACTTTTTAAATGTCTAATGTTAGGATCGATATTGTTCCATAATTTTGGTCTAACAACTGAAAAACTCGTTGCGCCGACAGAGGTTTTGCTCTTAGGGATGTAAAGCTCTGTATTATTTTTGGTATCATAAGAGTGGAAACTAGACAAAGGTATTAATAATTCATTTAAGTAATTGGAGTTGTTACCATAATAAATGTCGTAAATCAGACTTAAAAGATGGACATGTCTGGAATCCTTAAGATCTAAGAGCTTCAATTCTTTTAAATATGGATGAATGCGTTCAGAGCGTTTTGAGTTACAAATAAACCTTACACAACAGTTTTGTAAACGTTGAAGTTTTCCACTGTGTGTTTGATTTAGACCATCGTAGACACAATCACAATAATTTAACATATACATAATCAACGAATTCACAAGATTTAGTTTAACAGATCTACACAAGGAATATTTAAACCGAAATAAGGACTTAAGCTTGAAATATGTTTTTTGACATAACATTAACACATGATGTTCCCAAGAAAGTGAGCAATCGAAAACAACGCCCAAATTTCTTGCCTGTGTCGAAAAAGGAATTGGTAAATCACATACCTTTATGTTAATAAAGTTAACAGATAGCCGTTCCTGTAAGATATCAATTTTTCGTTTAGAGGCAACAGGTAAAACAATAGTTTTTTTTGCGTTTAATTGAAAGTTATTGACAAGCGCCCATTGTTCAATAGACTTTATGTCTTCATTAGTATTAGGCTATATAAGAAAAAATTTAAATGCCAGTGCCGAGACTCGAACCCAAAACTCCCAAATTAAAAATAAAATAATACCAAAAGTTGGTAGAAATGTTTATTTAGGCTTCCTAATGAACGTCTAAAAAGTCCGAAGTTATTGACGGTGAGTTTGGGTGCCAGTAGAGAGTATATATACCAAATTTCATAAAAATCAGCTCAGCCGTTCTCGAGTGATGTTGGTACAAACAACCATTGCGGAGACACATTTTCCGGTCTATGTTTCATACAAAATACCCAAAAGCCACAAAAAAACTCACAAGACAAAATTACAGACATAGAACCCGTTACAATACTATACTTTATCCCATGAACCGACATAGTAATAAAACTGCGTGATTAGTATACGCTTGAAATTCAACGCAGCATGACAATCAATCAGATTCTAGCCAGGCAGCAAGAGAGCAATGTGCTGTTCACGTGATAACTATCTGTGTTGGTGGAAAGACTATACAGGGTAGTGATTTTTTCGATGCTCATACAATTGGTACCTTAGGAACGGTTAAAAATACAAGGTCGGTTAAATCAGAGAAAAATTGCGCTTTTTCATGACGATTAAGAATCTGAAAAGAAATCCAGGATATTTTGATTGGTTCCTGATTTGTCACGAAAAAACTAAAAATTGTGGTTTCAGAAAAAAATTATTATTTTCCTTACCATTGACGCTATTTCAATCAAATTTATTAAATCGATTTTGGAAACATTCAGTCAAAGTTATATCCATTTACAAAAATAAAATTTTTGTGAAATTAGTCAAAACAGTTAATTTTATACTGATAACTGTTTTGACTAATTTCACAAAAATTTTATTTTTGTAAATGGCTATAACTTTGACTGAATGTTTCCAAAATCAAATTATTATAATACAGTCGTAATTAAAGTCTACATATAAAACAAATTTATTAACTTTATGTTTTTGACCACTCCGAGTTTAATGATGCCAACATAAATTTTCTAGGCATTCTAGATTTCAAACTGCGATAGTTAACCGTTCCCAAGATACCAATGGTGAGTATAAAAAAATCACCATCCCATGTATACGAAAGCATTCTCCTAAAAAAACGGGAATGTACATTCTGGATCAACTCTAAATTCTAATTATTCTGTGGTCGTACAAGACTCCACTTCTACAGCATGCATGTTTGTATGTAGTTTTGCAAACGTCGTTTATATAAAGTTGGGAGTTTAATCTTCAGTTTAGATGTTGATTTTCGCTATGTAGGGGTAGGTGTACAGTGTATGTGTGTGTGTTTGTAATGAGAGGAACTATCACTACATGCACTAAGCACTACACGACACAGCTGTCTAGTGTCTGTGTCCCAATTACATACACGTTCTACCACGATTGTTGTTCTAAATTATAATTTAACTAACAACGTGACACATTTCATACTTAAGGACCATATAGAACATAAATGTGCATGCACTTACATAATATTAAATATTACCAACTTAACGGCCGGCTGCATTTTTTGTCATGTTTAATCCAATACGACTTTCCTACTTGAAATGCTAGTTTATACAAGGTGCGTTTGGTATCAAGGTGTAGTGTAGTGTAGATAATTTTTCACTGAAAAGTGTAAAAAGTTCACCAAAAGTGTAAACTAAATGTACACTTGTAACAAACGGGCTAGTGTACATTCTGAGTAGATTGTACATGCGCATTACAAAATAAATTAATGACAGTTTGGCTGAGTTCATTATTTCTAGTTTTTACAGTTTTTTTTGGTCGTAAAAATGTTAAACTCACTGCCATATTTATCTTGTACCATTACATTTTGAAGCTCTTTCATTTTTAAGAGACAAAAAATGTAAAAAATTGAGTACGAAAAAAGTATCAAATCTGTCAAAGCGATTGTCAATTCAGACATATATCACGTGACCTACACTACACTACATGCACCTGCTCAAAAGTCAGGACTAATAGTTGTTACACTTTTAGTCCCACACTGAAATAACAAACAGATCAGTTATTTTACACTTTTGTATAACAAACGTAATAGTGTCAAAAATGCTTACACTTTTTACACTACACCTTGATACCAAACGCACCTACAGTGTCACGGTGAGACTGTACATGATAATTACGATTTAAAACAAGCCGTGAGGTGGGTCGTTTATTAGGACTAAAGTGCGACTCTTGAGGTCCACACGACGAACTTCCCAGTTTGATAAAGATTTAATAATAATAATTAAATTAGATATTACACAGAAAAGTAATCATTTTAATCATTAAGACATAATTATTATTTATTTTTAACAATAATTAAAAAAAAAAACGGCTGAACCGATTTTTATAAAATTTATGTCAGATCAAAATGACGTTAACACGCCTCGATTGACACCCTTACGAAGTCGATATCATTTTTCATTCTCGAGATTTCGTCTTAGAAAGAAATGGACACATACGTACACACACACAGACATCTTTCTAAAAATAGTGTAGTGACCTTGAAACATAAAAATTTATTATACATTTTGATTACGATTTTCGGACCCATTACAATAACTTCCAATGGGAAGTTAAAAAATCGGGCACTTGGAAAACCGAACTGCCCGGGTTAAAACCGGGCATCTGGATTCCCTGCTTTTAACTGGTAAGAGTATGACCAGTTACAAGTTACATACAGGGTTAACAGATGCCCGGTTTTTATCCGGGCAGTTCGGTTTTCCAAATCCGCGGTTTTTTGAAATCGTAATTAAATTAACGAAACTCCGCCCCCCTCCGGAATTTATAATGTTCGCACATATTTTTTCAATCATATACATATATACCTACTAAGGATTTATGGATAGAAGATAATTTACTATTTCTATTCTGAAAGAAATCTTTATTTGTTTTATTTCTTAAGAGGGAAAGTAATTTATGAGACTAATGTCGAGTTTATCGTACATTTTTATCACGCTGTTATGTTAATTCGCTGTCATTTCTATGGTTACTTCGTATGTTTTATGTGTAAAAATTTAACAGCGATTAACAAAATAACGTGTTAAATGTACGATAAATCCGACATATAACTCTTTGTTTTAAAGTAATACAGGGTGGCCATTTTTTCTTCAGAAAAAATTTCCCTGACTTTCTCCGGTTTTCTAGGCGTTTTTTTAATTTTTTCCTGACTTTTTGTACGTAACAAATATACAGAAAAAACAATTTATGTTCACGTTTCAGAGAAATTTCTGACCAACTTCACTGTGCAAAGATTTTGTAAGTATGGCACCAACAGGGGCGATATAGGCATGATCTTGCCGGCCCGGGAAAAATAGAATCTAGCGGCCCACATGACCATGAATATTTGTATGTATGTACAATTTATAGCAGTATTTTTCATCGGCCCATTTTCGTCAATATAAGTAGCGGCCCACCGGGAAAATCCCGGTGTCCCGGTGGCATGTTCGTAAATACCTGACGCGTTATCCACTCGGGAAGTTTCGGTTGCCGCTCGGTTGCTCGTATATACCTGACGTGTCGTGACGACTCGTCTGGTATTTACAACACGTCAATCAACATTGTTTGCAAATTTCAACTTCTAATTGTTGTGACTGATTTTTTTTCCTACGCATCATACTGTTCGTATTGTATTGTTTTTTAGTAATGTTGAAAAAATTGATAAATATATAGCGTAGAAAAATCTATTGAAATTAAAAGAACAATGAAATATTATGTTCTTTACATTTTAAAAAATGTGAATATAGGTACTATACTACTAAATAAGTTAACCTAAAAAGTAAATAAAATAATAATGTTTACAATGTTAAAAAAGTGTATAATATGTAATGTAATAATGTATTTACATTTTTCTCTGCTTTACAAGAACAAATTATTAAAATTATTTTTCCACCCTAAGATATTATAGCATTTATTTCATGGGGTTTTTCTCCCTTGTTTGACGTTTGTAAATATAGCGCGTTAATAGCTATCACATCATTATTACTTTTTTCACAATTTATTCCACAATTAATTAAATGTCCAACAGATAAAATTCGTTCTGCGTCATATATATTTTCTTAGTTCGGTCATATAATATTATGATAGTTGCATATTCGTAAATACCTGTTGTTTTATTCAAATAAACATTTTCATCTGCCTCCTTCGTATTTTCTTTTATTTTCCACTTTTAATTTAGTTCTATCATTGTGTTAACAAGATAACTGATACGTTAGCCTGATACGTCTGCTGTTTACAAAGAACTTCGGGGCATGTAAATAACTGACGTGTTAGTCTAATACGTCTGCTATTTACGAAGCAACTTCGGGCATCTAACACGTCAGGTATTTACGAATATGCGTCCCTGGGCACCAAAGTCAAGTTGGTCGACCAAAATTTCTTCAATGTAGGTACGCAGCCCTCGGTGCGCGACTCCGATTCGCACTTGACCGTTTTTTTATAAGAATCCTTGACATTTCCCTGACCAGTAAAATTCCCTGACTTTTCCAGGTTTCCCAGAAAGTGGCCACCCTGTAATAAAGTGATAAAAATCAAATGATCGTTTTTTTGCCCTACACATTTCACGTCATCTGTCTGTACCCGCGATACAGACATCTGCATTTTTTTCCAGGCAGAGTCTGGCAGCCCTGGTTACAAATAGGGCTGCCACCTTTGCAAGACTCTAATCCCGGCGGTCGATGCAGTTCAGACCTGTAGATTTAAAATAATTCTCGGTTTTGAACGGCTTCTAGACACGGCTTGTAAGAAAGACCTTGCAACACAAAAAACTTTTTAACAAAAAAAAAACCTCCTTTAAAAAAGCCACTAAAAAGAGGAAAATAATAAAATTTTGACGTCGGCGCCAATTTAATAAAATAATATGAAGTCAGTTAAAAAGTAGGTATATAGCTGTATAGGTACTGATTATTAAATCGGCATTTTTTAAACCGACTTCCTATTTTATTAAATTGGCGCCGACGTCAAAATTTTATTATTTTCTCTTTTTAATGGCTTTTTTGAAGATTTTTTTTTGTTAAAAGTTTTTTATTTTTTACTTTTTAGTGGCTTTACAATACGTAGGTAGTTTGCACGTTATTGACCGACTTCTGTCTTGATATTTCGCATTTACCTTAACGGTGTTACATCCCGTTACTCATTTTTTATTAAAATCAGTCGAACTACTGAACCGATTTAAGTAAAATTTATATGGGACCACCCCGGAGGTAGGTATGCCCTATTAAATAAAATAATAATCATCAAAATCAGTTCACAAATGCAGGAGAAATTGCGTAGCATACATACAAAAAAAAAATCGACTGATGACCAGTCCTATACTTCCCACCTAGTAAATATTTGCAAAAAATAAACACTCTTTTTTTTATTTTTATTCTTTGACTAGGCCCAAAAAACCTTACCTGTTGGTGGTCTTTAAAACACAATTTAATTTTTATTCTTTGAAAAAAGCATGGCCCTCTTTTTTGTTTGGTGATCTACTGATGGCTAACTTAATACACCAAAAATCATGGTTACCTTGATTTACGTACAATTTTTATTTTTTTTAGTAAAATATTTTTTTTCTCGAAAAAATACATTTTAGAGAAAAAAAATATTTACATTTTTTTCATATTATAACATCTAGAATTCATTTAATTTTTTTACCTATGTTAATACGTGACATTGAGGACGTTTTTTTTAATATCTCAGGATCCACTGAACCGATTTGACTCAAAATCTAATCAGATCTAAGGTAAACACAACAGAACAATCGGCATGCCCGTATGTCGTTCCGTTCTTAAGATATCGAAGGCGAAAAATTTACCACATACACATGCACACACACACACACACACATATAGACATCAGTCAGAAAATGATCTTAAACGATTGCTAGGGTCTCAAAACGTGAAATCTGTTAAAATCTCGAAATATTTTTTTCGGACTAAATCCATTACTTCCCTACCATAGTAGAGGTGGGAAGTAAAAATACAGTCGAACTGAGAACCCCCTCCTTTTTTTAAAGTCGGTTAAAAATCCTAAATTTGGGCTTCACCGAACACACTTTGTTGAAGAATGAATCATGAGCGGATTTAAACACATTTGAAACATTTCGTAGTAATTTTAAGAACAGTGGACAATGGCATTAAACTATTGTCTATTATGGATCCACCTTAACAAAGTAATTGTCAAAGTTTAGTAAACTGTTATTTCAGTTCAATTTTCGCTCCATGGAGGAACATTAAAGTCAAGAAAGTTGGTTGTAGTTAACCGCCGTCAGTCACAGATCGTGACAACGGTGCGACATGTCGTTTTAGTTATTGTAGTTGTGTGTCATTGTCAAGGATGACTGTGATGTAATCCAACTATTTACTTGCATCGTTAATAATTGCTATTGATTCTTCCAAACTCCTAGTAAACTGGGAACAAAAAGAGTTAAATTAGTTGGGTCTGGTCTCATACAGAGATAGTTTGAAAGCTCATAGCATATTAACTTTACTATCATTATAATTATGTGGCAGCCATCTGGTGCGGCTTCGATAATTTCATGAAATGTCTGGGTAGTTCATAAGACGCTGACAGATTATATATTTCATCAAAAGGTCAACAATTTGAGACAATCTGTCAGACAAGATGCATAATTCCACCAAAAATGTTCAACGAAACTTCACCTATTATTATCAACACTATTATAGGTAAATAAACAAAGATTTGAGTTCTTGTGGACAGTAATATTAGGCAAATGATAAAATCAAACGATTTTTAACCCCTTATATCCACAACAAGATTATTCACATAACAATTAGAGGTGAAAATAATATATATCAGACAGCCAAGCTGCCATGATTTGTATAAGCTATATCTAAGAAAAAATCAAATGACCACTGTCGGGACTTGAACCCGAAACTCCCAGTTTCCGGCTAGGTTGGCAGCTTGGCTGTCTGATATATATTATTTTCACCTCTAATTGTTATGTGAATAATATTGTTGTGGATATAAGGGGTTAAAAATCGTTTGATTTTATCATTTACCTAATACTATTATATAGGTATAAAATTGGAATGGAACCTATGTCGTTAAAATCGTGTTCTTTAAGATTTTTTGGAATTATTAGGTATTTATTAAAATGCTTATCACTAGAGAACGGACTGATTTTAAACTTGGTATACTATCCTACGGGTACCCAAATTTAAAGTAATATTATAGATTAATTTTATCTGATTACCATCGGGTTAAGGAGTTTCTGTCAAAACTAACATAACAACTTGATCGAAGCCGCGGGGAAGTTATCTCTGCAGACATCTAGTAGCCAATAATATCGTTCATTGAATTGTTTGCAAAATCTCAGGGATAATTTATCGCTTCGATATTATAGTATTAGATATATATAGTATTAACAACATATGTAAAAAATTGAATTTTTATTATTATTTACTTAAACAGATGAGATCTGTGTATAACAGAGACACATTACTAACATTTTATCATGCATTTGTTGTAAATACTATCAAATATACCATTCTTATTTGGGGAATGTCAGGAGATACACAGAATTTTTGTTTTGCAAAAAAGAATTTTAAGATTAATCTTCAATTTAAAATATAGAGATTCGTGTCGAAATCTATTTAAAGAAAACAAGCTACTAACTTTTTATGGAATTTTTGCTCATGAGCTGCTCACAGTTATGCATTCTAATAAGTATTTTTTTGAAAATAATAAACAAAAACTATATAATACCCGCAACCACAATATTGTTTTAAAGCATAACACGACATTTTTTGAAAAAAGTCCTACCTATATAGGCTATAAAATTTTTTACAAATTGCCAGATGAAATAAAAATCATAAATAAAACAGAATATTTTAAAAATAAATTAAAAAAACATTTTTGTAATACTGTGCCTTATGATTTAAAGGATCTTTTTTAATATGTATTATATTTTCCTGACGTTTGTATCCACATTAGTGGCTTTTCAATAAAAAATTATTATTATTATTATTATTATACCTTAAAAAGGTCGTCTGCTAAACAAATGACATGAGTACTTAGTACATGCTTCTTAACCTCAAATTGTAATTAATTTATTCCTGTGATAGTATGTATAATAGACAAGGTAATTCACTTTATAATAGTTTATTGTGTTTCCTAAATAGTTTAAGTTCCTAACAGTTCCTAGACGAACCATTAACTGTAGCATTTCATAAACCGTCTGGACAGTTCATGAAATGTTCACAGTCCAGTTAATTAAATGACAGCGACATATATATTTTCAGTAGCTACCTACCTTAAAGACATTATCCTAACGTCTTAGAGTCTCAAGAGCATGACTATTTAACTATAAAAAAAAGAAATAACGTTATTCTTCCGAATATCTTACCGGCACATTGCATGTAAATTCCCTCAAAAATTGCATATAAAAATGATCCACCTATGTTTCGTGATAATGTGGACACAAATATGAAATGTGCATAATGTCATAATATGCAAGTTAGCATGCCTAAGATGCAGTCAACTGGGACCTCAATGGCAACGATATCGCGCGCTGGGACCGAGCCATTGCAGATAATTGCATCTCAGGAGCGTCGTCGTATTATAACGACCCGTCTGGGAAGTCATCATCGCCGTGAGCAATATTACCACAGAAGGGACTCGGCCTAGTTTTTACAGTGGCGACGCGACGCCCAAGACATATCCTAAGAGGACATTGGTGACGCCTTAAAAATGTTCTACATTCTACAAGGAAATCATAGCTGACTCAGGCACACATAAATCTATTATGAAGTATTAGAAATACCTTGTATTTTTTGATGTCCGTCTTGTGACTTCCTGTGTTTTAACACGATGCGTTTCAGCAACGAGTTGCTATCTTCAGGTGTGGTTAATTTTTTTATAATTTACACATTGAGTATACGTAACACATTATAATATTAAGCACATGCGTATTATGTAGTCAATTGTAGAGTACTTTTATGATTTATATAGTATAGGTAGATGAAATAGACGTGTGAGTGTGTGTATTTAGGTAGACGATTAATGAGTATTGGGTGTTGTTAATTATTGTGTCGTATATTATGTTCGATTTTAACGTTAGTTTGTCATTAAGAATGTTGGTATTGTTGAATTTTGTGGCTTTATATATTTCATATTCTTCGAGGGTGTCCATGTGTTTACCTTTACTGCAAATATGTAGTGGAACAAAATTTGTTTCAAAATTGTGATATTCATGATTTTGTGAAATTATATGTTGGGTGTAATTTGATTTAGCATTTAACAAGACGGACATCAAAAAAGACAAGGTATTTCTAACACTTCATTATATTCATATAGTGACTTGGAAACCCAACACTCTAAAAATGTATCACACGTAAATCTGTTTTCAGGTTATAAGTAACTAATTGTGACTTGTGAGTGAATATATATTTTAACAGCTCCTCTCTCCAATCGTTGTTAAAATGTACGTTCAACCTGTGGCATGACACGTCATATTTGCACAGTTTTATTTAATGTAAGTCAATGAAAAGAGTATCTCCAAAGACGAACAATTATTATGTCTCACAGATTTATAAGAGTTTTACTTAGAAAACTAAGCTGGACTAATGATCCCGCATTCTGACCCCAAATTTTCCTTCCTTTAAAGTCATGGGGAGAAATCTATTTTACTAAATTCCAAATTGATCCTTCCAACTCTCCTTTGGACATGCGCTCTAAATTTCCCACGCTGTGGCTACTACCAAATAATTAAATTTATTCCTCAATAGTAAATACACCACAAAATATGTATATCAATTATAGAGGATTTCCTGCCCAACTTGGAAGACCAGTGCTAGAGCAGAAGATTAGACTAAATGAGGTACATACGGACGTATTATTTTACATATTATTGGCTTTCATACGATATGTCATATTTTCTCGCAACGATTGGCGGAAGAAACTGTATAGTTCGAAGCATAAGTAGCCACACAAACTTCCCGCGCTATTAAGTTTATTAATTCTCCAGAGACAATACAAACATTGTATGGCTTTATCCACAGCCGAACTTGAAAACCTGGTTGAATAGTGAAGGAGCCGACATTTTTTGAAAAAATAGAATGTATGCATCTGGAATATTTTTTTGGAAGATGCAGCAATTCTCACAAAAAATCTTGATATCTCTGCTCAGGAAGTACATATTTTTTGTAACTTTGTCGCAATTTGCCAATTATTTTTTTCACAAAAAACACGATAAACTGGAAAATTACAAATTCATGCAAATGCATCCTTTTCAGAACAGAGATAGCTATAGAAACAGCATTTTACGTCGCTTGTGAAGCCACAACTATACACTAAGGTACGACCTATCAGGTACATTACGATCATTCTTGTATTTCGTAGTGTTAATTTCTTTATGTCGTGTTGTGTGCCTGGATGTTACAACAATGAATAAAAGTTCCAAAGCGCTTATGAAAAATCAAGTTGTATCTTATCATCAGTAAGTATTATTATATTTTCAATGTGACTTATTGTTCCCGGCACGTCTCGGCTTGCTTCGGTTGTACATACCTACAAGCTGTGATATCCCCTAGGGGAGACATTGGAATGTAGTTGTTCTCGCAATTGCATTCCAATTGGCGTTCCCAGGAGCCCGAGCTCGTACCAGTCGGTTTGTGTATGCCGGCTGGCAGATTCTAAGTAATACACAAATGAATTATTAATTGTTGTGTTGAAGACGCTAATGACCTGAGTTGTCGACGCGTCTATAATCTACAATAATAATAATACAAGATGTGATAATATGCTCCTTCTATAGCTATCTCTGTTCTGAGGCATCCTTGTACCTTCATGACTACGCCACTGATCCCTGGCCACTCAAAAAGTTTAAACTAGAAACGTTTAGAGTAATAATAATTATTAGTAAATGTGAATATCCGTAATTAACAAAGTTATTCGAGTTTTTTAGTACTCCAAAGTACTAACTTTAAGGACATCAATCGTTTTTACGGTCACTAAAAATGAGATGCATCTATTCGCGAAGTGAATAGTTACAAATAACGTGGACTGGCCAATGCCTTCCCATATTACTTGGCTATAAACGTTAATGGTAAAGTTCAGTGATACGGTACTGTAATAAATATCTAAGTACATATACCTATGTACCTCCTATATACTTATCATCAAATACTGTGTGTTCAAATTAACTCAAGATCCATACAAGACTTTTTTTAAGTGTATACAGTATAACATCTAATACGAGTGAGTTCGGGACGTTTAACGTTTGTGTTAAATATTTAACACTAATGCGATGTAACCGTGCCAACGAAAACCAAGAATTAAATAATAGAATTAGTATATATATTTTTCTGTAAATGTCAATTTATAACATTTGTGCTGGGTTCCAGAAAGCATTGTCAGACAATCTGATTTGACACGACTTTAGATTAAGGATATTATATGCAATATTAAACAACAAATTGGTAATATTATTCCTCCAATATCCCTAACTAAATCAATCCAACATTATAGGCCATGGACGACAACGTTTATAATAATTTTTGATGTGAAACATCTTATGTCGGGCTGTGAACAGCCGCGTGAGGGGAAATATGCAACGAAATGTTCTCCTTCGCTGCTGTTCTCCCCACCACTGCGGTACTTATATTGTGCTGGATAAATAATATATAAATTAATTGTCCGGGTATATTAAGTTATACATATATCAGTAACAACGGCTGTCTAGACAAGTTCATCCATAGAATAGTGGTACGATTTTAACCTTCTATGCATGGGGATTTGGGTTCGGAAACTCATGGCATCTTACAATTTTTGACGTTTTTTTTTCTAAATTCTACATGATATTTATTTATAAAATTTTTTTTTTGTTATATTCTTTTTTTGACAATAATTATAATTTTTTGAAACTTCATGACACCAAAAATTAATTTTTTTGTTTTTTTCAAAAAAAAACGAAAATTTGGGTAAATTAGGGTATTTAGGGTAAATTAGAGTAAATTAGGGCAAATTAGAGTAAATTAGGGTAAATTGGGGTAACTTAAGGCAAAGGGGGCTAAATAAGAGTAAATTAGGGTATTTAGGAAAAACTAGGGAAAATTCAAGAAATTAGGGTATACTAGGGTAAATTTGGATAAACGAGGGAAAATTAGGGTAAATTGTGTTAAATTGTAAATTCTTATCTCTCGAACTACTGAACCGATTCTAAAAATTCTTTCACTTATTATCTTCGCAGGGGGAGAATGTCTCGCGGCGTTGTAATAAATCATAAATTATTATATCTGGAACTATTGAACCGATTTAAAAAATTCTTTTACTAATAGAAAGCTACACTATCCCTAAGTGATATAGGCTAGATTTTATTTTGATAAATTTGTCAAGTTCAATAAATAAAAGATTCAAGCTATAAAAATGTTTCACATCTGCCAGGCGTCCCGCGGCGGATCACATTTTTTTGTTTTTATGTGAGTACAACTAATGTTCTATATGACAGGGAGTTCCACAACGATATTAGACTGCTCCTGCATGTATAAAAACTGTAATTAGTGATGGGCGATTACGAGATATTTTAGTCGATTGTCTCGATTGTTCAAACATCTCGATGACTCTCGATGGTTTTCACTTGGACTCGATTGTTGTTGTTTCATATTTCACCGAGACCAAGTTACATAGTACTGAATCGTACAGACGATGTGCACTGTCGAGAGCCACATAATATATAATCGTTCATCACTCAACAACTGTGGAGTCGATAGATGGTCGATTGTGCAGTAATCGAATGCTCTGAGACCGACTGAACAGTTTGAACAGTGAATCAACGATGAACGAGTAGCGTAAATGTCAGACTTCATTCGACCAGCATATAACCTTGAATCGCGATTATATGTATTCTCATTCGCTGGCAAATAATCGACGTGAGCAATCGAACATTTCGATTGTAAAATCAAACTCCGAGTCGATTGTGGACTCGATTGTTATTATGAACGATTGCGATTGTTTCGATTGTAAAAACATCTCGTATTCGCCCAACGCTAACTGTAATTAATATGATCACAATCTAAGGTCTTAGGTCATTGTTAAATCAGATTTTTTGACAATGCTTTCTGCAACCCAATAACAGCTGATGTAGATTTTACTTAGGTAAGTTTCACTCTGTAGTGTAAACAACGTATCACTGTTTACCGGACGGCGTTTATACAGTTCGACCGTCGTCGACCGAACTGTATAACTTTGCTTACAAACTTGAGTTCCACATCGCTGACTATCACTGTTTGCCGAACGAGCAGTTCAGCGGTTTTTCCGAACACACTGTATAAACATGTACGAAAACCTTATTACTGGCTGACTAACTTGCTACATTACATAAATATGTATGTACTAACGTTTCATGAAGAAAACTTACATTAACTTGTTCGCATCGCTCCGTCTCCCTCCTTGCTTCTTTGTAACTACTGAATATCCATCCATGTCTATTCTAAGTTGCTTAAACCGCGTCTTCGTAGTTAGTATTGTGGCCACATTAACAAGTATAGCGTACCTGACAAACGCATATGATAATCGCCAGCTAAATGCGCATCTACAATGGGGTCGTTCCACTATTTTTTAGGATTGGAATCTACGTTACAAATAGATATTAAAATAATTTGTTTGGGGATTTTTCAGAAGTTTTTTCTACAAGAAAAACATTCTCAAAAGTGTATACTTTTCAATGTAATTTTAATCATAGAATTATACCGCTACGGAAATACGTCACTAACAGCCCGCCTTCTCCGAATGGCTGGCTGTATATCAACACGCGACTATGCCGTGCAGTCAGGGTCCATTCTGATTAGTCGAATACCCTATCTTAATGTCGTTTGACACACACACCTAAACGAACGTAACAACTAACTAGTGAACTCTGTATACTAATATGAATAGTTGATAGCGATTAAAAAATGGGTTTTGTATGCGGAGAATGTTCAAATACGTATTCTTCAAGACAGGCATTAATGTTCACAAAATTAGAATTGAAACTTCAGGTAACGCTTGTAATCTAATTCTTTCTATAAAAGTCGATCAATTTTTTGACATTTCAAAATAAAACGTAATTTATTATTATTATTTGAGATATTAGGATGTTCAAAATTTATACAATAACAGTGTTCTTGAGAAATCGGTATAGAAAAATAAATTTTTACTAAGTTTTATTTTGAAATGTCAGTAAATTGATCAACTTTTACAGAAAGAATTTGATTACAAGCCTTATCTGAAGTTTTAATTCTAATTTTGTGAACATCAATGCCTGTCTTAAAGACTATATATTTGGACATTCTCCACATACAAAACCCACTTTTTAATCGCTATCAACTATCCATATTAGTATACAGAGTTCACTAGTTAGTTGTTACGTTCGTTAAGGTGCATAGCTTCTGTCCTATGACATCTCTTGTCTTTTTTTAATATTATTATCGCGATAAATTCTTAACAAAATGGCACCTATAAATCTCTTCGTTCTGATTTAAAATAAGCTCAAATATAATTGTTAGCTATAGTACCTAGTGTGTATAACTGATATCAGTGTTTCTCTATTTGCAAAGTTGTCAGACAGATGTGTAAACAGAATAAAATCAAATAACGCACGCGCGCACACACAAACACACACATTTCGAGATAGAGAGAAACAATCACATCGCGTGATTAATTAACCGTTCATTAAATGCCACTAGAATTTATTTCCAACATAAAAATACTCTTGGAACACACCTCTCGCCGTAACAGCGTAACAAAAAATTAGCCACTCAAAATGTAATAAAATGTGTTGCATGTCAAACAACAATCAACGTTATTTAATTATGGTTACGCCAATCAGCTCAAAGCAACGATGCGACCCCTGCCCTCCACCCCCAACCTATCGGAGTGGTGCACTTGCCATTCCTCAAGCTTTAAGTTGAACTTTCTGTTTTGCTGTATCGCGAGCTTACCGTGAACACATATTTGTTATTATATCTACAGGGTGAGGCACATAAACTGTTACAAGCTAATATCTCACAAAGTATTGGTTGTAACAAAAGGCTAAAATTATATTATTGAATTTAACAAATAATATGATGAAAAACATCAAATCCATGGCAGCCTAATTTAATTTTGTTAATCATTTCTTGATATCAGTATCTTTATTACGGTTTAACACCACTTGATGAAGTTTATACGTGTTATAATGAAATATCATTTATTTACAATAAAATCATCGTCTGCCTTGCATTTATTTTTTTGCATATCTAGCGGATCTCATATTGAACATTTAGTCATTTGGAGAGAAGTCTGCCAGGTACTTATGTAAAAAAAATAAGATAGAAAAAAAAAATTTGAAGATACAATATTACAATTTTACCAAAAAATTGACATACGTGTTTTTGCTTTTTAGCCACAGATATATTTACCGCGTTTGTGGATTGGTGTGCGTGTATACACTTCATCAGTTTTTCATTTCAGAAAAAGTCTTCTAATTAAGTAAACTTCTTATAAGTTCAGGCGGAAATTAAAAAGATGACCATACTCGTAGCAATTTTAAATTAAAACGCGAAAATATTTCAATAGTACCCTACATACTATACCTGTATATTGGTAAAATATTTGCTACAAATGTTTTTAAAAATTTTTCATTAACCGACTTCTTTCTTGATATTTGATTCTTAAACTATTACGGTAGGTATATTATTATACCGAGTGGGCCAACGAAAACGAAACGGCCGTGCTTTGGGTCAGTTAAAATAAGATTTTGAAAAAACGCTCGAACAGGCCGATATTGCTTTCAAGGGGGGCATCTTTTGCTATAAAATGTTTGCAAGATTCTTTTCAACCCCCTGCGCTACGAGCACAACCCTTAAAATTTTAAATAGCATGATAGGGCAAGTGATACCTCATTTGAAAGGTTTTTTAATTCTATAAACTAGGTGCTTTCTTTGATTTTTTTTTTCATATCTGTTTAATTTTAGTCAAGTTATTTATCAATGAATACATGTATTTTCTGATCAACAAAACAAACATTTACAACTGAAATTAAGAACAACGTGGGGTGGAGACCAGAAATGTCGACAGTTGAGTGCCAAAACGTAGCATGGATGGATAGGTTTTAAATAAGCCTACTTTGTTTTGAATTTTAGTTGTAAATGTTTGTTTTATTGATCAGAAAATAAATGCATTCATGGAATTAAAAATGTAAATAATTTGACTAAAATTGAACAGATTTGAAAAAAAACTCCAAGCACCTTGTTAAGAATGAAAAAACCTTTCAAATGAGGTATCACTTGTCCTATCATTCTATTTAAAATTTTAAGGGTTACGCTCATAGCGCAGAGGGTTAAAAAATTTTTGCAAAAATTTCATTGCTAAAGATGTCCCCCTTGAAATCAAAATCCATCTGTTCGAGCATTTTTTCAAAATCTTATTTTAATTACTAACCAAAAGCGCGGCCGCTTCGTTTTCGTTGGTCCACCTGTATAATAGTATATTATTATATTATTATGAAGTATTAGAAATATGTACTTTGTATTATGTCCGTCTTGTGACTTCTTGTGATTTAACACTACGCGTTTCAGCAACGAGTTGCCATCTTCAGGTGTGGTTAATTATTTTTTTAAAAACACACACATTGAGTAAAAAATTAAAAAATAATTAACCACACCTGAAGATGGCAACTCGTTGCTGAAACGCGTAGTGTTGAATTACAAGAAGTCACAAGACGGACATAATACAAGGTATTTCTAATACTTCGTAATATTCATATAGTGACTTGGAGACCCAACACTCTAAACATGTACTGTATAATAGGGTATATTAATATATTAGATACAATATGGCGGAAGATAAACGCAAATTATTGACTACAAAAATAAAGAAATAGAAATAAAATATCGTGTAGTTCTAAATAAAAATAAAAGTCAAAAAAACTAAAACCCGACTACGAAAAAGTAGAAAACAAGCTTCCAATATAAAAAGTAGTCGGGTAACAAAAACCAACTACTTGTCTTTTTGGAAGCTTGTTTCTTACTTCTTCCTAGTTAGGTTTTAGTTTTTTGAACTTTTACATTTTTCCTCTTGTAAGAGGTAGGTAACATCAGTATACGATCGGAAGCGTGTGATACGGGGTAGACTAAACAGAAATTGAGAGCCCCATCTAGTCCACACAATGTGCGTTTTCATTCATTTACATACAACGCCAATAAATAAACGAATCCGTGACATTTTAGTACCAAACCTGCACTGCAGATGGTCACCAAGCAAACACGGTGTAGGTACATATTACATAATGGTGATATATTTGACAAACCAACGATTGTTACAGTCGTAGTTTATAATTGGAAAACCACTGCCGGTGATGCCAAATTTTGAAATTAGGAACAAAAATCTAAAACTAGAAAGCTACCTTCTTCTTGTCAGAGAAAATAGAAAACTGAGATATTTCTAAAAAGTGAAATATATAAAGCCACAAAATTCGACAATACCAACATTCTTAATGACAAACTAACACTAAAATCGAACATAATATATACGACATAATAATTAACAGCACACAAACACCCAATACTCAGTAATCGTCTACACACATACACACACACACACCCACACTTCCATTTCATTTACCTACTATATAAATCATAAATTCTCGAAATTTAAATCAGTACTTCACAAACCACGATATAATACACAGTACTTAGCATCATAATATTATATAGTGTTACGAATACTCAATGTGTGTTTTTAAAAAAATTATTAACCACACCTGAAGATGGCAACTCGTTGCTGAAACGCGTCGTATTCAATCACAAGAAGTCACAAGACGGACATAATACAAGGTATTTCCAATACTTTATAATATACTAATTTTTCAATTTCCAGCAGAATAAAAAAAAATAATAATAAATTATAGGTATGAACATGGATTATAGGTACATGAAGAAATTAATTACTGTACAGTCTGATTAATATTTCTTGCAGGGTCGTACATAACAATGATCGCCACAGTATCTCCCTGCCAGTGATTGAGATCACGAGAAACCACTTTGTAGGCGATCCGGGAAGGGAACACGTCTGTCTGATTTCGTTGTATGCTGTGTCGCAGGCGATTCTGGTTCACATATCATCATCACTTGTGTATGCAGAATCATCTTCATTTTTTTCGCTAATTCATCATCGTTATTACCACCGTCAGTTTTTCATTTGCATTCTTAATTTCACTATCGATTATTTCGATCTTATATTCTCTTTTTGTGCAATTGGAAAGTATTTCAGCTTCATTTTCTTCTTTTATTTATTTATGTCTACAAACATAATTAATAAGTAATTATATTGTTGTTCCCTATCTGTCTGCCCTCCACCGCTAACTCATACAGACAAATTTGTGTATTCTATACATAGGAAATCTGACGTTCGGCTCTGGCACTATTAGATATTGTTACAAAACTGTTTTCTGAGTTGGCGGAATAAATATTTATTTACAATAATTAAAAAACACAATAATAATGAACGCAACAACGAAAAGTCAATTCTAACAATCAACACAAGTAAACAATAACACTACAGTAATTCTTAAACAAAGCAACACAAAACTTAACTATATACAATAACAGTATTTATTTTATCAATCAATTTATGTCACGGCCCTATTTATATCACTGATCCACCATAGACTTGACTGCGTCACTCTCCGTTGACTGATTGATTCACTCACTCGCACTGGCTGTTTATATATGCTGCGTGGCATAAGCCTAGTGTGTTCTCGCTTTCTCTAGAACTTTCGCGCGGGTACCAGTTGTTCAGTAAGCAGACCCCGTTTCTCAGAACTCTTGTCTGCCGTTTATATACAGGGTGATGCGTAACAATATTATTAGATCTGGCAACATTGTTATTTAAGCGAGTGCACATCAACCCAACTACATGTACATCACATATGCAATATTATATTTTTTAATTTAAATATAGTCCACGCTGATTTAACGAATGATATGAAATGTTTTTACATAGATAACTGGACATCGTTTAATTTGGCATTCAACTGACCCAGCGGACTTAATTGGTTGCTAACAGGGCATAACACGAGCCATACATAAAACAGCAAGCAGGATGTGAGGATTTTTAATTACAAGCGTATAATTTTTTTAAATTCACGTGAATTCTTCAGAAGGTAAATAAAAGAATCGAGAAAGAAAAGTAATTAGTGCCGCTCCCAGGGGAAGTCTGCAACGGAAAACCGTGTAGTTGTGTAGATATATGTATAAAACAGTATCTCTCACACTTTCTCACAAACACAGAGCCACGCATATTCCTCTTCTATACTTTAACTTTGCATGAAAAACACATAAAGGGTTCCACTTTAGTGTTACTACATGACAGGTCCGAAATTATATGTACTGACTTTGTGATGTAAGGCGGATTTAAATTTCAAATATCTCTTGTTAAATATCGTTTTTAATGTTGGAGAGCAGCCAATTATATAATTGTTTCGAAACATATAGGAAAAAATAATTTTACCAACCAGTGGTCACAATCAGGATTCTAACCTGAACCTTTCCACTTTCGCGGCGGAATGAGCTTACAATACTCAATCGTGACAAGATTGCTAAACTAATATTCTCCATATATGCTTCAGAATCAATAGATTTTCACTACATGCGAGCGTCAATTCATATCTGCTAATTCAATAGCTATATGATATGAAGTGAATCCTCGTACCAGCGAGAGTCTAACATGAGAGTGAAAATTATTTCGAATATCCAATAATGGGATATATTAAATAAATACATAGGTACCTAGATATATCGATGCTATAAACGGTGTTACCACATAATATTCTGGAAACAATCATATCTTGTAGAAATCATAAGATAATCTACATGTAAGATATATATATAAAACACGATATAGAAATCAACCAACGAGTTGATTTTCTTTAAGATAATAGTTTTTTTTTTATACGGCTAAAATGCAATTGAAAGATTTTTTCGTTGGAGAGGATTCACTTCATATCATACAGCTATTGAATTAGCAGATATGAATTGACGCTCGCATGTAGTGAAAATCTATTGATTCTGAAGCATATATGGAGAATATTAGTTTAGCAATCTTGTCACGATTGAGTATTGTAAGCTCATTCCGCCGCGAAAGTGGAAAGGTTCAGGTTAGAATCCTGATTGTGACCACTGGTTGATAAAATGATTTTTTCCTATATGTTTCGAAACAATCGTTTTTAATAAAAAAAATTCGACTGATGACCAGTCCTATACTTCCCACCTAGTAAATATTTGCAAAAAATAAACACTTTTTTTTTTTTTTATTCTTTGACTAGGCCCAAATAACCTTAGCTGTTGGTGGTCTTTAAAACACAATTTAATTTTTATTCTTTGAAAAAAGCATGGCCCTCTTTTTTGTTTGGTGATCTACTGATGGCTAACTTAATATAGCAAAAATCATGGTTACCTTGATTTACGTACAATTTTTATTTTTTTTAGTAAAATATTTTTTTTCTCGAAAACTATACATTTTAGAGAAAAAAAATATTTACATTTTTTTCATATTATAACATCTAGAATTCATTTATATTTTTTTTTACCTATGTTAATACGTGACATTGAGGACGTTTTTTTGAATATCTCAGGATCTACTGAACCGATTTGACTCAAAATCTAATCAGATCTAAGTTAAAGGCTGATAAACACAATAGAACAATCGGCATGCCCGTATGTTGTTCCGTTCTTAAGATATCGAAGGCGAAAAATTGACCACACACACACACACACATACAGACATCAGTCAGAAAATGATCTTTAACGATTGCTAGGGTCTCAAAACGTGAAAATCTGTTAAAATCTCGAAATATTTTTTTCGGACTAAATCCATTACTTCCCTACCATTATAGTAGAGGTGGGAAGTAAAAATATCCTATAGGTAGGTACTACCTGTTACCTACCTTAATTACTTCCTGAAAGTAAACTATATCATTGAATTTTTCTCTATAAAATTATTGGTGTATTCGAAAATTATCCCTGGAATTTGTCATAACGCTTTAATCATTATTTATTGCCGCCATTTCAGAATGTTCCGGCCATATGATTTTCAGAAAAACCAAAATTTATCATCCTGATATCCACTTTCGTAGTCGTGCTGTTAAACCGTTTTCTCACTCATTTTCTGAGACTTTTTGCCGATCGGACTCTTGTCGATAAAAATATAGTTGTCATTATTATTATCATTAAATTATAAATTCGAATTAACCGACTTACATTTTTCTGCGTTTCATTTGTTCAAATGATGGTGGATATTCTTATGCATATTCCTCACCTGCAACAAAAAACAATTATAATAATTTAACTAAATCTTTATTAATAAATTAATAAACGACACATTACAAAATATTATGTAGTATATTACAAAATACAGGTAGGCATACAATATACAGTAGGTATCTGGTATACACATTACACAGTGTAAGTACTTGACAATTATTAATTTACGGTCGACAGAAATCGCAACACAAAACACTTATATAAAATTAAAATTACACTAATTAAGTGACGTCACTTAGTGCCGTCATGTACTTTAACAACAATCAAGTAAAAACATCAAATGGATTTTAAATTTTACCCTTTGAACATAACAAAATAACTTTATAATAGAAATCGTGTCCATCGTGATTATAATAAAATTAAGCAAAATCGCAGGATACATTTAATTTAATAAATCAAATTATTTTGTCCACTATCCTGCGATTTTGCTTAATTTTATTATAACAAAATAACAATAATCTGAAAATGTAAATCGATATTTTCATTGTGTTTTAAAGACCACCAACAGCTAAGGTTATTTGGGCCTAGCACCAACTCATATTTTCAATTCATTATTTTTTTTTAATAATAAATTGAAAATCTAATTGACACTTTTACCAGCTCTCGGGCTAGAACCCGGAAACTGAGAACTTGTAATAGAGGAACCATAGCAACGCCATGTAAACAACAGCATTGCTAAACGCTCGGCTATTCTCAAGCCCTCGATATTTTCAGATTATTGTTATTCAAGGGGTTAATTAAAATCTATTTGATGTTTTTATTTGAGAACTGGGTATTCGTAATACTCGAGCAATAGTATCTAACGTACTTATATAAAAAAATGTTTTCTAAAAAAAGCATGTGTCGCGGCATAGACGATCGAAGTAAAACTTATAACATACAGATAATAGCCCGGGAGTTTGCGTTGCATTTCAGGTAGTGTTTTTACGCAGATCGATCGTTATCTTTTTCGATAAATCTGGTATGGCTAATAAGTAAACCAAGCGTCAGCTGGCGCACTCGCGGTGGGTGTGGGTGTGAGAGACTGCGAAAGTGCTAAAAAATTTTTTTTAAGTAGGTAATAGTACGCCGGCTGAAACTTGTTTTTATAAATAGTTGACATCATTGTGAGTTGAAAAATAACCGTCAGCTGCATCGTGGAAGGGGGATTATGCGTCTGCTGGTCGCATGAACTTGTAAAAAAACACGTAAAATATTGCGCATTTCATTTTTTTGCACTGACAGCAGCTGAGACAATTTAGTTACCTAGGATTATAATTATATCTATCGCTATCATAATCCTAGGTAACGTAATTGTCTCAGCTGCTGTCAGTGCAAAAAAGTGACCAACTAACGCACAATCCCCCTTCCACGATGCAGCTGACGATTATTTTTCAACTCACAATGATGTCAACTATTTATAAAAACAAATTTCAGCCGGCGTACTATTATTTAAAAAAAATTTTTACCACTTTCGCAGCCTCTCACACCCAAGCCCACCGCTACTTGAGCAGCTGACGGTCGGTTACTGATTAGTTGTACGAAATCAACTATCGATATCAAAATCAACCGGCTTACTATGACTTTTTCATTTGCAACGCAAACTCCCGGACTATAAGGCGTATGATTTAAGCATTGGCACAAAATGAATAGATCAGAATGAGCCATGAGATTTACATATTTACTTCCGGACTTGACTAAAATTGATTTTATTTATAGCGTTGCTATTGGTTACGCGCCTAATAACACTTTCGTTGCATTCCCAGCATTTCAGTCCTCATTCCCCAAACCGGTGAACCAGTGTCGCCTAAGAAGTTTCACTTCAAAAACAATTTTCTAACGATGCCTGCTAGTTCCAAGCTCATTTTATTAATTTTATTCTTTTGTTAAATAATGGAGTTTAACATTGTTTTAAAATTTTATGTTATAAAAAAATATACTACATTTTAACTTTTCTGTACAACGAAATTAGATTAGATTGTAGACTAAATATGCTCGACGATTAAGCTCATTATACAAAGACAAGCCAGACGCGCATTTGTAACAGAAAATTTTTGGGATAGACCAGTGACGTATAGATATACGGAGGAGAAAGAAGTATCCTCTCCCAAAGCCCATATATTGTATTATATACCTATTATCTATTATTATACAGGGTGTGTTACTAAGAATGTCTCTGGCGATATTTCATTTATTATGAGCATTAGAAAAAAAAGTTAAAAAAAATGTTTTTAAGTAGCACACCATGTATATCTTTAGGTATGTATCGATGAAGTGGAAAAGAGGGTAGCGATATGGGACATGGAATCTCCAGATTATTCCAAACGAGACATAAAACGTAGAGCTTGGGAAGAGTTAGTGGAAATTTTTTCTGAACCTGGTGATTCAGATGAAAAGGAAAATGGTTTGGGGAACTGCCTGAGTGCTACACAATTAACTCGCGCAACAAACGCGTCATGTGGGCGCAACAAAAACAACGCGCGATTCGAAACGCGCAACTCGACTCGCGCGTAAAACGCCTCAACTGAACAAGGCCGACAATGGAGAAAACAACACAAGCATTACTAAGCATGACAACCTTATCTTTGAACATTTATGATAAAAGATAAAGCGTACCAAATATACACTTGTGAATAAAAATAGAATTGAATATCTACAAAACAATAAAAAAACAATTTGTTAGATCACTTTTATCAAAGCGTTCAAAGTACACCACATACATATTTTATTGTCGCACAACGCAACCGGTTAAAATTAACTGAAATACTGACAACTTTTAAATTTTTTTTATTTATTTATTGTAGATTATAGACGCGTCGACATCTAAGGTCATTAGCGTCTTTCAACTACACTAATAAACAACTAACTTAAAACTAAATAACATCACAAAACATCCATGAGCGCAGGTGGGATTCGAACCCACGGCAGTCCAGTCTAGAGGTTGCTGCGCCAAGCATACAATAGTATACAATAAATGCGTGTATTCAGCCGCGCTATTTATATACGTACATCCAAAAACAGGTAAATGAAAGTCATTGTAAAGTTTAATTAAAAATATCAGCTAGCTGACAGTGTCTGCTTGAACAACCTTTAAGCTACAAAAGCACATCGTACGCAAATTTGCCATTTAAAAAAATATTATGTGAAGAAACGTATAACGGGACCTGAGTAATTTTGTTTTGTTGCGTTGTTTGTTTTTTTTTGAGGGATTTTCGAATATTTGTATTGGGAGAACGTATATTCAGAATTGTTGCGTGTTTATCTGTTTGTAACCAGTATCTGTTGAAAACGGCTTAACAATTTTTGATAAAACTTGGTACACTATCAATTTGGTACCTAAATTTGAAGTATAGGGTACACTTAAAAAAACATGTCAATTTTTCTGTCAGCTGTAGGTATACCAAAATCATTTTTTTATAAAAATATTCTAATAAATCGCCCTTAGATGAAAAATCATTCATAATCATTAATGTAAAATATTTATTCACAGGGTACAACAGCCGGTTGACAACCCCAAAAGGGTTTCATCAATTAAATCGCTGACAAAGGCTTTTTAAAGGCTATTTTTGTTCAAAAAAAAAAAACTTCCAAATAAAACCGCAAACATGCATTACTTCATTGTTACGAAAATCATAAAAGGGTGTGGAGAGATATATAACAATTATCTATATTCTATATCTATATAGTATTGCTACACTTTGAAAGGGTTCACAGTTTTCATTTTCGCAAAATTTACAGTTCATACAATGTAGCTGTATCTACTTTTTCAAGTCGATAAACAATCGATACTTTTAGAAAACATAAGAATAAACGAAAGCCCTGTATCGGATCGGTTCTGTACCGATCAAATGCAGTGTGCGGAACTGTCCCGTGCCATTCTGGGCAGAACCGGATCAATTCTGTATACGTTCTACTTATTACGATAATATTATGTATCGTAAGTTCCTATCAATAATAACCCGGGAGTTTGCGTCGCATTTTAGGTAGTGTTTTTACGCCGATCGATTGTTATCTTTTTCGATAAATCTGGTACCTATGACTAATAAGTAAACCAAGCGTCAGCTGGCGCACCCGCGGTGGGTGTGAGTGTGAGAGGCTGCGAAAGTGGTAAAAAAATTTTTTTTTCAAGTTAGTACGCCGGCTGAAACTTGTTTTTATAAATAGTTGACATCATTGTGAGTTGAAAAATAATCGTGAAAGGGGGATTGTGCGTCAACTGGTCGCATGAACTTGTAAAAAACACGTAAAATATTGCGCATTTCACTTTTTTGCACTGACAGCAGCTGAGACAATTTCGTTACCTAGGATTATGATCATATCGCTATCATAATTCTAGGTAACGAAATTGTCTCAGTTGCTATCAGTGCAAAAAAGTGAAATGCGCAATATTTTACGTGTTCATGCAACCAGCTGACGCACAATCCCCCTTCCACGATGCAGCTGACAATTGTTTTTCAACTCACAATGATGTGAACTATTTATAAAAACAAGTTTCAGCCGGCGTGCTATTACTTAAAAAAAATTTTTTTTACCACTTTCGCAGCCTATCACACCCAAAACCACCGCTACTTGAGCAGCTGACGGTCGGTTTACTGATTAGTTGTACGAGATCAACTATCGATATCAAAATCAACCGGCTTACTATGACTTTTTCATTTGCAACGCAAACTCCCGGACTATAATTGATTAGACGCTTATGACATCTGTTGTCAAGTGTCTATAACCTAATCTATCTTTAATTTGAATATGAAAAAACCTGGATTCGAAATCTTCAAAATTAAGATAATTGCCCACATTTTTTTTGTGTTAGAAGAAAAGCACGTGCAATAATGTCCTGGAAATTGACAATTTAATAAACATTAAAAACAAAAGACCACTAACTGCTAGGGCAGTATTGACTATTGAGGACTATAGTATAGCAATTAGAATATAGATTATAAAATGTAACACGAAGTTAGATAAAAGTAGGATTTCCAAAATGAAAAAAATAGATTTCGGGAAAAAATTTCCGAACTTTTTCTCCTTTATATATCGGACGACATTTTAGGACTCTTAATTTTCTTGTGAAAACTATTAAGATGATTTTAAATCTCTTCCGTGGAATCGCAAGCTGTGAAAAATACAATGATTGACATAATCGATATTTTATTTTTTCAACAAATTTACGAAAATTCCAGACCCGTCCGAATTCTGCTCGTATTCCGGACGAAGTGTTAGAATCCCAGACATGTTCAGAAAAATCCAGACGTACAAGGGAGATCTCCCCTGTCTCTTCCAGAAAACATGGCCACCAGAATAGTAGAAGCTATGTACCGCATATTATTTACCTCATCATTATTCCAAAGAAATAACTTGAAATGCACTTTCCTTTACAGAGATTCATAATTACATTATGAAAAACATAAAAGTAAAGAAATGTACCTGGTGCATTAAATCTGCATTCCACAAATTAGGAATGCATGTTCTGTAATGAAAAACCAATAAAAAAGTATTACATCCGTCTGTATAATAATAAAATTTATCTAAAAATAAAAAATTTAGTTCCCGCTAATTGAAATCCTGGCTATGCCCATGTATGTATGAATGTATTATGTTATGCAATCTGACAGAAATTACCTTTTGTAAATTTTATGACAGCGATTTGCTCGTCATAAAATGTACAGAGATATTATGCAACTGTTCAGCAAATAGCAATGTTAGGATCCCGATTTCCAACGGTAGGTTTTAGATAGGTAGTTATAAAATAAATTATAGATTATAGACGCTCGACAGTTAAAATCATTAGTGCCTATACGTTTACCATGTTTGGCGTTTGTTCCGCTTTGACGTCTTAACGTTCAGTATCTAAATCCAAGAGAGGCATTGGTAGGTAGTTACTAATAAGATAAAATAATAAGATAAATGCCATTGTTTGTGGCAATGATTTCTAATAGGAAACAGTCATAATATATTAATTATTTTTTTTATTTTTACAGCTTCATTAAAAACAGGATGTATTTCATTTTTTGGTATGCCTAGTTTAACACGTTGACTGCCATAAGAAGCTTAACTTGATGCTCGAAGAATCGACCATAACAGCCGCCAGTATCACAAGTTGATTCTCAAGCACCGCAAGTTATAATAGCTAAGAAAAGTATCATTCGATTCTCAGGTCAATGTAACTTTTATGCAGCCCAATATACACGGCTGTAAGCATTAGAAACTATGCGTGGCCTGCACCTGAATGAATCGATAGTTGATTCTCAGGCTTGAAATGTTTGTAGTTGACATTTCACTAAAAAGCAATGAAACACTTCAGATAAAATATTATTTTTATATTTATTCCAACAAAAACCAACATTTAATTACATTTCTAAATAAGAAAATGACTATTTTTTTCATATGATTCATACGGCCATTACTGCAAACTTCAGCTATATGGGCCACGTGAACATTTGGTGTCTCTCGGCTCAAAAAAACAAAAAAATAGATACATTTTTTAGGGAAAAATAAATTCATCAATGTTAAAGAACATTGTATAATTTTATTTATCTGGGGCCACGGCAGTGGCCCCCGCCAAGTCGAGCAAACAACAGACGGCCGCTACCGTGTATATATACCTTTTCTCGAAGCAACTCAAGGCACTTTTCAACTTTCTATATCTCTGTTACAAATGCAAGCAGAAGGCTGAAAATTTCGCTGGAGATTGTACCTAACGGTCTTAAGTAATTCCCCAAATTACAAGTTTCTAATAAATATAGTTCAGAAAATTTCAACCCTCAAAATTGTCTATTTTGTCATCACTCACTCACTCACTGACATAGCGATCATCAAAAAGCTAGGGCACTTCCAGTAGTCCTAGAAAGCTGAAATTTGGTATGCAGGCTGGGTTTCACGTACAACTAACGAGAAAATTCCAATATCTGTGTTTTTCCCCCTCCAACCCCTAAAAGGGGGTGGTGCATATTTCTATTATTATAGGCCAAGTCCGTAGTCAGAGAAAGCTGAAATTTGGTATGCAGGCTAGGTTTCACGTACAAGTAACGAGGAAATTCAAACATGTGTGATCGTCCCCCTCCAACCCCTAAAAGGGGGTGTTGCAGATTTCTATAGGTCCTTAGTCAGAGAAAGCTGAAAGTTGGTATGCAGGCTGGGCTTCGCGTACAAGTAACGAGAAAATTAACAAATCTATGTTTTTCCCCCTCCAACCCCTAAAAGAGGGTGGTGCATATTTCTATTATTATAGGTTAAGTCCGTAGTCAGAGAAAGCTGAAATTTGGTATGTAGGTTAGGTTTCGCGTACAAGTAACGAGGAAATTCAAACATGTGTGATCTTCCCCCTCCAAACCCTAAAAGGGGGTGTTGCAGATTTCTATAGGTCCTTAGTCAGAGAAAGCTGAAATTTGGTATGGAGGCGGGGTTTCGCGTACGAGTAACGAGAAAATTCAATTATTTGTGATTTTCCCTTTCCAACCTTACAAAAAGAACTGAGATCCCATCAAAAATATTCTTGTAAAGAAAAAAAAAAGCCAAGTCTCACAACACTTTCGCCGTAAAAAGTTTTGAGATCCCGAAAAGTACCAAGTCAGCCATTCTATTACCATTGACTATGAAGTTAGCAAATTACTCGATAGTTGCCTTAAAACTACACAGGTAAAATAAAGAATAATTTATAAATAATATTTTATGACTGTAAACTTGTAGTACCTTTTGAACTTGGCAATCACGTGGCATCAGGATATATGATACCGTGCGAAGTTTTAATAAAAACAATATCTCATCACAGTGCACCTATGCCACGTGATTGCCAAGTTCAAAAGGTACTACAAGTTTACAGTCATAAAATATTATTTATAAATTATTCTTTATTTTACCTGTGTAGTTTTAAGACAACTATCGAGTAATTTGTTAACTTCATAGTCAATGGTAATAGAATGGCTGACTTGGTACTTTTCGGGATCTCAAAACTTTTTACGGCGAAAGTGTTGCGAGACTTGGCTTTTTTTTTTCTTTACAAGAATATTTTTGATGGGATAATATTTTAAAAAACGGTGAGCCTTTACATCTATTAGAGAAACTTAAAACAGCATGTCATGATCATTCCACGCGTTTCAAATCAAATTTTCTAATTGATATACATAGTAGGTACATCGGCGTATCAAACATCTTTTAGTTATGTCGCATCAAATATGTGGAATGATCTACCTGCTCATGTAAAAAATTATAATAAAAATAATTTTTCTGCATTCATTTATAATAAACTACTGACAGAATAACTGGGATAGTAATTCTTCTTTTATTATATTATTAATTTTGTAATTTTTTAATGTAATTTTTAACGGGCTAGGTGGAAGAACAATGTAATTTGAACCGTGCCTTTTATACGTTTGTAATGTGCAATAAACATTCATTCATTCATTATCGCCATCCTATTCAAGGACAAAACAGTTCTTGCCAGAAGGGACCAGATATTTCTGATTATTGCGACAGTCAACGTGTTAAACTTACAATTATCATCCGAAATATTCTATTGGTCGTCAATTTCGATTCTCGAATATATAAAATATATAACCCAAAGAGAGGGAAAGCCTTACTAATACGTAACTGTTTTTTGAACACACTGTATGCATGATATTAAACGGTACTCGCAACACGAAGTTTTAGTAATAACTCGAGAACTGCGCTGAATGTAACATGAGAAATAGCATCTGATGTATCTACGTATATATGCACTATGCATGCAAGAGTCATGAAGTCATGACTGCGACACTATCTATACTTACATTATTTAGGTAAACATACATGTATATTATGTAATATGTATAACTAAGGTTGCGTTCCGAAATCTTGTTCTTAAGGCTGAGGCTACATTGGCGCCGTTTCCGACCAGATCAGATCAGACCAGATCAGATCCGTATTGTCGGATGTGAACAAACACCAGTAACCTTATGAAGTGGCTACACTGTTCACTCCAGACCGCGCCAGAATATGTCAGATTACAACAGACACGTTCCGACCGTCGGATGATATCAAACGTGTTTGAAATTTTCGTCAGACTACGGCCGTACATTTGACAGTTTACAACAAACAGTGTTGTGTATGCTAGCTATTATTACCAGATTGTCTTATTGTATTGTATTATTTTTTAAAAACGTGTTTGAATATCAATTGTGAATATGGACAAATCACTTTTAATTGATCTTGTACGTGAAAAGCCTCCTATTTGGGACCAAAGAGACAAAAGATACCACAACAGGGACGTGAAAGGTCTTTTGTGGAGAGATATTGGCGAAAAAATGAATCTTTCAGGTATGATTTGAAAATATAATTTATTTATTAATTAATCTATGAGTAGTCCATAAAATGAAAGTAAATTAACTCTGATCGGTTTCAACGCATTGTTGAAGTTTGTTTGTTTTGTTTGTTGTTTATAATAGGGCTCGGTATTTTTCAAATTAAAGTATTCGAATATTCATTTAAACTTCTATTCGAATAGTTAAAATTAATTAAAATTTAGCTGTCTTTTGGATTTTTGACAAAGATCCTGAAGTCTGTCAAGTCACGGCCCTCACAAGTTTCCCAACAATAAAATTTAAATCTAACAATACTGGGCAGTCATGACAGATAGCATAACTGTTAAATGATTAAAAAAATTACATTATATTTCTGAAAAAAATGTTATCTCTATCGCTAATCTAAATCATAAATCGCATATTGAAATCAAAACGTAAACACAGCAATGAGTAATAATTGGCGACAGCCGATACTCATGACAGGGGTCAGGACTCAGGGACGCCAAAAACAAAGAACAGTTGTATAAATGTATAATAAATGTTATTGTTGAACAACGATAAAAAATAATAAAAACAGTACATTTTGATTTTCATTTGAATCCGGAAAGAAGCTAACTACAGTCTATGACAAATATTTAAATATCCAAATATTCAAAATTTGCACATCAAAAATTATTATTGTTCAACAAAGAAAAACAGTTGTCCGTCGGATATTATCCACTCCCTATGTAGCCACTTCGTCTGAAGTGTCTGATTTGGTCTGGTCTGGTCTGGTCTGGTCTGATCTGATCGGATCTGGTCTGACACGGATCTAGTGTAGCCTCAGACTAAGTCTTAACAGAGCTCTATCACTGATAACCAAAAATCATCCTTTCGAGTTTCGATTAACACTACACACAAAATGTTATGTACGTTAAGTTAGATTGCCCATGACAGATTTTTGATTTTTTTATGCCAATCGTTAGCGCTGCCAAATCCCAAAATTGTTTTGTTAGTGCTCAAAAAATGTATGTATGAGCAATTTTATGTGAGCTAACTTGGCGTCGTTAGATTGATCACATTAAAATGCCCATAACTTTGACATATTTTGACCACTAACGAAAAAATTTTGGTGTTTACCAGCAATAACAAAGCACTAGTAATTGGCATCAAACAATTCATAAATCTGTCATGGACAATTTAACTTGACGTACCTTAAAAATGTGATCATAAAATATGGCGCTGACACGCAGCTGACAAGGACAAAAAATAATACTGTGCGCGTCGTTGGTAACGCAGAAAAGTTAAAACATTAATTATGAACATAGAGGATCCGTTTTGATCTTAATTTAAAGATGAAGGATGCGTCTAGTCGAGTTTAGGGCATGCAATTCGAATATTCGAATATAGCGAATATTCGGCTGCATTTATTATTCGAATAGTAATTCCTATTATTCGAATATATTCGAATTATTTGTTAAGAATTAAAATTGTTTAAAAACGGTTTACGGCGGCGCTAAAACATCTTATAAACGTTACACTAGCTCTAATTTCGCGCTAGGGCGTGGGAGGGGAATCGAAACGGGGCGAGGAAAGTTTTTTTTGTTAATTATTGCATGCTTATTTGATATAACTATTTACTTACGTTACGTTACGTATGTGTACTTAATTGCATGATTTGCTCTTCGCACGTGCTAATAGACGTATTATTTATTTGTGAAGTATTTTTTTTATAGGGGAGCAATATCCCATACTTTTGTGGTACTAATTAATAAAAATGCGTCTTAGATGCTCATTTAATATTTTTGTTTGAATAGGAAAAACAGAAAGAAAGAATTTTGAATTTTTTTGATTTCTTAAATATGTTCATTTGATCTATGGTTCTCGGAAGCTATGTGCGCTCTAATATTTAGTTGATTTGATCTGAATTTTTACGTAACTAAGTAAAGTAAAAATGATTATTTGATCTCTTTTTAATTAGAAGTAAGCTGCTTTTGTTGTTAAAATATTGATTGGATTTATGGACGTGCAGTAGGCGTGTTGATTTTAAATAATTAAAAGTCATTTATTGAAGTTCCGCAGTGTTTTTATTATTTTTACCAATTATTCGAATATATTCGAATATTGGCTAAAATTTGAGCGAATATTCGAATACCTGAAACATCCGAATATTTGCATGCCCTAGTCGAGTTACAGGGACACTTTTCATTAAAATTAAAAATATTTAAAATTATTTTCAACTCCTGTTCGTTTAGTAACCCATTTAGCAATCGTTCTTCCAAAATAGGTTCTTCGAGAACTGTTATTACAGAACAGCATAATTCACAACTGTTATTTTCCGAATCGGTTATCGGTCCTTTTTCCATCACCAGTACCCACAGTAGGGACACTGAGACGGAACTAGGCTTGCGCAAAACAGTTCCGAAGATGGAACTTGCACCTTTGCGTTGAAGGAAAGAAATGATATCATAATTAGTGCCCGCCTGTCCGGGGAACTTGTTCCACTGTTTCACACTGAACATTCCATACTTCGTAGAGTCTAAAACGTACCGAGTATATCCGAATTTGTAATGTACCCAATCTAGTACATAATATTATGCACTCTCATTCGGGAGCGAACGAATACTTCGTTGGGTTGTGTGTGACACATCTCATGATGAAATTGGACTATAATACATACCGGAGTATAGACATATTAAGTTGCGATCTATATAGGGAAAGTTAAATAATGTGCCTGACAGAGGTCATAGGACTTGAAAATAGCCGATAGTGTAGCAATGCTGTTGTTTAAATGGCGTTGCTATGGTTCCTCTATTACAAGTCCCCAGTTCCCGGGTTCTAGCCCGAGAGCTGGTAAAATTGTCAATTGGATTTTCAATTTATTAAAAAAAAATAATGAGTTGAAAATATGAATTCGTGCTAGGCTCAAATAACCTTAGCTGTTGGTGGTCTTTAAAAAAAAGACAGAGGTCATGTTCGGAACTACCCAAGTCGAGACGGAACGCACTCTCGAAGTAAATGCAGACAACTGAATTTCAGCTATCTGAAACCAACTTGGTTTCATAAAACTTAGCTCGCTATTAACTTGAAGCTTTTCGTAAGTTTCAACTCAAGATTTGCATGTAAATAGATAGGAGTACTTATCTATTCATACCTATTTTGTTACATCGTGAGTACATTATAGTTTTATTTTAAGATTTTCGATTGTAACTAAAGTAATAAAGTAATGGTTTTACTCTTTAGTATAGATATTTTTAGAATTTCGCTCAAGCATATACAATATTGATGTTTTTTTAGTAGTTTTTCCATAATTTGGGCGTAATATTAAGTGCAAGAGATTTAAAATAAAATGTTTTTATGTATGCATTACTAATAATGATTTTTAATTATTTTTACGACCTATTATCATGTTTTTTTGAATCTAAGGTATTGTACGCTATTTATCAAATTTGTCACTGTGTCCTATACATCAAACAAAAATCAATTTCTTTTTTAGTGTATTTGCCATATGGCACATACACTGGCGTCGGTCGGATGGCAGGACCTAGGGGTCGGGCCGAAATTTCTCGACGTTTCATAGCCTCCTGAACAGTTTGGCACCATTTTTGGAAAAGTCTGTTTATATATGTATATATATATTTATATATTTAGATAGATATATATATATGTGTGTGTGTGTGTGTGTGTGTACGGGCTATAACTTTCGAAATAGTTAATTGATTTTGACGAAATTTGGTAAGCACGTTGAATTCCATCACCGCACGAAGCCTATTTAAAATGGGCCCAATCGGACCATTTTAAGGGTGGTTTTTAGGGGTTGAAAACTGATTTTGGGCCCAAAAATGCCGAAAAAATTCTCAGAATCGTTTCAAAAGTGAAATTTAACCCTTTAGTAACGATTAAAGTGTACTGCTAAAATTTTAATAAAATCGGCCCGACAGGACCGGACTTACAAATTTTATGAAAACACTAGTTTGCGGATAGTGCTTTACTTACTGAAGGGTGTGTTTAATTTGGTACCGAGGTTGCATTGATAAAAATATTGAAATTAAGAAAAAAAATATTATTTTATGGGATGTATTAAGGGGTTAAATTTTTTATTTTGTCCAAAAACAAACTTAAGTTCACATAATAGAGCCACAATGCCAGTATTAGCAAATACACTATATTGTCGGCAGGGTTTTGGCACTGCGACCCGAGTTTTTAATTTTTAAGTAATAAAATTTAAAAAAAATAAAAGAAAAAAAATACATGTCAAGGAACCTATGGTGTAGCCGTGTAGGTCTGTTCACCATCGATAAAGTTCAGATAGGTACTTACTTGATTCCATCAGATCAGAGACATGAAAATATTGTACATATTGTCATCGGAACTACGCATGTGTGCAAAGTTTCAACCCAATTGGATACGTGAAAGTAGGTCAAAACTGGTTTACAAGATTTGACCCTAACTGATAGGTGTTGTTAAATAAAAGTTTGTAAAATACTAGTATTTCTTTTATTAGTCCATTGAAATGTTACATTAGGTTTGCATTTTGGATAGGACAAGGTTTTTTTTCGTTGCGTGGAGGGGACGCTGTAAGTTTAAAATTAAGTTTTAGGGCTCAGCAACCACCCCATTTGGCCGCCATCTTGATAAAGAGGTGCTCACAGGTTTTGCACCATATCTCCGTATCGACACATTTTACAGAAAATTTGTAGAGAGATTTTTTGTTTAGAATCGAACTCTCTACAACTTTACTAGAGATACTTCTTGTCGTTAATTGAATAATTAAAAATTCGACTGATGACCAGTCCTATACTTCCCACCTAGTAAATATTTGCAAAAAATAAACACTTTTTTTTTTTTATTCTTTGACTAGGCCCAAATAACCTTAGCTGTTGGTAGTCTTTAAAACACAATTTAATTTTTATTCTTTGAAAAAAGCATGGCCCTCTTTTTTGTTTGGTGATCTACTGATGGCTAACTTAATATAGCAAAAATCATGGTTACCTTGATTTACGTACAATTTTTATTTTTTTTAGTAAAATATTTTTTTTCTCGAAAACTATACATTTTAGAGAAAAAAAATATTTACATTTTTTTCATATCATAACATCTAGAATTCATTTATATTTTTTTTTTACCTATGTTAATACGTGACATTGAGGACGTTTTTTTGAAATCTCAGGATCCACTGAACCGATTTGACTCAAAATCTAATCAGATCTAAGTTAAAGGCTGATAAACACAATAGAACAATCGGCATGCCCGTATGTTGTTCCGTTCTTAAGATATCGAAGGCGAAAAATTGACCACACATACACACACACACACACACATACATACACATACAGACATCAGTCAGAAAATGATCTTAAACGATTGCTAGGGTCTCAAAACGTGAAAATCTGTTAAAATCTCGAAATATTTTTTCCGGACTAAATCCATTACTTCCCTACCATAGTAGAGGTGGGAAGTAAAAATGTAAGCCTTATAGAAGACAGCAATTTGTCACAAAATTTTCTTTTAAGAGCTATAATATCTATCTTCTATAAGGCTTATCTTTTCAATTATTCAATTTACGACAAAAAGTAACTCTAGTAAAGTTGTAGAGAATTTGATTCTTTATAGAAAAAACCTCTCTTCAAATTTTCTATAAGATGTACCGTTACGGAGATATAGTGTAAAACTTGTTAGCACCCCTTTTTCCAGATGGCGGCCAAATAGGGTGGCCGCCGACCCAGAAAACTCCATTTTAAACTTACATCGCCCCCCCCCCCTACGTAACGAAAAAAAAAACCTTGTCCGTGCCAAAATGCAAACTTAGCCTACAAAATGTAACATTTCAAAGGACTATATGAACTTCTTTTAAAGTAAATATAATTTACGATGAGATTAAAGCTGATAAATGGCAAACGAGTTTCGGTAGGTGCTGTATATTTAGGACATGTACAAATCAGCATATGTATTCATATAATGTGTATAATTCCATTTAAAAACAAGAATAAAAGTTAAAAGAGTAAAAGTTCGAAGACAACGAGAGAAGTTAGAAGAGTAAAGTTTGTAATAGAACTGCAGTAGCCATTATGTTTGCAATTTCCTGCGATGCGATATAAAAACTTGGAAACGAATTTATTCTAGAAGACTTTTTGTCGACCTACTCTTAACAACCGAATTATCAAATGTCGTTATAAAAACAGGGCCTTCACATTACACGAAACACTCTTTTATAAAAATAGTAGATTGTGTATCTAGGGCGTAATGACGACGATTTTAACCAGTGTGACGTTTGCTACACGAGCGTCATCGAGTTTAACAGTCACACGAGTCAAAATTGCTTTGCGTTCTATAGTCTATTCCAGCGGTTCCCAACCTTTTTAGTTGTACGGACCACTAATTTTGAAAAAAAAATTGGTGGCCCACTAACTAAATATACAAATAAAAACCATAAACACACAAACATAATGAGCAATTTTACTGAGAGTAGTTCTTTTAATTATTCACGAGAGGCAGCACTTGTGATAGGTATACAAACATCATTTATTCCTCATTAGTGTCGTGTCATTTTAGAGGTGCGTGAAGTTACGGGCTTGTGAAGTTGGCCCGAAAAATAAAAATGTTGAATAAAAGAAAAATGAGAGATGGGAAAACGAAATCATTTGGTGGGAAAATGTGGTCTAACGATGGACAATTGATTGAGCCGTTTTCCCACCCAGCCCGGATTTTTTCCGGGCTAGCTTCACGCACCTTCATTTTAGTGGTATAACTTAATTATTATTATTATTAAATTAATTAAATAAATTATTAAGTTATGCCACTAAAATGACACGACACTAATGGGGAATAAATAATGTTTGTACCTACCACAAACTCTTGTGGATAATAGATGGAACTACTCCCAGGAAAATGGTTTATTAAAATTGGACGCATATACTCGATTGTTCCCATCTCGACCCCTGAAGCTCCGATAATATTTATCTTGGCTTAGACTCTCGACCAGCGTCCACGGCCTAACACTACGCTGCCTGCGGCCCACAAGTGGGCCGCGGCCCATGGTTGGGGAACCGCTGGTCTATTTATTTCCAAATTATTAAAAAAAAATGTGCATACGGTTGCTATTATCTAAATTATTGCAATATTTTATAAACAGTAAATTAAACGTGCGCTTTTATTAAAAGGTATCAAATATCTTTAAACTATGGGTCACTTATTTATATTGCTTCGTCGTCGAATTACAACTGCTACAATAAATATGCTGAGTTAATGTGATCACAATTTCACACGACACAGTTTGTATAACAATACAAAAAAAAAACATTACAATTGGTCGCAAAATAATTTATTATCGATTCATTGTTTACAGACAAAATTTTTACTAGACCGCAAGAAGACAAATTATTATGCATCTTTCTCATTAAATTTTCAGATAATACTATCGACAGGGTTTGATTAGTAAACAAGCCGTGAGGTGGGTCGTTTATTAGGACTAAAGTGCGACCCTTGAGGTCCACACGACGAACTTCCCAGTTTGATAAATATTTAATAATAATAATTAAATTAGATATTACACAGAAAAGTAATCATTTTAATCATTAAAACATCAATAATTAAAAAAAAAAAACGGCTGAACCGATTTTTATAAAATTTATGTCGGATCAAAATGACGTTAACACGCCTCGATTGACACCCTTACGAAGTCGATATAATTTTTTATTCGCGAGATATTGTGTAAAATCTACTTTTTTGGAGGTTATTTGGTTAAGAAAAAAGAACGGCTGAACCGATTTAAAAAAAATTCCTTTCAGATCATATTTACGTTAATACGCGTCGATTGGCACCCCAACGTAGTCGATATCATTTTTCGTTCTCGAGATTTCGTCTTAGAAAGAAATGGACACATACGTACGTACGTACGTACGTACGTACGTACGTACACACACACACACACACATACACACACACAGACATCTTTCTAAAAGTAGTGTAAAAATAGTGTAGTGACCTTGAAACATTAAAATTTTTTTCCCTTTTTGATTTCGATTTTCGGACCCATTACAATAACTTCCAGTGGGAAGTTAAAAAATGGGTGTGTGCTTATATAATCACACGACAGAAGTGAAAACCTAAGATTTTCTAATTTTAAAATACATATATATATAATTTTTTTAATCATACAGTTTAATCATAAATATATTAAAATCGACCTATACAATTAAATTTAATGAATATAATACTTACCTTAACAATAATTAGGTATTTAAGTTTAAAAAAAATTATTAATTTTTTAATTTTTTTTAATAATTTAACATAAATAATATTGAAAATCGAAAAGAAAAAATTTTTTAAAGCTGTAGATAAATTACTAAAAATTAATTAAAATGTATAAAAATTTAAAAAATATCACGTGACTTCAAAACGCGCCAGGAATGTTTGTGACATCGTTATGTTAAAATGTGTCTGCATTTGTTGGTATTTGTGTATATGTATTACACATACTATCAAAAATAATAAATTTTTAACTTGGTAACCATGGATACAAAGACCATAGATAACATAATGACGTCACACGCGTTCGGATTCTTTCGGCGCGTTATCGGAACTGAGTTTAAAAATTAATTTTTATTTAAATATAACTTTTTAATTAGTAAGCAAAAAAATTAAATAAAAACAGTTTTGCTATAAAACTTGTATGTGGTCCTTCCATTTAAGTAAAAAAAAAATTCATTTAAAAACCCAATTATCTAAGTAAACGAATTATTTAGTGTCAGCTATTAGCGAAATCATAAACTACAACTAAGTGTTTATTAAAAAAAGGTTTTTGGTGTCATCTATTAGCGCATTTTTGAACTAAAAATAATTTATTACTAAAATACTAAAATTATAATTTTAATTTATTCCACCTTGGTCTCAAAAAAATTATAATTATTGTCAAAGAAAGAATATAACAAAAATTAAAAAATATATAAATAAATATAATGTAGAATTTAGAAAAAAAATACGTCAAAAATTCTACGGTGCCATCAGGTTTCGAACCGAGGTTCCTATGCATATAACGCAAAGACGCTGCTTACTTAGCTATCGGTGCACACGTTTGAGCCGAGTAACCCCGATTCAGCGAATCTCAACGTCGGGTTGCGAACGCGAACGTGCGAACGATTCACTTTATTTCACTATCCAGGCAAAGAGTGCCTAACGCGCCTAAGGAAGTTTTCACGTCAAAAAAAAACGATGTGTCGCTAGTTCTTCACCTCTACTGACGATCATAAATATTTCCTGACTTTTCCAAGTCTGTGAGCACCTTTTAGTCTTCGAGAACTTCCTGGTATTATTCCGTACTAAAATGGTTTAAAATGGAAGCCTTACGGTGCAGATTTCGTCTTTTATTTTTAGAAATTTCGATTTTCAAAATGAGTATTTAATAATTAATATTTTAAGTCAAAGACAATAGGTGCAATTTTCTTGCCATGTTGCGTCAGATAAAATTTACAGCTTTGTCATAAAAAGCGATTTATAGCGTTCAAACTATAAAATCTAAGATACGCAAATTGAACTGCAACTTTGTTAAACTATATTTTTTGTCATAAAATCCTCCTTATCTGTAGTAGATATTCTTCTGAGAAAGACTATAGAAAAACAAAACTTTCCTGAAACTTGAAATCCAAATCCTTAAATAAAACACTATTGAAGTAAAAAAACTTGGGACCTAAAAGAAAAATTACAACATTGTTGATATGAGTTTCTGAAGAAATATTAAGCAACGATATTAGATTGTTACTTTATACTATACAGGGTGTTTTCGGTCAAAAGAAGACGATTAATTTTAAAACAACTTATAGTATAAAAGAGAACAATTATTATCTCAATTCATATTCTAATATTGAATCAGTTGACAAATGATATTTATGTATGATACTAATTTATGGGGAAGCTTGCATCAAAATTATTCCTTAAAAATAAAATAAGTAGACCGAAAACACCCGATTTAGCTTTTGTCCGAGGACCGCGGTGTGTCAAAACCCACACTAACGTGAGTGAAATCGCGGGTACAAAATAATCATTACTTTAATTCTAAGCCCTTTGCGAGTGCCTGAGAATAGCCGAGCGTGTATCAATTCCGTTGTTTACATGGCATTGCCATGGTTCCTCTATTACAAGCCCCCAGTTCCCAAATTCTAAAGTGACATTTAGATTTTTAGGCGCGATCTTAGCGAAGCTAGAAGCGCCTATATACACTCGCTTTGTCTGTGAATCTGTCAATCTGTAACGGATTTTTTGTATCAGTCGTACAGCCCAAACGGGTTAACCGATTTTAAAAAACTTTTTTTTGTTCGATTCCTCTCGGGGTCTATTTGATCCTAACGTCGCCCGATTTTTGAATTTTGGCCCCAGAGGGGAGCAAATTAGAAAAAACAGTGTTTTTTGCTTATAGTTTGCTCAATTTAAGTCAGATCGATTCGAAACCTGTCTTAAACGAAAGAGCAGAAAATTTTAGATAGATTTCATGTATAATATTGTGTCAAAACAGTTTTTTTATACAGATTTATATGATTATTAAACGAAATAAATGCGACTTTATCTAATAAATCGCGAACTTGTTTCGGTTGTCCTTGTCTGTTGCACAGTGTGATATGGATATTGGAAGATAGCGTATGCTCTGTCTTATATTGCATTATTTTAATATAGTTATTCAATTTTTTGACTGCTGATGTTTGAATTTAAGTTTAAAAACCCTGGCCTACTGAGTTAAAATGACGTGTAACTAATTATTGACGTCGATCGGATCGGACCAAAATTTCTCGACGTTCATCATACCTTCCCGAACAATTTGATTTTGTCTGTCTCTATGTAATGTCCCTTTGTACGCTTATAACTCGAGAACCACTGATCCGATTTACATGATTTTTTTTCAAGTAAATAACTTCTTATGCGACTGCGAGTTTTAAAATATTCTGGCATCACGCAAAAGCAACCGAACTGATTCTCAAATAAAAACGTATGTTCTGGCATCACGCAAAAATAAGTAGGTAGTAGATGCTTTGTTTTTTAAACGGTGGTTTTATTTAGCTTGATCCCGTATATTTGTTACAAATCTTGCGATCGATTGAGTTGAAATTTTGCACACATGTGTAGCTCCGGTGACAATACAATATTATGGTAACTAGCTGACCGGCCCGGCTTTCGCCCGGGTGTAAATCGTACTTTTGAATTTTCACCCACTTCCTATGATCCGATTGAGTTGAAATTTTGCACACATGTGTAGCTCCGGTGACAATACAATATTATGGTAACTAGCTGACTGGCCCGGCTTTCGTCCGGGTGAATATCGTACTTTTGAATTTTTACCCACTTCCTATGATCCGATTGAGTTGAAATTTTGCACATATGTGTAGCTCCGGTGACAATACAATATTATGGTAACCAGCTGACCGGCCCGAGTTTCGTCCGGGTGCAAATCGTACTTTTGAATTTTCACAGGCAAAAGGTCTTTCTCCGGTAACGTTTCGTATAAATGTAATAAAATAAGACTAAGGAAATAAAGCACACTAAAAATTATTAGATCCTTTTGAAAATTAATATTTGAGAGTTTTATAGGACACAAAAAAATAAAATGGCGTCAGATTTCAAAATAGCGGCCATATGTACTTTTTTGTAAACATTATCCGATTCTTTTGAAAATTAATATTTGAGTTTTATAGCACACAAAAAAATTAAATGGTGTCAGATTTCAAAATGGCGGCCATATGTACTTTTTTGGAAGAATTATCAGATCCTTTTGAAAATTGATATTTGAGAGTTTCATAGAACACAAAAAAATAAAATGACGTCAGATTTCAAAATGGCGGCCATATATACTTTTTTGTAAAAATTATTCGATCCTTTTGAAAATTGATATTTGCGAGTTTTATAGGACACAAAAAAATAAAATGATGTCAGATTTCAAAATGGCGGAAATATGTAGAACTCCTTTCTTAAAATTATACGATCCTTTTGAAAATTGATATTTGAGAGCTTCATAGGACACAAAAAAATAAAATGACGTCAGATTTCAAAATGGCGGCCGAGATGGCGGCCATATATACTTTTTTGTAAAAATTATCCGATCCTTTTGAAAATCGGTATTTGAAAGTTTCATAGGATACAAAAAAATAAAATGGCGTCAGATTTCAAAATGGCGGCCATAATATGTAATTTTTTGTAAAAATTATCCGATCCCTTTGAAAATTGATATATGCGAGTTTTATAGGACACAAAAAAATAAAATGACGTCATATTTCAAAATGGCGGAAATATGTAGTACTCCTTTGTAAAAATTATCCGATCCTTTTGAAAATTGATATTTGAGAGTTTCATAAGACACAAAAAAATAAAATGACGTCAGATTTAAAAATGGCGGCCGTATGGACATTTTTGTAAAAATTATCCGATCCTTTTGAAAATTGATATTTGAGAGTTTCATACCTAGGTCACAAAAAAATAAAATGATGTCAGATTTCAAAATGGCGGCCATATATACTTTTTTGTAAAAATTATTCGATCCTTTTGAAAATCGGTATTTGAAAGTTTCATAGGACACAAAAAAATAAAATGATGTCAGATATCAAAATGGCGGCCGTATGTACTTTTTGTAAAAATTATCCGATCCTTTTGAAAATTGCTATTTGAAAGTTTCCGAGGTCACAAAAAAATAAAATGACGTCAGATTTCAAAATGGCGGCCATATATACTTTTTTGTAAAAATTATCCGATCCTTTTGAAAATCGGTATTTCAAAGTTTCATATGACACAAAAAAATAAAATGATGTCAGATTTAAAAATGGCGGCCGTATGTACTTTTTTGTAAAAATTATCCGATCCTTTTGAAAATTGATATTTGAGAGTTTCATAGAACACAAAAAAATAAAATGACGTCAGATTTCAAAATGGCGGCCATATGTACTTTTTTGCAAAAATGATCCGATCTTTTTGAAAATTAATATTTGCAAGTTTTATAGGACACAAAAAAATAAAGTGATGTCATATTTAAAAATGGCGGTCATAGGTATATATTTCTTTGTAAAAATTATCCGATCTTTTGAAAATTGATATTTGAGAATTTAATAGACCACAAAAAAATAAAATGGCGTCAGATTTCAAAATGGCGATCAAATAATAACTTTTTAATTGTATTATTTATATCTTTGATAAATTCGGTTTTATATACAATGCGTAAAAAGCATAGCTTCTGTCGGGTGTCTTACGACACATCATGACTTTTTTATTTAGCCGGTTCCGAGTAACGCTTAATAGTCAACCGTACTATTTTTTCTATGTAATCCAATACATATTTATATTAGGTCTTATGGCTCATAGCCTACTACAAAATTATAAATCTTCTCAGTGTTATTTTCCCTATGTTCAATAAAACCGTTTACACACAGTACCTACATGAATATCGCGCCTTGTAATTCTTGAATTACTTGTATGCTCCAAAATTTTTAATTATTATAATAAAAAATAATAAATTGAAAATATGAATTGGTGCTACGCCTAAATAACAGCATATTTTGGTGGCCTTAATAGTAGATTGTATATCTAGTTGCATAATGATGCATATTACAGACGAGTAGTGACAGTATGTTAAAACGAGTGATAGCGAATTTTAATAGTCACACAATTACAATTTACACACGAGATATATAATATGGTATTTTTTGCCATATTCACTATAAAAAGGCTGCTTTGTACTTCCTTTTCAGTGTTTTCAAAAAATTTTGACAGTTCATTTGTGTCGCCAGCTTCACTCCTATAGTAGCCCGAGGCACGCACAGGAGTATGTAATAGGAGATTCGGCGAATAAACATTAATCACTATGGAAATGGCTTAATTTCCCACACTAGTGTAGGAAAAATACGTTCCCGTACAGCGGCCTGTCAAAAGTCACTTTACTGCATGTAAAGCAGTTATTTTATAGTGGGTATGGCAAAAAAAATGGGTGTGTGCTTATGACCACACGACAGAAGTGAAAACTTCAGATTTTCTAATTTTAAAATAAATATATAATTTTTTAATCACACAGTTTATTCATAAATATATTAAAATCGGCCTATACAATTAAATTTAATGAATATTATATTTCCATACTTTCTACTTTCTCTAAACTTTTTGAACTTGCTTTTTGTACGAGAATAAATTCTTATTTGGAAAAATTCAATATTGTATGTTTCGCTCAGAATGGTTTCTGTAAAGGGAAGTGTACTGAAGATGGCATGCACGAGCTCATTCAACACGTTTCAAATAGCCTTAATGACAAGAAGTTTGTATCTGCAGTGTACTGTGATTTGAGTAAAGCGTTCGACACTGTTGACCATAAGCGTCTATTAAATAAAATTGAACATCTTGGTTTTCGTGGCACTGCGTTATCCTGGATTTCATCTTACCTTAACGATCGTCAGCAATGTGTCCGTGTTGCTGATGCCTTATCAAGCTGCAGACCTGTTAAGTTAGGTGTTCCTCAAGGGTCCGTATTGGGTCCACTACTATTCATTCTGTATGTCAATGACTTGCCTTCTTGTATGTCTTGCGATCGCACGGTCATGTATGCTGACGATACTTGTTTCATTTCTTCTGCAAATTCTCTGCCTGAACTACAGCACAAAACTCAGCTTGCTCTTCAAGAATTTTCCTCCTGGTGCGCTGACAACTTCCTTTGCCTTAATGCAAATAAAACCCAATATATGGTATTTCATACCAACCGTGGTAATAAAGGTGTAAATTTGACACTTGTCTCTAATAACGTTCCACTGGAAAAAACATCTACTTTTAATTTCCTCGGTCTAACCATCTCTGACACTTTAAATTGGACTAGCCATGTTTCAAATTTATGTTTAAAACTTTCAAAATCTTTATTTGCGTTGAGGAAAATTCAACACAGCTGCTATGATTCTAATTTAAGCCTTACAACTTATTATGCCTACTTCTACCAGCATATTAAATATGGAATCATGTTTTGGGGCTGTAGCACATCGGAACTCCATAGAGTCTTCTTAATGCAGAAAAAAGCCATAAGGGTTATTTTCAATCTTGGATATCGTGACAGCTGCAAAGATTATTTTATAAGACATAAAATTTTAACTGCTCCGTCTATATACATTTTTTACTCGCTTTGTCACATTCGGAAATATTTTTGGAAGTACTCCACTCACAGTACACTGCATAGTTATCAGACACGTAATAATAACCTGATTTTACTCCCTAGACCGAACTTATGTCTCTTTTGCAATAGCCCAGAATATTCAGCTTTAAAATTTTTCAACAGTCTTCCTGCTGAGCTGAAGTCACTTCCTTTCCCTAAATTTAAAAGAGAGTTAAAGATACTTCTAATTAATACATGTTTGTATTCAGTTTATGAATTTTATTCAATTAATTATAATTATTAAATTTTTTTGTATGACGAATCCTGCTCACTGCTATATTGGACAATAAATATATTCTATTCTATTCTATTCTATAATATACCTTAACGATAATATTAAGTTTAATTGTCATCTGTTAACTTGTGAACTACAAAATATATGATTGATAGAAAGAACTCCTTTACCTCTTGCACGGTATATATATTATTTAGAAGTCATATAAAAAACATCCATTGGCAAGATAAATTGTTTATTGAATAGCAAATGGCGACATGTTTCTACAACTTAAGTTGTCATCATCAGGCCTTTAAAAAATATGACATAGACTATATATTCTATGTCATATTTTTTTTCAAATATGACATAGAATATATTCTATGTCATATTTTTTATCATGTATGTTTCTGTACATTTCTAGACAACATCTTCTTGTATGAATATTTTTTTTAAGTCTTAATCCACAAACCAATCCGTATGCCTACTTTATACTTATGATTGTACGTAATAATGATAAACACTTATTCGTGTAATAGGTTATTTTATTATTACAACACACGTATTTTAATGACCTATTTCATTACTGAACAATATAATGTTATTATAGTGCATTATTAAATACGTAAAGTTTCTCTTGAAGCTTTTGAACAGGGTTTGGCATCTTCCAATTTAAATACAATATATCTCTTAATTAAAAACTGAACTTTACTATAAAATACGATTGAGAATTTTCGTTGGAAAGCAGCCAATTATATAATTGATTCCAAACATATTGGAAAAAATCATTTTACCAACCATAGTCACAGTCAGGATTCTAACCTGAATTAGACGCTAATGACCTCTGTTGTCGAGCGTCTATAATCTACAATTCATTCATTCTAACCTGAACATTTCCACTTTCGCGACGGAATGAGCTTACATTTACTCAACCGTGACATGATTGATAATCTAATTCTCCTTATATGCTTCGGAATCAATAAATTTTCACCACATGCGAGTGTTAATTCATTATAGCTAGATTGTAGAAGTGAATCTTCGTATTAGCGAGAGCTCATCATGAAATAAGGAGAATATTAGATTAGCAATCATGTCACGGTTGGGTAAATGTAAGCTCATTCCGCCGCGAAAGTGGAAAGGTTCAGGTTAGAATCCTGACTGTGACTATGGTTGGTAAAATGATTTTTTCCAATATGTTTTGAATCAATTACATAATTGGCTGCTTTCCAACGAAAATTCTCAATTGCAATTCAGCCGTTTAAATCCATTAATTTATATAAAATACGATATTCTTTGCAATATTTATCATATGCGGTTTTAGTGGATGGGTTTGTAGAGCTAGAGACGGGCCGAGCCCTTAAATCGTTTTACTAAATAAAAAACAGTTTAAATTATACTAAATATGGGTAATTTATGACTGAAAACTATAAACACCACAATTATTAACATTTTTCAATTAATTATATCTATAGCACCTACTACTTAACATAAAAAATATAACGAGATGTTTGCAGTTTTTTTTTTAAAAGAATTTTTAGAGGTTTTTGAGTAGGTATTTTGTATGCCACTTAGATGTAAAACGCGCTTCCAGATTCTTTGTCTGTCTGTCTCTTTATAGCAACATAACTTGAGAACGGCTACACCGATTTTGATGAGCTTTAGTAAACTAATCAACTGGTACCAAAACTTATATAGGATACCTACTTTTATCTGGCTACGATCGAGTTTTAAGGTAAACTTTCTGTCAAAATTGACATTAACGCGAGCAAAGCAGCGAGTGGATGCTAGAGTAATGTAATGGAATTCTTTAATAATTTTATGTAACTTGTCAAAAATTATTATTAATGTCGACTAAAAAATACATTAGGCACCTATATTATTGTAGGTACCTATAATTTTTATATAAATTAATTATAGTCATATTAATAGGCAATTAAAAATACTATTAATAAATCACTTTAAAAATGATTTTGTACGTAGTAATAATCTATTTTATCAATTATACATAACTAGCGGCCCTGTCCGGCTTCTCCCGGGTGCAATACACTACTCACTCGCTTCGCTCGTTCGCTTGAATATTATAATTACATTACTCACTCCCTTCGCTCGTTCGCTATATATATATATAAACCATCCGTGAAAAATTATCTAACTGATGGTGAAAACCGCATCAAAATCCGTTGCGTGGTTTAGAAGGAGTTAGCGGTTATACAGACAGACGCGGAAAGCGATTTCATTTTATACTATATATAGAGATAAGATAACATAATAATAATAATAAGATAAATAAAGGTGGATTTATTCCTTTCCATGACAAGGGATACAATTATTTGTACCCGCGATACAGACATACCTATTTTCTAATTCATTTCCCAGCCTTTATATAATATTTATATTTTACAACGTTTGACTTATTAAATAAACATTTCAAAAGAATTGTTAAATTCCAAACAATTATTACCAACATCTATTTACAGGACTCACTCAGCCCTAACTAAATCTGGGCTATTTAATATTCGTTATTATTTTACAAAGGCAACGATACTAATAAACTACGTACAAAAGGCATCTGAATCCAGTTTAATAACAGCGAACTTATGGTTTTAGTTTCTCGGTTATTTCCAGTTAAATGTCGGGAAGACACACACACAATGCCTTTGTTTCCATTAAAACATGTTTAAAGTTCACAGAAATATTTTAGCTCAGCAGCAATACTTATTATTACATGTTATATTTCCAACTCATATAACATTAGTTTTGAACAGAACCGGATTCGACAAAGTTATTAAAGTGAAACTTTATTAACCTCATTTTTTCCCCTTCGAGTATGCATGTCGAGCGTCACGTCACGTTCAATCGAAGCGATCGACCAGACCAGTACTCCTCGAAAAGCAGTGACCGTGCGAAGTATGTTCGGTGGCGTGTCTCACTTTTCAATTTTTGTCAGTTAGGTTTTTAGTGAGATGAGGGACGATATTATGTAATATGTATACAACCAGCATTAAATCACGGACATGTAACAACTAGGGAATGCAATCTCGATCTCGCGAGATCTCGAGCCATTTTTCGAGATTTAATCTCGTGGGCAGGCAATCTCGTTTTTGAAATCTCGTTCGAGATCTCGACCCAATATGGTCGAGATCTCGAACGAGATTTCAAGAACGAACGCGCTTGAAAAAAACTTATACGTAATAGTTTTTGACAGTCGCGCTAATTGGTTCTGTTTGTTTCTCTGCATATATTGTTTCAATTATTGTTTTCTTGAGTAAAATGGACAGTTATTTAACTTATAACAAGCATTAGATGGCTAACAAATTCCAAAGTTAAGTGAATACTGAATATGTCAATTCAAACCAAATGTTCGTGAACGTTACTAATAGTAACTTACCCTATATGCTTCATAACTCCTAATTGACATCGACATATTGTGTGCTGTGTGAGTTGGGGTATTGCTGTTATATTTTGAAAATAAAACAAAACTTTAATTGAATCTTGGGACAAAAAAATCAACGTTTATTTAAGGAAAGTAATGAATAATAATCATCTGCACAGTGCACTACGCAATAAATCACACACGTACACAGTGACACAGTCACACTGTCCCAAGTAAGTAGTTTTCATTAAGTTTAAGTATTTTAGATACAAAATAATATGTTCTTTTTAAAAGTAGGCGAAATCTCTATATTGTCGAGATTTGTCGAGATCTCGCCAGACAATCTCGCGAGATCTCGAATTGCCAATCTCGAACCCAGACTGATCTCGCGAGATCTCGAATTGCCAATCTCGGCTCGAGATTGCATTCCCTAGTAACAACCCTTCCTGAGGACAGTGTGGTCCAATGGTTAGCGTCGCGGCCTCTGGATCAGACTGTCATGAGTTCGAATTCCGCATCCGCTCATTTTAGTTTTAAGTGTGTTGTTATTTAATGTAATGAAGACGCTAATGACCTAAGTTGTCGACGCGTCTATAATTTACAATAAATAAAATAAACAATCTTTCCTTTTTCGCTGTCAGGTAAAAAAACTAATGAAGTTCCTAGCCTAGCACTGAATACTGATAAACACCAAGTTGAATAAGATAATTCCATTTGTTTTTCTTGTACGTGTGATTATTATTTTTTTTATTCATAAGTTAAGGAAAACAATTTAGATAAATGGAGTATAAAAAAACTTTTAAACAAAAAAAAACCTGCTTCAAAAAGCCACTAAAAAGAGGAAAATAATGAAATGTTGAGGTCTGCGCCAATTTATAATAAAATATGAAGTCGATTAAAAAGTATAGTAGGTATAGTGATAAGTGATTAATATCTTCTTTTTAACCGACTTCATATTTTATTAAATTGGCGCAGACCTCAAAATTTCATTATTTTTCTCTTTTTAGTGGCTTTTTGAAGGAGGTTTTTTTTTTTGTTAAAAAGTTTTTTATTTTTTACTTTTTAGTCGCTTTACAATACGTAGTTTAGTCGCTTGCCAATAGATTCACTTCTACAAATTTAACTTGACTTCAGAAAATTGTTCGTACGATTAAAGTATCGCAAATATTAATAAATACAAATGAAAGCTTAAGTTTGCATTCGTGTTTGAAACACCCATCGAAAATGACGTAATAATATGATGCAACAATGGATAAATTCATTTTTCAAACCTATGTCACCGTCGGGACTTAGGTTTGAAAAATGAATTTTTCCATTGTTACATCATATTGTTACGTCATTTTCGATGGATGTTTCAAACACGAATGCAAATTTAAGCATTCATTAGTATTTAACTGACTTCTTTCGCTGTGTGATGTGTCAAAAAGTGACATTTTCCTTAAAGGAATCACACACCGTTACTCACTTTTCTTAAACTGACTTTTTTACACTGTGTGATGTGTCAAAAAGTAACATTTACCTTAAGGAATCACACGCCGTTTCTCACTTTTATTAAAATCAGTCGAACTACTGAACAAATTTAAGTAAAATTTATATGGGACCAATTAACTTCGAGGTATACCCTATCCAATAAAACAAGAATCATCAAAATCGGATTACTCTGTAAAAAGTTATGCGTGGTCATACATAAAAAGAGGGGAAAAAATATATACACATCGACATGAGAACCTTCCTCCTTTTTTTGAACACAGCAATGTATTGATATATTTAAAGTTGTATTAAGTTCTGTACTAATTTAAATTAATTATAAATAAATGACCTAAACGTAATATATGTACATATTTAATATCTAAGACATTTTTAAAAGCCTGAAATAATTTGGTCGTTAATTTATAATTAATGTAGTAGGATACTGTTTATAGAAATTGAATATTTGGAGTTTAAACACCCCTCACGTTTAAAAATGTAATACACGACCGCAAGCAGACACGAAAGAAGAGGTTATCGTGTCGTGTCGCATTTTGTTTTGACTTTAGCGTTTTAATTGTAATTTAATAATACCATTCTCCCCATTTAATTGGTATGTATATGCATTATATAGCTATACACTAACGATTTCTAGGACCATTTCAATTTACCCAGACTTCTCTATACAAAAGCAGCACTTTTCGATACACATACTACATTGTAATACCTCTATTTACTTTGTACACAGTATGTAATAAAGTAAGTAATGTTATTCGATTTTGTTTTCCCAGAAGGAGTTGCATGTTGTAGGTCAGCTCTGAAAACATTTCCACAAAATTTTACAGTCACGACAACAGATCTATCTGTATATTAAATTACTGGCTGTAACTTTACACAGCGACTTTAATAATAATCATGATTGCCAACTGCTGAAGCACACCACGGCGCTAACAATAATTACATTATTGGTATTTACAATGGCGACGACTCGCCTGGACTGGCGTCGTCTAAAATTTTTTACAGGTAATCTTATACTCTACAAAATTACTGGTATATAATTTTTAGAGATGCGTCGAGGTTATACCGAGTAACCGAGTTTTACTCGATTTTATGTTTGCCGAACCGAGTACTCGGCCGAATTACTCGATTGTTTACGTATCGGTTTAGGGCGCGAAAACACGTGTATACATGATCGCGACGTGCGGCCGGCGAGCGAGCGGTACCTCTCCGCCTCCCCAACGGACATTTATTATCTGGCTTACAAATCAAACACAGAACGCGTTAAATTGTTTAAAAAATGGTTTTTTAGTTGAAAAACTTGAAATTTACTAGTTAGATTGTGTTTATTACTATTTAGCGACGGTTCGAAAAATGAGTGGACGCAAAATATCACGAATCTGGAGATTTTATAACGAAATTGAAAAAGGCAATACTCGTCACTTAAAGCGAGTTATTCGGCCGAGTAGTAAAAAAATTGCCGCATATGTCCAGTACCGAGTAATAAACGAGTACTCGGCGCATCTCTAGTAATTTTGTCGTCCTGTCTAGCATGGTTTTCACACCAATTAATTAATAATTAGAGTAAGAGCTGGAAATACATATTTTTAACAAATTTTTTTACCTTAAAACGCCATTTGGGGCGGTTTCTCTGGAGTAATTTTGATCCACAGTATCCTGAATTCTGATCATATATAATATATACTTTCGATAATTTCACGCTAGCCGGCTTTGTCAAAAAAAAAAAATAAAATAAATGAGTATGTCTGTATCGCGGGTACAGACAGATGATGTGAATTAAACACAAATAATTGTATTCGTTGTCATAGAAAGAAATACATCCACTTTAATTTATCTTATAAAAACCAAATGTTTCTTTAAAATATAAAAAGCAAAATAATTATAATTTTATTTTTTTATATTTTAAATTATTATTAAAAAAGCGTGTGTGTGTACTTATGTACGCACGTCAGAAGTTATACTGCTTTGGTTAACAAAACAAAAATAACTCCTAAAATTTTATCCCGCGTTTGTAAAAAAGACGATAAAATAATAAAATAAAAATATTAAATTAATTTAATAAATTATTAATTTATTAAATATATTTATTTATTATGTTTATATCTAATTATTTATTAAACAAAAAAAAGCATGTTTGTGTTGAGATTCGAACCCGAGACCTATTGCGTATGACGCGGCGGTGCTATCCGCAACACCACGCACATCTTACATATAGCAGTGCTATACATAAAATAGGGTATTATAATCATGGAAAATAATAATGTAAACAGTACGGATGTTGGAGTATGAACTCATATTTAACGAAAGCGGCATAAACGAGCGTTTGTTTAGCAATAGCTTTTATTAATGTTATTCAAAACTGAAAACGCTCTTGTTACATTGTGACTGACGATAATAGGGTATTATAATCATGAACTTCCGACTAACTTCATGGTGTTACTGCTCACTAACTTCATGGTGTTAAACGTAAAAATTCACTCTCATCATTTTTCCATAACGCGCCAAAAGAAGTATAACTTCAAAAAATATAATACAAGCCCTCGGGATTCGAACCTGGGCTTGACGTTTGTACCTGTCGGTAGACTCGTACATTTCCTTACGACCACCAAGGCTTTTCGTTACATCTAATATTTCTAAAATGCTACCCCCGTATGAGACACTAGACGTTATTCACGTCAAAAAAAAAATTCTAATGTCACTGGATAATATTACGCTGATTCACGATGTTAACTTTCTTTATAGGAAGCCAGAGTTCAGGTGATTTCCTGACTTCATCGTCTTCCGAACTAAATTAACTAAACTAACATTTAACGTCATTCGTAGAAGTTAAGGTATAGATGTACCTTATGTATGATTATTTCTGTGGCCATATGGATAAGTGGGTTATGTTCAAACATAATTTTTATACAAACTTTATGCGAAATTTATATACAGTGTGTAAATTAACAATGAAATATAACAATCCAAAATGATTTGATTTCCTCACCGTAAATATTCACTATATTAGTGAATTGACATAAAAATATCAGACGAATCTAGTGCCATGATATTTTTTTAGAAGGCTAAATAAGAAAAATTTAGATGTCACTGTCGGGACATGAACCCGAAAATTTTTCTTATTTAGCCTTCTAAAAAAATATCATGGCGCTAGATTCGTCTGATATTATTATGTCAATTCACTAATATAGTGAATATTTACGGTGAGGAAATCAAATCATTTTGGATTGTTATATTTCATCGATAATTTTTATAATTTTATTTTTTTGTGTCAAAATGTGTTATCTTTGAAGATTCTATTAAATTATGTGCAAAATCGAGAAATATGGAAAACAATGGTTATCCAAGTTCTATAAAGGATATGGATTATGGAAGCGTGGATAGATAGATTTAAAAACGGCTTTAAGCTGTTCTTCCACTGTTAGGTCTTTTCGAGATCTTGTCCCACCGGCCACCAGAGATACCGACACTCAAACTCTGACGTAAAACTCGTAGTCAACTGATTTCTAGCAAATTTCTCCCATATGGATATCGTCAAAGTCGTATATTATTGGAGAGGTGGGGCTGCTCTACTATACGAGCGTCGCGAACGACAAATTAAACAAAATTCATTTACCAACGAACATTTCAAAAAAAAATTAAAGCATTTTGAGTTTATTTACATATATATGAATACTGTATTTAAGAGAAAGTATCTCTTTACAGGAAATTACGCATTACACAAATTGGTTTCAGTTACAGTCACATACATGCTATTCCTTATTTTTTACTAAATTTAAACTTTAACAAAATTTTAATCATAAATCTCATCAACATTTTTTGCGTCAAATTGTAACCACACCCTATTAGACATTTGCATGTTATGGTTGTACATTAAAGCATTATCACTAATGCACTTTAAGGTTTGAATAGGTTTTGCCATTAACGTTGCGCTATTTCTAACATTTGTACACTTGGCATTTCTATGACCAGCACAACTGGAAAATGGCTTGAGTTGATAATACATATTACCATTTACAATAAAAATATATATGAGCACTGTGGTTGGAATAAAAACAAAATAAAATATAGTTACTTCTTACCACAACAGTTTTATTGATGGATGTACATTTCGAAAGCTAAGCTTTCATCTTCAGCGAACACTAAAAGCTTAGCTTTCGAAATGTACATCCATCAATAAAACTGTTGTGGTAAGAAGTAACTATATTTTATTTTGTTATTACCATTTACTTCTAAATCTAAAATATTGTTCATTGGTAATTGTGTTTTAAAGACCACCAACAGCTAAGGTTATTTGGGCCTAGCACCAATTCATATTTTCAATTCATTATTTTTTTTTTTAATATTAAATTGAAAATCCAATTGACACTTTTACCAGCTCTTGGGCTAGAACCAGAGAACTGGGGACTTGTAATAGAGGAACCATAGCAACGCCATGTAGTCAACAGCGCCGCTACACTCTCGGCTATTCAAACTACTAGTATCGCAAAATATGAGATCTATAATACTCCTCTCTAGGGTACTGCAAAATGTATAATGAGCAGGTGAATCACTAGGAGCCCTACCGTTAATAACTGAAAAATCATTATACTCTATAAATTCGATCAATTTGTTTCCTTGCTTATTTATCTTACTGTCTATGGAAACTCTGTGTCAAATTAGAATTCAAAAAGATTTCGCGGATCAATTTGTTCATTTCTCCAATTAAATATCGATTATTTCATACGACAAACCATTGAGTATAAAAATTGCAAATCCACCACTAGCGCGACCTTTAATCTTTTCTTTAATTGCTGCACTTGTTATAATATTATAATTGTTTAAAAAACACCAGGTTTCAGATAAGCAAATTATTTTTTTTTTATTGTAAGTTTTTTTGGCCTTTACACCTTTGTGTATTTAGCCACAAACTAAAACCTTAATTTAATTCTAAGAGAATTTATTTTAAAATCTAGGAAATGTTTTTCTTCACTGCTATCTAAATTATACAATTCAAAATTTAAAATGGATGTCGGATGAATTTTTTTTAGTTCGCCGCAGATGTAATAAAAAGTAGTGTGACAGATAATGCCTCAATGCTAAAATGTCTCAAAATGAAAAAACTGGTTCATTATTGTACTCCACGCGCCCACTGAACGTCTACATAGTCATTTATTTATTTTAGTAAAAATCTGACATAACTTACTTTGTCTTGTGGCCACAGATTTGCACATACATAAAATGTACGAGTACATAGTCTGTAGGTGTACCTTCGTAATATTTATTACTTATTAGTTATTTCAGTATAGATATAGCTATTCACTTCCAGTCTAGGATTTGTTTCGTTAATGAATATTAATACTAGCAGATAATTAGTATTTGCTTATACACTTTATATACAGGGTGTCCCAAAATTGCTGGGACACAGAGCTACCACGTGTAGTAGAGGTCAAAATAAGTCGATTGGACCCAATTTATTTATATACCAAAATGTACCGTTTGCCCGTGAGAAGAGTTCAAAGTTTACATAAAAAAACACATTTTTGTACGCTGTTCAGAAATGAGTGAAACAAATTGTATGAAATTTGACAAAAGTGCATTTTAGAGGATTACTCTCCTTTCGGTAATCAAAGAAACCCTAAAGAAATTGTAGAAGGGTTAAAACCACCCTCACTCCCTGACATTTTTTTCAGAACTTTCTTAGGGGTGGTAATACGGTTCTCAAATTTGTTTAACGAGAAGACTGATTAATTATCTTCATTTTGTTACTCTTGTAAAAATTTCGTATTCCGCATATGTTCCGAAGGAAAAAAATATTTTCTTATATAATGCTAACAGATATTCCTAGTACAAGTTTAATAAAATTGTAATACAAAATTTTATATACAAAATTTTATGTAAACTTTGAACTCTTCTCACGGGCAAACGGTATATTTTTGTATATAAATAAATTGGATCCAATCGACTTATTTTCACCTCTACTACACGTGTCCAGCAATTTGGGACACCCTGTATATGTTATACAGGATGTGCGAATAAATGGTCAACACCAATCGAAAAGATGACTTGCAATCTATTACAGCGTTTCCTGAACTGCGGTGTTAGTACGTATATCCGAGGGGGTCCGAGGGCTCATCTCTAGTATAAGTGGACAAAGTTATATAGTTCGACCTGCGACGGCCGAACTGTATAAACAAACAGTGATTCTATATAGTCAGCGACCTGGAATGCAAGTTTGTAAGTGAGCAAAGCTATACCGTTCAGCCAGCGACGGGCAAACTGTATGAACGCCGTCCGGTAAGCAGTGATATGTGGTTTACACAACACACTACAGAAGTGAAACTTACGCAAAATCTATATCTAAAATCTTATAAATTGACATTTACAGAATATATATGATTTGGTTTCTTTCAGATGAATCGAAAACACACACGTTAAGAAGTTTCACTTAAAAAAAATTACTCATTTATATTAGTGGGGGTTTGCGACAATTTTGCTAATTTCTCAGGGGTCCACAGGCGAAAAAGTAACAAATGAGATTTAGACCCGTGCATGATAATAAGACATTTTTGAGCCAAAATCACCTCAGGAATAAGCTCCATAAGTTATTTTCTAAAGACGTAGGACACTCTGTATACATTATTAACTTCCCATTGGCAGTTATTGTAATGGGTTCGCAAATCGAAATCAAAATGTATAACAAATTTTTATGTTTCAAGGTCACTACACTATTTTTAGAAAGATGTCTGTGTGTGTGAGTACGTATGTGTCCATTTCTTTCTAAGACGAAATCTCGAGAATGAAAAATAATATCGACTACGTTAGGGTGCCAATCGAAGCGTATTAACGTAAATATGATCTGAAAGAAATTTTTTCAAAATCGGTTCAGCCGTTTTTTTTTCATAACCAAATAGACTCCAAAAAAGTAGATTTTACACTGCAATATCTCGCGAATAAAAAATTATATCAACTTAACGTAAGGGTGTCAATCGAGGCGTGTTAACGTCATTTTGATCCGACATAAATTTTATAAAAATCGTTTCAGCCGTTTTTTTTTTTTTTTTTTAATTTAATGATAAAAATGATTACTTTTCTGTGTAATATCTAATTTAATTATTATTATTAAATATTTATCAAACTGGGAAATTCGTCGTGTGGACCTCAAGGGTCGCACTTTAGTCCTAATAAACGACCCACCTTACGGCTTGTTTATTAAACATATTGGTATGACCCCTACATTTAATTTCACTAATCTTGACAAAATGCATAGGTAAATGATTAGGCATACCTATAAATAATAAGAAAAGTCAGGGTATATAGGTACACTATACACGTAAATCTTTCAAAATTATGTTTTTGGACTGAATCCAATACTTCCCTATCATAGTTCTGTCGTAGAATGTACCGAAAATGATATTGTAAAAAACTGATTTTCGGTCCAATTTTGCCAATATGACGCCGTCGGCGGGAAAGCCACGAGGTTCCAAAATTAGTACGTTGTTAAAGACATCCAAATTTAGAAAAATCCCCGTGTTTCAAAACATACGTACTTATTCGAAGCAAAATCTACCCTGCGCTTGGGCTAAGTTACGTTGACGCGGGAAGTAAAAATAATAATTGTAAAGGCATGATCAAAGTAAACGTAACATTATTTTTTATTTTAGAACAATCTCAATAGAATAAAGTTGTAAATTAAGACCTTGTGTAGCTAATTTTCTTCTTTTCCAGTGTGGCACTCAGAAAGCCCGTTAATTGGCGCAATATACTATATCATAATTATGTAATGTATGCATATTAAGGAACACGTAAAGAGGTATACAAATAAAAAGGAATTCATTGTAAAAAAGACAATTAAAAAGAGTATAAAAAGAAATGTAATTAAAATAAACGGCGTCGCTTTCGTTCAGCGCTCGTCTGTAATCACCGGTTTCCTGCCGACTCGACGCACCGACTTGACGCTTTTTTATTTATTAGTGTATTTGTCTGTTCATAGGCTATAGGCGGATACACTATTGGTGTCGATTGGATAACGCGACCTAAAACGGCGACCATAAAAAGACGACGTTTAACATAATTTGGAACAACTTGATCCCGTTTTTAAAAATGGTTATACAGCGTGTCCCAAAAAGAATGGAACACCCTGTATATACACATTTTTTGCGCTCAAACACCGAAAAATTATACCTGAGTTGTTTCAAAATCAAAATTTCGCAATTTAGTACGAATTAAAAGGTGACAAATTCGGTTACACGGTGTTACACCAGTTCGAGGGTATAGTGAATAATGCAGACGTTGCAGTGATAAAATGTACTGATAATTGGAATTACTTTCAAATAAAAAATTAAAAGAATTTACTAAGGGGCCAAAATTTTGTTGACACATCACACAGGAAACAAATTTAATAAGGTTCTCACTTCTCTCTCTGGTTACCAAATACATCCGTTCATCTAACACTACACACAAAATACCGATTATAAAATGACTAATAAAATATACCTATCTTATGGGATTTAAATGCAGTCAACAAGGACACAAAATTATACTGTGCGTCGCTTGTAAAGCAAAAAAGCGAAAAACAGACGTTTACTATTTCGAACTTACATTTGAACTTAGAGGACATTGAAATCCTTCTTGTATAGAGCTGACGTATAAAATCATCTAATTAAATAATTAATCATGTCTGAATTTTCTTAATGTGGTCTGAAGCGCCCATCCCAAGGGGGGGGGGGGTAATTAGCTTCTGTTTGACGTAAAAATGTATCTTCGGATCAAAAACACCTAAAATGGTCGATACATATTGATAATATATACAGAGTGCTGAATTGCTTTGCGGGTAATAGGGATTTAACCCTTAAAATCAAACTTTTGCGATTTCCTGCTTCCCTAATTATTTTAGGAAAAATATCTTCGAATAAAAGTTTTAGAACATAAAATTCTGCATCTAAATCATTAAACAAAATTAATTTTTATCTTTATTTTATCTTTATCTTTATTTAAAAAGACTTTATTAAGTTTTTTGATTAATGCGGAGTTTCTATAATAATTACTTAGTTCTAATATTTATATTGTATTACCTTATTACATACTTTGTAAAGAACATATTGTATTAATGTAAATTTTAAATATTCTTTTTTTGTGGTAAAATAAACTATCTTATCTTAAAAAAACAAGAAAAAAAATATGATCAGGAGAGTGTAATTAAGTTTTAGACAGGAGGGAGGGAGCTAGAACACAACGCCATAATTCAAGCAAAATTCTTGTTTCTATGATGTAGGTAAGTATTAGCAACATATTATTTGGTTGACAGGGTTTGGTATTGCGACCGATGTTTTTTATTTATTTATATATTTGTATAAATTTGTGGAAGCGCTTTGTGTTGCCGGAATCGATTTTCCGGGGCGTGAATACATGCCTTGTACTATTTTCTCCATTAACCGAGTTCAATGGCTATTGTTATGATGAGCATTATTAACTACAAATCGTCTTTCTTTACTTTTGCATGCTGAAAGAGGATTATTCTCTTCTCTATTAGAATCTTTTACAAAGGGTTCCCTTATTGACAATACAACAATACACTATATTATACATTAGACATACATACATAATACATTATACCTACGTACTACATCATCTCTTAACGGCTCTTCTTAGGCCGGGCACACACTTACGACGTTTTGACGCGTGACTTAAAAGTCGCGATAAAAAAATGTATTAAAAAAACAAAAAACCCGACTGCGTAAAAATCGAACATAAAAGATGGAAACAAGATCAAATAATAACATGCAGTCGGAGGCATAGTAGTAGTAACAAACTGAACAGAAATACCTCCGATTGCATGTTATCATTTGATCTTGTTTCCATCTTTTATATGTTCGATTTTTACGCAGTCGGGTTTTTTGTTTCTTTAATAAATTTTTTATTTCCTTCCTTTTAGTTGAATCTACTCATCAAGCCTTTTCATTTGATACCCCACACACAAGGTTTTACCGATTTTTTGCGTACTGACAAAATGGCGTCTAGCGCCCGCCATATTGAATTTTCCGTGACGTCATGTACCCTATTTGAAATGTCAACGAAACCTTCCTTTTGTTTTGATTTTGGTACCTATATTAATGTATTTAGAAGGAAAATTACTTTTGCATTCTGACAAAATGGCGTCTAGCGTCCGCCATATTGAATTTTTCGTGACGTCATATATACCCTATGTCACTCTGGGGATTCAGACGAATCTAATGACACCTCATTTTTCAAAATCCGTCAAGCCGTTTAGGCTACAGAGCGTGATAAAGAAATATACATACATACACTCGAAAAATATTACCATCCTTCTGGCGCAGTCGGGTAAAAAATTACAAAGAGCGCAGTAATTAAGATTGTGCCGCAACCAAAGACGTAGAACCACTTCAATAGTTTTATCTTCCAATTAAAAGTTTTAAATATTATGCTTTTTGAGGCACTTGTACTACTAAAACTCCAAACGCCCCTCTAGGATCGATCAATCACTGTTTAAATGTGTATATTTAAAAGGTAGTCCTTCCATCAAGGGTAAGTTCGGTTTTACGCTCGATTGATCGAGCCGAGCGAACAGATTTTTGGTCACGTGACAACCGAGCAAATCGAGCCATCTAAACAATTCCGAACGTAATCTAGCAGATTTTTCCAAACGTCAGAATAAAATGGCGCCAATAATTTAAATTCTTATTACTAAAGCCGAAATATATTCTTTATTGCTCCTCAATTTGATTTAATTCAACATTGTAATAATAATAAATCATGAATCACAATTTTTTTCGTTTTATTCCTTTATTTTAAAATTAATAGTAGTACTGGTTGTTGATTTTTTCGACCCATAGATATAATAAATATTTTATTTAATCATTCTGTGCGATATAGACTTATTGATTATTACTATTCTTTGAATAAATATTATTCGTGTTTTTACCTATTGAAAAATTACCTCATGTAAATAAACTTCGAAATTTATCCATTCTCACAACAAGTGTTTCCGCTCATTTTTAAAATGAATGCTCTAAAGATGGTTGAATCTGCTTGCTCGCTCGCTGTCCTCGGAGCAAATCGAGCGCGCTCGATCTGCTCCAGATCTTAAAACCGAACGCAGGATACAGATCTTTCAGAGCATATAAATGTTAAATTCGAACGTATTAGAGCACTCCGATCAATCTGAGCGTAAAACCGAACTTACCCCAAGTAACACACGTCTACTACAAGGTCATCGAAACTCATATAGTACTGAAACTCCTAACAATTGGTACTACTGATATTAAGACTGCGGTAGCATCGATGTCGCGTATTACTAGTCTCACAATGTTCAGTCGCCTGACAGAAACATAATTCAGATGTTTTGTCGTGTTGACAGACAGAAAAAGTGATTTCTCTAATTGGTAATCAGTACATGTATTGCAATAGTTGCTATTATTTTAAACACTGTATACATAAATGAGGGTGAAGTAGTTGTGAATGATGACTGGATGAGATGAACGAATGACAGAGAGATTCGATGAATAACTAGACACTCATTCAATCGCCATTCACAAGCACTACAAATGGTGAAATTAGGAGACTTTACCATATGCGGTCGATAGACCAGAATATCGAAAGAAAAGCAAAACAAAAAGGTCAAACAGCAGTTCGTGTTATCTGAATATAAACGACGTGATTATTGTATATCTACGTAATAAGATAGATCCAATATTTCAAAAAATTATACATATTTTTAGGGTTCCGTGCCTCAGAATGAAAAACGGAACCTTATTTAGATTTAATGCGTATCTAAAAGTGTGGCTATATGATACTTAAAAATTAACATTATTAGCCAGGCGTGCAATTTACATATATTATGAAAAAATAACGCAATTAACAATTTTACCCGTTACATTAGCGAATGCTTTTCTCGAATTATAATCTCGATTTACCCTGTCCTAAGTTTATATAATTCCTTAAAAAATGTTGCGTACACGGTACGATATAATTATGTGCTCTTCCCTCAAAGCTAATGTATTTTTGAAAAAAAAGTGGGTAATAGCTACAAGGATAGGGTACAAGCAGCTGTAACTGAGAATCTCACAATTAATATTACTTTTCAGATGACCGCGAAATGATCACTACCAATTTGAATATATCATGACCCCAATTAAATAAATCAAAAAACAAGCAACAAAGAAGAAAATGGTGGAAAAAATGCCACTTGTCTATCCTTTCCCATTCGGCCCTGCATATATTATATCTTCGTATTAATGTTCCACCACATTCCTGTCGTCTCGTAAAGGTATACTTACAGACTGCTAGTCTTAATTGTATCCACCTCGCGACAAAAAATCTAGTCTTATTTGGGGGTTTCATATTATCGAATCCAACTTACATTATATAATAATAATAAGCCTATGGACGCATATAGCCTAGTAGCTGCGCGTCTTATTAAAAAAAAATAAAATAAGCCTATGCTTCCCACTGCAGGGAAAAGGCCTCCCCCATTTCGATCCAGTGCTGACGATTCTGTGTTGTGCGAGTCCAAAGGGGGCCCGCAAATTTCACAAACTCGTCCCTCCATCTTATTTTTTGTCGACCCACTTTTCTTTTTCCATATATTATATAGGGTACCACTCCGTTATTCTATATGTCCATTTATTGTCTGTGAGTCGATAAATATAACCTGCCCATTTCCATTTCAATTTTCTACACACATAAATTATATATCTCACTTTTGTTTTCATCCTGATATCTTTACATCTTACTTTGTCCTTTCTTTTAATGTTTAACATACTACGTTCCATTTCCCTTTGTGTTACTTGTAGTTTCTTTGCATCTTTTTTATAGGTAACTAAATGTATCTTACTTCTTTTTATTAAGATTAATACTATTGAAATCTCTAAAACCACATAAAATCGAACCATAAAAAACTAAGGATGCAAATAATTTACAAAATTATAAAATTATGATCCAAAATGAAGTAGGTACTAATCCTGCAATTAAATTAATAGTTTTTGAAAAGTTTATTTTATTTAAATTTACAAAAAAATAATTTTAATTTAAAATTCAATATCAGTTTTTTCTGTTATTAAAAAAAAACAACAAAAATGTAATTCATTTCTCAATTGATAAGATTCTCTAATATGTATTTGTATTTCAGAACTCTAAGGATGACAAAGTCACAAAAGTATGTTGAAACGTTAGTAAATAAGTGTAAATTGTAAGTATGCGACATCTTTTTGACCTTTGTACCAAGAAAGACATGGTTCTTCGAATTGGATAATAAATTTTTAAATCAGAGGCAGTTCGCCAGTGCCTTAATTAGCTAGGGCTTAGCGAAGGTGGCATTTAACACAGGCGCACGAATTCCATAGGAGCGAAGATTTTCTATGGCAACATACAATTTTTTATACTTTTAAACCTTAAAATGTTTTGCTAAAAAACTACGCATAAAAGTATGTAAAGAAATAAAAAATATTGCGAGTATATTATGTTATGGCAGCAATCTTCCTAATTTTTTACATTTAAAAAAATTGCACAGATGGCCTGCCAAATAGTTTTTGTTAACCTGCACAACGTACATAAATTATATGTATAGGTACACGACAACCCATACTGATAACACCAGAAACTTAATAAAGAACATATTACGTTCGCTTCCTTGTTTTAGCACTTTTTATATCTCAAATATCCCAAATTAATTCTCAACAAGCCGTGAGGTGGGTCGTTTATTAGGACTAAAGTGCGACCCTTGAGGTCCACACGACGAACTTCCCAGTTTGATAAATATTTAATAAAAATAATTAAATTAGATATTACACAGAAAATCATTTTATTCATTAAAACATAATTATTATTTATTTTTAACAATAATTAAAAAAAAAACGGCTGAATCGATTTTGAAAAAATTTCATTCAGATCATATTTACGTTAATATGCGTCGATTGACACCCTAACGTAGTCGATATTATTTTTCATTCTCGAGATTTCGTCTTAGAAAGAAATGGACACATACATACGTACGTACGTACATACGTACACACATACACACAGACATCTTTCTAAAAATAGTGTAGTGACCTTGAAACATAAAAATTTGTTATACATTTTGATTTCGATTTTCGGACCCATTACAATAACTTCCAATGGGAAGTTAAAAATATAATAAAATTCTCATTTGATTCTAATCTTGCAACTAAGGCAAAAAATGTCTCTATGGAAAAAACGGTTAAGTCCAATCTCTTACCGTAGAAAAGTCTACTGGACAACACAACTAAAATTTTATTATTGAATTTAATTACGGCTTAACACTACTTGATGAAATTTATACAGATTATAGATAAATATCAATTATTTACAATTATCATCACCATCATCATGATAATTGTAAATAATTGATGCTTCCCTATAATCTGTATAAATGGCATCAAGTAGTTTTAAGCCGTTTTTGAGATACCGACAACAAAAAAGATTATCGTTAAAAGAAGAAAAAAAAATTTCAGCCCTTTCGAGGGTGTTTTTTGGTGGTTTGGGGGGTTTGGTGAGGCGCGAGGAGAATTTTAACTGCCACCATCGTTCTCAGCGTCCTCGAAAACGGGCGGTAGACAGATTTAATCGTTAATGGAAGAAAAAAAACATTTTTTCACCCCTTTCGAGGGTGTTTTTTGGCGGTTTGGGGGGTTGGTGATGTGTGAGGAGGATTCCAACCACCACCACTGTCTTCAGCATCCTCAAAAACGAGAGATGAGGTAGGTCTGGCTTGTGGAAATAGTAATAAAAGCGTTTGACCCCTTTTGGGGGTGGTTTTTGGCCAATTGGGGGGTTGTGCAACTACAAAGAGAAATTCTACCACCATCCTCGAAAACGGAGGATGGGAGGTAGTTTCGTTCCAATGCAAAATATTTGCATGTTCGTCCGGCTCAAACATACTCCACTGTAAGTATGTAACCATAACATATATTATTAGATACTATGTACACAAATTTTCAATTCGAAAGTATAAAATGTCATCGCTTCATAGCTTATGCATGCCATCTCGTGTACAATATTTGCACAACAGAATTTTCTGCATTTCACTGAAGTGACGAAAATACCAAATTTAATTTTATTTCTTTTCAGACACATTCAAATAAGGTCTACAGATGCATTTGCATCTCGTACATTCTTTATTCTGCATTACTTTAAATTTTTTTGAGGAAAACTTCTTAGTAAAACTACTTTATTCAACAAGATTAACGTAGTATAATAGTATTATAGCTAGGCTAGTGCTTCTCAAACTGTGAATCGCGAATTCCCAGAGAACCGTGAAGCTTTAATCAAGATAGATATATTGTAAGTTATAGAAGCTCGACCATCAGAAGTCATAAGATTTTGAGCTTTAATCAAGGCAATGCTATATATATTTCTATACTTGCTGCGTGGTATGCATTCTTTTTTTGAGCAAGTTAGTCGTATCGCGAAAAGATTTTGGATATCGTCACAAAGTCTGAATGATTTTACTCCTTTGGCTTTTTGATGGGGGGAAAGTTCAATGATAAATTTATGTGAGACGGATTCTCAAATAGTGTTAGTCCGGGTAAAATTGAAAGGCTCCCCTATAATTACGTCGATTTTGAGACATCATTCTTAACTTCAAAAAAAAATTCTAATATAACAGGGTGAGTCAGACTACCCGTATCAGTCATTTTTTTCGTAAACGGTTAGTCGTAGAGAGTTGTGTTAAAAAGCCCTAATAAAGAATTGAATGGTGATAATTTTTTTTTTCGGGAAGGTCGACTTCCCTATTAGTTTGCTCCAGAATGTCCAGAACTCCGGAATTATAAATGTAACGATAGATCCAAAGTGGTATTGTTGAAAAGCTCTTTAAAAAATAGGCAAGTTTTGTAGGAAAAATTATTTAATTACTGCCACCCCTGTTAAGTAACATTCGTTTGAAATTATTAAATTAAAATTTCATAATAACGAACAAAGTCGGCATTCAAAATCTAGCAACCTTAGACAATGTCACAAGTGTTCAAACTGTCTTCCATTTACTCTTTAATACATACTACTGAGCTCTTCTGGTTATACTGTGAGTGTATCTAAGTACTTCTTCAGTGTTTAATGATCGATAGATAGGTAGCTAGATTTTAAATGCCTACTTTTAAAATTAAGTTCGTTATTATATGCCATTTTAATTTAGTAATTTCAAACAAATATTACTTAACAGGGGTGGCAGTCATAAAAAAAATCCCTACAAAACTTCTTTATTATTTAAAGATCTTTTCAACATTTATAATTCCGGAGTTCTGGACATTCTGAAGCAAACTAATAGGGAAGCCGACCTTCCCGGAAAAAACATTATCACCATTCGATTCTTTATTTGGGCTTTTATAATACAAATTTTTGACACAACTCTCTACGACTAACCGACTGATACAGGTGGTCTGACTCGTATAATTGGACATAAGTATAAGCCAGTTAATATTACTAGACATAATAACATCGTGGTCCCCTAACTAAAAATCCACGGCTTCGCGGTGGGGGGGGTCGGTTCACACTTTGTCTTTGACAAGCACTAAATAGATTCATTAATTAAAAATAATTATTTATACCTTAAAAAACAGAATATTTGTCTCTCAAGATTTCAATTAAGCAGCTAAAGAAGTCAATTTTTAGCAAACAATTTCTAAATGACTGAGGAATGTCCATGTAATTTTTTTTCCTATTTGCTTGCACAAATCAATACATAATAATATATTTCACAAATGGTATAAAGATCCCAAATTAGTATTATAAGATAATGCGAGTTTTTGGTGATTTAAGATTTATGCATCTTCCCCATTGGACGCAATTGGCTAAGAATATACCTACATATTTTTTATGCCTAAGTGGAAAAAATCTGGAATTTTGTGTGATTTGTCTGTTATGTGTATACGCAGACAAAATGGAGTTTAATATCAAGTGTGCAGCTGCTGTAGGTGTCTGGTAGGTACTCTGTTGGCGTCTGATAGGCAGCCCATCCATCCTGGATCTATGCATCTACACATAAGTGGGTGGGTTGGTAACTTGTTATATGAATGGGTAGCTAATAGGGCTGGACAACACTGGAAATCAAATAGATAATAATATATTTCTATACACCAATATATAAAATTCTTACGGTGGTGTATATTTGAACGTTGTTAACTTAAAAACAGCTGGACCGATTTTGATATTATCTGCACCAACATGTTCCTTGAAATCTCAGAAGTGCTATAAAGAGTACATATTATCACATTCGCCAATTTTTCTCAAAACGACAACGTTCTTTCTATTTACGTGTCAAGTGTCAACATTCTACCAAAAGTTGGTTTCGATCTGTTCAGCCATTTTTTGCACTTAGGAAATCTCAACATTGGACAAATATTTTGCAAAGTTATTTTTAATTAATCATAATAGTTAAGATCCTTCGTGTGATAATGGAATGAAATTTCAGAGGTTTTAGGATCTATAAATGAATGTTGACAAGCTATTTTTGTTCGCGACGTTTCGTCCGATTCTTCGACTTCATCAGACTCTATATTACAATTACAAAACAAAGTAATGTTACATTATGTTACTTAGCCTAAATTGCATTACCATGAAAATTTAGGTTAAGTAACATAATCTAACTTTACTTTGTTTTGTATTTGTAATATAGAGCCTGAGGAAGTCGGAGAATCCGACGAAACATCGCTAACAAAAATAGCTTGTTAACATTCATTTATAGATCCTAAAACCTCTGAAAATTCATTCTATTTTTAATTAAATTATAGTCAGTGACTAATACTTAATGAAGCAATTTAAAGTATACCTAGTTCTTAGATTTTCCCATTCATAAAAACTGTGCCGCTTTTATTGCATTGGGAAGACCTATCCAGTTAGAGCAAATGAGAGACATAAAAACAACCCAGCTGTCACAACAATGCGCAGAACGCAACACTCGCACCGGTTTCACTGTCTCCTTTAACACGAATTGCACTGTATTTATCTCTCTCGCTTGCTTTAACTGGATATGTCTATTGTGTTTTGTTCTGCGCATTGTTGTGGCAACTGGGTTGTTTCTATCGCTTTCACTTGCTCTAACTGGATAGGTCTATTCCGAACTGAACTATAGTAGGTATCATTGCCAAATTGTGGAGTTTGGAATGATAACAATTACTAGCCGGGTTATTGATCTAAAATCGAGCAAATTCACCCCACCTTTTTATTCAAATAAAGTACTGTTTAATTTGATAACTAAAATTGAACTGATATTATTTTGACGTAATGCAAATTGTTATTTTTTTTTAAATCAATTTATATTATATCATCTAAGTATTTTGTAAGGTTAAAAATTGATTTTGTGAAATTCGATTTTTAACCTTTAAAATCCACTTATCGCAATTGTGAGACCTTATTGCATATCTGTACTGCGAGGTCTTTCAAATGACACCTTGATCGCCAAAATCGGGCCAGTAATTTAGAAGGAGTTAGCCGTACAAAAAAACGCCTGGCCTATTAATATATAGATTAACTACTCTATGTTATCAATACCTACGTACTAGGATCTGACAAAATGTGAGGAGACTTATTTCCGATGTAATTAGTTTCAGCGACAGCAAGAGGTAATTTTATGTACTATCCGATATTAAGACTCCATTTTGGCATGACAGAAAAATGAGACTTTTTATAAATTTGAATTTTTTGTTCAATTTTGTTCCCTTAAAACTTTCCATATTTTTGGACGTTGTTAACGACACTATATTGTGTATTGTATGTCTAAGAAATTTCATTTTATGTAATGAGTTAAAAAAATATGGACACTTTTCAAAAGCTATCCGATATTAGGGCACTTTACTCTACTTGCACATCACTGCGCTCTGTTTAAAAATGTAGACCTTTTGAGAAGTTCAGCTATTTGTCATCAAGCGTCACACTGACATAGGTCAGATCTCAATTTCAATGAAATTTGATTCCGCAGCCCTAGTGTGTTGGGAGTTGAGTCGAGCATTATAACTGAGATTATAACTGCGTTCATTCCGGCAGATGAAATAATAGGATGAAATTAAAATGGTTCGAGTGTAGTGAACGTGTAACAAATGGCAGCAGAGCTATCCAGCGCAGCAGAAGAGAATATTATACGGTTATTCACTCGTCTAATTGTCAGCAGTCAGCGCTGGCACCTCCACTATATTTTATACTAAAGATGGACAAAACAGTTCTTTTCCAATAACAGCTATTAATGTTCCAGTTCTTTAAAAATATTGAACTTGTAAAATAACAGCCTTTTCTTTTAAAAATATATATTCGAAAAAAATGAACAGTGTAGTTCACACTACAGACGTGAAACTTCTAGATACAGTGCCTTCGAATGCTCCGAAGTAACTCTACGCATGCTTAGCGTCTCGCTAGTCACTGCGAACGACGAACAGAATACTGGTTTTCGAGACAAGCGTGGTGGGAATTTATAGTCTATTCATTTTCAAGATAGAGTTACCTGTGATCAGCTCGTGTCCCTTTATTTCTTGAGTTGTGATTGATCGGTCGGGAGAATTTCAATTTTAGATGATATATTGGACCGTATTTACCTATTTATTTTGTTGTAAGCTGTAAGTGACATTGTTGAAATGTATTTTTTCAAATTACTCTATCTTGGAAATGGATAGACACACACATCCATACGCCAACAGTGCAGAGTTTTTTTTTATTATTTATTTATTGTAAATATAGACTCTCGACAACTAAGGTCATTAGCGTCTAATTATATCAAATTAAGTTAAATTAAACGCCATCACAACACATCCATGAGTGGAGATGGGATTCGAACCCACGACAGTTTGATCCAAAGGCCAGCACACTTTCCGTTACACCTTAAGCTGTTCTCTAAATGAGTTGTGTTGCAACTTGCAGTAATTTCGTCAGATCTTTTCGTTTTAGCCATTCAGTCACGTTTTGTCAGGTCTTCGCCAGGGTATGGACACTTACTACTCCCCACCACAAGTTATTCGTAAGGAGGTTTGGACTAGAGCGATACCACAACAATAATTTTAGATAGGTAAGTTAATCTCAAATTTAAGCATAATAAATAAAAAATGTGAGTATATTTGTTCAAAATTAATATTTTTCTATTCCTTTCATTTCATTATATTATTATAATAAAAGAAAAATATTAATTATTATTTTCAAACTACTTTGGTCATTGGAAACTAATTATTTAGTAGTGGTATTGCTCTAGTCCAAACATTACGAATAAAGTGTCGAGTTGAGTACTAAGTGTCCACCCCCTGGTCTTCGCTAGCCATTCCGTCGCATGAATCCAATTCACTATATCGTGCGTAAAGAAGTCTCACTTCAAAAAAAAACAGGTATGTATATTTTCCATTCATTATTGCCGTCTCCTATATCCAATAACTGAACAAACATTTATTTTTATTCACGCAACTATTCTTTTGGCAGGTAACTTATTTTTAAGAACTTTAATATAAATTCTCACTGAAATTATTTTATAGTTGGTTCTTTTTTAATTTTTTTTGCCAATGTAAATTCTTATCTAAATAAACAAAAACATGTAAAAATTACTCTTTTTGGTAGGCTATAGCAACTTTGCTAAAACCCCAATAAATATTGTACATAAATTATAGCAGTTGTATACCCCGTGTCCGGTCTCAAAGGTGAACATAGGGATTTAACATGGTATTATTCATTTTTGCTGATTCGTGTTCGCCAATTCAACGTACAAGAAAGGTAATGGTACCTATATCGAAAGATAAAATTATTGCGCATCAAATAAAAATAAGACCAAAAATTAAATTTTTACTTTAAAATACCAATTTGAAATTTACCGATTTTGCAGTAATTATTTCAAATTAAGTAGGCGAAAAATAAAACACTGAAAGAAGTATAATGCTGTAATAAAATTGTCAAAAAACTTTTGTACTCGTAATTGGTGCACACAAGCATTTTTCCAATTTTTATAACAGACTGGGATATTGTTTAGTTGAAAATGGGGGGTTATTTGAATATTTATTATAATTTTATTTTCTTTATTAAGTATATTACTTTTCGTTGTTTAATAATAAAAAACCAATTAAATTCTTCAATACTGAGATAGGTACCTGTTTGTTTTCTTATTATAGTCTATACGAGTAGAAGTTTAAAGCCAAAAAAAACTCGGGTCGCAGTGCCAAACCCTGCCGACAATATAGTGTATTTGCTAATACAGGCCTTGTGGCTTTAATACGTAAACTTAGTTTGTTTTTGGAGAAAATAAAAAATTTAACCCCTTTACATCCCTTAAAATAATATTTTTTTTCTTAATTTCATATTATTATCAATGCAACCTCTATACCAAATTAAATACACCCTTCAGTAAGTAAATCACTATCCGCAAACTAGTGTTTTCATAAAATTTGTAAGTCCGGTCCTGTCGGGCCGATTTTATTAACATTTTAGCAGCAGATTTTGATCTTTACTGAAAGGTTAAATTTCAATTTTGAAATAATTCTGAAATTTTTTTCGGTATTTTCGGGCCCAAAAACTTTTTTCAACCCCTAAAAACTACCCTTAAAATAGTCCGATTGGGCCCATTTTAAATAGGTTCCGTGCGGTGATAGATTCCAACGTGTGTACCAAATTTCGTTCAAATCAATTAAGTCTTTCGAGAGTTATGCCGCGAACACACATATATATATATATATATATATATATATATTATATATATATATAAAATGTTTATATATATATATATATAAACATTTTCAAAAATGGTGCCAAAGTGTTCAGGAGGGTATGAAACGTCGAGAAATTTTGGTCCGACCCCTAGGTCCCGCCATCCGACCGACGCCAATAGTGTATGTGCCATATGGCAAATACACTAAAAACTTAAATATTATGGCACACAACGTTAATTCCCTATGTTCGACTTTGACACCGGACACCCGGCACACTACTATGTAAATAAAGACTTTCTTCTTCTTCTTTTTTAAGAACCGGTTCTTTGATAACTTGTTCTATAAGTTGTTTAGGAATCTGCTTTTAAAAGTTCTTTATGAACTTGTTCTTTCAGATCTGTTATTACAGAAGGGCATTATTCTAAAACTGTTATTTATAGAATCGGTTCTTTTTCAATAACAGTTCTAAATTAAATGTGACTGTTATTTCGTCCCATAATAATATTAAACCTACTCTATAAGTATAGAGATCGTAACACCTACATACTACCATACACGTTCGCTTTGCTATAACTGCGACAAAATCATCAGGGAATACGTATTTAGTTTAGTTAGCTCTCTTCTCTATTATGTACGCAATATGTATGTAGTAGGTAGATATCTGGACCTGTAAGACAAAACGGGTTATGTCTAATTTTTTAGTGTATTTGCCATATGGCACATACACTATTGGCGTCGGTCGGATGGCGGGACCTAGGGGTCGGACCAAAATTTCTCGACGTTTCATAGCCTCCTGAACAGGTTGGCACCATTTTTGGAAATGTTTATATATATATTATGTGTATATATATATGTGTGTGTGTGTGTGTGTGTGTTCGCGGCATAACTCTCGAAAGACTTAATTGATTTGAACGAAATTTGGTAGACACGTTGGTATCCATCACCGCACGGAACCTATTAAAAATGGGCCCAATCGGACCATTTTAAGGGTAGTTTTTAGGGGTTGAAAACAGTTTTTGGGCCCAAAAATACCGAAAAAAATCTCAGAATTGTTTCAAAATTGGAATTTAACCTTTTAGTAGAGATTAAAATATGTTGCTAAAATTTTAACAAAATCGGTACGACAGGACCGGACAAATTTTATAAAAAAGTGAGTTTACGGATAGTGATTTATTTGCTGACGGGTGTATTTAATTTGGTACAGAGGTTGCATTGATAATAATATTGAAATTAGGAAAAAAATATTATTTTAAGGGATGTATTAAGGGGTTAAATTTTTCATTTTGTCCAAAAACAAACTTAAGTTCACATAATAAAGCCACAAGGCCTGTATTAGCAAATACACTATATTGTCGGCAGGGTTTTGGCACTGCGACCCGAGTTTTTATATTTTTAGAGTTCCCGTATCTCTGTATGAAACCCTATCACCTTGCCTACGATATTCGTCCATGCGTCACAGGGTTCTATCTCACAACGGTAAGAGGAAGCTATAGTTGAAATTTTCACAGATTGTGTTGTTATGGCATGAATCATGGCAAATAATAATTGGAATTAAATAAATAATCATTTAATTTTAATAAATTAATGTTATTATACGTTCACAGTACATTATAGTAATATAGAGAACTCTCTACTATGGCTACAACTCTGCAAACAAAATATTAAAAAAACGGTCAAGTGCGAGTCGGACTCGCGTGCAGAGGATTCTGTCCTATTCCGTTTCCAGTGGGAATTTAAAGACAGGATTTTCGTTTAAATTTTCCTGTAAACTATGAGTGAGGCCCTATATTCCCTATTTTTTTCAAGATTTTAGGATCAGTAGTTTCGCAGATAAGGGGGGGGGGGAGATCGGACAGACAGACAGACAGACAGACACGGAAGTGATCCTATACGGATTCAGTTTTTTCATTCTGAGGTACGGAACCCTACAAAGACAAGAAATAAAAAAATGCTGACTTCAACCGTCATGTGCTGTAAAATTTTTTGAAAATACTGAAAATTAAGTGAAAAGCAGCCATTTTATAGGGAATATGACAAAAAATACAATATATCTCGTGCGTAATGATATCACTCGTGTGAGTGCTAAAACACGCTGCACTCGTTTTAACATATTGTTATAGTGTCACTACTCGTGCGTAACATATCTCATTACGACACTAGATATACAATTCACTATTTTGCCATACCCACTATAAAATGGCTGCTTTACATGCATGCATGTATAGTGACATTAGACAGGCCGGTGTGCGGGAACGTATCTTTCCCACACTAGTGTGGTAAAGTAAACCATTTCCATAGTGATTTATGTTTAATCGCGCTGATCCGCCCGCTATTACATACTGACAGCTATACTTTCGGCCTACTAATAGAGTGAAGTTGGCGACACAAAATGAATTGTCAAAAAATTGAAAATACTGAAAATGAGGTGAAAAGCAGATTTTTTATAGTGGGTATTGCAAAAATTAACATATAGATCTCGTGTGTAATGATATTATGACTCGTATGACTGTTGAAATAATCGCTCGTTTTAACATTCTGTCACTACTCGTCAGTAATACACCTCATTACGGCACTATATATACAATCTACTATTCCCTCGCTGTGCAATACTTTCGGCTACTACGTGAGATAGGTTCGTACAGGATATCCTGTATTGTATAAAATCACGTGCAACTAATTGCAGAAGCACGACTGGAATGGCCTCGTTGACATTTTAACTTTTTATGAATTCAAAATTATCAACCACTTTAAAAGTATGCACGACTACACGACATAACGGCAGATTATTTTATTTTAGAATTTTACCTCCATTACGCATTTGAATGCATGTATATACAGAGTGTCCCAAAAGATTTTGAGGAATTAAATCGAAAAATCGTTGAACGTTTTTATTGTCTCTATGTAGTGTAACTAGCAAGTTATTTGTTAAATTTAACAAAAAGTACTGAATTTTTAATGTCCGACCCACAAAAAGAGCTGTGTTACATATTTTAGTCGCATGTTTGTATCAGTCTGTCTGGTTGTAGCATCATAACTCTTCGATGGGAGAAATTTTGATGCGATTTTCTTTGACAGAACATTTTTGCGAGACAGGATACAAAAAAACTAACGAAATACAAATAACGCCTTTTTCTGTATTTCAATATAAAATAATAAAATATTGCTGTCACTTACGTATAATAACTATTTGGTAATGTGATAGGTACCTATCTATTTTATGTTTTGTAATAAAACAACTTCATTTAAAAATTCATAAAATAATAATAGATTGTGTATCTAGGGCGTAATGAAGTAAAATATTGACGAGTAAGTGACATGCTAAAACGAGCTCTAGCGAGTTTTAACAGTCACACGAGTCGAAATATCATTGCGCCCTAGATATACACTGCATTTTTTGTCTTAACCCCTATAAAGTATAAAATAGCTCATTTTGTCTTCATTTTCGGTATTTTCAAAATTATTGACATTTCAGTTGTATAGCAAACTTAACATCTAATAGTAGGTTACATCTAATCCAGTAGGCATTGTATATAGTGTACAATGTACATAGTATGTATAAGTAGCCTGCGGCGCGTGGTTGTGCGAGTAAAGACAATGGATCTCTGTATATTAAATTTATTGATTTTCTTTATTTATTATTAAAAACAATAGATTGACAAACATTTGAAAAAAGCTCGCTTCTCGTCACCGGCCTGTAAAATGTCACTTTACGACAGTATAGGTATAGATGCATCAAAAGGCAAAAGCAGCTATTTTATAAGGGGTAGGACAAAAATAATTAAAATTTTAACTAAAAAATTACATATAATACAGCCCTTTAAAAAAAAAATTTGTGTTGTAATTTGTGCTGTACCGACTGGGTTCGTACCTTCCTAATTAGCGTAGAATGTGAAGTAGGCCACTAGATTATTTTTTAAGGACTATTATTATGTCTTTTTTTTAATTGTTATGCCTTCAAAATCATCGAAGTTAATTCTGAAACAGTCTGTATAAAAACTCACTTCGTTAATAAAAGATCTAAAATTTAAATATTTAATTTCTTATTTTTAATTTATACATATTCCATATTCTTTCCATTAAGGATTAATTCACTAGCGTTACTCGTGTTGTAACTTGTAAGTATAAAGTCGATTCACTTTGCAGCGGACGTGTAATTTTAAAGGACGACAGCCAAATCTATCATTTTGAATTTTGATGTATAATTTTTACGCGCTGTATATTCAGCCAGTAAATTTCGGTAATTACTTTGCCAATAAAAGATGTGTTAATTAATAATTATCATCCCTAATTTTTGACGTGTTCACTACCCCCCGGGCTTGAGAATGGCCGAGCGTGTAGCAATGCTGTTGTTTACATGGCGTTGCTATGGTTCCTCTATTACAAGTCCCCAGTTCCCGGATTCTAGCCCGAGAGCTGGTAAAAGTGTCAATTGGATTTTCAATTTATTATTAAAAAAAAAATGAATTGAAAATATGAATTGGTGCTAGGTCCAAATAACCTTAGCTGTCGGTGGTCTTTAAAACACACACAAAGCACTACCCCCCCTCAAAATTTCAGCTATATTGACACGAAAAATGTCACGGAAGCAGTTGAAAAGTTCTACATGTCTTACCGTATATCTATCTAGCTAGGTATAGGGTATCGAAATTTTTGAGGTTAAAATATTATGTTCCTGTCATCGTATTTGAATGTTTACTCATTTTTTAAGAGTACCAGGCCTCGCACTGTTAATTTTTTTTGTCATAAATAATAAAATAGATATAGCAATTAATTTTTACAAAACTGTTATCTGTGTATATAAGTTCGTCACTCCTGCTATACAGATATAATATTATATAGGTAAATATTCACCAATTATACACATCTATATACCTCAAATTCCACACCCATCTAAATTCACTATTTTCTTAGTCACTCTGTATATTTATTTAGTGCGATATGCACACGCGACTGCGCACACAATGACTAGGTATTCATAAGTCATAGTCATTCATAGAATCATAACCGAACTATGATACAACAGACACAAGAGACATCTACTTCATGACATAACTGATATAATCAACTATGAATATAGAATGAGAGCTCACATATTATGTAATAATAATGCAAGTACGTACGACCCTTTCACATACGAAACGACGAACTTCTAGTATACACCCGTTCTTTACACGGGCCTCTTTAACCACTATTTCACACCCTTTGGATTATTTTCGTATAGTTTGAATTTTCGATCGGACGAAAGGACCTAGAGGCGGGACCAAAATATCGATTAAGTTCAAATTTTTAGGAAATCTAAATTAAAACTCTTTCGAATGCCGCAAACCTGATCTCAATCGATCGATCCATTCAAAAGTTATTCAAGGTTTACATACGTACGCACACACATACATACAATCATCCACTTGGAAATAGTCAGAAATAGCTTCCTAGGATCTCAAAACGTTGAGATCTGTTGAAAACTCGATTTTCGAAAATCAGACTGAAACCAATAACTTCCCGAATTTTTGAAAATTTACAATTTTCTTAGCGGGCTGCGGGAATTAAAAAGTATGTAACTTCATAGACGTTGAGTTTGGGTACACCAAGTTTCATCAGAATCTATCCAATGATCAAATGATCGATAGATGCTGGTATAAACATTAAACAGGCAGGTAGACAAACAAAAATTCTGGAAACACTATTTTTTTAGATACTTTCATACAAAATGTCACTGTATCTTGTGTCTTCTGGGGAATTGATTGTCTGATATCTTGTATCTGGTATCTTCTGCAGCTGTATAGTAGGTACCTACCTACTTGTGAATTAGTATATAGCATAGAAGTCGCTTTCCAAAAGAGATAAAGAAGTACGCATTTGGAATTAGCGTATTTTTCCTACAAGCATGAGTTTAAAAAAAATTCTGAAATATTTGGTATTTTTTCAAAATTACAAAAATCGAAATCTTTCATATAACCTTTTAACAGCGAGCCATTGCTCAAATTTTTTTACGAGCGTTTACAACACGCTGAGCAATGAGTCGCGTCATGCCAAAGAAGCTAACCAAATCCGGTTTATAACTGTAACATATATACAGTACAAATAATAATGTAAACATAAATCTTTAAGTTGTATTATACATATTAGATACAACATAGTACCTACATAATATGTTAATACAGTGGAAATGTTATATCGGTGGGCAAGAGACAAATCCGTGTATGTCGAATTTTTTGCAATTTTTTCTATATATTTTATCTTCAGGTAACATTTCGCAAAAACGTTTTATCTCTACATAAACTCTATGTGTGCCTGGGTCAGCCAGAGTCTATTTTTTGTATGAAGAGGCAGTACCGTCCAACACACGCAAACAAATTCGCAAAAAAAATGATGTGGCCCCCACATCAGAATAAAAATGTTCGTTGATGAATAAATTTCATTATACTCAGAATATATACGGCGCTCGTATGGTACGAATCTATCTCGAGCAATGTTCATGTTTTATTGTAAATTATAGACGCGTCGACAACTTAGGTCATTAGCGTCTTGATTACATTTAATAACAACTCGCTTAAAATTAAATGACATGACAAAACATCCATGAGCAGAGGTGGGAATCGCACCCACGACAGTCTGATCTAGAGTCCGCGACGCTAACCACTGGACCACACTGTCCTTTCGAGCAATGTTGCCAACCGTTGAGTAATCTTTCTCCCTCCACTTACTTATTTGAAAAATTCTTAATATTTTTATGAAAAATTACCTTCCGCTAACAGAATTGTTTTTAAGTGGATATATTAAAAAATAGCAAAAATACGAGCACATATTTTTAAAAAATACTTCAAACAAAATTAACCTAAAAAAATTAAACTTAGTGAATATGCGTAAAACATATATAGGTACATACACAATACGTCAATACTGCACTGTATTACAAATTTTTGGCAATTTAGACTAGATTAAAAAAATGAGTTAGCCTTTTATTGGAAATTCCTGCAAAACGGGAAATTTCCCTCCAGTTGGCAAACTGACCTCGGGAGTTTTATTCGACGACGCAAAAATATCTGCAAAAAACAAACTCTGGATGATCCATACACCCACTGGGCATACTGGTTAAAAAGACGTTTTGAAATGCTATTTGAATTTAGATACAGATGAAACATTTTCACATAATATTACAAAAAACAAAACAGAGTTAAAAAAAATTATGCGAAAAAACTGAAAAACTAAGACAAACTTAGCATAAGCGGTTTTGCCTTTTGGCCACGGGTAACTGTAAACACATTTTCTGTTCGATACGCTGAACATGAAAAGTGTTTAAAATAAAAAGATTCGCGAAATGGAAGAGGATTGTAGACAACCGGTTGTTGAATGATGAAATTAAGCCAACCAATCAAAACTTTATACATTCGAGACGAAACTCATGAATAAGTCGATTATATCAAAAATGCTGAAGTAAGCTATTCGGAGTCGAACAACATAATATAAATGCTCACAGCTCAGTAGTCGGTATTGCTCATCTTTAATACCAAACGCCAGAGAAAAATTAATCTGGAAAAAGTTATGATCTTGAAATTCGGTAGTACGTATATAGTAACTAGGTTTGCCAATTAAATAAATATTAAAAAAACAAAAAAAAGCGCTGAGATACCTGCCTACATCAACGCACAAAAAATAGAAAATAAATTTCTTTCTCTTCTATAACGTTTAAAAGCGTGGGGCACTCGATGATTTAAATGAAATATAGGTACAGTGAGTGTCCCACGATTTTAAAGATTATAGAAGAGAAAGAAATTTTTCTACTTTTTGGTGCGTTGATATAGATAAGCGTTATTTTTTTTTAATATATATTTTTATTTTCAAATTTTTAGCCATTTTAAACGACTGAGACCCGTTCTCCCACCATCAACACCGTCACTTCCACTACATTTTTTTATTTCCATTTTTAGCTTTTTATATAAATGTAATTATACCCAAAACATTGTATTGCCATCAAAACTACATACGACTGCAAAGTTTCATGTCAATTGGACATTTGGAAGAGGATTAAAATCGAGTTGCAAGATTTTTTTTATAAATACATACAATAGATAATATAAGCATTAAGCGTGTTAAAAAAAACATTCCCGGAATTTTAGAGATGAAAATCCAGGACATGGACGTATGTCGCGGGACACAATATACATAAACTTCAAATATTGTAATATTTACATGTATTTTTCAAATTATAATTTGTTTATACTGTTTACTGTTAGGTAGGTACTAGGTAGCATAATTTTCCTTTAAATTTTCGTATACAGATATAATATACGTGTCTACTTTTTACTATAGTAGAGGTAGAAGCCTCTATTTAAAACATATGCATGATTGTTTCTGCGCAGGTCGGATCGAAATTTTATAATTTACACCATAAATATTCGTTTGATTTGATTCCCGGGACAAATTACGTCCTACAAGAGCTATTGAGAGGGGCGGTCGAAAAAATCTCCAAAAAATAATCGTCCCGGAAAATCCGGGATAGTTGGCAAGCCTAGTAGTAACGTATATGATTCTTATACAATAAGTAATATAAATACGAATTTAAGTTCGAGTACACCAGTAGGCAATACACAGTGTATATCAAGTTCAATGAAAATCGGTCCAGCCGTTTTCTAATGATACTGGTACACGTTTTCACTTATAGGTGTCAGACAAAATACTAAAAACCTCAAAAATACAGGCAGAGATCTCAGTGGTGGACTAAGCCCGTCGGATACCCGCGGCGGCAGAACTAAATGAGGCCCCCGTTCTGCTTAGAAATTGATGTATTTGTAGTGTAAATTTCGTAGAAAATGAATAATATAGATGTAATGGCTGACAAAAAAATCAAATATTTATAATAAACGTAGGTATAGGTAGGTAACCTACCTACGTTTATATTTTGTATGCCTCTTACTTACTAAACATATTTTGGCCTTGTTTGGGATTTGATTAAGATTTAGAGGCCTCCCAGGATCAGAGTCTCGGGGCGAGCCGCCCCCCCCCCTAGCCCGCCACTGAGAGATCTCGTTACTATATATCTATACTTACATAGGTATTAGTATTGATGCTTATTTAGTTGAGGTATGTGATTTTTACCCTTTTTTGACGTGGGTGGCATTTTAGAAATATTAGATGTAATCACGTAACGGTTGACGTGTGAAAGAAAACATTATGTATAACTATGTTAAGGTCTCAGACACACTAAGCCGCATAGTGGCCGTACGGTAAAGTATGAGTCTACCGACAGGTTCAAACGCCAAGCCCAGGTTCAAATCTCAAAGGCTTTTAATATTTTTTTTATAATGATATACATATAAAAAAAAATTTCAATTATTTTATTTATTATATTTTACGAACTTTTGTAAGATAAATAAAAGTGGATGTATTCCCTTTCATGACAACAAATACATACAATAATATTATTTGTGAATAACGGTATTGACGTCATCTGTCTGTACTTGCGATCCAGACATACCCATTTTTCAATAGATGCGTTTTACCACAGATTACTAAGTTAATATACAAATACCTAACACTATTTATTTTATTGTAGATTATAGACGCGTCGACATCTCAGGTCATTAGCGTCACCTAACACTATTGTAGCATTGGCCAATTCCCCATGAAAAATGTTATCGAATAATTTCATTCAAATCCTTTCGTTAGTAACAAATCATTTTGCGGTTGAGCGTTAATTGGTTTCTGGTTTTCAAAACAACTGAGGCACGTTTTTCAATTAAGGGAATGAAATGGTAATCATTTTTAATATGAGTTCGTGATTAACATAACATCCCTATACTATTTTCACAAAATATGACGTATAGCTTTCCAAATATTGAACAAAGGAATTAGAGATATGTTATGCAATGAATCACTTTTCGTGGGTAAATACTGGGTAACCATATAAGCCTTTGTTTAACGTCCGTTAGTCAAGCTTGCAGTCGCTGTTAATTCGTTATTCGAAATATAACAGTACAGGTCCCCTACAGCGTAACCTTGATTCTTGAAACTTGGATGTGTTGCAGTCAAAACTCTTAACCAGTCAAAAGTACTATTGACTAGCAAAATCAGTCAAAAGTACTTTTGACCGTATGCTTTAGTCAATAATACTTTTGACTAAAATAACAGTTAAAAGTACTTTTGCCCAATGGAGCTGGTTAAAAGTACTTTTGACTAAGTGATTCCGTCAAAAGTGGTTTTGACTGGTTGTATCAGTCAAAACTCTTAAAAAGTTAAGGTGGTCGATAAAAAAAACGACAAACGCACATATAAACTTTTATATTACTCATTATTAGTGGAGAACGTGCTGATATTAGAACAAAAATGAGTGACTACGAAAAGAAAGAACGCTTTTTGCAAAGAATTTTAGCGATAGAAGATATGAAAGATAGTCATTTCAATGTGATGACAAAAGAAAACCTGTGAATTTTCTGATTACCTATTTTAATGACAATTTTTAAGTGTATGTTTTCTTTGTATTGATTGTAATGCCAAATTTTTCGTAATAAACGATTTCACATTTAATAAATATCTTTTTTATTCACATCTAACGAGTTAATAGTGCTTTTGACTGATGCTTTATTGCAGTTTAACTACTTTTGACGAAGAGCGTCAGTCAAAAGTACTTTTAACCGCAAATTTGCAGTCAAAAGTACTAATAACCAATAATTTTCAGTCAAAACCACTTTTGACCAACCTGTTCAGTCAAAAGTACTTTTGACTGATTTTGCTAGTCAATAGTACTTTTGACTGGTTAAGAGTTTTGACTGCAACAGATGCACACTGAACTCTCAAAGTGGGGAGAGACCAATTAACACAGAGCTGCCAGAGTTTTCATATCTGTACGGCCTGTAAAAAAGTGTTTGTGCTTTTCCATTCTTACTTAAAATTGTTTTTTGTTACACTTGCTCAGAAAATTTAATTTTCGAGTGCTGGGTCGCGTCCCTTAAGTAGCCGATTATGATAGACCCTACTTTATCGTTTGCTGACACTTTATTGTACTATTTTTGAAGTGAAAACTTCCTTAGGCACGTTAGGCACTTTTTGCCTGGATACGGAAATAAAGTGAACCGTTCGCATTTGCAAGTTTTCGTATACGCAAGTTCGCGTATACGCGAACGCAACCCGACGGTAAGAATTCGCTGAATCGGAGTTACTCGGCTCAAACACGTATTAGCAGTATGCCCATGGAATCTACACAAGGAATATAAACTCCATGTAATCAGAAGCTTGTTTATTTACACTTTACAGCTGTCAGATGAAAATATTTATGATACTAAATTCACGTCAGTACGGGAAGGAATGCAGCGACGCTCTGGTGGTATAAAATGTAAACGTTAATTTGGACGATTTGTTGACAATTTTGTCAAATTTTCCCATATGAGATTGTACTCCTGTCTAGCCTCCATGAGTATGACCGTCTCAACTGCCTGGTCGTTCTCTTACAACTGCGCCCGGCTGACATACTTATATCATAAAAACGGCAAGTATACAGTTGTATCAATAGCTCAGTTAGCAGCGTCTTTGCGTTGTATGCATAGGAACCTCGGTTCAAAACCTAATGGCATCGTAGAATTTTTGACGTATTTTTTTTTCCTAAATTCTACATGATATTTATTTATATATTTTTTAATTTTTGTTATATTCTTTCTTTGACAATAATTATAATTTTTTTGAAACCAAGGTGGAATTAATTAAAAATACAATTTTAGTATTTTAGTAATAAATTATTTTTAGTTCAAAAATGCGCTATAATAGATGACACCAAAAATTAGAAAATTTAATTAACAATTAGATTAACAATCAATATTGTTATTACTTCCTATACTGTACAAATTCACTATTTTAGTGAAATTAACATAAGGACATCAGACGATATTAATCGCCATAACATGCCCTTATTAATTATTGTAGAAAGGCTAATTTCACTAAAATAGTGAATTTGTACAGTATAGGAAGTAATAACAATATTGATTGTTAATCTAATTGTTAACTAAATAAGATACTGTAAGTAATTTTCTCGCAAATAATTGAAATTAGAAAATTTAAGTTTTCACTTCTGTCATGTGGTCATAAGCACACACCCATTTTTATTTTACTGAACGAAACTGGAAAAAAGTTATATGTGTGGCACAGCATAATATTCTCGTGTTCTTTTCTGCGCAGCTCACGACTCTATAATATTATGTTACATAACCTGTATAATCTCTTATAATAATACTCGTATGAAGTACTCTTTTCGCGTCTGTATATTTGCAATAAACTTGAAAACCGTTGGACCGATTTTAATTTGATTTTCACGGTTGTATAGAGTATTATCATGGATGTTACTACCGGCATTAATATATTTTAAAAAAATCTTTACCAAATATGAATTGCGCGCATGCAACGCCGCCGCGGCCGTGCTTAATCGCTATAGTTTATAATGTATTAAAGCTCCAGTTAGTTGGCTCCGCTAACGACACTAAATATAGAAAAAAATTCGGCCAAGTGCGAGTCAGACTCGCGCATCGAGCGTTCCGTACAAAAAATAAGGAGTTTGGTAGGGGTAAAAAATTAACAGATTTAATTATTAACTTCCCATTGGAAGTTATTGTAATGGGTCCGAAAATCGAAATCAAAATGTATAACAAATTTTTATGTTTCAAGGTCACTACACTATTTTTAGAAATATGTCTGTGTGTGTGTATGTGTGTGTACGTACGTACGTATGTGTCCATTTCTTTCTAAGACGAAATCTCGAGAATGAAAAATGATATCGACTACGTTAGGGTGCGTATCGACGCGTATTAAGGTAAATATGATCTGAAAGAATTTTTTTCGAAATCGGTTCAGCCGTTCTTTTTTCTTAATCAAATAGACTCCAAAAAAGTAGATTTTACACAATATCTCGCGAATAAAAAATTATATCGACTTCGTAAGGGTGTCAATCGAGGCGTGTTAACGTCATTTTTATCTGACATAAATTTTATAAAAATCGGTTCAGCCGTTTTTTTTAAATTATTGTTAAAAATAAAAAATAATTATGTTTTGATGATTAAAATGATTACTTTTCTGTGTAAGATCTAATTTAATTATTATTATTAAATATTTATCAAACTGGGAAGTTCGTGTGGACCTCAAGGGTCGCACTTTAGTCCTAATAAACGACCCACCTCACGGCTTATTTAAGCTTGTTTTTAAAAAGTTTTTTACGTGCAGGATTAACAAAAACTTTATTTGATAGATTTTGGTATAATAAAAACATCAATTTATTACAATTAATTGATTATTTAATTCTAATTATTATTTGCCAGGATTCATGTCACAACACAACATACAATCTGTGAAAATTTTAACTATCTACCTATTACCGTTTGTGAGATAGAGCCTTGTGACAGATGGACGGACAGACACCGTAGGTTCAATAGTAGAGTTCCGTTCGAAGGTACTGAACCCCAATAAACCTAAAAAATGCAATGATGCTCGCAATTTTAGTATAAAACATGATTTATAAGGTTGTGTTTACACTCAATTTAAGAACTGACATTCAGTCAAGGGTAAAAAAATTGGCGATTGCGACTCGGGTGATTGCCGCCCTCGTAACACAATGTACTATTTATAAAATCTTGCAAAGTTCGGCCCTGTTTCAAACGAATATTTGGAGGGTTCTAATTATGAGCGTTATAACATTTCACAGCGTTTTTTTTGTCCAATTTTGATCTGACGACATTTGTTCTTATCTGAAGTCCGTGTTTTACTCTATTCATACGCAGTAATCGTGTTGCTGGATACGTTCTTTTTTTTATTCTTCTCCATCAATAAGCCAAAGAGTGAGTCGGTTGAAAACACGAGGAATGAATAGCGGAGCAGGCGCTGGTGTGAGATAACTCACGTTATAAGCGCCCGGCCTTAAAAAGCTTTTAAAGTGGCGGTAATCATATGCGCCACTCTGAACAATTCTTTATCTGACGCCCCGCTCTACACGCACATAATATATCTACGGTCACAATGCTACATCGCTTATGTCGAATTTATGGTAAAACAAGATTTTAAGACCGTCCGCTTAATTTCATGATTCACTTCTTCATTTTTTAACCCTAAAAGTAGCGGGGTTCTGCTTTTATGATCCGTGCATGAGTTTGTTTGTTTATACATTCCCCTACTAGCTGTAACGCATTAGTCGAGTTCGATGCGTTTTTTAAATGAATTGCTATACAATGAAAATAAACAGAACTGTCGATAACATGAACTGTTATACCTATCCTATAATATCTGTGACCAACACACAAAACCACTTATGTCCGACTTATGCCGAATTTGTGGCAAAAAAAAATTATAACAAGCCGTGAGGTGGGTCGTTTGTTAGGACTAAAGTGCGACCCTTGAGGTCCACACGACGAACTTCCCAGTTTGATAAATATTTAATAATAATAATTAAATTAGATATTACACAGAAAACTAATCATTTTAATCATTAAAACATAATTATTATTTATTTTTAACAATAATTAAAAAAAAAAAAAAAAACGGCTGAACCGATTTTTATAAAATTTATGTCGGATCAAAATGACGTTAACACGCCTCGATTGACACCCTTACGAAGTCGATATAATTTTTATTCGCGAGATATTGTATAAAATCTACTTTTTTGGAGGTTATTTGGTTAAGAAAAAAGAACGGCTGAACCGATTTTGAAAAAATTTCTTTCAGATCATATTTACGTTAATACGCGTCGATTGACACCTCAACGTAGTCGATATCATTTTTCATTCTCGAGATTTCGTCTTAGAAAGAAATGGACACATACGTACGTACGTACGTACGTACACACACACACACACACATACACACACACAGACATCTTTCTAAAAGTAGTGTAAAAATAGTGTAGTGACCTTGAAATATAAAAATTTTTTTTCCTTTTTGATTTCGATTTTCGGACCCATTACAATAACTTCCAATGGGAAGTTAAAAAGAACAAAACACCCGACTGCGTCTAACACAAAAGTATACAAATCAATATGAAAAATAGTCGAATAAAAAAACTTTTTAACAAAAAAAAACCTTCAAAAATAATAAAATTTTGAAGTCGGCGCCATTTTAATAAAATATGAGGTCGATTAGAAAGTGCCAATTTAATTAATATCTACTTTTTAACCGACTTCATATTTTTTTTAATTGGCGCCGACCTCAACATTTTATTATCTTCTTCTTTTTAGGGCCTTTTTGAAGTTTTTTTTTTGTTAAATTTTTCTTATTTTTTATTTTTTAGAAGCTTTACAATACCTGCGTATAGTTTGCACGTTATTAACCGACTTCTGTCTTGATATTTGATTACAAAATAACTATAAAACTGACATTTACCTTAACGGTATTACGCTCCATTACTCACTTTTATTAAAATCTGTCGAACTATTGAACCGATTTAAGAAAAATTTATATGGGACCACCCCAAAGATATGCCCCATTAAATCTAACTAATATTATAAATGTGAAAGTTTGGATGGATGGATGGATGGATGGATGTTTGTTACTCAATCACGCCAGAACGGCTGAACGGATCTGGATGAAATTTGGTACAGAGATAGATTATAGTCTGGAATAGCACATAGGCTACTTTTTATCCCGGAAAAATGTACGGTTCCCGTAGGATAGTTTTGTTTTTGTTTTTCATTGAGCAAGGGATCGACATGATTTTTTGCATAGTGGTAGTTTAGGGGTCAGAGAATGTTATAGGCAAATTATTATCCCGGAAAAATGTACGGTTCCCGTGGGATAGATTTGTTTTTGTTTTATCTCTGGAACTACTAAACCGTTTCTAAAAATTCTTTCACTAATAGAAAGCTACGCGGGGGGGAGAATCTCGAGGGGGATAACAAATTAGGGGGGAAGATTCTAGCGGGGGGATAATAAATTAGGGGGGAAGATTTTTGCGAGGATAACAAATTAGGGGTGGAGATTCTCGCGGGGGGATAACAAATAAGGGGGGAGATTCTCGCGGGGGGATAATAAATTAGGGGGGAAGATTTTTGCGGGGATAACAAATTAGGGGTGGAGATTCTCGCGGGGGGATAACAAATTAGGGGGGAGACTCTCGCGGGGTGATAAAAAAAATTAGGGGGGGGAGATTCTCTAGGGGGGGATAACAAATTACGGGGGAAATTCTCGCGGTGGGGTAAAAAATTAGGGGGGAGATTCTCGCGCTGGGATAAAAAATTAGGGGGGGAGATTCTTGCGCTGGGATAACAAATTAGGGGGGAAGGTTCTCGCGGGGGGATAACAAATTAGGGGGGAATTCTCGTGGGGGGTAACAAATTAGGAGGTAAGTTTCTCGCGGTGGGATTACAAGTTAGGGGGAAAGGTTCTCGCGGGGGGATAACAAATTTTGCGCAGGAGTTCCTTATATAGGTATCATAGATGAGCAATAATGTATTAATAAAATTCGAGCGAACGAGCGAAGCGAGTGAGTAATGTATAAATAAAATTCGAGCGAACGAGCGAAGCGAGTGAGTAATGTATTTATAACATTCAAGCGAACGAGCGGAGCGAGTGAGTAATATATCAATAATATTCAAGCGAACGAGCGAAGCGAGTGAGTAATATATTATTAATATTCGAGCGAACGAGCGAAGTGAGTGAGGAATGTATTTATAAAATTCAAGCGTACGAGCAAAGGATAACAAATTAAGGGTGAAGATTCTCGCGGGGGGGTAACAAATTAGGGGGGAATATTCTCGCGGGAGGATAACAAATTAGGGGGGTGATTCTCGCGGGGGGATAACAAATTAGGTGGGGACATTCTCGCGCGGGGATAACAAATTAGGGGGGGGGGAGATTCTCGCGGGGGATAACAAAGGTAATGTATTATTAATATTCGAGCAAAGCGAGTGAGTAATGTATTAATAAAATTCAAGCGAACGAGCGAAGAAGGAATTAATAATATTCAAACGAACGAGCGAAGTGAGTGAGTAATGTAGGTATTAATAAAATTTTAAAAAACAGTTTTTTGACGTTTTAAAACAGTGTCGTATGGTGAGTAGGCTTTGGAAAAAACAAACTACTTTGTGTCAAAATATTCTGACAGCTAATCGTTTCGGAATAATATTCTGAGAAAATAATACAAAATCAATATCCCACAGTAAGTACTATTTTTATTGATCTCATCCAAGCAAAGTTCGGTCACCCAGATATTTGTAGTTAAGTTAATTATATTCTTTGTTTTCTTATAGGTTGAAGTAGGTATTGTATTGTATAATAAAATTTTTTAAAAAACCCTCGATTCCAAGCAATCTCAATCTCGATCGATAAATAAAATTATAAATCGTAAAATACGTGGGCGAAGCCACGGGTAACGGCTAGTAAAACAATAATCTTTAAAATCGGTTTACAAATATAGGAGAAATCGGTGAACATACATTCATACTTTAAAAAAACATAGGTACCGAATATAGAACCTCCTCCTTTTTTGAAGTCGGTTAAAAAAGATATTCATTGTAGTATCATCTCACTACTATAGCACACTAAAACATATTGGAAGCTTGTTTTGTACTTTTGTGTTGCCTCAATGTTTTGACTTTACAAAATATATATGTTGATGAATTAATTCCATTCGACTTGTCGTTTGCGATGCTCGTGGAGTAGGACGCCACCTCGAGGCATGTGATTGTCGCTGATGTCTATAATTACAGCGAAAAGAGAAGTATAGGATAACCTGCAGTCGTTCTTTACGTAATCAAATTTTACCACAAAATAGACATAAGCGGTTTTGTACTGTTGCCACAGACATACGCACACATTTTCATTCATATCTGCATATGTTATGAACATTGTTGAAGGTACATGACAAAAGAATCTGAGAAAAATTTCTTAAATTTTTTTCATGTTAATTTTTTTTTTCTGGCAAATATAAATTCAATTTAAACGTATTTTTTTAATTTAAAAATATTCACAGTCGGATTTACCATAGGGCTAAAAAATAATTTAAAAAAAAGTTGATACCTACGACTTCAAAAAATGCCTCTGAAAAGAATAAAATAATTTTCGTACATTTCATTAGAAGTCGGCGTAAATCAATTACTATGACTATAATACAGCAACAATTACTTACGCCGACTTCTTATTAAATGTAGGGAAGGTGATTGTACAAAATTATTTTACTCTTTTCATAGACTTTTTTTGAACTACAATTAAATATTGTCCTTCCGATTACTAAAAAATATAAAATTTATATATAGAAGTAGGTATACAAACAGGCGTTTTTTTTTTTAATTTTCCGGGAAACTAAGCAATTCTGTACCCGTTTCACTGTTTATGTTCTACGATGCCTAGAAACGAAATTATGAGTTTTTTTAACATTTAAATGACCGTCATTTTGAAACAAATTAGGCGGATCGAGATAAGACCTACTTAAGAACACTCCTTGAATGTGTAGCTGAAAACTTGGGTACATATTTTGTTTTTTACGTTTTTTTGAAGTCATATAAAAGGTTATAGTATTACGCATTTGTATTATGGACTTTGAATCCAGATGAACCAAAACCGTTCCTGGCCTTTGCAACGAGCCACCCTTTCTTATTAATTGAATAGAGATCTCAAAAACAAAATTTGGAAATTTGTTTTCTCAGTTTTTATGCCGAAGTACCAGTTTCAATTTTGGTTTAGGACATCAATGATTATGTCTACCACAATTTTTAGCTGAAAGTTACAACGTCTCTGTAACGGAAGCTGCTCCTTTTGGAACATCTATTTTAACAGTTGCCACAAGGGATAATGATACTGGCATTAATCAGAAGCTGATCACAAACTTTTGTATAACATATGTTCCGTAATAACGTATTTAATGGGAGTCTACTGTAGATGAAAAATAGATACGAATCTTCACGAAGAATCAAACTTCCCATCTCTACTTTACATATTGCAGTAGGAACTGTTACCGTTTTAAAAGACACGAGTTAATCTAGCTATGTAGTAGGTAGGAGGTTCTGTAATGTGACATCTATTCAAATTGTCCCCTTTATACTGTACTTGAACTATACTTATTTTAAATTAAACAATGCACCGTGCTTAGAAAACCGTAGTTATTAAAATAATAATTCTCTTTTAGTTTAATATTCTTCACCATATTAAAAAATAAAAATACTATATTCTAGTTGTTTTAATTTACATGGAAAATGGTTGCAATCTTTAAAAAATTTTCCTAAATAGAAATTCATGCAAAACTGAGGTGGAATGATAATTACCATATAAAAACTAGATTTCAGCGCAGACTAATGCACAATTTTTTCCATCGGGATATTATTTCTTCAAGTATGTAGATAATATATTAATTTTTTCAGATTTTTAAATTAATATTTTATAGGGTAAAAAAACTTTTTATCTGCAAAGACCGGTTTCGTGGCTACGTTACGGCACAGCGCTCGCCGCGAAAAGCCGTATTTTCAACATTAAATTGAAACTATTAATAACAGAGATGAAGTTCCGGGAGTCGACATTTTTTTTGGAAATTTCCTCCTCTTTAAGAATTTTAATTCTTAAATATGAATAGTTTTCGAGTTATTTGCAAAAAACTGATCCCCACTTTTTTGGAGTCTTTAATTGTTATTAACTTTTGCAATTTTTTATCTGCGGGTTTGAAACTTTCGCACATTTTTCTAGGCGTCATTACAAATCTAATGAGCTATCACACATATTTTAACTAGCAGTATCAAGAATTAACACATTTTTCAACTTGTGAACTATAGGCTAGTAGATTTAATCATCTCCTGATGATGCCAACTTTGTTGGCGAAACGTACGTCGAGTATTTTTAAATGGTTTGGTGTTTTGTGGTTATTTTTAAAACATTTTGTATCAAACTAACTGTCAAATGTTAACTTTGTGTAGTGTTTTAAGGAGCATTACTTTAATAATTACAGCAGTGGCGAATGGCGATTATAGGTTGCTTTATGCCTGTATATGCAAAAATAATGAAAACTGACTAAACTTATAACAAACAACCGTTAATAAATTGTTGAGCTGAATGCGCATGCGCTGAGCACGGCGTTATGACATCACAATTGGAGGAATGTCGATATTCTTCTTCTAGTAAACACACTCTGAACATTTTTAAGTAGGTATATTACAAATTACAATTAGGTATTATATTTTTTGAGCCCTTCTCAATTACAAATTACAATGATTTAAGTGTAACTCAACGAGTACCTATTGATAAAGTCAGTCCGAAATAGATGCCCCACCGACCGACTCATCAAAATAACTTTGCAATTCACGGATAGATTCAGCTAGCTGTATGGGTTAACAAAACACGCGTACAATTTTTTATGTTAGATTTTTGTTGTATTGTCAATTGCTAACGATTCGAGAAGTCTTTCTATTAAATAATATATATCTCTTTATGAATCCATAGCCATGGAAAAAGTGTCTTTCAAGACTCTTAATCTATATAAAATCCTGAGGTATGCTTTCTGGGTACGAGAGTCGTATTGACTTATTTTCGACTTGTATCTATAATATTAATAACATATCGACAGTCTGAATCAAGTTTCCCTCTTGGCTAATTTGGTGGAAGAGAGCTCAATCACCTAAAAAGTGGCCACATATAATATAAAGATGCAAAAAGATAGTTACAGTGCGATCTGTAAGAAAAAAAACTACAACCAAAAATAATATAAGCACTATTTGGTTGAAATGGTGTGCATTTATTTAGTTTAATACATAGCACAGTATGACTTCGTAGTATTTATTAGGTACTCGCTATAAACTTTATAACCAAATTTATAGAACACAAAAATATAGACAAACAACATGTTCAAAACTTACCCACAGCAAATAATTTAAGTACAGAGATCTTTGGTAGGCTTACCTGAAACAAAAGCAAAATATTATTGTTCAGTTAAAATGAGTTTAAAAATGAATTCAATATGAATGATCGAAACTTTTTTGTGACAGCTTGATGAAATTAAATAAATGGTACGATTCCACACCACTGACTTTCTTGTCCAACTACTTCGACAAGGGATTTCATTCATCAGTAAACTTACTGGATATTTCCAAGACAAATGAATGGTGGAATAATAACTTTGCATAGCCATTCATGGATACGAATCGTCATAGAATATGCAAAAATACATAAGTAGTTAAAAATAAGGCACAGATCTCAAAAGATAATATTTTAATTATTTTCGAAATTTCAGTGTTTTCTTTTTTAAGCGCCTGAAGCAATTTTGCATAATGCTATTTATGAAATATAAACAAAATCGTTGAAGCTAAACCTAAAATCCCAATTTTTTATTTTAGTAGGTCAGTAAACAACCCTCATTTGGAGGAGTACGAGGAAAATAAAAAAACCCTGAGGAATCCCCCAAAACATTATAAGTTTAAAATTTGGCATCTGTTCCCGACAGTTCGAGAAAGATGGCAAATAGGTTTTTAGAAATTTTCAATAAGTTTATTATATGTAAATCTTTATGTTTAAATAAAAGAATATACTCACATTGTTAGTGTAATAAGGTTAATATTTTTTAAATTTTTGTTCAAATAATATAAGCATCAAAAAGGTGGGGCATCTATTCCGTACTTAGGCTATCAAAATTGAAATCCATTACATTGGATGCCAGATTATTGTGTCCATAAAATTATCAAACTATAAGATCTCGTAAGCAAAGGTATCTTTAATCTACTATGCCTACAGCCTACAGCATATAATATACCATAATATACTAGGGACTAGGGTTGTAACGAATGTACTTATAGCGAATGCAAAAGCGAATATAAATTAATTTTTCAAATTATTTTTACAAAATTGATTACCTATGTTAATAAAATTACAAAAAGCTCAAATTACTATAAGTTATTGAATAATCAGACAATTTAGTAACATATTATTGTTTTTCATAACGCCTTTATTGAAAATTCGATTTTCGGTTCTTGTTTAGCGGGTTGAAACTGAAAGTTTCAACGTTGGGCTTGAAACTTTTTTGTTGTCAGTTTTCTCTGTTTTTTAATGTTGTTAAGAGAGAGATAGAGCGATTGAGTCGCACTAACTTCAATTCGCATATAATATTCGAAAACGTCAAAATGAGACATAACCCCATATAAATTTTACATGGATCTGAGAGATCTAATATTTTTGCGGCTTTTTTGCGCGCCCAATTTGCAGGTATACCTTAAATCTAATTGTCAATATAGTTGTGAAAAATAATATGCATTTACACGGAACGAAACACAGCGAATGCAGCACGTTCCTCGGGCAGCAAACGCTGTGTTTCGTTACTTGTATTGCAATATAGTAAAAATTGCCAATCAGAACCCCACACGACGCAGACATGTAATATTAACCTGACACGCAAAACATACGCTAAAAACATTGGCAATTAAAAGTTACGAAACCGAATGCGAATGTTGAAAAGTTGCGAATCTTTCGCATATTGCGAAGGCGGATATTCGTTACACCTTTAGTTGATAGTTACAATGATATGTACAGTCGCGGACTTAAACAAGTTTACACCTGTATCATGTAGTTACCGGTTTTTTTTAATTTTTGCATATTGTAATTTGGCTTTTGATAGTAATGTATCAATTACTAAGGTTACATCCTAAAAATTCAATAAGAAATTATTATCAAAACACCTCAGTTGTTTATTATACAATCCAAATTACTCAACATTATTCAATTAAAACATAAGAAGATTGGATAATATTTGCTACTAGCAAATTCCTTCCTCCAATCTTGCATTAATTCTTCTTTCTTGATCAACGTTTTAATAATTTCTAGGAATTTAAACGACAATTATTTCTTTTAATTTTTGACATTTACATTTATCTATTAAAAACTAAATTTGTTGCTAAGCTACTGACTTTTTGTGAACTTACACTGAAAAACTCAAGTGTAAACATTATTAAGTCCGCGACTGTACATTGATCTTTAAGTAATGGTAATATGGGCAGTGAAATTATGTTTTACTTTCTAATTTTGCGACGTTTCGTTATATATTATAACTTCTTCAAGGAATGAAATTATTACAATGAATATTAGCTAAGATGATGTTTTCATGTAATTCATTGCCTGAAGAAGTTATAATATACAGGGTGTTAAAAAAAGTGTAAAATATTTAAAGAGGTAATAGTATGGACCAAAAAAAGTCTTAGTAAACATGGGTCCGCAAAGTAACGGTTTCAGAGATATGGAGGGGGGCGGACCTGTACTATGGTCTACAAGATCGCCTTATTTAAACCCTCTAGATTTCTTTTTTTGGAGATATTTGAAAATATTAGTCTATGGTATTTCTGTAAATAGCCTCGAGGAGCTGCAGCTACGAATTAATCAAAAATGCCAACAAATCCGAGCCAATGAGATGAGGGTTTTAGAAAGAGTTCAATTATCTTTTAGACAAAGATGTACCATTACTTTGCGGACCCATGTTTACTAAGACTTTTTTGTTTATTTTGGTCCATACTAATACCTCTTTAAATATTTTACACTCTTTTTTTGACACCCTGTATAACGAAACGTCGCAAAATTAGCAGGTTAAACATAATTTCACTGTCCACATTCTCATTACTTAAAGATCAATTCCTTACAACCCTACCCTACCATATATACCATATCTATCTGTATTAGCCGAAGCCAATCTTGTGCTGCGTTCCATTAAGGTGAGAAGAAGTCTCTACTCACTATACATTTAAGTAATTTAATATAAAGTTAAAAGACGATACACTTTATCGTAAGTGAAAAACAAAACAAGCTTTAATTAAATTTATATACATCACGAATTTAAAACTTAAGTCTTTGTACACTCCTCGAAAAAAGAGACGACCGCAAATGATATTCTAGTACAGTCCCTGCACATTCAATTAGGACCACATATAATAATTTTTAATAACGGCACAACGAACTAAGCGCAGTACAGTCAAGCAATAAATGTAATTCCAGTTCTAAAATTACCTTTAATATTTTACAGTAGTTAGGTTATACAGCTGAATACATTAACATTATACCTACAAAGAATATTATATTCTTTGTATAATACCACAAAGATTTAAGATACAATGTATCGTTAAAATACGTAAGTACACCTTATACCCTCTATTTGGCTTGCACAGTTAAGAATTAACACAGTCAAAGAAATTCGAAAAAATTTCGTTTTACATGGAACGATTTCGGTTTAACACGCTTGAAAAAATATTATGTTTCGTGTTTTTATAAGCTTTTATTTAACTTGCAATGTTTGTATGTTAGTTAGTTTGTTTGTTTAGATCAAATCTTGCAAGTAAATTTTGAAAGACTTACGCGTATCCGATCGAATTGACATTTAGTACACATATATATTTCCGATGACAATATATGACTAAATCGTTTTTAGAATCAATCGAGGGTGTAGGTTTCTTTTTTTTTTGACTAATCAACGCCCAGGCCAAATCGCTGAAGCTAGAAACTTAAAATTTGGACAGTAGATTCCTTTTCTGACGTAAGTATCCACTAAGAAGGAATTTCTCGAAATTCAGCCTCGAGGGGGATCAAAAGGGGGTAAAATTTTGAAAGACTAAAATGAACAAAATAATATATTAGTAAAAAAACACTTTTTAGAGACAAGCTTTTATTGAAATGTACTAAAAAGGAAAAAATAATATTTAATAATTTTGGTTCATAATTATTATAAAAGCGGGGGTTGCGACTAATAAATCATAGAGATTACAACCCCCGCTTAAGGTGTTGGTTCCTTTAATCCTTATCATTTTGTGTCTGGCACATGGGATTAAATCCTTGAAGCCAGGGGGGGGGGTTAATAAAAAAAAACAAACCCGCTTTTATAATAATTATGAACCAAAATTATTAAATATTATTTTTTCCTTTTTAGTACATTTCAATAAAAACTTGTCTCCAAAAAAATTTTTATTACAAATATTTTATTTTCCTTACTTTAAAGTTAGCTTCAGGAAAGATTTATAACACACATAATAATATCCCTACCAGATTATACTACATCAAAAAGAAAATTGTACGTCTGTTGCTCCATCACGCCCTAACTACTGAACGGATTTACTCGAAAAATTGTATGAATATAAAGGTAGTGCCGCAAATCATATGCGCCATAGGATGCAATTGCGCATGCAATAGAAGGCAAAAGAAGCAGCTCTTTTCGTTATGCATCATAGGGTTTACACGTAATTCGTTGTATATGAAAATTGTCTATAATCTATACGAATCAATAAATTCAAGAGTTTTTTCATTATTCCACTCCATTTTACTAAACAAAACAACACAAGACGCATGGATGATGCAAGAAAGTTCCGACTGACTCGGGACATACTTGCGTCGTCTTGCCTCTCAGTAAAATCTCTCGTGCTTTATAAATTGACGCATGCAGCCAGGCATGTCTTTCACTGCACTTAGGCGTATGAATCAAGTGCACGAAAAAAGGCATCGTGTAAATAAAGCTACCATAATATATATTATATACTGTACCCAACGCACATGCGTTGCTACACAGTGTGCATAATGGAGAGAGTGCCACCTGCCAGTCGCGAACGGACATCGATGAAACATAGTTTTCTGTTCGCTACGTTTTTGTCAAATATTATAGGCTGCTGTTTGCCTGTCTAAACGCGATAAGTTCAAAAAGTGGAAACTATATTCCACCCATTTTCATACGATTTTCACGAATACCGACGTAAAATATGTGGACAGGTTTTAGGCTATATTTCATTATATGATATCATAATAGGGGACTGTCATTTCCGGGCAACACCGGGTAAAATTATTAAATGAAATATGTTAGTTCGCCAGGCTATTTTTGTGTAAAACTTTTTGAACGTGACAACAACAAAAGGTTGGGAAGCACTGTTCTCTTATGTGCTTAGATAAACCATCACAAACACTTCGGTTCAGTATCACAATATACCAACATTACAAATTACATAGCCGGTATAGTGAATGAGGGCCCACCATTGAATACTACACTCTAAATTCAATTACCGTGTGTGGTAGAGTCCGCCATACCGCATCGCGGCCACCGTAGGCGCCACGCTCTTTCTGTCTCTTTAAACACTTCAGTAGATGTAGAGAATACTTAAATGTAAATGGCAAAAGCGTGATTAAAATCCGTTTTAAATGGAAACGATTTCTATCATTTTTTTACAAATTATATCAAAACTGTTATCAAAAATTTCTTTCTGTTTTACACACCAATGACATTTTTTGTAGCGAAAACGAGAGATTTAGCAACTATGTCGCGACTACATCGCGATTTGACGATAACTCAACTACACGAAATTCCTCGTTCGAACGAGCGATTTTGCAACAACATGAAGACTCAATCGCACTTTCGCGCGATCGATGCGTTTGCTTCGCATTCGCACGCCTACGCGTGCTAGGGATGCAAATTTTCAGGTCGGTTCTCTCTGTTTTGTAACGTTGTTAAGAGGGAGACAGAGCAATTGGATCCGCATATAATATTCGAAAACGTCAAATTAAGTAGGAGATAGAGCGATATTCCATCCGCATGTAATATTCATAAACGTCAAAATGACAGACATATAACCCCACATAAATCTGACAGATCTAATATTTTTGCGAGTTTTTGCATGCCCAAATTGTAGGTACCTCAAATCGAATTGCCAATAGAGTTGTTGTGAAAATAATATGCAATTACTCGGTATGAAACTTGGCGTTTGCAACACGTGTGGTTGCATGCCCTGGTACCTTATAGACAACAAACTTCACACTGGTTGGAAACAAGTTTCTTACCTTGTAATGCAATATTACTATTTTCAAAACAGTCATGATAACGCCATATAAATAACGACATCCAAACGAATCTAATTAGTGCACAAAATAAATTTGTGTATAATATAGGCTTTAGAAAAACAAGTTAGGTTGCGCCATTTTCCACTACAGTATTTTCGCGACAAAATATACACCCTGTATACATCATTCGACCTAGGATTTTTTGCTACACAAACTATTTTAACTGAATTATCCTTCTTAATGCTGTGAAGTTAAAAGATATGACGTTTCAAAAGTTTATTTTGCTTCTCTTGTAAATTTATTACAGTAAAGTGTCGATTATTCACATTATAACTGGGATTAGACTCTGTTCTGCAGATATGCAAAAATTTGGATAATAAAACAACTGCCCGCAGACAGTAAAAACAAAAATGTTAGAACCGAGATGTACTTATTTATTTTTATTGTAGATTATAGACGCGTCGACAACTTACGTTATTATATAGCGTCTTAAACTACATTAAATAACAACTAACTTAAAACTAAATAACATCACAAAACATCCATCAGCGCAGGTGGGATTCAAACGCACGACAATCTAGTCTATAGAGGCTGGTACCAAGTACGATATCCACTAGGCTACACTGCCCTCAGGACCGAGATGTAAGTATAAATTATACATAAAATTAGTTGACTACAAAAATGCTTTTTTAAGTAAGAAGTACCTAGTGTTGCCAGGTCCAGTTTGCCAAATTTCGGGACTGAAGGTTAAAAAATTGAGATTTTAATTTTGAAATCGGGACAACTAAAAAAAACAAAGTGTTCATAAATCAACGTTTATTTTTATTATTATAAATGGTGAAAATAATGTCATCATAATTTTTGGATCTTACTTGAACATTTTAAAATTACCGATTGAACCTAAATCGGGACATTCGGCGTCCCGATCAAGGGTGAATCGGGACGTGTCCACAGACCCCTGAAAACCTGGACGTCCCGCACAAATCGGGACACCTGCCAACACTAGTAAGTATAGGTACTTGAAATATATAGATACGCCCCGTCCTTTAAATTATATTTCTGATTTAGAAGGTATAATCCTTGACCTTGGCTGTCATACTGATTACACGTTTCTTCTGTTTTAATAAAATAATGTTAGATTCAGGTAACTGAGAATATTCACAAATAATTTTGTGAATCGGATAATCAACTATTCGGTTAAGTGACGATGCTCTACTGTATTTTGAAGGTATAAGATGAGTTTGCTGGGCAAAGACTTTTTTAATAATTACGACGTTATAAGCTGCTGTAAATTGTAATTAAAGTCATTACTTTTGATACTTTGGGGCTCGAAAATAGCCGAGCGTGGGCGTTGCTATATGACTTCTCTATTACAATCCCCCAGTTTACAGGTTCTAATCCGAGAACTGATATAAGTATCAATTGAATTTTCAATATATTATTAAAAAATAATAAATTGAAACTATATATAAATTGGTGCTAGGCCCAAATAACCCTAGCTGTTGGTGACCTAAACATTTGCTACTATGTTTCCTTTATTGATCACTCATCATCGTCAAACTAATATAGTGAGATTTGCAAGCGTAAGGGAGATGCGATAAATACGCACTAACGGACGTTTTACTGTATACCTTCATCAAATATGGTCCATTAGCAAGTACCCACTGGACAGTTTTTTAGCGATTTAGGCCATTAAAACTTCCGTTATCTGAAAAAGGTGGAACTGTTCAGGTTTTAGAAAGGGTTGCGCCGTTAGCCTGACGAGTTTCAACACAAATATATCTACTACGTAGCTGCACGCACAGCATATCTGTGGCCACAAGGAAAAAGTACTGACGTCAATTTTTTGTTGTTTTTTTCCCCTTACATTCATAAAAAAAAGGGTGTGGGTCTCGGGACCCCCGACAGATGTGAAACATCAAAGAAAACGTTATTGAACTCGGTGGTATTCTCTATGTAGTAGTATATATTTTTTTTACCTAAAATATTTTTTTTACCATAAAATTTTAATTTATTCATTATCATCGCATGCAACAATTGAAACTGTAGAATTTTCTGTTTCATTTTCTAGTGCATTTTCTACAGTGAATGCCTGAACCAATGCCGCAGTGGCGGGGAGAACAGCAGCGAAGGAGTGGACCAAACATTTCGTTGCATATTTCCCCTCACGCGGCTGTTCACAGCCCGTATAACACGTTTCACGTCAAAAACTGGCTTTATTTTATACAACACAAATTTCGCCATAAAATATGAAAGTCGCAAACTTTCGTAAATTTTTAAGTGAAATTCTTTAGCCCCGTTTTTTGTTTTGTTCGGTAACGCATGTCGAGATCACGTCACGTCCAATCGAAGAATCGCGTATATATTTCAACACTATATTGCAGAAGAACACTGCGACATCCTAAACAGACAGCTTGGTATATTATCATAAATATAGCAGTATACACACGGGATGCGTGGCGTAGGGGTGTCGCAGCTACTTCATACGCAGTAGGTCGCTGGTTCGAAAAATATAGAAAATTGTATTATTATAAATGAACTGGATAATTAAATCGTCTTTATTCTTAAAACATAAACCATTTTGCCCTATAACCACAGATTACTTACTCATTAATACTATACCTATAGTCGCAAAAACTGTGTAGTCGAACAAATTAAGAAAATGTTCTAAGCTCGTCAATTATCTAACTTAGATATATTATGGCACAGAAAAATAAAAAAACTCGGGTCGCAGTGCCAAAACCCTGCCGACAATATAGTGTATTTGCTAATACAGGCATTGTGCTGTTATTATGTGAACATAAGTTTGTTTTTGGACAAAATAAAAAATTTAACCCCTTAATACATCCCTTAAAATAATATTTTTTTTCTTAATTTCAATATTTTATCAATGCAACCTCTGTACCAAATTAAATGCATCCTTCAGTAAGTAAATCACTATCCTCAAACTAGTGTTTTCATAAAATTTGTAAGTCCGGTCCTGTCAAGCCGATTTTATTAAAATTTTAGCAGCGCATTTTGAGCTTTATTAAAAGGTTAAATTTCAATTTTGAAACCATTCTGAGAATTTTTTCGGTATTTTTGGGCCCAAAAATATTTTTCAACCCCTAAAAACTACCCTTAAAATGGTCCGATTGGGCCCATTTTAAATAGGTTCCGTGCGGTGATGGATTCCAACGTGTGTACCAAATTTCATTCAAATCAATTAAGTCTTTCGAGAGTTATGCCGCGAACATATATATATATATAAAAAAAAATTGTTCAGGAGGCTATGAAACGTCGAGAGATTTTGGTCCGACACCTAGGTCCCGCCATCCGACCGACGCCAATAGTGTATGTGCCATATGGCAAATACACTAATTAAGTATAGAATTTCTGGAAAAAATACGTAGGTACGTAATTTTTTACGATAAATTTTTACTTCCCACCTCTACTATGGTAGGGAAGTAATGGATTCAGTCCGAAAACAATATTTCGAGATTTTAACAGATTTTCACGTTTTGAGACCCTAGCAATCGTTTAAGATCATTTTCTGACTGATGTCTGTATGTGTGTGTGTGTGTGTATGTGTGTATGTGTGTGTGTGTGTGTATGTGGTCAATTTTTCGCCTTCGATATCTTAAGAACGGAACAACATACGGGCATGCCGATTGTTCTATTGTGTTTATCAGCCTTTAACTTAGATCTGATTAGATTTTGAGTCAAATCGGTTCAGTGGATCCTGAGATATTCAAAAAAACGTCCTCAATGTCACGTATTAACATAGGTAAAAAAAAATATAAATGAATTCTAGATGTTATAATATGAAAAAAATGTAAATATTTTTTTTCTCTAAAATGTATAGTTTTCGAGAAAAAAAATATTTTACTAAAAAAAATAAAAATTGTACGTAAATCAAGGTAACCATGATTTTTGCTATATTAAGCTAGCCATCAATAGATCACCAAACAAAAAAGAGGGCCATGCTTTTTTCAAAGAATAAAAATTAAATTGTGTTTTAAAGACCACCAACAGCTAAGGTTATTTGGGCCTAGTCAAAGAATAAAAAAAAGAGTGTTTATTTTTTGCAAATATTTACTAGGTGGGAAGTATAGGACTGGTCATCAGTCGAATTTTTTTTCTAAGTTTTCAAAGCAAGGTTGTGAAAATGTCAAAATCCATCAAAACTAGGGTGCGGTTTTATGAAACTAAGGTGCAAGTAAAAATTTATTGCCTTTACCCTTAACGCTTTTATCCCAAAATTGCCGAAAGTACCTATATTTATTTGGATGCTTTTAATGGAATTAGAATTTTGTCCTTCTGTCCTCGTGTCACGTTTAGATCACTGAATCGAAGCGGCAATCACATAGAACAGCGGCATATGATGTATTGTCTGCATCACAGGCGATTACAATTATTCGTGTTTCAGGGCCAACTTCGCCTTTAAGGGTCTTTCTGACGATGTTGGAACGCTATTTAATTTTTTATTTAGTTATTTACTTCTATAGATACTCACGTATAGAAGTAATTGCTATATGTATAATTAGACTGTAAATATGATCGGAAAATTTCTGGAACCTTCTAAAAACTTCATAGAACCGAAAAAATGAAGTAAGTAATGGCTATATGTATAATTGATTGTTAGGCTGTAGATATGATCGAAAAACTTCTGGAACCTCCTAGAAACCTCATAGAACCTTCTAGAAACTTCATAGAACCTTCTAGAAACTTCATAGAACCTTCTAAAAACTTCATAGAACCGAAAAAATGAAAAATGTGTTTTATTTGTAATGTATGATTAATTGTAATGTATGATTAACTATCAAATATATTCTAGAATCTAGAGTAGGTACTTATTAGTCTCGAATGAAGTTTTGAAAATTTTACTTCGATATAAGTAATGTCGAACCAAAATAATCAAAGTTAAACTTTTTTAGTATAAGGTAATATAATAAAGTGTTTTAAAAGGAGTTTGTTGTCAATATAAAAACCAATAAACGTCACCAGTCCATAGGATATTTGCACAAACTATGTCAACTTTCGCAACATTTAACTCAAACGGGCATCTTAAAGATACCTCTAAAGTATACGTCATAATAATAAAATATAACAGGGATGAGTTATAAGCAAAGTAAACTAATAAATATAATATATTCAATCATTTACTTCTGTGTTTTAATTTAAAAAAATGGAAAAAAGGTTTTTTTAAAATTTAAAAGAACTCGAAACGTTGCGACGCTTCCTGAGGAGGCCACACTCTTTTCTAGGATTTATTTACATTTAAAATATACGTTTTTCGCACGATCGTGTTATAGGAAAAAACCTATCTCAAGACATGCGATCTGACTGAGCAGCCTTTTTTTCAGTACAATAAAAAGCCATAGGCACAACTAAAAACCTTTCATAAAATTGAACCTCCTTTAAAAAAAGGTACTGAAAAGAAGGAATAATAAAATTTTGAGGTTGACGCCAATTTAATTACTAAAACCTCTACTTTTATTAAATTGGTGTCGAACTCAAAATTTTATTATTTTAGTAATTTTAAGTTTTTTTTAAGGAGGTATTTTTTTATAGTTTTATTTTTTACTTTTTAGTGACTGCAATACTTTTAGTTCGCACATTTATAATTAACCAACTTCTTTCTTGATATCTGATTACTAAACTATTTAGAAAAAAAAAGGACTGAACCGAAGTAAAATTTATGTAGGACCACCCTGAAGATATGCCGATGCCCCTTAAAATAGAAAAAGAATCATCAAAATAGATTCACAAAATGCAGGAGATATAGTACGTAACATAAATAAAATATATATAGGGACAGTCGACCTGAGAACCTCCTCTTTTTTTGAAGTCGGTTAAATAGGACAGGCATATTAAAGTATGGAAACAGTAACCATGGTTTTGTGAATGGTAACTATGGCAATAGGCATAGCACAGATATCGTCGCGAAATTATATGCACATGTCCTTTCAGAAGACAGGCAATGGGCATAAGTGATCCAGTGAAGTGTTATAATTACCTACTTTTTTATTTAACTTGCCTTGTGAATATTTCATTCATTATTATAATAAAATAACCTTTGTAATTTAAGCAAATAAAAACTATCTATCTATCTACTTCATTCATTTAATAGCAGAGTACGTTCCCTTGACATCTTAAGAAGTTTCATTGAAGTGGCTGAAAATTGCAATATGCAGATATTTTTTAACAAGAATATATTTTTCATGTATAAATTAACATTAAAAAGATTTTCAAGAGTTTCTAAATTTATGATTTTAAATCAAAAATCAAAATCCAATATGTCGGACAAACACTTTTAAAATTCGTTATATCGACGTGAACACGGATTATATAATAGATTTTTTTATTATAAAGCATAAACCTAATGAAAGAAAAGTGGGGGATTTTTTTAACAAGTACTTTATAAATATCAGAAAATATAATAAATAAAATGTGTAAACGTACTTTAAAAAAGTCCTCTAGATTTTTGTCTCATTAACGTGAGTTATCAGTGCTGAATTTGGACAGCTGATCGCTGACAATTATGATTTTTTTTTAATTTGCACATGAATAGGAATTAACTGAACAGATTTTTCGTAAATATGAATAAAATATTGTAACTTCACGTTCGTATCTCTAATACAGTAAAGCATCGATTATCCGAACGCATTACTCACGTATAGCATGAATTATCAAAAGAAAAAAATGTCAGCAATTCACGAGACCATTCGAATGAAACCGTGTCACAATAAAAAAAATGTGAGCCGTCGTGGGACGCCTGGTAGATGTGAAACATTTTCATAGCTCTCCCCCTGCGAAGACAATTAGTGAAAGAATTTTTAGAATCGGTTCAGTGGTTCCAGAAATAAGAATTTATGATTTATTTCCCCGCGAGAAATTCTCCCCCTGCGAAGATAATTAGTGAAAGAATTTTTGAATCGGTTTAGTAGTTCCAGAGATAAAAATTTATGAGTTATTACCCCCCCTCCCCCGCGAGAAATTCTCCCCCTGCGAAGATAATTATTGAAAGAATTTTTCGAATCGGTTCAGTAGTTCCAGAGATAAGATTTTATGATTTATTACCCCACACCCCGCGAGAAACTCTCTCCCTTTGAAAGTATTGAAACAGCAATACACAGATGTTCACACCCACATGTAAGACGTAATATACCGATTATCTTGTATTTATTACCCCCCCCCCCCCAAATGGCTGAAAATCCCATGGCAATTCACACATACGCGATAACTTTTTTGTGTAATCGGCACAGCTCTACTCATAACTAATAATTTGACATACAGAGTTATAGGCCAATGAAAACAGTCCGGGCAAGTTTTGGCCACTTAACATCAGTTTTGCGAAAAAAGCTCGCACCCGTCAATTTTAGAATCAAAGGGGACATCTAAATCGATTAGTATTATTTATGTAACTTCAACCCTGAGAGCAGGGTGAATTGCACCCCAAAAATGTTTAATGGAAAGGGGTGTCAAACGATTCGCAGTTCGAAAGGCCTCTCAATTCCTTTTACAGCAGTCTTTTTGTTTTTCAAATCCGATCATTAACTGCGGAGAATTAAAATGTCATTTTCTCCGCAATTAATGATCAGATTTGCAAAACAAAAAGATTGTTGTAAAAAGAATTGAGAGGCCATTCGAACTGCGAATCGTTTGACACCCCTTTCCATTAAAAATCTTTGGGGTACAATGCACCCTGCTCTCAGGGTTGAAGTTACGTAAATAATACTAATCGATTTAGATGTCCCCCTTGATTCTAAAATTGACGGGTGCAAGCTTTTTTCGCAAAACTGATGTTAAGTGGCCAAAACTTGCCCGGACTGTTTTCACTGGCCCACTCAGTATAATTCGTTTCTAAATTCGAGGGCCCGAAAACGGGCATTTTTTCGATCGTTCTTTATTTATACACTACAAATAGGTGACATTCGGATAATCGACGGTCTACTGTATATACATATGAGTGATTGGATGTATGCCATACATATTGTTTATGTATATTTACGTACCATAACAAAAACTGTTCAATTTGTCACCACTAGTACTCCAATTTTTAATATTGAAATCCCTTTTAAATTGCAACGTTTCCCAGGATATATATCTATACGTTTACCAAATGGAATCTGTGTGTATCTACTGTTATTTAAACTTTATGTTATTGGAAAAAGTCCACGCTTATAGTGTTTTCAAATCAGTGGTGTACACAACTCATTTACATAATATTAGATATTAATTTCTATGCAAAACCTGCATCTGGTTACCTCTATATAAAAATATATATAATACTAGCGGTCCCGTCCGGCTTCGCCCGGGTGCAATACACTACTCACTCGCTTCGCTCGTTCGCTTGAATATTATAAATACACTACTCACTCGCTTCGCTCGTTCGCTTGAATATTATAATTACTTTACTCACACACTACTCACTCGCTTCGCTAGTTCGCTTGAATATTTTCGCCTACTCACTCGCTTCGCTCGTTCGCTTGAATATTATAAATACACTACTCACTCGCTTCGCTCGTTCGCCATATATGTATTTTTTAAAGCTTAATATAAAAATCGCGATTAAAAATCAGGGGTTGATCGTATAAGGGTGAAAATTTAGAGTTGTATGTATTTTTCAATGCTGAATCATGAAAAAATTAAAACAAAAAATTTTGTCCAAAAAATAAAAAAAAAAATTTGGGGTGGACCACCCTTAACATTTAGGGGGATGAAAAATAGATGTCCGATTCTCCACCCTACCCGATAAGCACACAAAATTTCATCAAAATCGGTCCAGCCGTTTCGGAGGAGTTCAATAACGTACACCGCGACACGAGAATTTTATATATAAGATAATAAATGGGTACAAGGAAAAGTGGCGTACGTCAGATTTTTGATAAAAAATATTCATGACTATGTACGACGTTTTACTATTTTTAAATTCAGTTTAAATTAAAATTTGCAGAAATAACACATTTTTACGCCACACCATAGAAAATGGAATTAGGGAAATTCTATCTAAAATTTGAATTAAAAAATTTAACATAAACCATATTTCCCTAAGTCTCAATTACACTAGGCGAGTTTACTAGCTACTAGCTGGCAACTTTACTATACCCACTAATGAATTAGCATTGTGTAATATAGTTGTACAGTAAACTCACTACAAGCTTGGGTAGTGCGAGTAAAGTTGAAAGGCCGACTACTTTATACTAGCTGACTCGCGAGCTAGTTTGATCGCCGGCTAGTAGTTATAGTAAACACGCCCAGTGTAATTGGAGGCTTTATGGTCACAGATTACACATTTTACATTGCCGTTATAGGGAAGGGATGGCGAACCTTTTCACATCTACGTGCCAATTTTTTCCTAAAAATATTTAATGTGGCCATGACGTGCCAACAAGAAATTTAGTGGACCAAAAATTATTCAAACGTAGATGAAAAGAATTATTTCGGTACTGCATTGAGTGCATCAAACTTTGGTCAACTTGTCGTGTTGATCTTATATAGGTAATATATTATGTTACATATTTGAACGATAGTAAAATTTTTCAATTGCATCTAACATATTTTTAATTATTTCGATTACGTACCTCAATCAATGGCGTGCGGATAGTATTCCGTCGCGTGCCACCTATGGCACGCGTGTCATTGGTTCGTCATCCCTGTTATAGGGTGTTACGAATAAAAACGTTTCTTAAAAGTAGCTTCCAAAATGCCTAGCTGATGCCACACTCACCCCTAGGTTTACATGTAGCAGATTTGAAATAATTCGATTGACTGAATATGACATTCCATTAATATTAAATAGGCACCAAATTGTATTTAAAAAAACTCTCAACTACCCTCTTTTAATGGATATATATTAAGAAACAAGACATCTGAAACGTGACTCACTCCAAAGTTTAGACATAGCAGATTTGAACAATTTCAATTAACTGAATGTGACAACCCATTAATACTAAACAAGGCGCCAAATTGTATTAATTTATTTCAAAAAAAAAAAACTTTCAGCGATCCCCTTTTAATAGCTGTAATTCCGTTGTCACCAAGCGCCATCATCGGGTTAGTTCATTGATGCAAATGGAGCATAAAACGTGAGGGAACACATGTCCCCTAACATCTGTCAATCCATACAGCCGTGATTGGGTGTGAACTGAATTAGATTTTTTTAAATAAACTTTCCAGGTTTACTATACCTATCCTGACTGTTTAACAACTGTGTTAAAATGTCTACCCCTTCTTCAACTATCCAGTTTTTAAATTTGACTGACTGCACAGTGCACACTGATCAAGCAGAAACGTTGTCAAACAAAACGTTTTTACAAGTTTTTATTTAACTTGAAATGTGTCTTTAACTTGTTTGTGTGTTTAGGTCAAATCTTTCAAGTCAATTTTGAACGACTTCCACGTATCCGATCGATTTGAAATTTTGTACACATATGTATTCCCGATGACAATACATGAATAAATCGTTTTTAGAAATAAATTTAACCCCTAAGGGGTTCAAACGGGGATGTAGGGTTTTTTTTACTAATCAACACCCAGGCCAAATCGCTGAAGCTATAAACTTGAAATTTGGACAGTTGGTTCTTTTTCTGACGTAAGCATCCACTAAGAAAGGATTTTTCGAAATTCAACCCCTACGGGTGACAAAGGGGGGTAATATTTTGAAAGACTAAAATGAACAAAATAAATATTAGTAAAAAAAAACTTTTTAGAGACAAGCTTTTATTTAAATACACTAAAAAGGAAAAAATAATTTTTAATAATTTAGGTTCATAATTATAAAAGCGTGGGTTGTGACTAATAAACTATCATAGGGTTCACGACCCACGCTTTTATAATTATGAATCTAAATTATTAAAAATTATTTTTTCCTTTTTAGTGCATTTAAATAAAAGCTTGTCTCTAAAAAGTTTTTTTTACTAATAGTGTTATTTGAATCTGTTAAAAACTTTCAAATGCTTTTAATATAGGATTCAATTCACACTGATCAAATATCTTAAAACAGAATACAACACTTTCAAACACCTACCAACAAAATGTTTGATTGAAAGACATTTTTGTTTGATCTATGTGCATTGAGGTCCAACAATATGTTGTTCAACGGAACAAAATGTTTGCCCTGTCTGATGAATGCCATCCATTGCCGTAATATAAGCACAGCACATACTTCATTATGGTTTGCCGACATGAAACTGATAAATAATTCTCCGTTGCGTCAGGGCGTTTGTTCAGCCAATATAATGTTTTTTAACCCAGCAAACAGTTTTGATTGATAAAATGTGCATTGAAATTTAGCAAAATATCGTGAAGCATAACAAAACGTTTTGTATGAAAACATTTCGATCCATCATGCATGTTCGAGATTAAAACGAAATGTTTCTAAATGCAATAAAACGTTTTGTTTGACGTTTTCGTTCCGTAAAAATGCCATATATATCTCGTGCGCAATCATATTATGACTCTAAGTGACTGTTAAAACGAGCGACAGTGAGTTTTAACATAATGACACTCTACTGCACAATCTACTATTACAGTTTCATTTCCGTAATACCGATATCTTATAATAGTAAATTGTATATCTAAATGCGTAATTACATAATATCATTAAGCACATTTTCAGTATTTTCAAAAAAATTTGACAGTTCATTTGTATCGCCAAATTCACGTCTATAGTAGGCCGAGAGTATAGCTGTCGGTAGGTTATAGCGGGCGGATCAGGGCGAATAAACATAAATGAATATGGAAATAGTTTGCTTTCCCACACTAATGTGGGAAAGATACGTTCTGGCACACCGATCTGTCAAAAGTCACTTTACATGCATACATTCATGCATGTAAAGCACCTATTTTATAGTGGGTATGGCAATTTGCAAAAAGCGTTTTAATCGAAATTTCTGCTATGTTGTATAACTTTGCTATATAACACTTTACATAATATACGAGTAACATGTGTGGATGCAGCTAAAGATGTATACCTATTAATAGTTATGGTGGTTTAAACTCCGATAAAAGCAAGCGACGATTTGACGTACGGCACTGACATAGAACTCTGTTGTTTTCCAATAAAAGAGAGCGAGGGAAAATTGAATGTTTGTGGGATTATACCTTTTGTGTTTTTCCAGTTTAATTTTATTCCTTCGTAATACCTACGTACACAGTATATCTAAAATTCAAAATTGGTAAACAATATATCGATATTTTATTCATAGGTTGCATCATATTGCAAAATAAACTAATAAGTAATAAAAAAACCACAATATAATTACATTTTCATTAATGAAATTTAATTTCCATTCAATGCAATTCATGTGCCTACTTGTTGTACATAATTAGGAGTTTGACCTCAGACGGTTCCTACGTCTGTAAAAACTATAATTATATGATCGCAGTCTAAGGTTATTTGCGTTTATGAAATACATTGAGAGGAACAAAACTTCATTGAATAAAAACCAATTTTATAGTAAGAATGAAAAAAAAAAATTCATACACATAATACAATTTTATTAAACACACAAATAGTCTAAAGTCTAAACTATGAAAACATCTTTTGTATTACGGATGTCTAAATAAGCGGCATATTCACTTTTTTTAACTATCTTTTCATAGAGGCAAAGTTCTAACTAAATAATAGTATAAACAATCAATATGATAGATTCCTTACCGTAACCGAATTTACCTTAGTAAATTACATAAGAAATATCCAGCTATACATTATCGTCCTGACATATTTTTTTATTAAAGTAGGCTATAATATATGAAAAATTTAAATGCACCGTCGGATCACGAACGCGAAACTCCCAATTTCGCGTCGGGCAAGTTTCCATTTACTCTATAGTGACAACAGCGTACTTACATTTAATTCTTTCTATATATAGCACGAATACCTCGCAGATCCACTAACTGCGAGAGCTATTATTAATATTATTTATAATAACATTACACAGAATGTTGGCTTTCTCCAATGGTTACTTTAATAAACAAGCCGTGAGGTGGGTCGTTTATTAGGACTAAAGTGCGACCCTTGAGGTCCACACGACGAACTTCCCAGTTTGATAAATATTTAATAATAATAATTAAATTAGATATTACACAGAAAAGTAATCATTTTAATCATTAAAACATCAATAATTAAAAAAACGGCTGAACCGATTTTTATAAAATTTATGTCGGATCAAAATGACGTTAACACGCCTCGATTGACACCCTTACGAAGTCGATATAATTTTTTATTCGCGAGATATTGTGTAAAATCTACTTTTTTGGAGGTTATTTGGTTAAGAAAAAAGAACGGCTGAACCGATTTTGAAAAAATTTCTTTCAGATCATATTTACGTTAATACGCGTCGATTGGCACCCTAACGTAGTCGATATCATTTTTCATTCTCGAGATTTCGTCTTAGAAAGAAATGGACACATACATACGTACGTACGTACGTACGTGTACACACACACACACACACACACACACAGACATCTTTCTAAAAGTAGTGTAAAAATAGTGTAGTGACCTTGAAAAATAAAAATTTTTTTTTCCTTTTTAACTTCCCACTGGAAGTTATTGTAATGGGTCCGAAAATCGAAATCAAAAAGGAAAAAAATTTTTTATGTTTCAAGGTCACTACACTATTTTTACACTACTTTTAGAAAGATGTCTGTGTGTGTGTGTGTGTGTGTACGTACGTACGTACGTATGTGTACATTTCTTTCAAAGACGAAATCTCGAGAACGAAAAATGATATCGACTATGTTAGGGTGCCAATCGACGCGTATTAACGTAAATATGATCTGAAAGAAATTTTTTCAAAATCGGTTCAGCCGTTCTTTTTTCTTAACCAAATAACCTCCAAAAAAGTAGATTTTACACAATATCTCGCGAATAAAAAATTATATCGACTTCGTAAGGGTGTCAATCGAGGCGTGTTAACGTCATTTTGATCCGACATAAATTTTATAAAAATCGGTTCAGCCGTTTTTTTTTTTTTTTTTTTTTTTTAAATTATTGATGTTTTAATGATTGAAATGATTACTTTTCTGTGTAATATCTAATTTAATTATTATTATTAAATATTTATCAAACTGGGAAGTTCGTCGTGTGGACCTCAAGGGTCGCACTTTAGTCCTAATAAACGACCCACCTCACGGCTTGTTGATTTCGATTTTCGGACCCATTACAATAACTTCCAGTGGGAAGTTAAAAATATATCAGAACGATAATGCAAAAGTCTGATATTACAGCAAGGAATCTATCATATTGATTGTTGATTAAAACAAATATCGTAGTTAACTTTTCTACAAATTAATTTTTTCCAAATAAACTTATATAATTTACCCAAAAAAGGTAAGTACGCGCAGTGAGTGTGATTCACCGCAAACAACGATCGACGGCAACGACATCCGTTATAATTTCGCACAAGGAATCGAATGTGAAAAAGTATCGGATTATCCGTAGTTTCGGAATCGGCAACGGAGCGGCATAAAAACATTTATTCATTACCTCCTGCCTTTTCAAAACCGTACGCACAGTAGTGTTGAAGTGTGCGTCGCTTGAATGATCGTCGGGAACAATTTTTCGGGATAAAAAGTGTCCTTTGCGCCGGGCTTCAAGGAATCTCTTTGCCAATTTTCGTCGAAATCGGTTCAGTGGTTACGTCGTGAAGAGGTAACAAACACACTTTCGCATTTATAATATTAGTTTGGATTTTGTAACACATTCTATATGAACGTGATCATTTTTTGAAAAAGTTATTAGCTAAAAAGTATGAATATTTTCACTGATATGAACCTAAAACATGCTTACAACCTCTAAGATTGATCCGTTTCACCCCATTTGATGATAGTATAAATTAGGGGTTAAGAGACCTTATACTATCCGAACTCAAGTAATGACAGGTCGTACCTATAGGTACACTAAAAGTGGGCGTAGTTTAAGGGAGCCGGTTCTTTGATCATATATCAAACATTCGTATCGACACAGAAAAATTGACTTACAGAAGTGTCAGTGGCCAGTATCTACGTATTTTAATCATAATCCATACATCTAAATTTACTTGAACGATCAATTATATTTGAATGTCTGTAAGGATTTTATGTTTAAAAATAATTCTAAAAAAAAACTTTAAGGAGCACGTGTCCCCCAACACGACGCCTATGAATCCGCATGGGCCAAAAAAGTACAATAATTATTAACATGGTTGCCAGGTTCAAGGTAACAGAATATTGTGAACTATCTGTTATGTCCGACGTTGTTCGTGCCCCCACGGTTTGACCAATATCAAAATAAAGTGACAGCGGTTGAATGCTAATAAGCTATGAGCTCTTAGCTTATTAGCATTCAACCGCTGTAGTTTGTAGCGTTATATAATTGTAGCCCACACCACTCCCAGGATCTGCATGCTCTATAAAACTGTGAAAACCAAAATAAAATCGGTCCAGCGATTTTCAAATAAATCGCTATCATACATATTATATAGACGCAAAAAGAGGAATTAACATTATATAAGTAATATAATATACTTTTCCGGCCCGGTTCACCCGAGTAGACTTTGGTTTTGCAACGGAATAATCAAGAGCAAATTTCTCATAATATATCACTTTGCTGTATATCTCTTATAATTTTAGTCAGCGTACACCAATCTAGCCTAGAAACCGCGTACGAGATCCCTGACTTGCTTTACATTTTTGCTCACTGCTCATTCCCATTTTGTCTTAGCGACCTTAGCGTAATAATACATAGCGTATGTTACTCGGGAAGAAGTGGGCATTGAAAGTATGTTTCAAATAGGTTTAGTAGTTCCTAATATTACCCGCGACAAACAAATATACAAACTTTTCCTCTTTATAATATCAGTACCTATATATATAGAAATCAAAGGTATCAATAGTGTAAGTGTCGCTTCTGTAAGAACACTTCTGTGGTACTAATATTTCAACGGCAGCCCTTCAAAAAGAGGGACCAACTTTCTAAGAACTTAGTTTTGTGACTGCGCACAGATATTAATATAATATGAACATATCATATTCAATATTATATAATACACAAATGTTATTATCGAATTAGTACTATACTCTGTAATATCATTGAAATCAATAAAGTTGTTTATCAAATTATAGTAAATTACTTTGTATAGTTATATGGATATCATTGATTAAATAAGTTAATCAATGATAAGTAATATGATTCAAATATTATGTACCTTTTGTACAACAAAATACTAGAGGAAGCCTTGATGATTTTATAGACAGGTTCGACTCCGACCTTAGCTTTACCATACAAGTATTATACGAAATATTAAATCAATACGTTAGATGTAGTACAGCGGTTTACCCCCTGAAAGACGGTTAGAAAACACACTAAACGACCTCTTCACCCGCGTCCTAGTTGCTAGAAATAGTTTTTTTTCGATTCTCCATATTATACCAGATACCTACACCTTTTTTATATGGTCGTTTAATAGTTAGGTACAAACAATTTTTGAAGTGAAAACTTCCTTAGGCGCGTTAGGCACTCTTTGCCTGAAATAAAGTGAACCGTTCGCATTCGCAACCCGCCGGTGAGATTCGCTGAATCGGGGTTACTCGGCTCAAACACGAACATGTATTTGCAGTATGCTATTAATACACGTCTGGGTACTGACTGATCACTCTCTTACAATTGTGCCCGGCTGACATACTTATATCATAAAAACTGCACGCTATACAGTTGCACCGATAGCTAAGTAAGCAGCGTCTTTGCGTTGTATGCATAGGAACCTCGGTTCGAAACCTGATGGCACCGTAGAATTGTTGACGTATTTTTTTCTAAATTCTACCTGATTTTAATATTTATATATTTTTTAATTGTTGTTATATTCCTTCTTTGACAATAATAATATTTTTTTGAAACCAAGGTGGAATTAATTAAAAATATTATTTTAGTATTTTAGTAATAAACTATTTTTAGTTCATAAATGCGCTAATAGATGACATCAAAAATTAGAAAATCTGAAGTTTTCACTTCTGTCGTGTGGTCATAAACACACACCCATTTTTTTTATTAAATAAATCTGAATATTAAAAAAAATCTGAAAAAATTATGTAAGCTTAATTGGACCAAAATAAACATTTTTTGTCTCTATCCAGATAAGATAGAGTTCAGTGCTATAATAATGGATTGTATATCTAGATGTGTAATAGACTTTTTTAATTTTTTGCCATACCCACTACAAAATACCTACTTTTCACTTCATTTTAAAAAAAAATTTGATAGTTCATTTGCGTCGCCATCTTTCCTTCTATAGTGTGCCATGAAGGTCGTGAATAAGTAGTGGCAAGCGCACGCAGGCGTATAATAGAGCGAGTAAACAGAAGTTGCTATGGCAACAGTTTACTTACCGCTCTAGTGCGATAAGTAAAACACTTTTCGCACACCTGCCTGTTAAATGACTCATTAAAGTCTAAAAGCCGCTATACATACATCTAAAGTAGCTATTTTGTAGTGGGTATGGAAAAAACTAATTTGATATTTGTTAGAGAAGATGTTATATTATAATAATAGTTTTTTATACGGCTGTATGCAATTGAAAGATTTTTTTCGTTGGAGAGCAGCTCATTCCGACGCGAAATTGGAAAGGTTCAGGTTAGAATCCTGACTGTGACCACTGGTTGGTAAAATGATTTTTGCCTATATGTTTCGAAACAATAATTGGCTGCTCTCCAACGAAAAAAATGTTATAATATTTTCACACTGTTTATTAATCATGCGTTGCTATGAAAACGTACAACTCATAAACTGCTATTTTTCCAACAGTTTCACTTATCGACAGCTTACAACAAAATAAACAAATCCGGTCCAGTACATTTGCAAAATTTGAAATTCTGCCGACCAATGACAATTTAAGAAACACGCAGGTATAACTTTATCTTGAAAACGAATAAACTATATTATTTCTAAGAATTGTTGGAAATGAGCACTTCCGTGGCACAAAGATCAATAAAAAGCAATACTGATTTTATTAAATTTGCATTTTACTAACGTTTCGGTATTCTTCATACCATCTTCAGAGTCTACAAAATAATACAAACGTGGGTGAGAATATGGGGAAATAAAGTTAAAAATAACAAAAATTGAAATGTGTTTTTTTTTTAACTTACCAAATGCTGTCAATTTCTTTCAGTATTTTGTTTGAGCGATTAATTAGTAAAATGCAAATTTAATAAAATCAGTATTGCTTTTTATTGATCCTTTGTGCCACGGAAGTGCTCATTTTCAACAATTCTTAAAACTATTCAAGGATCAAATTGCTCTATTTAAATATAGCAACTTCGAATTCTATATTATTTCTGATCGATGTAGTAGTACTTAATTAACATCAATAATTTATAGGCACACTATACTAATTTTATCAATATAAATTACATGGAGGTACATAAGTACATGCAGCTATCTAAATCTGGTATACAAGACCAGAAGGAGTGCATGCAAAGCAAAGTGTAATTGCTGTGGAAAGTATTCGAAAAAGCCATCGAATAGAAACCTTTGTGCGTTTAGCCAAACAGAAAACGCCTGCAAGCGTACACTACCGGAAAACGATTGTTGCAAGGGGGCGTAAAAAGTGCGGAGGGAGCGAGAAGCCAATAAAATTCAAAACCAATCTGGTTCACGACAGATATATGCAAAAAGGGAAGCCGCTCAAATGCCCAGACATTGGATATAAAAAAAAACTGACAATATACACATATACTTTATATTATGTAGTATACTTCAAGACAAAGCTGCTTATGCATTTTTTTTTTTCAATTTTCAAGGTTTAGTCTTACAAAACGGAACTCTATCGTGAGACTCTGTTGTCCGTCCGTACGTCTGTCACAGGTCTGTAACTTATAGAATAGAATTTTTATTTCAGAAAAGCTCCCCTGAGCATGAAACAAAGTCACAAAAATATTAAATTTAGCCATTAAAAATTCTTGTAAATTAAAAAAAACAATTACCATTGAGGTAATTCTTCAAAGATTTTTTGAAGTCTTTAAAAGATACACTATTTTTTATGAAGCATGAAGACACCAATGATGCTTTCGGCAATGTTAAATTATTTTTATTTCGCGTTAAGTAGCCATGGTCAGCAGACTCAAAATACGATGGTGATTCCTTACGTAAGTAGCCATATTTCTACTAGACATATAGCTACGACTTTGAAGCTAAACCTACATAAGAGATTAAAAGGTAAGTTAACTAAACATATGATACTTTTTTTAGTTGTAAGAAGTGACAAAGTGATGTATTCTAGAAATATTCCAGGGGTCGTTTTACAAAAAAAAAACTTGCGTCGTCTGTGAACAAGAAAGTTAAAATTAAAAAATTTATTTAGCATGCATGGTATATCGCTGAAAACTTTTTATAAAAAAACATTGAACCTCCTTCAAAAAAGCCACTAAAAAGATAATAAAGGTTCCGTTTTTAGGCGCGATCTTAGCGAAGCTAGAAGCGCCTATATACACTCGCTTTGTCTGTACGTCTGTGAATCTGTCACGCTATTTTGTGTCACGCGTACAGCCCAAACGGATGAACCAATTTTCAAAAACTTTTTTTTGTTCGATTCCTCTCGGGGTCTATTTGATCCTAACGTCGCCCGATTTTTGAATTTTGGCCCCAGAGGGGAGCAAATTAGAAAAAACGGTGTTTTTTGCTTATAGTTTGCCCAATTTAAGTCAGATCGATTCGAAACCTGTCTTAAACGAAAGAGCAGAAAATTTTAGATAGATTTCATGTATAATATTGTGTCAAAACAGTTTTTTTATACAGATTTATATGATTATTAAACTAAATAAATGCGACTTTATCTAATAAATCGCGAACTTGTTTCGGTTGTCCTTGTCTGTTGCACACTGTGATATGGATATTGGAAGATAGCGTATGCTCTGTCTTATATTGCATTATTTTAATATAGTTATTCAATTTTTTGACTGCTGATGTTTGAATTTAAGTTTAAAAACCCTGGCCTACTGAGTTAAAATGACGTGTAACTAATTATTGACGTCGATCGGATGGCGAGACCTAGGAATCGGACCAAAATTTCTCGACGTTCATACCTTGCCGGACAATTGGACTTTCTCTGTCTGTATGTCCCTTTGTACGCTTATAACTCGAGAACCACTGATCCGATTTACATGATTTTTTTTCAAGTAAATAACTTCTTATGCGACTGCGAGTTTTAAAATATTCTGGCATCACGCAAAAGCAACCGAACTGATTCTCAAATAAAAACGTATGTTCTGGCATCACGCAAAAGTAAGTAGGTAGTAGATGCTTTGTTTTTTAAACGGTGGTTTTATTTAGCTTGATCCCGTATATTTGTTACAAATCTTGCGACCGACTGAGTTGAAATTTTGCACAAATGTGTAGCTCCGGTGACAAAACAATATTATGGTAACTAACTGACCGGCCCGGTTCGTCCGGGCGTAAATCGTACTTTTGAACTTTCACCCACTTCCTATGATCCGATTGAGTTGCAATTTTGCACACATGTGTAGTTCCGGTGACAATACAATATTATGATAACTAGCTGACCGGCCCGGCTTTCGTCCGGGTGCAAATCGTACTTTTGAATTTTCACCCACTTCCTATGATCCGATTGAGTTGAAATTTTGCACACATGTGTAGCTGCGGTGACAATACAATATTATGGTAACTAGCTGACCGGCCCAGCTTTCGTCCGGGTGTAAATCGTACTTTTGAATTTTCACCCACTTCCCGTGATCCGATTGAGTTGACATTTTGCACACATGTGTAGCTCCGGTGATAATACAATATTATGATAACCGGCCCGGCTTTCGTCCTGGTGCAAATCGTACTTTTGAATTTTCACAGGCAAAAGGTCTTTCTCCGGTAACGTTTCAGTGGATCGGATAAATAATATCAGACTAAGGAAATAAAGCACACTAAAAAGTTAAAAATAAAAATAGATTAAAAACTTTTAAGTTAAACGGTTTTATAAATGTACTAAAAAGAAAAAAATAAAATTTAATTTAGGTTCATAAGTATAAAAGCGTGGGTCGTGACTGTAATAAATTATCATTGAGTTTACGACCCACGCTTTTATACTTATGAACCTAAATTAAATATTATTTTTTTCTTTTTAAAACATTTATAAAATCGTTTAACTTAAAAGTTTTTTTACCTATTTTTATTTGAAGCTATGCTTCTTAACGCACGTTTCAGATGGGGACCTAAATAATAAAAAGTGAGACGTCACGTCACGAAGTAGTGTAACGTCACTTTTGTAAAAATTATCCGATCCTTTTGAAAATTGATATTTGAGAGTTTCATAGGACACCAAAAAATAAAATGACGTCAGATTTTTCAAAATGGCGGCCACATGTACTCTGTTGTAAAAATCATCCGATCCTTTTGAAAATTGATATTTGAGAGTTTCATAGGACACAAAAAAATAAAATGATGTCAGATTTTTCAAAATGGCGGCCATATGTACTTTTTTGTAAAAATTATCCGATCCTTTTGAAAATTGATATTTGAGAGTTTCATAGGACACAAAAAAATTAAATGGAGCCAGATTTCAAAATGGCGGCCATATGTACTTTTTTGTAAGAATTATCAGATCCTTTTGAAAATTGATATTTGAGAGTTTTATAGGACACAAAAAAATAAAATGACGTCAGATTTCAAAATGGCGGCCATTATATATACTTTTTTTTAAAAATTATCCGATCCTTTTAAAAATTGATATTTGCGAGTTTTATAGGACACAAAAAAATAAAATAACGTCAGATTTCAAAATGGCGGAAATATGTAGTACTCCTTTCTAAAAATTATACGATCCTTTTAAAAATTGATATTTGAGAGTTTCATAAGACACAAAAAAATAAAATGACGTCAGATTTCAAAATGGCGGCCGTATGTAAATTTTTGTAAAAATTATCCGATCCTTTTGAAAATTGATATTTGAGGGTTTCATAGAACACAAAAAAATGAAATGACGTCAGATTTAAAAATGGCTGCCAAATGTACTTTTTTGTAAAAATTATCCGATTCTTTTGAAAATCGGTATTTGAGAGTTTCATAGGACACAAAAAAATAAAATGACATCAGATTTAAAAATGGCGGCCGTATGTACTTTTTTGTAAAAATTATCCGATTCTTTTGAAAATCGGTATTTGAGAGTTTCATACGACACAAAAAAATAAAATGACGTCAGATTTCAAAATGGCGGCAATATGTACTTTTTGTGTAAAAATTATCCGATCTTTTTGAAAATAGATATTGACGAGTTTTATAGAACGCAAAAAAATAAAATGACGTCATATTTTAAAATGGCCGCCATAGGTATATACTTCTTTGTAAAAATTATCCGATCCTTTTGAAAATTGATATTTGAGAGTTTAATAAGACACAAAAAAATAAAATGGCAGTCAAATAATAACTTTTTAATTGTATTGTTTATATCTTTGATAAATTCGGTTTTATATACAATGCGTAAGGAACATAGCTTCTGTCGGGTATCTTACGACACCTCATGACTTTTTTTATTTAGCAGGTTCCGAGTTTCGCTTAATAGTCAACCGTTGCTATGGAAAATTGTTTAAAAAATTCACTGCACTATTTTTTCTATGTAATCCAATACATATTTACATTAGGTCTTATGGCCATAGCCTACTACAAAATTGATCTTCTTAGTGTTATTTTCGCTATGTTCGGTAAAACCGTTTACACACAATACCTACATGAATATCGCGCCTTGTAATTCTTGAATTACTTGTATGCTCCAAAATTTTTTCATTTTGAGGTACGAAACCCTAAAAATAAAAAAATTTGAAGTAGACGCCAAATTAACTACTAATTTATATATCTACTTTTATTAAATTGGCGCCGACCTCAAAATTTTATTATTTTTATCTTTTTAGTGGCTTTTTTTTTGAAGGTTTAATTTTTTTATAAAAAGTTTTATTTTTTACTGTTTAGTGGCTTTGACAATGGTAATTTGACTTCTTTCCTGATAATTGATTACTAAGGTGGAAAAAAAACTACTGAATCGATTTAAGAAAAAAAGCTATATAGAACCTGCACCGCGACATCACTTTCTGAACACAAAGGGTTCGAAATCGTCATTCATAACGCTCGTGTAGTACCTCGAAACATCTGATCGACAGCGTCATCTCTTATTACAGCAAAAAATAGAAGAAATTCAATGAACTGGGATTAAATCGACATACTCATCTTGCCTTGTGACCACAAATTTCAATTAATATTAGAATTTCAAATCTGTTAAAATATACTATGATACGATCTATTCCTCCGTGTATTTGCGAAGGAAAGTAATTATTCGTTTCTTATCAATACAGCAGTGTTTTCTACAATATACTTAACAAATGCAGTTAAATCTAATAGGCATTTCATCATTTTTCATGAAAAGTGTAAAAATGTCATTGATCATGATTGATCATCTGGTTTAAATACAGGAACGTGTCCTTAAGAAGAGCAGACTGTATCTTGAAATATCCGTGATGTACAAAAAAAATCAAAAAACGCCCCCCCCCCCTCAAAATAAACTCCATTCTCCAAAATACAATATCTAAATTATTTTCGCAATTGCAATGTCCAGTTACCTAACATGAGATGAAATGTAAAAATCGTTACAAATGAAACAACCAGAAAATTCATAGAATAACTAGTTAAAACCGATTATCATTCTATGGAATGCCTAGATATTTCATGAAATGTTCATTATAGCGAGTCGAATCGCAAGGCGAATGTGTGGTCGGTTCACTCGTCATTCGTCTCGCCGCTCGTAGCGCTCGCGTTGGAAGCGGTCTTTCGGGACGAGTCAAAGGCTTATAGCGACGACTGCAACGAGAAGAACTCAGTGTTTACACATTCGCTGTTCAGTTCGTAACGAGTGCGTTTTCTTTTTACATGCGACCGTGCGATTCACCACACCCTGTACACTGACTGGCTGACAAAGTATTTGTAAGCTGTATAGTATATATTATAAATGTGGTGACAATGAAAAAGAACACGATTTTTGTATAAAGTTTATTGTAATGCAGAAACTTTAAATAAGGAAAAAAGAACAAGATTGTTCACAAAACTTAGAAGTGATAAAAAGAACAAACACTTGTATGGCGTATACTAAGTAAATATTTAAATGCGAAATGCAGACAAATCATGATACATACTATGGCAGATATCATTTTATGTTGACGTGTGATAAAAATGATTATCGATTATTGGAAATAACAGTGTTGGACATTTAAGTGTCCAGACATTTAAATGTTCAGACATAAAAATGTATGGATATGTCACTCTGAAAATGTCCGGGCAATTGTTTATAAAGTGACCAATTTTTCCGATATATAGAAGGTTTTCACAGTAAGCGTCGAAAAAAACGTATAATTTTCATTAAAAATTTATGATGAGGTCAACTTTAGTTACCTGTAACTCAAGTTTAAAAGATGTCGGTACGGTATGCATTAAAACATTATGACCCTGCGCCAGGGGGTGTGGTAAGCCGATGAAATTTATATTATTAGTTCAATTAAGGTTCAAATTTTAATAAGTTGTTACGGCGACTGTTTTAAGCATATATTTCAATTTTCAGAACAAAATGTTGATATTAACCCCCTTGCAGAACGATATAAACACTTAGGCGAGCAAGTTTCCCTCTAAGAGAGGGTGTTAATACCGACATTTTGTTTTGCAAATTGAAATATATGTTTAAAAAAGTCTCCGTAACAACATATTAAAATTTGAACCTTGAACTAATAATATAAATTTCGTCGAGTACATGACACGTTTAGGGTGATCTGCCACCCTTTTAATACCGACCAATCGATCTGTAAATATTATAATGGAATTATTGGGTTTACCGACAAGCTATAATACAAACAATTTCAGTCTTGAAGCAATAATAATTGTGACCATTTTTTTGTTACATGTTGGGGGCGGTTTGCATCCCTCCCATACCGCTATCTAGCAAAATCCCTTACTCACTTTAATATGCCTCCCTCAACATCTTCACAAAAATAAGGCCTTGAATAAATAACACCAAAAAATTGTCACTAGCTCTCGATCAATAATTAAGGGACAAAAGTTATTTTAGCCCGTAAACAAATTTGTATTACACTACCTTGTCGACAGGGTTTAGCACTGCGACCAGTGTTTATTTTAATTTATTGTAGATTATAGACGCGTCGACAACTCAGGTCATTAGCGTCTTCAACACAACAAAAATCCATTTGTGTATTAGAATCCGCCAGTTGGCATACACAAACCGACTAGTACGAGCTCGGGTTCCTGGGAGTGCTAATCCCCACAAAACATTGGAATGCAAACTAAATTACAATGTTTCCCCTGAGGGAGCGACCAGTGTTATTGTAACTTTTATGTCAAAACTGCGTCTAAAACAAATCTAAACGCAGCGCAAACCATAAGACAAAAACACGCAGTTCTATATCTACAATATTTCAAACTGATACATCCTAATTGATGTGACAGTAAAGTCATTACAGGACATTAAAACTGCGTATACACTACACGCAAGCAAACCACTCCACCCCTCGCAACATCCCCTATACGACTTTTAATTAAAATAAAATGTTTTCATTCACTTTATAAAAACTCACTTCGTACAATATAATCACGATAGAAATTATGTCCGTGGACTCAAAGTCAAAAGCAGTTAAGTAAAATTTCCGATTTATTTCTTATTTTCTATATTTTTGGTTTTTTTAACTGTATTTTATGTATACCTACGAAAGGGTGGAAAATATGTTTTATTAGGTCGGTTCTCTCAAAATGACTGTTTTTTCATAAATTATATAACTCAATATACGTACTAAATCACAGCTATTACAAAATACTAGTATTTTAACCTACTTCAAAAAATGAGGAAGTTTTAATTTCGATCAGTTTTTTTTAATGTATGTTCAGTGTTCACCGGTTACTTAGGAATGACTGCACCGATTTGAAAAATATTAACTCCGTTGTGTTCAGAAAGATGTCGGATTGGTCCCATATAATTTTTTCTCAAATCGGTTCAGCAGTTTTTTTTGGTAATAAAAATAATTTTTCGTATGTTACCTCATATTATATCTCCTGCATTTGTGAACCGATTTTGATGATTCTTGTTTTATATAATAGGGCATACCTTCAGGGTGATCCCACGATCCACATAAATTTTACTTAAATCGGTTCAGTAGTTTTTTTTTAAGTTTAGTAATCAAATACCACACAAGTCGAACAAGATCTATTCATCTTAGCATTGAATTGAATTGTAGATTATAGACTCTCGACATATTCATCTTAGCAGTTAGCGAGTATTTTATATCTAAAAAAAAACTCTCGAAGAGTCGCACCGTTTCAAGATTACATTTTGGAAAGTATGTTGGTGAATAAATTTCTCAGCGTTTGCAATGATCGTGTAGTAGGAGGGTACCTCAACGCATATGATCAACACTCAACAGTGATGCCCCTTCTCATAATTGCAGAAAATTAGATCACAGGATTAAAATGTCATTAATTAATTTATTTTACCAGAAATCTTACATGAGCCATTTAACTTTACGGAAAAAGATATGGAACGCGGCCATACTTCCAGGATTTTGACACGCCGCAGTATTGTCTCTTTACTATAAATATAAACACACAGAATGATTAAGAAATTTATCACACTAAGAACGTCTTTCATTAGTCCGCAAGTTACCGATATTATATCATCATCGATACCGATATAACGCCGACTCGAGCACCTGCTATAATTTGAATACAGTTGAAATATAATTCAAAAATTTTAAATGCCATTAAGCGATTTTCCCAGAATATTATCCCGTATTGTAATGTTGAACATGGAATGATAAATATTTACATAGAAAAAGAAACACATATCAATTAAATTGTTAATAAAATTTAACTAGGTGAAAAAATTGGTAAATGATAAAATCAATCGATTTAAAACCCCTTATATCCACACCATATTATTCACATAACAATTAGAGGTGAAAATAATAAATATCTCAGACAGCTATGCTGCCATGATTTTTGAGCTATATCTAAGAAAAAATCAAATGACCACTGTCGGGATTCGAACCCGAAACCCCCAGTTTCCGGCTAGGTGAGTTACCGATTTCTCCACAGTGCCCGAGAGTGGAAACCGATCTCTTCTTATATATAGCAATTTCACGTTGAAAACACACTACATGCGAGAGTCGACTATTTAAATAAACTGCAAGCATAGTACAGCTATTAAACAGTCGAATCTTTATACATGCGAGAGTTAACATTTTATAAGTTTTAACAACTTAATAAACTCGTTAGGCCGGGAAACCTTAGGTTTTACCTATAGATAAACAACGTTTTGAGTTTCTGTGGACAGTAATTAATTGGTAAATGATAAAATCAATCGATTTAAAACCCCTTATATCCACACCATATTATAACAATATTATATATTTAACTACTTATACCGGCCTTGAAATTTCCAACAGAGGAGAATTATAATAAAATCCGTTCGAATAATTCAAACCATTTTATTTGAGGCAGATAAATTCAGTGCAAAATAAAATAAAGTTTGATCGATACTTCATTGGCATTCAAAGTTAGCAAAATAAATTCACTTTTTCTTTCAAATCCAGCGTACAGTTGAAGTGAATACAAATTAACTACATTATGCACAGAAAAGTTAAGGTGCTGTGTCATTCTGTTGTTGAGTTCATTAACATTTCACACCAAAAATATAAAATGAGTCAATGTGAAGGTTGCAAACACACAAAAGAAACAAACTTATATATACATTATGAGTATTACGTTATTAATGACTGAAGTCTAAAAATATTCAGAGCCGAACTAAAACTTATAGGGTGCATTCCACTTGGCGATCGCAACGCTTACAACGACCAAACGTAATGAACGCGGCCTTAAGGCGCGAGCGTAGTGGGCGAAATGGTCGCCAAGTGGAATGCACCTATAATAGACAAAAACAGTTTTTGCTTACAAGTTGTGACGAAAAAAAGAGTAAAATTTATTAGTAAAGTTGCGATAAAAAGAATCTTTGCTATCAAAATTGTGATCAAAGAAGGTTCAATATTTATTATCTAAATTGTGGTCAAAAAAAAACCGATCAAGTACGAGTAGGACTCGCGTGGAGAGGGTTCCGTACTGTTCAGTTTAGAGAATTTAAAAGACTTAGAATTTTCGTTTAGGTTTTCCTGTTAACTATGAGTGAGGCCCTATATTGCCTATTTTTTTCGAAATTTTAGGCTCAGTAATTTCGGAGATAAGGGGGGAAAGCTCGATTTTCGTATTAAAAAACAAAATTGTACGATAAACCCAGCATCAGGCGATTATTCAGTAAATTCAACATTCGCCTTCGGCAAAACCTTAGGCCTGATTTTTGCCAAAGTCGAATGTTTGTCCGAATGTGACCGAAGCCGAAGCTTGACTCTAGATGCAACGCACCTATTTGATTTTGGTTCAGTGTAAAACTGTATCCTTCCAACTAAAGCCGAATCTGTTAGAAACGAATATTTTGGGACCGTACTGATAATAAAGAAGATATGCGTGTGAATGTATAGTCAATCCGTCCATACTCTCTACATAGGCCGAGAGCTAGTGACAATTTTTTGGTGTTATTTATTCAAGGCCTTATTTTTGTGAAGATGTTGAGGGAGGCATATTAAAGTGCCCTGAGTAAGGGATTTTGCTAGATAGCGGTATGGAAGAGATGCAGATCGCCCCCAAGATGTATAAAAAAAAATGGTCACAATTATTATTGCTTCAAAGCTGAAATTGTTTTTATAGTTTGCCGGTAACCCAATAATGCCATTATAATATTTGCAGATCGATTGGTCGGTATTAAAAGGGTGGCAGATCACCCTGAACATGTCATGTACCCGACGAAATTTGTATTATTAGTTCAAGATTTAAATTTTAATATCTTGTTACGGCGACTGTTTTAAGCATATATTTCAATTTGCAGAACAAAATGTCTGTATTAATCCCCTCTCTTTGAGGGAAACTTTATCACCTAGATGTTTATATCGTTCTGCAAGGGGGTTAATACCGACATTTTGTTCTACAAATTGAAATATATGCTTAAAACAGTCGCCGTAACAACATATTAAAATTTGAACCTTGAACTAATAATATAAATTTCGTCGGGTACATGACATGTTCAGGGTGATCTGCCACCCTTTTAATACCGACCAATCGATCTGCAAATATTATAATGGCATTATTGGGTCACCGACAAGCTATACAAACAATTTCAACCTTGAAGCAATAATAATTGTGACCATTTTTTTTTTACATGTTGGGGGCGGTCTGCATCCCTCCCATCCGCTATCTAGCAAAATCCCTTCCTCAGGGCATTTTAATATGCCTCCCTCAACAGCTTCACAAAAATGAGGTCTTGAATTAATAACACCAAAAAATTGTCACTAGCTCTAATATAGGTCTAATAGGCTCATAGTTGGCACGTTTCCTAGTACCAGCGATTCAGTATTGTTGCCAATTCTCTAATTATAAGCAGTTGCCAGATGTACCCTACAGCCAGATTGAACGTTAATCTCATTCAAGAAAAAAATACATAACAATATTATGTAGCCCTTGCCAATCTAATTTAAATTATAGCTTTTAGGGTTGTATTGTATACTAGTTCCCGTGCAGAGCCGGCTCAAAGTGTTAACAATTTGGGCAGTTGCCGGTGCCAAGTGTTAGACGGCGTTGCGGTCGTATCAAATACTCGGACTCGCTTTCCTATACATGTCTCTTTGAATTCTCAACCTATCTTGATGAAATTTAAAACTTAAATTTTCAGAGGCACTTTATTTCGTTCCTGCATTTACTTTTAAAATTTTTAATTTCATTAGTTTTTTAACCCCCTAACCTCCCACAACTCCCAACCCTCTTAGTACTAATCAAAATCGTTACAGAACCGTTTTCGAGAAAAACATATTTTTAGTCCGGCTTTTACCGGTTTTCATGGAGCCACTTCTCCCACATTTAAGCTAGGACCGATTTCGCAATTTCATTTTGAATACGCATGCGACATTTAGGCACAGACAGACAGACATTTTTAAAAACACTTTTTTGGGATCAAGGGACTTGAAAATGTATAGTCACCAAAAAAACTCAAAACTGACTTTTCCCAAGACTTCCCTTACTATACTCCGTCTCCGTATATGGAAAAGTAAAAAAAAACACTGGTCGAAGTACAAAAAGTTTCTGTTTAAACATTAACGAGAGCGAAGCAGCGGGTAAAAGCTAGTGTAAAATATTCGTGCTAAGAAAATTACCTATCACATGAAGTTAAGACTGAATGAAAATTGTGTTATCTCTACTAATATTATAAATACGAAAGTTTGTGTGTGTGGAGGTGTGTGTGTGTGTAGGTATGTTGCCCCTCAGCTCCGCAGCGGCTGAACGGATTTTCATGAAATATGGTATATAGCTACTTTAAGTCCTGGAAAAGGACATAAGGTACTTTTTATCCCGGAAAAATATATAGTTCCTGTGGGATAGCAACAAAACGTAACTCTGCAATTTTCTTGCATTTTAGCGTATTGGCGGAATCCCACTAATATTATAAACACGACCAGCCCAGCTCCGCCCGGGTCGCAGAAGGAGAATTTCTCGCGGAGGGATAATAAATCATAAATTCATAGCACCCGAGCGAAACCGGACCGGGCCGCTAGTAAATTATAATTAATCAATAATTTTTCACTTAAGAAATAAATTAAAGAATCATCAAAATATTACAAATTCGAGATGGCAGAAAAGTATTAATAAAAGCCGTGTGTACGAAAATTATATATATAAGTAACTGAAATAAACGAAGAAAATGTATTCATCTTTTTTTAAATAAGTTTAATGAAGTTATTAAAAAGTATGTTTCAGAAATAAAACAATTTTAAGTAATTATACTTTCCGAGTTCTAATTACTTCAGGAGGCAGTAGCATGCGGAAAATTTTTAAAAGGAAAATGGAATATTTTTACCTAATTTTCTTTTTCATTATGGTTATATTATAAAGAATTATTTTACTAATTTTTTTTGTATTTGTGTATTTACCTGTTCATAATAGTCAAATTAAAAATTTTAAAAATCCCCGACACAAAAAACCTTAAAAAATAAGAAATAATTAATTTCTACTATATTATTAGCCCAACACACTTTGCTTTGGGGATCATTGAGACATTAGTATTTTTGTAATTTTACAATAGTCCCTGCAACATTTATGAATTAAATATTTCATTCAAACGAAGTAATAGTTCGTGCGTCGTATCATATTATATAGTAGAAATTAACTATTTCTGACTTTTTAAGGGTTTGCTTTTTTGCGTCGGCGGTTTTTTAAATTTTTAATTCATACTTTTTAAACTAAGTACTTAATCAAGAACTGAATATTTGAGCTCAAAGTCAAAGTTAGGTGCAATAGTGGTCGAGATTTCTACACACAGTGACAATACTGTGATAAGATCTGAAGATATTGGAAACTGTTGAACCGAATCCCATCAAACATGGCTAAGAACCATCTCACAAATACCAGCTTTCAAACAAAAAAAACCGTATCGAAATCTTTTCATCCATTTTTGGAGCTACGACGCCACAGACAGACAATTTACTTATAACACCCCTCTGTTTGCATCGAGGATTAATAATAGACGGAGAGTCCACCGTAAAATTTCTTATGTATCGAATACACTTATGCTGGGTTGCAGAAAGCACTGACAATTACCTTAGTTTGTGATCTTATAATAATTGTAGTCCAAGCGGCAGGTAATAAATGAAGGGGGTTACCTGGGAAGTATTCCGAAGTTAGTTATATTTTGGTGTGTTGTTTGCGGGTACTCTGTGGAGTAGAATCTGAGTTTTCGACCGCGAGGACCCTGTGCTAACGTGGGGGGAGCCGAAAAACCGTGAAATTTTACCACCTTTTTTGCTTTTTTCAAAATCTTTCAGAAACAGTCGACTTAAGCAATTCTTTTATTATGTAATGTTTTAAAGAGGATTACATTTCCTACAATTTTCATTCCCACAAATTTTCTGTGGTACTAATGGTAAGCGCGCTGCAGCTTCTTGAAAATCACCCTCTCGGCTTTTTGTAACCTTGGTAACCAATAAGTAACATGTGTATTTTCAATTTAAAGTTTGATGAAGAACAAAATAAATAAAACTATTGAAAAGAACATTACATTTTAACCATTGGTTACCAAGGTTACAAAAAGCGGAGCGGGTGATTTTTAAGAAGCTGCAGCGCGCTTACCATTAGTACCACAGAAAAGTTATGGGAATGAAAATTGTAGGAAATGTAATCCTCTTTAAAACATTACATAATGAAAGAATTGCTTAAGTCGACCGTTTCTGAGAGATTTCGAAAAAAGCAAAAAAGGTGGTAAAATTTCGTGGTTTTTCCAATTACTCTGTGATCCACATATCAATTAGAAAGATTATTCTCTGAATATAAGTTCTTTGGTATCGAATATTGCAAAAAGTATATTTATTTTAAGGTCAAGTTCGACAAAAAAATAGTCGAAAATAACGACCCTCAACTCTGGTCTGCCCTTGTAAGTGAATAAAGTGTAACTGCAGAATATAAATGAAAAAAAAATATATGAATGAAATATTTTAATGTCACGCTCCTGAGTCGATTTCATAGCGATCCGTCGTTCTGACGGCATAAATTTGAAATCCAAGATTCAACAACCTTGATAAGTTGAGTCCGCGCCCACTCAGCGAAATAAATCGCTATAACGTTTTAATTTATTTAATTAAACAAAAAAATAATAATTAATTGAAAATAATAACCACGCAAATTTATTAAAACCTACGCCGATATTAATTGCTCGTCATTGGACAATGGACCCAAAGGTCTCATGTTTAATTCTGTATCGCATTATTCAAATTCAATGGTCAACCATAATGCATACACCTGTTTCCCTCAGCTTCGTGACTTCACTCACGTAAACGACTATTTTGTTAGCAGATTAACTCGCGTTAATTCGGTTTTTATAGAATGTTCTCTGTTATCACTTTCTCTTATTTTATTCATTTATCAGAACGAAATACATACGAGACAGTATTAACAATCTATCAGAAATGGAGATATAAATTTATAATAATTTTACAGACGTGGGACCGAAATACTTCAACAATTTATAAGAAGTGTGACAGAAACACTTCAACAATTTATCAGAAGTTGATTAGAAAAATTTCAACAATTATTTATCAGAAGTGTGATAGAAATTTTACTTCAAGAATTTATCAGAAGTGGGATAGAAATACTTCAACAATTTATCAGAAGTTGGATAGAAATACTAGCAATTTATCAAAAGTAGGACAGAAACACTTCAACAATTATTTATCAGAAGTGGGATAGAAATACTTCAACAATTTATCAGAAGTGGGGTAGAAATACTTCAACAATTTATCAGAAGTTGGATAGAAATACTTCAACAATTTATCAGAAGTTGGATAGAAATACTAGCAATTTATCAAAAGTAGGACAGAAATACTCCAACAATTATTTATCAGAAGTGGGATAGAAATACTTCAACAATTTATCAGAAGTGGGGTAGAAATACTTCAACAATTTATCAGAAGTTGGATAGAAATACTTCAACAATTATTTATCAGAAGTGGGATAGAAATACTTCAACAATTTATCCGAAGTTGGATAGAAATACTTCAACAATTTATCAGAAGTTGGATAGAAACACTAGTAATTTATCAAAAGTAGCACAGAAATACTTCAACAATTATTTATCAGAAGTAGGATAGTAATACTTCAACAATTTATCATAAGTTGGATAGAAATACTAGCAATTTATCAAAAGTAGGATAGAAATACTTCAACAATTATTTATCAGAAGTGGGATAGAAATACTTCAACAATTTATCAGAAGTGGGGTAGAAATACTTTAACACAAATGACACTGATCCGAACAGACGCATACACATTCTTGAAACACGTTCTCTTGTCTAGATGTCATACAAAATATCCGATATTTATATTTCGATTTTGACGAGAACCGTATCTTAACCCGAGCCAAGTTGGGTATGACTATGAAGTACTTTATTTTGAGTACCGATTGATTACCTGACTACCTGCAAGTCTCATCAACATCGGTCCACTGGTTTCCGAGTGAACGTAACACAAATAGAAATTAACATTTTGAAAACACGTTTAGATGTCATTTTCTCATCCAGGCGTCATACAAAATAGTAAATACCCAAAAAAAACCCGCAAGGAAACGCAATTACAGACAGAAGTCCCGTTACAATTTTATTTATACAACGTATTATTTCCAGCCAGACAAGTTTTAATAGATAGGGGAGATCTCAAACTTAGTTTTAAACAAAAATCAAGTGTACCTACTTTCATGAAAAAATCATTCGTAATAAAAGGTGTATCAGATAATTAATTAACAAAAAATGTCTGCCAGACAAATTTTTTCAAAAATGATACATCATTTACCATAAATTGTGTAAATGTCAAGCAGGTGTTTCAAAAAAGTAAAATCATTTTTTTTAGCTAATTTCAAAAAATCATTAAAATAGCAAATAACGAATTTTTACTTGTCTGGCGGGCGTAACATGTTTTTCAACCATTTTCAACTTTTAAATTTGAGGTGTTCGATGGGGTACCTTTTTGTACGATGGGAGCTTGAACTATATTGATTCAAAAATCCAATTTTGGAAAATTATATAATCATATCCTTTAAAAATAAAATGTTTATGGAAATATTTAAAGATATTACAACGAAATACCGTCGAAAAAAAAACATTAATTTTTTTAAACAAACTCCAAATATGTTAAAAAATACAATTTCATTGAAAATTCATAAGTTGATTACATTTTAATGCATAATCTGGTTCGGCTAGATAAGTTTTATTACTGGTAATCAAATGTGATAACACTTTATAAATAAAGCAATTTATAATAGACATATAGACTCTCGAGGTCAGCTTTTTATTTATCACTTTACTAGTTCAGTGGCACGTCTGATATTTCATATTTTCAAACATATGAACAGAAAAATATACGCATTTTAACTAAAAAACTATGCGATATAACAATATCATACCACTCAACTCTATAATATGATTCCAATCATCAGGCACCGGGGTGTAGTTCAAAGAGTTCCTAAAAAAGTTCATAAAATTATCCTCTTCTTTAAAAGAACAATAGAATTCAGGGCAGATCACTGATAAAACATTCATTCTAACCGGAAATAAAAAAATGATAACATAATCATCTACTATTAGATACCTACATAGGGTTGGCTACCAACGTAATGCATCTCTATAATTAAAGTTACATAAGCACACACCTATACGGCATACGCGCACGAGTTAACCCTGCTCCCCTCTTCGCCACATTAATAATTATTATGTATTTAACCTTCCCCTCGCGATAGAGTCATCGACTCATCAGTCACTCTACACTAAAAGGAAGTAAACAATTTAATAATGTTACGTACATAGTACGTATTACATATTTTAAACATGTGGCAAGTACCTATATCGAATTAAAAAAAAATAATACTATAGGAGTCCGTCATTTTGGATGTTCAATTAATTATTTAAAATAATAAATCGATCCATGGGCGCCGCAGAGATATTTTCCGGGGAGGAGTTACAAAAATAATAGTATATGCATGTTCTTATTAGTTTAACGGGGCGACGACTTTTTCTCCAGAAGAAATTTTCTTTTCCCGGTTTTCTAAGAGATTTCTTAGTTTTTTCCCTAACTACGTATGTAACTAGCAACAACAAATACAGAATTAAAACAGTTTATGTACGTTTCAGAGAAATTTCCTACCAACTTAAACTATGGGACTACATGCAAAGATTTTGTATGGCGCCTGCAAGTACCAAAGTTATGTTGGTCAACAATATTTGTTCAAGGTAGGTATAGGGAACGCTCGGCACGGGACTCCGACTTGACCGGTTTTTGTCACAAAAATCTCTGACTATACCACCAAAATTTCCTGACTGTTTTCTATGTTTTCCAGGAAGTGGCCACCCTGTTTTATTATATACAGCGTGTCCACACGAAAGCTTTCCACACATTTCATTGTTTTTCCTTTAGAGTTAGAAATTGGAACCTTTGAAGGGTTGGGCAATCGATATGGGGACACAACTTGACATAAGGCGCACACAGTGACACAACTTTGTTATTGTAAGTGGTCCCTACATTTCAGATGGAGGACCTTATTTTGAGCATTGTTCATGTAATAAAATACCAGCCTAAAGTGAATGGTTTCCATGAGATCAAAGTAGGAGAAATAACCAAATTTTTAACTTTTCATTAAAATGGGTCCGATTTGGCGAATGAAAAATGTGGACATATCTGCACGTTTTGAGGTCCCTAGAGTCCGAATCTACTGTTTTAGAGAGATGTATGTGTGTGTGTGTGGGTACGTACATAATGAACACCTAATTAGGTTTGCAGAAAGGTTCATTTAGCAGTTTTTTGTTTATAACAAAAAAAACTAAAAAAATTCATAATATCTCATAATATCGCATATCTCAAGGACCAATTGGGATATCGACTCCGAACCAATTTGATTCGACGCATGTTTGCATAATGAATACCTGATAAGGTTTGGAAAAAATTAGAATTGGCGGTTTTTTTATAACAAAAAAACTACTCTATAATGGTTGTAAAATCTTAACCTGTACTGCAAATAGTTTCTCTACGGTAGACTGGTGTCTAATCTTTAAGGACACCCAATGGGAAGTTAGCAGTGTGGTTTTACCCACACACCAAGCCTCTTTTTAATAGTTTTAATTTACAACGCAGAAGCTAATAGAAATTCCTGAATTTGGAAAATTTCCATGCGGATACGCTGTACATGTATAGGTAATATTTCCAGTAACTTATGATCTTATCGTGATACTTGATACCTTTCGGTCATTTTCCCTTCAACTATAATCTCTTCTTGAATTTGTGATAAACTTACAATTATTAATGTTATAATAAATAGTAACAGGACTTATGTCTGTAATTTCGTTTTCGTGTGGGTTATTTTTATTTAGCGTATACTGTACCGGCGTGCCGGTACAACATACCGTTATACGCTACCTTACCCTATATTATGCAGTACCTAGCTACTTATGTATATTGCGCTTTTAGACAAGTAGGTACTTTAAATTTTTCTTCTATCTCAGCTCAACTTTTCACTTTGAACGAAGTGTAATAAAAAAAGACAAGTTTTTTTATATAAAATACACTTTCCGATTTTTTAATGAATTATAGATAAAAGTTCTTTTTCTAAAAATAAAATCTGCATCTTGAGAATACATAATATATTAAAAGTTTATTCATATATGAAAATTGATAATAATTTAGTAAATCAGTGAATTAAACGTTCAGTTTTATGATACAGTGAAATCCTTTTAAGAACACCTCTATGAGATCAAGAAATGTGCACGTTCATACAAAAGACAATATGGCCAACTTCTGCCAATGTTGGGTATGGTTGGGCATATTGTGTGATCATCTGAATTTGTCCAGTATCCACACAGGATTGTTTGGCCAGCGTTGACCACACCCAATATTTAGCGAATATACACCAACGTTAAACAAAATGGATAGCGAAAATGAGGCAATTATTCCAAGCGCTTCACAGGTAATAATTTCTTGTGCCCAGCTCTTAATACATGGTTCATGCAACTCATAAATCACAATAATATAAAAAAACTGACAAACACGTAGTGAAAACTGTCCAGTTGTCTGGATGAAAACAAAGTCATATTTGCAAGTCGAGACCAACGTTGGCCAATCCTCTTGATGTGTGTTCAAAAAACTGCCCTCAAAGTGAATGTCTTCCAATTCATGGCGTTGACCATAAAAAAAACCATCCACAGGCATGGGAATTGCCCGAATGTCAACATTAGTCGACATTTGCCATGTCCGTCTGGAGCCAGCTTAATAAATTCAACCATTAGGACTGTATCACACATGCAGGAACATTATTATAAACGAATTTTAAGAGGATGTCCCCAGGGCCCAGAGACGAATTAAGCATTTGAAAACCTCCAAGCGAACATAATTTTGCAGACCCTGAGGCAAATAAAATTTTGAAAACCCTCAAGCGCAACATAATTTTGAGGCTCCCCTCTAAAAAAATTATATTTTTTTTTAATAAACAAAATGTTAAAAACAAAGAAAAAAACGGTCAAGGCGAGTCAGACCCGCGCCCATAGGCGACCCGCGCATCGAGGGTTCCGTATTATAATAAAAATAGGGGTAAAAAATTAACTGATTTAAAAAGTTTTTTCACTGATATTTTATTTTGTTCTTTTTAGTGTTTCAATTTTTTTTCTGTTTCAAATTTAATTAAATTAAGTATATTTTTAAAGTAAAAAAAATATATTAACAGTATATTCAATATAATAAAGTATTGGGTAATAAGGACCAGTTAAATGTATATATTCAATGAAAAAAAAAACCAAAAATATTGCGATCCGAAACCCAGGATCGAACCAGAGACCTTTCAATCTAAAGTCTAAAGTGTTATTCGGAGCGCGCATAATATAGTGCAATATAGCTGAAGTACGACCAGCCGTCTGCTATTGTACTGTACAGTGTACTACACAGTGCAGCCATAGTAGTAGAGAATTCTCTATAGTCTATATTATAATAATGTACTATGTGAAGGTATAATCACTATAACTACATTAATTGATTAAAATTAATTGATCATTTAATTCTAATTATTATTTGCCATTAACAACACACAATCTGGCTACCTCGTACCGTTTGTGAGACAGAACCCTGTGACAGACGGACGGACATCGTAGGTAGGGTAATAAGGTTCCACACGTGGGTAAGAAACCCTAAAAAACCATTATTTTCGGTTTTTTGAAGCCAACTACTATGTTACTGGCGCCGTACACTTCTTGTGCCTGTTCGGTGATTCGCTGCTACTGGATGTGTCTGGTCTCAATAATTGCAGAGTACGACTGTCCATAAAGAGGGATTTCACTGTATAAATAAAATACTGACATATTATACGTTATATGAATATGTGTAATTGTGTTTGTATGCGTGTACATGCATATTAAAGTGGGCATAAGCATAATTTCCCAGGAGGGGAAAATACACCAGCAGCAAATTCGGTCGCTGGTTTAAAAGATACTACTACTAGTACTTCTGTTGAAAGGCGAACTGAGATTGCATCACGTCTCCTTGTCCTTATATACACTCTAATTAAGTGAACTGATTAGTTCTGCCAGCTTAAACGTTCCGATTCTTTATTTTAAATGTTTGCAGAAATTGCATAACGACTACTCGATATCGTCGCGAAAATTACTCTACTCTACGGTTACCCGTTTAATTATAACTAGATACTAACGTCGGGAACATTCTCAGGAGAAAGTCTACGAGCTATTAGTTTTTGAAAATAATTTATTCCGAAATTCGCACTAATTTAGAATAATTTTGCTTTAATACTCGATACAACTACATTCTTAATTAATAATGCACTAAAAGCACTTGATTCAGTCAGAGTAAGTTCCTATCTGGTAAAAGAATGCCAGGAAACAATGCAAAACCTAGCGATAAAAAGAAACAGGGTGAACCTCATTTGGGTACCCGGCCATAGAAATATCTCTGGCAATGAATCAGCTGACGCATTAGCTAACGAGGGATCCAATACTATACTAATAGGACCTGAACCATTATGTGGTATTGCTAAAGCAACTGCCAAGCAGGAAGTAACTAAATGGCTTATAGATCAACACAAGTCATATTGAAATAATATTCCAATGCAAACTCACTCAAAGGCCTTTATAAAGGAACCTCTAAGGAAAATAACTGTAGAAGCACTCAAGCTTAGCAGGAACAATCTAAGAACAGTGGCAGGTCTACTAACGGGACACTGCCGACAACCAGTGTTGCCAACGATCAAAAGTGGCTCCCACTAGATGACAGATTGAAAACCACTAAAATTGAAAATGCGAGTGTAGCGACGTAGCGAGCAAAAATGTCATTGACAATAAGCAAAATTAGAAAAAAATTGTTTGGACAAATAAATTTTTTTTTAAATAATTATTAACATTTCTTGAGCATAATGTTTCAAGTCCCAATTTCTATATAAAAATACATTATTTTTCTTTGCAGATTCATAATATTGATAGTAAATTTGTCATAAAATGTGTATTCAAATTCTTTAAAAGTGACTAATTTTTTACTTATAAAAAATCAGAAAAAAAATTGCGTAAACAACTACATTATTTCCTGATTGAAATTGATTTTTTATAAAAAATAAATACATATAGGAAACATGCCGCGTGACGTCACCCGCACTGAGAACGACATTGCGCGGAGAAATTCAAACTTTGAAGTAGTAGTAGTAGTAGCATAACTTTGTTGTTTTTAAAGATATTTCAAAAATTCTTTCGGCATTAATTTTGTAATTTTTAGAACTATGATTTAAGACTAAAAAAAAAAATAACAAATGGAAACTTCCTGGTTGTCGATGACAACCTAAGCTTATTTTTAATAATGGGGTATTTTCAATCGATTATTATAATATCTCGAGATGTTATTCAAAATCTTTCGAAAGTTTTTTAGACCTTTAAAAATATCTTTGCACAATGAACTTGCAGTGTAAAGTCTTCTGCAATGAAGATTGCCAAGCATTATTTCACAGATTATAGTGAATACTTTCGTCTTTTATCTTCCTCTGTGCAATGAAGCACTGCATGCAGGTGATTCTCTCAGGTCCTAACAAAAGTTGAATATTGAATATTTCAATGTGACTAGTAAATTACACCTCCTTGGTAAATTCAATTGTCAGTACTCTCAGTTGTCGCGTCTCACTTAATTGTCATTACTTTCAAATTTCAGTGTTACCAAACTAACATAAGAAATTCAAATATTCCAAAAATTTTTAACACCAATTTTAATTACGAATAACTGAAAATAATCCAATATCACCAGATCTCACCAGAAAATTTCACAATACCACCAGAAATCCCACTGCCACTAGATGACAAATTTTTGCCACTAAGTAGGTAGCTGATTCCACCAGATCTAGTGGGAATCCCATCAAGTTGGCAACGCTGCCGACAACGCCCTATGTAGCAGATGCAACAAAGCAGAAGAAACTGCTGTACATATTCTCTGTAAGTGTGAAGCCATCGTACAGACAAGATACAAACACTTTGGATCACCCTTGATGCTTCCAAAGGACTTCAAAGACGTCAGTTTAATGAGGATTCTTGACTTTATATATAGCCTAGGAATCCTAAAACACTGATAAGAAACTAGGGGAGCACAATAGATCTTTTAGGTCGCGGTGGCTTCCTTCGGGTCCCTAACATTTAAATCTTAATTAATAACTTGACGGTGTTGCGATGATAAAACGAGAAGTTTCCTATTGCATTTAGGCCTACGATTTACGAAGGGCCCATTAGCTTCTCTAGGTCCCTAAAAGCAATCAGTCCATTTGACTTCCAAACGTGTGAGCCAAAGGTTTGTATTTGAAATGTATTGCAGCAGTTCATCACTACAATTAAGGATGTATGGCACCTATCTCTAATCATTGAGATGTGAATGAAATTTTTTTTAACTTACTTCTTAATATATCTGCAACAAGCCGTGAGGTGGGTCGTTTATTAGGACTAAAGTGCGACCCTTGAGGTCCACACGACGAACTTCCCAGTTTGATAAATATTTAATAATAATAATTAAATTAGATATTACACAGAAAAGTAATCATTTTAATCATTAAAACATCAATAATTAAAAAAAAAAAAAAAAAAAAAAAAAACGGCTGAACCGATTTTTATAAAATTTATGTCGGATCAAAATGACGTTAACACGCCTCGATTGACACCCTTACGAAGTCGATATAATTTTTTATTCGCGAGATATTGTGTAAAATCTACTTTTTTGGAGGTTATTTGGTTAAGAAAAAAGAACGGCTGAACCGATTTTAAAAAAATTCCTTTCAGATCATATTTACGTTAATACGCGTCGATTGGCACCCCAACGTAGTCGATATCATTTTTCGTTCTCGAGATTTCGTCTTAGAAAGAAATGGACACATACATACGTACGTACGTACGTACATACGTACACACACACACACACACACACACAGACATCTTTCTAAAAGTAGTGTAAAAATAGTGTAGTGACCTTGAAACATAAAAATTTTTTTTCCTTTTTGATTTCGATTTTCGGACCCATTACAATAACTTCCAATGGGAAGTTAATAAGAACCTACACAAAATTTTAGAACGGCTTACCGAATTATAATTTATGTATGTGTGTAACCTGTACTGAGGTAAAATTGATGCGTGTCCTATCTTATTGTTGCCGATCACCCTGTATATAAACGTCAGGCAAGAATTCTGGGAAGCGGTGTCTGCTTGCTGAACGAGTAACTACGCGAAGTTTCTAGAGAACGCGAGAAGCACTGGGCTTCAGCCACGCAGCGAATATAAACGAGTGAGTGAAGCGATCAGTCAATGGTGAGTCGGCAATCAAGTGGATCAGTGATATAAATAGTTCCGCGATATAAATACACCTGATAAAATAAATATTAGTATAGTCAATTGTATATAATTAAGTGTTAATAACCGTTTAGTTATTGTTTACTTGTGTTGATTGTTAGAACTGATTTTTCGTTGTTGCATTTATTGTTATTGTATTTTTAATTATTGTAAATAAATATTTATTCCGCCAACTCAGAAAACAGTTTTGTAACATTATAGTATACACAGCAAGAGACACACTTGTGTCTGCGACTATACGTGCCATACATCCTTAAGATACATCTTTGAATAGTCCTCTGTCATATAAAGCAATCAGTGCCATACTATGGCTATTGGCTACATGCGTGGAGAAAAGGTATCTATATTAGCCGATAAAAGTGCACCGTGTCGCCACGATGCGGACCTTGATTAAACTAACACGAGAGATTAACGGATTAATTCTTTGTTTTGGTTACTTGTTAATGAGCCATTTTCCAGAGAGTAGTTCTTTCAATTATCCATGAGAGGCAGCACTTCTGGTAGAGACAAACATTATTTATTCCCCGTTATAAGTGTCGTGTCATTTTAGTGGTATAACTTAATTATTTAATTAATTTAATACAATAATAACTTAATAATTAAGTTATACCACTAAAATGACACGACACTAACGGGGAATAAATAATGTTTGTCTCTAGCAGAAGTGCTGCCTCTCATGGATAATTAAAACTTGAAAGAACTACTCTCAGGAAAATGGCTCATTAAAATGAACAAAGCTAAACAAATAAAATATTGTGCCGTCCCGCAATGCGAACATTTACAAGACATTTTTTACGGCACGAAAATATATCACAGTACACAATTTACAAGCGAACAAACTATTGACATTTGAACACAAATCTCTTATACAACCATCTTGGATGGAACGTTACTGCTATCTGTAGGGAACTTTATTCGCGAATATTAAAATATAGCAATGTCAAAAATAATAAATATCCCATTATCAAAGAAATAGATCGGTTCATTTCGGCACCAATAGACGCTGATGACCTCAGCTGTTGAGCGTCTATAATCTACAGTCTATGTATCATATCGACACGTAATGTAATTATACAAATAATCAGTAATTATAGATCATTTATTTATTTTTTCAAGTTTCGAGCCTTTTCCGAGTAGCTCTTTGGTGAGTGGCATTAAAATTAAGATATTTAGTACAAAACAAAAACATAATTTTAATAAAAATTGTAACAAAATTTTAAGTGCAGTCCTGTCTTTTAACATAATATTATGTATTATCAGATGTTTGCTTCTCGCTGAAACAAGTCTATACTTGTTTCAGCGGGAAAAGATAAAAGTGAAAACAAAACCACGCCCGTAACACGTAACATCGTGTACGGGGAAGTCGGGGAAATACAGCTAACAGTATCGGCCATCGGGCATTACTACAAACTTTTTTAACTGACTTCTTACGCTGTGGCCTGTGGGCTGTGATGTGTCAAAAAGTCACATTTACCTTAAACGAATCACACGCCGTTGCTCACTCTTATTAAAATCAGCCGAACTACTGGACCGATTTAAGTAAAATTTATATGGAACCAACTTCGAGGTATACTCCTATCAGTCTATCCAATAAAACAAGAATCATCAAAATCGAACTACTCTGTAAAAAGTTATGCGTGGTCATACATAAAAAAATAAAATATACGCGTCGACTTGATAACCACCCTCCTTTTTTTAAGTCGGTTAAAAATCATTTGAGTTTATAAGTATCTGAACAAAAAATTAGGAAATCCCACCAAAAACATACATGTAAAAAAACAGGTCAAGTTCTCGTCACGCACACATGTGTTTTGTTATCTGAAAAAAAAAAACTGAAATGTAGAAATAATGCCAAGTTCCTTGCCTACACGTTGTTGGCAGTGTTTTGATAAGCACAGAAAAATATTATGTCAATTGACTTTAGAAGCGCATATCTCACCAACTATTGACTTAAATAAAAAAGTCATTTTGAAACTTTTTCATCATTTTCGAAGACCTATCTAACGATACCCTACACGCTTATGTGCACTGGAAATTTTTATTTCATCCCTCATTTACATGTAAGTATGGAGTGCCACGCCTAATTTTTTTTTCATAATTTCACTACATCACTGTATAGCGGTTCATAGAAGACACCTACCTTCCAAATTTCATCTATATAGTGCCAATTCTCCGAGTAAAATGGCAGTGAAATACGGACGGACGGACAAACGGACAGGGCGAAATTTTTCCGTTTTTGCCATTTGGCTACGGGACTCTAAAAACCAAATTACAATATGCAAAAATTAAAAAAAACCGATAACTAGATGATACAGGTGTAAACTTTTTTAAGTCCGCGACTACATACATGGTCGATGTTTGGACAGTGTATTTTACTTTATTTACTTTGTAATTATGTAAAAAAAAATTGTTCCGGGGAATGGCCCTCGTTCCACCCTCCGCAAACCCGCCACTGGAGAGCAGGCAGAACAGCTGTGCGTGCATTGTTCTACATTTTGGTCATAAGAAGTCTTCCACCTGCACATTTCTACACTGACATCATTTTTATGAAATATGTTATATGAATAATATAAAGTAACCTTGGCACGTGCTAATACACAATGCACATTTATCACTGATCTCTGTAATGCCTGGATAGAAAATGCCTAGAAACTCCAGGCTCCACTGTACTAGTGAATTGAAAGATACACCAGCGAGGTCCTACAACTGGAGAAACTTTTAAACAAAACAGGAATTGTAAACAACATTTAATATTATAAGCCTTCCCTTCCCAAAACGCCCCAAATATCACCGCGACAAACAGTTTACTCATCCCAATATATCTTCAGTTTTCCCCACAAAAAAAGAAGAACATATATACCACTGGATCCGCTTTCTGCTTTGTAACTTAAGTGTCTCTAATTAGCCACTTTTTCATTTTTTATTATCACAAAAAAAGAAAACTATATTTATTTTAAATGTACACAATAAGTCCTTGTAAAGAACGAAAGACAAAAAAAAAACAACAAAAGTTGAGCTATAGAAACTAATGACATCAGTTGTTGAGGGTTTATATCTACAATCTCTCTCTCTCTCTCTCTTTCTCTCCAGTTCAGCTGAAAGATTGATTCCAACCAGCTCCAGACTTTGAAAGTTCCTTTCAAATATCGTTGTAAGTGATCCTAAGGTACAACGATGTGGCCACGCCGCATAAGAACCATAAGAACGCGGGGGTGGTTTTATTGGTCCCCAGAATAGATGCAGTGTAAGGCAGACACGTCCCAGAAGTAGATCAGGTCGGCGGAGACGTTGGTCACCATTGTCACGGGATTTCTATGTAGTTGACGGCGGCGGACACCGCGATGGAAGACGACATTTACTAAGACAAATGGTCAACTGTGATGGATGGCCCGGGATCACTCAAATGCAACAGAATTCCACCAGGGCTGAACTGAAGTACAGAGGATCCTCGTTGTAATCAAGATCAATGAAATGTCACGTAAAAATCTCTAAAATTAGACAACATCGATTTTTCAAATTGTGAAAATAACAGTTAATTTTTAAGCTCATTGAATTAAAATTTCCAGACGCAGTACGCAAACGACCGACCAGGCATTAATTACAAAAAGATTGAAAAAAAAGTCATTGCAAATAAAATGACAGCAAAAATATCACACAGGGTCTAGCAGCACCTGAGTATGATATGAAGGGATGTGATTCTAAAGTTAAACAGCTAGGCCAAAATTATTGATTTCTGGATTTATAAACGCGTTATCTGCCTGATCTGTAGATCAAAATCCGATCAAAAATATGAAAATAAAGTTTTACTGGGAATTGAACACAGTCATAAAAAATACTATTTATACATTTTTTCCAAATTTACTCTATAAAAAGTTAAGAGCGAATTTTGTGATTCAAATTCATCTTCAAAAGAAGACAAATATTGTTTATTTTCAAGCGAAATTATGTGGAAATTGCTCTAAAAACATTTGTTTTTTTAAGGGAATTTTCGTACGTTTTTCGTTAAAAAGATTATAAATAGGAATAGGTATTTCCATTTCCAGAAAAGTAGCAAAATTGACTTTCTACTATTTACAAAGTCAAAGCAAAACTTTAACAAAATTTAGATGATTTCAGTGTTTTCCCATTTTCGTTCAGATTTTGATTTGACTATTGGGGACCAATATTAACTTCAATTGTATATCTAGATTCTAGATGCGTAATGGGGTATATTACAGAGGAGTGACGACAGTATGTAAAAACGAGCGATAGCAAGTTTTTAGTTACACGAGTCATAATACCATTACGCGCATGAGATACATAATATGGTATTTTTTGCCAAATCCATTACAAAATACCTACTTTTCACTTCCTTTTCAGTATTTTCAAAAAAATTTGACAGGTAATTTGCAACGCCATCTTGACATTCACAGCAGCTCCGTGAGTATTTAATAGCAGGCGGATAGAGCGAATAAACATAAGTTACTATGGCAACCTGTGCAATTTGCGGACATATTCCAGATGACGTTGTTACATTCATTTTGGGTAACTTCACTGCTATCCGCCATTTACTTTGTATCCACTTAGCTGTCCGCCCCTCGGGTATTCGCTTCAGTATATCGTGATCTTTCATTCTGTAAATTATCAAATGCTATCCCAACGACGTTGATTAAAAAAAAACTCTACTTTCACCCCTTACATCTACCCCCCCATATTCACTGGGCTGTCCGCCAACACAGAAACGTAAAGTCCATAAATTGTATTGGAACATATTACCGTAAAATTTGTCCATATTCCGAATGATGACACAAACTCGGCTCCCACTCTCCTACTATATTGAAATTGAAAACACTTTCTGCACGTTTGCCTGTTAAATGACCCAATACAGGCCGGTATACATGCATGGAAAGTGGCTATTTTGTAGTAGGTATAATGTACCTTTTAAGTATAAACAAATAATTTTTATATTATTTTTTGTGAATTATTATCGTTCCATTGACCGTAATTTTTAATACCGTATGGTTATAAAAAAACAAAAAAAAATCGGTACAAAATTTTTAGTAGGTACCTATCTATAACATAAACACGGTCGTTTATTGTAGTACCTACTACAACTTATACACTTGAGGGCTCACCGTTCCCACAATGTTCTAAGACTGGTGCACTCCCTAATTCGGTAACAAGCTGAACATACAATACGCACACCTAGGTGATTAGGTGCATAATACTTATCTTGTTAAATCATTATTTCGAACACTCATGCGTCACTGACATTACAAGGCGCCTAAATGCAAACTTATATTTCATTTCTGATTAAACGGCCCACACACGATTCAGAGATGTCATTTATCCCAACGGTCTTCAACCTACGGTTAATGTTTCGAGACGAGACCGAAACTAGGGGGGTATCGGTTAGTTTCATGACTTTGATTATATCGTCTCGTACTCGACAGGATGGTCTCGGTGAGCATGCTATCGATACATGTTTTCGTCAACGAGTTCCAATAAATTAATATATTCTAGACATATCAGATTTCTAAATAATACATACAAATATGACATTTAGACGCTAATATAGGTAAGTGATCAGATGCTGTAATAAAAGACCCCGAAGCCGAACTGTAGCATTATATGTATTACCATTTGGAGTGCTATACACTAATTTAAAAATGTTCCCGTCGTCATCGAAAACTGGGATCTCGAAAACTGTAAACAAATAGCTAATAATAATCAAACGATTTAAACCCCCTAATATCCCCAGCGTATATGCACTTAACAATTAGTGAATAACAAATAATTATTCCCTAATCCCTAATAATTGTTAAGTGAACGCATTTTGGATACTTATTAGGGGTTTGAATCGTTTCATTATTATTAACAATTTAATATTGCTATCCACAGTTACTCAAATCCTGTATTTGATTAAGAGGCACTATAATACAGGGTGTATCCAAAATGCTTGACCAAACTTCACGAACACGATGTATGGAACAAAACAGTGAAAAAAGTTCCTAAAGACATGTGTCCAGAAATGTGTACTTAAAAAGTTACACGCAAATTTCAAAACTGCGATCTATCACTAACATTTTTTTATTGAAACAGCAATATTCATTAAATGTTCGTTAAATGCGCTATGGTTACAGTATATGCTCGAAATGTCTTCCTTCAGCAACAATATACAGGCTTCGCATCGACGTCGAACCATTGATTGTCGAACTCGCTCAAGAATTCCGGGGGTACTTCCGGACTACACTTAGTTGATGACTGTCACTTAGTTCCTAAGGAACAAAACGCAATATCTAATTTAAAAACAGCAGATTTGATAAACTCGGATAAATGGTTGAAATAACAACTTTATTATTCGCTTGTATCAATTTTGAAATTCGCGTGCAACTTTTTAAGTAAGCATTTCTGGACACATGTCTATAGGAACTTTTTTCACAGTTTTGTTCCATACATCATGTTCGTGAAGTTTGGCCAAGCATTTTGGATATAGTCTGTATAACTCCCATCGTCTTCGCGACAGTATCGGTGCTGTTAGCCATCATGTATCGTTAATAAAACTATGATGCACAGCATCTACTATTCGTATCGTATAGTCGTATACCATCGCGAAGTTTCTTAACAGTCCTTCGCACGAAGCAGTCCAGTTCACGTATTAGAGAAGCATGTATGATTCGTATAATTTAGGTATTACGAATCAAGATGCTCTACGGTCTACAATATTGTTAGAAAACTCGTTTTCGTGAGTTGGCGGAATGAGATTGATCACGCGATTGTGTATTTACACACAATTCGTAACAATTGAACTATATACAAGTGACATTAGCAACCAACGAAATTGTCAATTCTAACAAGTGAAATAAGACTCGGGTCGCAGTGCCAATAACTCTGCCAAGGACACATATAGTGTACCTTGCTACATGACAGGCCTTGTGGCTTTATTATGATGAGACTTAAGTTTGTTTTAGGACAGAAATGAACAATTTAACCGCTTAATACATCCAATTAGAAATAATCTTTATTTTTCCTAATTTCAATATTATTATCAAGGCAACCTCTGTACCACATTAAATGACACCCGTCAGCAAATATATCATTATCCGTATAACTAGTGTTTTCATAAAATTTGTAAGTCCGGTCCTGTCGTGCCGATTTTGTTAAACATAATTATACGCAAAAACACATTTGAATCTCTACTATAAGAGCGTTAAATTCCAATTTTGACACAAGTTCACTGAGATTTATATACTTCGGTCAATTTTTGAGTCCCATTTACGTTCATTGTTCATTTACCCGTCAAACACTACGCTTAATATGATCCGCATATGGGCCGCATTTTAAATTGGATTCCGTGCGGTGATGGATATCCAACGTGTCTACCAAATTTCGTTCAAATCCCTACTTATGTGGCTCTCGTGAGTTATGCACGCGTGACATCACACACGTCACACACACTGAGTGACACAATATATATCACATAAACATTGCCAAAAATGGTGCCAAATTGTTCAGGAGGCTACGAAACGTCGAGACAATTTTAGCTCCGACCTCTAGGTCTCTCAGCATCCGTCCGACGCCAATAGTGTCATGCGCCATATGGCAGAGTACACGAAATAACTTTGTCGAGTAACGATTCGGTACTAATCGAGCCAGGCTGATGTAACCCGTTAACTCGGTAACGAATACATACAAGGATTATGCTACTGCTGTAATTATTTATGATACAGCCTTTATTTATATCAGACGCACTCTTCGTCGCGACAGTATCGGTGACTGTCGTATCCATACACGATCACTGATTGCACTGATTGAGCCACGCCGCTGGCTATATTCCTGCGTGGCGTAACTCAGTGGTACCTTCGCGAAGTCTTCTTAGCGTTGTCCAGAATGTTCGTGTAGGCAGCAGTGCATGTTCAGCGAAGCAGACACCGCTTCCTGCCTGACGTTTAGGTATTCCACAAGGTGCTCTACAGTCTACAATATAAGCGATACGAAAATTTGACAAAGAAAAAAAGATGGTTTTAGTGATTTTCTTTTTATCCATAAGAAGAAAAAATTGAGTTTGAGAATAGCCGAGCGTGTAGCGATGTTGTTGTTTATATGGCTCATCTATTACAAGCTCCCAGTTCCCAGGTTTCTATTCTGAGAACTGGTAAAAGTATCAATTAAATTTTCAATTTTAAAAAATAACTAATTGAAATTTTTAATTGGCACTCCGTCTAAATAACCCGGACTGTTAATGGTCTTTAAAAAAACTGTTTCTATTTTTTATCCCACTCATTATCTTCATATAGTGTGTGTATGTATATATGCAACGTATTCTAACCTCAAATTTATTAACAAGACATAAGCAGTACCAATAAAAGCAATTAACGGTTTTTTTTCGTTAAACAATTGATGTGATGATGTGTGCAACTGGTCCATGCTATATAAATGTTACAATGTACGCACATATACATTGACAGAATAATGAGATGAGCGTGAAAAAGAGACGTTCAATGCCGGAGGAACTCATCATGAGTCATGACCGATGTCACCAACTGTCAACCGATAGACAGCCTGCACCGTTATAAGGGCACATCATGATAGGAAAACTTGGCTGACACTTTTAAAAGCACACCATCATTTATTCCGCTGGCATCGTCACTTCAACTTAAAGCTTGCAACATGAGATCTGGCTGAATGATTAAATAACAACTGATAAATATTTTGCACATTATATCCTAAAACAGCGGTTCTTAAACTCATGGGATCAGCGGCGCTCGCGAGGAGGACGCTAATAAATGAGGACGCTAATAAATAATCAATACTTACTAATATCTATATAGATATATATAAAAAGACTCGGGTTTGAGTCCCGACGGTGACATAGGTTTAAAAGAAACTTTTCTAGTATTGTCACTGTAACGTTACGTCATTCGATGGGTGTTCTTAAAGGCAGTATTACACGATGCCTCTTTTTCGTGAGCTAAAGCATGTGTAATTGCATGCATCTACGCATGCAATAGGAGGCAAAAAACGCATACTACTTGAGTTATGCATCATAGTATTCACACATACGAGTTCGTTTCACTGAAGTAATGGATGTGGATTTACTGTTTAGAGGCACAGTGTGTCAGTGTGCTGCATTTATTATAATAGCAAAGAACAAAAAGCGTAAACGAAGATGGTGGATCCCGGAATTGTTGGAAAAAAACTTCTTTTTTGGAGAAAATGGTCTATTTTTTCCCCTAATTCTCGTAAGGTGTCACAGAATGTTTGTGTCATTCTGTAACACATTTATATACTACTTTAAACGTCGTCTGCTAGATGCCATTGCAGCTACAAAAAATTAAGATTTCAGTCAAAAACGCAAACGAATCAGGTAAAAATCAATAGCCAATAAAATTATTCATAAAGGCCTTGAAACGTAATATGATGTGAAACCGGCAAAAATGTTATTAAAAATGTTAATCATTGTTAAAAAATGTATGATATACCTAAAACATTATTACATTTATCTTATTTTCTTTACAGATTGGTATTGTTATTTAGGGTTATCTATATTTTGTAATCTGCTGTATAAATTTTCCATCGTGGAAACTTGAATGAAATAACTAGTTGAAACAGCATTGTCTTGAAATCAATTCTGTCTATGAAATATGTATAAAATATATGAAACCAATCGATAAAGTTTATCTATTATGGAATTAACTGAACGAGATATGTAACATTATAATATACATTTAATGCAGTGGTATTAAAACTGTGATACACGTACCCTATATAGGGCCTATAGTTACGCGATCCACTAGCCACAGTTATAGGCATACGACTTGACGCGCGAAGCTACAAAACTTCAAAAAAGTGAAATTAAAAATTTACAAGCTTCTTTTGTTCCACCTCTAAACAACATAGGCATACGCAGTATGTGAAAAGTCAAATTAAAACCTCTATTTGTATGTCTGTCTCCCTCCATGCCAAAACGTCTCTATTAAGAGTAGGTATGCAAAATATATTTATATCGGTTGTTTTAATATTTATTTTATATAACTGCGGGATAACAACGTTTACGCGAAGGAAGCCGCGCTCAAAAGCTAGTAGGACGTTAAAAATCATTAAAAAGCATCACAAATCACGTTTTCTTTTTAAACAAAATTTACAAAATCGAAATTATTTGGTTAATATTTCAACAAATTCTTTTGCCAGACGATTATAACTTCCGTCATCAAGCCTCTATAATCTACATTCTACATTATAATCTATCTAGAACAAAACTCGCAAATCGCAATATAATTTTATATACCTAGGTTTATTTTATTTATCGTAATCAATGTTTTTGATGTGAAACATGGCGCGGGTTTCGTTTGAATGGAGCGACGCGTCTTCACATATCTATATGTATACTGTTACACAATTTACGTGTGTGGGTAGTTATTTACGTGTGTGTGAATTGCCTGGCGATTTTCAGCCGTTTAGGGGGGTGGGGGAGGGGGTAATAAATACAAGATACTCGCTATGTTACGTGTGTGTGTGAACATCTGTGTATTGCTGTTTCAATACTTTCAAAGGGAGAGAGTTTCTCGCGGTGTGGGGGGGGGGTTAATAAATCATAAATTCTTATCTCTGGAACTACTGAACCGATTCTAAAAATACTTTCACTATAATTATCTTCGCAGGGGGAGAAATTCTCGCGGGGGAGGGGTAATAAATAATAAATTCTTATCTTTGGAACTACTGAACCGATTCTAAAAATTCTTTCACTAGTTATCTTCGCAGGGGGGAAATTTCTTGCGGGGGTGGGGTAATAAATCATAAATTCTTATCTCTGGAACTACTGAACCGATTCTAAAAATTCTTTCACTATAATTATCTTCGCAGGGGGAGAAATTCTCGCGGGGGGGGGGGGGGTAATAAATAATAAATTCTTATCTTTGGAACTACTGAACCGATTCTAAAAATTCTTTCACTAATTATCTTCGCGGGGGGAAAATTTCTTGCGGGAGTGGGGTAATAAATCATAAATTCTTATCTCTGGAACTACTGAACCGATTCTAAAAATTCTCTCACTAATTATCTTCGCAGGGGGAGAATTTCTTGCAAAGGGGGTAATAAATCATAAATTCTTATCTCTGGAACTACTGAGCAGATTCTAAAAATTCTTTTACTAAATTATTGTCTTCACACGGAGAGAGCTTTGAAAATGTTTCACATCTGCCAGGCGTCCCACGACGGCTCACATTTTTTTTGTGTATTGTTTCATAGTTAAAATATTCCATATTTTTTTACAAAAACAATCTCTCTAAAGGTTTATAACTCTCCTATACTTTTATCAAAGTTCAATATTAAATGTCAAATTAAAAAAGCTCAAAAACACTGTCGAAAGCACAGTTTATTCGTTTATGTATATACTTACATCGACGTAACATTACATAATATTTGAAAATGTGCTTATAAAAAATCCGTTGAACGAGAGGCACGAGATCTTTGTTGAGAATTTAATCATTTTCGTTAAATTCAGTCAATGTAGACTTGATATTTACAACAAACAAAATTCCATGCAATTCATTTTTAGGAAGGTAAATTGAATCATAAAGCTGAAAATTCTTCCGAGCCAATAACTTTTCTTCATCCGTTGGCTTCGCATGAGCTTTCCATAACCCGGACAAGCTCGTTGCATTACCGGTGAAATATTAAAATTGAGAAAACTAGAATCTCTTTAAAGATGGGATGAGTAATATATACATACACAGTACATACTACGTACCTACAGCAAATTTAGTTACCTACAACTGCTGCACATAATATGCATAATATACTACATATAAAATATGATGGGGGTTTGAGAATTGTTAAAGTTACTGATAACGTCATAGTCCATAGACCAAGATGGCGGCATCAATCCGGTTACATTTTGACAACGAGTTACTTCAAGAAAAGGGTTCCCGGTGGCGGCCGTTTGCTCGACTTGGCAGGGCCACTACCGTGGCCCCAGATTCACGTTAGAAAATAGCAATAAAATGTAGGGTGATAAAGTATTTTATAAACACAATCCAGAATAATGAGAAAACATTGCAAAAGAACCGTATATAAAGCATCAACCAGGGAGTGCGGAAGAAAGCAATTAGACGAAAAACATAATGAGTGAAATAGAGCAATTAAATATAAATGACTTATTGGAAAATGAAAGCGTTGGTAAAATGGAAATAAAAAAGAAAATAAAAGAAAAGGCAGAAACAAGAAGTAGACAACTAGCTAGTATAATGTGGGAAAGGAAACGTCTAGTTATACAAAGAATTCCATTTATGAAGCAGGAGCGTAGTACTATATTAATTTCTCGGATAAAAAATAAACTAAAACCTGCGACTCCGAAAAAGTAGAAAATATGAAAAGTAGTCAGGTAACTAAAACTAACATCTTTTTACCCGACTACTTTCCACATTGGAAGCTAATTGTTTTCTACTTCTTCGTAGTCGATTTTAAGTTTTTTAAACGTTTATTTTTATATTTAGAACTTTTTAGTTTTGGAATCCACTCGTCAATCCCTTTCATTTGACACTTAACCCGATATTCATTTCTATTTCGTTCCTTCAGTAGTCAATAAATTTACGTTCATCATTTCCCATATTGGATCCGTGGTGACGTAATTACCCTATGGCCTATACTAACAAGAACGTTATCAAGACGAATCGATAGACTTCTTATATTTTGTCAAAATCCATCCAGTAGTTAAGAAGCTGCGAGGGAACACAAACTTATACATAAATACATAGACTCTTAAATACATAGACTCTTAAACTCATAACCCTTCCTTTTTCGCAGTAGGGTAAAAAACAAAGTGGCAGCGAATTTCAGTATTCAACCTGATACGACGGCAGCAAGCAATTCGAATGTGTGTTAGATTTTTATTACAATGTTGCCAGACAAGAAGTTTTTTCCCTAAATTTAATCACATTTGAAAGCAAGGAAATTTAGATGAAAGAAATGTTTCGTGAAAATGATCAGGGGATTTTTCGCAGTATTTTGCCACCATGATGATGGCAAAGTGTTTTTGGGCGAGCGGGACAAAAAAAATCGCAAGAGGGGAATAAGTGCCATTCGTGGGCGTGTATACGTACTATGTAACTATATTGTGCTAAAACATACGATAGCTCTTCAATTGAACGCAGGAGCGAGGTCATACCTACGAAAAGTATTTTAAGGGAATATGTCTAAATCTGAGGAAATTAATTTCGCAATGAGGGGAAACAATCACCGTCAACTGGCAACATCGATTTGGAATGAGAATGAAGCGTAATGAGATGGCAATCGATAAGTCAGCATTTGTAGCCACCCTAGTGCGCTTAATAAAACGCTTATATAACAAATACTAAATTTAACATTTAAGTACATACTACGAATATTTAAATTAAATTATATTACACAAAACCGTTCATACATGTATTAACGTAGCCCCCAGCATTTTAAGTCACGCGAGGCGTTTGTATGGATTGACAGTAGGGACAACTATGTATTTTTACATTTCTTAGTTGATCATGCGCATAATAACTATTAGCCAATTGCAACTTGTAAGTCCTCTTCTGTTGCATTGACGGGAGAATAATGCACAAGAGACTTGGACTCAGAACATGTATACTGTATAGCTCCAGGAACCATGTAATCTGTCCTGAGAATTGAGATCCTTATATTTGCTTAGAACGCATCTTAACACGTCCATACTCCGGCATATAGTTTAATTTCATCACAAAATTTGTCGCCATACGTCAAGTCCAACAACGGCCATAGTATTAAGGTACGTGCAGTATGGAGCTGGGATTCTAGATGGTAGCGTAGATCATAGCAGGGCTTGCTTAAATTAATGCATTGTTATATATGCGAGCGTACACAACGAAGCAGTGAGTGTAGCAGGTATAAGCGCTGTTACAAGAGCTGCTAGATACAAGAATGTATCTCACCATTCTTTCAGCGCGCTGACTACTACAATCAATGTGTCACAACTGTCAAATGGCCGTTACAAGTTTCGCAATGGATGTGACTAGTTTAATAAGTGAAATTTTGCTAGTTTTTATTTAATTTGCTTTTAATTTTTTCTAAGACGTATTTAAAAGTGTTTTAGGTTCCATACGTAAATATTCAAAAAATCGGTTTGGGTAAAATTTTAATTCTTGGTATAAATGATGAAATTCGCCATGTTTAGATCGTTTTCTATTAATAGGGTGGACATGATAGCTCCTACCCGAATTTGTGTTTAAAATATACCACTTTGTAGCAGAAGAACGCAAATATTCATCTTCGCTATCTGACATTTCAAACGCGATTTAAGCTTGTATCAAAGCTTCGTTGTGCAAACCTATAAGCGCTTATAATTTCAGCCACCATCTACCATACATGCTACCATCTAGAATCCCAGCTGCGTACTGCACGTACCTTTAGTAGGGTCGTTTCCGAATGAGAGTGTTATATTGAGCGTTTGGCATATTCGGGTAGCCTCGACTGGTAGGAATATGCTTCGTAGTGTTAAACTACGAAGCATATTCCTACCAGTTTGGACTTTAGAACTGTTGAACGAGATCGGTCCGCAATCCGCGGGCACTCATGATAATGTCATTTCTTTCCTTCAATGCAAAGGATGTCAGTGAAACAGTGGAACGATATAGTTTTTCGGACATGTTTCTCGGAAACATGTTCGCTCAAGAAAGAAAACGTTCCATGTTAGTTCCGTCTTTAGAACTGTTTTGCGCAAGCCGATACTTGCACAGAGATGTACAAAATGGTTTTTAAAAAGCATTTAAATACAAAATGCAAAATACTTTTCAGATTTACTATTTCAAATGCAAAATACCAAATAGTTTTGCGTTTTGTATTTCAAATGCTAAATGCAAAATAGGTATTTTCAAAATACTTTTTCAAAATAAAATACCTTTTCCCCAAATTTCAGATATTTTTATTTATTTTAGGTATTTATCATGAGAAATAGAGACACAATCCCGAGCCGAACAAAAACGTCTAATAACATGGTACCTTATGCATGACATTTTGGTCATATTTATCAGTACGCGTATCAATAAATTCTGTTATGTTATTAATAATAATAATAATACTCACTTAAAGTCACATAAGGCGCGCACTCTGACCAAAGAAGAAAAAAGGGCGCGCATGGCTAGCATGGGCCTCTATCGGTCAAATTCGGCAATACAAGCGTCATTCGTTTCATTTCATTTTGTTTGACTGGTGATGTTGGCTAAACTTAATCACAAAGTATTTTGCATTTTGTATTTGCATTTTAAATAGAAGTATTTCAAATAAATCGCATCTCTGTACTTGCACAATATGTATCGGAGAAGCAGCCCTCTTGATTGTTGCAGGGTATAGAAATGAAATGTGTCTCTTTCAAACCGTCATATAACATAGAAATAGGGCACATCAATCAACTCAGCCGCCGGCAAACATGATTAATTTTTATAGTCTCATATTAATAACGTTAACCGAGTAATAAGTCTTCGCATTTACATAGTATTTAATATTACTTTATATGTACGCCATATACAGTGTAAAACACCGAATTATATTTTATTATATAACATTAATGGTCAGCCATTTACAAATAATTTGTAAAATTTTATCTATATTTACCTAACTGCAGGCTACAATAAACACTGTTGGCAGAGCAAAACCGGCTCTTAAGAGTATTCGATACCGGAAACGGTCCTGGCTCTCCAGACGCTATTTTTGAAGTTAAAGGGTTCGGGTAGACGCCAAATGAAGGACCAAGAATCACACTACAGATTCCTCAGGCGAAAAATTGAACAATATTTTCCTGCAAACTTAGTTTAAAAAAAAAATTACCTAAGAAACCTTTTACGTGTAGGTAAAACTTTTTTGTAGTCTGATTCTTTGTCTTCCATTTGGCATTTACCTGAACTTCCTAGCTTCAAAAATACGATTGGGACGTTCAAAACGCCGGACCTCTATTTCTGAAAAATCTAAATTTTCTAACGCACTGTGTTTGCTGCCTCTGTCTCTGAAGTCTTTAACTGTTTCTCTGACTGTACCTATATCTATAAGTGCTGATTTAAATTTTTCGTCTTTTAACGGTCCTCTCTGTCAAAACTTGTCGATGTATTAACCCTTATGGTAGAATATACTCTTAATTAATTATAAAACAGTGTATTTGCTCATACAGCCAAGACTTTAAGACTACAAGTAGGGATACACAGATAACCTGCACTATACGCATTAAATCAATGCGTGGCTTTTGCGCTGAATGACTAAATTCCACCTAGTAAGAACGCTTACTCGCTAAGAATCCATTTCCTATAATGTATGAGTATGTTAATATTGTATGAGCAGGATAATCACAAATTTGATTATCTGATTTTTTTAACTGATCAAACGAATAAATTTTGGTATTTGTTTACTCAACGCCACCAAGTAATATATGTTGCGCGCCATTTAGTAAACAAACCTAGACACAATTTTTATACATAAGACGCATAGCTTAGAGCTTATAGATTATGCGTAACGGGAGCCGAGAAGGGATTATGGCGCGCAATAGTGGTTGAAAACAGCAAAGCGGAGAAGGGGAAGAGTTCGAGCGCTGACTTAACAAGCAACGACTTAACAAAAGATTGCTGTAGAAAATTCTTGGAATTTGCAACAGATGCTTTGGCTACAAAAAATGAATGGAAATAAATCAATATTGATATTTATAATTTTGTAACAGATACTTCGACATTAAACATGTTACATATAAGGTGCCGAGAAAATGGGCAATAATGAACTTTTATTATGTAATAAAAAATAAACAATAAACGATGGGCTGTTTACACTGGTTATTCAAAGTACAGCAATGACAATAGGTTTATGATCCGTTATTATTGCCGCAATAAATAAGTTCAACAAGTACCTCGTAAAATTAGTCATTTTTCTCTGTCAATCTCATCACTCATCAGTAACCATTGTCACAAATTTTGAATGAACCAATGTACAGAACAGGCTGTATAATTTTATGCATGAGTAATATTGAATCATGTTCTGTTTACTCACTGAGGGCGTCATTTTTATAGTTTTCTTTCAACAATTCAACACAGAACTGTATCCAGTTTCGCTAGCATGCTCACAATATTAATAACATTTACGTCACTAATAGTGTTTCCCAAACTGTGGTGCTAGTAAGTGGTACGAGAACGCGACAAAAAAGGATTTTCAAAACAAGAGTCTTATAAGTTTCGTTTATGAAAATAGTCAATAAAAGTTAAATCAAGATAAAATAGGATTTTTTTACAATGGCAGGGTCAAGTAAGTAGTACACATATAAGGCTGAAGTTTTGGAAATAGATACAAACTCACGTGATGTCACTTTTTAAATATCTTCAAAAAGGGGATATTTAACACAGTTTTATGGAAATCCATTCCCTCTATAAAGTGGTAGCAAACGTCGAGGTAAAACTGGTCAACATAAAATTTCAATCAAAATGGTGCAACCAAATTTTGGAGCTAATATTTCTGTTATTTATTTAGTAATTATTTTACACTAGGTGAAATAAAAAATCTTACCTTTTTTATCAATAGAAAACAGGCCAATGCCATCACCGGCTCGTATGGAATAGCTGACTCTGGAATCGTCTCCTGGTGCATCTTGATCCGTAGCAACAACCTGCATCACTTCAGTACCAATCGGTTGATTTTCAAGAACTGAACCTTGCACTACAAAGTCACTGAACTGTGGCGCATACATATTTTCATTCACGTCAACAACATTAATCGTAACAACAGTTTCCGACGATAGCGACGGGGTTCCTCGATCTCGAGCGGAAACGAACAAACTATGCACTTGCCGCTCTTCAAAATCTAACAACTTAGCCGTACGAATTGTTCCAGAAAAACGATCAATTTTGAAGGTGTCATCATTGTCGCCATTATCGATAATTGAGTACACTATTTCACCGCCCGTTGCTACGTCTGGATCAGATGCGGTCACCACAGCCACTACACTCCATTTAGGTATGTCTTCGCGTATTTTAACACTGTAGTTAGGCAAACTAAAAGTGGGCGGATTATCGTTAATGTCATCGATTGTTACTCTAACGAGAGCTTCCGAATACAAAGAAGGCATATCGTTGCCTCTACTACCGTGGTCTGTGGCGCGTATTCTCAATTCGTACAGATCCTGGCGCTCACGATCCAAATTCGACGAGACGGACAAAACACCGGTTACTGGATCGATTGCGAAGTCTTTCGTATCGGTAACGAGTGAATACGACACTTTGGAATTATCGCCTAAATCTGCATCGGTTGCATTAGCACGGAAAATTGACGTGCCGTTCAATGCATTTTCAGTTACACGAAAACTGGCCAGTGACTTTTCAAACTTTGGCGCGTTATCGTTCACGTCCAATACGGTGACTGGTAGAACACGCGACGACGATTTTTGCGGTTTACCTAAATCGTACACGGTTACGTTTAAGAAATATTCACTTTCACGTTCGCGGTCTAAATAGCCGATCACTCTCAATTCACCGTTATCGGGATCTAAACAAAACACTGAATCACTGTCACCTCCCGATATGCCAAACACTAATTTACCGTTATATCCTAAATCACGATCACGTGCTCTTAAACGCGACAAAGTTGTACCTAGAGGAACTGATTCATTCACTCTTATTTCAATTGGAAAATCAATGAATTCCGGAGTATGAATATTCTGTCCATATCGACTAGGCATTAAACCAAACTCTTCAATCGGTGTATCTTTTCCAGGCATATTATTCTTTTCAGCTGCAGCTAAAACTTCAGTCAATCGTCGTGCAACTCCCGTATCTCGACACTGAAAAGCTCCAGTCTCATCACTAAGTAATCTTCCTGTCGAACCCAAGTTTCGTTTTGCGTTAACCAAATGAAAATGAACTCGTGTTATATCGGCAAAGTGTGTCCCATCTGTGGCAGTCACGTTGACTTCGCGTTCGGAAACTCTGATATCATTAAGATCGCAACTAACACTCAAAACTCCGGATGTAGCATCCAAACTGAAACAGCCATCTTCGTTTCCAGAAACAATTCGGTAGCTTATTATATTACCGGCGTCAAAATCGATAGCTGATAATGTAATTATTTCCGATCCAATTGGAACGTATCGAGGAACATGTCCTGTACAATCAACTTTCTCGAACTGAGGTCTGTTATCATTCACGTCTCTAACTCTAATCGTCAGCTGCATTTCCGTTTGTCTCCTGTACGGCAAACCCCAATCTGATGCACGTACCCTCAAAACATATTCACGTCGCATACTTTCATAATCGAGCACTTTAGTAGTTTTGACGACGCCAGAAAAATGATCAATTTCAAACGGTACCGGTTTTAAATTTGCAATACTGTACGATATGTAGGCATTTTCACCAGAATCCTTATCTTTTGCAGTCACTTTTGTAACTGAAGTACCGGCTTGTTCGTTTTCGTCAATGTAAACAGTCTGTTCCGGTTTATCAAAAATAGGATCATTGTCGTTTGTATCAACTACATTTATTTTTACTTTAGCCGAAGACTGCTTTCTGGTCCCAACGTTTCCTTGATCTATTGCCGACACCGTTAAGGTATAAAATGCTTTCAATTCGGCGTCAAGTTTGACCGCCGTATACAACATTCCCGTGTCCGGATTAACGTAGAACTCTCCGCCCTCGTTTCCACCGACAATTTCAAGGAAAACTTGTGCGTTTTTTCCTTGATCTGCATCAGTTACCTTCAGTCTTATAACAGGAGTATTTACTGGAGCTGTTTCGGGGATTTTGACTTCATATATTTCACGATTGAATACAGGAGCGTTATCGTTTAAATCAGCTAAATGAACAGGAACTGTTTTGTAGCTTTGTCTAACGGGTGTTCCCTTGTCAGCCGCTCGCAGAGTAAGATTATATCCACGTGGTGTAATTTCTCTGTCCAGTAACCTCAAAACTTCAATGTTGTATTCTCCTTTTTGATCACCTGACCGAATACGGAAATGTCCATCAGGATCACCATCGACTATATCCAAACTCTTGATTTCACCATGAATGCCTTTATCTTTATCAACTACACGTACTATAGCGTAAATGTCGACGTTCGATTGTTCGACTATATGCGGTAAATGCTGTACGTAAATTTCGGGTGAATGAAGATTGACTTGTTTGACGTGAATTCTTACTTTGGCTCGACTAACCGGGCTCTGACCTGTACGAAATGCCGGCCCACGATCTTGGCCAAGAACGATCAATTCATGATAAGATCTTTCAGCGTATCGAAGCGGTCTTGTCAATGAAATAACTCCGGTCATGGGATGAACTGCAAACTGTTCAGTTAATTCCCAAAAGCTGTAGTAGATCTCTCCGTTTCTTCCCAAATCGGCATCTTCAGCTTGCACCCTCAATATACTCTTGTGTAATGGCGTATCTTCAGGCACTGTTTGTTCGTATTCAGTCGGATAGAATAACGGATTAAGATCGTTCGTGTCTAAGACTTTGACAACAACGATCGTATCCGCTTCAAATACCAATTTATGTTTGCCATCGCGTTTTGTAGCCGTAGCGCGGATTTCTAACGTATATTTATCTCTTCTTTCGCGATTTAAAACGTCCAACGTGCCCGTTCTAGTCCGAATAGATAAAAAACAGAAATCACCAACTAAACGTTCTTCGGCTTTGAAGAATTTGTCTTTATCGCCGGAAATAATTTTGAATCTTATATCGAGTTGAGCAGTGGCGGCGGGTATGGCGATTCCCATTCTGTCTTCTTCGGAAGGTTGACTGGCGTAAGTCTTACCGACACTATTTTCCGGAATGCTGACATTGTAGAGGGGCTGTGTGAACCGAAACTCCGGTAGTAGATATGATGATAGCGACAAATCGGAGTCCCCAGGCGGTGGATCTAGACTCTGATCACCCTCGCTCAGCGCCCAGATGGAGCTCGCCAGCACCAGGAAACTGGCCAACATTGGCCTGGTGAACGTCATGTTAAACGGTCACCTCATTGTCGCTTATCTGCAAACAATTGAATAAATACGTCAAGTTGGTGAAATACACAAATATACACGTACAGGTCTAAATCTAGATAAAATTATTATTGTAATTTAGTTTTCTTGTTTTTTACTTCCCACCTCTACTATGGTAGGGAAGTAATGGATTCAGTCCGAAAACAATATTTCGAGATTTTAACAGATTTTCACGTTTTGAGACCCTAGCAATCGTTTAAGATCATTTTCTGACTGATGTCTGTATGTGTGTGTGTGTATGTGTGTGTGTGTGTATGTGGTCAATTTTTCGCCTCCGATATCTTAAGAACGGAACAACATACGGGCATGCCGATTGTTCTATTGTGTTTATCAGCCTTTAACTTAGATCTGATTACATTTTGAGTCAAATCGGTTCAGTGGATCCTGAGATATTCAAAAAAACGTCCTCAATGTCACGTATTAACATAGGTAAAAAAAAATATAAATGAATTCTAGATGTTATAATATGAAAAAAATGTAAATATTTTTTTTCTCTAAAATGTATAGTTTTCGAGAAAAAAAATATTTTACTAAAAAAAATAAAAATTGTACGTAAATCAAGGTAACCATGATTTTTGCTATATTAAGTTAGCCATCAGTAGATCACCAAACAAAAAAGAGGGCCATGCTTTTTTCAAAGAATAAAAATTAAATTGTGTTTTAAAGACCATCAACAGCTAAGGTTATTTTGGCCTAGTCAAAGAATAAAAAAAAGAGTGTTTATTTTTTGCAAATATTTACTAGGTGGGAAGTACAGGACTGGTCATCAGTCGAATTTTTTTTTTTTTGAGTATTTCTAGATGGAACATGTTTCCGCAATTTTTGTGTCTGTACCAGCGGGATCGATTTTAATGAGATTTGGTACATTAATAACTGGTACCCAAACTTAAAATAAACGGCACTTTTTATCTGGCTGCGCTCAAGATAAAGTTTAACCTATCAAGATTTCAACATTTTGTATTTGACATTAAAAAAAAATCTGATAGGAGTAATTTTGAGCGGTTCCGAGATAACGCCCTTTTTTTTGTCTAACGTAACTGCACTATACATGTTTTTTAATCTATATTTACAATATACTATACTTTCGAGTTTTCTTTGGTCTTTTTATACAACAGAAGAAAAAACAATCCATTTCGCCGCTTGATTGAACAAATTAAGAAGCAATATTTAGTTTAGTAAGTATATCGAAATGAAAAACCTAAACGGTAAAAAGATACAAATTGGTTTCTTATAAAACCACACCCTAACAAAGTTTGTCGCATAAAAACTTTTCTATACCTATGAACAAGTTTATTCATCCGAAAGTGAACTTATTAAACTTATTAACATATATAGATTGTCCATTTGGAAATGTTACATAGAAAAACGAGAAACACTCGTCAAAGTTGATCTACCATAATGTTTTAGATTTTAGAAATGCATTTGTTTAATAGTTTGGCCGAACACCAAAATGTTAGTTTACTGCGTAGAATACCTTCAGATAAACGTTTTATTTTTTAACATGAAAAAAACTCAATTTTAAATAATCTGCGGGTTATAGCCGGTTGCTGCAGAACACCGTCCATATTATAATATGTATTTAAAATAATTATCGACAAGCAAACCAATATATAAAATAGTAACGAGACAATGTAACGGATCTATAAACAGCGGTATCGCCATGAGTGCGGTTAATGTCTTTTTGCTTCCCACCTCTACTTACTATGGTAGGGAAGTAATGGATTTAGTCAGAAAAAATATTTCGAGATTTTAACAGATCTTCACGTTTTGAGACCCTAGCAATCGTTTAAAATCATTTTCTAACTGATGTCTGTATGTGTGTATGTATGTGGTCAATTTTTCGCCTTCGATATCGTAAAAACTGAACAACATACGGCCATGCCGATTGTTCTATTGTGTTTATCAGCCTTTAACTTATAGATCTGATTAGATTTTGAGTCAAATCGGTTCAGTGGATCCTGAGATATTAATAAAAAAAACGTTCTCAATGTCACGTATTAACATACTTAAAAAAATATAAATGAATTCTAGATGTTATAATATGAAAAAAATGTAAATATTTTTTTTTCTAAAATGTACAGTTTTCGAGAAAAAAAATATTTTACTACAAAAAATAAAAATTGTACGTAAATCAAAATAACCATGATTTTTGCTATATTAAGCTAGTCATCAGTAGATCACCAAACAAAAAAGAGGGCCATGCTTTTTTTCAAAGAATAAAAAAGACTGTTTATTTTTTGCAAATATTTACAAGGTGGGAAGTATTATAGGACTGGTCATCAGTCGAATTTTTTTCATAAGCGGCCTATGTAACACAAAAAAACAGTCTACATACATATTACATACAAATGATTCTTAAATACATGAAAATCTGAAACAATACGGAAGTTTTAATAGAAGATATCGTTTACCCACCAACGTTTTTAAGTTAAGTAGTCAAATTACTTTTTACTTCCCACCTCTACTATGGTAGGGAAGTAATGGATTCAGTCCGAAAACAATATTTCGAGATTTTAACAGATTTTCACGTTTTGAGACCCTAGCAATCGTTTAAGATCATTTTCTGACTGATGTCTGTATGTGTGTGTGTATGTGTGTATGTGTGTGTGTGTGTATGTGGTCAATTTTTCGCCTTCGATATCTTAAGAACGGAACAACATACGGGCATGCCGATTGTTCTATTGTGTTTATCAGCCTTTAACTTAGATCTGATTAGATTTTGAGTCAAATCGGTTCAGTGGATCCTGAGATATTCAAAAAAACGTCCTCAATGTCACGTATTAACATAGGTAAAAAAAAATATAAATGAATTCTAGATGTTATAATATGAAAAAAATGTAAATATTTTTTTTCTCTAAAATGTATAGTTTTCGAGAAAAAAAATATTTTACTAAAAAAAATAAAAATTGTACGTAAATCAAGGTAACCATGATTTTTGCTATATTAAGCTAGCCATCAATAGATCACCAAACAAAAAAGAGGGCCATGCTTTTTTCAAAGAATAAAAATTAAATTGTGTTTTAAAGACCACCAACAGCTAAGGTTATTTGGGCCTAGTCAAAGAATAAAAAAAAGAGTGTTTATTTTTTGCAAATATTTACTAGGTGGGAAGTATAGGACTGGTCATCAGTCGAATTTTTTTTTACCAAATTTAAATTTTGATTTAAAGTTGCATTTGCGTCTGCTTCGAAAGCCTGTCTATTTTTGCAGCATTCTGCAATTTTATATTAAAATTACAATATAATATTTTCTAATATTATTTTAATACGTTTCAATATATTATATTACAATGTGTACGGCTACATAATTAATATCAATAACATCATTAACATACATTGTTAATAAATAGTGTAAGCAGTTTCTCGCAAATAATTGTAAAATAACTAATATCGTACGAATATTCAGTCGAGTAGTACATCAAATACCCATTGACCACCAACGATGGAATCTGGAGTCTTATGTTCGTCTTAATAGTGGTCAGGGTTCAAATTACATTACCAAAACCACGTAAACAAAAGTATATACTTTCGGCGATTTCAGATTAAAAGCGCTTAGGGTTATAGCAATAAAGCTTCACTTATATATAAACGCACCCTAGTTTTTTTATTATTCAAAACTGAAGAGTATATTTTTGAAAATTAAATTATAAACAAAGCTGCTTTCCGTTTTTGTAGCATCTTGCAGTTTAAAATTAAAAAAGTCGCATTTATATAAGTAGTTGAATTTGCATATAAATCTGTATAAAAAACTCTTTTGACACAATATTATACATAAAATCTATCTAGAATTTTCTCCTCTTTCGTTTAAGACAGGTTTCGAATCGATCTTACTTTAATTGAGCGAACTATACGCAAAAACACAGCTTTTTCTAATTTGCTCCCCTCTGGGGTCAAAATTCAAAAATTGGGCGACGTTAGAATCAAATAGAGCCCGAGAGGAATCGAACACAAAAAAGTTTTTTAAAATCGGTTGTCGTTTGGGCTGTACAACTGATACAAAAAAACCGTTACAGACTCACAGACGTTCAGACAAAGCGAGTGTATATAGGCGCTTCTAGCTTCTAGCCCGCGAGTTTGCGTTGCATTTTAGGTAGTGTTTTTACGCCGATCGATTGTTATCTTTTTCGATAAATCTGGTATGACTATTAAGTAAACCAAGCGTCAGCTGACGCACCCGCGGTGGATGTGGGTGTGAGAGGCTGCGAAAGTGGTAAAAAAAAATTTTTTTAAGTAATAGTACGCCGGTTCAAACTTTTTTAACTTCCCATTGGAAGTTATTGTAATGGGTCCGAAAATCGATTTCAAAATGTTTAACAAATTTTTATGTTTCAAGGTCACTACACTATTTTTAAAAAGATGTCTCTGTGTGTGTGTGTGTGTGTACGTATGTGTCCATTTCTTTCTAAGACGAAATCTCAAGAATGAAAAATGATTTCGACTACGTTAGGGTGCCAATCGACGCGTATTAACGTAAATATGATCTGAAAGAAATTTTTTCAAAATCGGTTCAGCCGTTCTTTTTTCTTAACCAAATAGACTCCAAAAAAGTAGATTTTACACAATATCTCGCGAATAAAAAATTATATCGACTTCGTAAGGGTGTCAATCGAGGCGTGTTAACGTCATTTTGATCCGACATAAATTTTATAAAAATCGGTTCAGCCGTTTTTTTTAAAATTATTGTTAAAAATAAATAATAATTATCTTTTAATGATTAAAATGATTACTTTTCTGTGTAATATCTAATTTAATTATTATTATTAAATATTTATCAAACTGGGAAGTTCGTCGTGTGGACCTCAAGGGTCGCACTTTAGTCCTAATAAACGACCCACCTCACGGCTTGTTTATAAATAGTTGATATCATAGTGAGTTGAAAAAAAATTGTCCGCTGCATCGTGGAGGGCGATTGTGCGTCAGCTACTCGCATGAACTTGTAAAAAAACACGTAAAATATTGCGCGTATCATTTTTTTGCACTGACAGCAGCTGAGACAATTACGTTACCTAGGATTATGATAGCGATATGGTCATAATCCTAGGTAACGTAATTGTCTCAGCTGCTGTCAGTGCAAAAAAATGATACGCGCAATATTTTACGTGTTTTTTTACAAGTTCATGCGAGTAGCTGACGCACAATCCCCCCTCTACGATGCAGCTGACAATTTTTTTTCAACTCACTATGCTGTCAACTATTTATAAAAAAAGTTTCAGCCGGCGTACTATTACTTAATTTTTTTACCACTTTCGCAGCCTCTCACACCCAGACCCACCGCCACTTGAGTAGCTGACGGTCGGTTCAGTGATTAGTTGTACGAGATCAACTATCGATATGAAAATCGGCCGGCTTACTATGACTTTTTTATTTGCAACGCTGCCTCCCGGACTATTCGCTTATGTCGCGCCTAATTATAACATCTAAAGTACAATCATTTGTAATTTTTAACCGACTTCAAAAAAAGGAGCCAGGAGGTGGTTCTCAATTCGGTTGTATTTTTTTTTATGTTTGTTACCTCATAACTCAACTTTTTGACATATCAGACAGCGTAAGAAAGTCGGTTTAATAAAAGTGAGAAACGGCGTGTGATTCTTTTAAGGTAAATGTCACTTTTTGACACTAAAAAGTAAAAAATAAAAAACTTTTTAACAAAAAAAAAAAACCTCCTTCAAAAAACCACTAAAAAGAGGAAAATAATGAAATTTTGAGGTCTGTGCCAATTTAATAAAATATGAAGTTGGTTAAAAAGAAGATATTAACTATACTATACTTTTTAACCGACTTCATATTTTATTAAATTGGCACAGACCTCAAAATTTCATTATTTTCTTCTTTTTAGTGGTTTTTTGAAGGAGGTTTTTTTTTTGTTAAAAAGTTTTTTATTAGGATTCCGTACCAAAATGGTAATAATCGGAACCATTCTGGTGAGACTCGACGTTTTTTAATTTAAAATGTGGAAAACGGTATACAAGGCCAAAAAAGTGATTGTTACCTAATCGTTTTTGGTCTTGTATCCCATTTGACAGGTATATACGTATATCAAATTTATACCAAGATGTTTTTAAGAAAATCTACAAAATATTTTCGATTATTTTTAATACAAATAAATGCTTTATGTTAGCATTACCCAACACCCATCGAATAACGTACCTACGTTACAATGCAATACTAGAAAAAATAATTTTTAGACGATCTATAGAAACAACGGCGTCACATGGAGCTCAGCTATTTTCAAAATGAAAATAATAAAAGCCATTTTGCCTTGCGACCACAGATATGTAGGTAATTCCTAGTTAAAGACTTCCTAAACGGAAAATGAAGAACGTGCTTGGAATCTTCTACAATTCAGTAAACTCATGAAAACTGCGGATTCTTCTCACTTTAAAGGTTTTAATATTGAACGCGCAGATATGAATACGATGGAAATTATTTACACACACAGAATTAAACGTTCTGCATGATACTAATATTGATTCAAAACAATTTTAAGTCAACAAATAACAAAACTAAACAGACGGTAATGATGTATGTTACTTTATTCTATGAACATCAAATGAATTGAATTCAGCATTTGAAGAATTTGATTTTGAGAATCCAGTTTAAAAAATATTTTTGCTATACCCACTACAAAATAGCTACTTCTCATGCATGTATACCGGCCTATTTAACAGGCTGCATGCGTGCCGAAAGTGTTTTCATAACATAACTAATGCGGTAAGTAAACGGTTGCCATAGTAACTTATGTTTGTTCGCTTTATCCGTTTGCTATTACATACTCACGGCCTGCTGTAGTTGTTAAGACGGCGACGCAAATGAACTGTCAAACTATCATAAACTATCATAATAATTATGAACCAAAATTATTGAATATTATCTATTCCTTTTTAATACATTTCAATAAAAGCTTGTCTCTAAAAAGTTTTTTTTTCTAATAAGTATTTTATTTTGTTCATTTTAGTCTTTCTAAATTTTACCCCCCTTTGACACCCGTAGGGGTTGAATTTCGAGAAATCCTTTCTTAGTGGATGCTTACGTCAGAAAAGGAACCAACTGTCCAAATTTCAAGTTTATAGCTTCAGCGATTTGGCCTGGGCGTTGATTAGTCAAAAAAACTCTACATCCCCATTTGAACCCCTTAGGGGTTGAACTTATTTCTAAAAACGATTTATTCATGTATTGTCATCGGGAATACATATGTGTACAAAATTTCAAATCGATCGGATACTCATTTTAGTCTTTCAAAATTTTACCCCCCTTTGACACCTGTAGGGGTTGAATTTCAAGAAATCCTTTCTTAGTGGGTGCTTACGTCAGAAAAGGAACCAACTGTCCAAATTTCAAGTTTCTAGCTTCAGCCATTTGGCCTGGGCGTTGAATAGTCAAAAAAAAACCCTACATCCCTGTTTATTTCTAAAAACAATTTATTCATGTATTTTCATCGGGAACACATATGTGTACAAAATGTCAAATCGATCGGATACTAATTTTAGTCTTTCAAAATTTTACCCCCCTTTGACATCTGTAGGGGTTGAATTTCGAGAAATCCTTTCTCAGTGGGTGCTTACGTCAGAAAAGGAATCAACTGTCCAAATTTCAAGTTTCTAGCCTGGGCGTTGAATAGTCAAAAAAACGTGGAAGTCGTTCAAAATTGACTTGCAAGTTTTGACCTAAACAAACACACAAACAAACTAACATACTTAAATAAAAGCTTGTAAAAAAACCTGTGGTGTTATTTAAAAAAAATAATTGTTAAATGTTGCTTTTTTGGCCTATACAGAGATATCGTCGATAATTTACCGCCATCTTGAAGAGAATTTGATTCCATTTACGAATATACAGGGTTTGATCGGGTTCTTAAAAAATAACCGAGATACAGACCTGGGGAGTCATGTCTAGGACACTCTGTATACATTTTTTTGCTACAAAAAAGGACGCTTTATATCATCAGTGGTTGAGAAGGATTTAAAAAATGTTTGTATCGAAATTTATCTCATAATAAAGTAATTGATTCAATTAAATTTTGTATCACGTGCAAACTGTTGAACCAATTTTGAATTTTTTTTCCAAGTCCTTTCGAGGCCTTTTTGTGGACCATGAACCATTTCCTAGCTTACATCGACAAAGTGGTCGTCCTTATACTGCCATAAACGTAGTACAATGGATACGTGAATGCAAAAACAAAACAGATCTATTAATTCTGTTTCGCATTGCAAACACATAGAGAGCTCTGTTCGATCTCAGTTCAGTGTGCACTTTCACTAACGCACACTGAGCATGCGTAATACAATGTTTAATATACTTGATAATCGTCTTCTACTCCTACTGAACTATCTCTAATCAAGTAATCACGTAATCACTGGCGTAGATGGCGGTCTATAAATTCGGTTTAAATACTTCCGCAATAATTTATTACAAGCAGTCTGAACAAAATCATTCTGTGAAAATTTCAACTAGCTACCTCTTACCGTTAGTGAGATAGGTGACAGACGGACGATCGTTGGTATTCCATACGGAGTACGGAACCGTAAAAAAGGGAAAAAATAAGAACAATAATTTTATTGTTAATGCAGCTACATCAGTTCGCTACAATCATTAAACCACGTAAGATGTGAAAGTTTGTTTTTGTTTGTCACGTCTTGTGGAGTTGGAATAATTATAACTTACAATCATCTCGCGACTAGTAATTTTAAAACTTGAAGAATTAAGATTTCGATTATAAAAACACAAGATCAGTATTAAAAACTGGACCTCGATCCTTTTGCTTCGAAGGTACAGATTTGTTTTCAGAACTGGTTTGTATTACGTTAGGGTGAATAAACGTCTGGTAATTCTTTACATGTCAGTTAGTTTTTATGTAACATTATTGTCCAAGTACAGTCACATGAAATTTTATTAATGAGTTGATAACAATATAGGTACTTACTTATATTATGTCTTATAGGTACACAAATAGGACATTATATAATTTTGTTTTTAGTGTATTTGCCATATGGCACATACACTATTGGCGTCGGTCGGATGGCGGGACCTAGGGGTCGGACCAAAATTTCTCGACGTTTCATAGCCTCCTGAACAATTTGGCACCATTTTTGGAAATGTCTGTTTATATATATATATATATATATATATATGTGTGTGTGTGTGTGTGTGTGTGTGTACGGGCTATAACTTTCGAAAGAGTTAATTGATTTTGACGAAATTGGGTAGGCACGTTGCAATTCATCACCGCACGAACCTATTTAAAATGGGCCCAATCGGACCATTTTAAGGGCGGTTTTTAGGGGTTGAAAAATGTTTTTGGGCCCAAAAATACCGAAAAAATTCTCAGAATTGTTTCAAAATTGAAATTTAACCCTTTAGTGAAGATTGAAATGTGCTGCTAAAATTTTAATAAAATCACCTCGACAGGTCCGGACTTACAAATTTTATGAAAACTCTAGTTTGCGGATAGTGATTTACTTACTGAAGGGTGTATTTAATTTGGTACAGAGGTTGCATTGATAATAATATTGAAATTAAGAAAAAAAATATTATTTTAAGGGATGTATTAAGGGGTTAAATTTTTTATTTTGTCCAAAAACAAACTTATGTTCACATAATAACAGCACAATGCCTGTATTAGCAAATACACTATATTGTCGGCAGGGTTTTGGCACTGCGACCCGAGTTTTTATACTTTGCAAACTCTGTGTAATACCCTGTTGACATTATGCTAGTTACTAGTATAGTTGATATATAGTTGACTAGCGCTAGTCGACTAGCATGTTACAAGTATAATGTAAACAGTTTACTAGCGCTAGTACCGTGCTTATGCGACTAGCACCAGTAAAGTTAAAAGCATTTCAACTTTTGTTGCTAGACGTGCGATTTCAAAATGGCGCCAACTGACAGATGGACTGAATGTATTTACCTTAAAATTTGTTATCTACTTTGTATAAAGAGTGCGAAATTTTGTGGAATGTTCGCGATGGAAATTTACAAAAATCGTGTTAAGCGGAATACATACAACGTGAAATGATAGATAATGAAAAATTTTACAGTGTATATGGTAAAGACAAAAAATAAATCTAAAGGGACACACAATTTGGATAAAAGTAAAATTAATCAAATCCGGTACCTACATCACTTATTTTCACTTACTTCCAAATTAACAGTAAAATGTATTAATTTGCTGGTACCAATATGTAAACTGCGCTAGTAGCGCTAGTCGACTGGTGCTAGTCAACTAGCATAGTGTCAACGGGCCAGGTAAATTGTCATCGTACAAGGATCAATTTTTGTAATTAGGGATAGATAGAATATTCAAAAACTACTGACAAAAAAGGAATAAAATTTTAGCGCTGCAGCTCCTCCTTTAGGTTGCATAATACCATAATATTTGCATAATATTTTTGCAAAAATGAGCTATAAAATAATCTTCGAACTTAATACGGTGTACTTGCATGAAATTTTTCATCGCATTTTTATTGTGTACTAGCTGTACCCGCGACTTAATTCGCGCGGCGTTTTGGAATTTGATGGCACGTGCAACAGTTGCTAGACATTACTGTTTTCTATAAAATATTCTAATTGATCATATTCCTAAGAAAAGTGTTTCATGGGTAAACTACAACGTTAGCGCGTTATGAAATACTCGTGGCGACATCTATTAATGAGTAGCAAAAATATTATTGTTTGCGATATACAGGGTGTCCAAGTTGACGTTGGCTAACATGGGTAACTTTGTTATTAGTGGAGATAGAAAGTCGGTTAAATGGGCAAAGTAGTGCAGAATTATGTGCTCATTAACGTCCCGTCGAAAAAACAATTGAATTTTGACACACTATGGATTTATTTAGAAAATAGTGAAAAAAGACGTTTTTGAAAACTGGCCATAACTTTTTTATTTATGTAGATATCTGAAAATTTCTTTAACCATTTTTTGATAACTTTTTATGATCTTTTCAGTGGCGTAGGTTTAATTTTTTTATATCCACTACATAATGAGATATTGATATGAACTTTGGTTTTTCTTATGGACGCCATTTTGGATTTTTAGATATTCGAATTCTGCTTATTTTTCTGATTAATTTGGTGTATCATATGCTACATTTAAAAAAAATGCAATTAACGTCCCATATTAGAGGCACTATAAAAACAACTGACAGTCAAATTATATTTCAGTTCTGCCAAACTACGATTTATTATTAATTTTACACTTAAAATGTTCGCACTACTTAATTATAACTTGATTGTCAGTTGTTTTTAATGTCTCTTATATGGGACGTTAATTGCATTTTTTTAAATGTAGCATATGATACACCAAATTAATCAGAAAAATAATCAGAATTCAAATATCTAAAAATCCAAAATGGCGTCCATAAGAAAAACCAAAGTTCATGTCAATATCTCTTTATGTAGTGGATATAAAAAAATTAAACCTACGCCACTGAAAAGATCATAAAAAGTTATCAAAAAATGGTTAAAGAAATTTTCAGATATCTTCATAAATAAAAAAGTTATGGCCAGTTTTCAAAAACGGCAATTTTCACTATTTTCTAAATAAATCCATAGTATGTCAAAATTCAATTGTTTTTTCGACGAGACGTTAATGAGCACATAATTCTGCACTACTTTGCCCATTTAACCGACTTTCTATCTCCACTAATAACAAAGTTACCCATGTTAGCCAACGTCAACTTGGACACCCTGTATATCGGTGAGCAACAGAAATATGAAGGTTTTATTTTATTCCATAACAGAAACATGAAGGTTTTATCTTATTCCATGAGCAATCCGGAGATAGCTATAGTTTTTGACTACCTCGCGGGAACTCCTTTTTTTACCAGGATAAAAAGTATTCTATATAATATGTTGACCCAGGACATAAGCTATATGCTAAATTTCATTTAAATCCGGTCAGTAGTTTCCGCGTGATGCGTGTACAGACAGACAAACAAAAATTGATGTTTTGGCCTCCATATCGATAATAATGTTCACTGCGATTATAATTTTGAAAAAATATTTCATGTACTTACAGACACGGTTCCGTTACAGTTTTATTATATGTAGGTACCTATCTTATATATAGAACGAAAATCGATCTGAGAAAAACATTGTACGCATTGATGAAGCGCAATAATTTATTAAAATTGATATACTATTTAAACAAAATGTGCGTTCACTGAGTCAATATTCTCATTTATAGTTAGTCTATTATTCAGTTTACACAGTTGCTAAGTAGTCTACCCTTGCAATCCACCCCACCGATAAATATTTGTTATGTTCTGCGGCGTGTTTCATATCAATCAAGTGTATGAGTATCTCACGAGCTAGTTGTGTAAACTTTGCTTTAATTATACACTATACAGTATAAAGAAGAATACAGTAAAACTTTCTATAACAGAATCGAAGTTGGGCCCAGATTCTTTAAGAACAATTCCCAACGCTAAAAATTCTACAGAAAAATATAGACGAGGTATATTACTTTAATAATTTAGGTTCATAATTATAAAAGTGTAAGTTATAAACTCTATAATATAGTTTATTAGTCACGACCCACGCTTTTATAATTATGAACCTAAATTATTAAAAATTATTTTTTCCTTTTCAGTCCATTTTAATAAAAGCTTGTCTTTAAAAAGTTTTTTTTTACTAATATTTTATTTATACTTTCGAGTGAACATAGGAGCGAAGACGTCTTGCAATGGTGAATTCGAGAGTTCGATGTTTCATATCTCTATATACAATCGTGTGAAGTTGGCACCCTTTTTTCGGAAAAACAATTAAATTTTTGGAGTTCTGGAAAGTTTTAGGAGTTTCTTAGAGTTCTTGAATAAAATTAAAAAGAGTTCTATCGACATACAGAAAAAGCGAGTTTTAGATTCCGTATGTGCACTGTGCAAATTTTAAACATTGGCCTGAAACACTCCAAGAGGTGATATAATTACCTTCAATTTGACGTAAAAAAATCTATGTTCGGATCAATAATATACTATCGGGAGAGTGTAATTAAGTTTCAAGCGGGAGGGAGGAGTCTAGACCTCTCCTAACACAATTCTTAAAAACAGTTCTTCCAAGAAACTGTTCTTTAAGAGCTAATTCTTAAAAAAACTGTTCTTGAATAACTATAGTTCTTCAAGAAACTATTCTTGAACTAGATTCTCAAGAATCTGTTTCTGAAGAATCAGTTCTTCACGTATATTATGTTCTTTATTAACAACTGTCATTTGAACAGCATAAATCTAACAATTACTGTTATATGTTTAGAACCAGTTCTTTTCCAGCAACAATAACTGTTATTGTTACTTCGTCCCATCACTAAATTGTAGAGAACAATTCTGAATATTTTCTCACGCATGAATTGTCAAGAACATGGTTAATGAATTTCCAAAGGAATAATCAATATTTTCGTATAGAAAATATATTTTCATTAGCTTGAAAATTGTGCCTTTTTTCAACGTAATTTAAATACTGAAAATAAACAGTGCGACATAATGTAAGAAACTTTAGTAAATACACATTCTGTGTTTCACAATAATTATTGTGGAACACTGAATGTGTATTTACTAAAGTCACGCAAACAAATGCTTATGCAGTCAGATACAAAATAACCTGCGATACAGTAATTAACAAAAATCAATTAACAAATCGGAAATCAGTGTGAGTAAACTCACTATACAAATAAATCCGCGATAAATACGTATGATTATGTAATATTTTGTTAAACAGGGTGTATGAACCAGGACGGTCTGTTCAAACTTGCGCATGGGGTGGATCAATTGTTTCAGAACGGTGATTTCTGAACAATTTGGAATCTGTCAATTTATCCAATTTGGAAGCACTATTTTCATATACAGTTAAATACCTCTAGGCTCTACTACATACACTTCTGAAAGTCTGAGGTAAAGTGTGACTGTGGTAAGTAACCAAGCAAAAAATATGCACTAATATAAAATATGTATTAAATTTGTTTTATGTAGGTACTAAACCATTTAAGACAATTTCTAAACTGAAATTATTAACTTCCCATTGGAAGTTATTGTAATGGGTCCGAAAATCGAAATCAAAATGTATAACAAATTTTTATGTTTCAAGGTCACTACACTATTTTTACACTATTTTTAGAAAGATGTCTGCGTGTGTGTATGTGTGTGTACGTATGTACGTACGTATGTGTCCATTTATTTCTAAGACGAAATCTCGAGAATGAAAAATGATATCGACTACGTTAGGGTGCCAATCGACGCCTATTAACGTAAATATGATCTGAAAGAATTTTTTTCAAAATCGGTTCAGCCGTTCTTTTTTCTTAACCAAATAGACTCCAAAAAAGTAGATTTTACACAATATCTCGCTAATAAAAAATTATATCGACTTCGTAAGGGTGTCAATCGAGCCTCGAGGTGTGTTAACGTCATTTTGATCTGACATAAATTTTATAAAAATCGGTTCAGCCGTTTTTTTCTCTTAATAATTATTGTTAAAAATAAATAATAATTATGTTTTAATGATTAAAATGATTACTTTTCTGTGTAATATCTAATTTGATTATTATTATTAAATATTTATCAAACTGGGAAGTTCGTCGTGTGGACCTCAAGGGTAGCACTTTAGTCCTAATAAACCACCCACCTCACGGCTTGTTATTCAGGTTACTGTGTTATAAAGCTGGCAGATAGTTAAGGATTTCTTTGAATCCATAAAATATATCAAAATGTATAACACTTTTTAAGTGTCGTAAAACTGAATACATTTTGAGATTTTTTAAAGTAATAAAAAAATAAGAAATGTCTACAAATAGGTACAATTTTCAAAACAAATTTTAGTTGTTCGTGTCCGTAATATTCAGAAAGTATCCTTAGTGCAGAGGTCGCATCTATACATACATAAGTAGTAATAGAAGGAAGTCTCGGTATAGTATAGGTGGACGTCAGTCTGCCTGTACCGGCTAATCTCGAGAACTACCGAACGAATTTGAATGCGTTTTTATCATTCGATAGCTTATTTCTTCAAAAAGGTTTACGTCTATATTATCCGCCCAGCCCGGCTTCTCCCGGGTGCAAATCGGATTGATTCTAACTTCTATCTTGGATTGAATTTGAAATCAAGTTTATGTCAAAGGAGAAGTGAAACATAATAATATATTATAAGTACCCAATAATAACAATGTCGCAGGCAGTTAATTATAAATTCTGGCGAATTATAGATTGTAACCCGGGCGAAGCCGAACGGGGCATCTAGTTTCGAACAAGAAAAACAAGCCATGAGGTGGGTCGTTTATTAGGACTAAAGTGCGACCCTTGAGGTCCACACGACGAACTTCCCAGTTTGATAAATATTTAATAATAATAATTAAATTAGATATTACACAGAAAAGTAATCATTTTAATCATTAAAACATAATTATTATTCATTTTTAACAATAATTAAAAAAAAAAAACGGGTGAACCGATTTTTATAAAATTTATGTCGGATCAAAATGACGTTAACACGCCTCGATTGACACCCTTATGAAGTCGATATAATTTTTTACTCGCGAGATATTGTGTAAAATCTACTTTTTTGGAGTCTATTTGGTTAAGAAAAAAGAACGGCTGAACCGATTTTGAAAACATTTCTTTCAGATCATATTTACGTTAATACGCGTTTAGCACCCTAACGTAGTCGATATCATTTTTCATTCTCGAGATTTCGTCTTAGAAAGAAATGGACACATACGTACGTACGTACATACGTACACACACACAGACATCTTTCTAAAAATAGTGTAGTGACCTTGAAACATAAAAAATTGTTATACATTTTGATTTCGATTTTCGGACCCATTACAATAACTTCCAATGGAAAGTTAAAAAATTCAAAATGAGACCTAACACTTGGCTCTTGGAGCCTTTACACCATTTAAGCCATGTGAGTCGTACAAAATTTCATTGCATATCGTGCAACAAATTTTACTGTTTATCATGTTTCTTTGATGTACACAATTAATGTAATAAATAATACCTAAGTATATTACATGTATTTTTATATTTTTTCAGAAAAATAAACGTTTTTCAGTTTAATGTTTTTTAGTTTAATTTATTTATGCAAATATAAAAAAATCTTGCTCAAAAATTTTTTTGGACCTCCAGGCTCACCGTTCAGTGGCCCGTAAGTTACAGTGCAATAGGTGAACTGTACCACAGTCTGTACACAAATCACGAAATAAATTCATGTATTGAGACCAATACGTTGGGTCTCAGAGCTTAATGCCATTTTTTCACGGAAACTCATATATGGGCTCTCATGGCGGTTAACGTGTTAAAAATAAAAACTAGCGCAGGTATATTTCAATTCTCTGTTGATATAAAAACAAAATATATTAAGTATTATATTATGCTAGTATGTCTATATGTAGTATTGCTTGACAATTCTTCTAAAAAAACATAAAAAATTATAAATGGACACGGTATGTACCTACTTATTTACAAATAATAAAATTATATTAAATAAAAAGTTTCACTTCTATCGAGTGTGAGTGCCCACGATACACTTGATTTATTAAATAACTAACAGCCCGTCCCGGCTTCGCCCGGGTGGTATGATCAAATTATGATTTAATAGCGATCACCCATTGCTCCGCTTACGTGTATTTAGTAGGTATATTGTTAATTTGTTATCTCCCCGCGAGAATCTCTCCCCCTGCGTAGCTTTCTATTAGTGAAAGAGTTTTCAGAATCGGTTCAGTAGTTCCAGAGATTATATTTTTCACTCGGGCGAAGCCGGTTTTTTTTAGACAAAAAGTAGTCTATGTCCTTCCTCAGGATGCAATCTATCTCCTTGCCAAATTTTATCGAAATCTGTTCAGCGTTTTAGGTGTGAAAAGGTAACAGACAGACAGAGTTACTTTCGCATTTATAATATTATAGTAAGGATATACAGCGAGAAAACGTGTTTATACAATGTTTGCCCGTTACGCGTCTGTCTGTTAGTACCAACATCACTCGAGAAAAACTAGACCGATTTTGATGAAACTTGGTACACTATCAACTGGCACGTAAACTTAAAGAATGGGGTATTTTTTATTCGGCTATACGCGATTGGGTTAATACACGGTTTGTCAACGTCGACAATAACGTAATTGAAGTTCAAATAGGCTATAGTATAAATATTACAGTAAGAGTAAATTCCAGGAACGTGAAAAATTAATGCAGACGAATTCGCTGTACCTAGTACCTACCCACACGTGGATATGCAAAACAACACTCCCAGTAAATAAAACTATCGCTACGCCTATGGTGTATAGAAACTGAAGGTTTTTGTGTCAAAAGATCAGTGACTGATCAGACAGAGAGCTCTATAAGTACTGCTGTATGGTGCAGGTAGTAAAAATGGTAAATATACTGTAACTGTGCTGGAGTGTACATCTGTGGCTAAAAGACAAAACCGAGTATGTTGAATTTGTGGCAAAATAAGATTTAATCATCCAGTTTAATTTAATGTTCCTGTTATCCATTTAGCTTGCAATGAAAAGAGACAACACGCTGTCGATTACCTGTCTCGATGTACATTCCTACCAGCTACCACACAAGCTTCGTGAACGCCAAGTTAAAAAACAAAATACACTCACCGATATATAGATACCTATATTATATAGTTTTATATAGATTAATAAAAGAAGTACTTAATTCTTTTAGTAGATTTCGTGTCCATATTTATATAATTAGCAGGTATGTGGACAGTAAATAATAAAACAGATAGTTTTTTCAAAAGTACTGTCCACATACCTGCGAATTTACTACCTTAATTATTTTATTAATCTATATAAAACTCCAAACGGTGAGCATCCCGAAAAAACCTAACGCTTTTGCGAGTTTAAAATATACATTGATGAATGAATTTCGTTCGATTTAACGTCCATAACGCTCGTGTGGAAGAATGGTACCTCGAACCATGTGATCGATGTTGTTCTTTTATTTACAACGAAAAATTGACTCTAGATGACCCGCTGCACGCTGGGAGGTTAATAACCCGTTTTGAATTGCAGTTTAGGTTTAGGCTATCATAATATTATGTTGTTTAGGTTTTAGAACTACGAAACGTTTTTACGCAATGTGACGCCAAATTAAGTTAATAAAATATAATATCTAAAATATAGAAAATTTTACCAAAAATTTGACGTGACCGGTTTTGCCTTTTGCGTACAGATAGTTTAGACTTTAGGTACACAATTACATACACTGACACACGAACTGGAAACGCAAGCAACATTATTTTTAATCGAGTATGTCAATGGTGTGTTATTAATATAACAAAACTGTTGTCTTAAAAAGGTTGAACTCTTGCTTTTAACGGTAACGTAAAGGTGTATACATTTACCTGAATGACAATTTGAATTAAATAATATTCCTTGAATATATCTAAAGATGAAAACATATCCAAACAAAATGCCAAAACAAATATCACAAGCACAGACACATGTTATTAACACTTATTATAAGATTCTCAGAAATATTTCATCGACACTTTTAAAAAACTAAAATGCACAGTAAACTAAGAAATACTTTATTTTTAACACAAACAAACAGTATAGAGAAATGAGGGTTTTGTACACTTTTACTAACTGACCGGCGTGCATAATATTTATATGTTTATGTATAGAAGAACGCACGCGACGTTACCTCCATGGGAGATCGACGTAGACTAAAAACGAATACCCGATTGAAACATGTTATTCCGAACCTGTGCGCAAATGACCTTGGTCGCTTGTACAGTGTGACTGCTGTACATAAGTCCCTTCATAAACACAACATATTATACTCACTTGTATAGTTTTATCTTTGTCCAACTGTTGTTTGTGACTACTTTTCTTTCTAACATACTAATGCAATCAACATAAACACTGCATTGCTGCACTAATATTATGTACAGTGCCTTCAAAAAATCCCAATTTTATATTTATGTAGTTTTTAAAAATAATATCAAAATCACCCACAAATTAAAAAAAAATATTTAAATTTTCCAATATATTTTTTTTGATAAAATCGACATTTCCATAATATTTATATGGTTACATATTCAGTAGATCACTAGTTATTTAATATTTAATAGAGGGTAGGTTAGATGAGAAGCAAGAAAGAGTCAAGCAGGGAATTTTTAAGGTATAAATAATAGTTTTATACGGCTGAAATGCAACTGAGAAATTTTTTTTCGTTGGAGAGCAGCCAATTATATAATTGTTTCGAAACATATTGGAAAAAATCATTTTACCAACCAGTGGTCACAGTTAGGATTCTTATCTGAACCTTTCCACTTTCGCGGCGGAATGAGCTTACAATACTCAACCGTGACAAGATTGCTAAATAATTAACATTCTCCTTATATGCTTTTAAGGTATCTACCTTTGCGGATCCTAATAGATCCGCAGGCCTTTGAAGTGGCTCCGCTGTAAAATTAAAGTGGATCCAAACAATGTTTTAATTTCAAAATAAAATAAACCTTGAAATAAACAAAAACTAAACTAAACTAATATTTAAGTAGGTAAGTCAAAAATAAAAAATAAAGTTGGTAACTGAAAACTGACTATATACATGGTGTCCAAGACTTGCGTTGTCGGCCGATATATTGATTTTAGGTGAAGATAGAAAAAAACTTTAAATACAAAAGTTGTATAAATTTTAATGGTGTATAGCCTAAAAATATTTTCAATTATACAGCCTGTCCCATTTAAGCGTGGCAGATCAAAGCTATGTTTTTTTAACCTAGCACCCTGTTTTTATTTGTTTTTTCAATTCTGCATCTAAATGTGAATAGAAATTGTAAAGAAAGTCATGCTCGAAAATTCAGTAATTTTTGAGTTATTCAAGTTTTTTAGAAATTTTTGACACATGCAGACCGTTACCTAAAATTCGACATAGCCAAAACAGAAACCTTTATCAAACTGAAATTTTGAGGATCACTAGATAATGGACGGACAAATCAATGTCTGTCCTAAAAAAAATGAATTTATTATACAGAGTGTTCAAAATAATGTACTTCTTTTACCTAACTTCAATCACGTGTAACTTTTGATTGTTAAATACAACGAGGTTATTTTTTTGCTGAAATTGTATTCTTTGGAATATTTACTAACACTTTTATAAAGGGTTGTTCAAACCTAAACCTATTATTTTAATACGAAAATATTAGGTTTAGGTTTGGACAACCCTTAATAAAAGTGTTAGTAAATATCCTAAAGAATACAATTCCAGCAAAAAAATTATATCGTTGTATTTAACAATCAAAAGTTACACGTGATTGAAGTTAGGTAAAAGAAGTACATTATTTTGAACACCCTGTATAATAAATTCATTTTTTTAGGACAGACATTGATGTGTCCGTCCATTATCTAGTGATCCTCAAAATTTCAGTTTGATAAAGGTTTCTGTTTTGGCTATGTCGAATTTTAGGTAAAGGTCTGCACGTGTCAAAAATTTCTAAAAAACTTGAATAACTCAAAAATTACTGAATTTTCGAGCATGGCTTTCCTTACAATTTCTATTCACATTTAAATGCAGAATTGAAAAAACAAATAAAAACAGGGTGCTAGGTTAAAAAAAAACATAGCTTTGATCTGCCACGCTTAAATGGGACAGGTTGTATAATTGAAAATATTTTTAGGTTATACACCATTAAAATTTATACAACTTTTGTATTCAAACTTCGTTTCTATCTTCACCCAAAATCAATATATCGGCCGACAACGCAAGTCTTGGACACCCGTATAAAAAAAGTCAATTGTACCATGACTACATCGTACATCCTGTATAGCTAAAAATAATTTTAAAGTATACTGCTCTTATTCCAATCCAACTTTTATTTAAATCTTTTTTTTAATGCTCATAATAATTAATGAGATATCGTCGGCGACATTTTTAGTAACTCACACTGTATATATACCTATCTTGTGCGTAATGGTATTATGACTCGTATGACTGTAAAAACTCGCTATCACTCGTTTTTATATACCTACTGTCACTACTCGTCAGTAATAAACCCCATTACGACACTTGAAATACAATCTATTATTATAACATAAACGTCCATCCGTTATCTATTGATTCCCAAAATATCAGTTTGATAAAGATTTTCGTTTGGGTTATCTCGAATTTTAGGTAAAAGTCTGCATAATATGTCAAAAATTTTGAAAATACTTCAATAACTCAAAAACTGCTAAATTTTAGAGCATCGCTTCCCTTATAGTCAGGTGCAGAATTCAAAAATGAAATAAAAACAGGGTGCTGCATTAAAAAAAACATAACTTTAATCTGCCACGCTAAAATAGGACAACCTGTATAATTGAAAATATTTTCCAGTTGTACAGTAGATCGACCTAACAACTTTTGTTTAAAACATGTTTCCGTAAGCGTCTTCATTTTCGAAATAAACTTGCCTTCACTCCTCGCGTGAACACCCTGTATATATATTTTTGAAATCTACTCGACAAGACCAATAATTTGATATCTATATAATCTCAATGGGATTTTTTGAATTATTTTTTTCACGTTGGACAATACGGAGGTTCTTGACCGCCATATTGGAATGACGTCATATATCCTAGAACAGAGGTTCCCTAACTGTGCGTCGCGGCGCTATCCTAGGGAGTCACAACTTCAGAACTTCAGTCCCGATTTGAGAAGTTATGCTCAGAAAAGCAAGCTCATCCTACTCATTAATTGTATTGTTGGTAGTTTTCTATGTTTTTTAATTATTAGAATTAGAATCCAATAAATAATAATTAAGATTCAATATTCTTTGGAGTTTTATTTGAAAAATAAAGTAATTTTATTGTCTGCTAGAGCTGCACGCAGTGGCGGCGCGTGAACATTTTAAATGGGTGTTCTGCAGAGTCAACCTGGAGATTGGAGTAGCCCCCCCCTAATGAGGGAACCTCGAAAAAAAATTCAAAAATACATTTGATGCAATTTTTAGGCGCGATCTTAGCGAAGCTAGAAGCGCCTATATACACTCGCTTTGTCTGTGAATCTGTGAATCTGTGAATCTGTCACGCTATTTTGTGTCACGCGTACAGCCCAAACGGATGAACCGATTTTCAAAAACTTTTTTTTGTTCGATTCCTCTCGGGGTCTATTTGATCCTAACGTCGCCCGATTTTTGAATTTTGGCCCCAGAGGGGAGCAAATTAGAACAAGCCGTGAGGTGGGTCGTTTATTAGGACTAAAGTGCGACCCTTGAGGTCCACACGACGAACTTCCCAGTTTGATAAATATTTAATAATAATAATTAAATTAGATATTACACAGAAAAGTAATCATTTCAAACATTAAAACATCAATAATTTAAAAAAAAAAAAAAAAAAAAAAAAACGGCTGAACCGATTTTTATAAAATTTATGTCGGATCAAAATGACGTTAACACGCCTCGATTGACACCCTTACGAAGTCGATATAATTTTTTATTCGCGAGATATTGTGTAAAATCTACTTTTTTGGAGGTTATTTGGTTAAGAAAAAAGAACGGCTGAACCGATTTTGAAAAAATTTCTTTCAGATCATATTTACGTTAATACGCGTCGATTGGCACCCTAACGTAGTCGATATCATTTTTCGTTCTCGAGATTTCGTCTTTGAAAGAAATGTACACATACGTACGTACGTACGTACGTACGTACGTATGTGTACACACGTACGTACGTACACACACACACACACACACACACACACACAGACATCTTTCTAAAAGTAGTGTAAAAATAGTGTAGTGACCTTGAAACATAAAAAATTTTTTTCCTTTTTGATTTCGATTTTCGGACCCATTACAATAACTTCCAGTGGGAAGTTAAAAAACGGTGTTTTTTGCTTATAGTTTGCTCAATTTAAGTCAGATCGATTCGAAACCTGTCTTAAACGAAAGAGCAGAAAATTTTAGATAGATTTCATGTATAATATTGTGTCAAAACAGTTTTTTTATACAGATTTATATGATTATTAAACGAAATAAATGCGACTTTATCTAATAAATCGCGAACTTGTTTCGGTTGTCCTTGTCTGTTGCACAGTGTAATATGGATATTGGAAGATAGCGTATGCTCTGTCTTATATTGCATTATTTTAATATAGTTATTCAATTTTTTGACTGCTGATGTTTGAATTTAAGTTTAAAAACCCTGGCCTACTGAGTTAAAATGACGTGTAACTAATTATTGACGTCGATCGGATGGCGAGACCTAGGGATCGGACAAAATTTTTCGACGTTCATACCTTCCCGAAAAATTTGACTTTCTCTGTCTGTATGTCCCTTTGTACGCTTATAACTCGAGAACCACTGATCCGATTTACATGATTTTTTTTCAAGTAAATAACTTCTTATGCGACTGCGAGTTTTAAAATATTCTGGCATCACGCAAAAGCAACCGAACTGATTCTCAAATAAAAACGTATGTTCTGGCATCACGCAAAAGTAAGTAGGTAGTAGATGCTTTGTTTTTTAAACGGTATGGTTTTATTTAGCTTGATCCCGTATATTTGTTACAAATCTTGCGACCGACTGAGTTGAAATTTTGCACACATGTGTAGCTCCGGTGACAATACAATATTATGGTAATTAGCTGACCGGCCCGGCTTTTGTCCGGATGTAAATCGTACTTTTGAATTTTCACCCACTTCCCGTGATCCGATTGAGTTGAAATTTTGCACACATATGTAGCTCCGGTGACAATACAATATTATGATAACTAGCTGACCGGCCCGGCTTTCGTCCGGGTGCAAATCGTACTTTTGAATTTTCACCCACTTCCTATGATCCGATTAAGTTGAAATTTTGCACACATATGTAGCTCCGGTGACAATACAATTTATGGTAACTAGCTGACCGGCCCGGCTTTCGTCCGGGTGTTAATCGTACTTTTGAATTTTCACCCACTTCCCGTGATCCGATTGAGTTGAAATTTTGCACACATGTGTAGCTCCGGTGGCAATACAATATTATGAATTTTCACAGGCAAAAGGTCTTTCTCCGGTAACGTTTCAGTGGATCGGATAAATGTTATAAAATCAGACTAAGGAAATAAAGCACACTAAAAATTTAAAAATAAAAACAGTTAAAAAACTTTTAAGTTAAACGGTTTTATAAATGTACTAAAAAGAAAAAAATAAAATTTAATTTAGGTTCATAAGTATAAAAGCGTGGGTCGTGACTGTAATAAATTATCACAGAGTTTACGACCCACGCTTTTATACTTATGAACCTAAATTAAATATTATTTTTTTCTTTTTAAAACATTATTATTATAAAACCGTTTAACTTAAAAGCTTTTTACCTATTTTTATTTGAAGCTATGCTTCTTAACGCACGTTTCAGATGGGGACCTAAATAATAAAAAGTGAAACGTCACGTCACGAAGTAATGTAACGTCACTTTTGTAAAAATTATCCGATCCTTTTGAAAATTAATATTTGAGAGTTTTATAGGACACAAAAAAATAAAATGGCGTCAGATTTCAAAATGGCGGCCATATGTACTTTTTTGTAAAAATTATCCGATTCTTTTGAAAATTGATATTTGAGAGTTTTATAGGACACAAAAAATAAAATGACGTTAGATTTTTCAAAATGGCGGCCATATGAACTGTTTTGTAAAAATTATCCGATCCTTTCGAAAATTGATATTTGAGAGTTTCATAGGACACCAAAAAATAAAATGACGTCAGATTTTTCAAAATGGCGGCCACATGTACTCTGTTGTAAAAATCATCCGATCCTTTTGAAAATTGATATTTGAGAGTTTCATAGGACACAAAAAAATAAAATGATGTCAGATTTTTCAAAATGGCGGCCATATGTACTTTTTTGTAAAAATTATCCGATCCTTTTCAAAATTGATATTTGAGAGTTTCATAGGACACAAAAAAATTAAATGGTGCCAGATTTCAAAATGGCGGCCATATGTACTTTTTTGTAAGAATTATCAGATCCTTTTGAAAATTGATATTTGAGAGTTTCATAGGACACAAAAAAATAAAATGACGTCAGATTTCAAAATGGCGGCCATTATATATACTTTTTTGTAAAAATTATCCGATCCTTTTGAAAATTGATATTTACGAGTTTTATAGGACACAAAAAAATAAAATGACGTCAGATTTCAAAATGGCGGCAATATGTACTTTTTGTGTAAAAATTATCCGATCTTTTTGAAAATAGATATTGACGAGTTTTATAGAACGCAAAAAAATAAAATGACGTCATATTTTAAAATGGCGGCCATAGGTATATACTTCTTTGTAAAAATTATCCGATCCTTTTGAAAATTGATATTTGAGAGTTTAATAAGACACAAAAAAATAAAATGGCGATAGATTTCAAAATGGCAGTCAAATAATAACTTTTTAATTGTATTGTTTATATCTTTGATAAATTCGGTTTTATATACAATGCGTAAGAAACATAGCTTCTGTCGGGTATCTTACGACACCTCATGACTTTTTTTATTTAGCAGGTTCCGAGTTTCGCTTAATAGTCAACCGTTGCTATGGAAAATTGTTTAAAAAATTCACTGCACTATTTTTTCTATGTAATCCAATACATATTTACATTAGGTCTTATGGCCATAGCCTACCTACTACAAAATTGATCTTCTTAGTGTTATTTTCCCTATGTTCGGTAAAACCGTTTTCACACAATACCTACATGAATATCGCGCCTTGTAATTCTTGAATTACTTGTATGCTCCAAAATTTTTAAGTGTATTTTTGATCTGAATAATTTGTCTACACATTGATTTCGCTAGCGCTAAAATCGTAAATAAGTGATTTTTATAGCAATATTTATTATTGTATTAAAAAAAAGAGTGTGTGTGTACTATGTACGCACGTCAGAAGCTATACTTCTTTTACGTAACAAAACAAAAATAACTCCAAAAATTTTATCCCGCGTGCTAGTACTAAACGTTTGTAAAAGACGATAAAATAAAGATATTAAATAAATTAATTTAATTTAATAAATTATTAATTTATTAAATATATTTATTTATGATATTTATATCTAATTATTTATTTAAAAAAAAAAAAGTATGCTTGTATGCTTGTCTTGAGAATTGAACCCGAAACCTGTTGGATATAAAGCCACTACGTTATCCATTAGACTACAGATACATCTAATCCCACAGCTATTATAATACGGTTACCCTGTGTGCATATGGTAAGAGTTCGTACTGTACCGCGTCCTGCGAACCTAAAAAGCTTGCTTACGCATACAAATCTGTCTCTTTCTGTACTTTCTTTACTCTATTTAACACATTGATTTTGGTGCAAAATATAATGCAGCACGGTCACTTGCGTAGTGAAATTAGTACGGCTGCGGACGGTTTATAGAATATATGCCCCGTGGCATGCCGTCATTTATAATTATGTTATGTGATGGCTTCATAATTAGGCTTCATAATTATGAAATTAAAACATATTATGCAGATTTATAATACAATTTTTTTTAATTGTGCGTTATTTTCTGGCAGTGCGGCAGCTCCGCAGCTCTCATAGAGGAGCCGCCACTGGCTGCACGTATCTTCTTTTAGAAGGGCGTCGCAAAAAACTGCAGCCTCTAAGGGGAGTCGCAGTAAAAAAAAAATTGAATTGAATTGTAAATTATAGACGCTCGACAACTGAGGTCATTAGCGTCAAAGAAAAGATTGAGAGCCCCTGTCCTAGAACACTCGGAGGGTCAACACTATATACCTTATTTGTTCAAATCGGTCTATCCGTTCCTGCTCTAGGGCGTAAACTGGTAACACCCGGACATATAAAACACTACTCTTGCGAGCCGCAGTCGGATAAAGACACAATTTTCTTTCTATTTGGTGATTTTACTGATTTACCAACAAAAACAAAACTTTTATGAAATTTTATTTGTTTGTGTTAATTTAAATGTGAGAGAAATAGCATATTGTAGCAAACCCCAAGATGCGTTACGCAACTGCCTCCAATAGAAGCGACGAGAAAGAAAGGTCACAGCAGTAAAGCGTGGAATGGTATCGAAGATACAAGTACCTGCCGGAATGTTCTAGAGAACGCAAGAACGTACTAGGCTGGGCTGCGCGACCTATATATAAGCAAAGTACGAGTGAGGCAGGCAGTCAGTCACCGGAGATCAGTGAATCAGTGTCGTGTTGAATACGAAGTCAAGTACTGAGGGACGAATAGTGTGTCTGATATAAATAAATCTGACATAAATAATTACAAATAAATAATCCTTGCATATATGTATAGTTATTTGGCTCGTTTAGTTCAATAATTACCGTTTAAGTTTTTTTATTGTTAGAATTGACTTTTCGTTGTTGCAATTATTGTATATAGTTAATTGTTACGAATTATTGTAAATAAATATTTATTCCGCCAACTCAGAAAACAGTTTTGTAACAATATTATTGTATTCTTTTGCTTTATGTTGTCTCATCGAGACTCGAGGTTCCTAAGAAATGTCAATGCGATCCGGATCCGATTGGTTCGCCAGTATCTCCTCAGAATGAAAAAAAACGGAATCCTTATAGGATCACTTTGTTGTCCGTCTCTCCGTCAAGACCATGTTCCTCAAGAACGGCTAGAGGTATCAAGTTGAAATTTATATCAAATACTAAGGTCTACAACCTCATAGTCCTGTGAAAAATTCAAGCTTGTACCACAATGCAATAAAAAGATACGGTCTTTCAAAAAATCACGTATTTCGATACTGACTAACTCACAAGTATTTAGAAACCATCTATAGACTCTAGAGGACAAGTTGAAAACATATAGCTATGGACGCAAACCAGTCTTTTGGTGGACCGAAGCGCCATGGTAGTAAATTATATCTGGGAATTATTACGTTACAAACTTAATTTTTATTAAATTGTTATAACGGTACGGAACCCTCATGGCGCGAGTTCCACTCGCATTCGACCGCTTTTATATATTGTTTGAGTACTACAGTAGATAGTGTAGCAAATTTCATCGAAATTGGTTCAGCTGTTCTCGAGTGATGTCGGTAAAATTGATAGACAATCGAACAGACAACAAAATTCTGAAAACGCTTATCCGTCTACGTATCCAACTAAACACTAAAAAAATCATAATAAAATGGAATTGCAGAGTGCAGACACAAGTCTCGTTACAATTTTATTTATTTGTATATTAATATTAATTTCTAACTACAAAGCAAAACCTCTTATGTCGAATTTTTGATTTTTTTTTTCATTATTTCTTGATACTGTTGTATAAACAAAATTGTATTTGTATAAAATAGTTTCATCTCTGCATAAAATCTAAAATGCATTTCGAAACAATTTATAAATCCATCGGTAGTGTTACTTTTCTCAACAAGATTATATTATAGTTGTCGAGTTTCTATAATGTACATTCTAGTGAATGAATTTTATTCGATTTATCGTTCGCGAGTCGCGACGCTCGTGTGCTATAAATTTATTATTATATCTTAATATACTAAAATAACATAATAAAAAGTTTAGATTTGGTTGAAAATGGGACATGTTACATGACTTTAGAAATGTACATCCAATAATAAGATTGTTGTTAAGAATTGACTAAATTGTTATTTTTACCACTCCAACTCTACAAGTGGGGAATGGTACTAATTTAGGTCAAAATTCACTTTTCAAAATTTTACAATATTTTTTCGTTTTGAGATCCCCCGAATCCAAAAAACATATTTTTGGAAAAAGTCTGTTCGTCTGTTTGTCTGTGAGCACGATACAGGTCAAACGGCAGAGTGGATCGAAACCAAATTTTGGTTAGATGTTTCACATGTAAATATGAAGAGCCCTATTGTTTTTGGGGGAAATCGGCGCATGCGCAGAAGAGATTTGTCCTATAACGTTGTTTTCGTAAATGTTTATTATTATTATTATTATTTTTTCAAGAAAGTTTTGTAAAATATTTTCTTTTCTAAATATTATAGTTTCGTAAATATTTTGAAAATAAAAAAATCAGCTGTTCTTTTGTTCTAAACTGTCAAAAGAAATGAGTTATCTGACAGGCATGCTTAGGTTAATTTTTATGTGTGAAACCATATGTAAGTATGGAAACGAAAAGCAAATATAATATAAATATTTAATACTAGCCGTTACCCGCGTCATCGCACATGTTAACATAAATTTTATTTTATTTATTATAATATTACGCCAAATGTCAGTATGTTTGAAGTTGGAATGGTCCCGCGGCCAATTGGCTGGAATTTTTTATACTTACTAAAACTAAATCCTTATCCTTACTAATATTATAAATGCAGAAGTAGCTCTGTCTGCCACTCTGTCTGTCTGTTTTGGAAATAGATTGCATCCTGAGGAAGAACATAGACTACTTTTTGTCTAAAAAAAAACCGGCTTCGCCCGACTGAAAAAAGTAATCTCTGGAACTACTGAACCTATTCTAAAAATTCTTTCACTAATAGACAGCTACGCAGGAGAAGAGATTCTCGCGGGGGGATAACAAATTAACAATATACTAAATATACGTGAGCGGAGCAATGGGTGGCCGCTATTAAATCATAATTTCATACCACCCGGGCGAAGCCGGGACAGGCCGCTAGTTATTATAGTAATTGCATAAACTTTATACAATGGTTTCCCAAAGTATGAGTTGCGATTAGTCACTTGTGGATCGGAGAGAAATTTAAGTGAGTTACAGAGACAAAATAAGTCTAAAAATTTCAGAATTTCAAACTAAAAATTTTATTTTAAAAAATATTTTGCGATGCAAACAGCCAGTAGGTGGGTCTTTGGGTCGTTGATTTGTGAATTGCGAAACATCAAAGTATTGGAAGCTCTTGGTAGTTAGTTACACTCTAATAGTTAGTGACTAAATTGACACATACCAGAGACATGCTCATACGTGCCTAATTAGTTACCTACGAAGCCCCACCGTGCATCTGCAGTATTTGTAACAAAAATACAATCGACCAACATCTGTTAAGGGAATGTTTTCGGTATAAATAAAAATAAATAAGATCTAATATAGTCGGAGAGCCAGAAACGTTTTTACTTACGGGATTTCATCAAGCGTATAATTTCGTAGGAAGGCTCTACAGGACCTATCGAAAAGGGAATGGGAAGCCTGGCAGCCCTACGTCGGTTTGTATACAGCCTTCAGCCATTAAAGAAAATTCCAGTGAATAAGGGGCCGTTCAAGTATTCCGTAACGCAGTTTTGGGGAAGGGGGTCTTGTGAAACGTTACGGTGCGTTACAATTGGGGAAGGGGGGATCAAGCAGGGCATTACGTAACGGTATTTTAGCGATTTTCCGGTATTTTGCGCGACATAATTGACATTTTTAGGTAAAACTGGTTGTTACGTAACGTTTAGGAAGGGGGATAAAGCGAAACGTTACGGCGCGTTACAGGGGGAGGGGGAGTCGAAAATCTTCAAAAACTGCGTTACGTAATACTTGAACGGTTCCTAAGAGTATAGGACAGCGTTATGCAAACACGAGAGTGCGAAAGAATGCGCTTGTAATTTTTTCATTATAATATATAATAAAAAAATTATTTTTTCCAACTGAAAAAATAATAACAATCCATAGCATGATAGCAACCCTTTAATCTTGACTTTGTACCGTTAATAATAGTAGCCAAGGATTGCCATCGTTATATTCAATAAGCTAGCTCCCTCGCATTTTTGCGTTTATTTTAGTTTTGGAAGCATTTAAATAAACATAATTTTTAAAAAAATTAACCGACTGAAAACGGAATCAGAATGTCTCTGAAGAGGATAACATAATTTTCCCTTCACTTTACTATCACCTTTCCATATCTACATTTTTTTCTCGACGCATGTTTCATCATATTGTTACTAAACTGTTTTCTGAGTTGGCGGAATAAATATTTATTTACAATAATTAAAAACACAATAATAATGAACGCAACAACGAAAAGTTAATTCTAACAATCAACACAAGTAAACACAAGTAAAGAAAAACTAAACAGTAATTACAAAGCAAAACAAAACAACTATATACAATAATTCGTAATTATTTCCACTACACTCGTATTTATTTATCAATTTGGTTATTTATATCACGGCACTATTTATTTTACTGCTCCAACGTAGACTTGATTGCGTCACTCTCCGTTGACTGATTGATTCATTCCCTCGCATCGGCTGTTTATATACGCGAGAACGTACTGGGTAGGTTCTCGCGTTCTCTAGAACTTTCGTGCAGGTACTCGTTGTTACAGTAAGCAGATCCCGTTCCTCGGAGCTCTCGCCTGCCGTTTATATCCAGGGTGATCCGTAACAATATTGTTAGCCTCATGTTTTTTTTGTCTATAAAATAACTACTTTACATGCATGTTTATCCAAGTGCAGATCCAGGGGTGGGGTGCAATGACTCCCCCCCCCCGAGGCATAGTTAAATAATAATATTTTACCCAATTTTTGGTTTCATACACACAAATCACAAAATCAGAACGAATCTCCTGGAAGATAGGTAACTCTCATAAAAAGTGCCCATACCTGCCCTGAGCGAAAACCTGGATCCGCGACTGTGTATACCGGCCTGTAATGGGGATTACCTTTTTCTTTACAAACCCCTTGATACGGGTATCAATTTATAAAATGAAAGCGGGTTGACGAGTAAAATACGATAAGCTATGTGACGTCATTCTAAAGACTGAAAAGTAAAAAATAAAATTAAAAAAATATTTATAAGAAAAGCTTTTTTTTAGGAAAATGAATACTATAAAGAAACCACACGACAGAAGTGAAAACTTCAGATTTTCTAATTTTTGGTGTCATCTATTATAGCGCATTTATGAACTAAAAATAATTTATTACCTCGTTTATTACTAAAATACTAAAATTGTATTTTTAATTAATTCCACCTTGGTTTCAAAAAAATTATAATTATTGTCAAAGAAAGAATATAACAAAAATAAAAAATATATAAACAAATATCATGTAGAATTTAAAAAGAAAAACGCCAAAAATTCTACGCTGCCATTAGGTCTCGAACCCAGGTTCCTATGCATAGAACGCAAAGACTAAACCAATTGCGCTATGGGTGGCAGTGTCTAGACGGCCGTTTTTATGATATAAATAATAAGTATACAGCGAATTCTTACGCAAAATTGCGAACGCTTCACATTTTTTCAGTACCCAGACAAAGAGTGCCTAACGCGCCTAAGGAAGTTTTCATTTCAAAAATAATTTTCATACAAAACTAAAAGCTTTGGGGCGGTCAATTGAGTGAAGTAACTATGCAATAGTATTATAAGCTTTTAGTTTCCAGATGTATGAAAATTATTTTTTACTTTTTAGTACATTTTTTTAATAAAAGCTTTTCTTATATTTTTTTTTTAAATTTTATTTCTTTCACATTCGCATTTGTTATAAGTACCTACATTCGTTACGACCCTTCAGAAAATCGGTTAAATGGACATAATATGAATGATTTTTTTTAGAAAATGTAGGTATCTCAGCAAGGACTTTCTAGCAAATTCCGCTGACATTTTTATTATTACTTACAAGTTTTATTTAACTTCACTTGTATGTATGTATTTACAAGCTTTTGTTTAACTTGTATGTACCTATGTATATGTATGTCCTGGAATATTGTAATCAATATTTCACCCACTTCCACTGAATCTATCGGGCTGAAATTTGGCAGACACGTTTGGTTCTCGTGACAATGCACAATTACTTAAATGCCGCCATTTTTAATCCAATATGGCGGACGTTATAAAATGGCGATTTATCATTTCCACAGCAACCCCTATGATATGGGTATCAAACGAAAGGGCCTGATGAGCGAACATTTTGGGGGCAATTTAAGGGCATGCTGGGTGTCGAAGGGGGATAAAATTTTGAAAGACTAAAATGAACAAAATAAATATTAGTAAAAAAAACTTTTTAGAGAAAAGCTTTTATTTAAATGCACTAAAAAGGAAAAAATAATTTTTAATAATTTAGGTTCATAATTATAAAAGCGTTGGTCGTGACTAATAAACTATCATAGAGTTCACGACCCACGCTTTTATATAATTATGAACCTAAATTATTAAAAATTATTTTTTCCTTTTTAGTGCATTTAAATAAAAGTTTGTCTCTAAAAAGTTTTTTTTTTTACTAATATTTATTATATAAAAAATGATTTTAGAATATGGAAATCGTGTATGGTTCTCTTTACTGATATTTGTAAGGGGCCATCCATAAATTACGTCACACAAATTTTACGATTTTTAACCCCCCCCTCCGTCCTTGTCACAGATGGTCACATTTTTAAAGCCCCCTCCCCCTTGGTGTGACGTCACATATTTTTAATTTTATAATTAGAAATAATTAAAATAAAACAGCAGTTAAAAATTTTTTTTTATTTCTTTAAATTTCTTAATAAAATCTTTAATAAAAATATGTTTACATACATAAATTTCGCATTTTAATATTTTAAATTTAAATTTTGACATGTGACGTCACAAAGCTTATGACCCCCCGGCCCCTTGTCACACGATGTCACATTTTGTTGACTCCCTCCCCCCCTTAACGTGTGACGTAATTTATGGATGGCCCCTAACTACTGTAACGTACACTTTTCCCTCACGACCGGGAAACCACGGCTAGCTAAGTTCAGCGGCGCGGGGGACGTGGGTCTAAATAAAAAATAAAAAACAAGCAATAACAGAACAAAACCTACCAATGAGGAATGCCCCAAGATGGGCTTAAAAAATCCGACCACCAACCACTTAACACAAAGGACAATAAACACTTAACCTAAAACAATAAATAAATAAATAATCCATAACAAAACAATCAGAAAAACGATCAAAAACCATCTATAACAAAATAACCCTAGAAAGGGCTCAATAAATCTAACTACCTACCACTCGACATGAAAAACGACACAACAGCCCCAAAATACTACAGGAAATTCCCAAAACCAAATAGTTCGCCAAGGTCTGCTCAAGCTTAAAGAAAAGCTTACGGATTCACCGAACGTGAATATAGGGCGCCAGGACACAAAATCGGAGAGTCCAGACCGAGAGGCTTAGAATAACCCTTGGCAACCATCCAAACCCTTAACTCTAAAACAAATAAAAATCTTCAACACACCAAGCGACCATCACAAAAAAAACTCAATAACTAAATCGGTCACATAATTTTGATTTCGACCGCCGACAAGGTTCGGCTGGCATACGAAATATCGCCATACTGCACCTCAAAATTCCAGTCTTATTTCAACCACTGACAAGGTCCGCCTGGCATACCAAATAATAAAAACTCGGGTCGCAGTGCCAAACCCTGCCGACAATATAGTGTATTTGCTAATACAGGCATTGTGGCATTATTATGTGATCTTAAGTTTGTTTTTTGACAAAATAAAAAATTTAACCCCTTAATACATCCCTTAAAACAATTAAATTTTTCTAAATTTCAATATTAGACATGGATTTTATCAGTACACCCAATTAAATACACCCTTCCATAAGTAAATCCGATCAACAAACTTGTGTTTTCATAAAATTTGAAAGTCCGGTCCTGTCGGGCCGATTTTATTAAAATTTTAGCAGCACATTTTAATCTTTACTAAAGAGTTAAATTTCAATTTTGAAACGATTCTGACAAATTTTTCGGTATTTTTGGGCCCAAAAACTTTTTGGAACCCCTAAATACAACCCTGAAAATGGTCCGATCGGGCCCATTTTAAATAGGCTTCTTGCGGTGATTGGTTCCAATGTGTGTACCAAATTTCGTTTCAATCGATTAAGTCTGTCGAGAGTTATCGTGTACACACACACACACACACACACACACACACACACACATATATATATATATAAACATTTTCAAAGATGGTGCCAAAGTGTTCAGGAGGCTATGAAACGTCGATAAATTTTGGTCCGACCCCTAGGTCCCGCCATCCGACCGACGCCAATAGTGTATGTGCCATATTATGGCAAATACACTAAAAAGAACCTGAAATGGGGCATAAAACATATTAAAACTTGGGTCTGGGCAGACCACATCAATAAACGCCATACGACTCCATAATCACAATAATATCTCAATTCGACTATATCATAAAGCGATCGCAAACTCTATTCACTATCGCACAAGCGACTCTCATCATCGTATCACAAGCAAATCTCAAAATCTAATCACGAACGACCACATTCGCAACTCAACTCAAAACACAATTTTTATTTCGTCCGCCGACATGGTTCGGCTGGCATACGAAACATCACAACTCAACAAAAATGTCAACCACAATTCTCAATTGACAACATCAGTCCTGGATTTATAAATAGGCCGTATAGGCCGCGGCCTAGGGGCGGCAGCGTCCTAGGGGCGGCAGATTTCAGAGGACGGTCACTTGATTTCAGAGGATAAAAGTCAAACACGTCCACTGGTTTTCTCATGGTTTTTTATACTTTCAATAAATCCCTATAGAAAGAAACTTATTGTATATCTTGTATCTTATTGTATCTTATCATATATCTTGTTTCTTTTTTACGCTCTCTTTCTTAATGACTAATTCATTCGTTTATTTAACTTTCATTCGTTTATTTAAATAATAATTTTCCATTTGTAGTAAAGGAGGCCCCTTTACTACAAAATATGGAAAATTATTATTTTAGAAAGGTATGTACATGGGGCGGCGGAAATAAAGTGGCCTACACTCATAAAAAATATAAATCCGGCACTGGACAACATCAACAACAATTCGCAACTACAATTATTCAAAACCGCCTCAGCATTTGCAATGCATCTCCTCATCTACATTTCATGACCGATACCACCATCAACTATAATTCTAGACCAGCCTCATCACCTAGAATTCACAGCCACATCTACAATTCTTCCCTCGGGATATTCGGGATAATGCAGGTGAGGAGAAAATCCCACTGAGATGATCTCAGCGATTGATATACTCAATAAATGGCCTTCATAAATTACCATCGCACAAATAGCATTCAAATAGAAATAGGGATAGTTGTTCCTGGAATTCCAGGATACTTAGATGTTCACAGGAAAATACGAAATCTCCTAAATAAGATTTATAGGGCAGGGCACACGGTAGTTTAGTCCCTAAACAACAATAACTTTCCTAATCCAGAGGTACAAATAGTGTAGGCGGAAAACAAAATCCCTATCAACAATCAAAAGGGCGACGCAACAATGGAAAACCTCGATAAAGTCAGATTTCCAAGAAATCGCTAAAATCCAAAATCAACCGTTTTTTAAAAATTAAAGGGTGCGTTAGCATATCAGTAAGATAACAGGGAAGCGTTTGAACTAAAATTTTAATGTTAGGGGGGCTAAAACTGCAAAACGTTACAGTAGGTACTTACAGTCAGTTGAATGACTATAGTTTTCGAATTTCGTAATTTTCTAATTTATTTAAAAAAATGCCATTATTGACAGTGTTTGAACTTTGAAGAGCTCAAAGCTTTTTCAATTTGATTATGCTTGTCGAAGAGCACACACTAATTCGAACTTTTACGAGTTTTCCCATATAAATAAAAACAAGAGTTTAAACAAGTACTATAACATTATGTAAATATAAATTATGAAACATTGTCCTGGGTGGTTTTTTGGTACCAGCACTAATATAATTATGTAAACACCTGTATATAGCAATTAGTTCATGTTCAATAAATCTTTTTATCTTATCTAATTCGAATAAGTATTACATCTAAACTTGGATAACCCTTTTGAATTAGGAAGTTTCCATTGGATGAAAATACTAATAATGATACTGTCACATCATAATAATAAAGATAACTTTAAAAATTCTGAAAGAATTATTTTGATATCTTTAAATTTAACGGAGCTTTTCAACTTCTTGTACATGGGGCCGGAAACGAAACTGACGTATGATTATGACGCCACGCGGTACAAATATGCTGTTTTTTAGCTTTATGAGTAACCAGCGGCACGTCCCGGCTTCGCTCGGGTGGTATAAAATTATGATTTAATAGCGGTCACCCATGGCTCAGCTCACGTATATTTAGTATAATATTGTTAATTTGTTATCCCCCCCCGCGAGAATCTCTTCCCCTGCGTAGTTTTCTATCATAGAGAAAGAATTTTTAGAATCGGTTTAGTAGTTCCAGAGTTAAGAATTTATGATTTATAGCCCCCCTCCCCCCGCGAGAATCAAAATAAAATATAGCCTATACATATCACTCAGGGATATAGCGTAGCTTTATATTAGTGAAAGAATTTTTAGAATCAGCTGAGAAGTTCCAGAAATAAGAATTTATGATTTATTACTCCCCACCCCGCGAGAAAATTTCCCCCTGCGAAGCGAAGTCGCCTTTATTGTCCTCGCTTCGCGTACTTGCCTACAATTTATAATATTAGTACTTATAGTGTATTTTCATATCCGTAACTTAAGAAATATTGGGTTCCCCATACAAACTTTCATCCCCTATATCAGCCCCTTCAATTTTTTTTTGAGACAAAAGGTAGCTTATGTCCTTTCTCAGGATGCAATCTATCTCCTTGCCAAATTTTATCGAAATCTGTTCAGTGGTTTAGGCGTGAAAAGGTGACAGACAAACAGACAAACACGCATTTATAATATTATTAAGGATTAGAACCTAGTTTACATTTCGTAACTATTTTGTTGTAATAAAGACTTTTTCATTTATATTAAATTAAAATTAGCCGTCAAAAATTTACATAAATATGTCAATATTTTCCGTCATCAGCCGGTTTATTTTTAGTGTTTCCATTACAATTTACGAGTTTAAAGAAAGAGATTTATCGGGGTCCCTGCAATATCTCTATGAAATTACCTCACATACAAATAGAAAAAAACTTTCAAAAATATTGTGCCGTGTGACGTCAACCTCCTAATTTTCAGAAATGATAGAGGGCACTTAAATAAACATTTTTTAATAACAAACTAGTGTCCGGAAATACTGCATCAAACTTTATAAAAATTGTTCGAAGTTACGACCACCATTTTCGATATACAAGTTATATAATGATGTGTAATCGACCGCCGAATTCTTCGAAATAACTGCGGACTTTCACGAATATTTCCGGACACTAGTTTATTAATAAAAGTGTTTATTTAAGTGTCCTCTATCATTTCTTAAAATTAGGAATAGTTATTCTGTGACACCCTGTATAATATATTGCATTACAAGGGTCGAAAAAAACAAAGAAAACCGACAACTGAAAAATTTCATCCCTATGGGTTGAAACAGGTAGGTACCGAAAATCGAATATTCAATAACGACGTTGTGAAAAATTGTTTAAGTACATAAGTACTTTTATTTAAAAAATATGAACGTTTTTTTGTCAAAATGTTTTCATAAATCAAATCATTTTACAATCAAAATTTATTATTATATTCCGAAAAATCAGTTTTGAAGAAGTAAATTTTAATTATCAGTTTTTGACAGCTGTTAAATAATTTTATACAAGTTGTTCAAAAATATATTGACTTTCGTTCAATTTCGTCACTTCCGGTGCACTACATTTGTGAATTGTAACAAATTTTTGTTTGGACTTAACTTTTAATGGACGACCTTACATAGCAATAAAATTCTTGCATTACGTTATTTAATCTAAATGGATTTGGTATTTCGAATTGGTAATGCTATTGTCTATTTCTTTGAATTTACGTCAAATTTGACCGGTACTGTATTACTAGTATGTTATCGAGGTATCCTTTTTTCTACTCTTTACAATACAAACAACAAAACTAAAAGTCAGAACGTCAACCCAAGAAACATAATTACTGTAAAATCGCAAATTATAAACTGCTTCAAAGTTCAAGCCATAGATACTCAAGCAGCGCAAGTCTAGCAGTTCTCGACGTAGGTTTGCTGCTCGCCTATTGCCAACTTCATACAAGTATTCATTGTGTCAGTGCTAACTAAGTTTAATGTTAAATTTTCTATAAATTCCAGTAGTTTTACTGCTGTTTTTGTACATGTAGGAGAATATTAAATATTAATTGTCAAATTCAAGAGTTTTCTACAATTCTTCAGTATGTCCACACCGGCTAGACGTCGCTTAATGAGAGACTTCAAACGGTTAGTGGTGAACGATGATTCATGATATAAATGACCTTGCGATTTAAATAAAAAATATTGTATATATTTAAATATTGTCAAATTAAAATCAGTGTTAGTCGTACCTTCGATAAACAAATTGTTTGAATTTGTTTAAATATATTTTTTAACTTTTCCATCAGCCAAGTTATACTACAAGTACCCTAACCTAGACAATTTTTGGTTATCTTTTGTTATCTAATTTATACCTCAATATTATTTTTTTCAGACTTCAAGAAGATCCTCCTACAGGAGTAAGTGGTGCTCCAACAGATAACAATATTATGATTTGGAATGCAGTGATATTTGGGCCACATGACACACCTTTTGAAGATGGTACATTCAAGTTAACAATAGAATTCACAGAAGAATATCCTAATAAGCCACCTACAGTGAGATTTGTTAGCCATATGTTTCACCCAAATGTGTACGCGGATGGCGGTATTTGTTTAGATATATTACAAAATAGATGGAGTCCTACTTATGATGTCTCAGCTATATTGACCTCAATACAGGTAAGAAACGGTATTTCATTCAATATCTGTTTCTTTGTTCCCCAGCTTGACAAAATTGTAAAATAATTGAAACACGTCATGATTAATTTATATTTGAAAAAAAAATCAGAAAAAATTCCATTTTTATATTATGCAACTTAAAACGTTTAAGCGTTTCGTGATAATATGTAAACAAAGCAGGGAATTTTTATGAGTAAACAATATTCTCCCAAACCCTTGTTTATCTTTTTGGTTTGAGTTGATATCTTTTTTATTTATTTATTGTAGATTATAGACGCGTCGACAACTTAGGTCATTAGCGTCTTAAATACATTAAATAACAATTCTCTTAAAACTAAATGACATCACAAAACATCCATGAACGAAGGTGTGATTCGAACCCACGACAGTGTGAGCCAAAGTCCGCTATGCTAACTGTTACGCCACACAGTCCTCTGAGTTGCTATCGTAAATTATCTATTACAATAAAATTAAGCAAAATCGCAGGATAGTGGACAATATAATTTGATTTATTAAATTAAATGTACGACGTTCCGTCTATAGATTTAGACTTTTTCAAGTACATACATAAAAATAACAATATTTATGCGATTTTGCTTAATTTTATTATAATCACGATGGACACGATTTCTAATATAAATTATCTATTACATTTGTGTATACTAGAAATGAGCGGTTATGAGACCTTATTATCTTAAATATTATGGACATTGGTCATTGAACCCACTAAAGCAGTGGTTCCTAACATGATTGATGTGTCCATTGAATGATGAGGTGTGAAAGAGTTCATAAACAAATTCATGAGTACGCTGGGGGCCCATCAACGCACTTGTGCAAAATTAATAATCCCCGCCACACCCTTCGGAACATTTAATTAATTTTGTACTCTTGGCCATGAAAACGTTGGGAACCACCACTAAATAATACTACAATAGACGCTTTTGACCTCATTGTTGAGCGTCTGTAATCTACAATCTAATCTACCACAAAATACTAACAGGTTATTTCCGAATTTTCATTTTTCTTTTGCTCCTTGGCAAACGAATAATAATACGCTATATTATTCGTGTTGAAATTGAAGTAAAAAGCAGCTATTTTATAGTGGGTATGGCAAAAATACCATATATATCATGTGCGTAATGATGACTTGTGTGAGTGTTAAAACTCGCTATGCTCGTTTTAACATAATGCCACTACTCGTCAGTAATATACCTCATTACGCCACTAGATGTACAATCTATTATTAGCATGAAGTTTGAGTCCCCACCTTACCTTATTAATCAGTTACATTGGCGTCATCAGGCTTTGAAGCTGGGTGGAGCGAGTCCCAGTTTGTCTGTCTGTTTAATCCATTTTTGAGATTACATTGGAAAAACGTATTTTTTTACTAGTTCTTATTTGTATTTTCTAGGCTGTGCCAGACCCACCCGGCCTCCCGCTAGTTATTGGTTTAATTTGTGTTCATACACAAATTAAAGCAATAACCTCCTCTAGTTACGCCTATGTTGTAATTGCTTTAATTTCATACACACATTGAAGCAATAACTGAGTATTTTTAAACAAAAAAAGGAGGTACAGTAGAATCCGGATAAAACGACTTTCAAGGGACCGGCGACATTATGTCGTATTAACCGGACGACGCACAAAGCGACCGCATTATTCAAGCTTTTTTTATATAACACATATAAGTGTACAATAGATTAATTTCTATGAAAATAAAACAAAATATATTAACACTTACGAATACATATGTACATTATGTATTATGTAACTTTGATGAAAATTAAACATTGCACATATGTGTGTATTACAGATCAGAGGAACAATATGTATTGTAATTTCGTTCTAACCGGACGATTATTATAAAATTAGGTCGCTAAAAGCAGTTGGTTGCTTAAACCGGAATCGTACTATACGGATACGCTTTCATAGTACGTCTATATGAAACCTAACTTGAGTTTGCATTTACGTCGCTAAAAACGGTTAGCCGTTATAAACGAAGTCGTAATAGACGGACTCTACTGTATATGTGTTGAAGAAATTTTGGTACAACTTTCTCGGGACTGGATCCTGGTTCTTTGTATCACTAAGACCATCTGTTGTTATGCCGCTGATTGCATTACAATATTATGCACATATTAGAAATGAGAGGTCAGAACTTACTATCTGGACTTTAATCATTGTAGACCAGTAATGCGCAGCCTCCATATTATGGAGCATACACAGTTGTTGTGTCTCGTGTCAGCTTATAAAAAATTTTAATTTTTCCAAAAAATGCAGTTCTAATAATATCATATACTTAATTTATAGACATAGGACATTTCAGTCAAAAAACAAAAAAAAACAGAGAAGGACTTAGTTGTGGAATTATTTCACTAGGCTAATGTTACTGTTTGTGAGTAAAGTACTTACGCCCGGACGTCTAGTACTTACGAATGTACGTATAATGTATGTATCATACTCACATTCAGTAGCATTAGTCATTAGAGATGCAAGAAAAGTAACTATTCCTTACTCGAGTACTCGTTACACGAGATCCGAAGTAACTAATACCAACATGAAAAAAGAATCGTTACTTTTTACACAATTACTCTGTGTAACTTTTTACTACGTAACGGATTAGATTTTGTATTCAAATCATCTAACTACCTATACCTATACAGTATTGTAAAGTAACCTGGTGTACTGTCATAATATTGCGTTATGTTATTGTTCTGTAGTTCATAATATTAGTCCGTCGAACGGACGAATATTCAGTACCTACACAATGACGAATAATGAATGTGCAGGCAGAGACCGTCTTTCCGTTTTAATACGTAAAATGCCCGGGTAGCCCGAGTACTGGTAACGAGTATTCTACCTAAAAGTAACGAATAGTTACTAGTACAGGGAAGTAACGAAAACTTGCATTTCTATTAGTCAAGTGAAACAATTCCAAAGCTAAGCCTGTCTCTGTTTTTTTTCCCACTGAAATGTCTGATGTTTAATAATAAAATGTACATAAAATCAACAAATTAATAATCAAATAATTAAAAATAAATAACGGGAAAAAAATAAATTAAACAAACCATATAATATAACATAGAATATATACTTACTAGTGATGTGCCGGATCGTTAAAAATGTATATCCGCGGATACGGATCTGAATACGGATATTTGGTCTCAAGATCCGCGAATACGGATACGGATCTTAGGCATTCTTAGAGTACGCGGCGGTAAATACTAAATATTGCACATCGACCTTTGGAAAGAGACTATCTGTTATGGGAAAAAGTTATTGACCACGATATTAAAAAATAAAAAATAATCTGAATGGAATTTAACTGTTTTTCATTATTACCTAATTACCTATATATATAAAATTTTATCTATGAAATGAAAATTGATAAGGTAAAAGATCCGTAAAAAATCCGCGAAAAAACTAACGGATACGGATACGAATCTTTCTTTTCCCTCGGATATCCGCGGATACGGATCAGATACGGATATCTGGCACATCACTAATACTTACCAATACCTTCTTAACATACTTACCTTAATTTAAAAATGTATAAATTTCCAAAATCTAAGTTATCTTTGTATACCTTAACTACATATAATGTCACTATAATTTGTAGTGCTAGTGGCTAATGCCGATGCACATGTTGTTGTGTTAAATAAAAAAAAAAAAAATGTACATAAGAAATTATCAAATTTGCTGCCCGCGACTGTACAATAATTTTTTCTAATTGGCCCTTCGAAGGCAGAAAATTGCGCATCATTGTTGTGGATAGTACCATGTGGCTAAATACTAGACGTATATTTAGAATGGCCTTTAAAAATAGGAAATTAGTGTAGTAACCCATCCGATAGATGTCACTGCCTGTAAGATTCGTCATATTGTGAGTGTATTGTCTCTTTTTAGTACCAGTGTAGTACTCAGTATAGCCCATTAGCGCTCCTAGCAGTTAGGTTACTATAGATTAACATGTGAGATCTGTTAGTAGTAATTACTTGTGTGATTGTATCTACTACAGTTTTATTATCTGTGAAAATATTTTGTTTCAGTCATTATTGAGCGATCCAAATCCAAATTCTCCAGCAAACTCAATGGCGGCGCAGTTATACAAGGAAAACAGGCGGGAATATGAAAAAAGAGTGAAAGCATGCGTAGAACAGAGCTTTATTGATTAGTGTAAACCGTACATACATATGACAAGTTATCATCTGATTAATATACAGTTCTTCAGACACTTAACAGACAAGATGGCTGACACAACACTTTTTGCAAAATAAAATACTGATCATTTGATGTGACGGAACTTCGTTGAGATAATGAAGTTTTTGTCACCTTTCAAAACACCACATTTTCGCGGTTTTCTTGTTTTGACTTAAATTATCTAGATATATATAATCAATATTTCCATCAATATTGCAATTTTATTTCTCAATAACTCTTCCATCAAAACATAATACCTTTACATGCTATATACATAGTATTAAAAACATATTTTATATATTCTATAAGCAAATCAAATTATGAAAGCTGTTCTACTTTCCTCACTTTTAGTTTTTGGATATACCGTTAACAGTGTACATACGTTCAGAGATTGTTTTTTGGGTGGCTTCATTTGCCAACGATAGATGGCAATGCATGTTCTTTTTGAGACGAAATAGTTGACCACTTCACTATTTAATGTGCTTGTTGACAAATGTATGTTCAACGCCTGCAGTGAAGTAGTAGACTATTTTCCGTCTTTAAGTACATGCAGCGCCATCTGCCGTTTGCGGATGAAGCCACCCTAAATCTGCTAGCTGCATGTATGTAAAATTGTAATAGTGTATGGTTTATGTAATTTCAGTCAATTGTACAGGTATTTTGATGGACATGTCGAGAATGTTGGCATCCTAATAGAACTAAATCGTAAGAAAGGAAGCTAATATTTTATGGCTTTTAATGAATGTGTGTTTCGTTTGTTATTAAATGGTACTTAGCGATTTTAATGTTTTAAGTACGTTCTGGTGTATTTTTCAATAGAAGTAAAACTGTAAATTATTATTTTTTGTTAGAATTTTGGTAAGAGAGGGTTCAGTTCAATTAGAAGGTTAACATTTCTCATCCTAAATTATTACACAATATACTTAATACCGTGTTTCATTAAATTAATAAAATAAAAAATAATGGACTTATGTTATTATTAATAATTGTAGAACCTACATTATGAATTGTTTGACTTTTGTTGTGGATATACATTAATTATTTCGCTAATAATAATAATAATAACGATTAATAGTTAAAAATGTGTTTTGTGTTACAACTGTAGGAGTAGCTATGATGAATATACTTATAAAGTATAAACACGGGATAATGGTTCCCAATTTGTGATCTCTGGTGCATTATCGATTTTGCTCTGATCGTTTCTACATATTTAGTGATCGAATAAAAACAATTTAGTTTTTTTGGCACTCCGATATAACATATTAGATCTAAAAAGATTGGGAACTGCTACTGTAGGATATCAGACAGGATATTGTGTTACTAAGAACGTCTCGGGCGATATCTCATTTATTATGAGCATTAGAAAAAAAAAAGTTTTAAATAAAAGTTGGATTGGAATAAGAGCACTATGCTTTAAAAATATTTTTAGCTATACATGTAGTCATGGTACAACTGACTTGTATTTTTATAAATAGAATACTCGGTATATTTTCAGGCCATCTCATTGCCCATTCGGAAGCCTATATAAAATTGTGCCATTTTTTAAATTCGGTTGCGACGTTGCCAAAATATTCAACTTTTTCTGCAAAATTCTACATTTTCGTTATCTACTACTAAAATACACACCAACCACATTTTTCAAGTTGACTCAATTTTTGTGTGCCGAGTATTAGTTCATAGCATATGCTATCCCCTGGATACTTTAGAGTTTAATTTAATCATACAGGGTGTTAATGGCAATTGTTGGAAAATGCATAACTTTAACTTACCTTAAGTCAATTTTTTTAAGTAGCACACCCTGGTATGTGAATAGAGCTCGCTTTCCTCTACACATTTGATACCTAAAAATATACAGGGTGTGCTCAACGTGAAAAATGTGGTTGGTGTGTATTTTAGCAGTAGATAACGAACATTTAGAATTTTGCTGAAAAAGTTGAATATTTTGGCAACGTCGCAAACTAATTTCAAAAATGGCACAATTTTATGTAGGCTTCCGAATGGATAATGAGTTGGCCTGAAAATATACAGGGTGTTCTATTTATAAAAATACAAGCCAGTTGTAAACATCGTACACCCTGTGTAGTTAAAAATAATTTTAAAGTATAGTGCTCTTATTCCAATCCAACTTTTATTTAAAACTTTTTTTTCTAATGCTCATAATAAATGAGATATCGTCCGAGACATTCTTAGTAACTCACCTTGTATATGTGAACTTCAAAGGGAGTGAGGATTAATTGTAGGGTTTAGTGAAAGGAAGAGATTCTTACTCAAATCAAAACTTTCATAATAAACTTTTATTTGCTTACAAAATAAATTATCACGTCTTCTATTACTATATTATAAAATAAAATTCTCTTAAGGTAGTTGATGCGCGAAATCACTTTTGGCGGAATTAAAAAAAATTTTGGAATAAATTGAACAGTTATCGACCATAAAATTTCAAGTAGATTGACCCGTTTTAAACTCGAGATAATTACTAGGCTTAATGCTTCAGCAAACTGATAAAAACAATTACCACATAGTAGAGGGCTATTATACGGATATTGTAAAAAAAAATGAAAATGGTTGGTGGTTTTGTTTTCAAAATAGAACCACGGGAAGCATTACATTTTAGCGAAAGTTCAATATGTATACGGGTTAACTTGAAGCAATACAGTAACATTGTACATAGCTGTATTAGTACATCACAATACACTTCGTTTGGAAGAACGTGAGCTTAGAAGCTGTCTCACTCGACTACAGACAACAGATTGGGAGTGCACATATCACCAAAGGGTGGCCGAGTATGGTACCAGGGCCGGCATCGGTTGTGTTGCTTGAACCACACAGGAGACGGCGTGGGCAATACAATGGACGTCAACGACAATTTGTCAAAATGTGTTATCAATGGTATCTACTTATTATTTATTTATTTATTGAGAAAAAATGGAAAAATTACGTTTTCATTATCGCTGGACACAGAGGCGCTTACTTCTTACTACCAGTAACCCGAATAGTCGAATACAGAATACCGTCCTGACTACACGGTTGTGTGGCTTAGTGTCAGCGTTAGCGTTCCTCTCGCCTCGGCGCCGCTTACCCCTTCAGAATCCTTAGATCTTAAACCAATTTGAATGGATTTCCAAATATTCCGTACGAAGTTCGCACTTTTCCAATTTATAATCGTGAAATAAATAAAAAAAGAGTGTGTGTGTACTTATGTATGCATGTCAGAAGTTATACTGCTTTGGCGTAACAAAACAAAAAGTATTTAAACGTTTGTAAAAAAGACGATAAAAGAAAGATATTAAATAAATTAATTTAATTTAATAAATTATTAATTTATTAAATATATTTATTTATTATATTTATATCTAATTATTTATTAAAATTATTATTGTATTGAGATTCGAACCCGAGATCTATTGCGCATGACGCGGCGGCGCCATCTTACATAGCAGTGCTGTATAATAGGGTATTATAACCATGAAAAATAATAATGTAAACAGCACGGTGTTGGAGTACGAACTCATATTTAACGAAAGCGGCATAAACGATCGTTTGTATAGCAGTAGCTTTTATTAATGTTATTTAAAACTGTAAACGCTCTTGTCACATTGTGACTGGACTTACTAACTTCATGGTGTTAAATTTTCGTGACGCGATGCGCGCGCATCATAAAAATTCACTCATCATTTTTCCATAACGCGCCAAAAGAAGTATAACTTCAAAAAATTATTATACTTCACTGAACAGAACTACAGTCGAACTTTGTTAACTTGTACAAAATTGGTTGACAATAGCGTCAAAAATGAAATTTAATATTATTTGATAACTTGAATTTTTTTGTGGCAAGTGATGGTTCGAGTTATCGAAGTATGGCTGTAGTTCCATTCAAATCCCAATAAAATCTTGGGTAAGAGCAACACACGGCAAATGATAAAGTTACGGGCCCTGTATGGTACTGACTGTACAGAGCCAAAATTCTGTCCACTTGCGCTGGATTTACTATGTATATTACAGTACATGCAGCACGGAGACAAACTTACGCGCAGGACTGCAGCGCTACAACTACCTCAAAAAGTATAGTAGTAATTCCTTTGCTAACAGAGAGAGATACATTTATAGAAAAGACAGTCATTAATAAATTTGCAGTTGACGTGGCTGTAGCATTTCAGGTTGACCACGTATTCTGTTGATAGGGATTAATGTCTTGAAACGTCTTTTTTTCGAAAACCGTATAAATCGTGTAAATTTTTTTGTAACTTACAGATTCCAACAAAAAGTGTACTACTCAATTAATATGGCACATTTTCTTTATAATTTTTATATTTATAATCAGCAAGACAAATACCTAGCGGAAGTTCTTTAACCAATCTAGGTATGTTCATTTTATTTTTATCATTGATATGATTTTTAAGTTAAATTTGAGTGCATTTTTTTTTTAATTCGTATCACAGGTAAAAAACTATGTTACTAACAAGAAGACTAAAGGACCATCTTCTTAGTTATTCGCAGGAATGGGTTCCCTTCGAAATGTCCAAATTTGATAATTTTGAACAGTGCTAATTTTTTCTCATTTGTAAACAAATAATATACACTACATTCTTATGTTCTTTTTCTTAATTGCAAACAAGAATTAAAAAAACTGACACATTTTACACAGCTTCGCTCAAGCCATCCATGATATGACGCGAAGAATGGTTGTCACCATTTGCTCATTATAACTATTTTGATACTTTCGTGTCAAACCTAACCAAACCCAGCTCGTCTGCCAAATTGTCATTCGCCACGCTATGTTCTAAATTGGAGCAGTTGGGCATCCTGTATCAGTTACGCATGATCAAGATAGTAATATGGTTGGCATGAGATTGCATTCAATATTATGAGAGGGCAGCATATAGTCAAGTATGTATAGCATTATCTCTGTTTAAAATTATACAATGTTTTCGAAAATTTCTCAAAAAAAAAATGGACAATTTAACTGAGATTTTAGATTCAAAGTAAATTTAATAAAAGCATACATCTTGTCATTATTTTAAATATTTTAAAACTAAACTAATAAAGTGGAAAACAACGACGTCTATAAATAGACTGCTAGTCTCATCGCTTGTCTGAGCTGCGCGAGTCAATTTCCGTTCGAAAGAAAATTCCGAATCCGAGTAAAATGTTCCGTCTTCGTTACGCTTATTAGGCCGTACAAAGTTGCCGTGCAAATTTTGAAATCAGGCACTGTCCGCGTCGCAGCTTAAATATAACCATAGCGACCAGATAACAATTAATAAGAAAAACTCGAAAGAGATAGACGATTTATTCGTATTCATGCCTTCTCTATCTAGCGCATTTGGATACTCCATATTATGTAATATCTTGTTGGTGGAAAAAATTATCTCTTTGTTGTACTCATTAATTATCTATGTTTGGAATAGTTTTTGGACAATCTGTATATTGAGTTATCAAGGAAACCCTAATACTGTAGTCCGTAACTGTGCTTGAGCATTCAAAGCTTTTAGTCCATTGAAATGTTACATTAGGCTTGCATTTTGGGTAGCACAAGATTTTTTTTTACCGTTGCATGGGGGGGGGGAAGCCGATGTAAAATTGAGTTTTCGAGGTTGGCGGCCCCCATTTAGCCGCCATCATGAAAATAGGGTTTTGTCGCAATTTATTTTATTTATTGTAGATTATAGACGCGTCGACAACTTAAGTCATTAGCGTCTTAAATACATTAAATAATAATTTTCTTAAAACTAAATGACATCACAAAACATCCATGAGCGGAGGTGGGATTCGAACCCACAACAGTGTGATCCAAAGGCCGCTACGCTAACCATTACACCACACTGTCCTCCTTTTTGTCTCAAGTTGAATAATTAAAAAGATAAGTCTTATAGAAGATAGAATATTTTTTGTTTTTCTGTTAAAATTGAAAGAAAAAAATATTCTTTCAATTTAAAAAAAAAGTATTCTATCTTCTATAAGGCATATCTTTTTAATTATTCAACCATCGAGCCCGAAAACTCACCCCACTTCGCAACGGTAAAAAAAAATCTTGTCCTACCCAAAATGCAAGGTTAGCTTAAAAAAATGTAACATTTCAATGGACTATTTAACAGTGAGTTTTTCCAGCTTGAAGCATTGACGGCGGAACCACTGGGGGGGGGGGGAGGTTCTATAGACCCATGATCACTTATGAAAGCTTACATTGTAAAGAATATTAAAAAATAAAAATATGCCGCCCGGTCTATTTCGATGGTATTCAGAGCCGGCCTTGATTAACAAAACAAGCGTCTGGGGGGTGACTCTCGATAACTGTGCCTTCGCGCGCGCGCGACTTGGACTCACACACACACACAAACGTAACACATAGTAGTTAATATCGTAGTACTTATACCATAAAAACGGCGCGATGTGAATTGTACAGATAGCGATGTTAGCTGCGTCATTGCGTCGTATGCGTATAGGGTCCTGGGTTCGAAACCTGATGGTACCGTAGGATTTTTGACTTTTTTTTTTCTAAATTCTACTGACATTAAATTTATATATTTTTTAATTTTTGTTATTTTTTTCTTTGACATTATTTATAATTTTTATAAATAAAAAACATTTAATATTTCATAAAAAAATCATGGAGTGCAAAATTATAAAAACATACACAGAATATACTTATTTATCAAAAAAATTGTCTATATTTTCTAAGTGAAATAACGTACGTATGTCGCTATTGTCAACTTGAAATTTGTTGTATCATTTGGATACTAATTAGCAAAATTCGTATACTATACCGAGTGAAAACAGTAATCTTAGAAACTACTGAACCGATTCTAAACATTCTTTCACTAATAGAAAACTACACTATCCCTGAATGATATACATATAGGCTATATTTTATTTTGATTCTCGTGGGGGGGGGGGGGGGTGTTTATAAATCATAAATTCTTATCTCTGGAACTACTGAAGCGATTATTATTATTATTCTGTGCCTCATGAATTTTTTTATGAAATATAAAATCATTTTTTCGATTAAAGTCTTTTTTTACATATTTCACAACTAAAATTGTAAGTTTTAAGGGGAGCGATTTCGTCGAGCTTTCCTTCATGAAATTTCTTGACGTGTTTTCGCAAATCATACAAACGTTTAAATATAACATTACATTCACTACATTTGATTTTATCACTACGATTCATTGTAAAAAAATATGTTTAAATACAATGGACGGAATTATACCAACAACAATGACGTCTGACAGATAATATCAACTACTATGTGTTATGTTTGTGTGTGTGAACTGTGAGTCCAAGTCGCGCGCGCGCGCAGGCACAGTTGTCGAGAGTCACCCCCCAGACGCTTGTATTAACAAATATACTTCTTTGTTCATAAATATTCGACATTACACAAAACACCACTATAAGTAAATTAATTCCAATCACTATCGACACTATTTTCAATTTCTTGTAAATCGTTTGCATAGTCAGAAAAATCACTATTATTACTACTACTGCTTGGAGAAGGGTCTCTATAAATAGCACATAGTTCCTTGGAACCATCTGATAAAGTACATTCTTCTAAAGGAAAGTGGGCTTCCTCTACAACAGATCTGAAAAATAAAAAAATAAATTTAAGTCAAATACAAGCACGTGTTTGGAGCTGCATATTTTGGCCAACAAATTTTAAAAAACACTCCACAGTTTTGAAACGAAATGAGCTAGGAAAAAAATATTGAATATTTCCAGATTTTTTATTTGTGCCATTTATTTTTATTTGCATTTTTCACATTCGTCACAAATTCGTCATGGTACAAAGATATGTCTAATTTTTTAAATTTTATCATTTTTGACAGATGTAATTTTGTCATGATATAAAGATACGAGAAGCCACCTTGACATCGAATTTGAATTGCCGCCAATATAGATTTAGTTCACCTTCCGAGCAACAGAGGTTTTTGTTTTAATTGATAACACGGTCGTTATGCGTCTATAATACTGGGTGGTTTGTGATTATAATGGGGTACATAAAATACAGTGTTCAGTTTTCATGCTAAGGGGGTTGAAAAAAAGTTTAAGAAACCACTTTGCTACGCGTTATCGAGTAAAGGTGGAGCGAAGAAAGCGCAAATACTAGGCAAATACGAAGAATGTTGCTGCGAATTTTGAAGCTGTTGCATGATATTGGGTTAAAAACTAATAGCAACTATTTCCGATCAATTACAGGCCAATGTGTCATTGCAATTAAACCTCTTTTGGAAGATACAAGAGAGGATCACTTTAGGAAATGTGATAATAGCCATAAAGAAGGATCGTTTGAAATCAATGCCTTTTCAAAATCTTCCCAATTTTTGACCCGCCCCATATGTCGAAGGGCATCAGGAATAATTTTTCTACCAAGTGGATTGAGTACCAAAGAAAGATATGCTAAATGGGACCATACCAAAGTAAATTTAGTAAAATCGAACACATTAAAAAATTTCCGGACATTTCAAAAAAATTTTTACACCTAAATGTCATGGAACTCTATTGTAAATGTTAATTTTCAATTAGATTAGGTGTTGTTTTTGAATTATTTTGTAATATTTCTATGAATTTTGACATTAATAAAACTCTTTGCAAAAAATTGGTGACTAATTTTCTTTCAATCATAAATATAAGATCTTTATAAAAAACAGTAGTACATTTTAAATTTCCCGCCACCCTCTTAAACTTTCTTCCTCCAGACATCAGACAGCGCCACAGTATTCTCGTTCATAGCAATTACTCGCTCGTGCTACATCTATAAACACCTAAGTGATCTATGGGTGGAACCAAACCTCTGCGGATACAGGGGGGACTGCTGTCTACTGTACAATTAATTTTGAAAGGTTAACTGAAAAAAATCTTTACTAAATCAGCATAATATCGTCATTTTTAAAGAGAATTTATAAAGCTTCCAGTTTTTAAAAAGAAATTCATAACATAAGATACAAAACAAAATTACCTTAGTACCGAGTACGAGCACATCTCTTCGACATACGGCAATATTTTAGATAGCGGGATTTCAGCTCTGTCATTATCTTCATTAAAAAAGAATCCATATTTAGTACCTTTAGAGGTTATTTGATACTGAACTTCTTGTAAAACTTGCTCGGCATCTGATCGTTTATCAAATGGAAATTCAGTCTCATCAATAATTTTATAGTATTCTTTGTAATATCTACTTCTGTTATCATCCCTCTTTTCTAAGTCTGATATGTCACTATAATGTTTTAAAGTGCAACTTTCGTAAGTGCAAACACCGTACGATTCAAAATTATTATTACATTTTTTCAAATCATATATTTCAGATAATGACTCGTGATATGTTTCTGAAAGATGATACTTTGATATAAATACAGCAATCTGCGAGCAACAACCCACCTCTGATGTTCCCTCTGGGCCTGGTCCTATCCCTTTAATAGAAACATCATAATTTGGAAATCGTGTTGTAATGTTATTTGCCCTAAAATTAAACATTTAATCATTACATTTTTTTAGGTCACCACGTACTAAAAACTAGAATCTGTGAACTGGTAATAGACAAGCTTTGGAAATACCATTTAAACAACGACAATCCTACGATCCAGGTATTACTACTGGTTAATAGAGTCAATCCAAAAACCAGTTGTTAAATTTTTAAACAATACCAGAACTGATTGTTAAAATTGTTGAAACAAAAAAAAAACGAACATTGAAAAACAGTATATTGTGCAATATACTATTTTATAATATACTATTTTGTAACATTACTATTCTGTTTTATAACGATTCATAATGCGACTATTTACGCACGATTCGTAACTATCGAAAAACGCCATTTTACATGTTGGTGTCATAAAAAAGATATTTTTTAGCGTAGCAACAACCATGTGTTAATATAAATGGCTAAATAGATAGCAAAATTACTAAATGACAGTTAGGTGTCATACATATTAACAGGGTTGCCAACTTTGTACCCAGCTATTTATAAAAACAAGTTTCAGCCGGCGTACTATTACTTAAAAAAATTTTTTTTTACCACTTTCGCAGTCTCTCACAGCACACCCACCGCGGGTGCGCCAGCTGACGCTTGGTTTACTTATTAGTCATACCAGATTTATCGAAAAAGATAATCGATCGGCGTAAAAACACTACGTAAAATGCAACGCAAACTCCCGGACTAAAATGATAAAAAAACGATTTCTTATAAATATGGAGACCACACAATCACAAAAGAAATTACCAGTCTTTAAATTGTTCTCTCGACCATTCAAATTTATGATCTCGATGTCGAAATGATGTTGGATTAGGAAACAAAACGTTAAAATCATAGTTTGGTGTTGTAAATATTGCCATACGTGGTTGAATAAATCCAAATATGTTATATGGTAAAGCATCTAAGGCGTCAGGATAAACATGTTCTATTCTGAAATTAAAATTACAAATAATTACGTTTCATATTTGAAATTGTTTAAAATGCTAAAGGACATTGATTTTGGTCCAAACTCCAAATGTTACCCAGGGTAAATATGGGTCATAAATAACAAATTTTTCTATTGCACCAAAGTTATTTATTCTAGGACCTAGAGGAACAGAAATATCGCTTCGTCAATATTGATGTCAATAAGCAAGTAAAACTATTAAATTAATCAATGAGAATGGGCACTGTCAAACTTGACCGCTAGAGGCGCCAGCTATATAACCACCTCGGTATGTGGGTAGTTCCTAGTAGTGCGTACAAAATAAGTTTATTTAAAAATAATAAATCATTGACAATGCCGATGTGCTGTGTTTACCAATATTCAAATCATAGAGGTTTTGTATTTCCAAAGGATTCGGAATTAAAAAGAAGTGGTTGTATGCTATCAGAAGGGAAAAAACTTGATCTCTCGCGCGTTTTTTTATGAAAACTAATGATAACTTAGGTAACTATACAGGGTGTCCACGGAAAAGTGTCCTAACATGGGTAACTTTGTTATCAGAGATGGATATCCGCTTAAATGAAAGTAGTGTTAAGAATTCGTCGAGAAAACAAATGAACTCCGTACAGTTTTTGTTATTTTAAAAAACGTTAAAATGGCCAAATTCTAAAATTGACTGTAACTTTTGATTGCATCGAAAAACTATTTTAACATCTCTAGGTCAACTTTTTACGAAGAATAGAAAGACGTAGTGTGCTATATTTTTAATTCATTGGTTTTCGGGGTACTTATACAAACTTTTTTTTTCTTACTGACACCATATTGAATCTTAAGATGTTCGAATTCTGCTTATTTTTTTGATTAATTTGGTGTATCACATGCCACATTTAAAAAGTTCGCAATTAACGTCACATATTAGAGACCCATTAAAAACAACTGACAGTCAAATTATAATTCACTTCTGCCAAACTATGATTTATTATTAATTTTACACTTTAAAATCACATTAAAATTTCGCACTAGCCACTACGTCATTCTATTCTTTGTAAAAAGTTGCTCTAAGAATGTTCAAATAGTTTTTCGATACGATCAATACCTAAAAAGTTACAGTCGATTTTAGAATTTGGCCATTTTAACGTTTTTTAAAATTCATTTATTCATTTATTGTTCAGGTGACTGATATTTCAAGGCGAATCGCCTCTGTAGAAAAACCCAAAATAAATTGTCTTAGTGGACGTGTATACGAGTGATGAACTGCTCAGGTGTGTATAGGGATTTAATGTAAAATCATTAATATGCAGTTTCCTGATCTCCTGATTTTTTTGGAGGAAACATTCATTAAACTAAAAACGATCACTGATTATCTACATGATATGACACTTAGTTATAACGAAATCAATTTTTATACAGCGTGGTTACAAAAAATGCATATTTTTGACCTTTTGATTATCATTAATTTGTCAGAAAAAATTGTTCTTGATAAAAGTTTGTTTATGCTCTAAAACCTAAAAGGAGATAATTAGAATCGATATAACTCTAATTGTGTACAGTGAGGATCTGAAAGTTTGATTTGGTCCAAGAATAGAAAGACCTAGTTGACACACCTTTAAACGGATCGAAATCAAATTTTAAACTTAAGGTTTTTAGGGGATACCTCAAGTATATTTTTCTTATCCCTCCCTACTCCCCTAAATAGGGGTACTTTATTGATGTACAAAAATAGAAAATTTCGATATTCTCCCATTCTGAATTTTTTCGAAACAAATGAATGGAGGCGTATTGTACAGTTATCAATGACATATCGATTTAGGAAATATGATGGAAATCGTTTGAGTCGTTTTCGAGAATAGGTATTGTAATTTTCTATTTTTGTTCGTCAATAAACTACCCTTATTTAGGGGAGTATGAAGGAAATAAGAAAAACATTCTTGAGGAATCCTCTAAAAACCATAAGTTTAAAATTTGGCTTTGATCCGTTTAAAGGTAGGTCTCTTTACTCTTGGACCAAATCAAACTTTCAGATTCTCCCTGTACACGAGAAGAGTTATATCGATTCTAATTATCTCCTTTTATTTATAAAAAATAATTTTTTCTGACAAATTAATAATAATCAAAAGGTCAAAAATATGCATTTTTTGTAACCACGCTGTATAAAAATTATTTTCGTAATAACCAAGTGACCTATCATGTAGATAATTTAACAGTGATCAATTGCTCTAAAAAAATTAGGAGAGCAGGAAACTGCATATTTATGATTTTACATGTTAAATCCCTATATACACCTGAGCAGTCCACCACCCGGTATATGTTTTGCGAACTTTTTTGATTAAAACCGTTGAGTATAATCCAGAGTATAATCAACGTTAAAACTGTATCACTATGCAAATCAATAATCACCAAATAAAAAATGATTAAAAAAACTTACACTTCAATGGCAACAACAATATCTGTTCCTATTAATCTTGCGTCTGGATCTGCAATATTACCGGAAAGTACCTTAACGGATAATGGTCTTGATCTAGGTTTTAAAAAGTCAGTAGTAAATGGGCGAATCCTATGAATATAATCTTGTAAAATATATCGATCAATGTCAATTTCTAAGACTTCTTCAGTGTTTTTAATAGCTTTTAGATATTTAAAGAAATTTATTTCTGCACAGCCGAACTCTGTTACTTTAGTAATTTTTATCTGAGAATTCTCCTCCAAGATTATTTCTTCGACAGCAGCATATCGTTGATGAAAAAGAGGTGGTGAAAATCTTATACCTTTTTCTTCATTGAAATACGCTGTTTCTCCTGCCATTTCTGATTGCAGCACTTGTCTAGTGCATTATAATTCACTTCATAAATCTGAGAACCTATATTGTATTGTTGTTTATTTATTTACTCACTATTTAAATAAAACCTACGTCCTAACCTCAAACTTCAAACCATTGAAATGTCTCTTTCTGAAATAAACATATACTTTAAATTATATACCACGCATTTGTCCATTTACTCAACGTGCGGTGAGTGAAGTCCACAAAGAGCAAAAATATATCTGTGTCTCTTTTGACGAAGTAATTCCGCATTTATTCCGATGATGTCATTGGTCGATGTACGGACGTTCCATCTGAACAAAATGTTGAAATAAAGATATCTTTCATTTCGAACAAAATGTAAACAAAACACTTGACAGCTGTTGTCATTATAACGTAACCTAGTATAATTTTGTTAAAAACAGTTTTTTTACTCATATTCCTTGAAATTCATAGTGATATTAGAAGTAAACACAGGTTTCGGATCTTTTTGGGCCTAAAAATATCACTATCAACTGAAGTATTCCATGAACTGAAGTATAAAGTTATAAACAACACTTGAAACGTAATATATAAAGACAAAGAAATATGTCATGGATGCCATTGACGTAAAACCTCAGTGCCCCAGTGGTCAATAGTATACCTGCTCTCTTTTAAAAATTCTGTCTTTTTCTATGGAAGTAGCCAATCAGGAACCTGCCAGCTGAGCCCCCATAAAAAAAGACAGAAATATATACCCGCACGTATGTTGGCTTCACGATTTTTGATCTATCAGCAGTATAGGGTAATATGTATATGCCGGCAACGCATCGTTACTGTATATCTTTCTTTATCTGACACATTCCAACTCATGCTCTTACTCTGTTGCACACTGACGGGCCAATCAAAGTACAGAAAACCGCTATGCGCATGGCTTGCACATGGCAGTGAGAAAACTTATCAGTTATCATTTTGAAGTTTGAACTTATTTACGAATCTACTATACATCATTGAGCATTTTATTGAAAAATCAGTATTGAAAATCAGTGCATAGAAAATTAGGTTTGTTGTGTCATTAAGTCAAAACTATATTTATTTTCATAAAACCTGGTGTTTGTTTTAGCGGCTCGAAGCTAATATTTGGTAAGTAACTACATCTATTATAAATTTATCTTAACCTCCAACTTCAAACAATAATATTGTAGATTAAAGACGCTCAAGTTATAAATGTCTAGGTATATAAGAAAATATTGCTAATTACAAACAGCGTGCTAAATTTAACAGACTATTGTTTAAAATTCAACTTGATTTTGTTTTAGACTGACTTTTTTTATTATTATTCTTGTAGATTATAGACGCGTCGACAACTCAGATCATTGTGTATTAGAATCAACCAGCCGGCATACACAAACTGACTGGTACGAGCTCGGGTCCCTGGGAGCACTAATACCCACAATCGATGATAATATTTATTACCTGGTAAGTAAGTAAAGTATAATAAATTTTGCTTAAGGCTAATAAGTTATGTAGAAGTAAATTCATTACTACGGTTAATTAATTATTTTAGATTACTATTTTCTCTCTGAATAACCGTGCAACCCGCCCAATTAGGGTTAGAACTATAGTATCGATACCGAGTAGGTATCGATACTCGAACTATAGTATCAATACTCCGGGCTTCGATACCCGATACCATCTACTCAATACTTTGAAAGTACATACTCATTTACTGTTCGGTATACAAAATAATGATTACTCGAAGCAAAAGAACCGATCTATGATTACTAAAAAATAATCTTATTTGACATTGCTAATTAAGACAATACGAATAATCACTAAACTAACCTCCAATAACAAACTATTTGTAAAATTTAGCCGATTGTTTTGTAAAATTAAACTTTATTCTGTTTTAGATCGACTGTGAAAGATCCTAAAAAATTTTATGCAGCCAATACACTACGGTGTAGTATACGTACCAGTGTATTAGTATTTGTATTAGTATATGTATTATAATATAGTAGTCGAAGCATAGATATAATATATTATGTAGGAAAGTATATAATGGAGAGTCATCCAGGAAGGTTACGTTATAAGTGCTCAGCTCCAAACTGTCGTAATGCCTACTTGACTGATATTACAGACGTAAATTATAAGAATAGGCATTTCTTTAAATTTCCTCCTGATAGTGAAAAACGACTGTTGTGGTTTAATAGCATAAAAAGAAATGCTCCAGGCCAAAAAAATTTCTTGCCTAACAAAACATATTATCTTTGTGATGTGCACTTTTCGTTTGAATGTTTCACAAACACTTTAAAAACAAGATTACATAAAACTGCCGTTCCATCAATTTTTGAAAGTAGAAGTCAACTTATACCCAGTGCTAATCCTAATTCTAGTGTTACTGTTGGATGTGGCCAACAATCAGTTTTGTTGGAAAATAATACTTGTGAACAACTGCCAACAGAGATGAGTGAGCTCACAAGACATTGCAAAACATCTGTCAAACGTGAAATTCCATAAAGCGCCTTAGTTACGTTACAATTTACAAATACACAAACAATACATTACATCACAGATGACATCTATTAGTAACGTTCACGAACATTTGGTTTGAATTGTTCTTAGACATATTCAGTATTCACTTAACTTTGTAATTTGTTAGCCATCTAATGCTTGTTATAAGTTAAATAACTGTCGATTTCACTCAAGAAAACAATAATTAAAACAATATATGTAGAGAAACAAACAGAATCAATTAGCGCGACTGTCAAAAATTATTACGTATAAGTTATAAGTTTTTTTTTCAAGCGCGTTCGTTCTTGAAATCTCGTTCGAGATCTCGACCATATCGGATCGAGATCTGGAACGAGATTTCAAAAACGAGATTGCCTGCCCACGAGATTAAATCTCGAAAAATGGCTCGAGATCGAGATTGCATTCCCTAGTCATACATGATGACCAAAACGATCGTTTGGAAATATAAAAATTGATTTTTAATAAATATATTTTTTGGGTATCTGGTCGAAAAAATGCTATCTTTATTAATTGATTTGACTCAAACTACTCCTGTAACTTCAAGATTATTACATAAATATTTGTTAGAGAAAATAAACCAATCTGCAGTGGCGGATTTACCAGCAGGCTGAGTAGGCTGGAGCCTAGGGCGGCAGATTTTAGGGGCGGCAAATTTGGGGTCAAAATTTTTTTTTGTCTTACAGAAATTAAAAAGATTCATATTTATATTGGGATCCGTCAGATAGGTGGAGATTAAAAAACATGGCGCAGAGGGAGGGAAATTTTATATACGGTGTATACTTTTGCGTGTAATTTTATGATTTTCAAAGTGATAAGAAATGATAAATATAAGTGCAATTTGTGATTGGACCGGTACGAATCCTAAACAAAGGAATTTTGTTGAAGGAGAACGGATTCTCAAAGCCGGGCATATTATCAAATGTCGGAAATATAACGAGAAAAATGCATGCAAAATGAACTGTCAAAAGCAGTAATCTTTACGACATATTGCTTAAAAATATCAAAATTAAAAGAAAATCTCCACGAAATTAATTATCCACGTTCAATGCGCCTTTAAGGTTGGGTTAGGTGAATAATGTAAACACATAACTGCAACATAATAAGTTATATTGTAATAAGTGGGTAAGTTACTAACCTCAAAATATTTGTATACAAAATTAATCCTATAAATTTGCCAATCATCAGGGATTCAACTATTGTTGTGCAGTATGATAATAAGTACATCTTATTATTAATATAAAATATTTTTTTAATTCATAAATACAATTTTTCCACATTTCATCAGAAAATAATTCTCTGTAAAGTAAGTTTTACAAGGCAATAACTGACAGTGTTTAATGCCCATGATATTAGAAAACGTCGCGAATTCCATTTTCGATACTTTTTGTTTATTTTACTTGTTTTATATTTGTAATAAACAATTTCACGATAAATTTGCACTGTTAGCATGTAAAATTTTCCCTCGTTTTAGTACAATTTTCTGCCACCAGTTGTCATATACTCATTTGACGGATCCCAATAGGTACCTACCTAAATGTTATTAGGTCTCCGCCTTATTAGTACTACATGATTGAGCTTTTATTAATCCCCTAGTTCACAATCATACTAATTACGGGAAAAAGGTGGTGTAATTAGGACGATCGATACGGTGCACAAATCATAAAGTTACAATTTCATTGACAAAAAAAATTTAATTAATATGATTGTGAACTAGGGTATCGAATTGTAGAGGTCGGTAGGGGCGGCAAAATTTGAATAGCCTACTGGCGGCAAATGTGTAAATCCGCCACTGCCAATCTGACATTTTTAATTTGTTTCAAGGTTATTAGTTTAGGCATTTAGTGTTTATTGGTTCAACTTAATCACGTCTAATCCAATAATTTTTTTCCAGATAAGGGATTAATAAAGAAGAAATATTTTATCATATTAGGTACCTAAGTACATATTATCTCAATAAAACTAACGCATTTTCATACCTTTCGTTGAAATTAATTTAGTAATAACCTTTATTACAAAAATTCAAGAATGTATTAATGCCTTTTTTATTACTTTTTATATCAAAACAAATACTTCACAAACATTAAATATTTTAAAATATAAATACAGCAAACTAATATACAAAAATGCATTAATATTATGGGCTATTTTTATCTCTATTAATATTTACACATTTACTGTCAACAATGGACGGAACATCTGTTTGTTGCATTTCAATAGCAGGTGAAACACTGTTATTTTCAGGGCTCTTTTTAATCAGTTCATTAAAACTATGACTCTCCGTCATGTAATTAATCATAGATGGCGATTGTTTCATCAGTTCTGCGAACGATTCGCCATTAACAAAAGCTGTCGGGCTTTCCTTCATCGGTTCATTATAATTTAAATGTCGTTGACTTTCTGTCGTAAACTCACTGTTCAGATTAACGTAATTTGTGCTTATCGGACTGGCTTTCATCGGTTCACTGTAATTTGCTGAACTATCGGTGATCTCGTAACAACTGATTTCTTGATTTGTCATCATATAATTCATACTTGTTGGACTTTGTTTCATAGGTTCACAGTACACTTGCTGCGTAGGGATAAACGCCATAGCTTGATTCGAATAATTCGCTACGTTCTGATACTGATCCGTTGTTATATACATAGTTGTACTTGGTATAATGCCATGATTCAAATGCAAATTGTAACTATTATCATTTGTTTTCTGATTTGTTGTCATTAGCACTATATTCTGTGCGTTTGGCGCTATTAAACCTAAACATTAAATTAAAATAACTCAGTATTATCACTATTAAATCTATATTTTCAAATGATAATTTTTACTGATATGATTGTACTGCGCGAATTTGTTCGCGATTGATAAACAGAAATAAAATCATCAAATTCACGAGTTGACTACTTTACAATACCGCGTAACATCTGTTCTTTTTATTCCGAAAATTTTCATAACGCCATAAGTTTTACTAATGCATACCTAGGTATATACACCGTGTCTCAGATTGATGTTTACATAGGTTAAATAACATTGAGAATATTTACAACTTTGTAGTAAGCTGGGCCATAAGAGTAAGATCTAATTGTAAATAAATTTAGTGGATTAGATAGAAAAAATGAATAATAAAGTGAATTTTTTTAACAATTTTCCCATAGCAATAGTTAACTATTAAGATAACTCGGAACCTTCTTAATAAAAAAAATCAAAGCATCTACTACATGTTTACATTAGGTCTTATGGCCCATAGCCAAAGGTGGGCATTAACTCATTAATCCGTTAATCGTTAATTAACGAAGTTAACAATCTGCTGAACGGATTAACTTTTAAGTTAACTTCAAAAAATGTTAACGCTCTTGTTAACTTCCGTTAACTTTAGTCCGTTACATTAGTCGTTTGTTGACATGCTGTCGTCATTTTGTTTGTTTGAATTACGCGCCATGCCACACTCGTATGTTTGGCGACTGTCGGCAAGTCGAATGGTGAACGATATCATATATGCGAAGTGCGCGTGCGAGTGTGATGCATATATGTATAATTTATGCTAGGCATGGTGTGAGTGTAAGTAAGCAAGTCTGCTCAGTCAGTGCCACTGCCAGTGAATACGACAAATTGTAACCTAACTTTTTTTAAAAATAACGATGAATAATAGCCTTATTCCTACCTACTTTATTATCGACATAAATAAATGTGTGTTTAATTCTTCTTTCTACTTGTTTTTGTTTTATTTACCTATTTCTCTCAGCCCAAAAGCAGTATAAGTTTTAAATGGTTAACTTTTAACGGTTAACTTTAACTTGCGTTAAATTTTCGATAATTTAACGCTCTACCTATTATCGAAGTTAACTTTTTATCTAACGAATTAACGATTAACGAAGTTAACTTTTGGATTAACTGTGCCCACCTATGCCCATAGCTTACTACAAAATGGTAAATGTTCTCAATGTTATTTTCCCTATGTATACATCAATCTGGGACACCCTGTATACCGCGATATGGGAGATATGAATTTGAATCATGAGTATAGAGCACCTCATTTGATTTGAACAAATAGTTAAGTTTCTTTATCAGAAAATTATGGTTAAACTCTTATGCATGCGTCCCCTTCTACTGGAAAATTTTGTTAAATTTAGTTATAAATTGTGCCTGTGATTTGGAATCTACGTTTATAGTTAACTGTATTGCGCCTAAAAATTTGTTACAGTACTGTGAGTTGTGACAGCATTGTATAAAAATGAGATGTCACTAAACGTACGATATTGATGTGATTGATATATGGAATATGGATAATACAATACTGACAAAATTACCTTTGTCACTTGTGTGACGATATTTGATTAATTGTTGATAAACTTGTCGCATTCGTTGGACATTAACTTTACTAGCTACCGTATGGTTAACCATTGGTAGAGGATAATCTTTTCCAATAACACACTTCGCTCCTTGTTGAACGTTATCCGGTGCTACCCATGGCTCGTGTATATACTTCGTGGGAAAATTTTTAAGAACTGGAACGTACCGTCTATAATTTAAAAATAAATTATTTTAAATCAAATTATAATGAGAAATTTACATACGGTTTTTATAAATGTGAGAATAACAATTATTCTCAAATTATTTTATTCAGATTTCGGCTTAAGCTAGAATTCAATGGTCTCAGTTCATATAGTTCCCTCAAGAGATTTATAATTTCTCGAGGGACGTGACGCTTTTTGTTTTGTGGATCTAGTTTACCACCGTAGCTAAGGCATGGAAACGGGCGCAAAACCTGGACAGCGCATGGTGTATGACATATGTAATGAATATGATTGTTTCATTTGAATATATCAAGCAAGGGATTTTTGAGGGCGTGCAATCAGAATCTTGCCCTGGACGTTAATGACTATAGCTATGATACTGATCTAATCCACCATATTATGTTATAGACAAACGTTGATGCAATTAAATAAGCCATTGCTTATCTGCAAGTATGTTAGAATTTCCAAACACAAACAATTTTTTGTTTTATGTAGACTTAGCTCTAAAGATGGGTCTAGCCGGAAAGTCAAAAAGCGCAAAAACCGACTTCGGGACTTTATTTGGACCTGATAGTAAAAAAGCATATATCGAAAACAGTTGGTCCTATGAAAAAATTCCATGCATGAAAATTGTAACTGACAACATTTCCTACATTTTCTATATTTGAGGTTTTTTCTATCTCCAACCATTAACGAGTTACACGCTTCTAAAACACCACTATTTTTCGAAAAAATATTTTTAGCACCACATTTTTTTGCCGAACTTTTCTCTCTAGCGTCTCATTTTACAAAAGAAAGTTGTAGATAATTAAATTTCCTTCAAAATGGTATGTATTTTACCTGATCCAAAGTTTTCAGAAGCATGTAACTCGTAAACGGTTGGAGATAGAAAAAACTTCAATTATAGAAAAAGTAGAAAATTTTGTCAGCTACAATTTTTATGCATGGGATTTTTTCGTAGGACCAACTGTTTTCGAGATATACGCGAAAAACCAAAAAAAGGGATCTTTGAAGTGTCCCTCCCCCCTCTTACGCCCACCCGAGGATCAAGGACTCTTAATATGTTTTTTCATTAACCAGTCTAAACAAAGTTTTGAAGTTGGTTTTTGCGCTTATTGACTTTCTGGCTAGGATCATTTCGTTGACTAGACTAACTGTCCTCTTTTGAGGAAACTTACGGGCCGAAAAATTGAAGTCTACTCATAACGATTCTCATGGATAACTTCGAAAGAAATTGTCAGATAATATAAAAAAAAATATATACACACCTTATGTAATCACCATTGGGATCGGCTTTCCGTCCAAATCTGACTGGACAATAACAATGGAAAAATTGTTGAAAGAAAGAAGAACAAGACAACCACATCCACACTCCTGCATTGACTGACCAATCAGCATCAAGAAGTAGTTCCTCAAAAACTTTCATTCCTTCTTCCCAGGATAACCATAAATCGCCTCTGGTAAGGAAACAGGCAACGGCGTGACGGGCAAGATGATGAATCCAGCCTTCCTCGCGTAACTGCGTCATTATTGCATCTATCCATGGAAAACCTGTTTGGCCCTGTTTAAAAAATAGAAACATAAATGCTGGACCAGAATGCTAGTTATTTAATTAAAAAAACCAATTGTACATTACATAGATTGGCGGTGGTACTTTTTTTTGGGGCCACAATAACATGAATTTTGGAGTGGGCTTAGCCTCTCGTCTAGCCCCCCTTCCGCCGTTAATGACTGTAAATCATAGACGCTCGATAACAGAAGCCATTAGCTTCTGTTACTGAACGTACTGTATACAAGAAACTATTCAATAATTTCAGAAACTTACGTTTGCCCATTTAGCCAAAGCCTCGGCGTTTTTATCCCAGGGTATTTGAACACAAATCGGATTTCCAATCATTTTATCAAAATTGGCATTTCTTGTTGCAGCGCAATAAAAGAACTCTCTCCAAAGTAACTGGCCGTGAAGAGATAAAGGTGGACGGGCTTTCTTAATTTTTTTATAGAGATCATTTAATTGATAATAAAATAGTCTGGTTGATAAACAACCGAATCTTAAATATGGCGATAGGCCAGTTTGCGATGCCAGCAGCGATTGCGGAGTCATTTTCGGTCGGCCAAATGATGCGACCCATGCTTTGCGTTCCAAGTGCCTCTCCAGTCGAGTGAGGGCTTCACTTTCGCCACCTTGCCACACTGGCGGACGGAGGCCTTCAGTTTCAAATCCTTCACAAAAAATAAAACCCAAATCTCAGCATTAACGAACCAAAACTATTTTTCAATAATAATAATTATGATGTGAAATTTCGAATAATATCTTCATCATATTCTTCTTATCTACCCTCTTCAACACCAAGATATTCAACTCTCACATATAGCAGTTTATGTTGAAGAGCTCAGTGTCAACCTATTTCTCTTATAATCTTTTTCTTGTCAATAACGCATATAGCCTCGCTGCTGCGCGTTTTAGTTATATACAGGGTGAGTTCGACCACCCGTATCAGTCGTTTTTTTCGAAAACGGTTAGTCGTAGAGAGTTGTGTCAAAAATTTGTATTATAAAAGCCCTAATAAAGAATCGAATGGTGATAATTTTTTTTTCCGGGAAGGTCGGCTTCCCTATTAGTTTGCTCCAGAATGTCCAGAACTCCGGAATTATAAATGTAACGATAGGTCGAAAGTGGTATTGTTGAAAAGATCTTTAAAAAATAAGCAAGTTTTGTAGGAAAATTTTTTTTATTACTGCCACCCCTGTAAATTTCTATAAGTATAAATATAAATTATTATATGTTCAAAATTCCGGAATTTTAGAAAGTGGTGCTGTTGAAAAGCTCTTTAAAAATAGGCAAGTTTTGTAGGAAAAATTATTTAATTACTGCCACCCCTGTTAAGTAACAACCGTTTGAAATTATTAAATCTAAATTTCATAATAACGATCGAAGTCGGCATTAAAAATCTAGCAACCTTAGACATTGTCACAAGTGTTCAAACTGTCTTCCATTTACTCTTTAATACATACTACTGAGCTCTTCTGGTTATACTGTGAGTGTACTTCTTCAGTGTTTAATAATCGATAGATAGGTAACTAGATTTGAAATGCGGACTTTTAAAAAGTTAGTTAATATGACATTTTAATTTAGTAATTTCAAACAAATATTACTTAACAGGGGTGGCAGTAATAAAAAAAATTTTCCCACAAAACTTGCTTATTTTTTAAAGATCTTTTCAACAATACCACTTTCGACCTATCGTTACATTTATAATTCCGGAGTTCTGGACATTCTGGAGCAAACTAATAGGGAAGCCGACCTTCCCGGAAAAAAAATTTATCACCATTCGATTCTTTATTAGGGCTTTTATAATACAAATTTTTGACACAACTCTCTACGACTAACCGTTTTCGAAAAAAACGACTGATACGGGTGGTCGAACTCACCCTGTATATATAAAAAAAAATATCTATGTTTTGGGTTAAGATCAAAAATAGCAATACTGATGTTAAAAGTTGCATTTTTGCTAACGTTTCGAAAGATTTACTCTTATCTTCAGAGCTCAAATGCCGTCTAAAGAAAACTCCCGAAATGTTTACAATAAATGCGAGTAGGTACCTAATTCTTCTAGCGTTGGCACTCCATACTTTTCATCATGATCATCATGTAGAGGAGTATGAGCTTTGCCCATGTTATGTTGGGTGATTCCCGGCTCCGCGAGTGGCGGAGCCTCCATACTGGCTATCACCGCTTGGAACTGATGATATGTGAGGGGAGCACGTCCTCCATTTCTTTCAATTATTCTGTTTAAAAAATAATCTGTTGTACATATTAAAAACATAATATATTTCACATAATTATAGCGAAAACAATATGCAGTAGGTACTACTATTAAATATGTATTTAAAAAAAACCCTCTGCCGGAGTTATGTGGGTCTACCCGTCTAGTACCAGTTTATATTTTCTCAGTTTATTAGTGTATTTGCCATATGGCACATACACTATTGGCGTCGGTCGAATGGCGGGACCTAGGGGTCGGACCAAAATTTCTCGACGTTTCATACCCCCCTGAACAGTTTGCCACCATTTTTGAAAATGTTTATGTATATATGTATGTATGTATGTATGTTATCGTGTACACACACACACATATATATACATTGTATATATATGTGTGTACCAAATTTCGTTTAAGCGATTAAGTCTGTGGAGAGTTATCGTGTACACACACACACACACACACATATATATACATTGTATATATATGTGTGTGTGTGTGTGTGTACACGATAACTCTCCACAGACTTAATCGACTTAAACGAAATTTGGTACACACATTGGAACCCATCACCGTACGAAGCCTATTTAAAATGGGCCCGATCGGACCATTTTTAGGGTTGTATTTAAGGGTTCCAAAAAGTTTTTGGGCCCAAAAATACCAAAAAAATTGTCAGAATCGTTTCAAAATTGAAATTTAATTCTTTAGTAAAGATTAAAATGTGCTGTTAAAATTTTAATAAAATCGGCCCGACAGAACCGGACTTACAAATTTTCAAATTTTATGAAAACACTGGTTTGCGGATAGTGGTTTACTTACTGAAGGGTGTATTTAATTTCGTAGAGGTTGCATTGATAATAATATTGAAATTAAGAAAGAAATATTATTTTAAGGGACGTATTAAGGGGTTAAATTTTTTATTTTGACCAAAAACAAACCTAAGTTCACGTATTAAAGCCACAAGGTCTGTATTAGCAAATACACTACGAGTATATTGTCGACAGGGTTTGGCACTGCGACCCGAGTTTTTTATTTTTTAATAATAAATTGGAAATCAAACTGAATTTCGTAGATTAGAACTTGTGAATTGGGGGTTTGTAATAGATGAATAAACTATGACAATGACACATCAACGATCTCAAGCCCAGGTAATATGCTGTAATTTCAATTATTTTTCAATTTTTACTGATTTCCATTATGTTTCAATTTTTACAGATTTAACTGTTCAGCTTTAAATTTCTATCGATGATGCTTTTCACCCCAGTTGATGGTACCTACTGTTTATTTTCAGTTATACCAAAATATTTAAAACTAAATGCCCCGTCCAGTTTCTCCCAGGTGCATTCGAGCTATAATTAATTTAATAATACGTTACCACTCGCTTTGCTTGAATGAATAATTAACTGGCCGCGACTTATTATTATTATTGGGTATAATAATAATATTATATTTCATATCGCTGTTGACATAGGTAAACTTGATTTCAATCCATTTTGCACCCGGGCGAATTCGGGCCGAGCAGCTAGTATAAATCTAAAGCTCTTCAAGAAATAAGCTATCGACTGGTAAAAACCTCAACCAAATCTCTTCAGTATAGCGAATTCAATCCGATTTTCAGTTTTTATAGACCTAAACCTTCCCCAAGACATAAGCTATTGAATGGTAAAAACCGCATTCAAATCCGTTCAGTAGTTCTCGAGGTCCAAATTGGCATTAATGCGAGAGAAACTATGGGAAAAATCGATGTTCACGCGAGTGAAACCACGGGTAAAAGCTAGTTCATAATAAATCACTCACTTTTGCAAATGATAAAGTGTATGTGAACCACGTTGGATGACGCTAATTCCGAGCTCACGACACAGGGCTGTGATATTATCATCCCGTACGCGCCCATACGGTTCCGGATCTTCCTCGAACGTCAGATTCGTCGTACCCCATTCTTTGAAGAGTTTAGGCAGAGCATCAGCTGGTTGGCCACGTATTACAAACAAACGAGAGTTCAGTTTGCGCAAACTCCGATCTAAGTCTTCGAGACATTGTAGCAGAAATCTGTAATGAAAACAAAAACAGTAATAATTTATTTTACATAGGAATTTTCAGGAGACATTATTCTAAAATGAGCATGCAAAGAAGTCGGTTAAAAATAGAGTGAATGCGGTTTTTCTTCAGATTAGTGTTTAGGGTCAACAAAAAAAGAAAAAAAAATGGGTCACAATACCTTATTTAGAAAATGTTCATCAAATTTAAATGAATGTCTCGTATAGAGAAAAATCTACCCTACAATTTCCTTTATTAACATGTTTCGTCAAAGCAGTCAATTATGAGGTACTCGCAGCTAAAGACCGCGACGGGCGCACATATCGTTTCACGTGTAGAACTACCCTTAACCGTTGAGTGAAAGAAAATTCTATAGTCACTGCCTTAACTTTCGGCACGCTTTTTAGGCGTTATCGCAAGAACGGTTGCAGTTACGAAAATGTCATACAAAATTACAAACCACGTCAACCTACTTTTGGATCCTCAATGTTGGCTACGTCCTGCACTATTGTCATAATTTATGTAAAAACAAAGTTTAGCCTTGTTAGACTTTATTCAGAAATATAGTTAGTCCAGGGAAATTAGACATTGCACTTCAAAAAAATTAGGGGAAAGCTGAATTTTGGTATGAACGTTGATATTGTGGTTCTAAAGAAAATGTCAAAAGTCCCCATCGATCAGAGTGTCGCTAAAATTTTAGGGGTGGGGGGGGGGTCAAAGGTCACGAAAAACGGTTTTTTTGCGAATTTATCGGTTCCGCTCCATTTTTAGTAAAAATGGCTATTATCACTCTCGTAGAGAATAAAATTCTCTACAACTTTTGTATAAACATTTTTTGTCTACGATTCATAGTTTTATTTATTTAAGTACCCGCGGCTTCCTCCCCTCGATTCGTACATAACGGAATTATGCTGCTTCCTGATGATCTAACATAATAATTTGTACCTTTATTTTTAAGCTAGACTTTAAGATAACGATTGATAATAATAATAACGAAATTAATGCACTAGTTCTCTAGTTAAGCAAACATGCAGACAAGCAATCAGTCAAACAGACAACAGACAATTTTTTTCGAAAATGCGATAGGTATTTCTACTTTACCGGGCGCTTTCAACCCTTGTGAATTTTTTTTACAAAATTTCTTTACGAATACTTAGTCTTTATAATTGATGTCAAGTAGAAATAAAATTCGAAAAAAAATTGTCTGTCTGTCTCTTTGACTGTCTGTCTGTCTTTCCGTATGTTTGTTTGCTTATAACTGGAGAACTAGTGCAATAATTTTGTTAAAATTATTATTAATCGTTACCTTTAGGTTCAACTTAAAAATAAAGGTAATCATTATGTTAGGCCATCAGGAAGCAGCATAATTCCGTTATGTACGAATCGAGGGGGAGGAAGCAGCGGGTACTTAAATAAATAAAACTATGAATTGTAAAAAAAAAATGTTTAACAAAAGTTGTAGAGAATTTTATTCTCTACAAGATTGATAATTATCATTTTTTACTAAAAATGGAACGGAACCGAGAAATTCGCAAAAAAAAAACATTTTTCGTGACCTTTGACCCCCTAAAATTTTTAGCGGCACTCGGATCGATGGGGACTTTTGACATTTTTTTTAGAACCACAATATGAAGGTTCATACCAAAATTCAGCTTTCCCCTAATTTTTTCGAAGTTTTTTCTTGTCTAATTTCCCTGGATTAAGATTTGAAATTTTGAAATGCTGAAGAAGAACAAAGATAAACGTTTTTAGTGTATTTGCCATAATATGGCACATACACTATTGGCGTCGGTCGGGTGGCGGGACCTAGGGGTCGGACCAAAATTTCTCGACGTTTCATAACCTCCTGAACACTTTGGCACCATTTTTGAAAATGTGTGTGTATATATATATATGTGTGTGTGTGTGTGTGTGTGTGTGTGTGTGTGTGTGTACACGATAACTCTCGACAGACTTAATCGATTGAAACGAAAGAAATTTGGTACACACATTGAAACCCATCACCGCAAGAAGCCTATTTAAAATGGGCCCGATCGGACCATTTTCAGGGTTGCATTTAGGGGTTTCAAAAAGTTTTTGGGCCCAAAAATACCGAAAAATTTGTCAGAATCGTTTCAAAATTGAAATTTAACTCTTTAGTAAAGATTAAAATGTGCTGCTAAAATTTTAATAAAATCGGCCCGACAGGACCGGACTTTCAAATTTTATGAAAACACTAGTTTGTTGATACGGATTTACTTATGGAAGTGTGTATTTAACTGGGTGTACTGATAAAATCCATGTCTAATATTGAAATTTAGAAAAATTTAATTATTTTAAGGGATGTATTAAGGGGTTAAATTTTTATTTTGTCAAAAAACAAACTTAAGTTCACATAATAATGCCACAATGCCTGTATTAGCAAATACACTATATTGTCGGCAGGGTTTGGCACTGCGACCCGAGTTTTTTTTATATAAATTATGACAATATTGTTAATTTATTGTGTGAGAATTTTCTATAAATTTCTGGTAGAAATTGTGATCCTGGAACTAAGATTGTTGAAGGTTAAAGAAAAATTCTTCCGTGGCGTATGGATCAATAAAACCCAACACTGATATTGGATTTAATTCTATTTATCTAACGTTTTAACAGGAACATAAGTCGAAACGTTAGATAAATAGAATGAAATTCAGCATCAGTGTAACGTTTTATTGATCCATACGCCACAGAAGAATCATTGTTAATTTATATTAAGGTTGTTCGCGCATTAAAGCAAGGGTATATCGATAACGAGCTGAATTTTTAATATGTTACTAACTGATATCAAACAGATATAATTTAATTTTTTGAGTAAGATCTGACGTGTGGTTTTTGCGTAAATAATTTTTAAAAACGGAATATTTAATATGTAGACAATAGGCAATGTTGTTTTAAAACTCACATTTTTCATATAATTCAACCGCAAGTGTTATTGATTAAAATCTAAAAAACTGAAGTTTATATTAATCAATTCTCGTAGATTATATTGTAAAAATTATAAAAAAAAGTATTCTACCGTGTAATGGAGATATATTAATTAAAATAATCGAAACCGATCTGATCACAAAACATAATTTATCGTTGAAAATAAAGTCAAATTACATTTATTTCTTTATTGTTAATAAATATAAGATAATTAAGTAAATTCGAATATAAGTGGTCTTAAGTAACATCTAAATTTAAGTTTTTAATTTACAGGTTAACATTTTTTTATTTTAGTACAAAACAAATTTAGATTTTATTTTGACTGACACTGCGTAGTGCGCGTACAACCTTAAAAATATTTGGCTCCTAAACTCATCTGAATATTAGCATAGATGTATTTTGTGTTCGTGGTTTTACATCCCATATAACAAGTGTTTATTAATTTCCATGTTTCGCTACAACATGTAACAACTGTGACTGTTTTTACTTACAGATTTTAAAGGCACGGAATAATATCCAAAGGTTGACATGTCTGTGACAACAATGTTAAAGCTTGACAATAACTTTGTTACATGTTCGTAAGGGTGTGACGTAAGAGTGAACAGACCACGTTTACTACAACGTGATACAGCTATTTGCTCTGTTGATACTATATTCAATAATTATAAAACATTGTCTCTGTAAAATTCTGGCGCGCAACACAATTTCCTCATGAAAATACGTACGTATTTACTATTTTTAAGTAGGTATATACGTACAATGCAGTATTCTCCCCCAGAACCTATCAAATGGACCGCCTGGCTGATTTTACTGACTGCTCAGTTACTAGTTAGGGTTGCCAGGTCCAAAAATAGAAAAGCCTGACTCGGCGTTATACTTAGTCAGACATTTTCCCTAACAGCCGGACTACCTACTTTAAATAGAAATAGAGTCAGTTGGGTATTTTCAATCGTTTATAATAATCAGTTAGTCAGTTTTTTGCGAGATCAATCTGAAGCGTGCTTAAAAAAAAAAAAAAAAAAAAAAAAAAAAAAAACAGCCTTAACGTCTCCTTAAACTTATTCCTCCTCGCGCTTGGAACGGACCTTAGTTGTGCGTTCCCACTTCATTGCTAAAAAGTCTAACACAAGCCGGACAGACCAGACTTGTATATATTTGGCCAGCCACGATCGTAAAAACCGGACATGACCGGCTAAATCCGGACACCTGGCAACCCTATGCTCAGTTAAAATTTAAAAGAATCGCTTGAACTCACTGAAATATCACTATCTAGTTAGTACCTCTATTCTCTGCCCAGGTTACTTCATAATGCCACCCGGCTGGCAAAATTTTCTAGAGAAAACATTATCGGAACGGAACGGATTTTTGGAAAAAGTAGCTGTCAACTGATTATAGACTTATTCGTCTATACTCTATATTTTGCCAAACATATTCTCTATAAGGAAGACGAAAGACAAATCAAATGGAGTATTTTGTCGCATGTCAGGGGGAGGGAGTAGTGATTAACGTGACAAAGTTGGACTAGGGGGGAGAGGGTCAGATAATACGTCAGACCGTTTGTGAACTTCGTTTTTATCCAAGGACCTAGGCGGTTTTTATTCCTATGTCAACAGCAGGGATGTTACATATTATATCTGCATCCGCAATCGCTGTACTAAGGTAAAAGCAAATACGGTTGTGTAAGTAATGAAAAACTCTTCCAAATTAGGGATCATTTGACTCCCCATTCCATTTAAAAATTTGGGGGGAGTCGCTACCCCCCGCACACGGCTAGAGTTGCAAGAATGATTTTTGCATAAAAATTGGTCCCCTTTGATATATAAATCGATGTGTTTTTGGATTTTTGTCAAAACGTTCATTTTGCCGAGTTTTACGGGGGTACAAGTTTTCGTTGGGACACCGTGTATATAGCGAACGAGCGAAGCGAGTGAGTAATGTAATTTCTAAACCACGCAACCCAAAAATAACGGAGTTCTAGTGAGTTCCGGACAGTTATCGATAGAGATCGCGTTAGAACTAAAAGAGTTCTAAAGGGTGATGTAGTTTTTCAAAAGTATTTAAAAGGCAAACTCAAAGAAATCGAAAAAAACGCGCCGACACCGTGATTTAAATAAATAATAAAATAATTTTCAATACATTTATAGCATTGCGCAAAAATTAGTAATAATAATAAATTTAGAGTTCGGCGCGTTTTTTTCGATTTCTTTGAGTTTGCCTTTTAAATCCTTTTGAAAAACTACAGCACCCTTTAGAACTCCTTTAGTTCTAACGCGATCTCTATCGAGAACTGCCCTGAACTCACTAGAACTCCGTTATTTTTGGGGAAAATAAAAAAATCACGGTGTCAGCGCGTTTTTTTCGATTTCTTTGAGTTTGCCATATAAATCCTTTTGAAAAACCACAGCACCCTTTAGAACTCTTTTATTTGTAATGCGATTTATATCGAGAACTGTCCAGAACTCACTTCGTTATTTTTTGGGAAAATGGAAAAAATCACGGTGTCGGTGCGTTTTTTTCGATTTATTTGAGTTTGTCATCTAAATCCTTTTGAAAAACCACAGCACCCTTTAAAATTCTTTTAGTTCTAACTGCCCAGAGCTCACTTGATCTCCGGTATTTTGGGGAAAGTGTGAGCTTTCACCATATATATACATTTTTTTTTACTCGGAAGTTTACCCAGAACTATTCAAATTTTTGTCAGAGAACCCTAGAACTATCGTTTCTCAATCGAAATAACCGCTCAGAACTCTTTTTTGGTGAAAAAGGGGTGCTGCGTGAAGTTAGCACCCCCAAAACGTTTTTTTTTAATTTTTGCGCTTAAATCGATAGAATTCTTTTTAATTTTATTCATGAACTCCTAAAACTTTCCAGAACTCCAAACATTTAACAGTTTTTCCGAAAAAAGGGTGCCTATTTAACACGACTATAATGATATATTTGCAAGAAATACACTCTTTTTTTATTCTTTGAAAACAAGACATGGCCATCTTATTTGTTTATTGATCTACTGATGGCTAGCTTATAGCAAAAATCATGGTTACCTTGATTTACGTACCATTTTTTTTAATAAAAAATTTTTTTTCTCGAAAACTACATTTTAGAGAAAAAATATTGAGATTTTTTTCATATTATAACATCTAGAATTCATTTATTTTTTTTACCTACCTATGTTAATACGTGACATTGAGAACGTTTTTTTTTTAATATCTCAGGATCCACTGAACCGTTTTGGCTCAAATTCTAATCAGATCTAAGTTAAAGATTGATAAATACAACAGAATAAACGGCATGGCCGTATGTTGTTTCGTTTTTACGATATCGAAGGCGAAAAATTTGACCACACGCATACAGACATCAGTCAGAAAATGATCTTAAACGATTGCTAGGGTCTCAAAACGTGAAGATCTGTTAAAATCTCGAAATATTTTTTTCGGACTAAATCCAATACTTCCCTACCATAGTCGAGATGGGAAGTAAAAAACATTGTTAGTATATTAAACTCACCTCCACTTGTTGATTCCGACATTTGAAGATCCAGCAAACCAAGGATCTAAGATAAATACACATCTGAAAGTCTTCGCACCGCGCAAGCCTTCTCTCAGTGATGGATTATCGTGGAGACGTAGTCCTTTCCTGAACCAATGTACTGTATGCTTTTCAGGTTGTCCTGAAGTAGGATGTCCTACTGTGGCACAGGCGCTCATCGCAAATGAATATTGATTGATCGATCCACAAAACGCTTCATTATAGGCCTGTTGAGCCTCCTGGATCTTTGTCATAAAGAGACTGTCGCTTGCGATTTATCTACTTATTATTTGCACTTTCGTTTTTAATTGTAATAACAAACACTATTTGGAATGTTTCTTTTATAGTTGACAAAAAGCTCGAACGGTACCAGATTTAGCAAAAAATTTACAATAGAAAAGTATTTAAACGTTGTACTTAATTTATTCTGATTTCTAGTCGATGCCTAATCAAGGACAGTCGTCAATTAATGATGTATGTGCAAAATTTTATAAAAATTGCTTACTTTTGAATATAAATCTAAAGCGTAATTGAATTATGTGACATTAAAAAATATATTCTTTTTGTACAAATGAAGCCCGTATAGTTTTATATGCTGTGTTTGTTTTGTATACATCGTACCGAGTTTTTTTTTCTCTATCTAAACCAAAATGTATACATTAATTTTAACTGAATACTTAAAATCTTGAATATAATGTCAAAATTTAAACACCATGTCAACGTTTAAGTTTATAATTACGTATCTTCGATTATTCTATTTTTAAACAAATTAAATCGTTAAAAGATTAGTGATCTTTGTAGCACTAAATTATTATTTGAACCGGAACAATAATATCTGATTTCACTGAACACTGTAGGATAGATTTTAATAGGGTATAAACGTTTGGTTAAAGCTACGTAAATATCTCCATTAATTTATAATTATTTTACCACTGATCATATACGCAGTACGCACTGTTTACAATTACATATCGTGTACGTTATTCACCGCTTGCATATTGTTTAAAACTGCAATGTCGCTATGTTATAGGTACATAAGTGTCGATTGTTCGATACAGTGTTTCTACTCTGTGGTGACAACAGTTACACGACGAATGCAACGTGACTTGAAGTAAACTAGCATTCGATTGGTTTATGCGGTCACATGGCACCGGCAGTCACGTTGCAATTGATGTGCTTCACCAAGGCGGTCACATTCAAGGGATGCACAAACCTAGATTGTGCAGATTCAAGACAGTGATTTGGAAAAATTGGTTTACGCAAGGTAGATTGAATTAATTGAATTCCTGTGTTTGAATGACTAACGGAAAGACCTAATGTGACGAAACGGTGCAAAGCTATATGGATAGTATGTGCATGTTGATACCGCCGCCACTTATGGGGAAGGCGGTCGCTCGTAGATCTTTTGTTTCGAAGTACCTAGTAAGAAAAAAAGAACGGGAGAGAAGGGAAATAGAAGATTGGGTTATTATGGATGGATAGTTGGGCCCATATTTTGAAAGTGACAGAGAAATAATAACCCCGTATTCTCCTATTTCACTTTATAAAAAATAAATCAATTTCAGACAAATTATTATAAACTATATTTACGTGTGAAAACATGTAGTCGTAAAATTATTGTTATTATTATTATTGTTAATTAAGTTACTAAATCATTATAATAATTACTATACAGTTACCGACAATAATTAAAGTCTAACTCTAAATCTAACTCCAAATCTAATTTCCACAAAGAACGGCTTAGTATTTACGGTACAGAATCTCACAGATCGAATCTGATGTACTCCTGCCAAAATTCGTTTTTTGTTCCGTTTATTATTTTATTTTCTATGCTTCCCGGGAAACACAATATATTGAAAGCTCAACCAATTCACTGCGATCACCTCAGACAGCACAGCCATCCGAACTTATTTAAATAATAGTTATTCAATACTTAGATACTAAATTAATAGAACATTGTATCAACCATGATACAATTATACCACCCCCTCGGAGGCGACCAAACACAAACGGTTCAACAAGCTTAACTATACGAGCTGTGACAGACTGAAATTTCTGTACTGACAGATGCTAAATCACATTTTTTTTTTTTTTTTTTTTTTTTTTTTTTTTTTTAACTACAACCTTTTAGCTGCTCTACATGGGACCGAAAGAGTTCTCCAGAAACCGGATCCTGTAATACCACACTCACTGGACTTGTGAACTCTACAATAACACGGGGTTGACTATACCTAGCTAGAAACTTTAGATGGAATTGAGGACGCGTCTTGGTATAATGTAGCTTCTGAACTACTTTATCTCCCACTTGAAACTTTGACGTTAAGGTGCGATTTTTATTATATTGTCTGCCCTGTCTATCGTGGGCTTGAGTCAACATACGCTTGACATTTTCTACTGACGGAATTTCGGGATTTTCCCACAACACATCGATTGGAGATTTCAAATCTATAGGCAACTTTATTTCGCGAGACAGAAAAACCTTACACGGTAATTCTTTTATACTGTCGTGAAACGAGGTATTATTGCTGAACGAAATATGATCGAGCAGAAGGTCCCAATTTAAATGATTTTGGAATTGTTGCTCTAGCAGAATGGACAAGGTGGACCTTACATTTCTAATCACACGTTCGACAGCATTACTAGAGGGATGATAAGGGGAGGTTCGAATAGTATGAGAACCCCAAGAGGCACAGAATTCTTGGAACTTGTTCGATTGAAAGTAAGTCGCGTTATCAGTCACCAAATGCTTCGGTGCTCCATAGGTAGTAAACACTTTATGCAAACATTTTATTATAGACGCGGCACTCGAATCGGGAATAGCAAACAATATCAGCCATTTGCTAAAACTGTCGACAATCAACAATACAAATTTATTACCTGAGGCGGACGGAATCAACGGGCCCATCAAATCGATGTAAAGTTTGTCCCAGACAGCAATTGGAACTGTAGAACTCTGTACGACTTTATCCGGATGAACATCTGGTTTATGACGCAAACATAGATCACAACCTTTTACTGAATTCCGAATGTCAACGAACATTTTCGGCCACCAAAATCTTCTCGCAATGGCACGAAATGTTTTTGAAATTCCCGGGTGACCACCTATCGGAGAGTTGTGAAACTCTTTTATAATCGAGGAACGGGCTACTCCGGGCACGAACAGACGCTGAAGGCGTCTTCGACCGACACACCGGTACACATAATTGTCATTTAGCACAAAGTTTCGGGTTTCATTGTCAACCACGTTTTTACGAAGCTGTGCACGAATCGTTCTTATTTCACGATCCTTGTCTTGCAATCTTTTCAGGTCCTGTTGGAAACCTGAATTTTCTGCAACGGGTTCCATAACATTCAGAACCGGTTCTTGAGGAGTCTTAATATCGGTGACTAGTCGAGTGAGACAGTCTGCAGTAACATTTTCTTTCCCTCGTATGTGCTGAACCTCGAATTCGAATCGGCTAAGGCGTAACAGCCAACGGCCTACTCGGCCCAGGTTACGTGGATGTTCCATCAGCCAACGAAGACAGGCACTGTCGGTCTGTAAAGTGAACTTTTGGTGTGACAGATAGGAGCGGAACTTCTCCATAGCCCATATGCAGCTCAACGCCTCTTGTTCAAACGTACAGTAACGAGACTCGGCTGCACTCAACCGACGACTCGCATATTGAATAGGGTGTAGTCCGTCTTCAAATTCTTGCAGTAACACGCACCCTACATGGGTACTGCTGGCATCTGTTTGTAGAACGAAGTTTTTTGTAAAATCCGGAAAACGGAGCACTGGGGGCGAACTTAAACACACTTTTAAGTTCTCAAAACAACTTAATTGATTTTCGCCGAAAATAAACTTAGCCCCCTTTTTTCGCAAATCATTTAATGGCGCGACAATTTGTGCATAGTCTGGTATAAACTTGGAATAATAGTTTATCAGCCCTACAAAGCTTTGTAATTGTTTTAAGTTTTTAGGAACTGGTAAGTCTTTGATAGCTTGTACCTTTTCGACGTCAACACTGAGTCCAGACGCGGAAACACAATGACCTAAAAATTTCAATTCTGATCGGCCAAATTTTACCTTTCCAGGATTCACTGTTAAACCGGATTCTCGCAGACGCCGGAGGGCCTCTCGCACGTGCTTGACATGAGAATCATAGTCCGGGCTGTAAATTAACAAATCGTCAAAGAATACGATTACACTTTTATATCGGAGGTCTGCAAAAATGTCAAACATAAGACGATTTAAGGCACTCGGTGAAATTGAGAGTCCAAACGGAGCTTTATGAAAGCGCCATTGGCCTTCAGGCGTAACAAATGAAGTGACGTTCTTCGATTCTTCAGAGAGTTCGATTTGATAGAACGCACTGTTTAAATCTAATGAGGTAAACACTTTGGCGCCGCGTAGGCACTGGAATATATGTTCGATAGCGGGGACGGGAAATGAATCCATAATCACTTTTTTATTTAACAGTCTATAGTCAATGCATAAACGAAATTCGCCGCTTGGTTTCTTAACGAGAAAAGCCGGAGCGGCATACGCTGACTTGGACGGTGAAATAACATTTTTCGACAACAATGTCTCGATGTGTTCTCGCATGACCTGGGCTTGCGGCGGACTGAGCGGGTACGGAGCTCTTCTTACCGGAACAAAATCAGACAGGTTTATTTTGTATGTAAAATTTTTCGCCTGACCAAGTCGATCTGTCAAAACATCAGAAAAATCATTACAAATGCGCTGAAAGTCTGCTTCAGGGCGCTCGATCTGTTGAACGGATCCCATCCTTTGAACGTTTACTCTTGAATCCGGCAATGGTAAAAAGGGAATCTTCACTTCGGGAGCGAACAGGAAATCCAGGTTGTTATCGACGCAATTCACCGAAGCCCCCATATGCTTCAGTGTGCGATAACCCACAATAATCGGATATGACAATTTATCCAAAACATTAAACTTTAACTTCCACGACAGTGTAGATAATTTGGATTGTAGAACCAGGGCTTCTTTAGACTCGGAAATCGAACCATTTGCTAGACGTGCATATGTCAACTCAGGATAACTTTGTCCTAGTTTCATCTTTAACAAGTAATCGGCTACATCTTTGCTAATAAAATTGTCAGACGACCCTGTATCTACCAGCGCTGATGCTCTAATGAACTTAAAATAAATCGGAACTATCGGAACTACCGAAATACCTGGGCGATAAAAACAATCCGAACTGGAACGGGAACTAATCGAACTAGACTCAGTATCACACGGATTTCTAGCCGGTACCTTATCTAACTTACAATCTAAAACATGTCGACCATGATACTGAACAACAGGGGCGTCAACGGATTCAAAACTCGAAACTGAACCCGCGACCTTAAAATTATTTTGTGGCATTATATTGCAATGTTGACTGAATGGAATGTACTCAGTCAAGTTATTACGGTGAATTTTGATAACATTGTCTCAGTTATTTTTCGGCAAAATCGCCCTGGGGTCTGAATTTTCCCGAGCGGGTCTAACCGGACAGTCCGCGATACGATGACCAGGCTGTCTGCAATAATAACATCCCGGACGACTTACATTAGAGACTACAGTAGGTTGGCAGATCGCAGCCTCTCTGGACCGCTGACGCGAAATTACACGAAATTGATTCGCCATTCTTTTCAACCTAACTAATGTATCGGGCGGATCACGGTATTGCATATAATCGAAAGTGTAACTATTTTGTTTTATCCAAAGTCGGGCCACCAGTTCGACTTCGGACAAGGCGGAACCAAAAAGTGGAATATATTTCTCGACATCCTCTATGAACTCAATGTAGTCCTCATCTGGACCTTGTTTTCTATTAATAAATTGTTCCGACAGCATAGCCCTATCGATAGGGGTCAAATATGTATTCAATAAGTCCTCTCTGACCTGAAGCCACGTTTGCGAAGGAGTGAGTTTCCGTAGCCACCATTCTCGCAGAGAAGCCTTAACCTTAAAGGTCAAGTATTTAAGTAATCTAAGTGGGGATATCAGAGGGGCACTCCCTATTATGTCTACTTCTACTATAAACTTAATTAATGTCTCTAAATTTGAACCGTTTATTTCAGGTACGTTTATTAAAATGTCTTTCATTTCATGATCCGCGAACCGACTGTCTGATGAAACCGCAGTAAGTTGATCGAACTTACCTGAACTGCGCTCAGTAGCATCGGCACGATTCACTGGGATTTCCATAAAGGTCACGTCAGGATCGAAGATTCCCGCCGGCGTTTCAGGAACAACAAGGCGATTGACCTCCATTACGGCAACCACTATCGACACCTCCGCGGACCTGTAGACGATTCACCCGACTACAGCGAACGTTGGACGTGCAGCCTACTATGCTCACCAGGCGACAACGAAAACAACTTGAGCCTCTGCTACCAATTGATACCGCCGCCACTTGTGGGGAAGGCGGTCGCTCGTAGATCTTTTGTTTCGAAGTACCTAGTAAGAAAAAAAGAACGGGAGAGAAGGGAAATAGAAGATTGGGTTATTATGGATGGATAGTTGGGCCCATATTTTGAAAGTGACAGAGAAATAATAACCCCGTATTCTCCTATTTCACTTTATAAAAAATAAATCAATTTCAGACAAATTATTATAAACTATATTTACGTGTGAAAACATGTAGTCGTAAAATTATTGTTATTATTATTATTGTTAATTAAGTTACTAAATCATTATAATAATTACTATACAGTTACCGACAATAATTAAAGTCTAACTCTAAATCTAACTCCAAATCTAATTTCCACAAAGAACGGCTTAGTATTTACGGTACAGAATCTCACAGATCGAATCTGATGTACTCCTGCCAAAATTCGTTTTTTTGTTCCGTTTATTATTTTATTTTCTATGCTTCCCGGGAAACACAATATATTGAAAGCTCAACCAATTCACTGCGATCACCTCAGACAGCACAGCCATCCGAACTTATTTAAATAATAGTTATTCAATACTTAGATACTAAATTAATAGAACATTGTATCAACCATGATACAATGTCTACTACAATTACAGTCATAATCGACGCGACTAGATCTCTACATCGCTTGTCTCGAAAACCAATATTCTGCTTGTAATTCGCACTTCGCAGCATAGATAAAGAGAGTTTCGTAGCAGTGTCCGACCGAGGGTTCGGTTTTGATTTTGGCGAGTTACGGCCAATAAAAAAAACAAAAAACCCGACTGCGCAAAAATGATACTAACTAAAAGGAAGAAAACAAGTTGAAAAACCTTCTCAACACCGTTTTCATATTATGTAATACTGTAATTAAATATTACGTAGAACTTCAAGACGCAGCAGAGGACAGTGTGGTCCAGTGGTTAGCGTCGCGGCCTCTGGATCATGACTGTCGTGGGTTCTAATCGAATGTTTTGTGATGTCATTTAGTTTTAAGTTAATTGTTATTTAATGTAATCAAAACGCTAATGACCTAAGCTGTCGACGCGTCTATAATTTATAATAAATAAATAAAGACGCAGCAGGTGAGAATCCATTAAAAAATAAACGAAAGAAAGAGACAAATTAGGACTTAGGTCCTCATCTGCTGCGTCTTGAAATTGATTGATATCACAATATATAACTGTTATACGTAATTCACAACTACATATGAAAGAGGTGTTGAGAAAGTTTTTTCGACATCTTTTCTTCCTTTTAGTTTGTCTCATTTTGCGAAGGCGTGTTTTAGTATGGTTCATATCAAACGTATCTGAAAGCTATTACTGCACAAAAAAATGTGAACCGTCGCGGGACGCCTGGCAGATGTGAAACATTTTTATAGCTTGAAACTTTTATTTATTGAACTTTTTAAATTTATCAAAATAAAATCTAGCCTATATCCCTTAGGGATAGTGTAGCTTTCTATTAGTAAAAGAATTTTTTAATTCGGTTCAGTAGTTCCAGATATAATAATTTATGATTTATTACAACGCCGCGAGACATTCTCCCCCTGCGAAGATAATAAGTGAAAGAATTTTTAGAATCGGTTCAGTAGTTCGAGAGATAAGAATTTACAATTTAACACAATTTACCCTAATTTTCCCTCGTTTACCCAAATTTACCCTAGTATACCCTAATTTCTTGAATTTACCCTAGTTTTCCCTAAATACCCTAACTTACTCTTATTTAGCCCCCTTTGCCTTAAGTTACTCCAATTTACCCTAATTTACTCTAATTTGCCCTAAATACCCTAATTTACCCAAATTTTCGTTTAAAAAAGAAAAACAAAAAAATTAATTTTTGGTGTCATGAAATTTCAAAAAATTATAATTATTGTCAAAGAAAGACCCTAATTTACTCTAATTTGCCCTAATTTACCCTAAATACCCTAATTTACCCAAATTTTCGTTTTTTTAAAAAAAACAAAAAAATTAATTTTTGGTGTCATGAAATTTAAAAAAATTATAATTATTGTCAAAGAAAGAATATAACTCGGAATATAACAAAAATAAAAAATTTTATAAATAAATATCATGTAGAATTTAGAAAAAAAAACGTCAAAAATTGTACGATGCCATGAGTTTCTGAACTTAAGTCCCCATGCATAGAAGGCTAATGTGGTACCACTACTCTGCGGATGAACTTGTTTAGACAGCCCTTGTTAATGATATATGTATAACTTAATATACCTGGACAATTAATTTATAAATTATTTATCCAGTACAATATAAGTGCCACAATGGTGGGGAGAACAGCAGCGAAGGAGAACATTTCGTTGCATCGATATTTCGTTGCATATTTCCCCTCACGCGGCTGTTCATAGCCCGACATCAAAAATGTAAGCCGTCGTGGAACGCCTGGCAGATGTGAAACATTTTCATAGTAGGTCCAGAGATAAGAATTTATGGTTTATTACCCCCCTCCCGCGAGAAATTCTCCCCCTGAGAAGGTAATTAGTGAAAGAATTTTTAGAATCGGTTCAGTAGTTCCAGAGATAAGAATTTATGATTTCTTACCCCCCCCCCCCCCGTGAGAAACCCTTACCCTGCGAAGGTATTGAAACAGCAATACACAGATATTCACACACACACGTAACATAGCGAGTGTGTATCCCCACCCCGCGAGAAACTCACCCTGCGAAGGTATAGAAACAGCAATACACAGATATTCCCACATATACACACACACGTAACATAAGCGCGGCCGACGATAGTTTAGTCAAAAGGCGATCGGTGAGGTTTTACGATTTTTTAGTGGGCCAACTATCGTGTTGTATGTATGTGCAAGGAGCCTTTTGACAAACAACTAAACCGTTGTGTGATTAAAAATTGTATGTATGCACTATGCGCGGGCCTTTAATGTTTTTCGCAAAAAGGTCTTTTTAGGCGCGATCTTAGCGAAGCTAGAAGCGCCTATATACACTCGCTTTGTCTGTACGTCTGTGAATCTGTGAATCTGTGAATCTGTCAATCTGTAACGGATTTTTTGTATCAGTCGTACAGCCCAAACGGGTTAACCGATTTTAAAAAACTTTTTTTTGTTCGATTCCTCTCGGGGTCTATTTGATCCTAACGTCGCCCGATTTTTGAATTTTGGCCCCAGAGGGGAGCAAATTAGAAAAAACGGTGTTTTTTGCTTATAGTTTGCTCAATTTAAGTCAGATCGATTCGAAACCTGTCTTAAACGAAAGAGCAGAAAATTTTAGATAGATTTCATGTATAATATTGTGTAAAAACAGTTTTTTTATACAGATTTATATGATTATTAAACTAAATAAATGCGACTTTATCTAATAAATCGCGAACTTGTTTCGGTTGTCCTTGTCTGTTGCACAGTGTGATATGGATATTGGAAAATAGCGTATGCTCTGTCTTATATTGCATTATTTCAATATAGTTATTCAATTTTTTGACTGCTGATGTTTGAATTTAAGTTTAAAAACCCTGGCCTACTGAGTTAAAATGACGTGTAACTAATTATTGACGTCGATCGGATCGGACCAAAATTTCTCGACGTTCATCATACCTTCCCGAACAATTTGACTTTCTCTGTCTCTATGTCCCTTTGTACGCTTATAACTCGAGAACCACTGATCCGATTTACATGATTTTTTTTTCAAGTAAATAACTTCTTATGCGACTGCGAGTTTTAAAATATTCTGGCATCACGCAAAAGCAACCGAACTGATTCTCAAATAAAAACGTATGTTCTGGCATCACGCAAAAATAAGTAGGTAGTAGATGCTTTGTTTTTTAAACGGTGGTTTTATTTAACTTGATCCCGTATATTTGTTACAAATCTTGCGATCGATTGAGTTGAAATTTTGCACACATGTGTAGCTCCGGTGACAATACAATATTATGGTAACTAGCTGACCGGCCCGGCTTTCGTCCGGGTGTAAATCGTACTTCTGAATTTTCACCCACTTCCCGTGATCCGATTGAGTTGAAATTTTGCACACATATGTAGCTCCGGTGATAATACAATATTATGGTAACTAGCTGACCGGCCCGGCTTTCGTCCGGGTGTAAATCGTACTTTTGAATTTTCACCTACTTCCTATGATCCGATTGAGTTGAAATTTTGCACACATGTGTAGCTCCGGTGACAATACAATATTATGGTAACTAGCTGACCGGCCCGGCTTTCGTCCGGGTGTAAATCGTACTTTTGAATTTTTACCCACTTCCCATGATCCGATTGAGTTGAAATTTTGCACACATGTGTAGCTCCGGTGACAATACAATATTATGGTAACCAGCTGACCGGATCGAGTTTCGTCCGGGTGCAAATCGTACTTTTGAATTTTCACAGGCAAAAGGTCTTTCTCCGGTAACGTTTCGGATAAATGTAATAAAATCAGACTAAGGAAATAAAGCACACTAAAAATTATTAGACCCTTTTGAAAATTAATATTTGAGAGTTTTATAGGACACAAAAAAATAAAATGACGTCAGATTTCAAAATGGCGGCCGTATGTACTTTTTTGTAAAAAATATCCGATCATTTTGAAAATTGATATTTGAGAGTTTCATAGGTCACAAAAAAATAAAATGACGTCAGATTTCAAAATGGCGGCCATATATACTTTTTTGTAAAAATTATCCGATCATTTTGAAAATTGATATTTGAGAGTTTCATAGGTCACAAAAAAATAAAATGACGTCAGATTTCAAAATGGCGGCCATATATACTTTTTTGTAAAAATTATCCGATCCTTTTGAAAATCAGTATTTGAAAGTTTCATAGGACATAAAAAAATAAAATGGCGTCAGATTTCAAAATGGCGGCCATAATATGTACTTTTTTGTAAAAATTATCCGATCCCTTTGAAAATTGATATATGCGAGTTTTATAGGACACAAAAAATAAAATGACGTCATATTTCAAAATGGCGGAAATATGTAGTACTCCTTTGTAAAAATTATCCGATCCTTTTGAAAATTGATATTTGAGAGTTTCATAAGACACAAAAAAATAAAATGACGTCATATTTCAAAATGGCGGAAATATGTAGTACTCCTTTGTAAAAATTATCCGATCCTTTTGAAAATTGATATTTGAGAGTTTCATAAGACACAAAAAAATAAAATGACGTCAGATTTCAAAATGGCGGCCATATGTACTTTTTTGTAAAAATTATCCGATCTTTTTGAAAATTAATATTTGCAAGTTTTATAGGACACAAAAAAATAAAATGATGTCATATTTCAAAATGGCGGTCATAGGTATTTATTTCTTTGTAAAAATTATCCGATCCTTTTGAAAATTGATATTTGAGAATTTAATAAGACACAAAAAAATAAAATGGCGTCAGATTTCAAAATGGCGATCAAATAATAACTTTTTAATTGTATTATTTATATCTTTGATAAATTCGGTTTTATATACAATGCGTAAAAAGCATAGCTTCTGTCGGGTGTCTTACGAGACATCATGACTTTTTTATTTAGCCGGTTCCGAGTAACGCTGAATAGTCAACCGTTGCTATGGAAAATTGTTTAAAAAATTCACTGTACTATTTTTTCTATGTAATCCAATACATATTTATATTAGGTCTTATGGCTCATAGCCTACTACAAAATTATAAATCTTCTCAGTGTTATTTTCCCCATGTTCAATAAAACCGTTTACACACAGTACCTACATGAATATCGCGCCTTGTAATTCTTGAATTACTTGTATGCTCCAAAATTTTTTATTGTATTCCTGTTTTTAAGTATGTACAAAGATTCGTTTTTGAAGTAAGGCTTAACTCATACGTACCAGTTTCCGACGACATCAGAACCACAATAAAGTCGTCGTATGTAGCTAAAATGTAACCTAAAAATATGGAAACTGGATCGCAGCTAGTGTTGCCAGGTGTCCCGATTTGCGCGGGACGTCCCGATCTTCAGGGGTCTGTGGACACGTCCCGATTCACCCTTGATCGGGACGCCGAATGTCCCGATTTAGGGCCAATTGGTAGTTATAAAAGGTTCAAACTTCGCACGTATTATTTTGTGACTGCGAATAGCGCGATAGAGGTATTATGTTGTCCCATTCTTTTCTGCCGCCGCGTAAGATCCAAAGATTATGATAACATTATTTTGATGACTTTTTTTTACCACTTAGGTAATAATAAAAATAAACGTTGATTTATAAACACCCTGTTTTTTTTTAGTTGTCCCGATTTCAGAACCAAAATCCCGATTTTTTAACCTTCTGTCCCGAAATTTGGCAAACTGGACCTGGCAACACTAATCGCAGCACTCACACGTCCGACACATTGCCCGACAATGCGACGACAGTGACCAGTCGCAATGTGTTGACGGTATCATCAAAACTTCAGGCGGCACTGCTGCGACAATTGCTGGGATGAAAATTGAAAGTGTGGTGACGCGAATTATCAATAATAAGCCTAATGAATAGCTAACACAGCCATGGAATTACCTAGTGTAACGACACTCTTTGTACGAAGAAGGCATTGGCGTAACTAGGGATTTTTTCCAGGGGGGCCATGGCCCTTTCAATCTGAGAACTGAAAATCACTATTAGGAGATCTTTTATTGTCAGTAATTTAATATAGTCATTAAATGCTATAATATTTTTAAGTATATTAGATGAAAATACAAAATTACAGAATATGGCGCTTGGCTCAAGTTTTGGTAAGTAGGTACACCCATACGGTCAGCACCCTTCCGCCACCCTGATTTTCTACTACCTATAAGTATATAATTTTATGTTTGTTATTCTTATTAGTTTCAATAGTTTGTAATAATTTATTTTAAGTTGACTTTCTTTATTCTTACGTCAGCACTCTGATCTACGTGCCGTAATTATTCTAGGGGGGAAGCCGTCAGCTTCCAGGGGGGGCCTGGCACAGCCTCATACCCACTGAAACCCCCTCTAACTCGCTCCATAGGTCCTCCAGCCAGCATTCCACTTGTCTTTCGAGCCTAGCATGCTATTAACTCTTCTCTGGATGCACTCCATCGTCTTTATTGGTCATTTTTACACTCGTTGGTAGAGGATACGGGCCCGCTGTGTGCACTGGCAGTTAAATTTGCCTTTGCCATCAATCTTCCTCGGCGCTCCCGTAAGCTCTTTCAATCAAGCGGTGCTGGACTGGGGGGTCTTTTTAGATTCTCCTTGATCCCGCTTTTTTAATGATTGGTGTTTCCGTCGACTCAAGTCATACTTTCTTGCCATATATGCCGAAATTCTTGAGAAATTTTGATATGTCAACTTTGCAAGCTAATTATTATTGTTGAAGTACTTATCGGTTGAGATTCAAGTAGAGTTTCTTGAGGGCTTTCTAATGACACCTCGATCGGCGTTCTAGCTTTACGCGTTTGCGTGTTATACTGCTTGCAAAGTGTGCGTATCCTTATATTTCCGCCTTTTGCGTATGCGCCCGCCACGCCCAGAAATTGCGTCAGTTGCCAAAATGGCCTAGCTAGGTAAAATCTTACATGTATAAGCTATCTGTAGTTAGCCGGTTACTTGCTGTCGGTTCATTATTCACGGAGTTATTGCGTTATGAAATGTATCGTAATTTCGTCGCATCGTAAATTTTGGCCTGGCTACCAAACCGAACGTATCTGGGGCCACGGTAATGGCCCAGCCAAGTCGAGCAAACGGCCGCCACCGGGAATCTTTTTCTAGAAGCAACTCGAGGCACTTTTAAACTTTCTATATATCTGTTACAAATGCAAGCAGAAACCTGAAAATTACGTTCACCTAACGTACTTAACTAAATTCCCAAATTAATAGTTTCTAATAAAATATATAGTTCATAAAGTATCTCCCATCAAAGTGTCGCTATATATTACAGTTACCAGGACAACAGCTGCGGCCGGGAGACAATTTACCTATGACCTTTTAAGTCTTAAGAGATAACTGAAAACTACCTGATGGGTGACAACTCGGCTACAGGGGCGGATTTACAATAAAGTTGAGTAGGTAGTAGATTGGTATGTAATATGTATCAAGCAAAAATAGTCGAGACTGTCGGGAGACAGGAATAACTCGAAAGAATTTAACAAATAGAACTTGTGAATCCTGTTCAACATGGTCGAACTTAACCTTTTGTCGCTTATAAGCTAATCCAATAATTACCGCCTTTTTAGGGTTCTGTACCTTAAAAGGTTATTTTTGATAATTTAAGAAATTTGATGTATCTTTGAACCACTGAATCTCGGTAACTATTGGGCCAAAAAATACTTTAGAGTTTAGACTAGTGAAATTTGTAGAAAATGTAATGCTCTTTAACTTAGTAAATAGGTGTATTACGCTAAAAATGCATTGTTTTGAAGTTATAAGCGAAAAACTGAAAAAAGTCAGAAAATTTTGTGGTTTTTCGGCTCCCCCCACGTTAGCACAGGATCCTCGAGGTCAAAAACTCAGATTCTACTCCACAGAGTACCCACAAACAACATACCAAAATACATATCATTAGCTTTGGAATACTTTCCAGGTACCCCCCTCATTTATTACCTGCCGCTTGGCCTAATAATATACTATCGACTTTGGCATAGTTATAAGTTAGTGTGCTCGCATTTAGTCAGATTCACAAAAATATTTTTTCTTTTGTCTATTTTTGGGGCAATTTTTTTTAACCCGGTTACTGTTACAGGTTCCATAACGGTAGTTTTTTTATATCGCGTCGTTAAAATTATTGAAAAATGCAATTAAAATTAATATTTATTTATTGAACTAAATTCCTTACAACAGTTACTTGGAAATAAAGACATATAAAAATGATATCGATAACTAAATCACATTACTAATTATTTAAACTTAATGACTAGTTCATTCTATAAAACAAACTAAGTATGTATTCTTATGGAATGAAAAATATATTTACACGTTAGAATAATATTATTATTTATTACTATTGTCATTTGTAAAATAATTATCTTAAACTGTACCTATAACATAACATGACATAATATTTATTACTTCCAGGAAATAAATTTAAGACGGAGTTAAAATCAACTGTGTTTCGTATTTATCCAAAATGTATTTAAGGAATTTACTTTCTGTTTGATGTACCTATAAACAAAGGTTTGAAAAATAATGAAAAGTATCTTAGAATTAAAAATCTTTATATATTTGTAAGGAGTGGCGGGTCAACTGACGCAATAAACGCGCGCTTGAGGTATCAAAAAACTAAAAAAGCGGGTAGCGTATTTAGAATATCAGTTTTGTTTTGAAGTACTGGACTGAATTGGTAGGTACTAAAAAAGTTTCCACAAAATACCAAAACACGAGCACTTTTTTCTTGGCGCAGAATTTTAATCATCTCATGATGACGCTAACATGGTTAGCGAAACGCGCGGGGAGGAAAAAGTGCTCGTGAGTCGTGTTTTGTGGAAACTTTTTTATATTCAGTGTCCACACCAAAAGTTACATCCTTGTTTAAGAGATTCGTTGGATTTCTGGACACAAAACTGTGCTGTTTTGTGGTAAATAAAACACCAATTTGAAAAGACAAACCAATAATTTATTATAAAGAAACGAACGCTTAATATTTCTCTTGTTACGAAATCAGAACAAAAACTGGAATAACAAAAATTCCAAACGTGTCGGTAATTTGGAATAGTGTATTTATTTATTACTTTTAACAATGAATTTTTGAAAAACAACCCAAATTATAATCATATTGTTAAGATTCCAGGAAACTTTTTGTTATTCTTTATATCTGTTTGTGTCTTAGATCAAACAAAATTCAAATTCATTACATGCATTTTGAATAAACACTAAATAGAGATGGGTTATTTTTTGACATTGTTGACTTACAACCTTACTTTAATGAAAGTTTTTCGTAGTAAAGAATAATGTTAGGGCCATAAAAGTAAAATTACAATTGTACATAAATAACAAAACAGTTCATTAATGCTAAATTAAATAAATAATATTCACATACTGGATGTCCAGGCCAAGCTCTTTAAGATTCACACTTTGGAAGAGATATTACTCTTTCTTAGTGAGTCTTTTGAACATACCCTTATATAATTAATGCGTTTGCAAATACTAGCAAATTGTTAAGTGCCTCTCCACAAGTGTTTTCTCACAGAGAGTTTTGAGGAGAATCTCTTCCCAAAGGAATGCCTTCTTAGAGAATTTTCCCTGTATATATTAATACGAGAAGAAGGAATGGTGAAAGGTATATGTAATTAATTTTTACCAATGAAATTTGAGATCCGTTTCATTCCAAGTCATTTTTAGACTGACCATACATAAATACATTAGAAATGAAAATAATAGGGTCTACAGTAGAAATATACGTCGAAATAATAACTGAAGTTTTCCTTTGATACATATTAACAAAAAGTTAAAATTACCGAAGATTTGACGCGATGGCATGCGAGAAAAAACGTACATTACAAAATAATAATTTGTAACGTGCGTTTTTTCTTGTTTTCATTAGTTTCCAGACACTAATGTACCTATTTTGATATTTTATTTCGGCGATTACATCGATATGTATTTGCATTTGCTAAATTAGTGGTAAATTCATCTGAACTAATTGATGTTATGTCAGTTGTTTCCGTTCCTTCATTGGAATCATGATCAGACAATACATTTGAATGCTCGCCTTGTACTTCTTTGGTTACATGTACATTGTACACGTGTATATCTGTCTCACCCTTATTGAATGGACTAATAAGATTGGCGACATGACAGACTAAAGTAGGTGGCAGGGCAGCATCGAGAAAGTAACCTAACAGGACAGTGAAAGTATGTACACAATAGTTTTCAACAGAAAAAGGACCATATAAAATTAATTAACTGTATTTTTAAATCTTACCTGCTGAAAAATATTTAGTATTACAATCCGCGGCTGCAGGGCCGGCACGTGCGCCTGGTCGGACAGGCGATCGCCTTACGGCGCCATATTTTTAGGGCGGCATATTTTTGTGGCAGCGAATTTTTCGTGCGGTATTCTACTTTTTAAAAATGATTATATTGTTCGAGTTTTCACCGATTCTTAGTTCTACCTTCTACTACTAGATAAAAGATGTCTTTTGTCGCCCAGCCGCTTTTATTTGTTAAGTAAATAAAATATATCATCGGTTTATTAATTTTTTTAATATGTGGGGGGGCGGCAAAAGTTGTATTCGCCTTAGGCGGCATATATTGACGCGCCGGCCCTGCGCGGCTGTAAAGTGCTCTGAACATATGACTGCTCGATTTGTTGAAACGAAATTCAATCATTTCAATGCAGTCACCCACTTTTGTGAAGTATGTATAAGGTGACTTTCTCTGAGGTGTCCCTAGCGATAAAACTTGGCAAGCGTCTACCTTATTTGCTCGCGTTTCCACGAAGATTATCATTTTTAAATAAATACGCAGTTTTGAATGTCATATTTGTCTGAAGCCATGTACGTGCGTTTGTGGCGGGTCTAGATTTCTTTAAAATCCATTTTAGTATTATTTTTCCCAACTTAATTTCTAATTTGCCTAGACTATGAAGACAATTAAAAAATGGCTACCTACTTACTTTTTTGTAATTAAACAATAATAAGGTAAGTAAAATAATGATTTAAGAAATAACGAGAAAAAAAATAATAGATAATGAAATTCTGACACCCAACTAAAACATTTAAAATATCGATGTAAATGATCACAGAATATCTGTAAAAATAATTTTAACATACATCGATGTTTTTACTCCATTCATCCATAATATTTGGATTTTCCGACAACGATTTTTATACATCAAAGTATTTTCGATGTACCTACTTACATTGTTTTAAACTGTCTTATTCTGACAAAATACCATAAATACTGATAAAAAATATTGCTAAAATCACAGCTCTATCTGCCAGTTTCCCATAATAAATTAAAAGTTTCGATTTGAATCTACTAAATTATTTTTCATTTAAACGAATCAGCATTTTAAAATTATAATAAGGTGCGGCATTACGGATTAGTGGTTTTCGTTTTTTGAATATATCGTTTAATCAACTTTTGCTAGTCGCTATGAACGAAGGGTTGGAACAGGAAATTTTATAAATTTTTGTAAGTGCTAATAATAGGAGAGCCTGTGACATTAACTCGACCTGGTGTTCACATTGCTAAGTTACTATGATCAGTTGAAAGAACTCTGGCTTATTTTTCTATACACTCCGTGTTCTATACAGTTAAATAAATACCTAATAAATTAAAAACAATAAATTAAAAAAAAAACAACTGTGAAAAAATTTCAAAAAATTAAAATCAGTAGCACAAACATACTCTTGTCGGTAAAAGCTAATGATTAATTCAAAAGATTAAAAAAAATATAAATATGTAATACCTAACCACCAACTGGTTGCAGGGGGGTTGCAGGGTTGTCACGCTAACTCACCTCGTATTTTTCTACAGGGATAGTTCGACCTTAGTAGCTGAATGCGAAAAATCACATTTTATTGAGCGTTTTTCCTGGATCAATGAAAACATCTACATATTACTCAATATCACTGAGGGCTACCAGACTTCTTTTCTACCACCTGATGGCACCACTAGCAAGTAAGGTACCTATATGTAACTTTGATGTCATTTAAATGTCAGTACGGTTTATATTTTTCGCTACCTGATAGCGCCACTAGCAAATGTAATAATTTAATGGCTAAATCGCAATTTTGTATTTATTTATTCTTTAATAATGGATAAATGAAGAATGACTAAACACAAACCGTTAATCTCTAAAACATTCTAAACGTTTGACATACCTAACTTGCTTGTCACTAGCACCATCTGACGAATAAAAAATGTAAACGTTTGACGTATACCTTACTTGCCAGTAGCGCTATCTGACGAATAAAAATATGGTACCTCTCATTCATGTCTACGAAACTCCTCGATACATTCTGCGCGTTTTGAAACCCTTATAATAGGTGCAACAATCAAAACAAAATTGTTGATTAAGATGTCTAAATGTGCTCGCTTCTTGACAGTTAAGTTTCACTTCTGTAGTGTGAAGTGTATGCACGGTCTCTTTTTTATTCTTAACTGTCAAGAAGCGAGTACATTTAGACATCTTAATCAACAATTTTGTTTTGTCTACACATACATACGTCAACAGCGCAGAGGAGTGGTGGCGCAGCGTTTCGTTACACGTTCAGCCGCATGAATCCAATTAACTCTAGCGAGCGTAAAAAGTTTCACTTGCTTCTTTTTTTATTAAACTTCACTCAATTTACTCAGATTTAATAAAAGGCGATACGAACTTAATTGCGCGTAACTGACAAAAAAGTGGAATTATTAACACGAAAGACAAAAAGTATTGCACTGTCAGAACTGAGTTCGGAACATCCAGATTCGCGCTGAATGAGCTACTTATATTGCAATGCAGTGGCGGGCTAAGCCCGTCGGAGGCCCGGGGCGGCAGAACTAAATGAGGCTCCCGGTCTGCTTAGAAATTGATGTATTTGTAGTGTAAATTTCGTAAAAAATGAATAATATAGACGTAATGGCTGACAAAAAAATCAAATATTTATAACAAAAGACCTACCTATGTTTATATTTTGTATACGTACGGGGCCTCCAACTCCAAACTGGCTCTTACTTACTAAACATATTTTGGCCTTGTTTGGGATTTGATCAAGAAGGACTTCTCGAGATTTGGAAGCCCCCCAGAATCAGAGGCCCGGGGCGAGCCCCCCCCCCCTTAGTCCGCCACTGTTGCAGTGCCATTTCCAAATAAAAACCAATAGTTCGCAGTGCCGTCTTTACATTAAATATTACAGATAAAGGAAAATAATAAAAAAAAAGTGTGCACAGTCTATGTGAATTCAGTCTCTGAAATCCGGGTAGAGTGTATCTTTGTCAAACTGTCGTTGCCGGTAGCGTTTGTTAAACGTTCGAACGAGTGCTTCTTTGTAGCGTCGTCTCTCCCTTTCACGCGCGGTGCGCCTCCAGGTGATGTGCCATGCTTTGCGTTTTCTCCATGGTCTGTAAAAAACACGAAACAATTATTTGTCCATGTTACACATTAATTTCCGATAAAAGTACAGTGGGGTCTCGAATATCCGAAATAAGTTCGATAGGGTCGGATAAACGAAAATGTCGAATGCGGATGCGGGATTAAAAAAAATATGTAACTTGCTATAAGTTTAAGATTGTTTTTATTAAAGCTGGCAGGGTCGGATCGAAGGGGGGTGCGACACCCCTCCCCCAAACCAGTCGACAAGCAAAGATCCAGTCGACAAAATCAAGTCTCCCCTCCTCTTCGACCTTTGGTCCTCTTAGTCGGTAATTTATATATCTGCACTTAGTCGATAATTTGTAGACCTACATCCCTCCATCTAAACCCCCTACGGTCCGACCCTGAAACTGGCCAGCAGTAATTTAGAATTGAATGTCTGACATCTTGTTGGGATTATTTCCAGGGCATGTGTCGTAGATGTGTTCGCGCCGCAGTGATCTTGAATGCATGGCCAAGCGATCATGTTTACACGTTGCCAAGGAATTATTTCGGGTCTATTTTATGTATATGCGCATTACCCGGAAGAGGTCCATTCAAGACAAGGTTAGTAGAGGTAGGTTGCCTCATTCCGATAGATAGTAGTGGGGGGGATGACGTCATTCAGAATATACCATGCTTGCTCACTTCAATAGAAAAGATCAGACGATGGACGCTGCTAATTTTTGGAAATAAAAATCACAGTAACCATGGTAGTGTGATATGTTTTTTTTAATACCTAATAGAAACATGATTCTTCTGTTAGTGAAAAAATTATGATAAGTTGTCAATTTTGCGATAGCTGTTAAGTGTTATGGTGTTTTGTGGTTATTTTTAATATTTTGTGAATATAAAAGATAAAATAATTAATTTATCAATTTGTTAGTTAATTTTATTCGTTTCTTAAATTTAAAAAATAGGTAATTAACAAGATCTGCCATTTCTTGAGCATTATTTAATTTTTTGTTTGTTTATATTATAGATATTAAAACCTAAATTTTGTAATAAAAATAAAAATTATCCTATTTTTTAACATCTATTCTTCTATTTATTGTCTTCTGTCAATTTTAAGAAAAAATCTGCACGAAGCACCTAATATAAATAAGCATAATCTTCAACAAATTTTGTACTTGATTTAAACTAAATTCTAGCTGACTCTAGCTGACCTGTACTCTAATAACCTTGCATTCAAGAGGTATTTGAAGTGGAATAAAAAGAATCTTAATTTAATGTCTGGTTACACCTCTGTGCCCTATTGACTGTTCACTGTGCAGGCCAATTGGAAAAGTATTTTTGGTATATTCAGAGCCATGGTCCGCTAGAGAAAATTTTTTTACGCCCTAGGCAAATCAATCCTTTGGAGTCTTTATAGATTATCTATACTAATTTATAAAATAGTTATGAGACCTTCTGTTTTCATGCAGGTTTTTTTAGATATTTTGTCACACCTAGAAGGGAAAATGTGTTTCCAGAATTTATGTATGTCTGTACCAGCATCACTCGAGAACGGCTGGACCTATTTTGATGAAACTCAGTACCCAAACTTTAAGTACATGGTACTTTTTATTCGACTATGATCAGGTTAATATAAAGTTCCTGGCGAAGGCCAGAGTACTATAAAACATGAAAATGAGAAGCGTTATTACAAAAGCCCCCAAAGCAATAATACATAACTTACTTGGGAAGTTTCTTGCGTTTTTTATGAATTGGATCTGTGACGTTTTGTCCATTGAGAGGCGACCGTTGAGCTGTCAACGGCAGTGGAAGACTCAATAAACTCGTTGCTATACCCACAAAAAGCTACTCGTTAGTAAACCATGCACACATTTATTAATGATTGATGTTAATTGATTGACAAACAAATTAAGAGGCCAGTTCAATTCTTTTGATATATTTTTACGATATCTTGGGGTTACTGTCAAAACTTGGTAACAACAATAATTCATCACAGAATCATTTAATTTTTTAAATTAATATTATTAAACAGCAACTCTCACAATTTTTTTATCTATACACAGTTATACTCACTTTTACGAACTGGCCACTTAAATGATAAAACATATAAAAGGAACAAAAAAATGATAAGTAATGAACAACAAATTATTTGACTGGTTTTTACTGACAGTGAGTCTAATTTTGATCACATTTATAAAAGTGACAATTGTCTTTTTAATTAATTTTTTTATCTATAGTATTTTTCTTGCATAGAATCGAATACATTTATATTATGTTGAAATTTTTTTGAAAATCCGTATTTTCAAAAGTGTAAATTAAACATAAAAAACATTTTTTTTTACCAATTATTAAAATTGACAGATATCGGAGTGTGACTTCATTTGCAGTAGCTGACCATTCAAACAGACATTAACAAAATGAAGTCGAGAAACATGATAGTCGGTGACTTAACTTTCGATTTTTTGAGAAAGCGAAGCTATAAAATGAAATAGAGTAATATTTTATCTGAAAAAGGCTCAATTAAAATATTACTCTATTTCATTTTTAAATTTAATGAAATAACGACACAAAAGAATACCCTAACATGACTTAAATTACGAGCTCTTGGATATTTAGCAGATGTGCCGCGAAAACTACAAAAATCCGTTTGCTACTTATATTTATTATAGCCATCTACTTACATCATACAAGCCTGAATTAAAACATATTTTTAATAGGGATGGGCAGATGAGAAACGTAATGTAGATAGCAGCAGGTTTATAGCCACCTAACTGGTTTTCATAGAAAAACATGCGAGAAATCAAGTTTATTCCCTTCTGATGAAATGCAACCACTTCTTTTCAGTTCCGGATCCTTTGGAAATACAAAACCTTTATGATTTGAACATTAGTAAATACAGCACATCGGCATTTATTATTTTAAATAAACTTAATCTTTAGACATTACTATGAACTGCCCACAGACCACGGTAGTTATATAGCTGGTGCCACTAGCAGTCAAGTTTGGCAGTGCCTATCTCCATTAAAAATAACCTGAATTCATATTTTACAGCTAAATAAAAAATTGTTTGTTGAGATTGCTAGATTTTAGATTTTTATATGAATTTTTGATGAGTGAATAACAATGACATTTTATTTTATAGGTACTGTATGAATAATGCAAATAGATCAAACATTTTGAAAAGTGAACCAGGAAATTCAATGCAAAATTTTCAGCGCTAGTTAATTTTCATGAATAGTGACTTTCAATGATTAGCATAATCGCAAGCATTTCTACAAAGGCATGAAAACATTTCTTTTTTATAAGCATGAAAATAAAGCCAACAATAAAAATAATAAATTTAAAGTTCTGAATTAACCACGTACCTAATTGGATAGGTTTCCGTTTACTTTTATTGCGTTGATTTGTAGGCAAAGAGGCACTTTGCGGCTGCGCACCCTTAACGTCTACACTTAGGCCTACGGTACATGATTTGCCTTGGCAACCTTTCAGCATTTCCAACTGGTCGTGTAGAAACGAACGTTCTTCTCCTGTTAATGTATCCAGACGATTCCACTGTTGAAATGGATCTAAAAATTGAACGTGTCAAATGTCAATAAAAATTAGTTACATTAAAATTATCAATTATTGTACACGGTAATCCAAAAGTAACACCAACAGTATCGATATTCCTTGTGAAATTTCGAATCGAAAAGGCTCTTAACAATTTTGACACCAAAATTGAATTACCAAGTTACTAATAATTAAAGTCAATTTTCGTTTAAGCTGTGGTTTTTTCTCACTTCTAAATTGTTGTCATTGTCATTATTCCTTTCCACATTGCCGAATGCCGCCGTCGTAGTCATTACTCTCGTCCATAATGCTGTCGTCTTTCTCTTTCAATACTAGCTCTTATTCGTTCAGACCTCGTTTCAGTAATTGCTGAAAATGCCTGCCGTCAATTTGGATGTGTACTTTTGCTCGAAAGACATATCGCGAGTGATCTGTGTCAGTGAACAGAATTGCGACATGGATGAGGGAGATTATTTCTTCTGGTTCAACGAGAGAGTGGCCGATGACGATGATAAAATATGGACGGACTTCAATAATCAATACCTGATAATTGTAAACGGCTTTTCAATTCCAAATTTCATAAGGAATATGTTCTCAAATCGCCGGCGTTATTTTAGGAACATTCTATAAAAAAATATAAAACAGTGCATATTTACCTAAGCGCAGATTATAAAATGTCACCAAACCCGTCACAAATTCACAGTATAAGAAATTGTGTGTTGCGTTAATAGTCCTTACGCAAGAGTAAGTGTTATTATTGGCGTTCATGCAGAAACAAAAAGGTCCCTCAGTCCATAATGGGGCCGTTTTCCAGTGCTCTTTATCATGACTGAAACAGTTCATTTTTTCTGACAAACATTCTTTCTCCAGTTTAAGTTTCCGTTTTGCTTTACGTTCTTTTTTTCGAATTCTTTCTTCTTTTAGTCTCTTCCTTGCTTCTTTTGCGGTTTTTTTGTCAAAATCTTTTGAAGGACTGTCGGGTTCACAATAACAAGTATGCTGATCTTCATTTTCAGATATTAGTAGAGGTGGCAATCGACGGCTATCATTAAATGTATTCGTGTTCTTTTGTGAGAAATGCGGTATTTCTGATGGCCCGAATACTGTTACATCAATTCGTGCTGGACCCAGTATACCAGGCTGAAAATATCAATTTTATTAGGACTATTAAAAGCTATTTTATACATAGTATTTAGGCAGTACAGATAGAAGTACCTAATTAATAATAACTAGGCAACAAAACAACTATTTTTTAATGATACAATATCATTGCAAAACATACTCCTCTCTTGTAATGTATTTTTAATGTCTTTAAAAATGGAACTGATAAAATTCGTCTCATTTCATCTTTAACATGATTTCAAGCATATCAATTCTATACAAAATATCCATTAGAAACGGCCAACCGCCATTTGTAAAGATAGAAATGCTCTGTCTCTATTTTTGGCCGAAGTACAGTTTTCAGCAAATAGATCTGCTCAAATCTACCCATTTTTGATATATTGTAACCTGCTATGATGCTACATAACAATCGTTTGTCGTTTTGAAGATAGAAACATTCTCTACGTTTTAAAGTCCATGCTATATTTACTAGGCTAGGTCTGGAAGAATTTAAAAAAAAAACCGTTTCTGAACGTTTTTCAACCATAAACGGCCGAAAATAGCTTTGAGAAAAAATGAAGAGGATTGGACATTTTCACAAAGAACATTGTCTTTCGGATATAATATTGTTTACTTACTTTGTAACTAATGAAATTCTTTGATTCTTGTACTAAGGGTTTTTTTGTCGTTATAATTTCAGTAGTTGATTCAATTTTCACATTTCGATTTGAAGTAATTTCGGAATTTGTTGTCGATGGAGTAGCTTTTTCAGTAACAGCATTGTTTCTGTGTTTATGCTGATGTCGACGATGGTTTGTAAAATGTGGGGCAAAAGAAGTAACTTCCGGGACTGCAATATTTGCTTCTGTATTTTGTTCAGTTTTAAAGTTTTTAGCAGTTGTGTGAAAAATCTCTTGCGTGCCATTCTCTAAACTCACATCAGACGTTTCTAGTGTCATATTTATTGAAGGCAACCGAAATTTACGTTTTTTCCCTTGTCTGTTTGTATTTAATTCAAATATATCAGTTTTATTAATGTTACTGTTATCAAACATTACTTCTTTGTTCTTTTTCCGTTTACGTTGATTTTTTGTGTTGGTATTATTATCCAAATTATTTTTGTTAGCTATAGCTTCCGTTGTAACTTTTGGAGTAATTAAAGGTGTCGTAGCATTTAGGTCAAAATTTTGTGTTAAAAATGGTTCCGGTATATTTTCTAAATCCTTTGACTGTTCACCAAAAGAATCAGTTTTTTCCTCAGAATTTTTATCATTATTATTTTGAAACGATATATTATCATCATCATCGTCGTCGTCGCTTTCGTGAAAATGTTTTCTATTTCCCTGGAAGCTATGCCGATTTTTATGTTTCATTTTATCATGATTTTCTAATTTTTCGAAATCTGAAAGATTATTTTGTGGTCTTTTTTCTTTAAGGTGCCGTCGTATTTCTTTTAAATCATCTAATTGCATTCGAAGCCGGTGTATTTGTGCATCGATGTTATTCCTGGATTTTCGCCAAGTTTTAGGATCATGATAAATTAAATTTGAACAATTAACATGTCCACTTGGCATGACCGTGCATCCAGGATTACTTTCTGGTATAGAATTTGAATTAATATAATGATCTGACTTTTCTCGACTTGAATTCAACCCTGAAATTTGACTTTCAATTTTCTCCATTATGGAGGTAACGCTATCGAATGCGTCTCTTTTAGATCTTTTATGAATGTTACTTTCAAAATGGACAACTTCTGGATATTTTTTCAAAAACAAATCTATGTCTGAAGTAGAACGTCTTCGTCTTTTGTTCCAGTTAAAATTTGAAGGTATACTTCGCCTAAAAAATTTTATTATTCTGTTCATTTGACATTTAAACAATGTATCTTCGAATAACAAATTTAAATAATAATATAGTCGGTAATTATGAATTAATTTAGTTCCGCGATCCATTTGTACTGATTGATTTTATTCACGGAAACTTTGACGAGTTAATAAGTTCCTATAAATTACTAAGAACATTATTAATGATTGTTCGTGGTTTTTTCAACAATTTATGTGGATTTACCAAATACCAGTGCTATCAGATCTCCCTAAGAGCATGCTCGCTAGGCCCACTTGTTGGAGAAGAAAAAAAGGTTATCAACTCGTCATCTCAGGAACTACTGTTTATTCAATTGGACCGATTTGGATGAAACCTTTATCATATTGTTTAGCATTAAATAAAAAAGAACCTTAGACTAGTCACTTTATTCGGGGGATCTGACTATTTTGAATACCTATTTCTAAATGTGTATGGTGGAGGTGCAGTGATTAATAACTGCGCTTCCACCACATTTCTGTAATTTCTTAACGATCGAGATGTTTCCTGTGTTTGAATCCATATAATATTTAGTGATATGAAATTTGTAATAAAAGGCAATTCCAATAATTTCTTCTGTTCATGTATGCTAATTCCCGGGCAACGCCGGGTAAATACGGCTAGTGTTGTAATATAATATGTATATTATGCATTTACATACCTGCGAATGAATTGCTGGTTCAAATGATGACCATCGACCTCAAGCCTCGTATAAACAACGCCAGCTGGTGTGAAACATGCGCACTTCTTACTCGTAGGTTTGTTTTCTTGCGTTGAAGGCATCTGATACTTGCATTTGTGTTTTCTCCATCTACCTCCTTCATTAACGCAATGCCATTTCTGCCCAGGAGTGCAAGGCGCCAACAATTCAGGCTGCTGACATTCAACCGCTATGCGCTGTAATTTGTTTGTCATGCTTATGGAATGCGGAACGATGGGAAGAACCCGATTATCTAATTGTAATTCTGGACCTAGAAAAACATTTCAATAAGTATTTTTGATATTAATTCCGAGAAATAATTATGCAATGAAAATTAATGAAGAAATGAAATTTAAACTAAACCAGAAGTGAAATCAAAAAGAACCATTATTTTCATGTATCAGGCAAATTCTGACTGCAAAAATTTTGCACGTTCGCGGTCATTTCCTTTTTCATATGAAATTTACCTCCTAAAGTTTTAACTTACTCAGTTTATAAATAAACATTCCCCTGGTTATGATTAAAAGTTTTAGTGCAAATTATGATCAACATACGCGATAAAATATCCCGTCCATTCTCCATCACGTTACTATTGTCATTATCATGTTCATTTTCATCATCGTCATCATCGAATCCATGTTCATCTTTATCATCATCATCATCTTCATCGTCATCTTCCAAAATGATTTCGCCATCATCTCCTTCCTCAATTTCATCTGTATCTTCTTCCATTGAGTCTAACGGCAGTGGGATACTCATTGTAGTATTTTCAGTTGTAGAAAACTCAATTAATGGTTTTATAGTATGGAGTGATGATATATTTGCAATTGTAGTATTGTTTATCCTGTTAGAAATTCTAAGCTGAGCCTTTGCTTTTGCTTCAGCTATTTGTTCTGGAGTTTCCCGTCTGCCTGAGCTAGAATATAATTTCACTGTGATTTAGAAATTACTTACAATATTTTAATTTTATTAACTGTTACAGGATCGGATTCGCAATACCGACCACATTCTTTGGTTCATCAAAATGCAGAAGTCTTTAAACACAAGTATATGCATAAGTCTCAAAACACAATGATTACAGTAAAACATCTAACAAAAGAAAACAATATTAATTTTCATATACCTCTCGATAAGAAAAGTGTCAGGCCATTTCATTCTATTGCGACGTAGATCGGAACTATGTTTTGGATGATTAAGTAGCTTCATGATAGATCGTCCATCCATATGAGCGGGAGTTTCAACCCCAGCTATATCGAGAAATGTTGGAGCGAGATCAATGTTTAAAACAATATCATCTACGCTAAAAATAAAAAATATAAATAACAAATGCTTTCAAACTTTATAAAAGTATTACAGGCATTTATTTTAGTTTATAAAATAATTTATATTAACCGTCTCTAAACTTTTTTTTCGCCTTCCTAGCCGTATCAGATTTTTATTGTTTTACTGAGAAAAACTGCTCTACAAAATGAGGTGACGAGGCGGAAAATTCGGAAGCAGTAGATAGCTTTAGAATTTAGATTTTAGATGAATAAAACTCTTACAAAAATAAATGACGATATTTTTTTATTATTACAGATATATACCTAATGGTGGGACGTCTATACTAGTACACTCGTGTTACTGTGAAGTAGGGACCTCTTTTTCAATATCGGCAACAATGCTATTGATTTTTTAAAACCATAAACTGCCAGGGTAATCTGGTAAGTATTACTTAATTTTCAATTATTTATTGTTATTTCTAATAAGAAACCAAAAATATTGATGTTTGAAGTAATGAGATAATGATTTGAAATTTCCAAATTTCTTACACAGTTCCAGGTTCGATTCCAGGTCCACGAACTAAAAATGGCACCCTGACATCAAATTCAAATGGGAATGATTTTCCCTTGATTAAACCAAACTGGCCCAAATGATATCCATGATCTGAAGTGTATATTATATAGGTGTTATCCAATTCACCAAGTGCTTTCAATTCATTCACAACTCTTTCAACCGCCTGATCGACCGACTGCAATGTTTGTAGACGTTTCGTCATTAGCAGATCCGTGAATTGTTTATGTATCGGCTGCATTTTCTGCGTTACTTGAAGAATCCATTGTTTGTCTGGATTTGGAGCGTAATCGTACGAAGGAGTACTGAAAATTAACAATATTACTTACAAATCTTTCGTTCATGGAAGGGTCCAGAAGAGTAGCCCTTAGGAATTAGTACATGTCTTCAAAAATACGCGGTATATACCTAGTTAGAGAAATCGAATTGTTATTGAAATACATCAAAAGAAAATTACTATTGAAGAATCAGTGCATTTTCTACAAATACGCACCTGAATTTTTTATTTTTACCGTTTTGTTAATTGATAAAAATGTAACTTTTAAAGGGGACCTTCAAGATTAGGTTGTGCTTAGGAATCTCTAAATGGTTAATTCGTCACTGATGATTAAGCTACTTCCTCCGTCATTGATTAAGTTTACTATGATTCCCCCCCCCCCCAGAGATTAAGACTAGAAACTCTCAACATAAAAATACTTACTGATGTGTGGTTACATTGAAAAAGAGATGTGAGAACTGCGGTGCTGAATCTTCTGGTCCGTGAGGAGCTGGGAAACTCATTGTTAACATGACCGGCTTGCGGGCAAAATTCTGTTTGGATTGTCGTAGAAAAGCTATTGAATCATTCACTATTAAGTCTGGATAATAGTCCTGAAATTTAAACACTTCACGTTATCTCGAAATATTTTTAACAGTATGTAGTGTGAAGATCTTCAGCTGAACATTGATGGTTCTAAATATTGAAGTAAAAACATAATAATGCTCGGTTTTTGGTATGTCTTTCAAGGCTAAATCTATTTTCAAAGTACATACTTTTAAGTTTTAATACTGAATTTCTTTTGAAACCTGGTATAATTTAATGCTAAATGTACTTGTATCTTAAATCTATTTTCAAAGTCGTACCAGATATCTAGCATAAGTGATTAAAATAGATAGAATTTTGTAATATTTGGTGATATATCAATAATAATTTTATCCTCAAAAACATAGAAAAATCTTCCTCTAGTACAGGCCTGACTTCAAACATATGGCACGCGTTTCTAGTGACGATTTGATAAGGCGGATGATTTATAAATAATAAAAACAATTTTAAAATAAAAATAATAACATTCTAGTAATTAAATGTAAATACAATAATTAATTTACGTAAAATATTCTTGATTATTAAAATAAATCAACAACTTCAGTTATTCAAATATCCGAAAATTGGTAGTCTTAAGCAGTTGAGAACTGTGAAATTTTTAGTAGTTAATGCAGACCATTGATAAATTCAAGCTCTGATGGACATTGTCGAACAACTTACTTTAGAATAGTCTGCTCCGTGTTTAATCTTCTTCCCATTCATGTTTATTGAATAGTTGTAATATTTTGAATTCATTATCAAACCACCCCATTCTCTCCAACCGGGCGGTATGTACGATCCGTTATATTTATTCAAGTACTTGCCGAAGTAGCCTGCAACAAGATTTCAACTGTTTTGAATTTCGTTTATTTTCGTTACAGCGATAAAACAAAATAAGTCTACATATTAATGGCTGCATAATAGCTAATAATTAACATCGTAACTTTGTCGGTAATTGTTTTCTTTTAAAGTTGGACTTACGAAGTAGTTTATAAAATTATATACAATGTGTCCCACCGTATCTGAGACATAGGATTTTAACATGGGGTTACGATATTTTGTTAATATTTGCTCCCCGTTAACTGTTTTTGTTATTTGCCGCTACCGAATGACGTAGATAAGATTCAGCATGTGATTGGCTGAGCAGATCTACTGTGTCACGGCCTACTGCTCTTTAAAATTGAAAGTAAAATACATATTTCTTTAATTCTTGTATGCAATTAAGTGGAAGGATATAAGACCGAAAATTTGGTTTACATTATTTGTTTATAGAGAATAATTTTATTGGAAATCACATCCAAGTTATATAACTATACTTACAATATTAGAAAAAATTAACACTCGCATGTAATGGAATTTGTTGACATATCTGCTTATATTAGAAATAAATCTGATTATAAGTCGTCTCACGGTAGAGTAAATGATAGCTCATTCCGCTGCAAATGTGGAAAGGTTCGGGTTTGAGTCCCGACTGTGATAAAGGTTGGAAATTTGATTTTTTCTAATATTACAAATACAGTTATCTATGTAACTTGGCTTCGATTTTCAAAAAAAAATATTCTCTATACAATATAATAGCCGTATTAAACTCAAATAACGTAATATTATTTGTTTATGTATGAGAAATATCATGCACTTTTCAAAATTATCAAATTCTGATGAGTGGGACAACCCCATTAATCAAATCAGCGCACAAACGCATAGTGAGTAGTGGGTTTTAGTAATGTACTTCACAGTTTCACTGTATTGCATTTATAAGTTACAACGTATATAATTATATGCATGTTTCTGCAGACATTCCTGAAACTTCTCGTAGTAAAGCAATCCAGTTTGGGAATGTTGTCGATAATATCTCAAACTTCCATTAACCACAACTCCAGGTGGAAAGTTTTAAATTAATTCCAGTGCTTTTGAAAATTGCTTTTCAAATTGTTTTAAGGAATGCTTTAATGTAATCTATACCATTAGAGATTATCGTTCAATAAAATCATAAGGCCGGACTTACATCTTATGTTATTGATTCTGAAATTTGGAAAGGTTTCTCATTAGAATAAGCAACTAGAACATTTTGTATCGTAATTAGTCATTGATAGTGCTGTACAACTACTTAAAAAAAATGAGAAAAAATATACTTGAAAAAATTCCAGTAGTACACCAAGGATAAAATCATTAGATGAGCCAAAAATGTTCTGAAAAAAATGAGGCTGGCTGAATTTGGGGGCGGAGCGTTTTTCCTCGGCCGCGCTCACTTTATTCTTTAATCCTTTATTTATAGGCCCTAGCCCTTTTTGCCCCGGTGAGTGGGGTGTCGTTGGATTCAGTCTCGACGAGATCTATTCGTAGACATCAGTTTTCTTGATTTTTGCCTGTACTAATTGGCCACATTTTTCGACATTATTAATTTTTTGAAAAGTGAAATGGTGACAATGACTTCAAACCCTTAAAAACTGTTACGGAAAAAAAAGTGTGAGCCGTCGTGGGACGCCTGACAGATGTGGAACATCTAAATTTATCTTATATCTTAAATTTCTGAAGTAAAACTTCTTTAGGGGACGACTTTGAAAAAAAACCGAAAACTTCACTAAGGGGTAACTGAATGAAAATTCTCAGTGCAAAAATGGACTAACTTTCGTTCCGAAATGTTAAATTATAACATCTAGTATTGTTACACCAAAGGTTCCACCACTTTTATTGTTAACGATCGTTCTTAAAAAAAACTAGATGTCACCCCAAACCAGCCTATATACACAATCCAGCCTAATTTATTAATAATTTTCTTCTATGCGTTCCTATACCATTCATCCGATTGCGATGAAACTTTGGTGAGTTGTTATGAACACGCCCGCGAGGGTTTCTGGATTATAATGATTGGCCGGTCCGGATTCGACCGAGTGAAAAAAGTGATCTTAGAAACTACTTATCCGATTGCGATGAAACTGTGGTGAGTTGTTGTGCACACTCCCGTAAAGGTTTCTGAATTTTAATAATTGCAGGCCGGTCCGACTTCGCTCGAGTGAAAAAAACAGTTTTACTTCAATCGCGCGTAAAAGTTACACGCACTCTTTTTTGTTTGTTTGAACGAAGTGAAAACAAAAGTATAACAAATATTCAGATAGTGGTTAATATTGAAATAATTATTTCATTTTTATGAAATGATGCACAAAATAAATATATTTTAAAGATCTATTAAAATTAGATATACATTCGATGGTCCATCGAAAAATAAGTAGACATGCATAATTTTATTTTTTTCCAAAACGCTTCCTAAGGGAGATACAGCCCTTCAAAGTCCAGTTTTAAAAATCAATACTGACAAGTGTCATAAATTATCTCAAAACCAAGTATCGCCTACTTTGTTGGTTATTTTCATAAGTTATTTATTTGTTGTTTTTAATTTAATTAATGAATTATTTATTTAAATTTGTCAAACAGTAAAAAGTTTACAATTGTTGTACAAGATTCCAGACCTATTATTTTCATAGGTGGCTATTTTAGAAGTGTTCTAAACTTTCAACTCTAATTATCTCGTAAACGGAGCCTCAAATCGAAATTTCGCAAGAGTGACTCTTTTTTTCTAAATTGAACAGGGAATTCGAAAAAAATGTTATTCTTTAAAAATATCCAGTGGCGCAGAAAATAGGACGGGGAAAGTGAAACAACCCCCCTGTATCTACGCCACTTGACAATTTTGACAAAAGTTACTTACGTCAACTAATGAGTATCTATTGTATAAATACTTGTACCAAATTTGGTCAAAAACGCATTAATGACCTGAGAGTTAGGACAAAAAAAAGAATTTTAAAACTGAACTTTGAAGGGGTGTATCTCCCTTAGGATGCGTTTTGGAAAAAAATAAAATTATGCATGTCGACTTATTTTTCGATGGACCATCGAATGGTGAATTATTGCTACTATAACCTGGTCCACCCTGTATATTTCTGGTTACAGAAAGCTGTTAAGTTGCTTTATCAGATGTATCTTCCGTTATGTCTGTAATAGTAACAATTGATGCTAGTTTTGATGGAATGGAAGTGACAATTCGCCATGGGAAGTGATTTCAGTGCTCCCTGGTAGCAGAAAATAAAAGCTGCTCGGAACGAAGTTGCGCTTTTTTAAATTCGTTCCAATACCAGTGACTATAGGATTTTATTCCTTCACTCAACGCCAATACACAGATATTTACGAGTATAGTGCCGACTCACTAACACCCACGTAAAGTAGCGAGTGTGTAGTGTAGTAGAGTGTGAAAGCGCGTCGTAAAGAGCCGACGAAATGCGAGCCACGTAGAATGGCACGACGCGATGCGCGACGTGCCATCAAAACGCTTTCACTCCCATCCAAGCGCGCCATTAGATGTTTCACATTAAAAATGAAAAAAATCTATTCCACAATTTGAAAAAAAACTTGTCGGAAAATGAAGACAGTGGAAGGAATTTGCCGCAACCTCTGGACTGGACTGCCGTGGGTTCGAATCCCACCTGCGCTCATGGATGTTTTGTGATGTTATTTAGTTTTAAGATAGTTGTTATTTAGTGTAGTTGAAAGACGCTAATGACCTGAGATGTCGACGCGTCTATAATCTACAATAAATTGAACAGTAACGAAAATGATGATAATAATAATTTTATGGAATATTTGCAATATTACAGAACAAATAGTTAATTGAATTTAATTCGATCTCAATTGGAAGAGATTGTTATTTTTTCAGTTTCGCTCCAAGAGGGGTCAGATTAATGTACGTAAACAAATCTGAGTGACCTTTAATAGAAATACCTACTTGTAATTTGTGTGGGCTTGCGGATTGCGTGGGCCACGAATATACTATATCAAAATATGTGTGTGTAGACGTGAACTGTCAGAGTAGAGTGGTCTCGAAAAGGAACCTGTCAGACGACACAGTGACACAACTAACATACCAATATGATTAGCTATTGGTATTTACATTAGCATAATCACATACGTAGTGTAGATTGTAGTGTACGCTACTGACCAGATGATACGCTTTCATTCATTAATAACCATTCACTAAAATGCTCACAGCATTCGAACCCACAAAACAAACATATTTAATGTTAGAAATATGAAAATGTAAATATTTCTATGAAAACTGAAGGAAAACCTCCGTGGCTTAGGGGGCTTGAGAATAGCCGAGAGTGTAGCGGCGCTGTTGTTTACATGGCGTTGCTATGGTTCCTCTATTACAAGTCCCCAGTTCCCGAGTTCTAGCCCGAGAGCTGGTAAAAGTGTCAATTGGATTTTCAATTTATTATTAAAAAAAAAAAAAAATAATGAATTGAAAATATGAATTGGTGCTAGGCCCAAATAACCTTAGCTGTTGGTGGTCTTTAAAATACTAATTCCGTGGCTTAGGATCAATAATAGCAATACTGATGTTTAAATTATTTGCATGTATATTTACTAACGTTTCGGCAACTCTTCGTGCCATCTTCAGAGTACCAATGCTGTCTATATTTTATCAGTATTTTGTAAACAAGATAGAAAGACAGCATTGATACTCTGAAGATGGCACGAAGAGTTGCCGAAACGTTAGTAAATACATGCAAATAATTTAAACATCAGTATTGCTATTATTGACCTGAGCATATTTTAAGCAATTTTCACTGGGCGGCACTAGAGTTAGAGAGTTAGGTCCACTAAAAAATTGTTGCAAAGCGTCAAGATACGCAATTTTAAAGCACAGTACATTTTATTATAGGTATTTAATGAATAAAAAACTAAAAATTATAGTGTGGTGTCTTTTGCATCTTAACCTGCCTACCCCTCATACTGTATATTTTGCCAAAAAATTAAAATTCTAACTCTTGTGCCGCCGGCACAACCCACTGTCACTAGGCGACACAAACTCGTCACTAGGCGGCACTAGTGCCGACTACTTTATATGTTATTTTATGCTCTCTTATTGACCCTGAGCCACGGAGGCTTTCCTTTAATTTTCATATCAATTCTAAGGATCGCTTTCTACTCTATAAAAACCTTTAGAGTCAATACAATCACCATAAATATTTCTAATCCGCACCATTCATTATTTAAAATTTTAGTATTTTTGCCTGTAATTTCATTTCCTTGCGGAATTTTCAACCTTCGGGTTGCCATCCGTCCTCTTTTTCCCGGACACCGTCCTCTTATTCAGGACGTCCGGGGGGATTTTTCCGGGATAATTATGTATCCCATCAAAAACAATTCTTGTAAAAATAGGGCCAAGTCTCGCGATCGCGTAGCAGTAAAAAGTTATGAGATCTAAGAAAGCCAAGCCCAATTAATTGTAAGTGACAAGTAGCGAAATATAAAACTTGGCTAGTTTCAAAGATTCACTGCAAGGCGGGCTAGCGCATTAGTAATTCGTCTTTTATTCTCTTAACGAACTTTGAAGCTAGCCAAGTTTTAAATTTCATTATACTTTTCACTTACAATAATTTGGGCTTGGCTTTATTAGATCTCATAACTTTTTACTGCTACGCGATCGCGAGACTTGGCCTCATTTTTACAAGAATTGTTTTTGATGGGATTTCAATTCTTTTTGTAGGATGTTGTCTGAACCACCCCCCTATAGGGGTTCGAGGGAGAAAATAACAGACTTTTTAATTTTCTCGTTATTTGTACGCGAAGCCCAGCCTGCATACCAAATTTCAGTCTTATCTGACTATGGATCTATACAAATCTGCACCACCCTCTTTTAGGAGTTCGAGAGGGAAAATCACAGATTTTTTTTAATTTTTCGCTGCTTACACGCGAAACCCAGCCTGCATACCAAATTTCAACTTTCTTTGACTACAGATCTATAGAAATCTGCACCACCTCCTTTTAGGGGTTGGACACGGAAAAACACAGATATGTTAATTTTCTCATTACTTGTATGCGAAACCCAGCCTGCTTACGAAATTTCAGCGTTCTAGGACTACGGAAAGTACCCTAGATTTTTGACGATCACAAGTGAGTACCTATATATATAAGTCAGTGAGTGAGTGACGAAATCAATTAAATTTGCGTATTAATAAAATGTAAAGTAGCACGGCTATAAAAATGAAACTTGGTACGTTCCATAATCTTGGTGGCCCCATCCTATCCTAAAAATTTGAGACCTAAAGTGTTATTCAGACCGAAGTTACGAGGGTTCAAAAATGCGCCGAATCGCTTCGAGAAAAGGTAGGCTAGGCAGTGCTGGACTTGGTGGGTGCACTACCGTGCACCCAGATACCTATGTCCGGGATTTAATTAGATTCCTAAATTCACATCTATTGTTATAACGAATGTTTTTCTAGTCTATTTGCATTTTTGTAGGAACCTGAGTCATAATTACACCGAAGAAAATTAAATTTAGTCGCAAAAAAAGTCATTGGGTGATAAACTGTCCGGGGTTTTTGACCTATTAAAAATATTATTATGGCAACCCTACTTACAGTGGAGATCATGTTTCTAGAATTTTTGCCTGTCTCCGTACCGTGCTCGGGCCAGGGCCGTAGCTAGGGGGGTGCATTAAGGGGCAATGCCCTACCTTAAAACATCCAGTGCCCTACTTTAAGGAATTATAAACAAGCCGCAAAGACTGTCACGACAGAATGACAGACTTGATCTATCTGGCATTTGGAAAAACAAGATTAAATTCGTTGGACTAAATGAAGTTCTTCGGAAATTTGATAACATAGCAAGTTCTGTATTTTTTTTTTGAATAAATTGTCATTTACCGTTTTCTTACTTTTGTAATTTGATATCACCAGATGAGGTGGGCAATCCAATTAAAAAATTGTAGTCTTTTGCTTCAGCCCTACTTTAAACTTTCAGTGCCCTATCTTGAATTCAGCTCTAGCTACGACCCTGGCTCGGGTCCCTGGCCACAGTCCGTCTGGCCACCCCTGTGAGGGGTCATGAATATCACAATAACTTACCGGTGCGGTAGCCGGCGTTGGATAAATAAGTTGCGTAAGTTCTTGTCTCGTGGGTGGCCTGCCATTCGGCCGACGAGCAGTTGTCGTTGTTGGTGAAGACGTGGTGATTGTGCACGTACATGCCAGTGAGCAACGACGACCTCGACGGACAGCACATCGGCGTCGTGACGTAGGCATGGCGAAATTCGGCGCCTTCGTTCCGGACGGCTCGCAGTGTTCGCGGCATGAAGTTCAAACTCCCATGCCAAACACACAAAAACAGTAAACAGTGGAAGGCAAAGCAAAGCTTTTTAAGCTTATATACTGTGGTCGACTATTAAATTGCACCGCATGTGTAATATTGGAACTAAGGTTTCGCACGAGAGGAGACAAGACAAGATTTTTGAAAATATCGTCTCGGTCCCGTCTTAATCCCACCTTTGCTTCGTAGAAATTCACTACAGGATATGGAAATGCTACAGCCAAAGAATAATATGAAACGATATCATCGTTTATTAATCAATCTCTTAAGATCTACTGAATCGATTTGAAATAAATACGTATAAAATTCGTAGAAGGGGTCCTGTATTAATGGACACATTTTCTACAGAAAACGAGCAGGATATTTTGGGATGTAAAATGACATCCTACAGAGATTCGACATCATTTCGGGGGTCACGAAAAGTTATCGACTTTTGGATCTACAAAATACATACTACTCTGTGTATTCATAGTCATTAAGTTGATCTGATCCTTCCCCTCTTGCGCCTTACTGTTTTTAACTGTTACGAGTGCCCCACTCATGAACGCCGAGATGAGACTGCGGTAAGTTAGATCTGATAATACGTTTGACTGGGATTAAAGTCGGCTTCACACGCTATAGCCAACGTATGCCAATCAATGTTGGGTATGGTTGGGCATGTGTGATCATTTTATTATGTTAACCATGTTGACCAAGCTTAGTATACACCCAAATTTACAGAATATCACCACGACAAAATGGATAGCGAAGATGTCGCAATTATGGCAAGTGCTTTAGAGGTAATAATTTCTTGTGCTCAGGTCTTAATACATCATAATACATGTTTCATGCAATTCATAAACTACAATAACGTACACACACTGACAAACACCGCGTAGTGAAAATTACTGTTTAGTGCTCTGAATGAAGACAAAGTCATATTTGCAAGTCGAGACCAACGTTGGCCAACCCCTTTGATGTGTGTTCAAAAAACCGCGCTCAAAGCGAATGTCTTCCAATGCCAACGTTGGTGCACTGTTTGTTAAATATTGGCCATATATCGAAAACCATCCATACAGCATTCACATTGCCAGATTGACATTGGTCGACATTTGCCATGTTGTCTGGAGTCGGGCTTAAGAAGAAATAAAGAGAAGAGGCTCCCTTTAAGTCAGCGTTTTTTCCTTCAATCGCACACTGTAATGAAATGAGAAGGCCGATTGCATAGATTATCGATGGTCCATTTGCAGCCAGCGATTAATCTGGTAATAGGCACACAAAGAGACAATGGCGTCGCAAACAGGTATCGCCACATCGCGTAGATTCCATAGAAACACATTGCGCATGCGTGGTTACTAATTTTACATTTATTTGTTTTGTATTCATCCATTTTATATATGTAACTATACATTTTATTTTGTAATTTTTACACACTTTATTGGAATATTACACAAATTATGTAATTTTAATTTACTTTATGTAAAAATCACAAATTTGTTTAACTTCACAGTAAAAGTTCAAGTTTTTATGAAGTTTTCTATGTAAAAATAAATAATAATGTAAAATTACTTAGAAAATCGAACGAATTCTACCTTAATTTTCAAAGTATTTTTACATCTATTTTTACAGTGCAGTGCTGAGTTAACGAAAGTCTCTTAAACATACCTAATTCAACATCTTGGTCATCAGTCAATATCAAAATGATATTCGGCTTCCTTTCTTTGTTAGACGGCAACGGAATGAAGCTTCCTTTCCGCGTTTTTCCCGATGACCTGCGTTGCGGTCCGAACAATACATCGCCGGTCAAGTCTGGCTCTGACCGTCGTGACGTCACAGTATCAAACATGCAGCCAACGAGAAACCACAATGAGAATGCAACGGAAATTACCGACAATCGTGTCATTGTTAACATTAACAACATGTCTATTGTTGTTTATTTACATCGAATAACACTAACGCACATTATTAATTCAAATTAATGTTTTCCCACTTAGAAATTTTAGTTTACGCGTTGTTAACACAGCACAAACATTTCTCATTAAGCTCTACAAGTCTGAAGTGATTTAATAACGTTTTAATGAATGTAATAACACGGCTGGTGTTCTGTTCTGTTGGTGAGTTGAAATCCGATGAGATTGGTTTCCATAACTGACCGCGATGACGATATCAATCTGCAACAAAAAACAAGAATATTAACATATAACTTATAAAAAGTTGTAATTAGAAATTTGTACGAGATCGAGACTTTCTCGTTCTCGTTTCGACGAGACGATACTTAAAGGTTCTTGGCCTTGTTTCGAAAAGACGAGACGAAACCGAGACAATGCCTATTTAAAAATATAGCGTCGATACCAAGGCGATATCGAAATTGCACTTTTGTCGTCATAAGAAAGTTTCGGCGACACTTTAAGAAAAGGATAATACAAAATTGGTATGTCTGTATCGCGGGTACAGATAGATGACGTGAATACCGTTAAACACAAATTATTGTATTCGTTGTCATGAAAAAAAATTATTAGTGTATTTGCCATATGGCACATACACTATTGGCGTCGGTCGGATGGTGGGACCTAGGGGTCGGACCAAAATTTCTCGACGTTTCATAGCCTCCTGAACACTTTGGCACCATTTTTAAAAATGTTTATATATATATATGTATGTATATATTTATATATATTTATATATATATATATATATATATATATATATATATTAGTGTGTGTGTGTGTGTGTGTGTGTGTACACGATAACTCTCGACAGACTTAATCGATTGAAACGAAATTTGGTACACACATTGGAACCCATCACCGCAAGAAGCCTATTTAAAATGGGCCCGATCGGACCATTTTCAGGGTTGTATTTAGGGGTTCCAAAAAGTTTTTGGGCCCAAAAATATCGAAAAATTTGTCAGAATCGTTTCAAAATTGAAATTTAACTCTTTAGTAAAGATTAAAATGTGCTGCTAAAATTTTAATAAAATCGGCCCGACAGGACCGGACTTTCAAATTTTATGAAAACACTAGTTTGTTGATACGGATTTACTTATGAAAGGGTGTATTTAATTGGGTGTACTGATAAAATCCATGTCTAATATTGAAATTTAGAAAAATTTAATTATTTTAAGGGATGTATTAAGGGGTTAAATTTTTTATTTTGTCAAAAAACAAACTTAAGTTCACATAATAATGCCACAATGCCTGTATTAGCAAATACACTATATTGTCGGCAGGGTTTGGCACTGCGACCCGAGTTTTTTATCTTATAAAATCAAATGTTCTTAAAATATAATAAATAAAATAATTGTAATTTTACTTTTTTATATTTTAAATTGTTTTCCAAAACCTAAATATTTTCATTATTTAAAAAAAAAATATTAAAAGCCTTCGGGATTCGCATCTGGGTTTGACGTTTGTACCTGTCGGCAGACTCGTACTTTTCCGCATGGCCACCTGGCTTACTGCATCTAAGTCCTTAACATAGTAATACATGCTGTGTTTTGTTTACATGTCGATCGCTTCCGACTATTTCCGTTTCATCTAATATTTATAAAATTTCACCACAGTATGAGACATTAGAGTTAGACGTTATTCACGTTAAAAATGGGAACTAAAAATTCAGTGATAAAATGAAATACAATTATTTTTTTTAGCAATGGGTTGTGCGGTTTTTGATATATATTTTTAGATCTACGTATGTATATAATAATATAAATCATAAATTATAATTTCTTAATTCACCAAAACTCAAACGAGAGAAAGTGCTTTCAGAATTTTTGTTTGTTTGTTTATTTGTAACGGCACCACTCAAAAACGGAACTCTGTACGCGATCAATTGTAGATATTTACATATTACTTGTATCAATGTCTATGCTCGGGTTAACTCCCGTCAAAATGATAGACGCTGATGACCTCAGCTGTTGAGCGTCTATAATCTACAATCTCTTTCTCTGTATCCCGTCAAAACCGGCAATAATGTGAGAGAATATAGAACAAGCGACTAGACCCTGCAATCAGAGTCCATTCTGATTGGTTGAATATCCTATCTTGATGTCGTTTGACACACACAGGCACACCTAACCGAACGTAACAATTAACTAGTGAACTCTATATACTAATATGGATAATTGATAGCGATTAAAAAATGATTTTTGTATGTGGAGAATGTTCAAACACATTTTCTTCAAGACAGGCATTAATGTTCACAAAATTAGAATGAAAACTTTAGGTAAGGCTTGTAATTGAATTCTTTCTATAAAAGTCGATCAATTTTCTGACTTTTCAAAATAAAACTTAATTAAAATTTATTTTTCTATTCCAATTTCTCAAGAACACTGTTACTGTATAAATTTTGGACATCCTATAATATCTCAAATAATAATATTAAATTAGGTTTTATTTTGAAACGTCAAAAAATTGATCGATTTTTATAAAAAGCCTTACCTGAAGTTTTCATTCTAATTTTGTGAACATTAATGACCTGTCTTGAAGAATATGTGTTTGAACATTCTCCACATACAAAACCCATTTTTTATCGCTATCAACTATACATATTAGTATACAGAGTTCACTAGTTAGTTGTTACGTTCGTTTAGGTATATGTGTGTCAAACGACATCAAGATGGGGTATTCGACCAATTAGAATGGACACTGACTGCAGGGCCTAGTCGCCTGTGAGAATATGTGGGCAAAATTGATGTTCATGCGCGCGAAGCTGTGGGCAAAAGCTCTTAGTTACGTAAAATGAAACTATTAACTTTGTGTAGTATTTATATTATAAATTGCGTACTGTTTTTTAAAAGTAACGAAGATTACTTCCATAAGAGAAGTGTTGTGCATGGACACAACACTAGAAGTAAGGAAACACTGGAGTACAAAAATAGCAACCTCACAATTATAAAAGAGTGTCCATATAATAAAATTGTTGAAATTTGTAATAAAATTCCTTTGGAAATCCTTAAATTAAACCAAATAAATATTAAATCAAAAATGAAAAATATTCTAATGGAAAATGCTATTTATAATTTAAATGAATTTTTTAACCTGGATTTTACTGATAAATTTTAGTGTCTTTTTATATATTGTTAGTATATTGTTAATATTTTAATATGTTTTTACTATTTTATTGCGCTTACTGCGAACTGATTTTAATTGTATTTTATGTACCTATATGCTTTTAATATTTAGAATATGGTTTTTAATGATAATTTTTAACGTGTCTAAATGTTTTTAAAATGTTAAATGTTGATTGTTTTTAAATGTGATTTCTCTGACGCTATCTACGCTGTAATTGGCACAAATGAATAAAGGAAATTAAATAAAATAAATAAATAAATAAATAAATATAAATGTCATCTCTCGCATATTATTATATCTTCTAGCAGGTTTACAGTTTGTGAGTTTTTCACAATTTCTGTAACTTATAATTACTACCAATAAATAATATTTCCTCGTTACATGTACTTGTAGGTGTAAATACAATGGTTTCAACATGTAGGTACTTATTTTATTACAAGTTTTATATTCTTATTACGTAGGTATTAGTCTATATCAGGTGTGGCCAACTAAATAGTATTTGGAAGCCACAGTAGTTAAGGTTCAACGTTGTGTCCTCCCTACCACATCTACGTGCCATATTTTTTCAAAAAATGTTTAGTGTGGCCATGGCGTGCCAACAAGCAACCAAAGAAATTTAGTGGATCTCAAACGTATAAATGAAAATAATTATTTCGATAATGCATTGAGCGTCATGAAACTCTCGTCTACTTATACTTGTATATTGATCTCATATTTGTCAATTCAATGATAGTCAAATTGTTTCGACAACATTTAACATATTTTTAATTATATTTCGATTGTGTATCTCAATCAGAGCCGTGCCGACAATATTCTGTCGCGTGCCACCTATGGTACGCGTGTCATTGGTTCGCCATCCCTGCCCTAGGCTATAAGAACCATTCCGTTTTTTTAGAAGTATCATTAAATATTCATTTCAAATATATAAAAGTATAGTATAAATGATAGGCTAAATTATTTTACGTAGTTCCCCAAATCTGCCGCCCTACTCGGCCTAAGTATCGGTAAATACAAGCGTCTACCCCCCGCGGTACAACTAACAGTCCTGGCTTATGATATGCACAATAGCGTAAGTATTGCAAATTTGAGATTTGTCTTGGAATAATTCACTAGATTTTCACCCCGCGAAAAACACCATCGCACACCCCTCCCGCGTACGTGTTTTGGGGAACTCCCTTCTAAACCACCCGCCTTTCCACTCCGCAAAAATGCCATCGCACCAACACCCCACCCCGCGATAAAAAAATAAAAAAGTATCAAGTTTTCTGCAAATATCTATATTGTATTAATAATAAAGACAAAATTGTGTATACGAAAAGTTTTCAACTTAAAAAAATTATTATTTAGCAATGTGAAAAGAGCTGCTTGATGGGCGGGCGCGAACTGCATGCGGTTCGTGTTATGGCCACCCCTGGTCTGTGTATAGAAATTATAGAACCAGCTGTGCTATTTATCCAGGGTAACGTTCAGAATGCGATAACACGTAAATATTTTTGTGCTAGTTCTGTACATCCAACCATAAGAATATTATAGTTAAAGATCAGATTGTATATTATATACGCTCGACAATTAAGGTTGTTAGTGTCACATAAAATCATAAATCAGTACAACGGATGATAAAACCTGTGAAATTGCCTATCAAAGTTTAATTTTCTAACATCCTTGTATTAGATGTACCTACTTTTTTAATTTTTTAGTTCCCTTTGAGTGGAATATCCGAGATTTAAATTTTACATCTAAAACACACCAACTAAATTTCATACTCCATGATTTGACTCATAAATAATGTAAATTTTTAAGGTCACTTTGTTTTTACACAAAAAAATCGTTACTCTTTAAGCTCAAAATTTACAATTCGAATTTAGTGGTGTACAACTTACAAGTTAATACTTGTTAATACAAGTTAATACTAAACGAATCAAAATAACTTTACACAATATCTTTCCAGAGCGAATCACACAGTTTAAGAGCTATGGCCTTTTCAACATACCCATTTTGTGAAGGCTGACATTTTCTGGAATGATAATTTTATAGGGATGTAACGATTCCGAATCGACCGATATAATCGGCAGGCCGGTATATTGGCATCACCGATATCAAACAGTTCGAAAAGCGCGCGAAACTTTAATTACTGACTATGTATCGGTTTATTATTTTGTGTAATGACTAATGATAATTACTTTCTTAATTACTTTGAATACTTGATGATAAATCATAATACTTAAATATTAAATACTTTTTTTGAATTTTGATTTGACATTTTTATTTATTTATATTTTTTACTCTTCTCAAGGTTGAGTTTCTTTTAAATATAGGAAGTTTTACTTTTATGCATAACAAAGACATACAGAATTACAAATGCCCGAGGTACATACTTCATTATTTATTTGATTTATTATCTATTAAGCCATCGATCTTGATATCGGTATCGCCGATTATTTACTAAAATAATCGGTATCGCGTATCGGAAAAACTATGTATCGTTACATCCCTAATAATTTATATCTTTCCAGAAAACTATAATCTCTCCAAATTTTAGTTTTACCGCTTTCAATAAGTTTTATAGCATTTAAATAAAATTATAGCTAAAATAGTCATTCCTGAAAATGTCAGTCTTAACAAAAGGACCACTAGCTCTTAGACTATAAACGCAATAGCGTATAACACCTATTCTAATGGTTGCGCCTACAAAAAATCTATCATATTCATGTCTTTGTAAATTGTAATCTAGGTAATCGTTGATTTACTTGTACATGTACACGTCGACTAGTTTTAAACTTAGTCCAGGAACTTGTGAAATTGTGGAGGCATCTTAAAAATCATTAAATCGTGACGAGCCTCTGCAGTCAAGCAAAACATCATATATACGTATTTAACACCCACAATATTAAACTAGGGCTGTAAATCGCTTCTTTAATTCACATATTGAAGTTAATCTTCTGTAGCCGCGTTTTGTACTTTCACGGTAGAGTAAGGACGTTTCATTTCGAGCGCGCATAAAGGTTACACGAACTCATTTTTACAAGCTTTTAGGTATTTAACTTGCAACGTATGGTAGTTAGTTAGTTAGTTAGTTTGTGTGTTTGTTTAGGTCAAAACTTGCAAGTCAATTTTGAACGACTTCCACGTATCCGATCGATTTGAAATTTTGTACACATATGTATTCCCGATGACAATACATGAATAAATCGTTTTTATAGAAATAAATTCAACCCCTAAGGGGTTCAAACGGGGATGTAGTTTTTTTTTGACTAATCAACACCCAGGCCATATCGCTGAAGCTAGAAACTTGGGACAGTTGCGGTTCCTTTTATGACGTAAGCATCCACTAAAAAGGATTTTTCGAAATGCAACCTCTACGGGTGTTAAAGGGGGATAAAATTTTGAAAGACTAAAATGAACAAAATAAAATATTAGTAAAAAAAAACTTTTTAGAGACAAGCTTTTATTGAAATGTACTACTATGACCCCCGCTTTTATAATAATTATGAACCTAAATTATTAAATATTATTTTTTCCTTTTTAGTACATTTCAATAAAAGATTGTCTCTAAAAAGTTTTTTTACTAATATTTTATTAAACGGATAACTTCACGTTCCGTATCCCGTTATCCGATTTAGTTGAAATTTTGCACACATGTGTACGTACTTCCGATGACAATACAATATTATGGTAACTAGCTGACCAGTCCCGCTTTCGTCCGGGTGCAAATCGCAGTCGCACTCCTAACGTTTCAGTGGATCGGATATTTACGTACTAAGGTATGTGTACAATGTACATTGTACCACCAGTATATTTCTCGTTAACCATTTTCCTGAAAAAATATCACTGCTGACTTCACACTGTGTGAGCAACTTGAGCAAATACATTTAGTCCAGTCGTCAGCGGTTAAATACCTCTTCTACACTTTTCTTACTTTTGTAACTTGATAGTTAAGAAATACGACCTTAACTTTTATTCCTTCGTAGGGAGGTGCAAAGTCTCAAGGGGGACGCAAAGCGCTCAAAAACAGTAATTATTTGGAAATAGTTGCAAACCAGTTAGTTTTAGGACAAAGAAGGTCATTATCTATCTGAAAAAATGTCTTTAACAAAAAAAAACTCTAATCGTTACTGAGCTTAAGAAGTTTCGCTGAAAAAAAAAACAGACTAAATGAAACAGCTGTGCAGGTACGGTTTCCTTCGGTTATAATTATTAAGGCCTGAGCACATTAGCGCGGTGGCGGTGGCGATAGCGGTGGCGTTTTTTGAATAGGCCATCTAGGTACTGTTGAGGTGACTTCGTGCAGTTTTTAACTTTCTAGATAAATTTTGTATTTCTGTATGAATACAATAACGTTTACTATACGTCGGTACACGCGGTCAAATTCAACCACCACCGCGCCATAGAACGCTGCACCAGAACGCTCTTAACGCTGACAAGCAGCGCCATATATGCGCGTGTCAATTTGTTTATTAGTGTTGCGTTCAAACGCTACCACCACCGCCTCCGCGCTAATGTGCCCAGGCCTTTACATGACATCGCAATTCAAAGCCCTGACCTCTACTGCTTGTCCTATTAAATCGATACTAAAAATACCACCTTTTCCACCTTGCATGAATGAATATAAATGTTAGGGTTAGGTCAGAGGTCACGTCTTATCCTCAGGCCCAGATACAATCTATTGCAGCCCTTTTGTCGGCATACCTACTATTAAAATATACAGTGAAATCCCTCTTTATGTACACTTCTGCATTAATTTATTTATTATAGATTACAGACGCTTGACAAGTAAGATCACTAGCGTCTAATTACATCAAATTAGATTTAACGATATCACAAAACATCAATGAGCAGAGACGGGATCCTAACCTACGATAGTTTGATCTAAAGGCCAGCACGCTAACCGTTACACCAAGCTGCCTTCTTTCTGGATTAAAGACATATTCTTAGGACACTTTAAAGCTAGGTATCCACTTAATTGATGTTTCGGAATTTGTTATACGCATTTATATTGAATTAAGTACCTACAATCCCCCAGGGGGAACATTGGAATGTAGTTGTTCTCGCAATTGCATTCCTATGTTCTTTGGGAATTGGCGTTCTCATGACCCTGAGCTCGTACCAGTCGGTTTGTGTATGCCGACTGGCAGATTCTAATACACAAATGAATTGTTAATTGTTGTGTTGAAGACGCTAAAGGATACTTTTCGAGCTGAGAAGCGTTGTTTGTAGTTTGTTTTTGATAAGTTTTAACTTCGAAAATGACCGTTCTTCACTGCAGTTATAGTCACCATCATAGGCAAATATTTATAAATTATTAATTTTTAAATAATAATGTACGAGTGCAATCTCTATATTGAAATGAAGCAGTTTCACTCTAAAGATTAAATAATATGTACTAGATCAAAATTCCGCGTTGTAAAAAAAGGCGTGCAAAAATATGCTAATTTTACACAATAGTATATTGTGCAACTAGTGTGCTAAATACATCTTTATACGTCAGGCGCGATGTTTTCAACACAAGTTACACAGTTACATAATGAACCATTATGTAACTGTTTTTCATTATAGCACTCAAAAGCGTTGCATAATGGATCATTATAGCACGGAAAAGCGTTACATAATGGCCATTGGTCAATAAACGGCTATTTAAGTTCCGCAAAACAGATATACGAAAAAACACTAAAAGCGTGCAACTCGCGACTAAAAAAAAACACCGTCCGCGAACATAATCTCAAAAAAAAATGGGTGGGTGTACTTATGTACGCGCGTTAGAAGTTATACTTCTTTGGCATGAGATTAAAATCTAATTTTTAATTTGCATGCAAATAATTTATTGAAACGAAATAATAAAAGACAAGTTGTTTATATGATAGGAAACTATGGAAATAAATCCTGTCAATTTTGATGGTACCGTTATTGTGTCACATCATAACGCGCCTAAAGAACTTAAGAAGTAAACTTCAAAAAGTTGTTTTAATCCATATACTTACATCTCTATCCTATACTCACTAGCCGCTAGCGCCTAGCTGGTGCATTCACTGCTCGAGGTATCTTTTACAAGTTCCACATTGATTAGAAAAGTAAACTATGATTATTATGCTAAAAAGATGTATCAGATGAGAATATATTATATTTTTTGTATTTTCAAACATTTTTTTGTTGTAAAGTCGGGGATCTCTAGTCGTGAATTCATGTTATCGCTGTAGCGGAGAGAAAGGCCAAGAAATTGAACTTTGAAGAAAAAAAGTACTAGGATTGCTGACGGAAGAAAATAGCTAACAGATAAATTATATTTTTATCTGTAGCTTCTTCTGTCAGCAATCTTGGTACTTTTGTTTGTGAATAATATGTAACATCTTGTGATACAGTAATTATTACTGATTGCATAATTTTAAGAATGCTTTATTATGCGATTAAAACGGCTACGGTCCCTCTTGGTCCTATATGTAATATAGATCAATTTATTTAAAAAAGATTTTTTAGAAACATGGGCACGATGCGGTAGTTGCCCGCCCCATGACAAAAACGTATATCATTTTAATATAATTTATTTCTAAACAATCAAACATGCATATTGTTTTTAACTCCCGTCTCCCGAAAAATTTTCTAGATGTGCCCATGCAAGGAAATGTTCTTAGGTGTTCTCCGAATTTGACCAGAATTTTTACATTTAACTAAAACCAAAAAGCACAATTCGATCAATGGAGACCATAACTTATGAAATATCAAATTTGGAAATAGCTGGTTTTAGAAATTTGTGAGCTGATTCTAGAAATTTGTGGGGTTTTCCAGAATAGTGAAAAGTATTATTTTATTTCAGGACTCAATTTTCACGAAAAGTATCACAGAAGTATAAAAAATAATTAAAAAAATTAAAATTCAGATTTTAATATCTGTCCTAATTATTTGTAGATACGGGGTCCCTTCGGAGGCTCTGCGCGGCCGCTTACTTCGCTTAATGTATCATACGGTACTGTAATGTTAACGTTTCCATGAGCAGTGCGCAGTTTTTGGATGTGAATGTTACCTACGAAAAAAAAACCTGGACACAATCGACAATCCTTCAAAGTGTATGATCCCCTAGATATACGATGTATTATTATATAGGTATATATTATGCATTTATTTACTATTTCATTGCACAAATCGCAATATCGCTTGCATGCACAGATTGAAATAATGACATTGAACAGAACCGGTCGTTGTATTTGCAGGGAGATCAGCGTATCAATGTTGCCAACCAAACTCTTGCAGAGACGCTCAGTCACCTCGGTTAAGGTCTTGATAAATCAAGCAGACTAGACTGAATGGTTGCATCCCTAATCCCTAAAATAAGAGGTAATCGGTATATGAAATGCAACGACCTGTTATTGTAATTTCAATTAACGTTTATTAGAAATGAGAGGTTCGGAGAACACCTTACTGAACGTCAAATATAATTTATTGGCAATGAAATCGAACTATATGCGGCAGCATGGGCTATGTTCTAAGCGGGACGAACTTACAATTTTAACAAGTCAATGGAGTTCTCCACATGCTCTGACCTTTGACGATACAACTATGGACTAGCAACAATAGCTTCACTCTGGCTCCGTGTTTTGACAGAATTAACAAAACATGACAGATTATATGCATTAAATTATGTCGATATATGGAAATACATTGGACTAAGTGAAAGTGACATGCGTGAAAAACGTTGACAGAGGTGTATTGAAGAAGGTGCTAAGAGTACTTGATTCTAGTTGTCCATTTTTATATATATGGTGACATGGTCTAAGGCTCTGACATTCAGCAGCGGCCATATTTGTTTCGAGCGATGAAGCTTAGTGATACAGCACTAAACTCGCATTGGGAAGGTACTGGTCACTGGGTTCGAATCTCGGCGGGGGCAAATGTAGCTAGGACTTTTTCCTACTGCTTTACGCCGAGAAACGGTAATTCCTGTACCGGCCATCTTGTTTGAATGAATTGTGAATTATAGACGCTCGACAACAGAGGTCATTAGCGTATCTTGTTTGAGGTTTTCCATGGTTTCCCTCAATAATTCCAGATGAATATCGAGATTCAAAGCCATGGCCGATTACCTGTCAAACTCATATATGCTCCCAAAGTTGCCTACCTTATCCTAATGTTAATAATTCCTCCATTCGCACATTGCTATTAATTAAGTTGAAGTATTATAAAAACGTATAAAACGGGAAGTGGTAAAAATGGAAAATAGTAATGGTGCGAATGGCGTCTGTTATGACATAATGTCGTGAAACGGACGTTAAACGCATTATTATTATTGAGAAGGAAGAATTTCTTAAGAATTTTGCATCCACAAGCACCCTAAACTTCAGGTTCGTCACCGTCACACAAGGGATACTTGCGGAGCAAGGTGAAACTATAACCGCGTCTCAAACCATGAAATGGGCGATTACAGTGAGTTTGGGTCGTGCGCACGAAGTACACGGAGCGACCCAATGAGCAACAGCCTTTTGCATGCGGCAGACTAGTGATTCAGCATTACGCTGACATGCCGGGATAGCTTTTATATTTGTCAACAGTGACGGTTTGGCTCCACCAAGAACACCAAATTATTATAAGGACAATTATTATTATTATTATTATATTTGTTTCGAGTTCATCGCGTTTAGAAATAATTTCAGTTAACGACTATAGGCCCGACCACTTTGAATTTAATCGCGAATATTAACATTATAAACAGAAAAGTTTATTTACTTTCCGAGGTGAATTTTTGAAGAAAATCTTCGTTGTTTTGGCTTAAAAGAATCAAGAAACAACGATACTGATGTTTTAAATTCGCATTTATTGCTAACGATTCAAGAGATTTACTCTCATCTTCAGAGCTCTATAATTAATAAATTTAAAACATCAGTAGGTATTGCTATTTCTTGATCCTTAAGTCAAAACGAAGAAGATTTTCTTCGAAAATTAACCTCAAAAACACTTCTAGGATCGCTACATATAATCAAATCTTTAATTTTATTTTATTAACTATAGCTGTCCAGTGTGGATTTTCCCGGGTACAAATAGGTGTTTTTACTCGTTGCTCATCCCCATTTTGTCGTAATAGAGGAAGAGCTGGCCATGGATTTACTTTAGGTGTTTTAGCGCAGTCATGATAAAAATGAATAGACAGACCTTTAGAGACTCACTTGATATGGAATGGAAGATTTGGAAAATTACTCGTCCACATACAGACTACCGTTTGAATCAATTTTCCTTCTTCGCATTTGTTGAGAGAGAGGTCGATAGGCAAACGAAACAATTAATTGAAGAAATATCTGGGTGCCGAGCTTTGCTCGGATGAGTTCAAAAAAATAGTACTTGTATGCTGTGAGATATTATTTTCTCAGAATATTATTCCGAAACGAATTTATTTCTGAAACATAATTTAAATAATTGTTTCTGTTAAATATTTTAAATACCTATGTGTATTTTTAAGCGTAAAAACTAAGTATCAACTTGAATCAAGCATTTTTTCCTGTAAATATTACTTAGGTCGCCATTTTCAAATCTACCGCCGTTATTGTTTTGTTGACTGAAGAACTCGCAAAAACCGATTTTCATAGATCTTGTAAAAATGTTCGAATCAGATGAAATTCTGCTTGCCCGTTGCCGTTTCAATAATCCGTTTTTAAACATTGATGCCAAATATCAACTTTATCGAAGTACTTTTTCTCTGTGATATCATCTTAGCAACTTCCAGTAAATTTCAAATATTTTTTTTGCATAGAAGGTACCTACTGAAAAACTCACAAAAATCGATTTTCGAAGAAATAGAATTCATATTATATTTTTTAATAACAAACGTCAGACTATAAACCTGCAGCGCAAAACATTTTTACATGCATCTTCACCATAGTTTTTAAAAATCGATGTGTTTTGATATACTGCATGCCTGCGTCGCTAGAAGTGCGGCCCTTCGGGCCGCCGTGCAAATTTTTAAACAAAACTTTTTTGTATGTATCTTAACAATAGTTTTCAAAAATCGATGTGTTTTTACACAGACCCGCGGTGCCAGAAGTGCGGCCCTTCGGGCCGCCTGTTTGTCATTGTTTACATATTGTGCAAGACACTTCTTATATTAGTGTTTACAGTGTTACAGTTTTAACCCTTGTGATATATTATACAAAATCTATGTAGAAATAGGCTTCGAATCGATCTGACAATTGACCGAGTTATAAATAAAAAAACCCTTTTATTTAATTGCTCCCCTCTGGGACCAAGATTTCTACCTAGATCGATTTCTCGCCCCGAAAAATCCCCATTCTGTAAATTTCATCAAAATCGTTATTCGTTTTTGAGAAAAGAAAGTCTTAGTAAGATTATACGTCATACTATATTTAACGTACATAATATACATATTTTATATAGGTAATATAAAAATAACATACTTAGGTACCTATTTATTTAAATATTAGTTAAAACTACTTACATAATAATGTTTAGTTTTTATTTCTGTTATTTTTTACTATACAAATAGTTCACGGATTATTTTAATAAGTTAAAAATTCTGTCAGATAATTTTGACATATAAATAATGAAAGTAGTTTGTTTTCTCCAAAGCCTACTCACGATATTACAATGTTTTGACAGGTCAAAAAACCGTTTTTAAAAATGATAAAATCGATAGGAAAACGAATTTTTCCAGGGATGAGACCTAGCTAAATCGATTTTTTGCCCCCCGAAACCCCTTTTTGGTAAATTTGATCAAAATCGTTAGAGCCGTTTTCGAGAAAATATTTATATAGATACATAGAAACATAGATAGGTAGGTATATACAAGATTTACTCGTTTAATAATATAGGGGGATACTGACAACATAAAGTCGGAATGAATTTTTCTTCTTGACTCTTTATGGGAGAAAGCTTAGTGAGCAATTAATAAAGAACACTGTGACTTAAAGAATGATTACATAGAGAGAAAACGACTCTACGAAATTAAGATGGCAGTCCAGTGGTCAACGCCTACACTGAACTACAACTGACAACGTGAACAAAGATAATATCACTCAAGTAATATTCTGCTCTTGTCTGGTTGTGAGATATAGTTGGGGTTAGGGAGCATAGACGCTGTCTCTTAGGGTTCACTGGGGACACTGAGTTGTGTGCAACAGTCGTAACAGGTGCACTAAAGTCTTAAAGTTAAGATGCATGTCACAATTACATCTGCGACCGCATAGCCCCAGCTATACTATAGTAGACGCCGATCCCAGCAGAGTCCACACAATATATCCTATTGTCATAAGACAAAATTGCTTTTGTCAGTTTTTAAGTGAAACTTTTCAGCCTCTTTTTTTTTGTTCGGTTACGCATGTCGAGGTCACGTCCCGTCCGATCGAAGAGTCGCGTATAAAATATTATCCCAACACTATTGCAGAACACTGCGTCATCCCAAACAGAAAACTTGGTACATATATCATAAGTATAGCACAACCGGATGCGTGGCGTAGGGGTATCGCAGCTGCTTTATACGCAGAAGGTTGCTCGTTCGAACCCGGGCGGAACCATTCATGTTTTTAACTATTCTATATATTCCACTTGATATTTATTTATATATTTTTCTATTTTGATTATATTTTCTCTATTTATTTTTTATTTTGCTATCATACAGTGTCAAACTTAGCTTTGCAGAGTTTAAACCACGTAAATAAAATGATACTCGTATATACTTTGGGCGAGTTCGGGTTAAAAGCGTTTAGGGTTATAGCAAAAAGTCTTACTTGCGCCGTGGTTTCAGACCGTTTTTTTTTTATACAGGACGATTTAATCATCTAGATTCAGTTGTCCATTTTTCATTGCAATGAAAAGAACCAGCACTATCTCGATTGAGGCGCCTTCCTACCTCACAAGCATGGCGAACGCCGATTCAAGCAAATTTGTTCAGAAACGTACATTTCAAATTAAAAAAAAACTCGGGTCGCAGTGCCAAAACCCTGCCGACAATATAGTGTATTTGCTAATACAGGCCTTGTGGCTTTATTATGTGAACTTAAGTTTGTTTTTGGACAAAATGAAAAATTAAACCCCTTAGTACATCCCTTAAAATAATATTTTTTTTCCTAATTTCAATATTATTATCGATGGAACCTCTGTACCAAATTAAATACACCCGTCAGCAAATAAATCACTATCCGTAAACTAGTGTTTTCATACAATTTGTAAGTCCGGTCCTGTCGTGCCGATTTTGTTAAAATTTTAGCAACACATTTTAATCTCTACTAAAGGGTTAAATTCTAATTTTGAAACAATTCTGAGATTTTTTTCGATATTTTTGGGCCCTAAAACTTTTTTCAACCCCTAAAAACTACCCTTAAAATAGTCCGATTGGGCCCATTTTAAATAGGTTCCGTGCGGTGATGGATTCCAACGTGTCTACCAAATTTCGTTGAAATCAATTAAGTCTTTCGAGAGTTATGCCGCGAACACATATATATATATATATAAACATTTCCAAAAATGGTGCCAAATTGTTCAGGAGGCTATGAAACGTCGAGAAATTTTGGTCCGACCCCTAGGTCCCGCCATCCGACCGACGCCAATAGTGTATGTGCCATATGGCAAATACACTAATAAACTCTCTGGAAGATTCGAGTAGAATTTTTCTCGAACAGTCGACAGTATTGTCATAACTCTATCTCGAACAGTCATATACGGGGTGGGTCATTACAATAGTATAATACCTACATTAATCCGATGCCTCATAATACTCCGATGTATTGCCCGATTACCGGGAAGATAAAGGAAAATCCGCCTGATTACAGCAGGTGTCGGACAGATTACGAACACCAGAATACCGTAAACGTCGGATTATAAAAAGCTAATGTATTTAGGACGCTGAAAAAAAAACGCTGTCTTATTTGGCAGTGTCGGTCTACTGACGGCTGGATTAGTAAGAAACTGTTGTATTTCATTATTTTTAGGCGTGTAAATTTATTTAACTTTAAACTATGGAAGGAAACACATAAAGATAAATTTAAATAATAAAAAAACTCAATTGTTTTATTACATTAAAAATTATTAACGAGTGTAGTTGCTAATAAAGTGTGTTAAAATTAATAAATTTGATCAAAGGAAACGGTGAACTACTTTCGTGAAAAATGTACAATTATATTTAAATTAATGTCATTTTATTTTAAGTGATTCACAACGAGTAATTGTCGAAGCGACGACAATGACAAATGATTCAGAAACAAGATCTAAATTATAAAAATCTTTATTGCGCATTAAGTTATTTATGGTGGGTTCCCTAATGCCATATTATCAATAGGTACCTATGTTAAAATAACACAAAACGAGTTGTTGTGTCACTGGCGAACTTTCCAGTTGTACAAACTGTGGTCTTATTTACCCGGCGATTTCACGATTTCGTTCATTGCTCCTCTTTTGGTCAATTTTAGAAAATTGATGGCGGCAATATTTTTAATGACTGTCATTTTGGTAACGGATATTTAAGGGGCTCCCCTATCTGAAAAGCTCTCTTCTCATCTCATCTATGACCACAGAAAGTGGCATAATCCAATAAAAAAGTGCAGTTTTCTAAAATTTATTTTCCAGACGTCTATACTATAATACAATGATAGTGTAATGAGATATAGCGTAAAAAATTCCCAAATATTTTCTAAATCTAGTCCTGAAAACCGCGTGAAAATCGGTTGAATAGTTTTCGAGTTTATCGCGTTTAGACAGATATACTTTGATGTACGTTTCCTTACAGGGATTTAAAAACAAAAAGTTAAATGAAAAAATGGTATAAAAACCGATTAGAAAATTTGTCGTATGTTTCTGATTGCTACTGGTTTTCAAATACGCTTGTCGACTAAAGAGAGAGAGTTTTGGATTCTTTGTTTTAGCAATAATTCTATCTGCGGATACTGTTTGACTGGTCTATTTCAAGGAAAATCCGAAGCGACATATTATTATACCGATTTTCTGCCTTCATCTCAAGTGCATTTGGCACACAAGTTTTACCTGATTAGCGATTGCGTGTCAAAGACATCCCAAATTTATAAGATTTCTCGGACTTTGCCAAAAAACGATCTCGCAATGTGCGCATTGGCTAGGGTCTAGGCAATTTTAGGTTTATGAAGTAGTCTTGACGCGGAGACTCCGTCACCTCAACATTTCCAACGCCAGACCAGGTATGGATAGCTGATCCTAGAGCGACACTGTGCTTTAAAAAAGCCTTTTAACATCGCACAGGAATAAACACAGTCAGGGCAACACAATAGAACTACTAAGGTCGCGGTGTTAGCGAGGCCTGCCTCACGCCCTCTATATATTTAATATAATAATCTAATTTTAGGTTTGTCTTTGACAGACTGATGGTAATAATATCCACATTGAATGTATGAATAACAAGATCTTAAAGCCGGGGGCTTCCGATTTTTGAGTCATTTGTGCATTAGAATAGAATAGAAATTTATTAATCCATAATACAATTACACGAGGATTCGTCAAAACACCTAATACAAATCGGTCCACTATAAAATACATATTAAATATAGAAATCATCAATGTTATAAAGACATTGACTGACTAAAGCTGCCTTTATTACTTTTTTAAACTTATTAAAATTCAAAATTTTAATATCATGCGGCAACATATTAAACATTTTTAAGGCATGATATTTGAGAATGCAAGGAATTCGCAGCACAATGTAACGTTTACTTCCAATAGTTGAGTAATCAATTTTATAATAAACTTTAAGCGATACTAATTACGATAATTAAGTGATATAAAATAGTACTTGGTAAGAAAACTCATAATTGAATTACATGACGTAATAATGTTTTCCTTATGTTAATTCACATAATCTACATTATACAGCCTACATAAAGTATCACTTAATTAGTGGCAACACGCATGCTCCGTTTATCGACAGGTTAAGATCTGAGCACATCAGCGCGGTGACGGTGGCGATAGCGTTTTTTGAATAGGCCACACTGTTGCGGTGGAGTTTGGGATGACTTTCAATTAGTTTTTCAGTAAAATTGTCTCCGTCATTCGCCATCTCAACAATACAATAACGTTTACTATACGTCGGTACACGCGGTCAGCGGTCAAACTCAACAAAATGTGTCTGACCGCAACCGCGCCATAGAACGCTCTAGCGCTGAAAAGCAGCGACATATATGCGCGTGTCAATTTGTTTATTAGTGTTGCGTTCAAACGCCACCGCCACGGCGCTAATGTGCTCAGGCCTTTAAGGCAAGACGCACATTGAGACACATGCGACGCAACCCACGCAGGGCAGTACAAACGACGCAGTGCACGAAATTCGTGGGCTGTGCCGGCTGAACGCATATTGGCTACACAAGCGTCACAAACTGTTATATTTTCTGCGTAGGAGATATAAGTTCTTCTTGCATTTTTATTTCAATTTTTTCAACTTCGAAAACCAGCAGCCCACGACACGCACGGACACGAAATCTGTGTCTCGATTCTCGAGCACTGTGTGCCGTGTGGCGCATGTTTCGTTTGGCGCATTCGTGGCCTGCGCTGTGCTGCGTCTTAATATGCGGCCGTGCAATGCTCGCTACATGATACAAAAACGTGGCGTGTGCTGCCCTCCGTGGGTTGCGTCGCATGTGTCTCAATGTGCGCCTTGCCTAAAGGCTCCCTCATACTAACGCAGTACAGCGGTGGCGAACGCGGTGACAGGATATCATTAGCATTTAGGGATGCGGCAAGTACTCGTTTATTACTCGGTACTCGACATATTCGACATTTTTTTAGTACTCATACGTGGCCGAACAACTTGGTTTAAGTAACGAGTATAATCTTCTTCAATGTCGTCATAATATCTCTATTCGTAATCTTTTGCGTCCACTCATTCACTAAACAGTAAGTACTAAACACAATCTAACCAGTAAATTTCAGGTTTTTCCACTAAAAAAAATATTTTTTATAACACATGTATGAAATGTAGGTACAACATATCGCTAGACTAGTCGGCTACGTAAAATAATACAGGGTGTATCACAGAAAACCGAACATAGGGAAAACTCCATTGTGCAAATTAGTTAGGATCAACGATTACTTTGGCCACATATGAGAATGAGTACCATGGTAACGCTGACTAACCATTATTTAATAACAATAATAGCTAATAATGAATAATTAGAAAAATCAGTTAAAATAAATTCTTCAATATTAAATGAATTTATTTTTATTAATGAAACAATTTTTTATTAAGAAAATATTTTTTTAACTAATAATTAAACAAAACAAACAGTTAAAATAAAAAATTAAAGCAAATGTTCAAATAAACCTCCATTTTGAATTAAGCAGTGGCTTAATCGGTTACAAAAACTTTGTCTCACTTTATCTAACATTACAGGAGTCATATTGAAACATACTTCGACGATTTTGTCTTTAAGTTCATCCAGATTTTGTCAAATGAACAGCAATATGCATTTGTTACTGTATACGTACACCATGGTAACCATGGTAACGACCTCTGAATAGAGGGCAAAGCAATCTCTGATCTTAACTAATTTGTACTGTGTACTTTTCCCTATGTTCGGTTTTCTGTGATACACCCTGTATACTATATCGCACGGCTGTAATATATTTGAACTTGCACGAAAAATATTTTATTCCATACGACTTTAGATAGGAGGTGTGCATAAAATATTATTATACACGGCTTCAAATATTTTATGCACGTATGCGTGCGCATGGGAACATTTAAAAATTGGTTGCTAAGGCAACGAAGTAAATATTCTCAGCTGTATGTGAGATTTCGGTGTTTGAAATTGATTAAATAAAGCTCTAGAGCTGAAATTGTTGTACATTTCATTCATGTATTACAAAAAATAATGTATACAACACGTACAATTATGAATATGACGTTCGGCGTGTTGGTACGCGAGCCGTACAGTATTACCCTCGTGTCATATACATAATAATTGTACTTGTAAATTTAACGCGTTTCGTGTATGATTTGTAAGCCAGGTAACAAGTGACTGACGGGGAATTTCCGTTGGGGATGTGGGCGGAGGGGTATCGCTCGCTCGCCGGGCGCACGTCGCTGTCATATTGTAAAAACGTGTTTTCGCGCCCCAAACGTACGTAAACTGAACCGACTACCGAGTAATTTGGCAGAGTACCTTAGTTCGGCAAACATAAAACCGAGTAATACTCGGTACTCGGTATAACTCGGCGCAACTCTAATTTAAATTCAAGCGGAATTCCGCCAAAGCGAATGAGGGATTGCACCGTCTTGTTTTAGTTTCGCTGCATATGCACCGTTTTTATCGCTATCGTAGTTTCCAGGGAAGTAAATAAAACTTGTTAAAAATATCGAGTATTCTATAATATTTATAGGCCATGAAGATTACAAAAACTTTTCAACAAAAAAAAACCGCCCTCAAAAAAGCCACTAAAAAGAGGTGCCGACCTCAAAATTTTATTATTTTTCTCTTTTAAGTGGCTTTTTTCATAAAAAGTTTTTTATTTTTTACTTTAAAGTGGCTTTGCAATACATAGTTTGCACCGCGTTATTAAGCGACTTTTGTCTTGATATTTGATTACTAAATAACTAAAAAACTTACTTTAACTAACTGTGTCACCGCATTATATTATACGTCATTATAGCTCACTTCTACAAACTTTTTACGCTGTGTCAAAACTGACATTTACCTTAACGGTATTACAGTTCGTTACTAACTTTTTATTAAAATCAGTCGAAATACTGAACCGATTTAAGTAAAATTTATATGGAAGTGAATGAACAATATCGCGTTCATGCTCCCGCTCTACCGCGCTAGTCTGGAGGAGTCTTTATACCGGATAATCTAAATTATATGGTCATTTTAAAATATATAGTGTTAGGAAATTAGAACGACAAACTTTAATAGATGATTCCCATGCTACTTAATTACTTGGCACTCCATTCAAAACTTTAGTAAAAATCATTGCTCCATAATAATTTATTTATACCTATACTTCAATATTAAAATATTCTCGGAACCATGATGATACAATGTTTGTACAATTATGCACATTGTGATATCAATATTGTAAATAACTTTAAGTAAATAAAATCTATTGTTATCTTATTTTAACACTTACAGTTACATACGATTATTATTTATAGTTTTACGTACCAACAGGCTAGTTTCTGTCTACGTATGATCAGATATATTTATTTATATTTATTGTAAATTATAGACGACTCGACAACTAAGGTCATTAGCGTCTTGATTACATTAAATAACAATTAACTTAAAACTAAATGACATCACAAAACATCCATGAGCGGAGGCGGAATTCGAACCCACGACAGTCTGATTAAGAGGCCGCGACGCTAACCACTGGACCACAGTGACAGATATATTTAGAAGAAAATTGTGAAAATCTTCCTTTTCAGCTTTTCAAGTCGACTATTTGTATTTTTCATTCTTTTATTATCTTTTGATTTAACTTATACTGTTGAGGCACCCTTCTGTTAATAAATATTTGATTTTACTCAATTACTTTTATTACTCAACTGCGGTACTCGAGTTTTTGAGTGTTCACTGCACATTCTAGAAATAAAGCTTTAGTCATTAGCATTCAGATATCGATTTTTACTCCTGAAAATTTCAACTTCAATATAATATCTACAGACAATCTTTTCTCACTTCCCATAAACAAACGAATACGCAGACCGGAAGTGGTTCTCCGGTTGAGCCACACTGTGATGGTGAACTACACGAATAAAAGGATTTAATGAACCACGCTTGAATTGTTATAATACTTTTCCAATTAAAAATATGCATTTTTATGTTCCTATACATACGCTATATCGCGGTTTTAACTTTGAATGCATATCGACGAGGGCAAACAATAAAATCTAAATCTAGTTTCAAAAAAATCTAAAAAACACGAACTATAAAAAGTAGAAAAATATATTTCTTTCTCTTCTATAACGTTTAAAAGCATAGGACACTCACTGTACCTATATTTCATTTAATTCATCGTGTTCCCCGCGATATTAAACGTTATAGAAATTTATTTTCTACTTTTTAGTGCGTTGATATAAGCGTGTTTTTAAGAAACTATATATTTTTTTAATTTCAATTCTTGCGGCACTAGAGTACACAGTCTAATTATCTGATATGGAGGAGGGAGCCCTTCCATTTGATATTAATTGTGACTTGAGACATGTTTTTCCACCATCAACACCGTCACTTCCACCACATGTTTTTATTTCATTTTTTGTTTTTAACTTATATAAATATTATGATATAACCTGCAAAATATCAGAAAATTGTACTGCCATCAAAACTATAGATATGACTGCAAAGTTTCATGTCAATTGAACATTTGGAAGAGGGTTTATATACAGCATCAATATTTCTGCATACAACATCATACAAGTGAAGCTAATACAAACGTGTTAAAAAGACAGCTGTCAGTCTGAACGCGATAAATTCGGGAACTTAGATCGCGCCCAAAAACGAGCGATAGCGAGTTTTTACAGTCACGCGAGTCGTAATACTATTACGAACGAGATATATATGGTATTTTTTGCCATACGCACTTCAAAATGCCTACTTTTCACTTCATTTTTAAAAAAACTTGACAGTTCATTTGCGTCGCCATCTTTACTTCTACAGAATACCGTGAAGTTCGTGAGTAAGTAATAGCAGGCGCACGCAGGCGTATTGAGCAAATAAACAGAAGTTGCTATGGCAATCATTTACTTACCGCCCTAGTGCGGTAAGTAAAACTTTTCGCACACCTGCCTGTTAAATGACTCATTAAAGATCGCTATACATACATCAAAAGTAACTACTTTGTAGTGGGTATGGCAAAAAATATTAAAAGCCTTCCGGAATTCAAACCTGTATGAGTCATTACAAGCTATTCACCTCAAAAAATACTAAAAATAATTCGACATACGAGATTTTGCGCTGTGGTCCTAGATATAAAGTTAATGCGATTTCTGTGTTTGTGCAATAGCAACAAAAACTTTACTGAATTGACAGCTGGGAGCATTGTGGTAGGTATTATAGAAATGCAACGGCTGAGATCCTGAGCGGTGGTTGTTTTGATGTATTTTTTATTGAAATAGTGCACATACATTCATAAATTATGAAACACGGTCTGTCATATTTATTCGTATCTACAAACCTACAAATTTATGACAGTTTTGTATAGCACGTGACCGTTTTTTGCAAAGTTCACTTGCCAATACACATAAGTAAATAAAATAGTAACGGGACAACTCTCCGAAAATCCCTTTTCTTGTGGATTCTTTGGGGTTTTCGACTATATATTAGACGGCAGAACGCGTCTTCCAGAATTTTTAACTTCCCATTGGAAGTTATTGTAATGGGTCCGAAAATCGAAATCAAAATGTATAACAAATTTTTATGTTTCAAGATCACTACACTATTTTTAGAAAGATGTCTGTGTGTGTGTGTGTGTGTGTACGTATGTACGTACGTACGTATGTGTCCATTTCTTTCTAAGATGAAATCTCGAGAATGAAAATGATATCGACTACGTTAGGGTGCCAATCGACGCGTATTAACGTAAATATGATCTGAAAGAAATTTTTCAAAATCGGTTCAGCCGTTCTTTTTTCTTAACCAAATAGACTCCAAAAAAGTAGATTTTACACAATATCTTGCGAATAAAAAATTATATCGACTTCGTAAGGGTGTCAATCGAGGCGTGTTAACGTCATTTTGATCCGACAGAAATTTTATAAAAATCGGTTCAGCCGTTTTTTTTAAATAATTATTGTTAAAAATAAATAATAATTATGTTTTAATGATTAAAATGATTACTTTTCTGTGTAATATCTAATTTAATTATTATTATTAAATATTTATCAAACTGGGAAGTTCGTCGTGTGGACCTCAAGGGTCGCACTTTAGTCCTAATAAACGACCCACCTCACGGCTTGCTATTTGTTTGTCTGGATGTGCATCATTGGAAAATGGTAGGACTGATTTTGATAAAACTGCTTAACAAAATATTTAGTATAAAGTACTTTTACTAGTTACGCTCGGATTAAGGTAGGTTGCCTGTTAAAAATAACAATAACGCATTACGCAAGCTTTTAGCTTTGTCGCAGGTAAAAGCTAGTAAAATTATAATCAAATAGGTAATAAATATAAAATGTTCGTATGTATTACTGACTAGTGATTTTTTGGTCACTTGCATTAACCAAGTCTGGCCACACTAATAATAACGCACAAGTTAGCTGTGCAAAATATCTATGTATTTATTTTATCTTATCTATTTCAGTTTTGATTTTAATATTTTATAAACAAGCCTCGCGCCATAACCAGAGCCGGCGTTAGGGTTGGGGGGTAAGCGGGGCAAAGTTCCCCCGGGTCCGAGCCCATAAAGGGGGCCACTCGGCCCGGGGCTTACCTATTATACTTGACTACCGTGTTTAAAACTGCGAGCATTAAAATATTTTCCCAACAAAAAATGCGTTATTTGATTTTTTGCATTAAAATATTTTTTACTATTTAAAAAAAAACAAATTTTTAAGTTTTTTTTTGAGGGCACAGGGGTCTGAGAACGCTTACCCGGGGCCCGAAAATCCTAGCGCCGGCTCTGGTCATAACAATCTGCGGTGCGTAGAATTTGTAGCGACTAGCGACCGGATTACAAAATTTTCTGTTCCCCCCTCTTTTTCTTGTGTTTTTTTGTAAAACAAATTAATAAAAATAATTAATTTCTCACGTTTGGAACAAAAACGTGTTTAAACTTCACTGGTGACTAGATAGATAGATAGATATTTATTTGATCACAGTCGACACTGACAAAATGTATGTGACAAGTGTAGAGTGTAAATTTTCCCTGTGTGATTGTCGCTACTGACAAACACATATATTCATTAATTAGCGTCTCACTGAGGAATGCTGAGGAATCCCCGCTTGATGTCCAACCGCATCAAGCCGTGGATCCGTTAGTTGGTCCTGTCATAAGAGAACTGTAACAGTGTTGCCAGATCATTCAAGAGAAATTTATTTTATCGTATATTTAATAATCCATCATATGAGATACAACTTCTCATAGAAAAATTTAGACCGCTGGGTAGATAGCACACATGGACGTAGCTCAGGATGGGCCCGGTTGAGCCATGGCCCATTCAGTAAAAGATTTGGCCCCCATGCGGTAACCCAAGAAGTAAGTTTATTAAGCAATTTATTGGATAAACAAAAGGAATCGGCTTAAAATTTAGAAGCTTTCTGAATTGTGTTGTTCTAGCGCGCTTGTGTTATTATAAATTTGCATTTTTTAATTGCTCGCCGTACATACCCACCCCAAGCACTCAAATGGTTATTGGGGTTAAATGTTTGTCGTTTTACATTGTCATTTTTACGGAACTCAACGAGTTTTGGGTTATATGGGGTCCATGCAAAAAAAAATGCTGACTACGTCCTTGATAGCACATGCTCTTTTTAGGGTTCCGTACCTCAGAATGAAAAAACGGAGCCCTTATAGGATCACTTTTGTGTCTGTCTGCCCGTCCGTCCGATCTCACCCTCCCTTATCTCCGAAACTACTGAGCCTCAAATTTTGAAAAAATAGGGAATATAGGGCCTTACGCATAGTTTACAGGAAAACCTAAACAAAAATCCTAAGTCTATTTTGGGGGGCAAAGTAGAAAATTAAATTTTTTTTTTCAAATGCATCATATGACATTAAATGAAAGGGCTTATTATGAGAAATACAAATATATATTTTTTATAATTTTAAAATGCATAGTTCAAAAGATATTTAAGAAAATATACGGAACTAATGAGCCTAAAATTTTGAAAAAAATAGGGAACATATAGGGCCTCACTCATAGTTTACAGGGAAACATAAACGAAAATATTAAGTCCTTAAATTACCACGAGAAACGGAATAGTACGAAACCCTCTCCACGCGAGTCCGACTCGCACTTGACCGTTTTTTTTATTTTAAGAACCTATGGTGTAGCGAGAACTGCTTCCCAGATCAAGGGTACATGTAAGAGATGGAATGAGCCACCCGAACTTCATTGTAAGAATAAAATATATTAGCTACTCCTAATTTAGAAGGGAGATACTGAGGCAGGTAAAACTACATGGAAATACGTGCTAAATAATTACGTATAATATTTTGGCATTTTCGAAAACAATAATGAAAATTAGAAAACAGACACTAAACTATTAAAAGATCGTAGCTGTCGAGCGTCTATAATCTACAATCTCTCTCTCTCTGTTAAAAGATCACAACCGCTTCGATGTTGTGAAGAGTCTTCGTTTGCATAGTCAGTCGAGAACTATCTCTACATAGTATAAATTGAAGTCACTTTTCGCGTCTGTCTGTCTGTCGGTTTAACCGCTAGTTCCTCCTAAACCACGCAACGGATTTTGATGCGGTTTTCACCATCAGTTAGATAATTTTTCACGGAAGATTTATATATATAGCATAATTAATAAATAATAATAATTAATTAATTAAATTCGTAACCCGACCGTAAGAATTCGCAACATACTTATATCATAAAAACGACCGTACATAACGGTTCCACTCGTAGCGTAGAGGTAACGTCGCAGCACTCTATGCACAGGGACCCGGGTTCGGAAACTGATTGCATCGTAGAATTTTTGGCTTTTTTTTCTAAATTCTACATGATATTTATTTATACCGTGCGAGTTTTTTCAAAGCGTACATAGACTGTTTCACAATTTAAAATCGTGGTATAGACATTGTTGGTATCTATCTGGTCTGCCTGGAAACTGCACACTAAATAACGCAGAGACTTGCCGACAGCTATTTCCACCAGAATACAAATTGTACATAACAACCTTTTCTTCCACGGTGTACATTTTTTATAGAAAAAATAATAAATATTTCTCTGAACTTATAAAATTTATTATCGCTACTCACTAATATTTTAAATATTGTAAATAAAAACATTCGTTTCCATAGTTTCTAACAATATCTATACCACGATTTCAAATTGTGAAACAGCCTATGTACGTTTTGAAAAAACTCGCACGGTATATGTATATTTTTATTTTTGTTATATTCTTTCTTTGACAATAATTATAATTTTTTTGAAACTAAAAATTATATATAAAAGCGAACGAGCGAAGCGAGTGCGTAGTGAATTTATAATATTCAAGCGAACGAGCGAAGCGAGTGAGTAGTGTATTGCACACCCGGACGAAGCCGGACGGGGCCGCTAGTAATATTATAATGTCAATAAATTGTAGTGCAATGACATTTTTCGTACGTGCTATTATTTTATAAAATTCAAAATATTTATTAAAACATGCTACCGTTAACGATCAGTGTTATTAGTTCTATTATAAAGGTGCATAATACGAATATAAAACAAGTATATTGTATAGGTACTGTTGGTTGCAGATTCCAGAGACTTACGAAATCGTCGTATGAATTTTAATAGCACATACACGGAGTTCAAAAATACAGTGATTTATTAGCTCACCGACAAACTTTGATAGATGAAAGTCCATCTAAAACTATTAATAAAAATAGGTAAAAAAATTTTTAGCACCCGGGCGAAGCCGGATGGAGCCGCTAGTTTATTATATTATGTTCTTTATCGAATTTAAAATTCCTAAACGTGACGTGAGACGTCTACTAGTAATTCAATAAAAAATGATTAAAAAAAATCGAAATAATCTACCACCGATTTTATGTTTTACACCATTTTATCTGTAAAGGTGCGGACACATAGTATGCAAACATAAACACGCAGCACAAATGCTTGAATCAATGTCATGTTTTCAAACGTTACACATGGAACATACAACCACCGTCCACATTGCATTTAGTATATTTGATTTTCTTGTCTATGAAGGTGAACTCGCAGTTCATTTTCGGTCTTATTTTGTGCAAAGTGGTTGTATTTTTTTCGAAATGAGCCATACTGACGATGAAATGATGATTGCTTGTGCCGTGGATGTAGTTATGAATAGTTTAGTTAAAAAAAACGAAAATTAAAATATAATTGCCAATTTTGGGTCAGCGAAATTAAAATTTGATTGTCTGTGAAGTGCATTTTGAAAATAAATATTTTACTTAAAAAAGCAACACCACTATACATTATACACTGAAAAACTGACAACTGAGAGATATGCAAGCTTTCACGGCCGGCATTGTTCCAAATCTTTATGGTTTCCGGGATTGTAGGCCGTGGTCCGGTAGTATTTCTACCTGACGTTTCGTCTACAACTGCGGTAGACATTCTCAAAGGCGATGTGGCGGTTCACAGGTCAGTGTGACCTGTCAGCCGCCAAGGAGGACACTTCGACCGCTGCCACATCGCCTTTGAGAATGTCTACCGCAGTTGTAGACGAAACGTCAGGTAGAAATACCACCGGACCACGGCCTACAAGCCCGAAAACCATAAAGATTTGCAACTGAGAGATAGGTTAAAGAAATAACTTTACTTTCAGTATCTCCATCGGGTCAAACAATAAGAACATGAGAACCCCTGTCCAATAGTAGTACCGCTATTATCGCGATCACGAAATACGTATGCGTGCACTGTGTATACTATTTGTAAACACGTCCACACTATCTGTTTTTCGTGTATTCAATGTATTTGCGTCTGCTGCGTAGAATGTTTGCCTACTATGTGTCCGCGGCCTTACAGTCACTAATAAAATTTTAGTAGTGCTGTACGGTCAGAGCTTGACTAATGACTTATAGAATATAGGTATGTGTCGTATCGCCATAATGACAAATTGTCCACTGAGGATGTTGTTCTCAATGAATTGTTCATTGAATGAATAATTTTTGAAGTGCAAACTTCCTTAGGCGCGTTAGACACTCTTTGCCTGGGTATTGAAAAAATGTGAAGCGTTCGCAACTACTTCCGTAAGAATTCGCAACATATATACCTAAGTATATCATAAAAACGGCCGTCTACACACTTCCACCCATGGCGCAGTTGGTTACGTCTTTGCGTTCTATGCATAGGAACCTGGGGTTCGAGACCTGATGGCAGTGTAGAATTTTTGGCGTTTTTTTTCTAAATTCTACATGATATTTATTTATATATTTTTTATTTTTGTTATATTCTTTCTTTGACAATAATTATAATTTTTTTGAAACCAAGGTGGAATTAATTAAAAATACAATTTTAGTAATAAATTATTTTTAGTTCATAAATGCGCTATAATAGATGACACCAAAAATTAGAAAATCTGAAGTTTTCATTTCTTTCGTGTGGTCATAAAAGCACACACCCATTTTTTTCAATTACTATTTAAAAAGTCGCGATCAGCTGTACAGGGATTTATTTTCTTTACATTTAAAATGCAGTATTTACATTAAATATCAGTTCGTAAACAAACATTTAAAAAAAAGGTTGTTAGCGGCCGTGATGGCGAAAAGCGGAACATTTTGATGGACTTAAGGTGACTGAATAGCCACAAAAAATATTTATATGCATTTCTGTACATGCCCCGTTATTCACCCGCAGAGGTCTATCTTATAGGCATTTGAATGTATGTGTCGGAGAAAGTACACTGAAGACGAAAACTGATTCGTGAATGATCGGATCATTTAAACTTGATTGATTATAATGACACGACCATCTACGACAGAGTTCTTCATTTCGTGTTGAAACGTTGTTTTCAAAGATGAAATTCCAGTGGCGTAGGCGTTCTTTACTAATTTGCAAACACTGTACCAGACAATAAGTAATAAGTATTTATTATATTTTGTATTCAAATTGCTTTATTTTTATAAATTATATTTGAATTTGAAAATACATTTCAAATACTCCGAATTTCTAATATATTAAGAAAAAATTTTGGAACATACAAGTAATTCAAGAATTACAAGGCGCGATATTCATGTAGGTATACTGTGTGTAAACGGCTTTATCGAACATAGGGAAAATAACACTGAGAAGATTTATAATTTTGTAGTAGGTTATGAGCCATAAGACCTAATATAAATATGTATTGGATTACATAGAAAAAATAGTACAGTGAATTTTTTAAACAACTTTCCGTAGCAACGGTTGACTATTAAGCGTAATTCGTAACCGGCTAAATAAAAAAAGTCATGATGTGTCGTAAGACACCCGACAGAAGCTATGCTTCTTACGCATTGTATATAAAACCGAACTTAACAAAGATATAAATAATACAATTAAAAAGTTATTATTTGATCGCCATTTTGAAATCTGACGCCATTTTATTTTTTTATGTCTTATTAAATTCTCAAATATCAATTTTCAAAAGGATCGGATAATTTTTACAAAGAAGTATATACTTATGACCGCCATTTTGAAATATGACGTCATTTTATTTTTTTGCGTCCTATAAAACTTGCAAATATTAATTTTCAAAAAGATCGGATAATTTTTACAAAATCTGAAGTAATTTTTTTTTGTGTCCTGTAAAACTGTCAAATATCAATTTTCAAAAGGATCGGATAATTTTAGCAAAAAAGTACCTACATATGGCCTCCATTTTAAAATATAACGTCATTTTATTTTTTTTGTGTCCTATGAAACTCTCAAATATCAATTTTCAAAAGGATCGGATAATTTTTACAAAAGTACATAATGGCCGCCATTTTGAAATTCGACGCTATTTTATTTTTTTGCATCTTATAAAACTCTCAAATATCAATTTTTAAAAGGATCCGATAATTTTTATGAAAGTACATATGGCCGCCATTTTGAAATCAGACGCCATTTTATTTTTATGTGTCCTGTAAAACTCTCAAATATCAATCCGTAAACATTCTGAACCCAACGGCGTCAAAATTATGGCTTCCGTCGCATGTTTCGCTGCAATTTTCGTGACGTTAACTTTCTGAATATAGCGCCTGACTGAAGTGTAAGATGTATCAAAACTAGAAATAATTTAAAACGCGCATAGAATCGCATAAAAAGTTATTCATGTCAAAAAAAATAATGTAAATCGGATCAGTGGTTCTCGAGTTACAAGCGTACAAACGGACCAACAGACAGAGTCAGATTGTTCAGGAGGGTATGAAAAGTCAAAAAATTTTGATCCGATCACTAAATCTCGCCATCCGACCGACGTCAATAAGTTACCAGTCGTTCTAACCCAGCAGGTCATAATAAATTATTAAAATCATAATAAAATCTGTCCAAAAATTGAATGACTATATTAGAATCCAATAAGTGGTTATTGTGATTGAAAATGTTTATTTTTATTTATCACTGCGACCCGACTCACGAGTTCACACTGGAAGTGTGATGTGTAATATATTTGTTTCTGTAAAGTATTATGAAACATCGTTCGATTCAAGTCTGCTAACGACATCTATTGACTTTTCAGTATAATACAACCCCTGTGAAAAACTATTTCGAAAATCTCTAATTTCTATGAAAAACCTTAATCAAACTTTGATGGTAATGCTTTCAAAATAAACTAGAAGTGTGTATCTTTCTTCCCATATGACTTTGAGCCAGATTGTTGTATAATATTTGATCTAAATATATTCTTTAAAATCAGGTAAAAATGACAAAAATAGCGTAAGTTTAACACAAATTTATGTGTAGAAAAAAATTGATTTCAAAAAAACTGTTCAAATAGCCCTCTTCCTTAGTATTTTTTGCATACATTTGTGAAGAAAAAACTTTAAAATGTCAATTTCACTTCCCGTAATTTGAAATAATAAGTCGTACTGTAAAGAAAATATTGATAAAAATCACGTTTTTTGATACAATTTTTTAAACAGATTTTTTTTTTTTTTTAGTTTTTAAGCAATAAGAGCCCTTCTATAAAGCTTAATGTTAAATTGTAGCTAATAAAAACAGTATTAAAATGACTTTTGTGACCACAGTTTGAAATTTGCCGAGATCATTTTTTGCAATCTGCGTGTGCAGTCACCTTAAGATGTGACGCTATTGAACTTTGTGTACGTAACCAAAACGGTGTATAATTGGCAGAACATAAATGTATGATAAAGTGTTTAAAGATCATAAGTGTTTTACGGTTCACATTCCTTTTTACAAATAACCTATAAAATATTTTGTAACAATATTATGCCTTCAGGTATGAAATTGTTCAGCAAAAACAAAAGACAGGTGGTGTGCATTGTAACATTACCTATACAATAACCTACACAATATTACATTCACATGAAACGATTGAAATAAAATGCCGGAGAAAGCATGAAGAATGGTACCTATTTTATGTATTTTATTAATGCAAAATAAAAAAAATAATTATATATTTAAGTTTAAAGAAACATTAATAATATGCTGATTTCAATAAGCCACTTTTCTGTATCATTAACAGTTTAGAAACTATACGGGTATTTAACGACTTCTTTGTAATTTCTTGCAACTTTCTAAACTAATGGATACCTACAGAATGTTGTGTGCGAAATGCACGTGCTTTTTTCTGTAAGAACTATCTGAAAATATCGTATAATTTGTTAAAAATCTCATTTTTTCCATGAATCCAAATCACGTTTTGATTTTAGCACTCACGTGAATATAATAATTCAATTTTGAAATTCATGCACATTTACTCTTATCCACGCAATTTTTCAACCATTTTATATTATATCCAAAATTTACATCACATCCAGTTGCTTTTAATTGGTTCCTAAATTAATTAACGCTTGGATTTGTTACGTTAAGAAGATGGAAATCTTTAGAAACAACTTCAACTTGTTTTTCTATTGAGTCATATATTAGCATCAGTTCAATTGCATGCAAAGTTTATAAAGGAATAAGTTAATAACTTTTGTCTTTTCACGTGAATAATTTTATTCTTGTTCACTCACGCTCACGAAAATGGTATTCCAAGGAAGTCCGTTCACTTAAAATTTTTTTTTAAATCACACTCGCCCGCTCACTCACGCTTTTTAAAAACCACTATACTATGTCAACGGCGTGTTACGAAAAACATCACGTACGATTTGCACCTCTACTTTCAACGGCCGAACTATATGAACGCCGTCCGACAAACAGTGATTCTAGTCGCATTCTGGAACGCAAGTTTGTAAGTGGGCCAATTGTTATACAGTTCGGCCAGCGTTCTGCGACAGTCGAACTGTATGAACGCAGTCCGGAAAACAGTGATTCTAGTCAGCGATTTGGCATATTTGTTTGTAAGTAAGCAAAGCTATACAGTTCGGCCGGCGACGGCCAAACTGTGTGGACGTCGTCCGGCAAATATAGTGATTTTAGTCAGCGATTTGGAACGTTAGTTTGTAAGATGGGCAAAGTTATACAGTTCGACCGTCGCCGGCCGAACTGTATGAACGTCGTCCGGCAAATATAGTGATTCTAGTCAGCGATTTGGAATATTAACTTGTAAGTGGGCAAAGCTATACAGTTCGGCCGGCGAGTGACGGCCAAACTGCAGTATGAACGTCATCCGGCAAATATAATGATTCTATAAATCAGCGATTTGGAACGTTAGCTTGTAAGATGGGCAAAGTTATACAGTTCGGCCGGCGTCGGCCAAACTGTATGAACGTCGTCCGGCAAACAGTGATTCTAGTTAGCGAGCTGAAATGTTTGTTTGTAACGGCGGAACTTTATGAAAGCTGTCCGACCGACAGTGATATTACTTATGTTGTTTATACTACACTATAGAAGTGAAAATTACAGCAGAATCTATATCTAAATGTATAGTCCAGTCACGGGAGCTTAAAAAGGTAGGTCCACCTTGCGTTTTGCGCAGCAAATGATTTTATTTTTTTGTGTCCTCAAGCATGTTTAGGAGATGTCAAATCCAAGTTTGCGACCTCTAAAACATAGCGGTGTAGTTTTGGTGGGCTAAAAACCATGATTTTTTTGCACTTTTCTACGTTTTTTGCTTATAACATAAAAACGGCTTGTCCTATCGAAAAAATGGTCCTATTCAAAATTAAAGAGCACAAAATTTACTTCAAAATTCACTAGTCAAATATGTTTTTGTTCCGATTTTATCGACTCTACAGAACTTAGAAAAACAAAAAAAAAAATAAACTCTTTTTTTGTTTGAAGGCGCTAATCTCAGGAACTACCAGTCTGTAAAAGAAGCAAAGTACTAATCAATGAGACCCTATACGAGTTTTTTAAAAATTCAATCCCAAAGAGTGAAAACGGGAGTGTAGTATTTATTGTAATAACAAAAAATCCTACATCCACGTTTTAATCCCTGTGGGATTTAATTAAAAAAAATAATCGAATAGCCTATAACCTTCCTTAATAAACGGGCTATCTAACAAAAAAAAATTTTTTTCAAATCGGGCTGGTAGTTCCTGAGATTAGCGCGTTCAAACAAAAAAAATAAACTCTTTTTTTGTTTGAACGCGCTAATCTCAGGAACTACAAGTCCGATTTAAAAAAAAATGTTTTGTTAGATAGCCCGTTTATTGAGGAAGGTTATAGGATATACGAGTTTATTTTAAATTTAACCCCGAAGGGGGTAAAACATGGGAGTAAGATTTTTTGTAATAACAAAAAATCTTACACCCCCGTTTTACCCCCTTTGGGATTGAATTTAAAAAAACTCGAATTGCATAAAACCTTCCTTAATAAACGAGCTATCTAACAAAAAAAAATTTTTTTAATCGGACTTGTAGTTCCTGAGATTAGCGCGTTCAAACAAAAAAAGAATTTAAATTATAACGAGAAATCTATATACGGTTTTTAATATAAACATAAGAAATACAATCAATATGGTTAAACACCTATACCGTAACTAATTCACTATATTAGTGAACTTAACTTGTCTGATATTCTTATGTTAAGTTCACTAATATAGTGAATTAGTTACGGTATAGGTGTTTAATCATATTGATTGTATTTCTTATGTTTAAAAAAAGAATTTATTTTTTTTTGTTTGAACGCGCTAATCTCAGGAACTACCGGTCCGATTTGAAAAATTTTTTTTTTGTTAGATAGCCCGTTTATTAAGGAAGGTTATAGGCTATTCGAGTTTTACAAGAGTTAAAAGCTTGAAAAAATGCTTTTTTTTCATTTTGGTAAATTTTGGCGATTTTCTAAGTTCTGTAGAGCCGGTAAAATAGGAACATTAACATATTTGACTAGTGCATTTTGAAGTAAATTTTGTGCCCTTTAATTTCGAATAGGACCATTTTTTCGATAGGACCAGCCGTTTCCATATTATAAGCAAGAAATCGAAAAAAAGTGCAAAAAAATCGTGGTTTTTAGCCCACCAAAACTCCCCCGCCCTGTTTTAGAGGTCGCAAACTTGGATTTGAGATCTCCTAAACATGCTTGAGGACACAAAAAAAAATCATTTGCTGCACCAAACGCAAGGTGGACTTCCTCTCGTGACTGGACTAGTAATAAATTTGACATTTACAGAATATATGACTTGTTTTTTCGTTGTCATGGTTACACCGTTTAGCGCGTTAAATTTTTACAGCGTCGGCTCGAACTAGCACAAGTTAATTGTTACACTTCAAAAATTATGCTCACGGTAATTTCGACAACTGCGCGGCGTTGTCCACTTGTTGCCATCGATTTGCAATATTTTATTTTGCTGTATCGGATTGTGCGACATCAAAAGCCTGCAGAGAGCCTCGGGCGACGCGACGTGACAGAATTCAGGCGGAACTGATGCGCTGCTACCGGCATTTCGTATGACTAATGCTGTACGTTGGTACTTAGTTGCATTGTAACAATCGCTTACGACTCGAACAGTTCGACCGTACATGATAAATGCTAAATATCCGATACGGGGCATTTGATCGATTTTAAATGATGATAGCCTATTCCATTAGTACTCACCCCAATATATAAGTAAGGTCGGGTAAGTTGGCGAAGTGGGTAACACGACTAACGGCTGTTATTTATCTATCCCTATATTATTAAACGAGTAAATCTTGTATATATGTTTCTATGTATATATGTACCTATATAAATATTTTCTCGAAAACGGCTCTAACGATTTTGATCAAATTTACCGAAAAGGGGTTTCGGGGAGCAAAAAGTCGATTTAGCTAGGTCTCATCCCTGGAAAAATTCGTTTTCCTATCGATTTTATCATTTTTAAAAACGGTTTTTTGACCTGTCAAAACATTTTAATATGGTGAGTAGGCTTTGGAGAAAACAAACTACTTTCATTATTTATGTCAAAATATACTCTGACAGAATCTTTAATTTATTAAAAATAATCCATGAACTATTTGAAACGTAAAAAAATAACAACAAGAAAAACTAAACATAATTATGTAAAAGAAATAACGGCTATATCTTGATATAATAAGTGTGGATAACGGGAAGACAGCCAGAAGTAAATACAAATTAGTTATTCATATTTTAATAAATCGGCGTTTCGTGAAAATTTTTCACATCTTCAGGATCATTAAGTAGAATAACACGTAAAAGTAGTTAAAATTACATTAAAAAAGGTAATGTTAGTAACATATAGAAATATTTTTGACCTAATAAACATACAGAAAAACGTAAGATGAAACTTAATCAAAAACGTCGATTTATTAAAATATGAATAACTAATTTGTATTTACTTCTGGCTGTCTTCCCGTTATCCACACTTATTATAATTATGTAAGTAGGTTTAACTAATATTTAAATAAATAGGTATGTTATTTTTATATTACCTATATAAAATATGTATAAGTACGTTTAATTAATGTAGTATGACGTATAATCTTACCTAGACCTTTTTTTCTCAAAAACGACTAACGATTTTGATGAAATTTACAGAATGGGGATTTTTCAGGACGAGAAATCGATCTAGGTAGGAATTTTGGTTCCAGAGGGGAGCAATTAAAAAAATGTGTTTTTTGCTTATTATAACTCGCTCAATTAAAGTCAGTTTGATTCGAAGTCTATTTCTACATAGATTTTGTATAATATATCACAAGATTTAAAACTGTAAATGAACACTAATATAAGAAGTGTCTTGCACAATATGTAAATAATGACAAAACGGCGCCGCGGGTCTGTGTAAAAACACATCGATTTTTGAAAACTATTGTTAAGATAAAGTTTTGCGTATCTAAAAATTGGCACGGCGGCCCAAAGGGTCGCACTTCTAGCGCCGCAGGCATGTATATCAAAACACATCGATTTTTAAAAACTATGGTGAAGATACATGCAAAAAAAGTTTTGCGCAGGTTATAGTCTGACATTTGTTATTAAAAGAATCGATTTTTGTGAGTTTTTAAGTAGGTATCTATGCAAAAAAAATATTTGAAATTTACTGGAAGTTGTTAAGATGACATCACAGAGAAAAAGTACTTCGATAAAGTTGATATTTGGTATCAATGCTTAAAAATGGATTGTTAAAATGGCAAGGGGCGAGCACAATTTCATCTGATTCGAACATTTTTACAAGATATTCAATCTATGAAAATCGGTTTTTGCGAGTTTTTCAGTCAACAAAACAATAACGGCGGTAGATTTGAAAATGGCGACCTAAATAATATTTACAGGAAAAAATACTTGATTCAAGTTGATACTTAGTTTTTACGCTTAAAAATAAACATAGGTAGTTAAAATATTTAACAGAAACAATTATTTTAAATTATGTTACAGAAATAAATTCGTTTCGGAATAATATTCTGAGAAAATAATATCTCACAGCATATTAAGTACTATTTTTATTGAACTCATCCGAGCAAAGCTCGGCACCCAGATATTTGCTAATAATTTGGCCATTTTGTATAGACCTGCCAATTCTATACTGAAGTAGATGAACTAATTTCGTAATATAACCTATGAAGTTTGCTACAAAGGTGTTGCGTTAAACACAAGTGTCAGTTTTAGTGTTGCCGTCTAGACAAGACAAGCTTTTCAAAGTCTTGTCTTGTCTTGAAATATCAAGACAAGACTTCACTTAAGTCTTGTCTTGAAATATCAAGATTTCACTAAGTTTAAGCCTAGATTAAAAAACTCTTGTCTTGTCTAATATCAAGACTCTAGATTATTTTCAAGAGTCTAGATTAACCGAGTGGTTTACTTTACCTACTACTACTTAGTTTATCTAGACACTTGAAAATTGTCTAGAGTTTTGGCAAGGGTCTTGATCTAGATCTAGTCTTGTCTTGAAATATCAAGACAAGACTTCACTTAAGTCTTGTCTTGAAATATCAAGATTTCACTAAGTCTAAGCCTAGATTAAAAAACTCTTGTCTTTATCAAGACTCTAGATTATTTTCAAGAGTTTAGACTCTAGATTAACCGAGTGGTTTACTTTACCTATAATACTACTACTTAGTTTATTTAGACACTTGAAAATTGTCTAGAGTTTTGGCAAGAGTCTTGATCTAGATAAAACAAGTCTCTTGTCTTGTCTTGAAAATTTCTAGACAAGACTTCTGTAAGTCTTGTCTTAAAAATTTAGACAAGACAAGAGTCTAGAAAGTCCAGATCTAGACGGCAACACTAGTCAGTTTCCCGGCATATCGTTATAATTTTGTCAGTGCAACGATAAGAATTGATAACAAGGTGTCAAGGTATGCTGACTCTCAGTTCAGATTGTTATTATTATATGTTTGTGTAATTTATGTTGCTATGATTTTGACAAATTCTTTGTTAACTGTTGGAATATGGTGATAATTCATAGCCTTAGTAGTTAGTGGGTAAGATGGTGCGTGTAAGATAGGGTTGCCAGATCAAAAACCAAGATTTTCGGGACATTTCTAAGGCGAAGACAATTTATTTCAGGAGGGAGGGAGTTATTGTGAAAAAAAATGTTTTATTATTTTACTATTTTTTGTATTTATCATTAGACTTGTCTAATTTTATTCATTTATCACACACCAGTAAACGGTGAGATGTGGGACGCGCTTCTGAGTGTGTAAGTCACGCATAATTTTGTGTGAATCTTTAATAATTCATTTTATTGTTCCCAATTTGTCTTGACCGACATAGGGTAGGTCCGAAGAATACAATTAAATACAAGTAAAAACATATAAAATATGTACAGAAATTGCAGATAGTGCTAAATAAATACTACTTAGCATGTAACTTTGTGTCGTTTCTATAGCGATCGCGAGCACGAATTCGTTGAACTTATGCATTTCCGGGATAGAAGACTTAAATTTCGGGACACGGGACAAACCAACGAATTCCGGGACATTCCCGGAAATCCCGGCCATCTGGTAACCCTAGTGTAAGATGACGTCTTACCCATGTATTCGTCGACTTACATGCGTATTAAATGCTATAGATAGGTAAGCGTTTCCCACTTGGTGGGTCGCGACCAGGCAGCGGGCCGCATACGAAAATAAAATACCGGGTCGCAGAATTTGTCTTCTTGTAATTTGTGATCACATGGCGCAGAAACAGGAAATTACAAAGCTAACAGAATTACAAAAAGAGTACAACATGAGTTCAATGCCGCACGATACTTCAGCTCTTATCAAGGAACATTTGCTAGGACTGGAAACTAATCTGAAAGAATATTTTCCTCCAATCAACAGCAACCGAGCATGGATAAGGAACCCATTTTTAGTCAATTTAAAATCTGAGACCAGATTTGTCGGATTCAAATGTCGATCAAAATTATATGATATTGAATTTTAGTACTATCTTTATTGGGGAACAGTTCAAAAATATTAAAACTAAGCTCATTATCGAACAAATTTTCCTCCAGGGGGAACATTGGAATGTAGTTGTTCTCGCAACTGCATTCCAATGTTCTTTGGGAATTGGCGTTCCCAGGAGCCCGACCTCGTACAAGTCGGTTTGTGTGTTCCGGCTGGCAGATTCTAATACACGAATGGATTATTAATTGTTGTATTGAAGACGCTAATGACCTGAGTTGTCGACGCGTCTATAATAATAATAATAATCGAACAAATTTGGTGGAATGAGATGAAATGAAATTTAAGTTCTAATCTGAGAGTTTGTATTAACAGGTCGACTTTAATATAAAAATATAATAAATTAAATGTAAAAACTGCACTACACTATTTTTTTACCTCCATGTCTCGGAAATTGAAGTATGGTGATAACTGATATTGATAAGTTTGAAAAAATTATGTCTGAGATAAGGTCTGCTACCCTCAAAATATGAAAATCAGCATTCAGCATGGCGGCTGTGTGTCTGTGGAATTTTCTTTCGTTCATAATAAATTCTGCAAAAATGTACGGATTTGAATAAATCTTTAAAATCGACTTTTTTCTCTTAAAAAATTTGGATCAAATTTGGTTATACACCAAGAATACTTTTTGAGTCAATAAATTAGTATTTTTTTTTATTCGCTGGTTGGTTTATGAAAGCAACCCACAGATTTCACATTACCTAATTATGGTAAATTCGTCCCTAACCACAATCAAACAAATAAATGTCACTTAGAAGAAAAATGAATTATATAAACGATTTTTCATGTTTAAAAAAAACAAGCAATTCTTTTCGAAAGATGGTGGCACGGAAGTAAATTTCCCGACAAAGCCAATTTAAAAATTTAAACTTTAAAAAATAAAAATGTCAAAACGTACACATTACATTAATTTCAGCTTTTGTATAGAGCACATATTTTTTCATTACATACTTCAGAACATACACTTGTACTTTTACTATACCTACTCTTTGCATGTTAGGTACATACAATACGTAATTTAACAAAAAGCCTTACAGTTACATGAGTCCAACGTATCAGATTAAGAGATTATAACGTTTTTATACTTACGTCATACTATATTTTCATTTCAGTAATATTATAGCATCACATTACAGACAAATACAAATATAAAATCGTAATTTTGTTTGTAAGTAATTGCAAGTTTTTGAAATTTCCATTTATACGTATAGTTAAGGATATACAGATTGTATCAAATTAAACCCGTGCATAGGGCATTCTGTGTGTAAGACAGAGATTGATACATAAAGCAATAAGTAAGAATGAGATAAATGATAGCTAATAGGATGTTACGTGGTTACTGTAAATAAATAATATTTATACAACCTAATAGCGTCATATTTGTTTTTTCGCTCCTTCTATGCTTGCACAAATCATTATTTCCAGCATTTCTCTATTACCATCAATTTGCACACGAAGCTGTTTTTTATGATTTTTCGGTGATAGGCAACCATTTGATTCAAATTCTGCTATGATATTACGAATTGTTGTGGCAGAAGGAGACGGTCTATTTTCAAAGGCAGCTACAAATAATTTTATTATGTCGGCGGTTGAATTACCACCATAAAACCATTTAATTATTTGAATTTTTTCCCGAACAGTATAAATTGCCATTTTATCAATAATTTCAGTAGAAAACAACGATGACAGTTATTCGGTATTACATAATATTTATTTACAGTAACCACGTAACATCCTATTAGCGATCATTTATCTCATTCTTACTTATTGCTTTATGTATCAATCTCTGTCTTACACACAGAATGCCCTATGCACAGGTTTAATTGGATACAATCTGTACATATAATAACAATGTTTTTGAGGAATCGGACAATTAAGTATATAGATTATTATTATTGTAGATTATAGACGCGTCGACAACTCAGGTCATTAGCGTCTTCAACGCAACAATTAATAATCCATTTGTGTATTAGAATCTGCCAGCCGGCATACACAAACCGATTGGTACGAGCTCGGGCTCCTGGGAACGCCAATTCCCAAAGAACATTGGAATGCAATTGCGAGAACAACTACATTCCAATGTTCCCCCTGAGGGAAAGTATATAGAAAAATAAGCAAAACTATTATTTGAAAGCAACGTTTCGTCTTTAATGAAAAATCTTCAGGCTCTTAATTTTGATATGTTTATTTGAATATTAATTAAAATATTATTCAATTTTTGTACATCAACATTGTAGACATTCTAGTTAAGGATATACGTAGACCGAATTTGGCATTTTCAGAATTTTTGTCTGTCTGTTTGTCAGTTTGTTCAGGGTTAACCAAAAAACTACTAAACCTGTTCTGATCCGAGTTTCACTTAGTGTTAACTGTTAGCTACACATCAGGGAAAAATAGGATATGTGTATGAAATTCCATTATTGAAAAAAACATGAAGGCAGCAAGGTCCATTATTGACATAACTTATAACTAGTAGTCGCGTCAATGAAGCCTTTTCCTCTTTTCCTCGGAAGTCCTCAAGAACAGCTCCGATTTTGATGATTTTTTTTGAAAATTTTGTTTTTTTATATTATTTAAAATCAGAAACCTTTTGGAGCGGGGAAAGAATTATTTATATTGTTTAAACAATATCTATGATATTTATATAAAAAATTTACTTTTGTCTCTATTTTTTCCTAAAAAATTCTTCATATATTAATTTCAGTATAAAAAGTAGATGATAAAAAAAAGTTTTGAACAATAATTCAATATTTACATCATAAAAATTCGCTGTTTCAATAGTTTAGTTTCCAGAATTTTTTTTGAGGGGAATAAACGTACTCAATTACGATAGTCTTTATAGAAGCTCTAGCTAGTCAAGGTATACAGGGTGAAATGTCGGTAAGATTAAAGCATTATTTTCTCATATCAGAAGAATCACAGGAACGATATTAATATAGTATGTTGTTTTTAATTACGGTATGGAAGAGACACTTGTCCTCGCGCCCCTCACTTAAATCCACCAAAGCGGAGGGCCGCTAAAGCATCAAACTTGCAAACGATGAGGTCTTACTATCCGGACAACTTATACAATGTATCGGCCGCGGCGTACCTATAAAACGAGATCCAATTTTCAAATTACATTTCATGCGTTTAGCTCATATCGACGTACAAGACGAGCTGAAAGGATATAATGCTTGCCGAACTTCTTGTCTCGGATAACGATGAAAATTTATATTTTTTTGCATAGGTATAGGTACCTACTTTAAAAAAATTGTTACATAAAAGCTGAATTACGGTATTTGTCAATAAATTAACGATCAATTAAACAGACTCGAAATCTAATTAATATGTGAACACCGAAAACTGTGGTTATATTTATTATGAAAGGAGGGGAATGAAACTTATATCATTCGAAAGGTACTGTGCCATAGATGTGCACAAAAATATGTGTGTATGTTGCCATTAAAGCAGGTAAAATAAATTTCAAATATTTGCGAGAAAATTACTTACAGTATCTTATTACAGCAAAATAAAGTTCACCTGCGCGGGAGAATATTACATGCAAACGAATACATAGCGTTGTTTCTCTCGCTGTTTGGTGTAATTTGAGACCCCTGGTGACCACACCAGGCAGATTCTATGAACTACCAATATGTAGAGGGTATCGTTTTGTCGGATTTCTTTGTTGTCGGTAGCCGGTACAGTTATGTTGATGTTATAAATTCCAATTAGAATTTAGTTATTTTGCGGACACAATTGATCTAATTTCGACCACAGGCGATACTAGTATTACAAATATTCATCCAAGAAAACTTCCCTGTGTTTGTATCTGGCATAAAGAAATAGTTTTTTTATATTTTAAAGATAAAATATAAAAGAAACTATTAATCTACTGATTAATATGGTTAGAAGTCTAACTGTCAGAGTGTAGGTTACTTTTAACCGAATAATTTAAAAATGAATAGTAAATTTAAACTTTGGTGATCGATTTAGAGCGGAAAAAGTCTAATTTAATGGATTGGAAACCACAATAAGTAATAATGTTCATTTTTTATTAATTTACTAAACTAATAAGTAATTAACTTCTATCAATTACGTACGGCAGTCCATAATTTCAAGATCCGGTGTTGTCTAACTTTGTCGAAAGGCGGCACAACGATCTAAATGTCAAAGTACGCACCTTGTCTATAAGACCACCCCCGATTTTTATCTGTATTTTGTAGTTTTTAAGGGTAGTGTTATCACTGGTTATACGGAACTTATTAAGCGTGTAAATTCAGCTTTATAATGGTTTTAGGTATTTTACGTCACATAGACACGGGCTGTTCACATTAAAACGGTCCAGTATATACAATAAAAACAAATGAAAGAATAATACATTCACAAACATGTGGGTGGAGAAGCGAATGAATGCAATTATTGTTACAATTAACAAGGCGTTGGAGCGGATTTACGCTACCAACGCCTATTAAACAGTCCGTTCAATTTTACTTTCAATCTCAGTGTTAATTTTTGTGGTAGATGATTTTATAATGGTTTTTAGGCGTGTACACTGCACGATGCACATAGTGTATAAGTCCGTAGATTTAAATACATTTGCTCTGAAAACGTTGCGAATTATATTGTGAATTCTAGGTAAAGGACATTGACTGATTTTGGTTCAAATGTTGCCAAGAGTGAACACGAGTGGGAATCGAAAGATCTTGTCATTAGTGATGTGCCGGATCGTTAAAAATGTATATCCGCGGATACGGATCTGAATACGGATATTTGGTCTCAAGATCCGCGAATACGGATACGGATCTTAACTTTCTTAGAGTACGCGGCGGTAAATACTAAATATTGCACATCGACCTTTGGAAAGAGACTATCTGTTATGGGAAAAAGTTATTGACCACGATATTAAAAAATAAAAAATAATCTGAATGGAATTTAACTGTTTTTCATTATTACCTAATTACCTATATATATAAAATTTTATCTATGAATTGAAAATTGATAAGGTAAAAGATCCGTAAAAGATCCGCCAAAAAACTAACGGATACGGATACGGATCTTTCTTTTCCCTCGGATATCCGCGGATACGGATCGGATACGGATATCCGGCACATCACTACTTGTCATAAATAACTTTTTCTATTGCACCAAAATTATTGATCCTAGAGGAACAGAAATATCGCTCCATCAATATTAACAGTAAATTAACTATAAAAATAATTACAGTTTATCTTATGGTTTATTACTACGGTTGAAATATGAAAATCAAACTCAGAGACGGATTTTCCAAGTACCATCATTTTTATGCATCAGACAACATTAAATACTCTTTTTAAACGATACTATTAATTCAAGATCGGATACGCAGGGACTGAGTAAATTATATACGAATATATTGTCAGAATGTAAATTGAAAGTAAAGTGACATGATTATATTTACTATCGGTAATGAAAGAAGATTTTTAGAGACACTGATTAGATTATGTTACGCATAATTAGTGATTATGTCACTTAATTATTTTAATAGTTGGATTTTTGTATTAAATAGCCATGTTGTTTTAAAAAAAATTGTGTCTGTTGAACAAATAGTCCAGTCACGAGAGCTTAAAAAGATAGGTCCACCTTGCGTTTTGTGCAGCAAATGATTTTATTTTTTTGTGTCCTCAAGCATGTTTAGGAGACGTCAAATCCAAGTTTGCGACCTCTAAAACAAGATGGCGGAGTTTTGGTGGGCTAAAAACCATGATTTTTTTTGCACTTTTTTCGATTTCTTGCTTATAACATGGAAACGGCTGGTCCTATTCAAAATTAAAGGACACAAAATTTACTTCAAAATGCACTAGTCAAATATGTTTTTGTTCCGATTTTACCGACTCTACAGAACTTAGAAAAACAAAAAAAAAATAAACTCTTTTTTTGTTTGAAGGCGCTAATCTCAGGAACTACCAGTCTGTAAAAGAAGAAAAGTAGTAATCAATGAGACCCTATACGAGTTTTTTAAAAATTCAATCCCAAAGGGTGAAAACGGGAGTGTAGGATTTATTGTAATAACAAAAAATCCTATACTCACGTTTTACCCCCTGATTGATTAAAAAAAAAATCGAATAGCCCATAACCTTCCTTAATAAACGGGATATCCAACAAAAAAATTTTTTTTCAAATCGGACGGGTAGTTCCTGAGATTAGCGCGTTCAAACAAAAAAAATAAACTCTTTTTTTGTTTGAACGCGCTAATCTCAGAAACTGCAAGTCCGATTTAAAAAAAATTTTTTTTTGTTAGATAGCCCGTTTATTGAGGAAGGTTATAGGATATACGAGTTTTTTTAAATTTAACCCCAAAGGGGGTAAAACGTGAGTGTAAGATTTTTTTGTAATAATAACACCCCCGTTTTACCTCCTTTGGGATTGAATTTAAAAAAACTCGAATAGCCTATAACCTTCCTTAATAAACGGGTTATCTATCAAAAAAAAAATATTTTTAAATTGGACTTGTAGTTCCTGAGATCAGCGCGTTCAAACAAAAAAAGAGTTTATTTTTTTTTTGTTTGAACGCGCTAATCTCAGGAACTACCAATCCGATTTGAAATTTTTTTTTTGTTAGATAGCCCGTTTATTAGGGAAGGTTATAGGCTATTCGAGTTTTTCAATAGTTAAAAGCTTGAAAAAATGCTTTTTTTTCATTTTGGTAAAATTTGGCGATTTTCTAAGTTCTGTAGAGCCAGTAAAAATGGGAACATAAACATATTTGACTAGTGAATTTTAAAGTAAATTTTGTGCCCTTTAATTTTGAACAGGATCATTTTTTCGATAGGACCAGCCGTTTCCATGTTATAAGCAAGAAATCGAAAAAAGTGCAAAAAAATCGTGGTTTTTAGCCCACCAAAACTCCCCCGCCCTATTTTAGAGGTCGCAAACTTGGATTTGATATCTTCTAAACATGCTTGAGGACACTAAAAAATAAAATCATTTGCTGCACAAAACGCAAGGTGGACTTCCTCTCGTGACTGGACTAAAATGAATTTTAATGAAATTATTATGATCAATTATTTCAAAAGGATTATTGAATATTATATTATCGCTGTAAATGAATGATGATTACAGATTATTACTGACATAGGTACTCGTGTTATGTTTTAAGGTTTGTAATACGATATGTAATATTATAAGTTTGTATGAGGTGTACAAGTAATGTATGTGGTTATTATTCACAGAGCCTGAAGAAGTCTAAAATATAGACGAAACATTGCGAATTAAAACTTTAACTGAGTTTCAAACAACCCACGGTCCAAGTTCCCGTTAATCTCTTATATATTAAATACTCTTTTTGGTGGGCTATAGCAGCCTTTCTGAAACCCCAATAATATTGTACCTACATAGCAGCTGTATATATTATTATTGCAAATAAAGACTTCTTGTTTCCGAAGGAAAGAAAATTAACAAAAATATATGGTATAGTACTTTGCAATTCTTGAATTCTCCTGTGCAAATCTATACTTACGCGTTGTACAATGTATAGTCGCGAACTTAAAAAAGTTTACACCTGTATCATCTATAGTTACCGATTTTTTTAATTTCTGCATATTGTAATTTGGCTTTTGATAGTAATGTATCTATTACTAAGCTCAGTGAGCAAATTAAGCGAGGCAGTCACAATATTCGTCAACTTCAAATTGATGACACGTGATGCGATTGGCTATTCCCTTTTATTTTAAAGGGGAATATCCAATCACATCATGCGCCGTCCGCGTCATTTTGAAGATCACGAATACTCACATCGCGAACACGGTCAATGGTCACATAAAAAGAAACGACTGTTTATAATAGAATAACCAACATTTGTTGATTTAAAATTCAGGTAATATTTCTATAGAAATTCAGTAGTAGATACACGCATTCTAAAAACAGAATTAATTTTATTTCTCTAAACATTTTTTATGTTTATAAAGCTTTATATATAGGTATATTTTAAGGGCCACAAATCAAATTTATTGAATAGACTTACAGGTTTACTTAAAGCAATAAAAAGGGAAAAAATATTTACAATTTAATCGGTTTATCGTAATCACATCGAAAACTAATTCCTGGTCCCTACTGACAGATGGCAGAGCAAGCGATCTAACGGATACATGTCGCCACATCTGTCACCGGGACAACGGGTCAGGATGGTTACAACCATCTATCTATCTACTTAATATAATACATAAAATGCAACCAACACATTTTAAATGACTCACCAACTCTATGGCTACGAGGTAAAACCGATTTTTGTTATTTTTAACACGCTTATATTAGTTCCACCTGTATGTATGTAACGGATTCTTTGAACGCGATTTTCACCCACTTCAAAACTTCAGATTGAACTGAAACTTTGCACACTTACCAAGGACTGATGACAATACAATATTTCAATAAGTTTTTTAGTCCTGGAGATCCTGGATCTCCAGGACTAAAGTCTCTTAGCCTAGCCCGTTAGTGTTCGTGGCGGGTTAGTTTTCGCTACACTAAATTTTCGAGTCAAGGGACGTAGTAGTACAGGAAGAGAAAACTTTACACGCTAAGTATCTGAACTTCTTTTCGCTGCACTACCTGAAAAGAAGGGTCAAGTAGGTATTTCTCAGATACTATCGACTCGATTACTCCATTACCTACTTAGAGTTAGTCAAGCTTAAATCTTTTCAGTAAGTATGTAAAATGTTTCTCGCTGCATTACTTGACTCTTTTCGAAACAGTTCCAGTGATTTTTTGTTCCTTTATTTTGTATATCAAGTCGTCAATGACAACATTGTTCTTTTATTTACTATACTCGCAACAATTGAGTACTTTCACTACTAGGCCAGTATTCAATTTTTCGAGAACTCATATATAAGTAGTCATCATAACAAATTCTTTTCAACTAAAATTGGTTTACCTACTAATGTTCCAGTGGGTGTGTGATGAACTGAATGAAATTTATTCACTAACGTATATTTTAAATCTAAAACGGTTAGGCTCCCTTGGTGGAGGGAGTACACGAAGTCATTATCGTACAACTTGACGTTCGAGTGGTAAGGTGTTTCGAGCATGTGCTCGGCAATGCAGTCTCTTTCCAATACAGCAAAAAAATTAGAGAATTTGATCAATTAAATTAACTACATGAATCAATAATCATTAATCTTCTCGACTCTAAATTGGGTATTAAATATTAAGAATGTCATTCTATATATACTTGTTATGAGTGCTTGCAGAACGCATTCACAAACAAATATTATTAGCTTATAGCCCATGGCCTATGACTTTTTGGTAGGGTTGGGATTATTTATTGATAATATCGAATACCAATAATAATCTATTTTTATCGATATATACTCGTAGGTACTAGCTTTTACTCTTAGCTTGACTCATATGATAACTGTTTTGACTGAATCAATTAACTTAGGCGTAGTCGACAAAAAGTAGTTAGCCTATATTTTAAGCTTGGGGAGATTCAACTAATAGTATACTAAGTTTGATCAAAATCGATTTGGTCGTTCTCGAGTGATGCCGCAGTGGCGGAATGAAGTAAAGGGTGTTCCAAAATGAGCGCAAGATTTGAATTTCGCGGCATTTTTTTTAATCAAGACTGCTGGACAACTTGTCAAGTAGATGCATCCCGATTAATTATCAGTCATGGAACGCTATATACGAACGAACAGCGGATTTTAACAGTGAAAAGTTATCTTAAATAAAAATAAAGTTTAGTGGAAACAGTTCGCAGAGTGCGTTGCGACCAGAATTGGCCACTGAGATCGTGCAATCTAACGCCGTGCGACTTCTTCCTGTGGGGTTTTGTGAAGTATTCCGTCTATGCCAATTGCCAACCAACCAACCACAATTCGTGAGCTGTAGGAAGAAATTTGACGTATCATTGGCGAAATCGAAAGGCAAATATGCGAAAATATAATCAGCAACTTCTCTAAAAGAGCAAGAGTGTGCCAGTAGAGTGGTGGCGGCCATTTTTTGGATATTTATTCCAAACATAATCGCCATTTTACTTCATACTAAAATAAAAATATTTGCAATTTTCGAGTAAATGATGTTTTATTGAAAATTAAATCTTGGGCTCATTTTGAAACACCTTTTATAAATAAATGTGGTTTGAATTCTAGGTGCGATCACAGACAGATAGACATTTTTTAAAAACAACTTTTTTCGGTTGAGAGGACTTGAAAACGTGTATAGATATGGTAAAGTAAATATGTATACTTATTTATTTTTTAAGTATTTAATTTTTATAATACCCAACCCTACTTACTGGTATTATAATAGCATACATAATATAATATTAAATTATGTATAGGTATTATCGTTTTGATTCAACCCCCTGGAACTGTCGGTTGAACATTGAATTCATTGAATACAGTGTGTCCCAGGATAGATGTAACAACAGGTGTAATGAACAAAAAAAATTCGAATTTCGGAATGGTATTTGGGGGTCGAGTCTTGTTTGATGTAAAACTAACGTATACCAAAAATGAGTTGATCCGGTCTTCTATAGGGTGTTTTATAACCAAAGTTGTAAAAATGCCCAAAAAAGTACCTAGCTTTATTTTTCAAAATATGGAAAAAATCCACTAAGAAAAGTTGTTTAGAATGCAATTTTATAACCCCACACCAAATTTCAGAAATATATATAAAAAAAAATTCGTTATGGGTAACACAAAATTACGGAATTTTTTTTCTTGTTGATATTTCTGAAATTTGGTATGGGGTTGTAAAATTGTATGCTAAATAACTTTTCTTAGTGGCTTTTTTCATATTTTGAAAAATAAAGGTATCTACTTTTTCTTGGTCATTTTTACAACTTCGCTTATAAAACACCCTGTAGAAGACCGAATCAACTCATTTTTGTTATACCTTAGTTTTACATCAAGCAGGACTCGATCCCCAAATGCCATTCCGAAATTCCAAATTTTACGCCTCTAGTTACATCTATACTGGGACATACTAGTGTACAATGTACCTCTCATAGTAATGGGTAAAACCGCTCTTTTCCAATAGCGTTACCGATAGCAGTCTTGAAAAGGAGTAAAAAAATATATTTTACTCCTTTTCATTCATTGCTTTCTTCTATCCATCGTTATAAAAATAATTAAACAATTACAATAACTTCCCAATGTACTGGGAATTTAAAAAAGTATTCGTTCTTTTCGAATTTGTTTAGTAACACACTTAAAGCAACCGTTCTTTAAGAATCTGTTCTCAAAAAATCAGTTCTCAAAAAATCAGTTCTTTAAGAACTGTTACTAAAGAACACCATAAATCTGAGAACTGTTATTTTTAGAATCGGCTCTTTTCCAGTAACAGTTCTAAAATAACTGTTACTGTTATTTCGCCCCATTACAAACACCCCCATCTATGCGATTTTATTTACGACATATACTTACAGGGTACGTTCTACGGTTCAATTTCGTTTTTAATATGTAGGTACAAAAAATACACACAAAAAATTACATTATATCCCCCATCAGTGTCCACGTTCTAATCCGAAAACTAATGAAAAAAAAACTTTTTAAACAAAAAAAAAAAGAGGAAAATAATAAAATTTTGAGATCGGCGCCAATTTAATAAAATACAAAGTCGGTTGAAAAGTGCCAATTTAATTAATGTCTACTTTTTAACCGACTTCATATTTTATTAATGTGACGCCGACCTCAAAATTTTATTATTTTCCTCTTTTTAGTGGCTTTTTTGAAGGAGGTTTTTTTTTGTTAGTTTTTTTTTAACTTTTTAGTGGCTTTAGAATATGTATAGTTTGCACATTATTAACCGACTTCTGTCTTGATATTTGACATTTACCTTAACGGCGTTACATCCCGTTACTCACTTTTTATTAAAATCAGTCGAACTACTGGACCGATTTAAGTAAAATTTATATGGGATCACCCCGGAGGTATGCCCTATAAAATAAAACAATAATCTTCTAAATCGGTTTACAAATGCAGGAGAAATCGCGTAACATACATTAAAAAAAAATACAGTCGAACTGAGAACCTCCTCCTTTTTTTTGAAGTTGGTTAATTATAAATTAAATTAAAATAGTGAATTTTACCTTGAATAGCCTGCGAGTGCTGAACTGGACGAGTGGTACTACTCTAGAACAAAAAATAAATAAATAAAAATAATAATAATTTGAAAATAACAAAAGCAAATGAGCAATGTAACAATAAAATAAAAGAACAGTAAAAAATGTGAAATAATAATTTCAAAATAAAAATTTAACTTCACAAAAAGGAATAAAATAATGTTTTGTTTCATTTTACAATTACGGCGTAAATAAATCACTATGCTTATAATAGAGAAATAACTTCGTCGAATTCTAAAAGGTAGAGATAAGGTGACTGAAAAACAAAGAGACATTTTTTTATTTCTCTTTTGAAGTCGGTTCAATTTTGGACTGCCCAAGTGTTGTCGGGTAAAACCTAATGCCTATTCTAATACTACGCAATTAGGTATTTAAGTTTAAAAAAAATTATTAATTTTTTAATTTTTTCTAATAATTTAACATAAATAATATTGAAAATCGAAAAGAAAAATGTTTTTAAAGCTATAGATAAATTACTAAAAATTAATTAAAATGTATAAAAATTTAAAAAATATCACGTGACTTCAAAACGCGCCAGGAATGTTTGTGACGTCGTTATGTTAAAATGTGTCTGCATTTGTTGGTATTTGTGTATATGTATTACACATACTATCAAAAATAATAAATTTTTAACTTGGTAACCATGGATACAAAGACCACAGATAACATAATGACGTCACCCGCGTTCGGATTCTTTCGGCGCGTTATCGGAACTGAGTTTAAAAATTAATTTTTATTTAAATATAACTTTTTAATTAGTAAGCAAAAAAAATAAAAAAAAAAGTTTTGCTATAAAACTTGTATGTGGTCCTTCCATTTAAGTAAAAAAAAAAATTCATTTAAAAACCCAATTTGGAAATTCATTATAGATTTTTTCGATTAGAATCTATGTTTTTTAATTTTTAAAACTCAATCGGCTATAAAATTATAATAGTCGATAGGTAGTGTCCAATTCTCGGGCAATGACATTGTGTAGTGTGGCGGCACAACAAGAAACACCAAGCCACTCATAATGCATGCATTCCATTCTTCATATTATTATACGTATTATGTTGATAATGTTATATGTTAAATTGTTTCAAGATTTTTTTAAACACATTCCGATAAAACACTACTTATTATTCATTAACTGTTCTTCAATTGAGAACAAAAAGTGTTTTCAGTTCCTTAGTGAATTTTTAGTTTTATTACTCTAAGGGCCATTTTCTGGTAGTTTAAGTGCCTGTACGTTACATATAGTGACACGTTATAGGCCGACAACAAAAAAAACTGAATCGGAAAATTTAACTCCTTCTTTCGAAGAATTATCTAAATTCTAAAGCATGTCAAGAAACAGTGGCGTAATTACAAGAAGCGGTACCCCAGGTTGAACTAGAAAAAGGGATCCTCAACCTACATTTTTTAAACCGCAATCTTCTCTAACCCAAAAAATTTTAATTCACAAAAATTAAGCTCTTTTAAATTATATTATTATATAGGTTCATACAAAATGAGATCCTTTTCCTGAATCCTTCGAATAAATACAGGGTGCTACTTAAATCACTAAGTTGTGTGAGCTGCGCGGGAGGAGGCTGCTGGAGACGGCAAGACGATTCAACACCTGTGTCCCTCTACAGATTATCCAAACTCCCAAAGTTTCTAATTTCTAACTCAAAAAGCAAAACAAAAAAATGCGTGGCAAGTTTTCGCATGGAGACCCGGTATAAAAAATGAATAAAAAAATGGGAATGTCTGTATCGGGATTCAAATCTGAGCTTGGCGTTTGTACCTGTCCGTAGACTCGTACTTTACTATACATCCACACTGGCTTACTATATCTGACACCTTAACATGGGTATACATGCTGTGTTTTGTTTCACAAATCAACCACTTCCCCTGTTTTCGTTCCATCTAGTATTTCTAAAATGCCACCCCAGGTATGAGACATTAGGACGTTATTCATGTTAAAAACAAAACAAACGATTAATATTGACTTGTTCCGAGTGTTTTAAATTACGAAGTTTGCTGTGAAATACGTTCTGTATTCAATATTTTTAATAATGAAAAAATTGTGTGTACGAAAAATATAATGTGCCGCTAGACGCAACGCGCAAGTATTTATATTACAAGAAAATGGCTAGAGTATTACAGTTATGGCTCTTCGATGGATGTGATGCAAGTTATAGTAACCAAAATTGTGATTATTCTCAGACATAAAAAAACTCGGGTCGCAGTGCCAAACCCTGCCGACAATATAGTGTATTTGCTAATACAGGCTCTTGTGGATTTATTATGTGAACTTAAGTTTGTTTTTGGACAAAATAAAAAATTAAACCCCTTAATACATCCCTTAAAATATTTTTTTTCTTAATTTCAATATTATTATCAATGCAACCTCTGTACCAAATTACATAAATACAACCTTCACTATCCGCAAACCAGTGTTTTCATAAAATTTGTAAGTCCGGTTCTGTCGGGCCGATTTTATTAAAATTTTAGCAGCACATTTTAATCTTCATTAAAGGGTTAAATTTCAATTTTGAAAAGATTCTGAGAATTTTCGCGGTATTTTTGGGCCCTAAAAACAACCCTAAAGTGATCCGATTGGGCCCATTTTACAATATTTTTTCGTTTTGAGATCCCCGAATCCAAAAAACATATTTTTGGAAAAAGTATGTTCGTCTGTAAGTCTGTTTGTCTGTGAGCACGATACAGATCAAACGGCTGAGTGGATTGAAACCAAATTTTGGTTAGATGTTTGACATATAAATATGAAGAGCTCTATTGTTTTTTGGGAAAATCGGCGCATGCGCAGAAGAGATATGAGCTATAACGTTGTTTTTTTTTGTAATAATGGTATCCTTTTCATAACGGTTTATTATTATTATTTTTCAAAGAAAGTTTTGAAAAAAAATTTTTTTTCTAAATATTATAGTTTTGTAAATATTTTGAAAATAAAAAAATCAGCTGTTTTTTTTGTTCTGAAGTAATCTATCTGCCAAAAAGAAATGAGTTATGTTTAGGTTAATTTTTATGTGTGAAATCATGTAACTATGCAGGAAACGAAAATCAAATATAATATAAATATTTAATACTAGCCGTTACCCGCGTCATTGCACACATTAACAGAAATTTTATTTTGTTTATTACAATATTACGCCAAATGTCAGTATTTTTGAAGTTGGAATTGTCCCGCGTCCAATTGGCTGGAATTTTTTTTATGTATGAAAAAATTTTCGTTTTTCGTCGGTCCGCTTTCCATTTGCCAGTTAGGGAGCATTGTTCACATCTAAAAATTTTAATGAGATATTTATAAATTCTATTTTTGAAAATTATGAGACTGGTTTCGAGTGTCCAACGATAATTTATTAAAAAATTGCATGCCAAAGTAATTAGGGCCATATGTAGATTTTTTGTGTGAAAAAAAGGAATGATAAGATCTTTTCTTCCTGTATTGTAATGATGCAGTGACATATTTCTGAAACGTAAACTTGCCGTAAAGGCGAGGACTGCTTGTAATATTCTACACACAGTAAACCGACAGAAACAAAAAATTAAAATTTAAAAACTTAACATGGAAGCTGATACACTCGACTCATATGACTAAGGTATGTGTCTCTTGGTTCTTAACTTCTTACTGGCCTTATGCCTTGTTGACTCAAGTTTCATGGCGGCTAATGCTTACATATTAATCAGTGATTGTATTACAGAGCGTAACAAAATATGATGGATAGACTTAGCTGGTTAAAGTGAAAAAAAAAGTCACAGTAGACAAATATCGTAAATCGCTTTATTTATTATATACAATGGTTTAAATTTTACCGTACTTTACATCTGAGCATCTCAACGTTTTTTTTGTATTACAGGGCGTGACAAAATACGATGGATAGACTCAGGTGATCAAAGTGAAGAAAACATTTCCAGTAGACAAATATCGTCAAGTGCTTTATTTGCTAAATACAATGGTTTACTTTACACCTGAGATTCTCAACTTTTTCCCTGAATGGAACTGGTGTATGGGATAGTTCAGACACGGCGGAATCTGAGTGTTTGCGACCACGCGATTTGAACCGCGGAAAAATATACTTTGTTCAGACATTAGACCTCATTTCAAAGATGGAAGTCGAATAGAATTTGTGTTTTAAAGACCACCAACAGCTAAGGTTATTTGGGTCTAGCACCAATTCATATTTTCAATTCATTATGGAAGTCGAATAGAAGCAATATTTGTTCACAGGTTCGAAATGTGCGACTTCCGCAAAGCATCTGAACGCGGATACGGGACGCCGTAGTAATAGAACCGCACGTGCATGTAGAACGGATATGAAGACGCCAATGTAAATTAGCTGATCAGCGCGGTTTTCATCCGCGCAGATTCCGCCGTGTCTGAACTAGCTCTAATTGTTCTATGGACATTTCCAAATAGAGAAATATTTGAAAGATTTTGATTTTAGCGAATTTTTTACTGTTAAAAAAGTGAGATTTTTAATAGCTTATGTTCGAATTCTTACAGATATTTCTCGTATTATGATAGGTACGCTAATATCAAAGAGCTCTTTTGCCTTTGGTTTAGAAATTACGAGCTTTTGAAGTTATTCAAAAACTACAAAAAATCTTTGAACGTCCATAGCTTCTATATAAACCAAAAGTGATATATAGATTATGGGGATAGATGTTTGCTTGGGTTTTCCCTATAAAAACCGTCATTTTGAAAAATATATGGAACATTTCGATTTTTGTGCTATCCCGTCCAGATATCAAAAAAAGTATCAAAAAACCCAGAAAAATCGCATAAAAATGAAAGTACAGACAAAGGTCCCGTTATTTTTTCATATATTAATGTCGATATCAAATCGTACGTACTGTCACAACAGCTTTTGAGAAAAGCAGTCGAGCCTTAAAGTTGTGCCACTGGTAACATCATTCATTGTGAGCTGTAAGTCTGAATCGCCCGACGTCTAGACTCAAAAATGTATGAGAAATAATTGATAAATACAACATAAAAGAACAAAACAACTCCCTCTATACATACACGTACGTTATTGCGTCAGTGGATTCCAAACTTTCTGAAAACGGTGAAAAAATGATGAGAGTGTTCGCCCCGGACCTTTAAATTTCGAGAAGCTCTTCTTAATCAAATCTCAAACAAGGCCAAAATATGTTTAGTAAGTAAGAGGCAGTTTATTGGAGTTGGAGGCCCCGTACGTATACAAAATATAAACGTAGGTAGGTTACCTACGTTTATTATAAATATTTGATTTTTTTTGACAGCCATTACATCTATATGATTAATTTTTTACGAAATTTACACTACAAATACATCAATTTCTAAGTAGAACGGGGGCCTCATTTAGTTCTGCCGCCCCGGGCCTCCGACTGCTGTGGGTATTCCACTGTCGCATTTTTAAAACTAGAGGTATAAGATAAAACAATTTATTAATTACAATATAAATAATCAAACGGTCCTAATACATCTATTCAAATTATTTTTGCAAGTTATTCTCACGGGTCAGTCACATAATAAAATCAAATCTTGGAGGTGGTTTGGAGTTTCTCGACCGCCCTCCATATTCGTCGTTGTAAAGGACCATAGTGAAAAGGAGCATGGTGATATTAAACAGTATCAAGATAAGCATTATCACCAACCAATGGTACAGTTTACACATGAATTGTAAAAAATCTATTTGATCCTGGGAGGTCTATGGAATACATGTTGAGAAGCACTGAGTTATGTACACATACACCTGTAAACGTACCACAATACATAATACAGAACATGCTACCTGTGTGGCGTTTGGAGTAACTGTGGGTCGTACAGGGCTGTATTAAATTTATAATTTTAAAGGTCAAATAATAAACATGTTTGTCAGAAAGTTTAAAAAAAAATGTATCTACCTATATGTAGGTCAATGATTTATGTAGTACCTACCTAATTAAAATATATTCTTTAATAAATTTTCCTGTATCTACTGAGATGAGTAGACTAACAAATGGATCCTGACAATGTAAGATTTTAGATCGTAACGATGGTTTCGTGGCTGAAAAATCCAAAAATGAATATACATTTACATTTGAATATGTATTTACTGTTTGATTTTTCGCATTTAATTGCGGACGTTTCAATTTTACGGAACGTTAGCGATTAAATGCGAAAAATATAATAACAATAAAAACATTCATTTTTGGATCCCTCAGCCACGAAGCCATCATCTTCATCTACAATCATAGGTTCCTAATTAAAGTTTCAAACTAGATGTCTTCCGTAATTGAATTTTACAAACCTACTCACTAACGTAGAATAATGTCGTAGGTTACAGTACAAATTTTTTTAATTACAAACTCTTCTTACATAGCAGTCGACGTTTCGACAATTATATTGTCTTTTTCATGACTTTATATGATAGCGGATTGTAATTGTCCAGTCTTAGTTTATAAATATATATTAATATTACTAAAATCCATGTAGGTATACAAATTCATGTGGTGATAGGCAAAATAATGTAGAAATGTCCATTAAATTTTAAAAGCTATGATAGATAGCTTTTAAATTTTAATGGACATTGCCACATGGAAACTTCTAATAAAAAAATAATTCATATTTCTACATTATTTTGCCTATCATCACATGAATTTGTATACCTACAGGGATTTTAGTAATATTAATATATATTTATAAACTAAGACTGGACAATTACAATCCGCTATTATATAAAGCCATGAAAAAGACAATAATAATTGTCGAAACGTCGACTGCTATGTAAGAAGAGTTTGTAATTAAAAAAATTCGACTGATGACCAGTCCTATACTTCCCACCTAGTAAATATTTGCAAAAAATAAACACTCTTTTTTTTTTATTCTTTGACTAGGCCCAAATAACCTTAGCTGTTGGTGGTCTTTAAAACACAATTTAATTTTTATTCTTTGAAAAAAGCATGGCCCTCTTTTTTGTTTGGTGATCTACTGATGGCTAACTTAATATAGCAAAAATCATGGTTACCTTGATTTACGTACAATTTTTATTTTTTTTAGTAAAATATTTTTTTTCTCGAAAACTATGCATTTTAGAGAAAAAAAATATTTACATTTTTTTCATATTATAACATCTAGAATTCATTTGTATTTTTTTTACCTATGTTAATACGTGACATTGAGGACGTTTTTTTTAATATCTCAGGATCCACTGAACCGATTTGACTCAAAATCTAATCAGATCTAAGTTAAAGGCTGATAAACACAATAGAACAATCGGAATGCCCGTATGTTGTTCCGTTCTTAAGATATCGAAGGCGAAAAATTGACCACATACACACACACACACACACACAGACATCAGTCAGAAAATGATCTTAAACGATTGCTAGGGTCTCAAAACGTGAAAATCTGTTAAAATCTCGAAATATTGTTTTCGGACTGAATCCATTACTTCCCTATCATAGTAAAGGTGGGAAGTAAAAATTTGTACTGTAACCTACGACATTATTCTACATTATAACATAGTACATAACCGTAAGCAACTACTCACTAACATCTCACAAAAATTGGCACCCATTTTAGTCACATCAATAAGTTTATAAACTAGGTGGTTATGGGACGGTTGATTGAGGTTTGGCGCTGTGAGTCTCGCCTTGATATTTTTGTCAACTTCATTCAAACTGCTTAAAAATTAGAATAAAATAAAATTACATCAAAATGGCATTAACCTACGTGGTGGGTATTCCATAAATTCTAGTATTGTTTTTAGTTAAAAACTGTGTATCAGAGTTATTTTTTAATTGAAATAATGGGACTTGTGCATCTTATGATCATATATTTTAAACAATATAAAATGTTTACATAATTTTCATCGATTTATATTTTAACAAATTTCAAAAAAAGGAGGTTCTCAATTCAATGCGTACCTATGTATGTAATATTGTTAGAAATTCATACTTAATTAAATATGTTAATTGCTAGTGAGGTCATATAGCAAAATATATCCTAAGTTTCGTGAATGTATGTATGTATGTCGCAGTATATCTCCAAAACTACTGAACCCGGAACCGAATTAGAAGATTCTTTTTGCGTTAAGTTAGGCATTTTTCAACTTTAATCACAGTGAAAGTACCATCAAAATCGGTTCAGTAGTTTTATTTTTTTTTTAGTTTAGTGATCACATATCAAGAAAAAAACTCGGGTCGCAGTGCCAAAACCCTGCCGACAATATAGTGTATTTGCTAATACTGCATTGTGGCTTTATTATGTGAACTTAAGTTTGTTTTTGAACAAAATAAAAAATTTAACCCCTTAATACATCCCTTAAAATAATATTTTTTTTCTTAATTTCAATAATATTATCAATGCAACATTTGTACCAAATTAAATACACCCTTCAGTAAGTAAATCACTATCCGCAAACCAGTGTTTTCATAAAAAAATTTTAAGTCCGGCCCTGTCGGGCCGATTTTATTAAAATTTTAACAGCACATTTTAATCTTTACTAAAGGGTTAAATTTCAATTTTGAAACGATTCTGAGAATTTTTTCGGTATTTTTAGGCCCAAAAACTTTTTTCAACCCCTAAATACTACCCTTAAAATGGTCCGATCGGGCCCATTTTAAATAGGCTTCGTGCGGTAATGGGTTCCAATGTGTGTACCAAATTTCGTTTAAATCGATTAAGTCTGTCGAGAGTTATCGTGTACACACATATATATATATATAAATATATATATAAATATATATATATAAATATATACATACATATATATATAAACATTTTTAAAAATGGTGCCAAAGTGTTCAGGAGGCTATGAAACGTCGAGAAATTTTGGTCCGACCCCTAGGTCCCACCATCCGACCGACGCCAATAGTGTATGTGCCATATGGCAAATACACTAAAAAGTCGGTTATAATAACTTACAAACTACGTATTGCAGTCACTAAAAAGTGAGAAATAAAACTTTTTTTTTGTAAAAAAATAGAACCGCCTTCAAAAAATCTACTAAAAATGAGAAAAATAACTAAGTTTTGAGGTCGGCGTCAATTTGATAAAAGAATATAACAAGTTTTAGCAATTAAATTGGCGGCGACCTCAAATTTTAATGTTTTTCTCTTTTTTAGTAGATTTTTTAAGGCTGTTCTATTTTTTCTTTATAAAAAGTTTTATTTTTTAATCAGTCTTGTTGGCCAAGAGTAGGTAATCGTGATTATTATTATATTAAAACACCAGACACAACAACAAGATACCAACAGCAATTAAATCCTTCATGGCAAAAAAATAACCACATGTCAACTGCTATATTTTATTTCAAGTCATTGCCTAAATAAAAAAAGAAAAGTCTTTAAATTAATAAATGCTATTACAGAACATATTCAGAATATTTTAAATGGCCACATATAATGTTTTATATGTTTAATAACTTGTGTTTATTGACATTTTGTACACTATATTAATTAAGGTCAAATTATTGCAAATATATTTTTTTTTATTTCTCACCATTTTCTGCGTTTATTTTGATTCTTTCTAACCCTATGTGTGTGCTTTTTGATAGATAAACAATAAACATATATTACTTAGTAGTACCTACATACGTCTTAGGTTCGGAAAATATCCATAAGCTAAATTTTGTTACGTCAATATTGGGATAAAAAATAACAGATTAAAGGTTACTTATTAATTTTCTCATCATTTTTCGAAATTTTGAAACACACGATCGCAAAACTTTTTTCATAGTTACAATGAAATTTGTGTTTATAAAAAGGTAAGTTTCATTCCTCTCAAAACGTTTATTCGTTGAGTATTTGTTTTTTCAGAGTAAAATAGAACATTCTGCTCTCTCTGACTCTCTACTAGCTTGCCTTGAAACAAAAATTATTTTGTTGACTTCTCACCTAGTAAATAATCGGTCGTAACTGTCACAAAACTGAAAACGTTCTCAACAAAAAAACATTCTTTTTTAAATTTTTTAAAGCAAAAACATTGCATTATTTTTTTAATGATCCATTAAGGACTAATTAAAATCACAGGCATCTCGATTAGGCAGATAAAAACGTCATTAAAGTGTTTTCCGTGCAATTTTTTTAGAGAATGAACCTTTTTCTCAAAATCTGTACATTTTAGAAAGAAATATTGTCAGTCCCGCTGGATTGATCTTGTGTAAAATCTCTTCAGAACTGAGTTAAATGCTGACAAATAAAATTTAAAAAAAATGCATGGTCGTTTTACGATTACTGAAGGAGAAAAATTTTACAACATACACACAGAGAGAGATATCAATAAGAAAATGGCCTCAAACGATTCCTAGGGTATCAAACGTGAAAATCTATTAAAAACATGAAATTTTTCTTCCGGAATGAATCCAATACTTCTTATCTCTATACTACAATAGTAGAGGTGGGAAGTAAAAATAATGATGAATTGATGAAATGTTTCAAATTTTGTTACGTGGGACGACCCTATCGATACTTTTCCCAGTTCTCGGATTAGATAAGAACCTGGGAACTGTTGGCTTGTAATAGAGGAAATTTCATTGTAGGATAATGGTTGAGAAACTGAAGATTTTCATTAGGTAGGTACCTTTTAAGCCATGTATTCATGGTAAACAATTGTTGAGCAACACTGTTGCAGCAACGTGTTGCAGTGTTGCTGGCAACATAACGTGTTGCAGTGTCGTTGGCAGCTTGTTGTGATGTTAATGGTCAGCATGTTGACGGTCAGCGAGCGTGAACATTTGTTTAGGCAACAATTATTTACGTATAAGGACGTGTTTTTTAGAAACTTGCTAAACATGGCAGTAGTGTGGAGTAATGATAAATTAATTGAATTCTTTGTTTCTTTTCTGGATATTGATGGACCAATCATTCCCAGAAGATGTTCAAAATCACTTTTAGTCATTCTCGTACAGTTACTAAATGATCCATCTGACATTCTAAGGTCACTCATCAAATTTTCTCTTCTTAACAGATAATTTCGCATCCACCACCTTTTTCTTCTTTTTTTATTGTTAAGTCTATATGCTAGGTACAGAGAACCCAACAGCACTACTTCCTCTGGCAACATCCTACCCAGACTGGTAGTGTGGACAAGAGAGGTTGCTGTAAACATTGTTCCCAGCAACATTTGCAGTTGCTATCAACAATGTTGACCAAACAATTGTTTACCATGAATACGTGGCTTTAGGTTCACTGTGGTCAACTATTGATATAAAATGTGATCTGTGTTCTACGCTACAGGAATACCTATAAAGACGAGCCACTTCTGTGAAGATAGATGCAATCAAGCGAAAAGTCGGTAGAGTTCAGCTATCTGGTCAACTTATCCATATGATTAAACATTGAGTCGTCCAGTGCGATGGTTTTGTTTTCAATAGATATTATACTTAAATAATATATTGATATATGCATCATCTATCAGATCTAAACCATTTTAGATTGAAACGGATACCTTTTATCATATTTTATATCTCTTCGCAACGATTCATATCTTATATTATTTATCATTAAAATGACAACAAATATTTAAGTAGGTACATATTTGTTTTGAAAAAAATTGATGCTCACTTTGAGCCGTAGGTACGTCATATCATAAGATTTAAATATTTAAATCAAGAATGGTCAGATCAATGGCGTAGTCAGGACATTGTATAAAGCCCGATATATACGCATACATATTCGTGATCGGAGGTGGATATCAAACCTACGAAAGTTTGATCCCGATGCTAGCACACTAACCACTACATTACGTAGCCCTCGTGCGCGATTTTCAATGACATATTCATTGTAGATGTATGTATCGGGTTTTACACTGTACGGACTACGCCATTGGTCTGACCAGTCATGATTTAAATATTCGCATTTAATTCAGCTGTAATTTGACGATACTATGGCTGTGTTCAGGCCACGCACCGTAAAGATGGTCACCGCATTCCCGATATTGGTTATATAAATAGTAGTATCGAACTCGACATCAATACCGTATATAAATATCGATATATTTTGAAAATATCAAATCGAAAAAATCTTGGAAATCTAGAAATAAGTATTCTTTAAATGTATTTAAGCTAAGTTACGGTTATCTAGCATATTTTCAATTTATTATCATTTTCAATAATAAACTATATAAAAATCCAATCGATATGATAATCACTAGTTCTCAGTTTAGAACCTGGGAACTAGCCGGTTTGACGAGCCGTCGAATTTAAGTTCTTAGATAATTTTATGCACGTAGGAACGGCCGGTTTTAAGAGTTTGTCAAGGTATAGTGTTATACATATTATTTTATTTAGTGACCTCAATTTTCAAAGTGAAGATTTTTAATTTATTGTCTGTTTTTCAGTCATAATAAAAATAAAAATACGTCATTGTATTATCTTCTCCTTAATAAAACTCACACTGATTGACTGACAACGCACAGCGGCGCCACAGTCTAAACCGGTCAAACCGGTGGGTCTAGAAGCATGCAATTTTGCACAGGAGTTCCTTATATAACGAAGGTGAGCACTAAGAAAGGATTTTTTGAAACTACATCCTCTAAGGGGGTTAAATAGGGGATGAAAGTTTGTATGGAAGTTCGTAATTTTTAAAGTTAGAAGCATGAAATTTTGCACAGGAATTCCTTACATAACGTAGGTGAGCACTAAGAAAGGATTTTTTGAAATTTCATTCCCTAAGGGGGTTAAATAGGGGATGAAAGTTTGTATGGAAGTTCGTCATTTTTAAAGAAGCATGAAATTTTGCACAAGAGTTCCTTATATAACGTAGGTGAGCACTAGGATAAGATTTTTGAAAATTCATCCCCTAAGAGGGTTAAATCGGGAATGAAGATTTGTATGGAAGTAAAGTCCTTTAGTCTTTATTTGTTTACGCGGAACTAATTCCTCACCGCGACCAAATGGTAAATAAAAGAAGGGCATGGGCAAAGCAGGTTTATCAAAAAATCTAACATTTGAGGAAAGTCGGATGGTTCCTGAGATGTTGCCGATGGGAAATCCCATCGGACACACGGCTAGTTTCTTATAAAAGTTTTATATAAGAACTTAAAAACAGACAGACATCGTTGCCCGTTGGCACAACAATAGGGTTCCTTTCTGGTACGGAACCCTTAAAATCACCTTTTTTATTCAATAAGAGACCTGTTTATTTACCTATAAATAGATTGGAACGTGCTTGCGCGCCGCCCGAACAAAATAAATTAATCTGTAGAAATGTAAGGGCAGAGGAAGTTATTTCTCGCATCAGATAAGCAACTCACGCGATATTTCTAATGCAGTGCTATAGATCAGCGTACACCTATAAGGAGTATATAATCTGAGGGGAGACACCTTATAATTTAGTCAGCTTCATATACCTATTATTATTATTAATTATCTATATTGCGTATACTGAGGTCAAAGCTAGGGTGTAAACTGTCCTTGTATGCTCACTGCAATCAGCGTATCTTTTTCTATTTAATAGTGGTGGATCAAAAAATCAAAAAGAAAACAATATTTTTGCACATTTAACGCTGTAAATTGATATAATTAAGATAAAAAATAATATTGACGATAATAAAGACAAATTCTGTTATAAAAAAAATATTTAAAGCTTTCAGAAATGAACCTCAAACACATAGTGCGTTTAAGGGTCTTCAAATCATAGAGATATCATAAATAGAGTAGGGGAGTCATATGCACAACAGTCTGATTGTGTCAGATTGGAAAAGAGAGATTGAAAACGAAGCAGTTCTCTTTTCCTTGTCTTCTGACGCATTTGTGAATTTAAAAATTTATAGTAGGTATTGTTCTGTAACCATGGTTATGTATTTGTGATAGAAAAAGATAGAAGAACTGCTCTATATTCTCCATCTCTATCTTTTGCACCGACATTTTTTTGGGTGGCTTCCCTATTCTATCCATGATATTTTTATGCTTAAAATCCGTAATCCGCCACTGCAAAGACTGGCTGTTTTTCAGGGTCGTACTGTTTCGTGATTAGTTCTATACAGTGCCGTGTGTAGGAGGGGTGGAATAATTTAATTCTATTGATTAACGGTTTTACGCGTGTCAAATGGAATAGCCGAAAGCTTGTATCGTTAACAATACACTTTGCATATATAGTATATAGGTCCATACATATTGTATTATATGAAACGTTACCCTGGTTATACATTGTTCACCATTTGAAGTGGGACTGGAGGAACTAGGGCATGAGCCGATATTTATATAATATGTATGAGTCCTAGCCATTAGACAAGACGTCCGAACAGATAAGGAGATAAATGTCCGATGTCAAGTGATGCCGATGACCGACAGTCATTCTAACTGGAAAATGTACTCTTAGCCTTAAATGTATCAATACTAATTATCATTGAATTTGAAAATACCAGCAGTTTTTACCTATGGATCTAAACATCTTTTTCATGACCGTCTCTGTTTGTTAAATGGCAGTTTGTTGAATTATAGTACTCTATACTTTATAAGAATAATTAAGAGCACTGTGGTTTAATTTAATAATAAAGAGTTTAGTCACGTCTAACCACAATAATTTTATTAATGAATGTACATTTCAGGAGCTATATGCTCCCATCTTCAGCAAATACTAAACTGTTTTAGTATTTGCTGAAGATGGGAGCATAGCTCTTGAAATGTACATTCATTAATAAAATTATTGTGGTTAGACGTGACTAAACTCTTTATTATATTCTATACTTTATGTTAAAGTATCAACCGATGGTAGGTATACCAAAATCAAAACTCAGTCAGTCAAGTGACGACAAAAATTATTCCGTTTAGGTAAGGTAGAGTAGCTCATATAGAACCGCCTCCCAAATTGAATCTCCTACATTTTTCTAAATTCTCAAATAATTAGCTCCATCTATGTAAAATAGCTGAAAAGGCGTGTGTATTGGACTTAAGATCAGTTGCTTACGTTATAGTATCGATTTTCCGCGCATTTGAGTTTTGTGCATGGCTTGTTAAGTGCAATATTGCATGCATGATGCACCTATCAAAGGAAATACTGATCTTCTTTTAAAGTTAAGAACATTTTTGAAATTGCCATTGAAGAGACCGTTTTTTGGAGCATGTTGTACATCAGTTACGAATATTTAACACTTTAGAATTTTAAAAAAGTTGCAACGTGAATTTTTAAGCGGTTTCCCAAATTGAACCACAAACGAGCTAAACAGTTTTCACATTTTTATTATATTATAAAATACTAGCAGCCCGGTCCGGCTTCGCCCGGGTGATATGAATTTATGCTTTATTAATACATTACTCATTCGCTTCGCTCGTTCGATTCCGGGTGCTAGGAATTATGATTTATTAATACATTCATAGCTCGCTTGCTCCAATTATAGCTTATGTCCTAAAGCAAAGTATCACCTATCGAACAGTGAAAAAAAATTGAAATCGCTTCAGTAATTTCTGAGATAACCCCCAAATTTTACCTGAACTAAACCAGGCCGGCCAGTTTCAATTATACATCAAAACCTTCCTCGTGAATCAGTCTATCTAATAGTGTTGCCGTCTAGATCTAGACTTTCTAGACTCTTGTCTTGTCCAGATTTTCAAGACAAGACTTACAAAAGTCTTGTCTAGAAATTTTCAAGACAAGACAAGACTTGCTTTATCTAGATCAAGACTCTTGCCAAAATTCTAAACAATTTTCAAGAGTCTACATAAACTAAGTAGTAGTATGTAAAGGTTTACTTTACCTACTACTAATCTAGACTCTTGAAAATAATCTAGAGTCTTGATATTAGACAAGACAAGAGTTTGTTAATCTAGACTTAGAGTTAGTGAAGTCTTGATATTTCAAGACAAGACTTAAGTGAAGTCTTGTCTTGTCTAGACGGCAACACTACTATCTAATCGTGAAAATCGGATCAAAATCCGTTCAGTAGTTACGGAGAAAATCGGGCACAGATAGCTGACAGACGTGACCTGGGACTTTGTTTTATAATATTTTGTATTGAAGTTACTTAAAATTAGAACACAAAAAAAAACAACAAATAGGTAATTGGTATTCAGAAATAATATTATCTCAGAAAGCGGGAACTCCAAGAGATCAACGATCTTCCGTATTTAGAACAGATAAAAGACAATCCCGAAGACCTTGTCGTAGAAGTCTAACATGCAAATATGCAAAACAATGTGTTTTTACAAAAAAAATGTTCTGTTTACATTCATACAATCGAACGAGAATTTAAAAATAGTATGTTATCGCGCTTGTAATATTTTTTTTAGATAATAAACATAATACTTACATCTATACAAGTAAAGAAAATAAAATATCATGATAACGAAACAGTTTTAGACTCATGTACATATTAAACTGCGCTGGATTTGGGCATAGGCCCGTGAAGTCGAGGCCTACAGGCGCCAAACTTAAAGGTAAGCCATTGATTGGACAAATTTAAGATAAATGACGCAAGAAAGAATCGTTTGAATTAATTTTCCTTGTCAATGAGTTTGTAATAATAAGTCGCCAGATGTAAAACAGATCTCTTATATAGCCAGAAAAAAACATTGTTGAAGATTGATGGCAACCTTTTTAGTTCTGAAACTGCATTTTTTTGAGTTATTTACCAACTGCTTTTTAGAGTTCCGTATCCAAAGGGTTCAAAGTTCAAACGGAGCCCTATTATAATTGTTGTGGCAACTCTCTGTCCATCTGTCAGAGGCTTCTATTTATTTTATTTATTTATTGTAGATTATAGACACGTCGACATCTCAGGTCATTAGCGTCTTTCAACTACACTAAATAACAACTTTCTTAAAACTAAATAACATCACAAAACATCCATGAGTGCAGGTGGGATTCGAACCCACGACAGTCTAGTCTAGAGTCTGCGGTACCAAGTACGCTATCCACTAGGCTATACTGCCCAGAGGCTTCTAGCTTGTAAACGGGATAAGATAGAAAGTTGGATTTTTTACAGGTTATGTATTGCTTTGACCTAAAATTGAAAATCCTGTTTAAAATTTTGAGAATTTTATTCTCACGGGGGTTCAGTACATTTAAAAAAGGGGTCGCAAAATATTTTTTTTCCTACCTAGTAGAACATTACTGTGTTTATTAATTTTTTTAGATGAAATATAACGATGTGAGATGTTGTCAAAATTGCCAACTTACAATCGGTTTTGTAATAGTTCCATCTCGAAAACGACAAAACCTTTCTTTAGCCATCATTAACAGCGATATGGATATGATTTATGAAATGTAATTCAATTTAATATTTCATTATGTATCACAATTATTTGTTTTTTAGTTGTACGGAACCCTCGGTGCGCGAGTTAGACTCGTATTTGACTAGCTTTATTTTAGCCTTTTTGCGACCCTCTGGAGACTTATGCGCCCCCCTTCAAAGCAAAAAAAGTTAAGGTCGTTCTTTATAAATAAAGCATTTTTCTGGTGATTGGACTAAGTATAAAATAATATTATAATAATTAGAGAGTATCAAAAATAAATGCGTAATAAATATGTACATATAAATGACTGAAAAAATTTATTCATTAAAAAGGCGCCGTAAATGACTAAGCCTAGGGGCGATTGTACGTACATCGGCCGTTGCTTATAAATATTACTAGCCTGTACTCGCTGCTTCGCTCGCGTCAATGTTGGTTTTAACAGAAACAAATCTTACATGATTATAGCGATGATATCTTGCAGTAATTGACTAAAGTACTATATTATTACTTCAACTAATGGCTGCCAGATGTTAGACATAATTTAACCTCGGCTTCATTCGAGCTAATACCGATTTTGACAAATTACATCTTAACTCAATCGTAACCGGATAAAAATTACTTCTGTACGTTAAATTTGGGTGCCAGTACATTGCCACGTTTCTTTAAAATCGATCCAGCTTGTTCTCAAATCTCAAGTGATGCTGGTACAGACAGAGAATTTGAGAAACAAAAATTCTGAACACGGATTTTTCCCGTTTAGATATCATACAAAATATTTTTTTAAATCAGTCAAGTGCGAGTAGAACTCGCGCCACGAGGGTTCCATATTGTTACAACAATTTAATTAGTGTAAACTAGTGTAACCTCGAACCTTACGGTTGACAGTTAAAATTAATATAGTTTATAATAATCGCGTACAGATGACGCTACTTGGACAGACTGTATATTATGGTTTGATTCTAATAGAAATACTATACAGATTGTATCAAATTAAAGCTGTGCATAGGCCGTTCTGTGTGTAAGACAGAAATCGATATATAAAGTATTAAGTAAGAATGAGATAAATAATCACTAAAGGAAGTTACTGTAAATAAATAACATTTATATACAACCTAATAACGTCATCTTTGTTTTTTCGCTCCTTCTATGCTGTTAAAATGTTTACCAACTAAAGCAACTAATTAACCACAATATTGATTCGTAATATTATTTATATCTGGTACAAAAGTTTTAACAATTATTTTATTAATTTATTAAGTGTTCGAAAAGACGTCCACGTTCTGCCAAACAATATCCTAATCGATTACAAAAATTTCCCCTCACATTGGCTAACATTTGATGGTCAACGGACTGACATGCATTAGAAATTTTGAAAGGCAGCTACAAATAATTTTAATATGTCGGCGGTTGAATTACCACCATAAAACCATTTAATTATTTGGATTTTTTCCCAAACAGTTTAAATTGCCATTTTATCAATAATAATTTTAGTAGTGACTACTTTTACTGCAGAAAACAACGATGACGCTATCAGGTTGTTCGGTTTTATTTATTTACAGTAACCACAGTAACTTCCTATTATCGATCATTTATCTCATTCTTACTTATTGCTTTATGTATCAATCTCTGTCTTACACACAGAATGCCCTATGCACAGGTTTAATTTGATACAATCTGTATGATGATACATCACTTGTCAGTATAAAAAACATTAACTGATTAATTAATTGATCATTTAATTCTAATTCTAATTATTATTTGCCAGTATTCATGCCACAACACACAATCTGTGAAAATTTCAACTAGCTACCTCTTACTGTTTGTGAGATAGAGCCCTGTGACAGACGGACGAACATATCGTCGGCAGGGTAATAGGGTTCCATACGGTCTACGGAGGTACGTAACCCTAAAAATTATAAGAAAACGAAATTACAGACAGAGGTACGTTAGAATTTTATTTTTTAACATTGGTAGCTATACGAAACAATTACTATTCTATAATTTGTTCTTGGCTAATTACTAATGCTTGAGGTCCATGTGTGAGATCGTGTTTCCCAAAAAAATACAAAATTAAAAAAATATACCTACCTATAAAAAAAATTTAACCATCATAAAAAATAATTGTTTTTATTTTATTCAGAAATCATCCCTGAAACTTATCTGAATGGATATAAGGGTCGTGTTTGTTGGTTTGAACGCGCGAGCGGCTCCCATATCATTTTTATTGAAATCACACACCTAATGTCACTGCGTATCAATAGGTGTGTTTGTCAGTAAGTTCTGAACTACTTTAAAGTGCTGGTTGGCAATATGGAACTCTTTGGATACAAGTGCAGCGTATTTGTTGGTCAAATTCTCGGATTCTTCGAACTGTTTGAGCCTGGTTCTAATATAGTTCTATTCGCAATTAAAACCAAAGTGGCTGACATCAGCTGGTGTTCGAATCCGAAGTCGTCGTATGTAAGGTCTACGAGAAAAAAAATGGCAGCTCTCTTTATGTCATTTTCACTCAAACCAACGTATTTATAAATATCAATGTATGTTAATGCTTATCTGACATTGTTGACATAAAAATCTAACCTCATTAACTTAAAAATTTGCTTTACTTACAAAACCATTCAAACCATCATTTTGTCTGAAGTGGCATCTACATTCGTTTTGTGATACGAAGATTAAGCCCCACATAGACGTCTGAAGTGTTGGAAACTACATTCGCTTTTAATTGCGAATAATAATAATAATAATAAAAAAAATTCTTTATTCAAAAAATGTAATGGTGACAAAGAAGAGCGTCAGTAAATGACAAAGTCATTTGGTACAAATAATTAAGTACAAAGTTCGTACGGGCATTTTATAATTAAATATTCTTTAACTTTTTCTTTAAACAGTCTGTAGCTTTTTACAGTCGTAATCTCTGGTGGAAGACTTTCATAAAGTTTCACAGGTCCTTTGGTAAACATGGTGAGACGGTGCTCCGGTACACCGTGATTGAAACGTCCCCGCCTAGAATGATCATGATCCGGCAAAATATGTTGGTAGAATAAATGTTTGTTTTTAAAAAGAAAGCAAACAGACTGTAGCATGTAAATCGCATATATTGTCAAGATTCTGTTCCTAATGAAAGCTGGTTTACAAGACTCAGCAAACCTGAGATGAAATATTATTCTTATAATTTTTTTTGCATTATAAATAGGCTTCTAGTAGTCCTAGAAGCCTAAAACCGCTATAACCAGGATCAAACAGTTCGAGAATCTAACCAACAAACACGCAGTTGTATCCGAACTTCCGAAGAGTTCCGTATTGCCAACAAACACTTGGCACAAAGTATCTGATTGGTTGTTTTGATATGTTGAGTTTCAAGTGACCAATCAGATGCTGATCACGCAGTTTTATTGCTATATCGGTTCGTGGGATAGAGTAAAATCATTATTTACTGACCGGCATTTTGGAATATTTCGGCCGTACGATTTTCGTAAAAATTAAGATTTATCATCGCGAGATGTTTTCGATTGTATCTATATGAGAGTTCGTTGTTATATCACAAGTGGTCTTTCACTCTTTTCTTTAACGACTATTTGTATATTCACGTCTATTAAATTATCTTACTAAGCTTTAGAGGAGTAGGGGTCTTCTTCTATATACTATAAATTATTATTACTGTAATTAAAATGCAATATGCCAGTAGATAAAATATTGCACTGCATACCAATTACGCCACATCCTTTCACAGTAAGCACAGTCATAAATCATCGTCTATTCTAATTGCAAACTATAACCTAACATTTTTTTTTAATTCTAATCTCCTATAAATTCATTTTACAGATCTAAAGTATATTTTGTAAACACAGAGAAAAAATCGATTCAGTAGATTTGCTCCTACGTGGTAACAAACTTACATACATACTGTTAAAATCATAACCTTCCTGTTTTCGTAGTCGGGTAAAAAACTAAATTGACGGTGTTTTGCAACAACTCGTTACACCGCATATTATTACTGTCTTGCATAAACGAGCGAAATATTATAATGAAATGTTTTAAAAAATACACTTTTTTTGTTAAAAAAACAGAGCAAAAATGTTAAATGTGAGTCAGAGGCGGATTTAGGTTCAGTGACGTCCTTTGAATTTGGCATTCATCAATATTAGGTATACGTATATTAATATTAAATTGCTTACTTTCTCAATTTTTTTCGCCTCTAAAAATTTGCCGTTCATGTTTGGGCCATATATTAATATGTGCAACCAGTTAGATGCTTCCAAATAGTGTACGGTAGATGACTCTCAAAAAAACAAAACCAAAAAACCATTTGAAATTAAAAAAGTATAGGAGCCAGTGATGATTTTCACACGTCATAGTGCTGATGCACCTTTTGGGGGGAGGGGGACAGATAGAGGATACCAAGCACATAATGTAACTATGGTCAGTTGACTCTGTGTTTCACTGGTTGCGTTTTGCAACTATCGATTTTTGAAAATGACAGAATTTCAGGATCATTTACGTCATATTGCTGATAAAAAAATTAACACGTTCAGTGCCGATGTCACACACCGTGTGCCATCGGGTGTTATCGTCAAGGGCCGATGTCACACCATATGTACCACAGGTATAAGTAGCTAGTACAGCTCAGTACTGTGTCGGCTATTGACAGAGAGTATTATGTTTACTCCTGCCTCTTAAGAACGTCATACTGCATATCTGTGCATTATCGGTTTCGACATTTTTTATATTTAGGTGCCGCTATGGAGCATGGCGCTCAAATACTGCAATATTTCAAAGTTCTGATGCCGGCTACTGACGTGCGCCCTGCAAAAGTGGCCGGCAGTGAACGTGATTGAATATGAAAATTTAACCTCTGCAGATCACAAAAACGACCGTCTGCCATGCCACAGCGGTTGCTATCGCCGTCTGTCAGGGTGTCATAGTCTTCACAACTACCTAAGGTAACGAAAACTGAGAAAGGAATTACCAGAAAAAAAGGTGAGAAATGCTGGTTTAGGTTAAGGGAATTCTATGTCACAAAAGAGAATTTGCACGTACCCAATTTCAATTTCCGGTAATTTCTAAATCATCCTACGAAGCTGTTTTGAAAACAGTCTGTACGGATATCCGTGTAGGTAACAAAATGCGTGACATAGTGTACCAACGTTACAATTCCAATTACAGTAATAGCAATATAAGATAGAGAAAATATGAGACCTGCTTCTAAGTTGGTATGGCAAACGTGCCGCAAATACCAAACTATTTGAAGGATGTGTGGTACGAGCAGTTGTAATGTTTCCAATATTTTAAGAAAGTTTTTTATCTTGGCATTAACGAAATTTCCAATAATACTACTTATTTCCTGCAAATTTCCCTTCAATTAAACATAAAACAGTGAATTAAATTAATGTTCATTTTGTGTATTTTTTCCTTGATGAATCTATTAGGCAGGTCCATCCATCCAAAGTGCCATATCTTTTACAGGACTTTGGCAATCACACCTTTCCAACATTCTCTGTCCCTTACATAAAACAGCAGACTTTTCAGAGACATATTCGTCCACTTTTTAATGTTGTTTAACCAGGTTATTTTCCTCCTACCCCTCGAGACCTTTCCTTGCAATTTGCCCAACAAAACTAATTTTTGGAATTCTAGTTGCTGGCTTCTCATAAGATGCCCGAAATATGCCACAGTTCTTTTTTTAATAGTTAGTACGAGATTTTTTTCTATTTTTATTTTATTTAAAACTTGCAAATTAGTCACAAAATCTGTCCATTTTATTTTAAGCATTCTCCGGTAGCACCACATTGCCACAGTGCAACAAATATGGTCCACACCGATATCTTGGAAACTATATGTGACCGATGTGAGGTGTATTTAAAAAACTGGCCAAGTGCGAGTCAGACTCGCGCAACGAGGGTTCCGTTACTCCGTACAATAACAAAAATAATGAGTTAGGTAGGGGTAAAAAATTAACAGATTTTTTAATTTAAGTTTGTTTTTAAAAAGTTTTTTTTATTTACATTTTATTTTATTCTTTTTAGTGTTTCAAAATTTTTCCGTACCAAATTTAATTAAATTAATTTTTAAAGTAAAAAAAATATATTGACAGAATATTTGATAAATAAAAAAAAACAAAAATATTTCTATCTGAAACCCGGGTAGATCTTCAATCTAACACTCTATATCTTTAACATCATCGTCCGACCGACTCACTGAGTACAGCTCTATACCTACAGTACAGTGTAGAAGTATACAATAAATTATTAAAATTAATTGATTATTTCATTTTAACTAATTTGTCAGGATTCATGTCACAACAACACACTATCTGTGAACATTTCAAGTAGCTACCTTTTATCGTTTATGAGATAGAACCTTGTGAAAATTGTTTGGGTTTTTTTTTGTAATTTTTCCCAAATTGTACAATATTGTTTTATTTTTACTTTTTTTTCTTCCTTATTTTAGACAGCAGGTCAAGTGGACTGCTTTTTTTTAATTCAAATGTTGTCTTTTTTATGTACATATTTGTATTTTAGTTAATAAAATTTTATCTTATCTTATCTAACCTTGTGAAAGACAGATGGACGGATGGACAGACATCGTAGGCTCAGTAACAGGGTTCCGTTCGGAGGTACGGAATTCTAAAAATACCATACACGAATTACTTCAGTCAGTCGACGACATTTGGAAGGAACGCACGCCGCTAGCTTTTTTTGAATTTTCGTCATTTTGGATGATGTATAACGCTTGAAGATTCGTGCAGGAGTGAGGTTATGTGAACTTAGGCAACACTTCGCGATTTACATATCTAGAAAACATGTAAGGCATTTGAAGATTTGCATATAGGAAAGGCGGTTTTAATATTCTTGGAACTCTAGTCTCCTACAATTCATAGAGTAGACTGTATAAATTTCGATGTGATTTTTTTTCTTTTTTCTTAGATTTATAGTCTACGTGCTCACAGTCACCTATCACTGCTCGCTAACAAATCATTAGTCAGAGACTTGGCCATCACTCATCCATTCAGTCATAAAATCATGTAGGCACGATTTGATCGTATAAAAGAGATTAGCATTATTATCATTCTATTATTGAAGGATCAGATAAGGAACAGGATAATAACCCGGTGACTGTATCTGCATGTTGATCAAGTGGTCAATGATTAGTTATTTATTGTAGATTATAGACGCGTCGATAACTTAGGTCATTAGCGTCTTAAATTACATTAAATGACAACTAACTTAAAACTAAATAACATCACAAAACATCCATGAGCGCAGGTGAAATTCGAACCCACTACAGTCTAGTCTAGAGGCTACACTGCCCTTGTCAATAATTATGATTTTAACACTGCATCTCTACATAGTATAAATTGAAGTCGCTTTTCGCGTCTGTCTGTCTATTTAACCGCTAACTCCTCCTAAACCACGCAACGGATTTTGATGCGGTTTTCACCATCAATTAGATAATTTTTCACGGAAGGTTTATATATATAGCATAATTAATAAATAATAATAATTAATTAATTAAATTCGTAACCCGACCGTAAGGATTCGCAACATACTTATATATCATAAAAAACGACCGTACTCAACTGATCCACTCGTAGCGTAGAGGTTACATCGCAGCGCTCTATGCACAGGGACCCGGGTTCAGAAACTGATGGCATCGTAGAATTTTTGGCTTTTTTTTCTAAATTCTATATGATATTTATTTATATATTTTTATTTTTGTTATATTCTTTCTTTGACAATAATTATAATTTTTTTAGTTTAGTTTGCGCTCATAGTTTTACAGAATTCCGTCCGATGTCACTATCCCTGTAGTAATCCGTCTATCTATCTTCTTTATCTTTTATAGCGAACGAGCGAAGTGAGTTAGTAGTGTATTGCACCCGAGCTTTCTTAACACCCGGGCGAAGCCGGACGGGGCCGCTAGTTTTCTTATATGAATGTCTATATTCTCTTGTATCATCTGTACGATCAAAAATAATTATCGTAGATTATATTTTTTGTTATGCTAGCCCAGTGGCTTCTACGTGTATGTCAGAAACATTTTTAAAGGGGACGATCTTATTCTCCCAACACGTTTTTCATTTCAATAAATTAATTATAACGAAAATGCAGTGACTTGTTTCGTGTTTGTTAAATTCAACTTTTCTTATTTTTATCGTAATACTAGCGGTCCCGTCCGGCTTCGCCCGGGTGCAATACACTACTCACTCGCTTCGCTCGTTCGCTTGAATATTATAAATACACTACTCACTCGCTTCGCTCGTTCGCTTGAATATTATAATTACATTACTCACTCGCTTCGCTCGTTCGTTTGAATTTTATTAATACACTACTCACTCGCTTCGCTCGTTCGCTTGAATATTTTCGCCTACTCACTCGCTTCGCTCGTTCGCTTGAATATTATAAATACACTACTCACTCGCTTCGCTCGTTCGCCATATATGTATTTTTTAAAGCTTAATATAAAAATCGCGATTAAAAATCAGGGGTTGATCGTATAAGGGTGAAAATTTAGAGTTGTATGTATTTTTCAATGCTGAATCATGAAAAAATTAAAACAAAAAATTTTGTCAAAAAAATAAAAAAAAAATTTGGGGTGGACCACCCTTAACATTTAGGGGGATGAAAAATAGATGTTGTCCGATTCTCCATCCTACCCGATAAGCACACAAAATTTCATCAAAATCGGTCCAGCCGTTTCGGAGGAGTTCAATAACGTACACCGCGACACGAGAATTTTATATATAAGATATTATTTATTAAGAAAAATCAAGGGTGACTATGAATTTACTTAAGTATATACTAGGTTCTCTTACCCACTAGCTTATACCTGCGCAAATTTCGGTTTTAATAGAAACTTTATCTTTACTCGATTGCAGTCGAACTTATAATAATAATAATACTTATACTTTAAGTTTGGGTATTAGAGTACTAAGATTAATCAAAATCGGTACAGTCGTCCTCGAGTGATGTTAGCCCAGACGCAGACAGACATACAAAAATTCTGAAAACACTTTTTCCTATATGTCATACAAAATACACCGTAACTTAAAGTATATTTTATGGGGTTACGATCGAATTAGTATAATATTATATTGTTTTTGTCAAAATCGAGCGAAGTCGCGGGTACAGGCTAGTCAGTCAAGACTATAATCGGTTGACACTGAAAACGCATTGTAGGAGGCAGCCCAGAGGCGGCTCTTAATTGACGTATAATATTTCTCAATAGTTCGATTATGAAAATTTAGAAAGTTTGATTGACTCCTGTCTTTATCAATCTTGTTAATATCAATGTTTGACGTAGACGGCTCTATTCTCCTCGTTTAGGTCCGGCTTTAGACAAATTAAATTAATAGACCTTTTATCTGCAGCATTGCTGCGTTTATACTTTATGCTGGTTTTAACGGAACCCTATACCTTAACTCGACGGTAGTCGGTAGTAGAGTAAGAAGTACTACTTTAAGTTTGGGTACCAATATTGATAGTAAGAAAGATTTTTTCGTTGGAGAGCAGCTAATTATATAATTGTTTCGAAACATATAGGAAAAAATCATTTTACCAACCAGTGGTCACAATCAGGATTCTAACCTGAACCTTTCCACTTTCGCGGCGGTGGAAAGGTTCAGGTTAGAATCCTGATTGTGACCACTGGTTGGTAAAATGATTTTTTCCTATATGTTTCGAAACAATTATATAATTGGCTGCTCTCCAACGAAAAAATCTTTCAATTGCATTTCAGCCGTATAAAAAAACTATTAATATTGATAGTGTTCTAAATATCATCAAAATTGGTCCAGTCGTTGTCTAGTGATGCAGGTACAAACTAACAGGCAAACATTCTGGAAACGTTCTCTCGTCTCAGAGGTCCTGTTACTCAATTTACATTATCAGTGTAAGTCAATGGTAAATTAATTAAATTTAAAATAAAAATATTGAGTTATTGTAGGTACACAGTTAGTATCTAGACATACTCGAAAATTAGAAAGCTTTCAGTCTGCTTTTTTGACGCTAATATATAGACAAGAACTTGAATTTCGAATTGCGCGCCATTTTCGACTGTCAATTGTTGAGTCAGCCATATTTGGTGTTTGTTTAATTAAAACATTGACATTTACGAAAATGGTGCGTTATAGCTTGGAAGAACGTTTGTTAATAGTGAATAGTTACAAACCAAGTTTTCAGGTCGTGTCATCTCTCGTTTTGGAGACCAAAACTGGCCGTCAAGAAGTTGCAATTTAACTTGTTTGGAGTATTTTAGATCTATGCGAACCACCCTGAGACAACTGAGGAACTCAAAGAAGAAATTTCACGTCAAATTCGTCAAATCCAGCAGCCCTTACTGCAAAATGTACTTCAAAATTTTGTCAAAAGAGTGCATACCTGCCAACAGAGCAACGGTGGCCATTTAACCTATATTTTGTTTCATGTGTAAATGTCATCATTACCTCCTGCTGGATTTCACGAATTTGGCGTGCAATTTCTTTGTAATGGGTTTTCACTATTAACAAACGTTCTTCTAACCTGTAACGCACCATTTTCGTAAATGTCAATATTTTAATTAAACAAATACCAAATATGGCTGACTCAACAATTAACAGTCGAAAATGGCGCGCGATTCAAAATTCAAGTTCTTGCTGAGACACCCTTTAGTTGGATAAAGAACACTATAAGAGCACTGTGATTGGAAACTATAAAAGCAACTATTTAGTCACTTTAAGCACAATTTTTATTAATTGATGTCTATGCTCCCATTTTCAGCAAAAACTAATCTCAAATAATAATAGATAGCTTGCTGAAATGAAGTCGGATCGATTCGAGACATGGATAAGGGAAGATTTTTTTATTTATTGTTCTGTGAAAATAGTAATACGTTAACAAAAATTATTATTAATACAATGTTAAGTTTGTGAGGGAACGTGGACAGAAATAATTTAAGAAATCAACAAATTATTTTTTTGATTGAGTTGCTGATGAAGTCATAATATATGTGACGAAACGTCAAACAAAAAATAAATTCTTAACTTATTTCTGTCCACGCTCCCTGATAAACTTAACAACGTATATGAATTTCATGGACGAAAGTGTATCTAATAATGAAAAATTATTAATATTCCAATTTCAAATTTGATAAAGTTCGACTCTGTCTAAACGAACATTTTAAAATTTTACTTACAAACACTGTTTTGTTTAATGATATTCAGAAGCATCCATTTTACAGCCAGTTGATTTTATTGTGCAACTTCGTTGGTGAGCTTAAGTGCCTTCGAGATAAAATCAACATGAGTTAATTTAAACCAGATATGCATCAGATTCCGCTACATGAGTGCAAATAAAAATTTCAACGCATTCTTTTCGAATTCGAAACAATACGCACAGTGCATACGTGGGCACTGGGGAGAACTTAAAGGGATAGAACCTCCCAAAATTTTTTTTTTTATTTTAGTTTTATTAGAATATGTATTTACTTTTAACCTTCCATAAGAGTGATGGAACCTGTGGTGTGAAGATACAAAATGTTAAAAATAACCACAAAACACCAAACCGTTCAATAATTCTCGACGTACGTTTCGCCAACCATGTTGGCAAAATCAGGAGATGATTAATGGCATGATCAGGAGATGATTTAATCATCTCCTGATGATGCCAACATGGTTGGCGAAACGTACGTCGAGAATTATTTAACGGTTTGGTGTTTTGTGGTTATTTTTACATTTTGTATTTTTAACCTTAACAAGAAGTTTTTTCTGATGGAAAATTGTGATCTGAGAATCCTATCCTATGACTATATGGCTTTCAGAATAAAGCAGTTCTCGACCGTTGAATTTGTCTCTTAGTAATTATATTTAGTTTTTCTCGTATTTTCTCATATCTAGTCTAATATTATAAAGCTGAAGAGTTTGTTTGTTTGTTTGGTTGAACGCGCTAATCTCAGGAACTACTGGTTCGAATTGAAAGATTATTTTTGTGTTGGATAGTCCATCTATCGAGGAAGGCTATAAGCTATATAATATCACGCTATACGAAGCATCAATGAAAAATGTTGCAAAAACGGGAAAAATTATTCCTTTTGAGAGCTTCCATTGCGTGCGCTGCGTAAACGGTTAAAGTTACGCAAAAATCATGTATGACGGAATTGTTCCCGAAAGGTTTATATATATAGCGAACGAGCGAAGCGAGTGAGTAATGTAATTCCTAAACCACGCAACGGATTTTGATGCGGTTTCCACCATCAGTTAGATAATTTTTCACGGAAGGTTTATATATATAGCGAACAAGCGTAGCGAGTGAGAAAGCGATCGAGCGAAGAGAGTAAGTAATGTAATTACAATATTCAAGCGAACGAGCGAAGCGAGTGAGTAGTGTATTGCACCCGGGCGAAGCCGGACGGGTACCGCTAGTTTTAATATATTTTGTTATGTTTACGTACCTACTGTTTTTTTTTCATTAACTTCAGGTACATACCTACCTAGGTATATTTATAATTTTCTGGAAATTGCAACTGTGAAAAGTTTTTTTAGATCAAATACAGAAAAAATCAAAGATGGAGGGAGTAAAAAAATTTTTTCAGCACATCCCAATTCCGTAAAAAAATTGCAAATTTTCATAATGGCGCGACCAAGACGACACACCCGTTCTTAACCAAAGTGTTTTTGTAAATATGTGTGATGCCCATAAAACAGTCGGTATAATCAATGTTATGGTCCAATACAGTTACTGTGTCTGTATTTACCCTTTTATGGTTATGATGTGGAGCCCTTATTTGGTGTCCCGCAGCACAGACTCATCGAACGTATCGTAATAACCAAACAGAGTTGACAGTACCCAGTATTCCGACCCGCTCCCTTCAATCCGCGATAGCAGCGACAGATGTGTCCTACTACTATAATAAACACTTAAGACAGTCAAACCCCGCTTCACGCAGTAATGTTACATTTACATGGGCTGTTGCTGGTTTACCGACCATAAGCGATCAATAAAAATCAATATCTACTAATATTTAAAATTGTAATAGGCTCTCTGCCTGTCTGTTTGTACTCGTATCAATAGAGAACGGCTGGAATGATTTTAATACATTATACCCACTGATACCCAAAACGTTATCAATCATTATTATCAATCCATCAATCAATAAATATTATAAAACAAAGTCCCCTGCCGCGTCTGTCTATCTGTGCCGATTTCATCCGTAACTACTGAACGGATTTTGTTCCGGTTTTCACGATTAGATAGATTGATTCGCGAAGCAAGGTTTAGATGTATAATTGAAACTGGTCGGCCCGGCTTCGACTGGGGAAAAATATAGGGATAATCTCAGAAGATCGATTACTCTGTAACTACAGAACATATTTTCTTTCGGGTTTCACGATTAGATAGAAATAGATAATTGATTCACGAGGGAGGTTTAGTTTAGATGTATAATTATTGAAACTGGGTGAAAATCGGGGGTAATCTCAGAAGACCGATTTCAATTTTTTTTCACTATTCAATAGGTAATACTTTGCTTAATGTAATAATCTATATTGTTACAGATCACTCTGTATATAACCGGCAGGCAAGAGTTCTGAGAAACGGGGGGTCCGCTTACTGTAACAACTGGTAACTGCACGAACATTCTGGAAAACGCTAGAACGCGCTGTGCTTAAGCCACGCAGGTATATAAACAGCGAGTGTGTAGTGTTGAAACAGTCAGTGAATGGTGAGTCGTGCAACCAAAGCGGATCAGTGATATAAATATTAGTCAATCAACGGTCGAATCAGTCAGTACAGTAAAATAAATAGTGGAGTGGATAAAAATAAATAGTACTGAAGTAACTGAGTAAAGGACCGACATAAATAAACGTTAGAAATAAATCTGATAAAAATACAGTGATATAAATAAATCCGTGATATAAATTCACCTGATAAAATAAATATTAGTGTAGTCAGTTGTATATAGTTAAGTGTTAAATTACTTGTATTGATTGTTAGAACTGACTTTTGGTTGTTGTATTTATTATTGTTGTGTTTTTAATTATTGTAAATAAATATTTATTCCGCCAACTCAGAAAACAGTTTTGTAACAATAGCTATAATTTATTAATCTATATATTTATATAAAAAGAAATAAATCATAAAATCCATAGCACCCGGCCAAAGCCGGACCGGGTCGCTAGTCTACTAATATGTAAAGTATAAAGTATACTTTTTATTCAGCTACAAACCAGTTAAGATAAGGTTTCTGTAACAAACCGACATTAAGACAAGAGTATTATCTACCGGAAGTTACTTCTTGCACTCTTCATCTCAAATCCTTTCCCCTCGCCTAAAAACGGTTACAGATCTTCCGACGCTATTTTTAAAGCAAGAGGGTTAAGGTAAACTCTGAATGAAGGACCAAGAATTTTAGTACTGCAGATACTACAGGCGTTTTTTTTTGAAAAAAAGCACTGGCTATGTGTAAAAGGTTACGTAATTTTCAAAAAGTTGTACCTAAGTTTTCCAGGAAAATGTTTTCAATTTTTCGCCTGAAGGATCTGTATAGTGTGAAAAAACTGTAGGATCTGTACTGAATTTCTTGGTCCTTCATTTGGCGTTTACCCGAACCCTTTAGCTTTAAAAATAGCGTCGGGATAATTGTAACCGTTTGCCGCAATGCTAGTCCACACAGACTTTGTCTATGCATTCGATACTTGGGAAATTTGACTGTGGGCTCCGTCTATATTACAGAAGAGCGGCGTTAGACCAACATTCTCTGCGTTAGACGGGGTTCTGACTTCAATTTATGTAAAGCACGCCGATCAGTCAGCAGCAGGTAGGCGCATTATACATTTGTTTGTGTTGTACATAAGTACGGTCGTTTGTATGAATGAAGTCGTAAAACGCAGACGCGCTGTGCCTCCGGCCGTCACAAGTGTCAAAATATGAGATAAGAACACCTTCGTCTATTATATTACGTTCGGTTTGTGTTGTAGGTACATATTTTGTAAGTAATGTAACGCTTTACATATCTACAAAACAGATTATTTTTGACCATTCAGGTCATTCAGCAACATAAAATATACTATTAAAAAAGAATGTTGGGTCTGAGGATAGTAAATTTGAAATACCGTTATGTATAAGTACCTGACATTACATTGGTTTGTCTATTACATTTAGAACCCCTTATTGCCTGGTTGTAATCGAAAAATGGGAAAAGTTGAGCTGGGAGCACATAGCTGACTTTGTTGGGATACCATTCATTGCATAGTGTTACCAGAATTACCACGGTTTGTCTCTTACGCAAGCGATTAAACCCTGCAGTCAGGGTTATTTCTGATTGGTCGAATATCCCATCTTGATGTCATTTGTTATTATTATTATAGATTATAGACGCGTCGACAACTCAGGTCATTAGCGTCTTCAACACAACAATTAATAATCCGTTTGTGTATTAGAATCTGCCATAACCGGTATACACAAACCGACTGGTACGAACTCAGGCTCCTGGGAACGCCAATCTCCAAAGAACATTGGAATGAAATTGCGATAACAACTACATTCCAATGTTCCCCCTGGGGGATTTATGTCGTTTGACACACACACACCCACACCTAAACGAACGTAACAACTAACAATATTATTGAACTCTGTACTAATATGGATAGTTGATAGCGATTAAATAAAAAGTAAAAAAATAATTCATTTTATTGTAAAAAAGCGTGGGGTAGTATGAAAATACGATACAAAGCACCCCACGCTTTTTTACAATAAAATTAATTTTTTTTTACTTTTTAGTTCATTAAAGCGTGTTTTTTAGTTTTTTTAAATTATAATTTATTTTTGCTTTTTAGTCCTGGAGATTCTGGTCAGGATAATGGGACAAACTTATGGAATTATTGTATTGTAATCGGTCCTTAATAAGTGTGCAAAGTTTCAGTTCAATCTGAAGTTTTTTGCTTTTTTTTTAGTCCTGGAGATCCTGGTCAGGATAATGGGACAAACTTATGGAATTATTGTATTGTCATCGGTTCTTGATAAGTGTGCAAAATTTCAGTTCAATCTGAAGTTTTTTGCTTTTTTTTTTAGTCCTGGAGATCCTGGTCAGGATAATGGGACAAACTTATTGAATTATTGTATTATCATCGGTCCTTGATAAGTGTGCAAAGTTTCAGTTCAATCTGAAGTTTTTTGCCTTTTTTTTTAGTCCTGGAGATCCTGGTCAGGATAATGGGACAAACTTATTGAATTATTGTATTGTCGTCGGTCCTTGATAAGTCGACAACGTTTAAACTAAATCTGACCGTTCAAAGTTGGTCAAAATCAAGTTCAAAGAAGTCGGTTACAAACTGACAAGCAAGCAAGCAAGCAGCACTACAGGTGAAGCTAATATAAGCGTGTTAAAAATGAGTAAATATGTATGTGGAAAAAGTTCAAACACATATTCTTCAAGACAGACATTAATGTTCACAAAATCATATTGAAAACTTCAGGTAGGTAATGCTTGTAATCTAATTCTTTCTATAAAAGTCGATCAATATTTTAACATTTCAAAATAAAACTTAATTTAATATGTACTTATTATTTGAGATTTTCGGATGTTCAAAATTTATACAAAAACAGTGTTCTTGAGAAATTGGAATAGAAAAATAAATTTTAATTAAGTTATATTTTGAAATGTCAAAAAATTTATCGACTTTTAAAGAAAGAATTAGATTACAAGCCTTACCTGAAGTTAGTTTTCGATCTGATTTTGTGAATATTAATGCCTGTCTTGAAGAATATGTATTTGAACATTTTCCACATACAAATTTATCCATTTTTTAATCGCTATCAACTATCCATATATTAGTACAGAGTTCACGTGTCAGTTGTTACGTTCGTTTAGGTGTGTGTGTGTGTGTGTCAAACGACATCAAGATGGGGTATTCGACCAATCAGAAAGAACCCTGACTGCACGGCTTAGTCGCTTGTTCTCTTACTAACCCTCAGTTTCAATTAATCTGAGAACTGAAAAAAATTGACATGAGATGAAACTACCAGAGATTTTTGGGATGCCATTGTTTACATGGCGTTACCGCAATTTGTCTCTTGCAACCTTCAGTTATTCGGTTCTGCAAGAAAGAGTGGACTTGGGAACCGAGTTTGTTGAAATGCCATTTTTTACATGCGGTATTACAGGAACTGTTAATTTTGCTATTACAAACCCTCAATCTCCAAGTTTTAATCTGAGAACTGCAGGGTAAATCATTATTCAAATGAAATTATGGTTACACTTACATTACTGACAATAGGTGGCTCTGGAAAAGAAATAAGTCATATTGTATAATATATCATGTCCAACTTGTGTTCCACAGTATTTGCATAATGCGAAAAACTCCTTCCTTATTCTATTTGTTCAGTAAAAGTATATAAAAGAAATGCGCTGATATGAGAAAGCATCATGTGTGAAAAGGTGTAGGAGAGAATTATGTAGTAAAATAAAATGAAGAGCGAATGATATTTGAACATCATGCGTTAGAAAAAAACAAGACCTGTCGACTCCATAAAGGCTATTACACAATGCAAAAAACGCGGAATGACAAATTACATTAAAGAAAATGCGACGTAATAATGAAGAATCTAACAAATATTTAAAATAATACGTCTAAGGCTGAGGCTACATTGGCACCGTTTCCGACCAGATCAGATCAGATCCGTATTGTCGGATGTGAACAAACACCAGTAACCTTATTGAAGTGGCTACAGTTATCACTTCAGACCGCGCCAGAAGATGTCAGATTGCAACAGACACGTTCCGACCGTCGGACGATATCAAACATGTTTGATATTTTCGTCAGACTACGGCCGTACATTTGACAGTTTTCAACAAACAGTGTTGTGTATCGTACATTTATTCTAACTATTATTACCAGATTGTCTTAAAGCCATTTAAGACGTGTTTGAATATCAATTATATTGACTAATACTCGATTTCTTTCAGCTTTAAATCTAGATTTAAAAATGTCAGTTGTTTTCATTTAAATGGAGATCTCAATTTATTTGAAAACAAATAATATTTTTAAATCTAAATTTAAATTTTAAAGTAAGTCGTATCAGGTTCCGAAGACAAGAAACCTAGCATTAATCTGACAGCCAAAATAGGTACAACAAAACTGTAAAGGAAAATTTGTTTGTAATTTTCGATTTTTCACAAAATTCGTTTACGGATAAGTCTTTATAATTGATGTCAAGTAGAAATATCGCATTTTCGAAAAAACTGGTCTGCGTCTGTCTCTCTGAGTCTCTGTCTGTATGTTTGTTTGCTTATAACTCGAAAACTATAACGCATCAATTTCGATAAAATTATTATTAATCGTTATCTTAAAGCATAACTTAAAATTTAAAGTACAAATCATTATGTCTGATCATCAGGAAGCAGCAGAATCTTATTATGTATGAATCGAGAGTGAGCGAACCCATAGGCATAGTAGCAAATAAACTTGTAATCATGTTTGTTCTAATAGTCGCCATACAAAAACGACTGGAGAGATTTTTCCGAAACTAGAAATATAGGTACTTCATGCTTTATACAAAGGAATTCGAGTAGTTTATTCAAGTAAACTCTTCCAATATACTTATTCGCCATTTTAAAATAACCTCAAACAATTCGCTCCCGTAAACTTCCTCAGTGTATTAATTCACTCTTTGTAGAATGTACCTAAGTGGCTTCGAGTACTTTACTCCAGTAAACACTAAACTCTCCAAATATAATCTGTACTTTAGGTTGAGAGCAATGTATATATTATAGTGATGACAGTAAGCAGTAAATAACAGCACAGTGACAGGAAGAAAGTGAAAAGTTTGATCAAGGTGTAGAAACTGGGGGAGTTATGTACATAATGTTATGTGTATTCTACAAAAGACCAGTAAAAGGCGTGAAATACATCTGCTATAATATGACGGAGCTCATAGAATGTAGTAGACAGACATAAAATACTATACTTCTCACAGTTACGTAAGTACACATTATGAAATAAAAACGGGATAGTTCCAGTAGCGTGACTAAAGGATGGCTGGGCTAGCGAAATTCAAGGTGCCCCCATTTCCAAGAACTCATATCAGCCATCAGCAACTGTGTACAATAACTTTTAAGAGTACAAAAACTCCAAATCTTCATGGTTTCCGGGCTTGTAGGCCGTGGTCCGGTGGTATTTCTACCTGAAGTTTCGTCTACAACTGCGGTAGACATTCTCGTCTACCGCAGTTGTAGACGAAACGTCAGGTAGAAATACCACCGGACCACGGCCTACAAGCCCGGAAACCATGAAGATTTGGAACAATGCCGGCCGTGAAAGCTTGCACACTTGGATAGTACAAAAACTATTTATAATACAGAGGAAGGTGAGTACTATCTACACTTCGAAAGACATGTTTTAGACTCTTGAGGACTCACCTTAAAAATATACCAGGGACCCCAGCTTTGTAGTTACGACTGAATAGTTCTTGCTTTATGATAAATTAAAAAAAACACACACACTATGTGGTTAATCTTTAAGTGATCGTCACTTTTAATTGCTCACTAATCACTGAGCATCCATAACTATACAGGGGATTAAAAAACAGTGTTCGGAATTTTTAAGGGCGTATAGTATAGACCAAAATAAGTGAAAAAAAGCCTAATATATACATAGGTTCGCAAACTAACCGTTTCAAAGATATGAGCTATTTTCAGAAATGTACTATCTAAGAAAATAAGAAAACAGTATGTGGTATTAAATTTACGCATTTTATTTAAGCCATTTTACAATAGGTGTTCTACATGTCCCCCTTCCATCTAAACACATGATTCACGTCTTCTTATAAACGAGTTTCGCACCTTTTCAAAAATTCCCGGTTTTACTTGAATTATCTCACAGGCATGTTCTATTCGCTCTTGTAAGTGCGCTACATTATTAATTGGAGTAGAATAAACTAAACTCTTTAAATATCACCAAGCAAAGAAGTCCAAGGGCGTTACGTCAAGAGACCTGTGAGACCATGACACTTTGCCTCCTCGTCCTATCCATCTTCTATTGTACCTTTGATTTAAGTGCTCCCTAACCATAACAGAAAAACGCATGTGTAGTAACTTGTTTTTTTATAAAGCTCATATCTTTGAAACGGTTAGTTTGTGGACCCATGTTTATTAGATTTTTTTCACTTATTTTGGCCTATATACCTACCATAGCCCTTAAAATTTCCGAACACTTTTTTTAATAATAAAAAGTGGTGGAACCTTTGGTGTAAAGATACGAAATGTTATAATTACCACAAAACACCAAACCATAACAAACACTCTCGACGTACGTTTCGCCAACCAAGTTGGCATCACCCAGGAGATTAAGAGTTTTAATCATCTCCTGATGATGCCAACTTGGTTGGCGAAACGTACGTCGAGAGTGTTTGTTATGGTTTGGTGTTTTGTGGTAATTATAACTTTTTTAACACCCTGTATAAGATATACAGAAGCTAAATCTGAAAAGAACACGCTGGTTTCATAGATAATAAAAAAAACCTCGACACCGCGGCCTTTTCCAGTTCAGGTATCATGCAAAATACAAAAAAAAAGAAAAAGAATTCGCAATGGAACGAAATTACAGAGTTACTATTTTATAGGTATATTGGCAGGCCCGGATTTAGAAATTTGCCACCCCTAGGCGGTTGCGAAAATTGACGCCCCCCACCCCCCTCAAAACTTCTTCAATGGTGGAATAAGTTTGGTACGAAAAGTTTTTCAATAAATAAAATGCACATTTCTGTGAGCAAATATTTTATTTTATTATGGTCAGTATCCTTATAATCATGAAGTATATGATATCATTCAACAATTACCATTATGTATGCGATTGTTTTTTGTAGAGATATTATCGCTTATTAGTTAAAATTTTTACGTCTCGATTTTCGGATGGCAAACTCATCGATAATGGAATCAAAATCTAAAGACATGAGCAAATCTGACTCTATAGTTAACAATTCCCATTTCCCACGAATATAACAAGTTTTCAAAGTTTCCGTCAAAATTTGCCGCCCTTCAATTTTTGCCGCCCTAGGCAACTGCCTACTCTGTCTGCATGGTAAATCCGGGCCTGTATATTGGTAATGATTATCATTTACTTATGACTTCAAAATAGCGTTAATGTCGGTTTTGACAGAAACCTTATCTTAACTTGATCGTATCTGGACAAAGAAGTACCAACAATTTTAATTAAAATTCTTCTGTGGTACTAGGACGACACAGAAAATTTTGGAAACACGTTTTCCCGTCTAGGTGTAATACAATATAATATTATATTTAAAAGATGGTACGAAAACGAAATTGCAGAAATATTTTTCGTTGTTATTTTATACACAAATTATTGATTTTATAATACAAGTCAAAATATTTTATTCAAGTTATGTACACTTGTGTTAACACAGCATTATTGAATGTTTCGCCTAGATACCGGGACTCGAGTGTTCAAAGTCGAGTAGTGCATTATTATAGGTTGATATAACACAGTGCAGGCAGTGCAGTAATCTCCAGTGGAGTGCACTCACCTTGCACGAGCTTACACTATACATAGCTGATTTGGCATTCGGAGGTAATTGACATATCGGCACGTTCCTCAAGGACGGTTACTGCAGGCTGCCTAGCCAACCAGAGTCTGGACTGTTGAAGATGCAACCACTATCTTTGTATATCGTGCATGTATGTACATTGTGACCTTGTTAATCCGGATTAATTAAGAGTGTAGAGCATCCTCATCCCCTCTTTCTACTTGAAACGTCCAACAAGCTGCTAATCGCGTTTTTTAAGGTTTTGTTAAAGTCTCAAACGAACGATAATCGTTTGACATAGTAAAGGGAAAAAATAAAAAATTACACCCAATCCGGGGTAGCCCTATGTTGAGTAGCCAAGACATTCGAAGGTATGTAAGACAAAGTTTATTCGAGTCTTGCGTTTTTGAAGGCCGGTACATGCGCTACATGGTGTACGGATATTCAGGGTTGGCGCCTTCAATTAGGAAGTTTCCCTTTTTTATTTTTTTGGTCTAAATCATAGTTCTAAAAATTATAAAATTAATGGCAGAAGAATTTTTGAAATATCTTTAAAAACAACAAAGTTATGCTACTTCAAAGTTTGAATTGACAATTCTCCAAGAAATTCCGTTTTCAGTCCGGGTGACGTCACGCGGCACGATATTTTTAAAAGTTATTTTCAGTTTGTATGTGTGGTAATTTAACATGGTAACTTCCGATAAATCTCTTTCTATAAACTCGTAAATTGTTATGGAAACACTAAAAACAAACTAGTTGATGACGGAAAATATTGACATATTTAAATTTTTGACAGTTAATTTTAATTTAATATAAATAGAAAAGTCTGTATTACAACAAAATAGTTACTAAGTAACTTAGGTTCTAATTACTCACAAAGCTAATAGACCAAGAGGCGGGCGTTAATATATGAAGCTCATTTGTGACAGGATGAAATTTTCAGGGAAGGTAGTATTAATTATGACAAAGAAAAAGCGCTAGGGTTGCCTACTCAAATCCTGGTGCGACGGCCGGGATAAGCCACTTCCGGTGCAAAATGTCAATTTTTATATGTATATGTATATATGTATAAATTCAAACAGCTCAAAATTACAAAGTGGCCCTTTGTCCAGCATGGTAACCATAGTTTTTAAGAAAATGACATTTCGAAAATTATAAATTGTTAATAACTGCTCAAAATTGGATAAAATATAATAGTTAAATCCTGTATCACGGAAAAGAAAAGTTATACATATGTAAAGTAGTATCAGTATATGCAAAAATTTAAATTTTTGATGTGAAACATCTTTAGGTACGGGTGTAAAGTCGTTTAAATGGAACATCGCCAAATGTCATTTGTTATTGCATTTTGAAACTACGTGGTCAATAATTATAGTTTTTTTACTAACATTATCAGCGGTAATGTGTCATGCATCGTTTTTTTTTTTTTTTATTAAAAAAACAGATAGATTATTATGTATTGTTTTTTTTCTTATTGAAAAATTATTAATGTGATATTTTTTAGCACCTTACCTATATTAAAAATGTTAAAAATTCAATTTTCAACAAAAAATATCTCGCATTATTTTCTAATTTAACTAGCATAAAGAGATACCTTTATTAAAAAAATATATATAATTTTTATTTCATGATTTTCTTGACTTTTTTTCAAAGCAACTACCTTAAACTACGTTTTGTTTAAAAATGTTTACATAATATAATTGTAAAAAAAAAAAATAAATATTTTAATAGCACGTTAATATAAGTATGCTTAGAATAAGTAATTTAATAATAATTCATAAAATGTTATTGCCTTTGTTCGGAACATTTTTGAATAGTTTAATGTATAGTAAACTATATTGAAACTCATGTCGATCACTCACGTATGTAATATAATAAAATTAAAAAACCGGTTGATTTGTGAATCAGAATTGTCAATCATTGGCAATGTTTGCCTTCTTCAGGCCTAAAATTACATAATTCTAATAATGTAATTTTAGGCTTGAAGAAGGCAACAAAATAGTTGCTGAAAAGTTGCCATAATAAAGATTGACAATTCTGACTCACAAATCAATCGGTTTTTTCTTTTATTATAGTAAATTATTATTATTTTCCATTTTTTCATTATAGTTATTTTGGTTTTATATTCGCTTAGTTAACTTTATACCTGCGTCTGATTAAGTTGAATTTCAAGAAAAAATATTAATCGAGGTTCAGTAAAGTCAAATGCTTCAATTAGTTTTTAGTGTCAAACCAAATTTAAAATCACAAACAAAAATCAACCTTTTTTCTCTTTTCGAAACAAACTCCAAACCACCTTTTTTAAAACTTTTATTACAGGTTACTACGACCTTCAAGTAAGTAATTTATACTAATTTATATAAGAGGTGCACGTTGAATTACGTTGAAAAATAAAAATAAGAAATTGCTACCCTAAAATACATAAATTCTTGGGAAAATTGTCAATACCAGATTCAGGCAATTCCTGCGTAATTATACGGATATGAGTTAGAAACCAAATGCGTTGAAAACATAAAGTTATAAATAACTAGACATACGTATGAATGTTTGCCAAACACAAGGCCGATAACTCATTTCAGAACGGTTACAATATATAAGTATACATATATACATAATGTTATTTAACAGCTTAAAAAATGTCAAAAAAACAAATATAATTTATAAGTTTTCAATGTGTTACCCAAAATTTCCTTAGGCAACCCTATGTATTTCAATACAGCTCTTCGAGATCTACAATATGGCGTCAATTGTATGCTGTCATATAATGACGAAAGATAATTATGAGCTAATGAAATATGTGTATTTTGCACCGGAAGTGAGCTCCTCCCGGCCTTCGCACCAGGATTTGACGAGGCAACCCTAGCACTTATTCTTTGTCATACTAGATTCTACCTTCCCTGAAAATTTCATCCTGTCACAAATGAGCTATATAAATTTACGCCTAGCTCTCGACCTATAAAAAACAGCAAACTTGTACCGCGTGACGTCATATTCAAAAATCAGTTTCGTTTGCGACCCCACGTACAAGAAATTGAATATCTCCGTTGTAATTAAAGATATCAAAATAATTCTTTCAGAATTTTTAAAGTTATCTTTATTATAATGACGTGACAGTATCATAATTAGTATTTTCGTCCAATGGAAACTTCCTAATTTCACATCAACTAAAAATAATGCAAACTTTTAAGTAAGCGCCTTCTAGAACAATTTATTGGAACAGAGCTCTCTCTTTTAGTATTTTTTGCTGCAATCAGTTAGCAAGTTAAGTAGTAATTCCTCTTATTATTAGCGCGGTAATATTCTTTTTTCATTATCTCCATCATTACTTACGCCACGCTTTTTTCATATCCGATCGAAATCACTCTTACCTACCGCATCTATACAGAAATTTCACTTTAAAAATTTCGAAGTTTCGAACGATATGAGTAAAATAAACTACGAAAGAATAAAATATTTTATCATTCCAACTCAACAAGTGGGGATGGAAAACAGTAGATACTAAACAGTTTCAGCCTTGAAGCAATAATAATTGTGACTACTTTTTTTACATATTGGGGGTGTTCCGCATCCCTTCCATACCGCTATCTAGCAAAATCCTCAGGGCACTTTAATATGCCTCCCTCAACATCTTCACAAAAATAAAGCTTTGAATAAATAATTACTGAAAATTGTCACCAGTTTTAGTCTATAAATTTAGGTCAAAAATCACTTTTCAAAATTTCGCAATAATTTCCCCACTTGAAGTTCCCGAAATGTAAACAACAAATAAACAACTATTTTATGTATCTTGATAACGAACACAAAAAACACTGAATGTAAATTACAGTAACACCTTTTATTAACTCATGTTTTGCACATCATCACTAAGGTACGCAGGATTGCCAGATAAGTTCGTTAAAAATACCGGGCATCGTATCCGTAATGAAAAGGGGTGTGAAGTAAGGGAGGAGGTCTGGTTTATCTCCATTAAACTACACATTGAAACATTATCTCGAAAGAATAGTAATTACCATTCCAACTCCACAAGTGGGCAGTGCCGGATTTCCACCTATAGGCCCACAAGGCCCCGGCCTAGTGGCCCAGCCATCCTAGAGGCCCCAGTTGTGGAACCTTCATATAAGCTTAAAAGCTTGGCTTGCCTTATCAAAAAGCTTTATCGAAAATATTATTTACGGATAGGACTAATAATTTCTTGGTTAATTATAATAATACCCTAAACTACCTTACAGATCTTTTGTATTTTGATTAGATTAATTAAAGTCGATTAAAAATTATATATTCTGTACTAGTGCATTTAATTCGCTAAATTTCCAAAATGGCTTCGAGATGGGAGGGTCCCAAATGACAAGTGCCTAAGGGCCTGGGTCTTTAAGTCCGGCACTGCAAGTGGGGAATGGTACTAATTTAGGTCAAAATTCACTTTTTAAAATTTTACAATAGTTTTTTGTTTTGAGATCCCCCGAATCCAAAATCTTTTAATTTTGATGTTTTTAAGCAATATGCCGTAAAGATTACTACTTTTGACAGCTCTTTTTTCATGCATTTTTTCCGTTATATTTCCCACATTTGATAATTTGTCCGGTTTTGAGAATCCGTTCTCCTTCAACGAAATTCCTTTGTTTAGGATTTGTACCGGCCCAATCACAAACTGCACTTATATTTATCATTTCCTATCACTTTGCAAATCACAAAATGACATGCAAAAATATACCCCGTATATGAAATTTTTCTCGATCTTCGCCATGTTTTTAAGCTCCAACCATCTGACGGATCCCAGTAGTCCGGGTCTCTTTTTATTTTTCACTCGGATAAGAATTCTATTCCCGGACTGTGAATACCGGACATCTGGCAACCCTGCCAATACGTTGATAAATTGCCTCCAAACAAAGAATAAATAATTTTAATAACCACCAGTGTAGCGAGTTTGAAAAAAGTCTTTTTAAGCGTCTTGGCTGAGCACACTCGACAATTCAATGAACATAAAAACAAAACAGTCAATGTTTTCGTAAAATTCTGCATAATATAGGTAATATAATTTACATTATGGCGTATAAAATGATGCACTTGTGAAGGTTAAAGTAGTTTATAGGTATGTATAATTACTTACAGGTAATCCTCTACTTGCGTAAATACGCCAGACTTTTAATTCACCCTTAGAACAGGTTAAAAGTAAGTCTTTTTACTTGTTCTGAGAGTCATAAATTTATAGGCTTGTTAATTATGGTTTCTTGACTCTAAAATTCAAACAAACTGTTCTATTATCAACGGTTACCGAGTTATCGATAAATTAATTTATTTTTTATGAAGTAGTCGAACGCCAAAAACGAATGCTAGATTGGACGAGATGGACGAATTGTGTGGCCACCTCGTTCTCTAAATATCACTCTAGTGGACTACTACTTCTGGGGTATCATAAAAGAAAAAGTGTATGCGACGGAAGTTAAAAATCGCTACCTCATTAAATTGTGTTACAGAAGTAGCCGAAATCACACGAAGCAATCCAGAACAGATGTAACTAATGTTAGGAGTTCCACAATTCGCCGTTGTGAAATGTGTATACTAGAACAAGGGAATCATTTTGAACAATTACTCTATAAGGTCCGTGGCATTTTAAAAGTGTTAATGTAAGTTAATTTATAAATCTAATAAAATAATTAATGAATTTATCCATAATTATGTAACCGTTGATAATAGTGTAACAAAACTGTATGGTAATTTAGGTAAAAATCTTTATTTTATTTAAATGCAGGACAACGGTACATTAACGAACTAACACTACTCTTAACAATAAATTATTGTTTATTAACAAAATAAAATATAGTTACTTCTTACCACAACAGTTTTATTGATGGCTGTACATTTCGAAAGCTAAGCTTTCATCTTCAGCGAACACTACATGAATGAAATAATACATAACAGGTATTTTCCATCAATAAAACTGTTGTGGTAAGAAGTAACTATATTTTATTTTGTTTTTATTCCAACCACAGTGCTCATATATATTTTTATTGTTTATCAATTTGGCCATTTATATTCATTGTTATTTATAACTGTTTTTGTCACTGCTATAAATAACTGTTATTGGTCACTTATTTATCACAGTTATTCGTCACTATTATTTATTTATCACTGTTCGCCGATCCACTCTCGCAAATGTTCCAGAAAAGACTGACCCCCTCAATAATCGATCCACCCATATATATAGCCTTCTAAACCCACCCTCAATCAAGGATGCCGCTTTCCTCATTATTGACACGTTAGAATATTCCATTGATCCAAGGGTGCGCGATCGAACATTCCAGAATGTTGGTTGATTTCAAACGGTGCGCTTCGATCCGTTACAATAGGATATAAGTTTATTGAGATTTTAGATTCAAAAAAAAAAAATAATTAACAAGCCCATAAATTTATTACTATACCTTTTTGGAGTTGGACATCCTGTATATGCACAATATATTATGTATGTACTTAGACTGTGAGTATTTACAATCTGTACGTGAATAAAGACAGCGGCGGTCTGGCGTTATTGCACCTCTGGGAAATACGTACACACACATACACCCACAAAACATAAACATCACCGGCGCCCCGAAAGAAACGTCAGTCAGGAATTATTTAGATAAACCGCCGCCGTGTATCGTACCATATGGTCCTCATGTTGCATGCAAATTATGTCTAATAGACACCGGCGGAATCATCCTCCACTCGGAAAAAGTCATTCCATTATAATATACTGCAGTTTCTCCACATGTTTATTTGTACAAACAACCGAAAGAGGGGTGAGACCACTAAACAAGTATTCTGAAAGTACTAGGAATAATTTTTTTAACTCCGAACTGGCAACACTGTAAGAACGGCATTGTCGATGGCACTATGCGTTTCAATTTGATACTTTGAACATGCATTTTTTTCAAAACTGTAAAACGCTTGCATGAGCAAATCGAAAACCACGATGAGGAAGTCACATTGTGACGCGTTCAGGGAATTTTGAGGCTGAGAAAAAATTAGGATGTAGACAAAAATGATCAAGAAAAGTCAAAATAATCGTCTTGACTCGGTTTTCGATTTGATAATGCGAGTTTTCTTCGATTTTGGACGAAACTTGACATACAGTTAGTATAGGTACCTAATAACAATGATATAAAATCAAATGTGTTCATTTAATGTTGAGAAAGGGTCGGCGCTACCAACCGATAATGATGCAGTTTTTATAGTGTTACTTGGTCCAGGAGGGAGCTAAAAATCAATCTTAATACTTTTATGGGAGACATCCTACTTTTAGGGTCGATTTAATGTAGGAACTAACTATATATCGTATTAGAATTAATTAGGAGTGATTTTTTAGGGTTCCGTGTAAACGGATATTGAAGCTAAAACGTTCGATCAAGCATATGTTATACCTATGCCATACTTCAAAATGTTAAAAATATTAATATATTAATAGTAGTATGTCTAGATACGTAATGGGGCATATTACGGCGAGTAATGACAGTATGTAAAAATGAGCGATAGCGAGTTTTTACAATCACACGAGCCGTAATACCATTCCGTACGAGACATATATGGTATTTTTTGCCATATCCACTACAAAATATCTACTTTTCATGTCATTTTCAAAAAATGCTGACAGTTCATTTGCGTCGCCATCTTTCCTTCCACAGTGTGCCGCGATGTATCTGCAAGTAAGTATTGACAGGCGTACGCAGGCGTATAGAGCGAATAAACAGAAGATGCTATCGCAACCATTATTTTCTGCACTAGTGCGGAAAATAAAACATTTTCCGCACATCTGCCTGTTAAATGACTCAATAAAGGCAGCTATACATACATCGAAAGTAGCTATTTTGTAGTGGGTATGGCAAAAAAAATATTATGGAGTAAGTATACAGATAAATTCATAAAAAATGAAAGGAAAGCTTGACGTTTCCACTAGACGTCTAATTCCAGACATATCTGTAATTTGACGAGGGTTCCGTTATTTTACAACATATCTTTTGAAATAAGATCATATCAATATTATAGTACCTAGTACCTACCGACAGTGACACAATATTGTATATAGGTACACAGACGGACAGTTATCTAGACTTGGTGTTGGTGCTGATGACAGTCAAAGAACAGACGATCAGATTTCATTGTAAAACCACACAAAAAGCAGACTTTCAGACATAAGCATATATTTTGTGGCAAAAGAGATGTACGTAGATATACTCTAGTGCTCGAGCACCTATGAATTTTCTCTGACTTCTAAATGCATTTTTAAGGCTATATCAACAGTTAGGGTTATTTGGGTCTAACACCAATTCATATTTATACTTTTCAATTTTCATCACCTTCAGTGAATGAAAGTTATGTAATCGTGCAAAAAATCGAAATTCAGATTTTGATCAATCCTGACTATTTAGGACTCTAAAAAACATTTTTCGATAGATTTTTTCGATCTGTACGGTCTGTCCATCGTCGGCGTTGGCGGTGTGCAGATTTCATCGATGTGCGAGATCTTCTTAACTATACGAAACCGATAAAGTTCAAATTTATAGAACACCTTTCTGCCATGCCTACAATGTAAATGCGTAAATAAAAATTTTGAATTTTGAGCCCGAAAGGGCGTTATTTTCAATAAACCCTATTTTTCGAAGAGAAGTGGGCTTAAAATGCATTTTAGAGGAAAAATTAAAAGAATAAAAAATATTTGTCATCTTTACATTTAGTTATTTTTTTAATAATAAAAATCCAAATAATACTTTTATTAGTACTTGGATTGGAACCTGGGAACTTGTAATAGAGGAGCCATGGAAGCACCATATAAACAACGAATGGACAGTCAAAAATCCATATTCGCAAACATTTTTTCATTTTCCAGGGGATAAGGGCATCGCTTTCTGATCGATCACTTTTATATTTATTGACAGAATAAGCTATTACCTACTTATTAACTTCCCACTGGAAGTTATTGTAATGGGTCCGAAAATCGAAATCAAAAAGGAAAAAAAATTTTTATGTTTCAAGGTCACTACACTATTTTTACACTACTTTTAGAAAGATGTCTGTGTGTGTGTGTGTGTGTGTGTGTACGTACGTATGTGTCCATTTCTTTCAAAGACGAAATCTCGAGAATGAAAAATGATATCGACTACGTTAGGGTGCCAATCGACGCGTATTAACGTAAATATGATCTGAAAGAAATTTTTTTAAAATCGGTTCAGCCGTTCTTTTTTCTTAACCAAATAACCTCCAAAAAAGTAGATTTTACACAATATCTCGCGAATAAAAAATTATATCGACTTCGTAAGGGTGTCAATCGAGGCGTGTTAACGTCATTTTGATCCGACATAAATTTTATAAAAATCGGTTCAGCCGTTTTTTTTTTTTTTTTAATTATTGATGTTTTAATGATTAAAATGATTACTTTTCTGTGTAATATCTAATTTAATTATTATTATTAAATATTTATTAAACTGGGAAGTTCGTCGTGTGGACCTCAAGGGTCGCACTTTAGTCCTAATAAACGACCCACCTCACGGCTTGTTATTGTTTGTAATAATAATTAATGTTATATGTATTATTTTAAATCTTATATTTCTTTAATTCTTATTTTATCGATAATGGGTATATAATAATAATTACAATATGACAGGAGCGAAGAGAAATTAGAAAATATTATTTTGCAAGTAAATTATACACCAAACAATATAATATATCTAACTTACCTGCAAATTACTATTTTCTGCAAGTAAAATACGCAACTAGGGATTTAAAACAATAATATAGATACATATAATAATTTTCTTAAAACACCTTATTTGAAGTTATTACTAAGAGAAACGAAATACAAGACAAAAGAATAACAATATTTATTTGCTAAATTCTTTAATGATCTTCAGAACTCAAAAAGTACTAGTAGCAAGTTCTTTTTAAAGACATAATGATCGGTTGAGAAGGCGAGCACAAGGACCTACTTATTAATTAATTATCAAATTATTGAGAATCAAATTGATTGATAATTTTTATTTTGATCACAAAAAAAGTGAGCCGTCGTGGGACGCCTGGCAGATGTGAAACATTTTCATAACTCTCCCCCTGCGAAGACAATTAGTGAAAGAATTTTTAGAATCGGTTCAGTAGTTCCAGAGATAAGAATTTATGATTTACACCCCTCCCCCGCGAAGATAATTAGTTAAAGAATTTTTAGAAACGGTTCAGTAGTTCCAGAGATAAGAATCTATGGTTTATAACCCCCTCCGCGATAAATTCTCCCCCTGCGAAGATAATTAGTGGAAGAATTTCTAGAATCGGTTGAGTAGTTCCAGAGATAAGAAAATATGATTTATACCTCCCCCCCCGCGCGAGAAACTCTCTCCCTGTGCAAGTATTGAAACAGCAATACACAGATATTTACACACACATACTAACATAGCGACTGTGTAACAGTATAGTGCGGGAAGACGCGACGTAACTACGTGCGTTCTGAACGACGTTCCATTCAAACGATTTTACATCCGCGTGCCTGAAGATGTTTCACATCAATAAAATTACATAATATAATAACATAGCGATTGTGTAACAGTATAGTGCGGGAAGACGCGACGTAACTACGTGCGTTCTGAACGACGTTCCATTCAAACGATTTTACATCCGCGTGCCTGAAGATGTTTCACATCAATAAAATTACATAATATAATAACATAGCGATTGTGTAACAGTACAGTGCGGGAAGACGCGACGTAACTACGTGCGTTCTGAACGACGTTCCATTCAAACGATTTTACATCCGCGTGCCTGAAGATGTTTCACATCAATAAAATTACATAATATAATAACATAGCGACTGTGTAACAGTGTAGTGCGGGAAGACGCGACGTAACTACGTGCGTTCTGAACGACGTTCCATTTAAACGTTTTACTCGTGCCTAAAGATGTTTCACATCAAACAATTTGCCTGTCTAAATTTAATTAAAAATTATACTCTGTAAATTAATTCGTGGCATTTACAACTTACTCTTCGAAATGTTTATTTACCTTTAAATTACAGTTTGCACTTTCTACACCCTAAAGCCATTAGGCTTCGTGTTTAAAACTGTATTTTGCGACTACCTGTTTACAACTGCGCTACTGCCTAAGCCTATTAAATAATTATATAAGTACAAGTTTGTAACGCTCAACCCTTAAAAACTTTTACTTACGTAAATTATATGTACTGTAATATTATATACGTATATACAGTGCGTCACACGGCAAGGTATACAATATGTAAACCTCGCCGTGAGACGCATTGTATACGTATATTTAATACGTATATCATACATATGTGTACTATACAAACGATATACGTACTAAATTTTAACATTGAATTCTCATAAGAACAAACTTAGTTTATAGTTCCCAAGTTGGCTTTGAAAGGCATATTTTCTGGCAACATAATAGTTTGTAAAGAAAAAGAGGACATGAAGGATATATAATTATATCACTTTTAATACGTTGTTCTTGACACTGCATACAACATTTGAACTAATTTAGATATATATTTAGATATATATTTTATTTCTGGTTTTTGGTAAAATTTCGTATTTGACAGCCTGTGTTCTAATTGGGTTTTTAAACGAATTTTTTTTTTTACTTAAATGGAAGGACCACATCAAGTTTTATAGCAAAACTGTTTTTATTTAATTTTTTTGCTTACTAATTAAAAAGTTATATTTAAATAAAAATTAATTTTTAAACTCAGTTCCGATAACGCGCCGAAAGAATCCGAACGCGTGTGACGTCATTATGTTATCTATGGTCTTTGTATCCATGGTTACCAAGTTAAAAAATTATTATTTTTGATAGTATGTGTAATACATATACACAAATACCAACAAATGCAGACACATTTTAACATAACGACGTCACAAACATTCCTGGCGCGTTTTGAAGTCACGTGATATTTTTTAAATTTTTATACATTTTAATTAATTTTTAGTAATTTATCTATAGCTTTAAAAAAAATTTTCTTTTCGATTTTCAATATTATTTATGTTAAATTATTAGAAAAAATTAAAAAATTAATAATTTTTTTTAAACTTAAATACCTAATTTAAAATAAACACAGTAATGTATTGTTGTCACTTGTCAGAAATGTTATTACGTATAACCATTGGATTAAGTAATCCAAAGATCGACAAGCTTATGACCTATTACGTGGAAGGAATGTTCAGTTCCATTTTTTTTATTTATAAAAACCAGCATATTTTGATAATTTTTTATTTTACTGCAAAGTAATTCCGTACTAAAATGGTAAAAAACGGAACCCTTATGGTGACCGAACTCTTTTTGTACAAGATACAAAAATTGAAAAAATATTAATTCTATCGTTTCTCTATGTTCAGACGCGATCTCTTATTTTTTGAAAAATATTTAGTTAATCCAGTCCCTATATGAACATAAAAAATAACGAGTCATAATCATAATATTCAAAGATAATTCCAAAGCTACACATTCGCGATTTGCACCCATAGTTCAGGCAAATACGACAAAAAGTTGCCCGAACCCGGACATTTGAAACCTCAAGCTAAAAATTGGTGGAAATGTCAAAGAATAGTGTTCTGATTGATATTCCAAACTTCCCAAAAAATCCCTCTGGGGGAAAATCCGCCATCTTGAAAAAACCACGGAAATTTACCACCTTTATTACTATTTTCGAAATATCTCAGAAACGGTCGACTTAAGCAATTCTTCACTATGTAATGTTTTAAAGAGGATAATATTTCCTACAATTTTCATTCCCACAACTTTTCTGTGGTACTAATGGTAAGCGCGCTACAGCTTCTTGAAAATCACGCACTTTTTGTAACCTTGGTAACCAATTGTTATAATGTTAAGTCCTTTTCAATAGCTTTATTTATTGTGTTCTTTTATTAAGGGTTGTCCATACCTAAACCTAATATTTTCGTATTAAAATATTAGGTTTAGGTATGGAGAATGCTTAATAAAAGTGTTAGTAAATATCCTAAAGAATACAATTCCAGCAAAAAAATAACCTCGTTGTATTTAACAATCAAAAGTTACACGTGATTGAAGTTAGGTAAAAGAAGTACATTATTTTGAACACCCTGTATAATAAATTCATTTTTTTAGGACAGACATTGATTTGTCCGTCTACTATCTAGTGATGCTCAAAATTCCAGTTTGATAAAGGTTTCTGTTTTGACTATGTCGAATTTTAGGTAGTCTGCATGTGTCAAAAATTTCTAAAAAACTTGAATAACTCAAAAATTACTGAATTTTCGAGCATAGCTTCCCTTACAATTTCTATTCACATTTAGGTGCAGAATTGAAAAAACAAATGAAAACAGCGTGCTAGGTTAAAAAAAACATAACTTTGATCTGCCACGCTTAAATGGGACAGGCTGTATAGTTGAAAATATTTTTACGTTATACACCATTAAAATTTATACAACTTTTATATTTAAACAAAATCAATATATCGGCCGACAACGCAAATCTTGGACACCCTGTATAACTAATATATTATGTAATAATATATTAAGCAGATAAAAATTGAACTCGTCTACAACAAAAACTTGATAGAAAAATTGTGCATTTCACGACAAAAACAGTCAAAGAATTCTCAACACTTCCGAAGAAATCCCAAGATTTCCGAAGAATTCCCAACATTTCAATGTACAAGAACAAACGAAAATGACGTATAAACAAAAATAAAAACAGGAGCGAAACGTCCATCCAGAACCGCTCACAGAATTCACACTAGCGGCTAGCGCTATGCCTCCGCCTGCCAGGTCACATTGTTACCTGAGAACATGGAATAAGTAATAATTTATGCAAGCTTTATATATTATGCACGCGCAAGATATGAAGTGCAATGCAAAAGCAAACTTTAAAGTCGGTACAGTGGCGTAGCTACGTTCATTTTTAATGACTGTCGTCTGTCATGTCTTTTAAGGTTCACATTTTTAGGGTTCCCTACCTCAAACGGAGAAAGCGGATTCCTCATAGAATAATTCGTATGTCTGTCATAGACGCTGATGACCTCAGCTGTTGAGCGTCTATAATCTACAATCTCTCTTGTTTGTCTGTCTCAATAATTAAACAAAGATATCATGTTGAAAGACTTAGAAAGACTAGCCTGCATATAAAAATATTTGATTGTAAATTTCTATTAAAATTACAGAAAAAAAAATGTGGAACAGATTCCAATATTTCCATATCATAGTAGAGGTGGAAAGAAAAAGATAAATAAGCAAATTAACAGTGCAAGTTTCAAGACAAATCACTTAACGCTTTATCTCAAACAATGTTTAATTACTTTTAAATTTAATAATTTTTATTGTTTAACTTGGGAAGTTTTCAAGGTATCGATATCAGAAAATAAAATTTAAAAAAAAACTAAAACCCGACTATTTAAAAGAAGTAAGCAAGCTTCCATAACATGAAAGTTAGTTTATAGTTACGTTATTGTACATTATAGACGTTCGATAACTATTGTAATTAGCGTCTAATCCAATATAAAAAGTAGTCGGGCAAAAAGATATTACGTACCTGAAGTTTAAGTATGCTAGCAATGAGATGATTCTAAAAAAATATCTTTTTGCCCGACTATTTTTCAATTTTCATATTGGATTAGACGCTAATGACCATAGTTATCGAACGTCTATAATGTACAATAAATAACTATAACTAACTTTCATATTGGAAGCTTGTTTACTTCTTTTAGGTTTTTTTAACAAAAAACCTCCTTCAAAAAGCCACTAAAAAGAGGAAAATAATAAAACTTTGAGATCTGCGCCAATTAAAAAAAATATGAATACGGTTAAAAAGTATCAATTTTAATATCTTCTTTTTAGCCGACTTCTGCATATCTTATTAAATTGGCTCAGACCTCAAAGTTTTATTATTTTCCTCTTTTTAGTAGCTTTTTGAAGGTTTTTTTTTTGTTAAAGTTTTTTATTTTTTACTTTTTAGTGGCTTTACAATACCTACGTAGTTTAGTCGCTTACCAACAGATTCACTTCTACAAACTTAACTGACTTCTTTCGCTGTGTGATGTGTCAAAAAGTCGCCGATACTCACTTTTATTAAAATCAGCCGAACTATTGTACGGATTTAAGAAAAATTTATTTGGGACCAACTTCGAGGTAAACCCTATCCAATAAAACAAGAATCATCAAAATCGGACTACCCTGTAAAAAGTTATGCGTCATACATAAAAAAAGGAAAAAAACAAGCCGTGAGGTGGGTCGTTTATTAGGACTAAAGTGCGACCCTTGAGGTCCACACGACGAACTTCCCAGTTTGATAAATATTTAATAATAATAATTAAATTAGATATTACACAGAAAAGTAATCATTTTAATCATTAAAACATCAATAATTAAAAAAAAAAAAAAAAAAAAAAAAAAAAAAAACGGCTGAACCGATTTTTATAAAATTTATGTCGGATCAAAATGACGTTAACACGCCTCGATTGACACCCTTACGAAGTCGATATAATTTTTTATTCGCGAGATATTGTGTAAAATCTACTTTTTTGGAGGTTATTTGGTTAAGAAAAAAGAACGGCTGAACCGATTTTAAAAAAATTCCTTTCAGATCATATTTACGTTAATACGCGTCGATTGGCACCCCAACGTAGTCGATATCATTTTTCGTTCTCGAGATTTCGTCTTAGAAAGAAATGGACACATACATACGTACACACACACACACACACAGACATCTTTCTAAAAGTAGTGTAAAAATAGTGTAGTGACCTTGAAACATAAAAATTTTTTTTCCTTTTTGATTTCGATTTTCGGACCCATTACAATAACTTCCAATGGGAAGTTAAATATACGCGTCGACTTGAGAACCTCCCTCCTTCTTTTGAAATCGGTTAAAAATGCGCTCATAAACGACTGCTTGGACGAAAAAATGTTCAGGACCGAAATGGCAGGTCCAACTTTTCTCTATACGAAATATTTATTTTATAGTTCAACACAGAAAAATAAAAGAAAGCACCTTAGCAGAATGCCATATTTTTCTATACTCGTGTAGAAAATTTTTGTCAATAATTTTCAAGTCAAAATTGTTTTCTTCTCAAAGAGACTTATCTTTTATATCGGAATATTTAATATTATTTACCTTTTCATTCACTGCTTTAAAAGAAAATAAATCAATAGATCTCAGCACTTTGGAATTTAACATTTTAACAATTTAAAAATCTGCAAATATATTGCTAATTTTATTTGCATATTACCTAAGAATTCGTACAGTATAGTCCCGACAGTGAAACCATTAGAAACCAGTTTAACTGCTACATAGTTTATTCACATTGACGAGTCAACAAGCCCATTCCTTTTTTTTACATCTGATGAGAGCACTGCATGCATCGAGATGAGCTGAATATACTCAGTTATGCCCGGTTTCTGCAGACTTTAGTCACCTAATGGTTATTGCATGTAAGAAGTTATTATGTGATTGTGAACAGCTTCGATATACCTACGTACTTATCTCAGGAGCGTCTGTAAAAAAATGATCAATGGCTTGGTATTATCCCAACATTAAATTTAGGTTCCTGGTGCTTACTTTGGTAATATAAATATGTATTTACAAAACCGGATACAAATATTGTAAATCATTGAACATTTTTATTGGAAAGCAGCCAATTATATAATTGATTCCAAACATATCGGAAAAAATCATTTTACCAACCATAGTCACAGTCAGGATTCTAACCGACGGAATGAGCTTACAATAACTCAACCGTGACATGATTACTAATCTAACATTCTCCTTATATGTTTCGGAATCAATTGATTTTCACTACATGCGAGTGTAAATTAATTATAGCTAGGTTGTAGAAGTGAATCTTCGTACCAGCGAGAGCTCATTAATTTATTGTAAATCATTTTAAAGTGCTACTTTTAGTGGTCATCTCACTACTAGCATTCTGAAACTTCACGTTTTGCCCGACTACTTTTCATACTGAAAGCTTGGTTTATACTTTTGTGTTAGGACGTTTAGTTAGATTTGTTATGCTTAGTCAATTTCGGTAGCTTTGGATTGGCCAGCATTGACAATTCACTGGAACATTACGGAGTCCGGGGGACGGCATTAAATCTTTTTGAATCTTACTTCGTCAATCGTTTGCAGTGTGTTAACTGTTAAAGTAAATGAACAATGATGTACATTCTGACACGAAAAATATTAATCACGGTGTCCCACAGGGTTCCATTCTGGGACCTATTCTTTTTATTATTTATATTAATGATTTGCCTATATCCATGAATCCTCATACTACCTATCTTTTTGCTGATGATACCACCATATTATCGACTGACAGTAATTCATGCTATGTTCAGTCAAGGGCTTTGGAGTGGTTTACTTCCAACAAATTATGTCTAAATGTAGATAAAACTGAAAACATAACATTTAAATTAAAAAATAATTATACGAATGATAGCGTCAAATTCTTAGGATTTATTCTTAATCCCTGCTTAAAATGGGACAATCACATAAACAAGTTATGTAATCAGTTATCCTCTGCAATTTTTGCCATCAGACGTGTTGCAGAAACAACTTCCATAGAGGCTTCTAGAATTGCCTACTTTGGTCTCATACATTCTCGAATTCAGTATGGAATTTTAGTCTGGGATAGTGCGCCTTCAGCTGAACATGTTTTTGTTTTACAGAAAATGGCTCTTCGAGCGACCACATCGAACCCATTGTAGACCTATCTTCTCTGATTTGAAAATAATGCCATTACCATCTTTATATACATATACTCAAATTTTATATATGCCAAAGAAAATATCGATAAGTTTCTTAAACATTCTGACTGCCATTCACATGATACGAGACATAAAGGTTCAATTTGTTTACAATTGCACAAATACACTACTAGTCAAAAAAGCTTCAATTATTTATCTATGAAATATTACAATAAATTGCCGGATTTTATAAAAGTGCAACCCTTAAAAAAATTTAAAAAAATAGTCAAAACGCTCCTAATTAAACATTGTTTTTATAGCGCGAATGAATTTTTAAATTGTGATTTCTAATTTGTATTAGCTATACTTTTTTTTATTGTATTCCTTGACTTTTTGTATCCAAATTTTTGGCCATGCAAATAAACTGATCTATCTATCTATTGTCAAATTAATGAAACGTGCTTTTTGTGCGAATCGTGGATATGTTAAGAAGTTCCGCCAATGCTTAATACAAACTGCTAACGAAGCTTCCGACGTCTAACGAGTAACAGAAAAACTTCCCGTTCTATCTCTATCACATCGTTTCATCTCGTATATGAAAAAACTCAATATGTAATTTTTGCATCAAATATTGCATTTTTCTAGTTTCTGTTTAATTCGAGACTTGATATGCAATACTGGAATGCGGTGAGTACAGTTAGGTATTACCAAGAGAACACCACACTGCAGGGGGACAACAGACCGTACCAAATACCAATCGCTAAATCAGGACGTTCTCACTATCCTTCGTTAATATCGATGATTCGTTTACTTTTCATTAAACTATTTATTTTCTATTATAACATTAACCTATTAAAATTAAATAAATTTCTTTAAACTCTGAATAAAAAAGGGTCGATACAGTAGGCAACTGAAATTCTAGGCCCAGTGTGATGTTTGAAGCTGATTTTTGGAATAGTGTATAAGTAGCGCCGGATTTAAAGGTGTGGGGGCCCCGGGGCACCGAGAAATTGGAGACGCACATTAAATTTCAAAGAATTAATAATAGCAATTAATTGTTAATATTTTAAGATGATTTTTTTAATATTTTATTAATTTGAACATCTATAAGGAATTAAATGGCAAAGTTTGTGGAGGAGGCTGTATTGTGGGACACCGGTGCGCTCGCCCGTTTCCTCGCCTTAAATCCGCCGCTGAGTGCAGTATGACGGTTAAGTTTGTTAAGAAAACTTGTGATAAATAACCTTTTTATTAACAATCGACTCACAAAAAAGGGTTGTTGTTTGTTTGTAAATGAGTAAAGCTACACAGGTCGGCCGGCGATGGCCGAACTGTATGTGCGCCGTTCGGCAAACAGTGATATATTGTCTACACTACACACTACAGAAGTGAATCTTAGCGAAATCTACGTCTAAATGTTACGAAGAGGGGATCCATGTCATGTTTAGACTAAAGGTGATTTTTACTTCCCACCTCTACTATGGTAGGGAAGTAATGGATTCAGTCCGAAAACAATATTTCGAGATTTTAACAGATTTTCACGTTTTGAGACCCTAGCAATCGTTTAAGATCATTTTCTGACTGATGTCTGTATGTGTGTGTGTGTGTGTATGTGTGTGTGTATGTGGTCAATTTTTCGCCTTCGATATCTTAAGAACGGAACAACATACGGGCATGCCGATTGTTCTATTGTGTTTATCAGCCTTTAACTTAGATCTGATTAGATTTTGAGTCAAATCGGTTCAGTGGATCCTGAGATATTCAAAAAAACGTCCTCAATGTCACGTATTAACATAGGTAAAAAAAAAATATAAATGAATTCTAGATGTTATAATATGAAAAAAATGTAAATATTTTTTTTCTCTAAAATGTACAGTTTTTGAGAAAAAAAATATTTTACTAAAAAAATAAAAATTGTACGTAAATCAAGGTAACCATGATTTTTGCTATATTAAGCTAGCCATCAGTAGATCACCAAACAAAAAAGAGGGCCATGCTTTTTTCAAAGAATAAAAATTAAATTGTGTTTTAAAGACCACCAACAGCTAAGGTTATTTGGGCCAAGTCAAAGAATAAAAAAAAAGAGTGTTTATTTTTTGCAAATATTTACTAGGTGGGAAGTATAGGACTGGTCATCAGTCGAATTTTTAAGATTACAGATTCGACGCAATGAGTAGCACTTGTGGTAGGGACAAACATTATTTTTCAAATAAATTATACCATTATAATGACACGGCACTAATGGGGAATAAATAATGTTTGTCACTACCACAAGTGCTGCCTCTCGTGAATAATTGAAAGAAATACTCTCAGGAAAATGGCTCTTTGGACAGAGATGATTGTATGTTGCCCTGCATGCTTGAAATTGCGACTCTGTTGCAAAACAACGCCGCCGGGTTTATAATTTCATAAGAGTGGTATGCAAGACATATTTGTTTTTGTACGTTTTTTTTTGTAACATATTTTAATGACTTGTAATTGGAGTACTACTCTGTAAGTCATGTAATAATAAGTTCTTTTGGAAAAAAATAACGATTCTTTTGTTCTTTTTCTTTTTGTATTATGACCCGAACTGAAAACCAGTTTTATAAGCTGAATTCCATACCGTTTGGTAAAATATATTTTTTTATCCCTACGTATTATTATTGGTGTATTTGGCGTATACATAATAATATGGCACATTCACTGTTGGTCGAGTTGGTCGAATGACGGGACCCAGGGGTCGACAATAAAATTTCGATGTTTCACAATTAATTCTGAACAATTTGTTAACCGTTTAAGAATTGTGTTGAAAAACATTTTGGGTCCAAAAACACCGAACAAATTATTCTTAATATTATTATCGGAATTGTTTCAAAGTCAAAAATTAATCCTTTAGTAAAGATTAAAATATTCAAAATTTTAACAAAATCGAGCCGGACATGCAAAATTTATGAAGATACTAATTTGCGGATAGTGAATTACTATTATTAAAGGCTTTATTTACAGTAGACTTATAGGAAAATATTAGGCTAATTGAACTCAATCGCAAGATAGATAGATAGATAGGCAATTTATTTGTGAGGCTATATATACAATATAGATACAAAACGTCATAAAATATAATATAAAGTACTAAAATGACTATAGATAATTAAAACTCACTAAAAATATATCCTTGTAGTTTATACACCGGGTTTTTAACAAGCATGTTTTTTAATTCCTTTTTAAATAATTTTATATCTGTGATATTTTTAAGTCTTTCCGGCAATGTATTAGTCAGAGGTTGGGACACTAGTGTTATGTAAAAGCCGAAATTTGACACAGAGATAATATTTTATTGAATATAATTTATGAAAACACAGTCAGATCTCATTTTGATAGAACCGAGTTAGTCAGCAGTCCAAATTTCTACCGACTGCTTACTAGGTCGGTTCTATCAAAATGGGCCCTAATTTTTCTATAAATTATATTCAACACATTAACCCTGTGCCAAATTTCAGCATTTACAAAAGACTAGTTTTTTTTACATCTTCCCAACAGCTGACTGTAGTCTGTAGTATATTTATTTACACTCCATACTCATCTCAAAATATTAAAACCTTTACAAAATTCTTACAATATTTTTGACCACGACCTCTTGGCCTACCTACCACTTTTGCAGAAATCGCGAAAATCGAGGGTTAGGTATATCTGAATACATAAAGTACATTGATAAAATAGAGGACAGTGTGGTCCAGTGGTTAGCATCGCAGCCTCTGGATCAGACTGTCGTGGGTTCGAATCCCGCCTCCGTTCATGGATGTTTTGTGATGTAATTTAGTTTTAAGTGATTTAATGTAATCAAGACGCTAATGACCTAAGTTGTCGACGCGTCTATAATTTACATTAAATAAATAAATTGATAAAATAATAATTATTAGATACGTCTTGTCTTTTATGATTAAAGAAAAATAAATTAAAATTCTCGTTTCTTTAAAAAAATTCATATTAGCACAAAAAAAGCGCACTCGATGATCTCATAAACGGATGTTTATCCACTTGTTGATTAATAATATTTTAATGTAATAATTTGCTTGTACACAGTAATTCTTTGAACAACTTGATTTTGCTTCGTTCATGTTTTTAGGTTACGGAACTTAAAAAATTTAACGCAACGAAATTTCTTAGATCTGCTTACCGATATACAAGCGACTAGGCCCTGCAGTCAGGATCCATTATGATTGGTCGAATACCCCTTCTTGATGTTGTTTTACACACACACACACCTAAACGAACGTATAACAACTAACTAGTAAACTCTGTATACTAATATGGATAGTTGATAGCGATTAAAAAATGGGTTTTGTATGTGGACAATGTTCAAATACATATTCTTCAAGACATGCATTAAAGTTACAAAATTAGAATGAAAGGCTTGTAATCTAATTCTTCCTATAAAAGTCGATAAATTTTTTGACATTTCAAAATAAAACCTAATATAATATTGTTATTTGAGATATTAGGATGTCCAAAATTTATACAATAACAGTGTTCTTGAGAAATTGGTTTAGAAAAATAAATTTTAATTAAGTTTTATTTTGAAATGTCGGAAAATTGATCGACTTTTATTGAAAGAATTATATTACAAGCCTTATCTGAAGTTTCCATTCTAATTTTGTGAACATTAATGCCTGTCTGGAAGAATATGTGTTTGAACATTCTCCACATACAAAACCCATTTTTTAATCACTATGAACTATCCAGCGACACACCAACAACAGGCCGGCAGTCTGTGTTGTGTCAACGCAGACTGACTGTCTGCCCTGCAAGTTTGGTGTGTATTGTCGATAAAACGATCTATTCACACGTGCGTCTGTACGCCAACTAAAATGTGGTTGAAAAGTGGTCCATTGCTGTGACAGCGTAACCACAGAATGTCATTGTATTGTGGTACGTGTGAGTTAAGCCTTATAATAAAAATAATTGATAAAATAAAACACAGGATGATTCGTAAAGAATGGGCCATAGTAAAACGTAAAACAGTATATAGATAATATCAATTTATAACAGGATTTAGTTAAACATGCCTTGGTAAAATGCTACTATTTTAGAAGTTAAGGAGTGCAGTGTGTTTAGTAAGTTATTTTTTTCATTCTCTGCAATAACACAAAATATATCACATGCAATGGACTCAAAATTTGAAAAATCCAGTTTTTGAGGACTGCAAGAAATCACATTGTGTTACTTGTTTTCTGTTTGATAGAGGGCGCTAATTATGCCGCATTACTATGAAAAAATATGCTTCTGGTTTTGTTATTATACAGTCATCATTTCTAAAGAAAAAAAAATCTTTTAGAAATCGCTGAGACCATGAATCGTTTTCGAGAGAGATTAAAAGCAAGATGTAAGTGCAAGTCTAAATTGACGGTAACAGAAAACATTAATATTGAAATTATCGGTTCAAAACCGACTCTGTGCAAAATAAACACAATACGAGTATGCTTCGGTAACGTGGTAGACCGTCCCTCGCAACTTACTTTTACTTTCTTTTGACAACGGTTAGTTTTAGCGTCTTCTAACAGGTATCTTCAAAAATATGTCTGCATAATAATTCTCAACCGAAACAGTCGTCAAGTTACATGCCAGAGCATAATTTATTAGAGTAATGCGGCTTAACTAGTGCGGAGTGCCCTCTATAAGTACAAGCGATTAGGCCGTGCAGTCAGGGTCCATTCTGATAGATAGATAGATAGATAGGCAATTTATTTGTGAGGCTATATATACAATATAGATACAAAACGTCATAAAATATAATATAAAGTACTAAAATGACTATAAATAATGAAAACTCACTAAAAATATATCCTATCTGATTGGTCGAATACCCCATCTTGATGTCGTTTGACACACACAGACACACCTAAACGAACGTAACAACTAACTAGTGAACTTATGTATACTAATATGGATAGTTGATAGCGATTAAAAAATGGATTTTGTATGTGGAGAATGTTCAAACACATATTCTTCAAGACAGACATTTCAAAATAAAACCTAATTTATTATTATTATTTGAGATATTAGGATGTCCAAAAATTGTACAATAACAGTGTTCTTGAAAAATTGGAATAGAAATATAAATTTTAATTAAGTTTTATTTTGAAATGTCAGAAAATTGATCGACTTTTAGAGAAAGAATTAGATTACAAGCCTTATCTGAAGTTTTCATTCTAATTTTGTGAACATTAATGCCTGTCTTAAAGAATATGTATTTGAACATTGTCCACATACAAAACCCATTTTTTAATCGCTATCAACTATTCATATTAGTATACAGAGTTCATTAGTTAGTTGTTACGTTAGGTGTGTCTGTGTGTGTCAAACTACATCAAGATAAGATAATCGACCAATCAGAATGGACCCTGACTGCAGGGTCTAGTCGCTTGTTCTATAAGTAATCGAAAAATAAGTAACATGTGATTTTTCAAAAACTGGATTTTCCAAATATTGAATCTGATGCATCTCATTATCTAATACCTATATCTAGTGTTTATCGCAGAAAGTATCGCAAAAAATCTCCTTACTCAACACCCTGTATCCCCTCAAATAATATTATTATGAGCACATCTATATAGTTTTACTGTCGCCAATTTTTTACGGAACACCTGTACATAACTTTAAATATAAAATTGAAGCATAGAATTTTAAACATTCTTTCTTTATAAACATGAACTTTTAAGTTTGTGTTTTTCGTTGAAATTAGATAATTTACCAAAAATTCTGGAAACCCATTAAGTAATTATTTAATTAATAGTAAAACATGAGGTTCAACAGCGATGTAACGTTTTAGTAAATAACTACCTAGAATTAACGCCGACGTGAGGAAACAGACCATGAAAATTTAATTGGTAATCAAAACAAGATTCACTTTTGAAACAAATTTTTAAATGATGTACATATTATTTATGAATGTAGATTATAGAGTATAGACGCTCGACAGCTGAGGTAATTAGCGTCTATGCGTATTTATTATAGGAGAATTAAAAATCTGAAATTATTTTGTATCTACGTCCTGAAAATGGATTTTAGGATAAATTACATTTTTTTCATGATTACATGAAAACCAGGAATGAATTTGATCACCCGCAATATTTTTATTTTGCGGTCGCCAACTGCCATGGTCTATAGCATCAGTTCATATTTTCGAAACATACTAAATCACTATGTTCTCGCAGTAAGCCTTTTCTCTTTTTTAGGTTTTCGTACTAAAATGGTAAAAAACGGAACCATTATAAAGAGACTCAAATGTTTATGACCTGTTGTCGAGCGTCTATAATTTACAGTATCTATCTATAGTGAAACTTCGTTGTCTATCTGTCATAACTCAAACACACAGTCGATTTTTTCAGGTACCTACTATATTGTATGTCTTATGCTAAGCTTCCAAGCTCGAACCTATAGCAGTCAGGATCACAAAAATATGTTTTGTCTATTTTTGGGGAGCTAAAACTAAGGATCTATTTTTTTCCACCTGATCAGGTGAGACGTATCATATGTTATATTATGGCTTTTGTCACAGATTCCATAACGGTGTTTCTTTTTATTTTAGGTCGCGTAGTTTTTGAGATAATAAGTATTAGCGAAAACATGTTCGTTTGAGACTATAGTTACCCCCCCCCCCTTACATAAACGAACTTAGTAGGTTCCAAAAAATTTGAAAATATTCATACTGATAGAGGATCTAAGATTATAGGAAAAATAGAGCGATATCCTTAACACTTATAATTTTTGATAAAAAAAATTCGACTGATGACCAGTCCTATACTTCCCACCTAGTAAATATTTGCAAAAAATAAACACTCTTTTTTTATTCTATGAAAAAAAGCATGGCCATCTTTTTTGTTTGGTGATCTACTGATGGCTAGTAATAATATAGCAAAAATCATGGTTACCTTGATTTACGTACAATTTTCTTTTTTTAGTAAAATATTTTTTTTCTCGAAAACTATTAGAGAAAAAAAATATTTACATTTTTTTCATATTATAACATCTAGAATTCATTTATATTTTTTTTTACTTATGTTAATACGTGACATTGAGAATGTTTCTTTTTAAATATCTCAGGATCCACTGAACCGATTTGACTCAAAATCTAAGCAGGTCTAAGTTAAAGGCTGATAAACACAATATAACAATCGGCATGGTCGTATGTTGTTCGGTTTTTACGATATCGAAGGCGAAAAATTGACCACATACACACACACACACATACAGACATTAGTCAGAAAATGATCTTAAACGATTGCTAGGGTCTCAAAACGTGAAGATCTGTTAAAATCTCGAAATATTTTTTTCGGACTAAATCCATTACTTCACTACCATAGTAGAGGTGGGAAGTAAAAAAAACAATAACCTGCTACCAACAAACTTAATTATGCGGTTGGCGAAATCACTACTAATTTGTGTTATTACAGATAAGATTTAATTAAATGTAAATTTATTTAATATAATTAGATATCTATAGTCTATTCATTTTCAAGATAGAGTGACCTATATGTGCGTGATCAGCTCGTGTCCCTTTGTTTCTTGAGATGTGATTGGTCGGTCGGGAGAATTTCAAATTTTGCAAATATTATTTAAAAATTTATTTTTTCAAACCACTCTATCTTGGAAATGAATAGACTATAGAACAATTATTCGTTAGTTATACGAAATTGGAGCCCTCGGTGCGCGAGTTACACTAATTGCACGTTATTTTTTTTTTCTTGTTATCCTCTTTAGTTCTGTTTATCGGTACCTATGTATATAAATTCGCATGAGATAAAGTAAATCAAATTCTATTAAGTACAGTCTACCATTTAATTTATTTTAATTAAGAGACTGCGTATCTTCAAACAAATCATATTTATTTATAAACAAGTACTGAAATGATTACAATCGTGAATTATAAACAACTCAGTTATAATAAATTAGTGATGGTGAATTAAATTTAATGTTAATTTAAAAATAAAAATTTGATTAATCTTTTGTCTTCTTTTTATTTCTACATAATATTGAAATATATAGGTAAACTCCTTAAAATAATTTCTGTTGCAAAATCACGAAAAAAATTATTTTATTATTATTGTTCTTATTATTTTTTTAAAAGTTTTTTAAGTCTTTTTATATATTTCCAGAATTGAAACTTAATAAACAATCGATCATAGGCCAATTGGACTGATTCGATTCAATTGGGCCCCACGCTAACTGCAAATGTATTTATAGAAGGGAAGTAATTAAGCGATAGAAGAAATTTTAAGTCTAGTTGTCCAATCAAATTATAGTCGAAAAAATTGGTCTGAAATTTCGTTAATTAGAAGTTTGATGAAATTTTAATGGTAGATAGGGGGTGCCACTGGAACACTCCAGCCACGTTTCCCCCCTCGCATTCCGCAAGGGGTGGCCGCCATATTGAATTTAAGGGATGAAATCATATATCTTGGTAAATACTGCTTGTACGTGAAAAATTACTATTACAAAAACTATTAAGGAGGATGTATTCAACAACTTTTGCGTGGAAATTTTTTTGAAATTTCTTATTATTCAAAAGTTATGTGCAAAATTCAAATATTTTCAGAAATATTGGCGCCGGTTGACTTTTGGCGCCCTCTATATTCGTACCAAACAAGCAAAAAAAAATCATGAACACATGTATATTGTAGAGAAACTCAAAAGCTACAACTTTTGTCATAACCATTTTTCGCCCCCGATTGACCGTTTTGTTGTGAAATCGAAAAAACCGTTTCCACCCCCAACAGTGTCATTTTTAAGAATTTATAACTTTTGAATAATAACAAATTTAAAAAAAAATTTCAAACAAAAGTTGTTGGATACATCCTCTTTAACAATTTTTGTAATAGTAATTTTTCACGTACAATCAGTATTTACTAAGATATCTGTATGATTTCATCCCTTAAATTCAAGATGGCGGCCACCCCTTGCGGAACCCGAGGGGGGAACTTGACTGAAGTGTTCTAGTAGCACCCCTATCTACCATTAAAATTTCATTAAACTTCTAATTAACGCAATGTAAAAGTACTAGTTGACTGGATTATTGTTAATGTAAGTGAATCCTATATATCGATATAGATGTCAAAATAAATCAAGGGATCCCCCAATCTAAATTGAACGTCACGTTACTTTATATACCAGCCCGGACCCTAAAATATCATACCGCATGATACCGTTAAATCGATCAACATTTCAGGCATCACCCGCCATTTCTTTGGTAAGTAAATTTTGAGTCTTTGTTTTAAATTACTTTTCATTTCGTGATTATTTGAAATATCCCAACCGAAATAATTCTGCTCATTGTATGCGTGAATATTTAATAATTATTGATTAAAAAATTATAGATATCTATAAATAACTGCAACTAAATGATTGATTAATTATTCAATAAACAATTTAATTATGTTGTAATAGTTACGCATGCTAATAATAACTTCATTAAACGTAATATAATATCCTATGGGTACTTTTGCAATTATGTTGTCTATAGTAGTTTACAATAAAATTACGTAATTAAAATTAATTACGTAATTGTATTCAACACAAGATGATTTTTAACAAGCTTCAAAAAAGGAGGAGAATCTCAATTCGACGCGTATGTATTTTTTTTAATGTATGTAGGACGTAGGTATATATTGTACATCGATTACTCAGGAATGGCTCCACCGATTTGAATGATTTTGACCCCAAAGGGTGTTCAGGAAGACGCCGAGGTGGTACCATATAATGTTTACCGAAATCGATTCAGTAGTTGTTTTTAATCAAGATATAACGTGCTAACTGCGTATTGCAAATTAGGCTAAAGCTTAATTATTTAAAGCTTAAATTATTTAAAGCTTAATTATTTATATAGTAATAAAAAATCAACTAAAAATTGAAAAATAAAGCTTCTTTAAAAAAAATTAAACCGCCTTCAAAAACACCCTATAAAAAGAGAAAAATAATTACATTTTGATGTCAACGTCAATTTATAAAGTAATTTTTAGTAAATAAATTGACGCCGACCTCAAAATTTATATTTGAATTTCTCTTTTATTGCGGCTTTTTTGAGGGCGGTTCAATTTCAAGAACCCTGAACTGAGAAAATTATAATATGCTAATAGAGGTTTCCTAAATTTGTGTATGATCGCGATTCAACAACCAACGGCCCAAATATTTGACCCACCCTCTAGTAAATATTTGTTTATATAAAAATTCAGTGAGGAATTTTTATTTTATTTCGCCGCGGCCCGCCTAAATTGTTTTGCGTTTCATATTATGCTGATTTAGGAGGCAAGAAGAAAGTGTTATCTGTTCCACTTGGGGTTGCCATCCATCCTCTTTTCCTCTCACACAGTCCTCTTTTTTGGGCTGTCCGGGGGGATGTTTTAATGGCTCCGGGGTAATGTATGTCCGGAGTTTAAGGAAGTTTCTAAATTCTTCACTATTGTTTCTTTAGTAAGCGTCTGAGAAAATTAGATTTATGTTCGGGTTCTGATACGACTTTCAGCTTTAAATTTAGATTTAAGAATGTCATTTTAATGACAACAATTCAGGTACATGATTCTCAATTTACGTGAATCAGTTGAAAAAAGATCTCAAATTAAGTGTTGAATGAATAGTAAATTATAGACGCCCGACAACTGAGGTCATTAGCGTCTCAAATTAAGTGTTATACTTACGAGTTTATTATCAATTAAAATATTCAAAACACTCGAAGAAATTAGGATTACCTAACGAAACGTTGTGAATTGATAATATACTCGTGTAATACTTAATTTGAGGTATTTTTTCATCTGATTCAACTAAATAGAATGTCGTTTGTTTTCAACTAAATGGAGATATCTATAAGTCGTATTCGAAACCCATTAGTCGACTAAACAAAAAAAAAAAGATGTGGTGACATATTTTCCGGGGCTGCAGGCTAAAATATTATTATGGCAACCCTAGTTGCACCGATGCCTACAAAGGGCTAATTAGGAAGTTCCCCTTTTTACTTTTTTAGTCTAGCTACTTCAAAGTTTGAATTTGACAATTCTCCAAGAAATTCAGTTTTCAGTCCGGGTGACGTCACGCGGCACGATATTTTTAAAAGTTATTTTCATTTTGTATGTGTGGTAATTTAACATGGTAACTTCCGATAAATCTCAAACCAGTTGATGACGGAAAATATTGACATATCTAAATTTTAGACAGTTAATTTTAATTTATTATAAATAGAAAAGTCTGTATTACAACAAAATAAGTAGTTACTAAATACTAAGTAACATCGGTTATAATTACTCACAAAGCTAAAAAACAGCAAACTTGTACCGCGTGACGTCATATTCAAAAATCAGTTTCGTTTGCGACCTCACGTACAAGAAATTGAATATCTCCGTTGAAATTAAAGATATCAAAATAATTCTTTCAACATTTTTAAAGTTATCTTTATTACAATGATGTGACAGTATCATAATTAGTATTTTCGTTCATTGGAAACTTTCTAATTGTGCTACCCCAAAAACACACCTATCTAATATCTATCTCCCTGATCAGTTCTGTGCTTTCATAGAAAGCGATCAGTCCGTTTAGGCTTCATTTGATTATGTCGTTGCGGCTCATACTTTGAGCAACTCTCTGCGCCCACTGCACTCAGGGCTCAGGCGCTCAGTGGGCCTATTGTGCTACCTCGATAGCATCACAGGGTCACCGCGTCCTTGAACAATCCAGTGCCTTGGCCTTCATAGAAAGCGATCCATCAATTCAGGGTTAGTTTGTTTCGTCGTCGCGGCTCATAATTTGAGAACCTCTGTGCTAACTAATAAACCTCGATATTTAATTTGAAAAATCATCCTATATGATCATAATTAATTATATAACATAATTTCATTATATTTGATTTATCTGCTTAAGGATTATTGAAAACATGTGCAATTAAGTACCTATTGAAATAACAAGGTCGAGTATCAATTAAATTCATTTATTGACATTGTGAGAGACGTAATTAATATATAAATATTTGCGACACAAAAAAGTTATAAGTAATAACTTCAAACAAAACAATTTAAAATGTAACCAACAAAATATTAGTTTTAAATAATAATAAAGTTATTACTTACCAAAACATTATCTGCAGCTGTTGTTCGGTTAATCTTCGGACTGTATAAATTTCGAATGTTCAAACATTTAAGGCTATTGTTCTGCAAATATTATTTACTAACTTTAATTTAAAACACTATTATTATAGGGATTAATTTTTTTCTAAGAACAATTTTTTAACATTGTCACTCACAATACACTTAAAAACACTGTTGTTATCAGTTTATTACAATTTTTAGCTATTTGAAAAATGTTTGTCAAAACATGGTAAGTGAATTAAACAAAGTTTTCGTATTGCGTTCCTTGCAACACACAAGCATCGGAACACTACTCACGAGTAGAGACGAACTGGAAGTGGGCATTCATCTCAACCGTCGGTATGTCCAGCACATGGATTGCACAAATAAAACCGGCTCCGATTTCACACGATCGGTCACGATCGACTTAATGGTAGGGGTAAATTTGCATAAATTTGACCCGTAATTCCATTGTATAATGTAATAATAATTGTAATATTTGTATTCGTAATAATAAGGCTTTCATAATAGCCGAGATCGTCGAGACTCAGTTGTTTATATCAATGTTTTGTGGGACACATGGGTGCCAGGAGAAAATGTTTGGGAGGCAAAGATATTAAGCCGTGAGGTTGATCGTTTATTAGGACTAAAGTGCGACCCTTGAGGTCCACGCGACGAACTTCCCAGTTTGATAAATATTTATAAATTAATAATTAAATTAGATATTACACAGAAAAGTAATCATTTTAATCATTAAAACATAATTATTATTTATTTTTAACAATAATTAAAAAAAAAAACGGCTGAACCGATTTTTATAAAATTTATGTCGGATCAAAATGACGTTAACACGCCTCGATTGACACCCTTACGAAGTCGACATAATTTTTTATTCACGAGATATTGTGTAAAATCTACTTTTTTGGAGTCTATTTGGTTAAAAAAAAAGAACGGCTGAACCGATTATGAAAAAATGTCTTTCAGATCATATTTACGTTAATACGCGTCGATTGGCACCCTAACGTAATCGATATCATTTTTCATTCTCGAGATTTCGTCTTAGAAAGAAATGGACACATACGTACTTACGTACGTACATACGTACACACGCACACACATACACACACAGAGACATCTTTCTAAAAATAGTGTAGTGACCTTGAAACATAAAAATTTGTTATACATTTTGATTTCGATTTTCGGACCCATTACAATAACTTCCAATGGGAAGTTAAAAATGTTATCATTGTTATCAAGGAAAACACATGAAATGAGGCATGTATGGAGACGTTATACCGGATGTCCACGCGAAAAATTTCGACGCATTTCATTGTTTTGCCTTTTGAGTTAGAAATTGGAAACTTAGGGGGTTCGGATAATCGACAGGGGACACAACTTAACATACGGTTGGAATCGTTTCGCCCCCTCTCCCCAACACATACATTACACAACTTTGTAATTTTACGTAGCACCCTATATTTTTTTGAAGGATCAGTTAAAGAATCTCATTTTGAGCATTTTTTATATAGGTACTTAAACAAGTATCTATACCAGGTTGAAGTGAATGGTTTCTGAAGTATCAGTGGTCAAAGTTTGAGAAATTACCATATAAAATAGTTTCAGAAATTTCCATATAGCTATACTATAATAACAGTAATCCACATATCTTTTTTACCTGGATTGCGATCGCATAACGTAGCGAAACGTTTAACTATGTTGAAAATTTAATTTATAGTTCGCTTTTTATTACGCAGTCGGGTTTTTTGATTTTTTTATTAAATTAATTTTTTATTTACGCCTTCTTAGTTTTTTTAAATCGTCTCAACGAGACCTTTCTTTTGATACCCATATCGATGTATTTAAAAGGAAAATTACTTTTACGTTCAGCGGCAAACTGCAGGCGTCTAAACGTCCGCCATATTGAAATTTTCGTGACGTCATATACCCTATGGCCTATATATCAATCTCGGGATTAATACGATTCTAATGACATCCCATTTATGAAAATACATCCAGCCTTTTGGATGCTATACAAGGGAATAAAGAATCCCACGTACATTAGATATACTTACATACAGGGTGTTGAAAAAAGAGGGTAAAATATTTTAGGGGCATATAGTATGATCCAAAATAAGTCGAAAAATTTTAATAAACATAGGTCCGCAAACGAACCGTTAGTGAAATATTTCTACTTATGTATATGCAATAGCGTAAGTTACTTATCGTCCATTTAATAAAAGAAACATGCTTTTTAAATTTAACTTGGTTTATTTTATTTTATTTTTATTTTATCTATGCAGCAGAAGATATTCAAAATGCCTATCTTCCATGTCCACGCAGGCTGTGCATCTTCGTAAGAAATCCAGCATGTTTAGATCTGGCGATCTATAGGAAGCCATGGAACCGGTCCGTCACGTCCTATCCATCTTCCCTCGTAATTTGCGTTTAAGTATTCCCGAACAGCCAATGCAAAATGGGGAGGAGCACCATCCTGCATGAACCCAAACTCACGTCTCACGTTCAATGGCACTTCTTCAAGTATAATAATAATAATAAGTTATTACACACATAAGTGGAAATATTTCACTAGCGGTTCGTTTGTGAGCCTATGTTTATTAGAATTTTTCGACTTATTTTGGGTCATACTATATGCCCCTAGAATATTTTACCCTTTTTTTCAACACCGTGTATACACAGATAGCGCGAAAAACAACCCTGTCTTTGCTTTTATATAAGTGATTTCCGACATATCAAGATTCTGTTTTGTATTAATATGTCAGCAGTATTAATCTGTAATTTAGATTAATAGTGTCATTCTATTACTTTAATCGCACATAATATTGGTTAATGTATGCAATATGCATGCATACAGACGACTGCCATTCGTAGTCATTGGCGCCGACTATTGAAAATTTTCTCGAGAACACAGTTTTTCAGATTGATATTATTTCAAAATGACTGTGATTCAGAGGCGGATCTGAGAGTTATTTCAGTGGGTGCAGTGGCGGATTTACACATTTGCCGCCAGTAGGCTATTCAAATTTTGCCGCCCCTACCGACCTCTACAATTCGATACCCTAGTTCACAATCATATTAATTAAATTTTTTTTGTCAATGAAATTGTAACTTTATGATTTGTGCACCGTATCGATCGTCCTAATTACACCACCTTTTTCCCGTAATTAGTATGATTGTGAACTAGGGGATTAATAAAAGCTCAATCATGTAGTACTAATAAGGCGGAGACCTAATAACATTTAGGTAGGTACCTATTGGGATCCGTCAAATGAGTATATGACAACTGGTGGCAGAAAATTGTACTAAAACGAGGGAAAATTTTACATGCTAACAGTGCAAATTTATCGTGAAATTGTTTATTACAAATATAAAACAAGTAAAATAAACAAAAAGTATCGAAAATGGAATTCGCGACGTTTTCTAATATCATGGGCATTAAACACTGTCAGTTATTGCCTTGTAAAACTTACTTTACAGAGAATTATTTTCTGATGAAATGTGGAAAAATTGTATTTATGAATTAAAAAAATATTTTATATTAATAATAAGATGTACTTATTATCATACTGCACAACAATAGTTGAATCCCTGATGATTGGCAAATTTATAGGATTAATTTTGTATACAAATATTTTGAGGTTAGTAACTTACCCACTTATTACAATATAACTTATTATGTTGCAGTTATGTGTTTACATTATTCACCTAACCCAACCTTAAAGGCGCATTGAACGTGGATAATTAATTTCGTGGAGATTTTCTTTTAATTTTGATATTTTTAAGCAATATGTCGTAAAGATTACTGCTTTTGACAGTTCATTTTGCATGCATTTTTCTCGTTATATTTCCGACATTTGATAATATGCCCGGCTTTGAGAATCCGTTCTCCTTCAACAAAATTCCTTTGTTTAGGATTCGTACCGGCCCAATCACAAATTGCACTTATATTTATCATTTCTTATCACTTTGAAAATCATAAAATTACACGCAAAAGTATACACCGTATATGAAATTTCCCTCCCTCTGCGCCATGTTTTTTAATCTCCACCTATCTGACGGATCCCAATATAAATATGAATCTTTTTAATTTCTGTAAGACAAAAAAAAATTTTGACCCCAAATTTGCCGCCCCTAAAATCTGCCGCCCTACGCTCCAGCCTACTCAGCCTGCTGGTAAATCCGCCACTGAGTGGGTGAGCATATACCTACAATGAAAACTATTGATTGATGTTTGGGTACTAAACTTGTTTGCTTTGTAATTATGTAAAAAATCTATTCTGGGGATTTCCTTCTACAAATTCACTATACTGCTGTGATGTTCAATAAATCGCCTAATAAATTGTGACTAATACAGTTCTTTTTTTAATTTAGATCTCGTATATTATAATGTTTACTATTCCAGTGGCGATTAATAGATTTTTGACCTTAAACTTGCTTCTCTAATTTCTTTACAGTGTCAAAGGGCCTGACATGACTCCCCAGGTCTATTTCGATTGTTTTTGAAAATAACCCCATCGAAACCTATATAATATTCGTAAAGAGGATGATATTCTCTATACAAGATGGCGGTAAATCATCGCCTATATTTCTCTATAGTTCAGAGAGGTAACATTCAACTTTTTTCTTAAATAAAACCATATGTATTTTTTAATCCTCTGATAGAGATTTTTATTCTCTTTTCAACCAATTGTAATAAAATATTAATGTTATCTATCTACGACATTTTTTGAAAAAAGTCCTATCTATATAGGCTATAAAATTTTTTACAAATTGCCAGCTGAAATAAAAATCATAAAGAGAACAGAATATTTTAAAAATAAATTAAAAAAACATTTTTTGTAATACTGTGCCTTATGATTTAAAGGATCTTTTTTAATATGTATTATATTTTCCTGACGTTTGTATCCACATTAGTGGCTTTTCAATAAAAAATTATTATTATTATTATTATACAATTTTCGAGATAAACGCAATTAAACATTACATATTACAATAAAAATTGGGTTTATTTCGAACTTTTATATTGTAACACGAATATTTTTTTACATGGCTGCAGAAAAGAGAATAAAAAGCTCTATCAGAAAAGCTAAAAAACACCTCTTGTTTTATTAAAAAAAAGTTGACTGTTGTCTCTGGCCTATACAGAAATATCGTCAATGATTTACCGCCATCTTGTAGAGAATGTCATCCCATTTACGAATATAAAGGCTTTGATGTGGTTATCTTCAAAAATAATCGAAATACAGGCCTGGGGAATCATGTCTGGGACACTGTATAGTTTACAATCAAAAGTTACACGTGATTGAAGTTAGGTATAAGAAGTACATTATTTTGAACACCCTGTACCTATAATAAATTCATTTTTTTAGGACAGACATTGATTTGTCCGTCTATTATCTAGTGATCCTCAAAATTTCAGTTGATAAAGGTTTCTGTTTTGGCTATGTCGAATTTTTGGTAAAGATCTGCACATGTCAAACATTTCTAAAAAACTTGAATTACTCAAAAATTACTGAAATTTCGAGCATGGCTTCCCTTACAATGTCTATTCACATTTAGGTGCAGAATTGAAAAAAAAAAACAAATAAAAACAGGGTGCTAGGTTAAAAAAAACATAACTTTGATCTGCCACGCTTAAATGGGACAGGCTGTATAATTAAAAATATGTTTAGGTTATACACCATTAAAATTTATACAACTTTTGTATTTAAACTTATTTTCTATCTTCACCCAAAATCTATATCGACCGACAACGCAAGTCTTGGACACCCTGTATATTATACAGATAGTGCAGAGGCATAAGTAAATATTTCCTAGTCAGTGGGATTTTGAATGAAGGAATATACGAGTAGTGACGTGGGATGGATAGCTCATGAGTCACACAATCAGATACTACTAGGTGTTTTGCCCAATTTTTTCGCGGATACCCTGTATGACAAAAATATTTTTTTGTCTCTGTAACTCGTTTTCGATTGGTTCTAGGCAAATTTTGGTAAAAATCTTTTTTGTTGCAAATAAAATAAGGAACAAAATAGGTTTTAACAATTTTTTGATATATTTGCTACCGTTTCGGAGATACATATAATCATGTATACAGGGTGTTCCTAAAATATGGCCTAAAATGCACCCTTAGAGAGGCATAGGCTCTTAAAGGGGTTCAGATGAAATTGTTTTTTTCTATTTCTATTTGAAGAACCAACGGTAAAAGATAAATAGTCAAATTTCTGGCAATTTGCTTAATTTTTCATGATAAATAAGATGCGCTAGTTCATTTTTGGTTATTAAAATATTTTAGAAACACTCTGTATACATGAATCTCCTAAACGGTAGCAGATATCAAAAAAATTGTAAAAACCTTTTTTGTTCCTTATTTTATTTACAATAAAAAAGGTCTTTACCAAAATTTGCCTAGAACCAACCGCAAACGAGTTACAGACAAAAAAAGATTTTTGTCATATAGGGTGTCCGTCAAAAAATTGAGCAAAACACCTGGTAGTATCTGATTATGTGACTCATGAGCTATCTATCCCACGTAGTCACACTATTACTTCATTCAAAATCTCACAGAATTACATAAGCCCTGCACTAGTAGGTATTATTAATTGTTTTATTTTTTTCAATGTAAAAAAGATTGGATTAAAAAAATATGAAAAAAAATTTTCAAGAATTTTTGTCTTTTGTACCACCATTACTCGAGAACCGCTGTACTGATTTTGGTGAGACCAAACTGAAAGTATAGGGTGGTTTTTGTTCTGCAACGATCGGGTTTAGATAACGTTTCTATCAGAATCGTCGTTCAAGCGAGCAAAAAGTCTTGGGTAAAGGCTAATTAGTAATTTATTACTGTAAGTATGTAGGTATATATTTTTACTTCCCACCTCTACTATGGTAGGGAAGTAATGGATTTAGTCCGAAAAAAATATTTCGAGATTTTAACAGATTTTCACGTTTTAAGACCCTAGCAATCGTTTAAGATCATTTTCTGACTGATGTCTGTATGTGTGTGTGTGTGTATGTGTGTGTGTGTGTATGTGTGTGTGTGTGTATGTGTGTGTGTGTATGTGTGTGTGTGTGTGTGTGGTCAATTTTTCGCCTTCGATATCTTAAGAACGGAACAACATACGGGCATGCCGATTGCTCTGTTGTGTTTATCAGCCTTTAACTTAGATCTGATTAGATTTTGAGTCAAATCGGTTCAGTGGATCCTGAGATATTCAAAAAAACGTCCTCAACGTCACGTATTAACATAGGTAAAAAAAAATATAAATGAATTCTAGATGTTATAATATGAAAAAAATGTAAATATTTTTTTTCTCTAAAATGTATAGTTTTCGAGAAAAAAAATATTTTACTAAAAAAAGAAAATTGTACGTAAATCAAGGCAACCATGATTTTTGCTATATTAAGCTAGCCATCAGTAGATCACCAAACAAAAAAGAGGGCCATGCTTTTTTTGAAAGAATAAAAATTAAATTGTGTTTTAAAGACCACCAACAGCTAAGGTTATTTGGGCCTAGTCAAAGAATAAAAAAAAAGAGTGTTTATTTTTTGCAAATATTTACTAGGTGGGAAGTATAGGACTGGTCATCAGTCGAATTTTTTCGAAGTAGGCACATAATAATATTATTCATTTATAAACGTGGCAACAATGGAACGCACGCACGCTTAAATATAGTACGTGCCAAGCACGAGCCGGTGGTGCGACAAGCATAAGTGGGCTCTCTTAGCCCACGTGCATTGTACACTAATCTCTCTCTCTCTCTCTCTCTTAGCCCACGTGCATTGTACGCTACTCTCTCTCTCTCACTCTGGCTGACTGCTGTTGGTCGTTGGGAGCCGATGGATTGCATATCCCGGATAAGGATCATTTCAACATTAATACAATAATCTGTCACATAATAACAATATAAATCCTTCCGACAACGTTGCTTCAATCATAAATAATGTAAACCCACACGCACTTTTATAATTATATGTACACTCTTCAAAATATGTCCGTTTTAAACAGAGACGAAATTTCTAACGAACAACACAATTTTCAGCTCTCGATAAAAAATATGTTTCGTCACTTTCGAGCAACTGTCCGAGTTATTAGGGAATTGGGAATAGGAATGTCCGTTCCAAACGAAGATAAAATTTGACATAACTTTTAGCTCAAGATGGAAATGTAGGTTTCCGCCGTTATATGTATCTAGTCCTAGATTTTAATTTTTAGTATTCATAGAGTAGGTACACCCCTCATTGATGACAGATACTCCCACAAGGGCTCTAGCCTGGGCGCCTGGGATTAGGAGGGGCCACCGTGGCGGATCGGCCAACTAAGAGAATGGATATGATTATGAGTAGACTTGGGCATTTTAGTTCACTAAAAAGAGCGCTCAATTTAGTTCATTATTCTTCCGCGAATTAGTTCGCTCTTATAGTTCGTTAGTTCGCTGTTAAAGACATTAAATTTGAACTACGAAATTATCAGATATTGATTTACATCACATCAAATTTTTGTAAAAATCTTATTGCTGTTCCAGGACTTCCAAAGCGCCAAAATACATTTCAAAAAGAATTGACAGTCGGTAAAACAACCAATACTGCCAATAAATTTTCGTTGTTTCAGGTTATAGGTATGTCGTGAGTTCTCTTCCGCCATCTTCACTGCGTGGTGGATAACTGAACTAACGAACTGATTTCTTGATTGGCTGCGAACTAGTTCTTGTAGTTCGCACATAGGATCGCTCAGCCGAACTAGTTCTTTCGTGAACTACATAAGTCTAATTATGAATAGAAGACAAAAATCGAAGAAGTAGGTAGGGAGACTCGCTATAGGATGTGGGGGCCATGCAGCATGCTGTAACCTATACTCGTAGATTATATCCCTTCATTTGAAGGGATTTGTATCGCTATGTGTTTTCGTGTCTGACTGTTTTTGCCAGCTTATTTAAATTTAAAATGTACGTTGACGAGTAAATTTCGATCGACTCGTCGCGTTGTTCGTAACGCTTGTGCGGAAAGACATCTTGTTTTTGCTCTATCGTAAAAACAGTAACACATACAAGCGTGAAACTTGGTGTGATTGTAGTTCAAATTCTAAACTAAAACGACAAATAATAAAAATCCGACCAAAAACTTGTTTTTTAACGTTTTTTGTTTTATTTTTTTTCTCTATCGTATAAAGAGACAGAGATCGATATATAAAAAAAATCTGTAAATCGGTTGACCCTGCTGATAACAACACTATTTTAATTTTTGAAAAGCTATAACTTTTGAATGCGCGGTTGTTCGATTTTGATCTTTAAAACGGCGTTCGACGCAATTTTTTAAGCTCTAAAAATATTGTAAGAGGTACAAAATCGATTGGTTGAGAAATCTCGAAGTTATTTTGATAAAACACTTTTTTCGAAATCTGTTGAGTACGTAATCTCTCGAACGGATTAACCGATTTTGATCCACTTAGCGGCATTCGACGCAGTTTTCTGAGGGAAGAGCTGATTAGATTATAAAATCAATCGGTACAATATTCTAGAAGTTATCTTGAAAAACATCGTTTTTAACAACTTTTTTTTCGTTTTTTTTGGAATTTCTCAAAATCTATCGGGCCGAATCGGTTCAAATTTTCAGGAAATCTAAGTTCAGTGGAACCTTTTCGAATGCCGCAAATCGTGATTCGATCGGTCAAGCCGTTCAAAAGTTATGAGAGGTTTACATACACACACACACACATATAGACAGACTGACATCATCGTAAAAATAGTCAGAATAGCTTCCTAGGATCACAAAACGTCAAGGTCTGATGAAAACTCTATTTTCGAAAATCGGAGTGAAATCAATAATTTCCCTATTTTTGAAAATTTTCAATTTTCTTAGCGTGAAGTTAAAAAATAAGTAAGAATGAGGTAAATGATCGCTAATAGGAAGTTACTGTCGTTACAGTAATTAAGTAATACCTATACAACCTGATAGCGCCATCTTTGTTTTTTGGTTTTATCAATAATTTCTGTAGTCTTACAGTAACCACAGTAACAATTAGCGATCATTTACCTCATTCTGACGGTGTAAAACAAGCACTCTTTAAAGTAGGGGTTAGCGCGTTTGCTTGTCACTACGAAGATCCGGGTTCTAATCCATTATCCAACTGACGATACGTGTTTGTTTTTGTTAGTTTTTAGGCGCGATCTTAGTGAAGCTAGAAGCGCCTATATACACTCGCTTTGTCTGTACGTCTGTGAATCTGTGAATCTGTTAATCTGTCAATCTGTAACGGATTTTTTGTATCAGTCGTACAGCCCAAACGGGTTAACCGATTTTAAAAAACTTTTTTTTGTTCGATTCCTCTCGGGGTCTATTTGATCCTAACGTCGCCCGATTTTTGAATTTTGGCCCCAGAGGGGAGAAAATTAGAAAAAACGGTGTTTTTTGCTTATAGTTTGCTCAATTTAAGTCAGATCGATTCGAAACCTGTCTTAAACGAAAGAGGAGAAAATTCTAGATAGATTTTATGTATAATATTGTGTCAACACAGTTTTTTTATGCAGATTTATATTCAAATACAAATATATAAATGCGACTTTATCTTATAAATCGCGAACTTGTTTCGGTTGTCCTTGTCTGTTGCACAGTGTGATATGGATATTGGAAGACAGCGTATGCTCTATCTTATATTGCATTATTTCAATATAGTTATTCAATTTTTTGACTGCTGATGTTTGAATTTAAGTTTAAAAACCCTGGCCTACTGAGTTAAAATGACGTGTAACTAATTATTGACGTCGATCGGATCGGACCAAAATTTCTCGACGTTCATCATACCTTTCCGAACAATTTGACTTTCTCTGTCTCTGTGTCCCTTTGTACGCTTATAACTCGAGAACCACTGATCCGATTTACATGATTTTTTTTCAAGTAAATAACTTCTTATGCGACTGCGAGTTTTAAAATATTCTGGCATCACGCAAAAGCAACCGAACTGATTCTCAAATAAAAACGTATGTTCTGGCATCACGCAAAAATAAGTAGGTAGTAGATGCTCTGTTTTTTAAACGGTGGTTTTATTTAGCTTGATCCCGTATATTTGTTACAAATCTTGCGATCGATTGAGTTGAAATTTTGCACACATGTGTAGCTCCGGTGACAATACAATATTATGGTAACTAGCTGACCGGCCCGGCTTTCGTCCGGGTGTAAATCGTACTTCTGAATTTTCACCCACTTCCCGTGATCCGATTGAGTTGAAATTTTGCATACATGTGTAGCTCCGGTGACAATACAATATTATGGTAACTAGCTGACCGGCCCGGCTTTCGTCCGGGTGTAAATCGTACTTTTGAATTTTCACCCACTTCCTATGATCCGATTGAGTTGAAATTTTGCACACATGTGTAGCTCCGGTGACAATACAATATTATGGTAACTAGCTGACCGGCCCGGCTTTCGTCCGGGTGTAAATCGTACATTTGAATTTTTACCCACTTCCCATGATCCAATTGAGTTGAAATTTTGCACACATATGTAGCTCCGGTGACAATACAATATTATGGTAACCAGCTGACCGGCCCGAGTTTCGTCCGGGTGCAAATCGTACTTTTGAATTTTCACAGGCAAAAGGTCTTTCTCCGGTAACGTTTCGGATAAATGTAATAAAATCAGACTAAGGAAATAAAGCACACTAAAAATTATTAGATCCTTTTGAAAATTAATATTTGAGTTTTATAGGACACAAAAAAATAAAATGGCGTCAGATTTCAAAATGGCGGCCATATGTACCTTTTTGTAAACATTATCCGATTCTTTTGAAAATTAATATTTGTGAGTTTTATAGCACACAAAATAAATTAAATAGTGTCAGATTTCAAAATGGCGGCCATATGTACTTTTTTGTAAGAATTATCAGATCCTTTTGAAAATTGATATTTGAGAGTTTCATAGAACACAAAAAAATAAAATGACGTCAGATTTCAAAATAACGGCCATATATACTTTTTTGAAAAAATTATTCGATCCTTTTGAAAATTGATATTTGCGAGTTTTATAGGAGAGTATAGGACACAAAAAAATAAAATGACGTCAGATTTCAAAATGGCGGAAATATGTAGAACTCCTTTCTAAAAATTATACGATCCTTTTGAAAATTGATATTTGAGAGCTTCATAGGACTCAAAAAAATAAAATGACGTCAGATTTCAAAATGGCGGCCGTATGTACTTTTTTGTAAAAATTATCCGATCATTTTGAAAATTGATATTTGAGAGTTTCATAGGTCACAAAAAAATAAAATGACGTCAGATTTCAAAATGGCGGCCATATATACTTTTTTGTAAAAATTATCCGATCCTTTTGAAAATCGGTATTTGAAAGTTTCATAGGACACAAAAAAATAAAATGGCGTCAGATTTCAAAATGGCGGCCATAATATGTACTTTTTTGTAAAAATTATCCGATCCCTTTGAAAATTGATATATGCGAGTTTTATAGGACACAAAAAAATAAATGACGTCATATTTCAAAATGGCGGAAATATGTAGTACTCCTTTGTAAAAATTATCCGATCCTTTTGAAAATTGATATTTGAGAGTTTCATAAGACACAAAAAAATAAAATGACGTCAGATTTAAAAATGGCGGCCGTATGGACATTTTTGTAAAAATTATCCGATCCTTTTGAAAATTGATATTTGAGAGTTTCATAGGTCGCAAAAAAATAAAATGATGTCAGATTTCAAAATGGCGGCCATATATACTTTTTTGTAAAAATTATCCGATCCTTTTGAAAATCGGTATTTTAAAGTTTCATAGGACACAAAAAAATAAAATTATGTCAGATTTCAAAATGGCGGCTGTATGTACTTTTTTGTAAAAATTATCCGATCCTTTTGAAAATCGGTATTTGAAAGTTTCATAGGACACAAAAAAATAAAATGATGTCAGATTTAAATATGGCGGCCGTATATACTTTTTTGTAAAAATTATCCGATCCTTTTGAAAATCGGTATTTGAAAGTTTCATAGGACACAAAAAAATAAAATGATGTCAGATTTAAAAATGGCGGCCGTATGTACTTTTTTGTAAAAATTATCCGATCCTTTTGAAAATTGATATTTGAGAGTTTCATAGAACACAAAAAAATAAAACGACGTCAGATTTCAAAATGGCGGCCATATGTACTTTTTTGCAAAAATGATCTGATCTTTTTGAAAATTAATATTTGCGAGTTTTATAGGACACAAAAAAATAAAATGATGTCATATTTCAAAATGGCGGTCATAGGTATATATTTCTTTGTAAAAATTATCCGATCCTTTTGAAAATTGATATTTGAGAATTTAATAAGACACAAAAAAATAAAATGGCGTCAGATTTCAAAATGGCGATCAAATAATAACTTTTTAATTGTATTATTTATATCTTTGATAAATTCGGTTTTATATACAATGCGTAAAAAGCATAGCTTCTGTCGACACATCATGACTTTTTTATTTAGCCGGTTCCGTGTAACGCTTAATTGTTAACCGTTGCTATGGAAAATTGTTAAAAAAATTCACTACTATTTTTTCTATGTAATCCAATACATATTTATATTAGGTCTTATGGCTCATAGCCTACTACAAAATTATAAATCTTCTCAGTGTTATTTTTCCTATGTTCAATAAAACCGTTTACACACAGTACCTACATGAATATCGCGCCTTGTAATTCTTGAATTACTTGTATGCTCCAAAATTTTTTTATAATGTAAACACTTTGGATTTTTTTTACTTTAAAAATTAATTTAACTGATAATTACGGAAAAATGTTGACTCTTAAAAGAACAAAATAAAATATAGGTATAAGTAAAAAAACTTTTTTTGCAGTACGGAACCCTCAATGCGAGAGTTTGACACGCACTTGGCCGTTTTTTTACGATTTGGAGGAAGTTCGTGCCCTCAACTCTCAAGTCCTTACCTTAAATCCGTCAATGCCGACTATTGCTGCGAAAAGATACTCCAAATGACTCATACATTCACTAAACGGTGACTAAAGGGTTTTTAAGTCGTTTTGAAATGCTGTTTTAGTATAGAATAATGAATTTACGTATAGTTTTTCTGACAAAATAGGAAATATCATACACTGAAAGCAGAACTGCCGTAATTGCAAAAAAATATGAAACGGAATTATTGCTGTCATATAAAATAGAAAATGTTGAGTAGGTACTATGTTGCGTAAAAACCAAATCTGCAGAGTAAGTTAAATCATTGTAGAAACAAATATAAAGACAAAGTTACGATTTTATATTATTTATATACTATTCCATAAAATGTTGAAAACTTATTTTGTATTTGTCAGTAAATGGAAGGTAAATGCGCTTTAGTTTTTGTTATTTATATTATGTTTATTTTTTCTCTATTTTCAAATGTTTTGTGTCCAGAATAATTTAATCAAACCTATTTAAGTTTTGGTTAAAATGTCCACATTATACTTTTTTCATGACGGTTCCCTCAGCACAGGTTTTCCTTGGAAGGAACCTATATACTTTCATTTCTGTATAATATTTTTGTTATATATTAATGTATTTTTTTATGGAAGTAATAAATTATTATTATTATATTATTTATTATTATATTTTTTAGTTGAATAATAATTAATAGAGCATACCTATACATTTTCTGTTTTATTTTTACTACTAATTGTTTAATTTTTGCAATTTTGCCTTTTGGTCAGATTTACAACCGATTGTAAGGCCAGACCTGTTCGAAATGAAAGAACCGATGTCTGTCAAATTATAATAATATTACGTAGTTACACACATAGAAATGTATAAAAACATCGATTACATACACCACGTCGTCTTATTGTTATGTTGTATGTCCGCTGGACCGCCCGCGCAAATCTACATTTTTATTTAGTAATAAAATTATTGTAGAGATGGTCCTACACACAAAAACCTAATATAAGTTATTGCCGTCCTTGGTCCTATATTCAAAAATAGTTAGGCGTTTTTAAAATACGAACTATTTCTGAAATGTAAACATGCGTAGAAAATTCGGTTATTGCTCGATATTCGATAATCAAATGATCAGAGAATTGCATAATATGTACGAGTATATAGGTGCTTTCACCTTGCTTTTTATTTCTTCAGTTTCCAGAGAAGTAGCTACAGCCCAAACCTCTTTACAAACGAATTGCGAATGAAATAACTTAAGTGATTAGCAAATGGTTAGAGCACTGGACTCACATTCGAAAGGTCCTGGGTTTGAATCCCGGCGGGGGAAGATGAAGTAAAGTCTTTTTCCTACTACCCCACGCTGAAGAAACGGTACCGAACATCTAGTTGAGGTTTTCTATGGGTTTCTCTCAATAATTCCAGATAAACATCGAAATGGATCCTTATACAAGGCTATGGCCGATTACCTGTCAAATTCCTATGCTCACAAAGTTGCCTATCTTGTCCCAATTTTCTATACTTCGCACATAGCTATTAACTAATTTGAAGTTTACAAATGTTGAAAATAACGGGCAAATGGTAAATTGAAGATGGTAATAATTCGAGTGGCATCTTATGTCGAGAAACGAACGTTAAACGCATTATTCTTTCCAATGAACGCCCATACCCGTGATTTTGTGCGCCCACATATTTTTTAAAAAAGTAACACTTGTTACGTCTCAAATAAACGACAGCATTTTAATTGTGAAAATTATGGTTTTTCTGTTTCTCAGCTCATTTTGCGCGCGAAATGTGAACAGGATATTCTGTTTAGCCGAATTCATATTCGCCGCATCTCTACTAAAATTCATAACTTTATGCTAGTTCACACACAACGGTTTTGGATGTACGTAAAAAAGACGTACGTCCACATTCTATTAGTGGAGTGAATAAGTAAATGAGACTTTTCACTTTTTTCAGACAGGACGGCAACGGCACAGCGCCGTGCCCGTGCTATTCAGCAGCCGTTTATTGCCACTAGAATAGACGGCAAGCGTGCCGTTCCAAGAAGACAGTGGACTTACGTGGTCATATGCAGGTTTTCATACACAACGAATTTTAGTCGTACGTCATCTGCCTGAAGTACTGATTTCTATGATTGAACGCAAGAATTTTTGCCCGATTCATTGCAATTTGCAACACAATGTCATTAATGACGTCAAGAGAGCTCAACCAACGGCAAACAATCGTTGCGTGTAAAAACAAAACGCTACGATAAAATGTTGTACTTCTTTTTTATGTACGTTTTTTTTTTTTATAAAACTCCCCCCTTGGCTTCAAGGATTTAATCCCATGTGCCAGACACAAAATGATAAGGATTAAACAAACAAGGATTAAAGGATCCAACACCTTTTCTCGCCACAGGCCCTCGCAGCATTAGGAACCCAAGACAAACACCGAACTCAGACCTTGGAAAAACACACAAAACGACTACTGTCAGTAGGGCTCATATAGTAATACTATGCCTGGTACAAAATTCATTTAAAATTTCATATACCTCGAAGTTAACCGAACTTAGGATGTGACTTAAATTGAGAGGGAAGAAAAATTCTTTCGCTCGTAAACGTACGTTCAAAACCGTTGTGAAACTAGCGTTATGGTGATTGATTCTATACACATTTTTGACTGTAAATTTATAAAACTACACCAGTGTAAAATTTTGGGAATGATGCGTTAAGGCTAGTTTCACACACAACGATTGTTTGTCATTGGTTGAGCTCTCTTGACGTCATTAATGACAGTGTGTTGCAATGAATCGGACAAAAATGCTTGCGTTCAATTAGAGAAATCAGTATTTCAGGCAGCTGACGTACGACTAAAAATCATTGTATGTGAATATCTGCATTTAGCAATGCTGAACGGCACGGTCACGGTGCTGTCCTGTCTTAAAAGTCTCATTCACTTCTTCACTCCACTAATGGAATGTGCATGTAGACGTACGTCTTTTTTACGACGCCCAAATTCGTTGTTTAATTATTAAGCTATACATTCCTCAACCTGACGGCTGACTCGACTTGAGAGTTAGCGAAATGTGAAGATGTCTCCATCGCTAAGTCGATGGATGGCTACTAGCAGCACAGAACTCTACCCATATTCTGGAATGCAATTCATTAAGGTCAGATTTGTAACAATAATACAATATGCGCACAGGGCTGGCGGATCAGCGTTTACGAAGTGAAAATGGCATCAAATTCAAATTTTAGGAGTTTGATACTTTTTAAGTTCTGGATTTTATAGTGATGATCAATAAAACTACAAAATAAGCTTAGGTAGGTCGAGAAATCGTAGGAAAACACAAATTCAAACAACCAAGCACACAACGAAAAGGTGAGGTTAGGTTTTGACAGTTTACATAACGGAAACGAAAATTGCCGATCAACGAAATATTTACACCGCAACAGCGCGCAGGTCCCGCAGCCCTGGATCAAGCGAATATCAACCGTACTGAATTGTTCAAATGCGAGCAAATTCTTCCGCGTGTCAGCTTGTCTGGCATTCCAGTTACGGTGGAGTTCAGTGATGGCTACGTAATACTGCAAGTTTGTAGTGCAATAGAGCTTTACAGAATAGACAGCGCAGTTTTAGATTCATGATTAGAATATTTTTATTTTAAATTTATTGACAAATATTTTTAACTGCATATATTCACTTTTATCGTCCGATGATTAACTGTCCAGAAACTAGGCGTAAAAACACAGTTGTGACCTGTGGGTCCGCTCTGGCTCTGGGGATGATTTTTCCTGGAAAAGATGATGAAGCTGGCATGAGACCTCAAGACTTTCAATGTGTGTCAAGTTGTATGGACCAACTTAAATTTTTTCAACTTTTTCAACGCCAATCGTTTGTTCCAGACCCCCACAAAATTTCAGCGTTTGTTCCGAAAAAATAAAAAAGTTATTAGCAATAATAGGTGGCCAGCCAACTTGACGTCAAGTTGTATGGACCACGTCCAAATAACAACATTTTGAGAACTTTTATTATGCCAATCGTTTGTTCTCGGTTTGTTCCGGACACCTACAAAATTTCAGCATTTGTTCCGAAAAAATAAAAAAGTTATTAGCAAAATGAAAAAAAAACCAACCAGTAGTATATTTACACTACTGGTCAAAAGTAACTCTCTTACATCACTTTACTTTTGACCAATAGTGTAAATATTCTAGTCGTTGGTCTCTTATTTTTGCTGATAACTTTTTTATTTTTTCGGAACAAACGCTGAAATTTTGTAGATGTCCGGAACAAACCGAGAACAAACGATTGGCATAATTAAAGTTCTCAAAATGTTGTTATTTGGACGTGGTCCATCCAACTTGACGTCAAGTTGGCTGGCCACCGATTATTGCTAATAACTTTTTTATTTTTTCGGAACAAACGCTGAAATTTTGTAGGGGTCCGGAACAAACGTAGAATAAACGATTGGCGTTGAAAAAGTTGAAAAAATTTAAGTTGGTCCATACAACTTGACACGCATAGACTTTCAATATCTTGTTCCTCACACTACATACAAGATTTGTACCAATTTAGATAAATTATTTATTTCTGGGTTTTTGTACAATTTCGTCCGAAATTGCGAGGCAAAATAATAGAAATCTAGGACGCTGATATGAGAATTGCTGAGAATTTCAAAATGTTCCTTCCTGTGGTCAATAGGGAAACTATAAACAAAAAATCAGTTTACATACATTTTTTCAAGGCAAAATTCTACATGTTGGGGTTAAAAGGGGAATCTCTATTCACGTTGCTGTATTCTTACAAATGTGTTCATAAGCTGAATTTTCTTTTCATTTATCGATACAGTGGGTTTGCAGCAATTGAGCATTTGTTTAGCATGCTAGTGTCCAATAATCGAAATTGCCCGACTAGAGTAGGTATACCGTTGTCAAACTCTTGAATTTCGACTTTTTTAGTGATCAGGCTACTTACAATTACTATAGGTGTGTCTTACAAGCAGCTACAAAATCCAACGTCTGGTTTTTGCGCTGGTGATGTCTTGATTATAAGATGGGACCGATTAAACAGGGGCCCGATTACCGCGACATCACTGTATTTCATTTTATATTTTAAGTGACATTATATTTACAGGACGTATACCTGAGTGGAACTACACGGACGGATTGTTCTGTTCTTGTTCTGAGTTTAAAAAAGAAAATCCAAAAAATTTTGACTTTTTTATTGTTGAGATATAATAACGCAAAGTTCAACAATTTATGAGAAAAGATTGACATTTTTATATAATCCAAGCGAACAAACTAAGTGAAATATGTGTTACCATGTGAACAACAGTTTAGGTACAATCTCTAACAACATTTTTTTACACTTAACACTATACTTATTTATTGTTTTGCAACGTATTATGAACGAAACTTTTGGATGTTATTGTAGCACGACAACTACCTTAAAAAACTTATTACGGTTATCATATTCTTATTTTTTGTTTACTCGGGTTTTGTAATAGACGAGCCATTGGAAACACCATGTAAAAACGGTAACCACAAGCCCAGCTATTCTCAAGCTCCAATGTAGTACATTTATATTAATGTATATAAATAAAATATAAGCAATAATGTTAAATATTTCTTTATTGAAATAAAGTAATACAACAAAACTAGATAGTCTCCTTCACCTCTTCTCGGCTCCTTATTCAATCGTTATCAGTGACTGTTCAGTCACCAGCAGCGATTTTACCAACGTGCAGATAAAAAATGACTGCTTGTCTGTACAGCTATGTCCAATAGTTCGTTTTTTCATTGTCTTCAAGTGACACCTGTGATATAAGCAAACATTTAATTCAAAGTGCAATAGCTAAAATTAACGCACAAAAAACAAATGATCGTGTGAAATCTTGTAATATCAAATTACTAAAAAACATTGCCCTCCTTCGGTAGTCGGGTAATAACATTTCAAGGAGAAATTTTATATTACAAAAATAAATTCAACTTGCTCCCATGTACCTAGTAGCCAGGGATGGCCAACTATACGCCTATATTGGAAAGTCATCTGTTTTCACAAACAAATGCGCGCGATATGGACAATCTGATAATATTCATTATTTCTGGTACGAGATTATATTTTCTTTAGCACGAGAGCCCTATCGCTGCTTCTGCGAGTCGTATGAGGACCAGTATTTGCGCTGTGGCCACCCCTATTGTATACAGGTGCATTACGCTCAATTATAAAAAAAAATATTGTAAATACACTATTCTATTGTATTCTTTTGCGATTGTTGTTGGGGCATCAGTGATTGGTCCGCCATTGATCTTTAAGATAACATATCTGCTCTTAAATTCGCTTCAGTCACTATACATGAAAGATACAGATCAAAAATATTTGTTTCGCTTTTAGCATTATGAAGAAAAATGGCGGACATAGGCCTTAAATAAATATGTGCAGCTGGCAGCATTGTAGACTTTAAGTGCATGAAACTTATGGAATTACTAATCAGTAGTTTTATGATCAAACGAATTTCTATATTTCGAGTAGCTAATATCTTAGTTGTCGAAAGCCTATAAATCAATGATATTTCAAGAGATCACACTGTATTCAAACCTTAACAAAACTTAATTAGGTACAGTGGACATTAATTTGTATTTTTAAATTACGATTTCTGTTTGGTACAGTGACAAATGTGTACAATGCATTTTTGTCTTTTAAATATCTTAATATATTATTGTTTTTAAACAATCTATAAAAATATGCTTGGTTTATTATATTCACATTTTGTTTCGTAATTCTGCATTTTCAATGTTCAATTCTTTTTTTTATTCATTGATAATATTTATGATTCTGGATTTGTGTAATTTTTAGGGAAGAGTATTCATCGATAAAATCGATCTTTTTCATTGTCCATTAAATAAGCTCCGATTGAAATCTAACATGTTCAATAAAGAAATTATTTTGCGTTTTCATAATTCGTTATTACATAATAATTTGTGCACATTTGTATTTTACTTTTTTTTTTACAGTTGGTATAATACTGTCTCTAAATGACTACTGAATTATATTATTTGTTATACGTTACCTATTTCAGTATATTTTCCAATCTTTTTCTTGCCATCAAAAATGGTGAAAAATCATTTTCAGCTTTGAAATTTTTTCGTTATTTCAGTTACAGAATTTTGATTTTTAGTTCTTTTTTGTGATTTAAACTTTAGTTACTAAAATTTTGATAAGACAAATACTATTTTCTAATAAGGCAGTAGGCCAGTAGCTGTGGCTTTATTTAGATTATTTGTTGCATACACTGATAATTTTCTTTAATTTGTTATTTTTAATAACAATAAATAATTCATAAATAAAATTAATGCTCGCCACCTACCATTCATAATAAAATGTAGCATACAGAAGTGAAAAATATTTTATATAACACATGCACGCTTTTAGTGTTTTTTCGTATCAGTTTTGCGGACCTTAAATGACCGTTTATTGACGAGTGACGTCATGATCCATTATGATACGCTTTTCGGTGTTATAAATGAAATATGGTTACTATGGTAACAAAGTGAATAAATATTGTATCGAGCCCAATGTTTTTATTATGAGATGTACTTCTGTCAGTGACATTAAATTATTCAATTAAAGTCTAAAACCATGCATGTGTTATATAAAGTATAGTGTGCAACACGTGTGCTAAATGTTTATGCGTCAGGCGCGATGTTTTCAGCACTCGTATTCGGCTCGCGATGCTCACTCGTCAAGGCTCGTGAGCGCTCTCCTACTACTCTTGCTGAAAACATCGCGCCTGACGCATAAAGATGTATTTAGCACACTAGTCACACAATATACTATATTGTATATTTAAATATATCTTTCTCTGTATTTATCAGCATTTTTTTAAAATTTAAATTAAGAAATCAAATAGTCAATCTCAAAAATTGTCTCTATAAAAGTAAGAAAATAAAATTGCGTATATTTTCAGAGACATTTTTATGTGTGTATCTGCCGATAAAAGATCCACCTGTAACAACTTGATAATATAAACATATTGGGTCATCACTAAAGAACTGACTACCTACTTAAATGTTGAACTTGGCGTATCCTAATTTTTACACGTCCCAGTGATCAAGGAGTTTCTGTCATGAATATGATCATACTATTTTAAACAGAACTTCTACCATCACAGATAATGCCAAGCTCACACTCCTTTCTTCTATCTGTAATACGCGACTTTGAACTCATACTCCTTTCTCCCGCCTGTAATATGCGACCCCCCATGGGGGACATTGGAATGTGGTTGCTATTGCAAATTGCATTCCAATGTTCTTTGGGAATTAGCGCTCCCAGGGACCCGAGTCGGATTTTAATACACAAATGGATTATTTGTTGTGTTGAAGACGCTAATGACCTGAGTTGTCGACGCGTCTATAATCTACAATTAATTATTTAATTAATATTCGACATTTTGAAAAACATGAATTTTGAATAGTGAGCTAATTTTTTAATAAATATATTCGTAAAGAATATATCAGTGTGTATTAATAATACTTAGCTTTCATCAGTGATATATTTTTGGCATATAAGATTGCCGTGTTCCGTTTTGTCACTATTCGATTGTTTTGTCGAACACCAAAATATAAAAAATGAAAATGCGTTGTTGAAAGTCAGTTCTTTTCTAATAACCCTTTATATGTGATTTTCAGTGATATTTTATTAAATAACTTCATCAATGTTACTATCGATAATATCAATGTTTCGTAACTGAAATTATTTATATTCTACAAAATTTGACACTTTGCCCATCGAGTTTTGAAAGTGAAAAATTATTAGTATAATTATACATATATTATATATATTGCAAAAAATACTTACAATTTAACTATATCCTTAGAATTGTTTCATTTGATTGACGTATAAGAATTTCCATCTGGGATATTTTTATGGCGATTTGAAAATAATTCAATATAAAACTAATCAAAATAACCTGTACGCAAATTTCTTAAACATGAGCACTTTTTTATATTTGATTATATATTTTCATGTTCAATATAAATGAAAATAGGTGTTCATTTTAATATTTGCGCTGCTAAGATATAGTCAGTGCATTATAAATAGCACAACTGTTCATTTAAATTGTAGTAAAAAATGTATTAAAATATTAGGGTATCAATCAGATTCTCTGCAAATAAGAGTATGTGTAAAATTATTATTTTTTGCATAATTATCGGCTGTGATCAAAAAGAAGATTTATAAAAAATTAATTAGGTAACCACTAAGTGGAATCCCTTGTTATAATTAAAATGACAAAAATTTTTGAAAAATCAGAGGTAATTAATTCTCCTGGCAGTGATTTTAGCAAACCACTCTATAGGAGTCATAAATTAAAATTTAATGAAAACGTAAAATAGCTTAAATGTGATTCAAGTTCGGACATTAAAAGTTTTTTCTCTTTTCCTCTCTCTCTCTCTTTTTTTTGCCCTGGCTTTAGCTTTCAGCCAGTATTCGAACTTGAACATTAAAAGTTCTTGATTTTCTTTTGCGTCTGTCACTTCCTTTGATTGCATAACTTCTAGGCTATGCCTAGTGGGAATTCCCCTTGGTCCTGTTGTTAAATTAGTTTAAAGTGCCAATCAATGAAATAAAAAAGTGAGAAGTGCATACAATAATAGAATAAAAAAGAAAAAAAAAAGTGTCAAAAAATAAATAAAAAAAAATAATACTTATTCATACTATTCCTACTATTAGACAGCTTTCAATAACTTTTAAAGTACTATTCGTTACTGATCAATTTTCGTAAATATGCGTTGTTCAATTAAGAAAAATCGATAAAAAATATAAACAATTGATCTTTTATTAATCGTTATACTGTATTGCGTTTATTTATATTTTTTAATTATTTTTGCGGCCATAAATTTGAACAGAACTATTGAGTATATAGTATAACGTAAAACATTCAAAAGTGGCGCTTGCGCAATATTAAAAATCATGGGATTATTCCCAAGTTCCATTGAATTCTTGTCATTTTGTGCATTCATAGCACATTTGCTCTGTAATGATCTATTTCCAGGGCCGGCTTAAGTGCTACAAATTACCTTGTAATACGCCTATAGAATCTTTCATTTATAATGCAAGCATGTTGTAAATTCAGTCATGTTTCCAACATGTCATAGAGATATAAACAAGTTTCTAATTCACGAAAAATTTGTAGTAAAAAACAAGATTTAACTAATAAACTTGCAAGAGAATTTGAAGAAGCAAAGTTAGCTATCAAGTATTAAAATGAAAGTAGAAAAAGTACCTATGATAAGCAAATACTACTTGGTCAAGAAAATATTCTGCAACTAGCAAAATTATATTATTAAAAAAAAAATGTAAATAAAAAATGTAACGTAACTATCAGTTGTTCAGTTGACTTTCCCGTAAGAAATATTTGAACAAATCTTGAATACAACTTTACAAGACAATCTCCTACTGTCTATGCAAGACCATCAGCGTTATTATGGTCAAGTACCTGTATTTAGCAGAATTCATCAATCATATTATTATCATTGTTAATATTATTATTATACTCGACAAGTTAGACTGGTGATCATGGTTATTTTTCTTTTTTAATAATACTGAATAAAGAAAGAACTGATCACTAGCCCGCCATGTCGTGTTCTGCTAGATGTGGTTGTTAATATTATGAATTTTCTGGCTGAACTGAAACAAAATTTTTTGTTATATAATCCGAACTTATTGTACGGCTCACTTAGAATTTTAAACAGAGCTTTTGCAAAAGAACTGTATTTAATTTATATCCAATCACGACTGGATGTTTTTTCTAATAAAGATTATTGTAGTGGCGTAACGATCCTTATGCCACTACAAAAATCTTTGATATCATCAGGATCGCACCAATAATTCTGCTTACTTAGCAGATTCTTTATAAATAAGTTTTTTCTAATATATTGATCAAAATATCATATCGATTTATCAAAATACGATATGCTTTTAAAAAATATCGATAATTTGATATATTGATATTAATGTTCTGATATATTACTTTAGTCATAATTTTGATATTACTGATATATCGACACAAGGAATGTAATAGTATATAAATTTCCTTTAGACTCTACTGCTTTAACCCTTATTCTTACGTTTGTTTTTATTTCTAGTTTTACATATAAAATTTTAAGTTGCGAAATTCCAGTTTCCAATCGTGTAGTTTTTAGCTTAAGTTGTTTCGTCCTTGCTTCTCATTTAATGTGCCCTCTATTGGATACTAATGGGCTGTCCATAAACTACGTCACAATATATTTCGCTATTTTCGACCCCCTCCTCCTATCGCAGTCTTGTGAACCACTTTCCCTAATATTACGTTACAATATCACGCCCCCTTCCCTAATTTACATTAAAACAAAATTTTTTTTGATTGCTAAAAATGCGAATGGGACGTAACATATTATCCCTCGTCTCACTGGACAGTTCCTAATAACTATTTATTTGATATACTATCGATATTTTCGATGTCGGATCATCAATATGTCGAATTTGTAATTTTTTTTTTAGTTTTCAATTTTGAAAGTCTGATGTATTTTTTTTTTTAATAAAAGGAATTCTTTTTTATCAAAAAAATGGATACATTTGCTTGTACTTCGATTGTAGATAAATGCAATATATATTTAAAAATTGCAATAAGTCGGGAATGTGTTTTTAATATTCGCTTCTTGTTTTTTTCTTTTGTATTTTAAAATTTCATTTACTTGTATAAGTTTGAATACTTTCAGTACAATACGTTGGAGTAGGATTTTACTTCAGCTGTCAATTTAAACGCTAGTATATTTACGTGGACCATTAGTACTGAATAAAATCACAAGCGTAATTTTTAGTTTCAAATGTGACATCTCTTATATTTTTACAGATCCTAAAGTTTTAAACATATCATGATAATATTTCATAATTTTATCAAATTAATACGTCATAACAACTTGAAGACTTTTAAAGCCTGAAAATAATCTGTATAATTTATTAAAAAATAATAAATTGAAATTAAGATTTGTCGATTACCTTATATTGATGATTTGTTTTTCATCAATAACTTGATATAAATATATTACTTAAGTGGGGGATAAAAAAGCATATTTTTTTAAAATGTATTTTAGTTTTAAAAATACTCTTAGCTTCAGGTCTTCTAAATATAATATTAAATTATATAATTTTTGTTTTTCAGCGTTTATACATTTATTCAACTTCGGAAAAAAATGAAACTAAGTTCGAAGCAATAATTTGAAGACTCAAAATTTTTGCCATAAACACACTGCCTTTTCGTTTTAGTACAGTAAGTAAACATAACCTGCTTTCAATGACGTAATTTTAAAAATAATATTCTGCCATATCTATTAGAGAAATTGATGTTCTCTAAAAAAAAAAAAAAACCCTTGTCCTCATTAATATGAATGTGGTCTGTGGATGTATGTGTCGCATCAGTGTACACAAACATGTTTGTGACATTCAATGCGCATGAATAATTTATTTTTGGTTTTTTCACCAACTTCTAAGACATTTGCGCCAAAACGCATCTGACCGCCTGATTTACATAACGAAAATAAGCACGCGTTGATTACAGACTAACAGTGCAAAATTTTTGACGTAGGACTACGTCTATGTTTGTGGGTATACGCCACTCACTTCAACTAACTCATGTAACGCTTTTTACGAAACAGGCAAACTCGCTCTAAGAGTTTGGGGACTCGAATACCGATTTTTTTTTCAGCTCACGAACAGATCCCCAACTACTGATAACAAAAAAATATTATCTTGTGTTTTGATTTGCTTGTTTCCTTCTTTCTTTAATTTTTATTTCTTTTTTATATAGGTAACCCATTTATTATAAACTATAAAAAGTATATATTTTTGGAATCACAATGAAATTCTCTTTCATTTGATCATACCCCACTCGATAGATTTGGCAAGAAAAAAATTTAGACTAAGAGTTTTTCCACTTCGCGGCCCGCACAAAAATATTTTAGTCTCGCGTAATTAAGAAAAGTCAAATGATCAAATGACACCTCAATTATGAAAATCGGCCCACTAGATCCGTATGAGGTAGTAAACTAACATTACATACATACTGTTAAAATCGTAACCCTCCTTTTTTCGTAATCGGGTAAAAATAAAGACATATAAAGATGTTTAAGGTATCATTTGAAAGCCAAAGAAGTCTCATTTAATTATTATTTAAAAATTTTAACGTTCGTTTATTAGTTTATTTCGTAAACAATTTTTAAAAAGCATAGAAAAAATGTACCTATAAATTGAAATATTTTTTTCAAAAGACGTAGTCCTACGGTACAACCAGAGCCGAACCCACTCGATTTCTGTATGGGGCAAGTGCATTTTAGTATGCGATGAAACATTGGGCTTTTAACACAAATTAACGTGGACAAGGGCTTAATAATTTACTCAGCTGTTGGTGCGCTCATCGCGAATTTATCGATTTACTGCAAATAAGAAAATTGCAACAGAGTAATGAATTTCAGTTTATATTTTAAATAAAAGACAGAATATAGTGGTGATATAATTAGTAATTCATTACATCAAAATACACTTAATTGATGTTTCAACACAACACAAATTAACATTTTTTTGTTAAATAATTAGTGCAACCTTTACATTACCATTGTCTTAAGTTAAAACTGAACATATTTAAATAATAATTATATTATTAACAATCAATACCAAGACTGTAAACTTTATAGTCATAATAAAAATTAAAAATAAACTTAATTTTCTCATTTCCACAGTAATAATTTGTTTTATCGGTTTCATAACATTAAATTCTTACTTTTTTTGCACCTATAAAAATATAATATAATAAAAATCAGAGACAATTAAAAGAAGGCTTGGTTTTATTCTTAAAAAACATGCACTCAGAGAAGCACTTTTCAGTTCATACATAAATATTTCAGGTTTTGTTTTTTTGTTAATGCCTGCACTAAGGTCTTATAAAATATAATTACTTAATTTAAATTCCTATTGATACTAAAACACTAACGAATATCTAACGCATTCGGTTGCCTTAATTGCAACTATAAAATTAACATCGAGTAGTAATTTTTTAAAACTATGGAAAATAATGTTTCATAGACATTTAAGTCTTCTCTATTATCCAAGAAATAAGTTCTAACTAATTATGATTTTTAGTAGATAATACAACTGTGTATTATTCATGTATTTGGTACTCCTATATTGTGAGGCAGCTTTTATCTTCCTAAATAAGTTTATAGTGAGCATTGAAAATGAGATAGGTAATGCACATTATTATATGGAAGTGTATTTCAAGGTCATTGTGCGTGCACCTATACAGCCTGCGCAGTTCGTTTAAACCACTGAGACATAATCAGGTAGTATGCGCTAGTGAGACAGGTGTTTTCGCGACAAATCGTCCGTTGCTGTCAATATAGAAGTACTAAATATATGGTATTATTACAATCTAGTAATAGCCTGTACGAGACTTACCGCCATAGTCTTGTTTCCCATAGCCACCAGTTTGTGTACTGTTGTAGCCTTGAGAATCTGTAATCAAAAAAGAATCAACCTTTAACATAGGGTCTAAACAATAAAAATAAAAAAAAATGGTACGGTTCCACCGCACTGACTTTCTCGCTGAGCTGCATCGTCCGCGGATTTTTTCAAAACAAATGAATGACGGTATATTGTAGTCATTTATTTATGGCATTTAAAATGCAATATGATCAAAATAATCAGAGCCGTTTTTAGAAAACTTATTCCATAGGCGTATTTAATTTAATTTTCTATTTTTGTTCAATGGTAAACTATCCTTAATATTGGGGGAGTAGGGAGAAAATAACAAAAGCACTCCTAAGGAATTCTTTAAAAACTTCAATTTCCAAATTTCGTTTATCAGTAAGCTACCATTCTGGATTTTTTTTTAAACAAATGAATGGCGGCGTATTGTAGAGTCATTGACATTTTAATTTGTGAAATATGATCAAAATCGTTTGAACTGTTTTTAAGAAAAACACATTTTTCTATTTTTGTTCAGGTCAAAAAAAATTAATTTTTTTCTTAAATTCGGTGATAAATAACGAAGAAATAGGCTTTTAAACTATTGATATTTTAACCGGAATGTTTACTGCTGTGACGTCATCTTTCCGCTCGCCAATAACGGTAATATGCACGCAGTTTCGAAAGAAATAATTTATCCAGTTTGATCCCTAGAACAGTAATGGTCGGTTTATCGTACATTTTAATCGCAATGCTATTTTGATCACGCTGTTAAATTTTGACAGCTACGTGTTAATTGGTTGCTGCGCTTCGTTACCACAGCAACCCGTCACTTAATTGTGTGATTAAAATAACATCGTGATTAAAATGTACGATAAACTGACCTAAATTAGTACCATTCCCCACTTTTGGAGTTGGAATGGTAAAACTGAAATACAGTTAAATTTAACAAAATACAACAAGTATCTGGCTATTCGGCAATATTCGTCTATTGGATAAAAGAAGTCAAATGCTTATTCAATTTCTTTAATTTTGACAAACAAATCTCTACATACCATAAGACGTCGGCGCAGTGTAGCCTCTATCATCGTAACTTGAAGTACCATAGCCACTGGTAGTGGTGCTGCCGTAACCAGCATACTGGTCAGTCGGAGCCGTACTGTAACCTGTACCTTGCGTCGCATAGGGATCAGAAGTTGAATAACCAGTTGATTGATTGTATCCTGTCGATCGTGAATCTGTATAAATTAATTTGTTACCAGTAAACGCCCACTCATCTTTTTCCAAAATAAACCAAAAATAAACAAACAAACACTGAAATAGAAATAATTAAACACATTTACATTGAACAAATATTTGATAATAATAATTATGTAAATTGGGCCACGGCAGTCTTTTTTTTTTGTAGTGTTCATTTGTTAAATAAAATTTAACAAACTTTAGACGCTGTTGCGCGCTACCAGTAGCTGGTAATTTCTATGGTTTAGCGATAACTGGCTATTGGATCAACTTGTATTCATGTTATTTACGCGAATTTCTATTTGAGCAGCTGATACAGTTTGAACATGTCATGAGTGTATAGTTGAAGTACAATTGCCAGACCGGCAAGTTAGGTTTCCATGCGGAAGTTTTTAAAACAGTAGTTATAATATGTATGAACGATAACCCATCATCATATTATGGCGGCTTAAGAGCAACATTTAAAATGAACAATTTTTTAACTTCCCAGTATATAGGGAAGTTATTGTAATGGGCCCAAAATTAGAAATCAAAATGTTCAACATATTTTTCAAGGGCACTAGTGTTTTTCCTGCACGAAATCTCGTGAATAAAAAATGAAATGGACTTCGTTAGGGTGCCAATTGAAGCGTATTAACTTCAAAATGATATGAAAGAAATTTTATCAAAACGTTTTTTTTTTTTTGTTTAAACAAAGAGAAAGCAAAAAAGCGCATTTTAGGATTTCTTGAAAAAGATTTATCCGATCCAATATGTTCTGGTGGCAATCGATACTTTTAAATATCAGATATTTTCATAGAGTTTAATAACAACAATATCATTTCACCCAGACCATTTATATAAGTTAATCTTATTAATCAAATATATATTTATTATTATATGTATTCATGAAAATAAATTAATATTTTTTAATGATTAAAATGCTTTCTTTTTTGTATTATTATTATAAATATTCATTCATAATATTCAATATTCATCATACTGGGAAGTTGCTTTGTGTGGACCTCAAGGGTCGCACATAGAGTCCTAATACACGATCCACACCACAGCTTGTTTTAACAATAATAACAAGAAGGATGTTAGAACGAAAAAGTTGGTTTACATTATTTGTTAATGTATGAGAAATAATGTGCACTGTTCGAAGTTATGAAATTTTGATATGTGGGACGACCCAATTAAACAAAACTACACAAAGCATATATTTGCGGTTTTACTCCATTAGTTCTGTAATTTAACAAGTGTTTATTATCAGTGCCAGGTTAGCGAGTATGTAGTATACACTGTACAGTCTCTTCGTGTTTGTAATGCGCGACTGATAACAAAGGGTAATTTTTATAAACACATATTACGCTGCAGTATACGCGAAATGATTGTCCTTGTTTTTTTTAAAACACAGTGTTCAAAGTTAGGTCTCTACTTCTTGCTAACCTTGTTATTATTGGAGCTATGACTTAAAAAAAGGTTAATTTTGCGAATAATTAAAAAAACCCTATGTTCGATAATTATTTCACTGTTTTCCGCGCATCGTATTCTATATGAAAATACTACAAAAATGATAATTTAACTAGTCATAGCTTCAATAATAATAAAATTCGCAATGGTGCAGACCCTGTACTCACAGTATGTAAACAGTTAAGGTGTACATAAAACATTTAACATTGGGAAAAAATTATTGAAACAGAATGAGCCATGACTCATAATTTACGTATTTAATATAGGGTTGCTATTGTAATTTTAGTGCTTCTATTTTATTTTACTTGACATAATAAACACTAAAATTACCATAGCAATCCTATATAAATATGTAATTATGAGTCATGGCTCGTTCTGATACAATCATTTTTTCCCAATACTGAAATATGTCCTTTTTTTTAAAAAAATTGTGTTTTAAAGACCACCAACAGCTAAGGTTATTTGGGCCTATTATTTGGGTCAATTCATTATTTTTTTTTTTCAATAATAAATTGAAAATCCAATTGACACTTTTACCAGCTCTCGGGCTAGAACCCGGGAACTGGGGACTTGTAATAGAGGAACAATGTGTCCTATTACACCTTATCTGTTTACATACTGTATGTAAAGAAACAGATGTTCAACATTGTCTACGTCGAATATGTATTGTTACCTGAACTTGGAGCAACACTATAACCAGAGCTTCCCGTATGGTAATCTTGACTGTCATATCCACCACTGTACCCTGTCGCATATCCACTTTGTTGTCCGTATTGGGATTGTCCGGAGCCATACTGACTCGATGAGGGAGCTTGCTGTGCATAGCCCGATGACGGAGCCGATGACGGCGGTGCCGAATACGGCGGAGCACTCTGATAGCCTCCGCCTTGTGAAGGTGGTGCCGAAGCTGAGTAACCTTGCGAACTGGATTGAGGAGCATAAGGGTCAATTGTTGGAACTGGCTGGTCCATATTGCTGGCGCCATAACTACATAACATACATATACCAGATTCTGTATCTATCCATATTATATGTGAGCAGGCAGTTTTTTAATGTAATCCTTCAAAAAACTAATGCTATGCTTATTTTTCATCAATTCCGACAGCTTTTATAGGAGATGAAAAGTAAAACAATTCCTTATTAATAGCTACGAAGACAATAGTGCAGAAGAAATAAAAGCTAGTTAGTTATTGCAGACTATAGATGCTCGATAAATAAAGTCATTAGCGTTCAGAAGAAATAAAACTGATTGATTGATAGTGCAAATTATAGATGGATTGTGTGAATGCGGTACATGCATGACCTCAAGTGGATATAGATTAGGATTTATAGACTTACAAACTTCGATGAACTAAAGGAAAATTTTTGTTGCGTGCAAAGTTGCAATAATATCATTAGAAGTATCTCTGGATCTCATATTTTCCTTTTTTTTAATGAAAAAGCAATTGTTTTTATTTTTAAGCGACCACAGGAGTATTTAAAAATAAAATTGACTATTTAAGGATGTATGGCATGTATAGTAGTCACAGGCACAATTATATATCTAAGTAACTATGCTAAAAGATACCAGCAAACTGGATTTTTTAGCTAAAACTTTTAACCCGGTACACCAACACACAGAGATAAATTATAATACATATTATGACTGCAGAGAGATAAAGATAGTTACTTCTTACCACAACGGTTTTTTTGATGGATGTACATTTCGAAAGCTATGCTTTCATCTTCAGCAAACATAGTATAGTGTCTGCTGAAGATGAAAGCATAGCTTTCGAAATGTACATCCATCAATAAAACTGTTGTGGTAAAAAGTAACTATCTTTATTTTTGTTTTTACGCATTTTATAAATTACGCCATTTGTTTGATACTTTTCAGCAATAATTTTCTTTTCTCGTGATTGACATCGGTGACCATAGATAAAATTTTGACCAAAGCTTGTTAAATATGCAACGAACATATTCTAAAAATTACAATTTTTTCTTGGTGAAATTAATGTGTTTTACCGGTATTAAACTATGAAAGCGCGATTTTCCATAAGAGCTCATCACTCATGTAAATTTTATAATTATATATCTTTTCAAACTATTCGGTAAGCCATTCTAAAATGTTGTGTACTTATTTCAGATATATTAAAAAGTAAGTTTACAAAATTTCATTCATTTCTCGGTGATTTGAGATAGGTGCCATACATCCTTCATGAATTTTTAAAATGCATTACTTCAAAAAAAAAAAAAAAAAACTATGACTCACCTTGGTGGTGGCTGATTATATCCATTGCCGGGTGGTGGATGTGAAGGAGGTGCATCAAAACGTCCCCGTTTAAGTGGAGGACCTCCCATTCCGCCTCTTTTTTGACCTCCAAAATCTCTCTGTTGACCACCTGAAGGTGCTCCTCTGCCTCTACCTCGCCCGTCAAATCCACCTCTGCCACCACGCTGACCACCTCTGTCCATTCCTCCACGTCCTCTACCACCACCACGTCCGTCACGATTGAAATCCCCACGACCGCGACCGCCTGCAATAAAAAGCCGTTTTAATCTCTGACGCTAGATTCTTCAAAATAACAATTTTATCTATGTAGTTGAGAATTTTCATACTCAATGTTTATCATAGTTATATAATAAATTACAAACAATAATGGTTTGTTTTCAAGTTTTGAGCGTACGAAAGATGATTTGAATTTTATTTTTGTTAACAATACCTATTGGCAAAATGATTGCTTTGTTTCTGGCACTTTGGGTTATTCATTTAATAGACATTTTTGTGGCTTAATAATACAGATAATACCAAGATTATAATACAGTATACCCGCGTCAGTGTGAACACGAAAAAATTCGAGCTTATTCTCATAAGTAAGTCGTTCTCACTATTGAGAGTTACAGCAGGTTTAAACACTGTCTCATTTTAGCCATTTTGAAGTACACTATTCACGTCTATACAAGTTTCTACAAGACAAATTACAAACTGTTCGTTGTTCACACTAATGGAAACTTTGCTGTTCGTGTTATTGAATGGTTCAAATTTGCGAGTGTTCACTGTATTAATATCACAGTACTAACCTCCTCTACCTCTGAACATAGGGCCTCCACCTCCTCGTTGTGGTGGTCCTCCAGAAGGTGGTGCTCCTCCTGGGCCACCCGGTCCTACTGGTCCATCTCCTCCTGGGCCTTGAGGAGGCATTCCACCTCCACTTTGTAACTGGGGCTGGAAACCACCACGACCTCCTCTTCCCATTGGGCCGCCGCGTGGTGGACCTCTAAATGGACCACCTCTGCCTCTCATTGGTCCTCCTCGACCACCCATTGGACCCCCGCGTCCGGGCATTCCACCACGGCCTCCACTTTAACAAAAAAAAATAAATTATGAACTCACAATGCATTAATTAGGACAGACAGCTCATCGCAGAAATGTGGTTTAAATTTCTAGGTTTTCATATGGAAAATGAACTGACTTGGCAAACTCATACAGCTGCTGTTGCTGCTAAACTTGCTGGTGTAATTTTTGGCTTAAGAATTCTGATTTGCAACTCCGATATAAATTTCGTCAGAACAGCTTACTTCGCTTTTTTCCACTCTATCTTATCCTACAAATTTTGGGCAAATTCAAGCCATGCTGCTGATATTTTTATTTTACAAAAAAAAGCCGTACGAGTAATTGATAAAGCAGTATATAATGCCCACTGTAAACCAATTTATAAAAAAAAAAAAATAATGACGTTATATAGCCTGTTCATTTATCAACAAATTATACACGTCAAAGAAAACATTAATAACTTAAAAAAAGTTTCGGATGTTCATTCCCGTAACTTAAGACGTAATGACAAGCTATACGAAGAGAAATAAAAGTAAAAAATTTCATATGGGATCAAAATTATATAAAAATTGCCTAATGATTGGAAGATTTTGTCACACAATAAATTTAAAATTATTCCTAAAAAAATTTTTAATAACTGAAGCGTTTTATTCCATCGAAGAGTTTTTAGACTACAGATTTTAATTACTTATTTTAATTATTGTTAATTTTAATTTATTCATTATCAGTTTTTATGTATCCTTTTTTTTATATCTTTTGTATATGTAATATGTTGGACGTGTCAGGATATAGAGGGCAGCAGTATAGCTTAGTGGTTAGCATGCTTGGTGCCGCAACCTCTAGACTGGACTGCCGTGGGTTCGAATCCCACCTGCGCTCATTGATGTTTTGTGATGTTATTTAGTTTTAAGTTAGTTGAAATAAATGTCAGGATATATTTTTATCCGTTTATAGACAAAATAAATTATTATTATTATTGTTTTTATTATATTGAATGATCCATTTTCCTGAGTAGTCCTTTCAATTATTTTATTTTATACATTTCTGACATTTTTTTATCTACCTATATTAGTTAAATAATACGTAATCCATTATATCCATATATTTGAAACACACGTCGTTTTCTTCCGACAGTCCACAAGTGGCCCCTATTCAATCGATTTACATAAATTTGTCATCGCTATTTTTCTGTTTATTATTATTGTTTATATTAATATAAAGAAACAATTATTCTGAGCACATGCTGTGTATAAATCGGGTTCCATCTAACCGTCTGGCTAAGTTAGAAGGATGTTAAAAAAATTAATTTTAGTTTAGTTATCTCGATTCTAGAAGATTTTTGTATTTTCAAACAAACCTGGCATATGCCATTTTATTATTATTATGTTGAAGCCCAGTTTTGCTAGGTTTCAAATAAACAGCGTTAAATTTAAGTGGCATGTGTTATTAAAAAAATAAGAGCAAAATAAGCCGCTAGAAACAATGTTGCTTTCCGAAAAATGACATTTAAGTTGCAAAGTTAGTAGTAGTGTTATATTTGTTGTTAATCACTTCTTCATGAAAGACTGTATTTTTTCAAAATAAAAACAAGATTTCGTCGACTAATGCTTGTAAATACTACTTCGATAATAATTTTCTTATGCGGCTCAAATAATTGATTTAAGCGCATGAGCCGCTTTATATTTTTTAGTAAGTGGCATAAAATTATATGTGGTTTATTTTGTACCATAGTAAAACCGTGCTTCTTTATGTAAGTTATTTTTTTTTAATAAAGCCGGTCCCGTACATTAGATCAGTCATATCTAGTTCATAAATAACTTCACCACCGATCAACACTTAACCGAGCATACAAAAAATAGTTAGTAACATTCTACAGATAAGGCACATACGAATTACGATATTCTACTCTCCCCCTGCGAACATTTTTTGGGAAACTCCCCCCTGAACCACTCCCTTCACACAGAAAAACGCCACCACACCAACAACCCCCCGCACAAAACTCTGCACTCCGCGAGAATTCGTCTTAAAAAATCACCAAAAATCGTGTGTCCATTCTGTAGAATTTAACCAAATAGTTAAATATTCGTAATAGTTAATTTTGAAACAACCTTATTCATATCGGGATGCTCTCATATTAATTAGAAACAGAAAATTAATGTTATTTTAATCTTACCGTCCTCTGTCAAATCCTCCACGACCTCTACCTGGACCTCCCATTCCCGGTGGTCCGCCCCTTCCTCTAAATCCTCCTCTGTTTTGTGGTGGATGGTTTCCAGGTGCTGGACCTGCAGGTCCTCCTGGGCCAGCTATCGGTGGTGGTGCAGGTCCCCCAACAGCCATTTTGCTACGATCAATAAAATAATATTACACACAAAATTATAATAATGAATAATTCCAAAATTTGGTTATATCTAGCACTATTTATAATTATTACAAACGTGTGACATATAAAATCAAATGATAATAATTTGTAAAATAAGTTATGGTAACATAATGCCGGCATTTTCACATATTTACCGCATTTTATAAAATTAGTTGGTAAGTTTACATAAAAACATGTAATTTTGTACCTTAAAGTTTTCTGTATAAAATATCACTAATATACTCAAGAAATTCACTGTTTTTTCTTTATTATACGAAATATATATGCATGAACGTAACAAAACTAATCCTAATTTTACACAAGCGTCAGGTCGATGCCAACGCCAAACAAGAAGAAAGGAAGCCAAATGCCGATGACGACAACAAATTCAATTTCCGTTTAAAATTATTGATATAGTGGTGCCACCACACATAATTAATATGAACTGTTTTATCATCCATGTTCTATCCTCATATCTTCTCTATGGCAATATCATAGATAAAGAAAACACATATTTTTATTAAATTGATTAAATTGATTTCTACAAGAAAATACAGATATACTAAAAACCAAATCTATTTGAAATAACCATGAAATAACCAGATCTGGTTACTTTGGTTACTGTTTTTTTTGTAATAATTGTATTTGCCATAATATACATAGTCTTTTTGGAAATGTCTATGTGTATGGGCTGTAACTTTCGAAAGAGTTAATTGATTTTGATGAAATTTGGTAGGCTAGGCACGTTGGAATCCATCACCACAGAAGCCTATTTAATATGGGCCCAACCGGACTATATTAAGGGTGGTTTTTAGGGGTTCCCAAAGGTTTTTGGGCCCAAAATACCGAAAAAATTCTCAGAATCGTTTCAAAATTGAAATTTAACACTTTAGTAATGATTAAAATGTGCTGAAAAAATTCTATCAAAATCGGCCCGACAGGACCGGACTTAAAACTTTATGAAAACACTAGTTTGCAGATACTGAAGGGTGTATTTAATTTGGTGCAGATGTTTCACTGATAAAATCCATGTCTAATATTGAAATTCAGAAAAAATTAATTATTTTAAAGGGTGCATTAAGGGGTTATATTTTTTATTTTGTCAAAAAACATACTTAAGTTCACATAATAAAGCTGAAATATGCCCGTAATAGGAAATGCACAATGTCGGCAAGGTTTGGCACTGCGACCCGAGTTTTTTTTTATTTGTAATTGTATGCTAAAGCCATGAAGAGTTTTTGTTGGTTTGAACGCACTAATCCCAGGAACTACCAGTCCGATTTGAAAAATTAAATCATAAATTCTTACCACCCGGATGAAGCCGGACGGGCGCTAGTAGAAAAACAGTGTTTACAGAAAAATATACTCTGATTCCAAAATGTATGGCTGATAGGTACTACACTACACATATTTTTGCACTACTTAATTCTTATTATGGCCTATTAAAATTTTCCAAAAAATATTTTTGAAAGTTCGGAATTTCTAAATTCTAAAGCGGATAAGATACAGAAGTTCGTAATATTTATTACGAAAAATAGTTGTAAATGGTGCAAATGATGCTCACTTTCCGTCGGTTTAAAATACTGGCAATTCGGGCACTTATCCGGGGAGGGGGGAGCTAAATGCAGCTAGGGGCTACTCGTTTGTTAGGAAAATAATAAAGATTGTAAATCTAGTAGTACCTATATTATGTTTTGAAATATAAAAGAGGAATGCGCCAAACGAGGGAATAGCCTCGATGGAGCACTTGCTCCCCCCCTGGTTCATATCAGTAGACAAGCGAAAAATTAGGTAGTTTTGAACGTTTTCAAATAAAACTATTGTTATAATATACAAGGTGTCTCAAAATTGATGCCCGTGCTTTTGGGGTTTGTTTCAGGGGACTAACACAAATCGAAAATTAGGAGTAGAACATTTTCCGATTGTCCTTCGTTATCGAGTTATAGATAAAAAACTAAAATTTAACATATAAACTTTATTAAAAACGAATAATATTATAAAGCAAGATATTTTCCACATCTGTTGTCACAAAATATGCTCAAGTACTTAGGTTGCCTCCTACTTTAAGACAAACATTCGCGCGATTTAGCATGGAAGCATGGTTCTGTAGTATATTTTCGTCTATTAACGCCACAGCAGCGTGAAAACGAGCTACGACATTTTCAGGATTCCGAACAGGTTCGCGGTAAACTTTTTCTTTCAGATAGCCCCAGAAAAAGAAATTTAACGGATTCAGATCTGGTGGTCTAGGAGGCCATGGTTGGGTTCACCTCTTCCAATCCACCTCTCAGGGAAATTTTCATTCAGGAAATTTCTCACTTGTATTCCATAATGTGCCGGTGCACCATCATGTTGGAACCAACAATTTAATCTAATTGCTATTAAGGGAACTTCATCGAGTAATGGCAATGGTAAATTTTCATTTAAAAATTGAAGATACAAGGTTGAAGTAAGTCGATTAGGTAGAATTTGCATGGACCAATAACATTTTTATTCAATAACCCAGTCCAAATGTTTATTGATCATCGTCTGATAAGATTTTAACATTGCCATTATGTTACACAATTAATTGGAAATGGACCGACCCTATGATAAAACTTATTATTTACATTTTTATCAATGACTCGATAACGAAGGACAATCGGAACATTTTCCACTCTTAATTTTCGATTTGTGTTAGCACCCTGAATCAAGTCCCAAAAACACGAGCGTCCGGTCTCAAAGTCGAATATAGGGAATTTAAGTTGTGTGCCATTAAACTTATTAGAAAACAAATCTCTAACTCTTCGCAAACTAACACCGCTGTAAAACGTTTTTACTATAAAAACTCTTTCTTCATTGGAGTAATTATTCATTTTTTCTTTAATTATTGCAAAAAATTACGAGTACAAATAGTTTTTTGACAATTTTATTGCAGCACACTTCTTTCAGGGTTTTGTTTTTCGCCTACTTAGTTTGAAATCATTACTGCAAAATCGGTAAATTTCAAATTGGTATTTTAAAGTAAAAATTTCATTTTTGGTTTTATTTTTAGAATCATTTGATGCGCAATAATTTTATCTTTCGATAGGTACCATTACCTTTCTTGTACGTTGAATTGGCGAACACGAATCAGCAAAAATGAACAATACCATGTTAAATCCCTATATGTTCACCTTTGAGACCGGACACGGTGTATAATAAGAACTGTTCATTGAGTTTCCTTGCTTTGTATTTTCTAAGGCACTAACAGGCAACAACCAGAGTTATTTGGGTCTATATAGCACCAATTCATATTTTCAATTTATTGTTTTTTAATAATAAATTGAAAATCCAATTATTGATACTTTTACCGGTTCTCGGATTAGAACCTGGGAACAAGGGGTTTGTAATAGAAGAACCGTGGAAATGACCCTACAGTGTAAAATCGAGAATTAGATTTAAATGGATGAATAAGACGATAGGAAAATTCTACTGCAAAGAGAACTTATTAGGTATAAGATTTAAATAAATAAAAAATGAATAAAACATTTAATTTGTGAAAACAAATAGATAAACTGAAATTATAAATCACTAAAACAATTATTGTAAAAATAAGGCCAAGTCTTGCGATCGCGTAGCAGTAAAAAGTTTTGAGATTTAATAGAGCCAAGTCCAATTAATTGTAAGTGCAGTGGCGGACTTTCCATAAGGCTGACTATAGGCCCAGGCCGGTCAAAATATATTAGGGGCGGCCAATCTACGCCCGCCAAATTTCCACTTAGATCATTTTTTATAATATACAATAACTATATAGAAATCTGCACCCTCCACTTTGAGGGGTTAGAGGAGGAAATCACAGATTTTTAATTTCCTCTCTACTTGTACGCGAAACTCAGTTCCTATACATAGTACATACCATGAAATGTCAGCTTTCTAGGACTACATACCTATAGAAATCTGCGCCCCCCACTTTGAGGGGTTGGAGGGGGAAATCTCAGATTTTTTAATTTCGTCGCTACTTGTACACGAAACCCAGCCTGCATACCAAATTTCAACTTTCTCTGACTACGGACCTATAGAAATCTCCACCCTCCTTTAAGGAGTTGGGGAGAGTGACTCACAGATTTTCTAATTTTCTCGTTACTTGTACGCGAAACCCAGCCTGTATATCAAATTTCAGCTTTCTAGGACTACGGGAAATACCATATTATAGGTTTTTGATGATCATCAGTGAGTGAGTAAGTGACGAAATCAATGGATTTGCGTATTAATAAAATCTAAAGTAGTACGGCTATAAAAATTAGATTTGGTACATTACATAAGCTTGGTGGTCCCACCCTATCCTGAAAATTTGAAACCTGAACTGTTATTCAGATTGAAGGTACGAGGGTTCAAAAATTCGTCGAATCGCTGGACGTGGGCAGTGATCAACTTGGCGGGTGCACTGCTGTGCACCCAGATTGGTTATTATACGATAGATCCGTATTCATAGCCCTATAGGCCCGAAATTGATATCTAATGACCTCTAGAAAATATTTTGTTGATCAAACTGGATCACATTTTTGGATCTTTATATTTTTTTAAATTTTAATGTTTTTTTACAAACTATCTAAAAATTTAACTAACTAATATTTAATATTCAAAATTTGATTATTAAATTAATTACGTTATTAACGTTCTTACGACTACATATTAGTATGTATGTGTTTATCAAGGTTTGCACTGCATGGCTTCTGTGTAATATGTAATATTGTCGTCAACATTCTCCAAAGAAGATTTAAATTCTTGAAAGTCACCAGTCACCCCTAACGGCACGACTTTTTAATTTTCTAACGGGATTACAAAATAAGACGTTACCTATCAGGTTTACCACTGGCGTAGATTTTCCTAAAAAAAGCTCGTCTATTTTCAGGTTTGAGTTCCATTTTTGTAGTTACATTATTAAAGAGCAGTAAAACTTCATCTAATATGGAATCCATTTCTTGCAGGTGACGGTTTTAAACTATTATACAAATATGTAAAAAAACCCGAAGAAGTGCGAGTTAGACACGCGCGGAGGGTTCTGTACCATCCTTGAAATTCGAAAACGATAACTGTTGGAAACATCGTAATGGTTTTCTTGTAAAGTATAAGTGTACGTATACCCTCTTATAGGTACCTACCACTAGTTTTTTTCGAAATGTTAACTGTACTAGTTTTAGAAATAGGGGGTCGATCAGTTTTCGAGATGCGTTTTCAGGAAAATCTCGAGGACTACTGGTCGGTTGCAGAAGCGTTGTCAAAAAATTGATTTGACAATGACCTTAGATTGTGAGTTGAGACCACACATATTTCTCCATAAGAAAAGCATTGTAGAATTTGGAATCGATCCTGCTCGAAAAATAATTGATCGAATGAAACGCTACTTCGAAACAACATATTTTTTCTACGCATTTTGATCAAAATGTATGTGTGTCAAGTTGTATGGACCAACTTACATTTTTTCAACTTTTTCAACGCCAATCGTTTGTTCTACGTTTGTTCCGGACACCTACAAAATTTCAGGGTTTGTTCCGAAAAAATAACAAGCCGTGAGGTGGGTCGTTTATTAGGACTAAAGTGCGACCCTTGAGGTCCACACGACGAACTTCCCAGTTTGATAAATATTTAATAATAATAATTAAATTAGATATTACACAGAAAAGTAATCATTTTAATCATTAAAACATCAATAATTAAAAAAAAAAAAAAAAACGGCTGAACCGATTTTTATAAAATTTATGTCGGATCAAAATGACGTTAACACGCCTCGATTGACACCCTTACGAAGTCGATATAATTTTTTATTCGCGAGATATTGTGTAAAATCTACTTTTTTGGAGGTTATTTGGTTAAAAAAAAAGAACGGCTGAACCGATTTAAAAAAAATTCCTTTCAGATCATATTTACGTTAATACGCGTCGATTGGCACCCCAACGTAGTCGATATCATTTTTCGTTCTCGAGATTTCGTCTTAGAAAGAAATGGACACATACATACGTACGTACGTACACACACACACACACAGACATCTTTCTAAAAGTAGTGTAAAAATAGTGTGGTGACCTTGAAACATAAAAATTTGTTTTCCTTTTTGATTTCGATTTTCGGACCCATTACAATAACTTCCAATGGGAAGTTAAAAAAGTTATTAGCAACAATAGGTGGTCAGCCAACTGGACGTAAAATTGTATGGACCACGTCCTAATAACAACATTTTGAGAACTTTTATTATACCAATCGTTTGTTCTCGGTTTGTTCCCGACGCCTACAAAATTTCTGCGTTTTGTTCCGAAAAAATAAAAAGGTTATTAGCAAAAATAGGTGACATGCCACTAGTATATGTACACTACTGAACATTGTGTTTTGTTTTACTTTCGGCCAGTAATGTACATATACTAATTGTTGGTCACCTATTTTTGCTAATAACTTCTTTATTTTTTCGGAACAAACGCTGAAATTTTGTAGACGTCCGGAACAAACAGAGAACAAACGATTGCCATAACCAAAATTTTAAAAATGTTGTTATTTAGACGTGGTCCATACAACTTGACGTCAAGTTGGCTGGCCACCTATTATTGCTAATAACATTTTTAATTTTTCGGAACAAACGCTGAAATTTTGTAGGCGTCCGGAACAAACGTAGAACAAACGATTTGCTTTGAAAAATTTGACAAAATGTAAGTTGGTCCATACAACTTGACACACATTCAAAATGTAGCAAGAAAAGCGATCTTTTTCTATGGTGAGCAATCATTTGTTTTTGTGTGAGTACAATCTAATGTTCTACATGACAGGGAGTTTCACTACGACATTAGACTGCTCCTGTATGTATAAAAACTGTAATTGTATTATCACAATCTAAGGTCATTGTCAAATCAAATTTTTTGACAACGCTTTGTGCAAAAAATAGTTTTGAGGTCTCTAAGAAAAGCCCTTTCAAATTATACCCCACATGACCGAATACATTTAGGGTGTCAAACTTCCTCTCCCCAAATTTACGGGACAATATATTTTCAGTTCTGACCTAGGAATATATGTGGTTAATTGCTATGTGAAACATCCTGATATTAATATTTCGTCCAGAGAAATTCGACTGTGACGGACATACGGGGGGTGGGGGGATAGAGAGAGAGAGTGACCGTATCTATTTTTAAAATAATTTGAGAAATCATTGCTACGTCTATGTAAAATTGAACTTACACTAATATTACGGAAGTATTTTTATTAAGTTAATATTCACCCCCCTTGGAGGGGTGATGTCGATGCAAATTGTATAAAAGAAATGGTCATCTTTTCCACCCTCGAGCCTCATTCGATGCTTCCTGGTGGTCTGGCTGTGTTTGTAACACTGGAGTAGTTCGAGTTCTCGATTTTCTTCAGTGACTATAATTTTTTTATTTACAATATATTATAACATCTAGTTGAAGGTATGTATGCACATTTTTTTTTATTTTTTAAAACTTTTTTCTTTTAAGATGGATCGTTTTTAAGTCTAAAATTACTGGAGTATAATTATTTTGAAGATTTAGAAAATTAGCATATTTGTTTCAAATTTGTTACATAATATCACATAACTTTTACAATTATTAAAGACAAATAACAGTCTACTTCCATATTATATTTTACAAATAATAAGCATTAAGTAACTATTAACTTTAATATATTGACAATATAAATCAATAAAGCTGTTTAAAATTACATTAAGAGCGATGACACACACAGCGGTGTCAGCTCGGCAGTCAGGCGTTTCTTGTGGAGAACGATGTGTCGAGATAATAATAGTTTTTTTATACGGCTGAAATACAATTGAAAGATTTTTTCGTTGGAGAGCAGCCAATTATATAATTGTTTCGAAACATATAGGAAAAAATCATTTTACCAACCAGTGGTCACAATCAGGATTCTAACCGGAACCTTTCCACTTTCGCGGCGGAATGAGCTTACAATACTCAATCGTGACAAGATTGCTACAAGATATGATTGTTTCTAGAATATTATGTGGCAATACCGTTTATAGCATCGATATATTTAGGTACCTATGTATTTATTAATATCCCATTATTGGATATTCGAAATAATTTTCACTCTCATGTTAGACTCTCGCTGGTACGAGGATTCACTTCATATCATATAGCTATTGAATTAGCAGATATGAATTGACGCTCGCATGTAGTGAAAATCTATTGATTCTGAAGCATATATGGAGAATATTAGTTTAGCAATCTTGTCACGATTGAGTATTGTAAGCTCATTCCGCCGCGAAAGTGGAAAGGTTCAGGTTAGAATCCTGATTGTGACCACTGGTTGGTAAAATGATTTTTTCCTATATGTTTCGAAACAATTATATAATTGGCTGCTCTCCAACGAAAAAATCTTTCATGTGTCGAGATGACTGAGAGCGTTGAGTGAATCCGCGGTGTGTGTTTTGCATCATTGAAAAACATTAACACATGTGCCGACTCGGCAACCGCCTCGGCACAAACCGCTGTGTGTGTCATCGCTCTAAATTGTACTGTACCCATCAAATTGGTAGTTAACAAACAGTCATTAACCGTAAAGTCCACATGCTGTAACGGAAACGGTATCATATCGTAAGTGTAAGATTATTTTCAGACCACTACCACAATTCCACCATGTCTGCGTTTTCTGGACCATCGTTCGCTGCATATACCGGCGGCTGGGCTGGTCAGGGAGGCAGTAACATATCTGTCGTAGATAGGGTACCACCGGAGATGCTCTCCATGGTAGACGCCCATTGGTACCAATTCCCACCTATGAACCCATTATGGCACTCTATCCTTGGTTTCGCAATCTTCGTTCTGGGCGTCGTCTCCATTATTGGTAACGGCATGGTTGTCTACATCTTCTCCAGCACCAAAGCTCTGAGGACTCCATCAAACCTTTTGGTTGTCAACTTGGCCTTTTCCGATTTCCTAATGATGTTCACAATGGCACCCCCTATGGTTATAAACTGCTACAATGAAACTTGGGTATTTGGTAAGTAAATTAAAAATTCGTTTTATATTTTCAAAAAAGTTACACCTTAAATAATTAAATAATTGTAAATGCTTTAAGTTCTTAACATATTCAGAGCGAAATTGAAGGATCGCAGCAGCGACTTGTAATTTTCTTTTTTAAAATAAATGTCCTTAACAATTTAATGCGCGTACAAATGCTACAAAATATTATATTCCTTCCGAGTGGAATAAACAATGTATTCTTTAATTACAATTTAACTATCATAAAAGTTAATTCAGCTTAAGAAAACATCGTAATTGTTGAATTTATTAGGATAAAAACTTGAGAATGGTTAAAAGCGGTGTATAAAGTTATGAACTCAAAACTCATTAAAAATCTGAAAATAACTATATTTACGATTTTATAACACCGTTAGTTCAAAGTTTTAAACTGTGCCATCGTGAATTCAAAATTTAATCTCGTAGTGAATACTCGAATAAATAAAGTTGATGATGAACGTTAGTCTTTTATTTTTAATAAAGAATAATTAAGGGCACTGTGGTTGAAACAATATAAAAACAACCATTTAGTCACTTCTTATCACATTAATTTTATTAATGGATGTATATTCCGAGAGAAATCTTTCATCTTTAGCACAAACTAAACTGAAGATGAAAGCATTGCTCTGGAAATGTACATCCATTAATAAAATTGCCGTGGTAAGAAGTGACTAAATTGTTGTCTTTTATTTTAAAACAAAAAAATCTGTTTGATTTTAAATAGGACCGTTCGCTTGCGAGATTTACGGAATGTTCGGTTCACTCTTCGGCTGCGGATCTATCTGGACCATGACAATGATTGCCTTAGATCGATACAATGTTATTGTCAAGGGTTTATCTGCCAAACCAATGACCAACAAGATAGCCATGCTTCGCATCCTTGGTGTTTGGGCATTCTCCGTTGGATGGACCATTGCACCCCTGTTCGGCTGGAACAGGTTAATCTTAAAATTAGTAGTACCTACTATAGTTGCCTCTCTCAAAGAACGATACTATGGAACCAAATTTTTGTTTTTAGCGGAAAATTGTTCTTACAGAAAGTTTTTCCCTTACGTGTTCTTAAGGAGAGGCCACTGTACTTAGAATTTCAAAATGCTGATTAAGCACAATATTCCTGAAAATATATTAAATTATCATCTATTTTTCAAGTTAAACCGTCATTTCAAAAACAATAATTTTGACAGATATGTGCCAGAAGGTAACATGACTGCTTGCGGAACTGACTACCTCACCAAAGACTGGCAAAGCCGTAGTTACATCCTTGTCTACTCATTTTTCGTCTACTTCCTTCCTCTTCTGACAATCATCTACTCATACTTCTTCATCGTACAGGTAAGTATCTATATTTTCGTGTTATTTAAAAGTCAGACTCAAATCAGATATTTGCGAAATGAAATGAAATATCTAAAAGAGAATTTATTGGGAATAATACTTCCGTATCCATTACAAATTTCAAACATATTGTATTCGAGTTGTATATTTTATTAACTTAATGCAGTTGATTCCGAATAACTAGACGTAAATATTTTGGACCAGTTAAAAAGCTGCCCGAAGTGCGAAGTTCCACGTATAAAGAATTAAAAATATAAAAATCAAAACACAAACCTAGCATTTGCTGAGCAGCAAAAATACTCTAGGTGAATCTGTAACAAATGGTGCAAATAAGAGAAAAAATATTTTCGTTAAAAATTGCATGTATCAAACACGCACACAGTTTTCAATAGTTAAAGGAAGAATTTTTCAAGTACCTACTCTCTGTTCATTGACTACAGCTGAACAAAATTTGTGCAAAATCTAGTGCAGATATAGACTACCTTTTGAATGAAATAGTGTTGTATTCCAATAATAAATTTTCTGGCACTGCACCAACTTAATGACAAGGTATTTCAGATAAATAAAACAAATTCTGATATTTTGTGATTTTGTTCCTAAAGATTTGCATCAAATAAACGCCTCAACAGATTAACGGAATGGCCCAATCTGGAATCTACGATGGTTAAACGATCAAATCAAAGAGCGCAGATTTATCAAAATTTCTATGTAGTTTAATATTTGTTATAGGCTGTGGCAGCTCACGAAAAAGCAATGCGAGAACAAGCAAAGAAAATGAATGTGGCTTCACTGCGATCGGCTGAAAACCAAAACACAAGTGCCGAATGCAAACTGGCTAAAGTCGCTCTGATGACAATCACACTGTGGTTCTTTGCATGGACTCCATATCTGATTATCAACTATGCCGGAATCTTCGAGACATTGAGAATCACTCCGCTGACCACTATCTGGGGCTCATTATTCGCCAAGGCTAACGCTGTCTACAATCCAATTGTATATGGCATCAGGTAAATAAATAACATCAGATTTTTTTTACAAATGATAGTTCATGGTGGAAGTAAAAGTGTTATATTCGTAGTTCTGATTTTTTTTATAACAATCTAAATTGATTTAAAATTAGGAGAGGAAGTCTCTGTGGCAAAGGATCAAATAGATTTTACTGGCGAATTTATACAGAATTCTTAAACAAAACTTTTTAAATAAATTTTTAGATGCTCTGAAGATGGTGTAAAGAGCACTGAAACGTTAGCAAAGAAATGCAATTTTAATCAACAGTATTGCAATTTATTTGATCCTTTGCCACGACTTCCTCTCCTAATTTCAAACATTATCTACGGATCACCATATTTCTATATCATAGAGTTTTTTTAAAATTCAAATTGATTGAAGTCTTTCAAATTCTCTAAAGGAAATGTGAAATAACTTTCGAAATTCGGGATGTAATTACTGCTCGTAGTAATCGTAGGAAGAATTTATTACTTCTTTTTTCAATACCCTATTTCTTAAGTTTTAGTTTTTTATTTATTTCTCCAGGCTTCTGTTTGTCATTGCTTCCTCCACATCTACACGCCATCTACGTTTGGGTCTTCCTCTTTTCCATTTTTCCATTGGCATAGGTGGGCAAAGTTAATCTAAAATTTAACTTCGTTAATCGTTATTCCGTTACTCAAAAAGTTAACTTCGTTAATCGTTAAAGCGTTAGTTTGTTGAAAATGTAACGCAAGTTAAAGTTAACCGTTACCGTTAACTATCGAATATTTTTTATGTTAAATCAGTGAATCAAGCAATCAAAAGGTTTATTCTATTAAAGTGTAGACTATAGATACTACTACTGTCCATACGAGGTAGTAGGGAGGTAGAGTAGACTAGATATAGGGAAGGTACACAAAAAACGTGCAACAACTTTTTGTTTGTTAGTAATACAGAAGTAACGTTTAGCGGACTTATGATAACGGATGTTAATAAGACCGTTAATAGTTTTTGAGATTAACTTAAAAGTTAATTTCTTAAACAAAATGTTAACTTCGTTAATTAACGATTAACGGAATAACGATTTTCTGCCCAGATTTGCCCATTGGTACATATTTTTAACTTTGTTAACCACATTCTCTTCTCACTTATTCTTCTAATATGAATGCTCGTTCTAAGATGGTCTCCTTTCAATTCATACGTTGACGAATTTTGTGGTTGGGAATACTTACGTTGAAAGCAATCCCTTGAATTATGTTTTGAATATTTACCATGCATTTTTTGTTAGCTTTTTCGATGTTGGTGTCAGTGGGCAATTAGTGATGCAATGATAATTATGTTACAGTCATCCTAAATATCGGGCAGCTCTTACAAAGAAGTTCCCATCGTTGATGTGCGCAAATGGACCAGACGATAACTCCTCAGTCGTATCTGGTGCTACCGTGGCCTCAGAAGAGAAGCCATCCGCGTAAGCAGAGCGTCAAGGACAAAACATAACACATTAGGATATATAATTAAGTATTTTTATAAAACGACGAAAAAATGGCTCACTCGAAATGGTACAAGATTATAAAAGAATATTTTTGTTAAATGGAACAATTGTAAATATAGTTATCTAAAAATGTTTAAAAGCTGCAGATGCAATGTTAGCACTGAATCAAACGAAAAAAAATATAATGGTAACAACGTTGATTTCTTGTTGTAGAGTATTTTATTATAAATAAAAAAAGACCCTGTATGCAATAACAAAATTGAATTTTAATGTTTGTCTTCTCCTTATTTTTACTTACAGGAAATTTTGTTATCTTTTCAATTTCTAAAAAAACGGCCAAGTGCCTGTCGAGCAACGCAAAAAATAGGGTTCCGTACTATGTAAGTTATGCTAAGCCTACCATTTTGATAAAATAAGTAAAATAAAAACACATTCATAATCTACTTAAAAAGACCTTTTCAACGGTACCCCACAAGAATAGGTACAAAAAAAATGTTTTCCCCCCGCTTGCGTGTATGGACATAAATAAACCTTTTTAATCATCAGGGGAAAAATAACAGGATTGAAATGATTCAAAGTAAATTTCTAAGGACAGTGATATATATTATAGAAAAACCAAACAGTATCCAACTTTTACCTTATGTTGAAATGCTTGACATATTCAGTATTGCTACTCTAAAATCCAGACGTGATTTACATGCTGTTATTTTCTGTTATAAATCAATTATTTAACAATTGCATATAATTAATAGAATCAAACGAACTAATATCTTTTTTCAATTTGAAGTTCCTGTTATCAGCATCAAAACTAGAAATACTATAAATTTCATATACCTTCTTTTAATACAACTAACTCTCCGATACTCAGAATATGTACTTTTAATAACAATATCGCAGAAAAAAATCCTACCTTTGATTTATTTTTTACAAAATTTGGTCAATTTTTGTATATGGCTCGCGACTGTCTGCATAGTTAACATATGTATCACTATGTTTTTTATTCCCTTTTGATATTTCTATATATTTTCTTTTGAAATTGTATGTATTTTTTGTACATCATGTGTACATTTAATGAGTTGTTCTCTTAAATGGACTTTTAGCCTATGAGAAGCATTTAAATAAAATAAATAAACAAATAAATGAAGAAATAAAGAAAGAAAGAAATAACTTTTTATTATAAAGTGCAATAAAAGAAACTTATTTTTTAGAGTCGATGTCGTCCATTTTGGCGCAAAATTCAGGATATCGCTTAAGTTCACTCGGCTAACTAAATAGGTAGATAGGTACACAGCAAATTCTGTGACTCGTGAAATCAAAAAAATCGATGGTTCGATAAACCAGAGCACTGCTCATAAAATGGAACGATACCAATAAAAAAACAGCATGTACATTGAATGAAATGGTTTTATTTTTATAACAAAAATATTAACATTCATTATAACATTATATCAAAACTCAAAATATATACCTATCTGTATTATGATTGTATTGACAACACATAATAAATTATATTATGTATACCTATGTATATGCATATTACATAATATAAAATACATAAACACACACACATTTATACAGCGTAATATGTACAATATATTTTCGTAGAATGGAAAGGTGTGGTACATATAGGTATGTCAAATCTGTGATCATACAATAAATTACTGATCACCTTTATGCATTGGGTCGTTGGCACTGTGTAGGTTATATTGCATTAGTTAATACAGTCAACTATATTGTTTCAAAAAGTTCAGCATAATGTTATAGACTTGGTAGTTGGTAGTTACATAAAATGCAACACCCACTAAACACAAACATACGAGTAGGTATATCACTAACAATATTTCAATTAAAAAAAAATGAATGACAACAAATTTTATTTAATTAAAATATTAAATGTAATATTATGTTTACTTATGTTCAGTCAGTGTTGTATTTTATATGGAACGATTCTTTCTCTGCATTAATGTTTTCCAAATCAACAAAACTTTTAAGTCCAATTTTTCGAAAAATGGACCAATTTTCTGATTGTGAGTGCTCCGAAATTACACATCTGTTGCAAAACGATAGAGTTGACAGTACTTATACATAAATTTAAAAACCGCTTCTTCAGAAACGCCGACCCAAAGTATGAATTCAATAATTTTCAATAATTATAGGCAGCTATAACCAAAATGAAAAAAGAAAATCATAGAAGCTGAGACATATATGGACACTGAAAAAAAATTTTTTTTGGGTGTGTCCTAGAACGGTTCTAGAACTCTTCGGACAATTCGGAATGAACCAAATCAAAATTGTTTGTTGTAGTTACAATTCTGTATTCCAACAACTGTGCTGTTGCCAAAACATTACATTTAAAAAACACATTTTTTTTTGGAGAGGATAATCAGTTTCGCAGAGAGTACTAACTCTAGACCTAAAACTTTTAAAAACAATTCTAAAATTTGACCAACAAACACTCAGTTCTAACAGTCCAAAGAGTTTAGTAATGCCAACAAACGCTTTAGAACTGACAGAACCGGTTCAGAATTGCACGAACAAACGCACCTATTGTACCACCGATTTCCATTCTTAACTATCATCATCATCATCTTGATTATCGGCACGGATAAGTCGTCGAGGGATAATCGAGTGCCGACTATATCACACATAGTGGGTGACAGATAGCACGTGTCGCTGGCTCATGTTTCTACAATAATACTGAGTCCAGTGTTATCTATCATTGGTTATGCAATTGGGATACATTATCAATATTATTTGTAAATACAGTCTTTTCCCCTATAACGCTGTAAACGTTTACCTAAAAATTACCGTGTTATAAAAATTGGATATTTACTTCGTATTACTTTATTTTGATGACGCAAAGCACAATCAACTGCGTGGTTTTATCTCCCTGCTTATCAGTCGCGTATGTACAAATTGGTGCAAGAGAAATATGCGTTATCAATAAAAATTGCACATGCACTTGTATTACTCAAAATACTCGATAACGCAGAGCAGTTACTGCGTGGTTTTATTTCCCCATTTATCAGTATGGCGTATGAACAAATTCGTGTAATATGGGTCGATTACACTGTGATTTTAAACGCTACTCGTCGGCGAATAAAGTCGCGCGCGTGTGAGCGTGTAGCGACTAGCCCGATTACACTTAAGCGGGTAATTACGCTCAGTCGCTCACTAGTCTGCTAACGGGAAACAATAACAACTCCACCGCGAACTACACCTTCCGAAATCTTGGCACATTACACGTTACAATTTTACCAGCTAGTGTCAAATTATTGACCGATTACACTGGTTGATTTTACACGCTACTCGTTCGCGAATTTACTCGCTGCGACCAAAGTCGCTCAATGTTATAGACGATTTGGTCCACTCGCCGCATGTGGATCGGTCGCTTGTCGCCCGCGACTAAAGTTGAAGGCCGACCTACTTTAGTCGCTACTCGTTGGGCGTTTTACACTCTGGCGAGTGAAATCGCTGTGTAATCGACATTGGCTAGTAAAATCGCAGCGTGTAGTGTTCCAAGATGTTGGAAGCTGTAGTTCGCGCGAGAGTTGTTATTGTTTCTCGTTAGCAGACTAGTGAGCGACTAAGCGTATTTACCTGCTCAAGTGTAAGCAGACTAGTCGCTACACGCTCCACGCGTGCGATTTTACTCGCTGTAAAATCTCGCGTGTTAAATCGCCTAGTGTAATCGACCCATTACATACAGCGATTTCACGCCCAGCGACTGCGAGAAAAGTAGCCCGGTCTTCAACTTAAGTCGCGGGCGAAAAGCGAGCGATTCACACGCGGCGATTGGATTAGACAGTATATTACATTGAGCGACTTTGGAGCAAATTCGCGAGCGAGTAACGTGTAAAATCGCTTAGTGTAATCGACCCAATAAAAACATGCGTTATAGCAGAAGAGACTGTATAGTCGATTATCGATTATTATTTACTATTCATGAATAATATTATGTGAAAAGGTACTAATCTTTGTAAAAACAGTCATGCTATTACATTCGATAATAGATCTTTACACCTTTGCAGACAATGTAATAATCTATATACTGTATATTATAGTACAAATTTCTGACTAAAACCCTTTGATATATTATATATATATGACACAACGCAGAATACTAATATTAGTGAAAAAAATAACATATTTGGTTGAAATGAAAATATAATATCAATAATGATGCACGGAAAAAATGAAATGCAATCTACAGAATGATCAAAAGTCACTGTGGAAACTGTTAATGAATTTCTCAGGGGAAGGAATTAACAAAAGAAGAAGTGCTTAGAAATGAGAGTACATACTTTATTCTTAACATTTTACAAATGAAGTATACGAAGTTCAAAACACTATTGTGGATTTTTCAAATATTTTGTTAATAATCTTTAGACGGGAGAATACTTTTCCAAAATTATTGTCTGTCAGTTTGCACCGTCATCACTTTTGAATGAAACGTTGTAACTTATCAGTTGGTACCAAAGCTTCAAGTAGGTACGTAATATTTTTCATTTACGGTATGGTTAACATGACCTAATCTGTATTATGAAAAACCGACGTTTACTCCTGGGCAAAAACTAATAAAATTATAGAAGGTTAAGAAAAATAAAAAATTCGTATATTCACAGTCACTTTACGATCAGCCTGTATATTGCAAGTAACAATATAACTTGTCTAATGTTAAAATAATACTTGTAACTTGATAATAATAATTATTAATAAATCTAAAATCACAGCTGAAAATGTTGATCAATGTTAACTATAATGCAATTAATTAGGTAATAATCACTGTAAATATTCATTATTAATTATTAATAATATGAACTTGATATTAACTTCAGAAATGGTAAAAAATATATTTATACCTATCCAATGAAATTAAGACACATAAATATGTTATTTGTACAATGATACGAATATGGGAAAACATTTTATCAGAAGAGCAATTAAATGTCAATGGTTATTTTTGCGTATTTTAAGCGGCCACACCGAAGAGAGTTCTGGGGAGAGCCCGTGCCCTCTAAGAAAATTCAAAGAACAAAACATCACTGATCACTGTTTCACAAGTCGCGATCTATAAACTATGTGTAGAGTTTTTTTTGCACCATCTCTAAATCAGTTACAACTAAACTTCACTCCCCTGGCACCATCACTGGATATTTTTGAAATATCGTTTTCCACTGGGAACACCGAGTGTTTCTTTTGTATTCCACTAGGAGTTTCAATTGAACAGTTTTCAGTTAAAAAAACACAGTGTATGCACCAATATACTCACTACAACTAGTCAAAACTTTTCGCGTGCACTACCACTGTACTAGTGCTTCTCAGTGGAAAAAGCTACTAAACAAATAAATATGAAGTTTACACAAGTTGAACTTTGTTAGTTTCTCCTACGGGTTCCAAAAGCTCAACGTAACCACTTTCGTCGCTACAAGAGCTTGCGTTTTCCTCTTCTCCACTAGAACCGACCGTATCTTGATTTGTTGCCAATTCAGTAGTCGGTTCTAGTTTCTTTTTAAATATTCTCAAAGAACTGAAATCACTCGAAACTTCTCCAACGGGAATCAAACTAACTTCGTCAACATCGGGTACATATCGACCTTTTCCGTCAGCGCCCGCTTCTAAGCTTCGTACTCGCGCCAGGACGCTTTCGCCCAATTTGAAATTGAGTGGAATTTCTTCCGAAGAATTCGAAGATTCGCTGTTTGTCTGCGAACGTATTCGATCGAAATCGGAAGTTGCCGAACTTCCAGATTCACAACCACTAGAAAGGGAGCCGTCGTCACTATCTAACCAAGGCTGTACTTCACACAATAGCTGTTTCTCTTCTTCCTCATCGCCATTGCAGTCTGCCAAGGTTTCATTGATTATTTCTTCTATTAAATGCTTACTCATAGCATCGATGTTCTCCAATTCCAATGATAATTCTTTCAGCTCGGATTGCTCTAAGATAATATCCTCATCATTTTCATCATCAACATCGACAAATTTGTTTACTACAGGTATTTCTTTTAACATTTTATTAGACGATCGATTTTTACACCTGCGAAGACTGAAATTTCGTTTTGTAAAACAACTTTCTTTCTGAGTTTTGCCTTCATTCATTTTTGTCTCACCGTCCCTGTCTTTTACCGAACACGACGATTGTGAATTAGAAGATTCTTTAACGGATATTTCGCTGCAACGCAACTCACTCAGTCGTTTAGGTTGCAGCGGCGGCAAACCTTTAAAATCTTTTTTTGCCATTTCCAATCTTGTTCTTAAATCTATGTGTTTATCGAGTAGAATCGATGTACTATCGCTGTGTCTTAAGAATCTGGCTTGCGGAGGCATTTTGCGAGCAGACGAAGAGGAGCCTTCAAAGACATCGTCTTCCTCCTCTTCTTCAATAAGATTTTCTTCGATCATTGTCAATTTCGGTGCAGATTTAGACCTTTCTAGTGGCGGGCGATAGTTTTGCGAGCCGGTGCTAAGAAGAATCTTGCGTCGAGGCATGGTTGGGTTGTCGTAGCAAGCGTTGACGAGAGAAAGGCGCGCGTTCTGACGTGATATTTTGTCACGCTTAAATTCGGCAAGAGCGAGAGCGAGACTCGTCTTGAGTTGGATTGAAAGTTTGCGTGCTACTGAAGCCGAACTGCAGAGAACGGCGTGACAACGCAGCTCGTGGCGTAGACGTCTGCCCTCGTGGCGGTAGACCCAGCAAAACAGGCGCGGGAAGTTAGTTGGTGCCGCGCAGAACGAAATTCGATGAGCCCAGTACTCAGTTAGTCCGTGATCGCGAGTTGTTGCCCTCAGTCCACCACCGCTGACAGATAATTGCATTCGGACGTCGGCGCGTGACGAATGCGTGTAGTTCCTCCAAAGCGTACCCAGAGGCTTCTCCAAACATCCTTCACCTAAAACAACAACAAAACTAATTAGGTTTCATATTTATTGCAGAAATTTATTGCTTTGCAACAGGTCATAAGTTGAAATTGCGATTGAAACTGGGACATGTATAGACTGCTTCCATAATCTATTATAGAATGTGGAGACTGGTGAATATTAGCTTAGTTATGATAATAGACCAGGAGATGAGGACAGTTGATTGTCTCTGATTTCACCCAGTATGCTTTTTGAAGGAGCGAAAGTGTGAAAAACACTTAAGTTTCGTAAAAGTGGAAATGGAATTTTCCATATGACCGGAAAGCGTCCAGCGGACTAGTATCCGCTTTTCTTTTGTATTTAAAGGATACACTTTCCAAAAGGAATGCTGGGTGAAATCGGAGACAATCAACTGTCATCACCTCTCGGTCTATAGTAACAATAAAGAATCCGACAAATTTTATGCATATTAATAATTGCTAACTCCGACTGTCATCAACTTATAGATAGATAGATAGATAGATGTCTTTATTTGATTAGTACAAATGTACATAAATAGTGTCAATTGTCAAACAGAAAAAAAATTATAAAAACTCGTTCAATTTGTAGTGAGCTTTAGATAATAAATATTTTTTTAAATTATTCCTAAACTGTTGATTGGAATTTGCAGTTTTGATCTCCGTAGGTATATTATTGTGTATTCGTATCTAAGCGTTGCGGACACCCTTGTGAGTCACCGCAAGTGTACAATTAGTAGTTTTTAAATTATTTTTGTATCTTGTAGTGTATTCGTGATTATTTTGATTTTCATTAAACAAAGATGGATAAAATTGTACAAAATTTGCACAATTTAGGATATAAAGATCTATTAGTGTTAGGATGTTGTACTGAATAAATAAATTTTTACAATGCTCTCTAGGTGCCACACCCGCTATGATACGAATACATTTTTTTTGTATTAGAAAAATTTTTTGTGCCCAGACCGAATTGCCCCAAAAGATTATTCCATATTGAATAATAGATTGGAAAAATGCATAGTAGACACTAAGCAAAATATCGGTACTAACATACTTTTTTAAATAAATAAGAACAAATTTAGCTCTATTTAACTTGGGCAAAATGTAGTCAATATGTTGCTTCCAGTCAAGATTATTATCTATGTATATACCGAGGAATTTAACAGATTCTTTATTATATGACAAAATATCTATGTTTAGTAATTGTGGAATATTAAAGTAATTCCCAAACTTAATAATGTCTGTTTTGGTGTTATTTATTTTAAGACTGTTATTTGTAAACCATTTGCTTAGGTCTTCCATGCAATTTTCCAATCCACTTTTTAAAAGCGCCTGATCTCTTCCCTCACATATGACAGCAGTATCATCAGCAAACAAGAAGATCTTACTGTTAGTAGCCAACGGAAGGTCGTTTATAAATAATATAAATAGCAGAGGTCCTAAAATGCTACCTTGAGGTACACCTCTCGTATTTTACAGTATCAACTATGGAGCTGTTTTTAGATCTTCCACAAGTTTTATTAAAATTTTAAGAATATATCTATTGATATGTTAACAGCACAAAACATAATACTACAAATATGTTAACCAAATAGATGTTGTACCGTCTACAATAAATTATACTTTCATCTGGAAAATGATTCTACATTGTTATCATAGCTATAAGCAAATCCAAAAGTAGAGATTTGATTTCATGTTTGGTAAGTGATAAGAAATTAAAATAAAATAATAGCCTGCGCCCTGCGGCATTTGATTTTCTGACGTTTTAGCTGTTAGCCTTAAGAATTGAGACACCCCATTAACATTAGCAAAGATTATTTATTTATAAATTATAAATGACCGGTTTACAGAAAAAGCATTTTTATAATGATATAATAATCTATATATCCAATGTTGTACATGTTGGTGCGCATTTATAGAAGTTAAAGCAGTTACGTAAACTCAAGGTGAATTGTGGAATTTTACAGCAGAATAATTATTAACTAACACTATATTTAAACACATACATAAGTACATAAATAAATGGCAGTGCCAATATTAAAAAAAATATTTTGGTAAATAACTACTGCAGATAAACAATAATAAATGCTGAGAACAAGTTAATTATATTCATTATGTTTTCTGCGCCACGATACCCATAAGACTTATTCAGCGCCATCTAATGTAAATTTAATTTCCTCGATTAACTGACCACAATAATCAAAAAAATATAGCAGCTTTTATTTGTTTAAATGCTAAAACTGAAGAGCTACGACATAAGAGTGATGAGCAATGAGCGAAAACAGCGATTTGTGCCTGGACAAATCCGCGTATTCGGCAGTTAGTAAATCTCTAAAGTTACAAGACCATATTTTATTTACATTGGGTTAAATGATGTGCTATGTTTCCATACTTCGCTATTTCCGTCGCTGTTTAAGCAATAGATCGCTAACCTGGATTAACTTAGGGTTCTCTTAAGTGATGCCACTTATAATAATATTATAAAAATTATTTAACTCAAATTTTACGTCAATAGAAACATGGCTCAAGTGTTATAGATGTTGTTGTTATGTTGTTAGAGAAGACACGTTAGTCTCGCATATAAAGACTGTTTTGTTTATAGTGAAAATATTTCTTCAGTTGCGCTTTTACATATTATTAGCATACGGAAAATATCTACTTAAAATTCAAAGAAGTTTGAAACGCGAATGTTTATTAAGTCAATATTTGTAAAATTGTTATTGCCGTTTAAAATTTATAAATAGTACATTCTCCGTAATCTTGTTATCAAGGAGCAGCGACATTCTATGTGAGGTCAATAAATGAATTTCGACAATCTGATGCCACGTGAGATACTTATACCAACTTTATTTCAGAAATACTTCGGCTATACACATGAAAAAGTTCATTTAGAACATCCTTGCTAATCAACGTTTAGAAATAAACTGCTTCTTCTTCAGGATCGTCATTGAATTTCATAATAAAAAAATTGTGTTTATATCTTTTTATTTTAATTTTCAATGATAATTAATTTACCATCAACTGGTAATTGAAGTGTTGAACTGAAGATCCGATTTTTAGTGCTTTCGATTTCTATGTAATTGATTAATTAATTATTAATAATCAATTTCTTGGTAGCAACATCGTCACTACAGTTTCAAGATCTAATTAATTGTTGTGACCGTCCTTGGCTCCAGGGAGATTGCCGTCCTTTCCGTCATTAACTTTATTAAAGTTATTAAATGAACATTATGAAAATCATGAATTGTCACGCACCACACAAAAAATCTAGACGGATTGTGAGAATTTTATAAAGTTTGCAAAACCTGCTGCTTTAATTCTATAGCCTATTGCATTAGCATTAGTGCATTAGTAAATTCGTGCTTGATTATATCTATAAAAAATATTATTATTGTCGAATATCCTATCAATTCAATAGGTTTAATTCAATAGAGATTGAGTATATCAATTGGAATCGTGTCAGCTTAATAAAAGCGTACCAAATTAGGACTATATGAACGCGCAAGACAGAGAAAAGTGAAATCAATGACTCGCCTGACAAGTGTTAAAATAGAACGAAAGTACATATTATATATTATATTATATATGTAGTTATAGGTTTGTAATTATATATTAATTAATCTTGTTCCAGATATATGCATGTGTGTGTAGCGTATATAGACTCTGTATATTTTTAGCATAGTCTCTGTAAATTGATATTGTTAGATCTTATCTTATATATTAAATAGTAACTGGAGCTTTGCCTTTAATTTCATTTTCTTGCGGATTTTCTGGATATGTTGTATAAAACGGCTGGAGAGATTTGGTAACTACCAATAATTGGTACCCAAACTTGAAGTCTACGGTACTTTTCATCCGGATCCGCCTCCCATCCCCAAAACTTCATGAAATAAATCCTAAATGTTAGAATAAACAACAGATGCCGCAACAAAAAGAAGTCAAATCACAACAAAATATCTCTGTAATAAATTTCTTCATGTGAATGTCTGGGCCGTTAAAGTGCTTAGATCTAGTACGGCCAAGTTCAGAAACAAAATGTACCTATCGGCTATGAAAAGTAGTGAAATCTAAAACTTGAAAAAGCTCAAAGTTCGCTCAGAAAATAAAAGTTTTTTCCTTTCCACTCTAAAGCCTAGTAGTCATTCGTCTTTTAAGCTCTTTGAGAACTTTGAATTTAGCTAAGATTTAGGTTTCACTACTTTTTATGGCCAATACATTTCGTTACTGAGAATAGAATAGAATGTATATATTGTCCAATATAGCAGAGAGCTGGATTCGTCATACAAAAATATTTAATAATTATAATTAATTGAATAAAATTCATTAACTGAATACAAAAAGTCCTTTGCTCTCTTTTAAATTTAGGGAAAGGAAGTGACTTCAGATCAGCAGGAAGACTGTTGTAAAATTTCAAAGCTGAATATTCTGGGTTATTGCAATAGAGGACTTAAGTTGGCCGTACTTTTAACATCCAGACATTTACAGGAAGAATTTGCTTCCTTTTGCAGAGATGTTTTTGTTGGGATTTCATTTCTTGATGAACCTATAGAATAAGACTTGAAGTCTGCTTTATCTTTAGAGTAAACCGGTTACAGAAAAGTAATTAGAAATAGTAATTTCCCTTGCGTTCGTTCGATATTATTCTTTATGTGTACACAGCTGATGTATCCAAGTATGGCAGCTAATAATATAGACGAGACATATTAGGTTACCAAACCTATCAGTCAGTTAATAAGCCCAAGTATAACATCATCATAATACGTAAAGATGGATAACGCGAGCAAAAAAACAAGTCACGTTCTCTGGCAACTAAAACGTAAACACAATATAAACATATAGAATAGTCGAGATCGTAGGGGTATCGTTATTTACATGTTTTTATTGCTCGTCAAACCTAGATCCTTAAGCTAAAGTTATCTCGTCTAAATACTAATTCACATTTTTAATTTGTTATTGTTGTAATGATAATATAAACACCCAATTGATACTGTCATCTGTTCTTAGATTAGAATCTGGGTATTGTAATAGATGAGCTCCAATATTCCTTCCAGTCATTCCAAATTACACTCCCTAACTTTCATTTGGAATTTTCAATTTATAAACAATAATAATAATAAATTAAAATTATAAATTGATACTATCTTTAAATAAAAGAGACTGTCCAGAAAGTTATAGGTATAAATATTTATCAATATGCAAACTGAATACTTGGACGAGTTGGCGAGATGATGTAGAGAAAGACCGTAAGACGTCAACGGTCTTGAGGAGGAAGAAATAAAACTTTAGAATTAAGATGGCTCTCTCACTGACATTATTATGCAGTTAATAAAACATACTTACTTTACTGGGTTTAAATGCAGCCGACAAGAACAAAAATTTATATTGTCTGTCGCTTATTTTTTAGCTTACAGGGTCCGTTTTGATTTTAAATTGCAGATAAAGGATGCGTCTAGGCGCGCTACAGGGCATTTTTAAAAATATTGAAAAGCTTTTTCAGTAGAGCTGACTTAAAACCATCTAATATTCAGAACATAACATTTTTAAAATTTGGCCTGTAACGCTCCCAAAGAGGATAATTAGCTTCAATTTGACGCAAAAAATCTATTTTCGGATCAAAAATACGGTCAGGAGCGTGTAATCAAGTTATAGGTGGGAGGGAGGTGGCAGACCCCTTTTAAGGAGCCAATCAAGACCCATTTTTTACAGAGATAATAAAACTGTTCAACAAAACAGTGTTCTTTAATACTTTAAGAAATGTTGAATTTAATTTTCATCCAATTTTGAGATTCCGCTGTCCTTAGAGAAACTAAACATTTTTAAGAAACTTTTAATATAGAAAATAAAACACTATTACTTATGATAACCAGCAAACTAACGATTGTTTTGTTGAGGCAATTAAAAATTCCAACCAGTTTGATTCTGTAGGTGAGTAAACTGTTGTGGTGAAAATGGACCATGCGTTTGCCGTCGCCCGTACATTGGTGATTAAAAAGTTGCTCACAGTTTATACGGAATTATTCATTTCAAAACTAAGTGAAAAGCAACTTGATAGCCAGCGAACGTTTGGAAGAGCTTGTGCGGCAACTTTCAGGTGACTACACAATTTAATCGACGAAATTAAAAGTTTCCAGTGTGCGGACAGTTCTAATTTCATGTAAAAATTGCTTTGGAGATATTGTTTTATGACTGGCAATTATTCAGCATTGACAATGGCACAATATCACTGAAATGCACATAAAATTACTTCTATAATGAATCGGAAGTTACACCAAACAAACCGCAGATTTACATAACAAGTGATGGAAAATATATGGCTGCGGTAGACAAAACTAACTACATGCGCACTAAACCGGTATCGAAGTTATAAGATTAATAAGATATTTGGAACTCGACGAAAATTGTATGTATTTGTAACCACAATTCACAAATCAAAACCATCAGTTTACGGGTTTATTACTAGTTACTACTGTTGAAATATGAAAATCAAACCCCGGAACTGAGTCGAAAAATTTGGAAAATTTGAAACCAGCCACCCTACAGAAAAGCAACTTTTCTAATATAGTGCTTTTTGACTTAGTGTGTTCAAGAAATATTAAATTCACATAATAGACCTATTCATGCAGGACTATCTAACTGCGTCAAAAAATTTGGAAAATCTGCAAGAATCAAGAATCAATTTTTCCAAGATCTTACTTTTTTACGTCAAACATTCTATCTCGAAAAAATGCTTCTGTAGCAGGAGGGGGAAAACTTGTATATTCATTTCAGATTTAAACTGAAGGGATAAAAACTATTTCCAGCTCTCTCCTAATTAATTCCGAATTCAACCACCCAGCCACTGGGAACAAAATTTTTCTAATGCCTAGATACTTTTGGGAAAAAAAATTGGCGGGAAAATTTTGCTCACACCGATGTACAATAAAGATAATTTTTTTAAAAAACTTCATTTCTAATTAAATATTTTTATGGATATCCATAATATATTGATCAATTCTAACAAATAATGCAGAGTTGAAGAGTTTTTCCTTAACAGGCTTAGCAAAAGGCATATGCATATATTTTGTGAAATATTCTTTTGAAAACTGATATTTTCTCTTTATTAATAAATTGCAAACCATATTATATTGATTTTATCGCAAAATTGAAGAGGAGCTGCACAAAATCAAGTGTTTTTGTTTGATATGCATCACCACACGTCTTATGGAAACAAATAAGTTCACGTAAGCAAGGACATTCATTCAAAGACCTTGACCATGAAGAAATTCCTTCAAACTTATGAGTAGTTTCAGATTATTGATACATTTTCGTTATTTATTTAATGTATTTACCATTTACATGCTATAAATGTTAATAATGTCTCAATTAATGGCGCATTCATAACATTCAATCTAAAAGGTCGCACAAGGCTAACCAACTAGAAATATTATGAATTTAACTTGCTATTGGTATACATTGTGATTGTTTATTTCTTAATAACGATTATTAAATAAATAGTAACTAGACTCCGGATAATGGCGTTCGAAATCTCCTCGATTGCAACACATGTTATTTTATTAGCACGAGCGGCTTTATTCGCGTTTATATCAGTTTTGACAGAAAACTTCCTTATCTAATATTGGAGACGAATTTTAAATAGTATGTATATTGATAAACTGCGTTAAATTATTCTATAGCATCTTATAGCTACTGACTGAAGTACTATATTATTACTTGAGTTAATGGCTTTTAGATGTCAGGGATATCAAATGTGTTAATGTCGGTTTTGACAAAAAATTGACCTTAACCCGATCGTAACCGAAAAAGAGCAGACTTTTTGGGCACAAGTAGATATTACCTAATATATAAAGTTTCATCAAAATTAACATATTTGAGTGGGTGCATTATGAGATCAACGAAAATCAATTGATGAGTAATGTAGGCTTTCACGACCGGCGTTAATAGAATTAAGATAAGATTCTTTCGGGCTTATGAGCCGTGGTCTACTGGAATGGCTTCTTCTTCTTCCAGACGTTTCACTTGCAACTGCGGCAAGCATCTTCAGTGGTGTGTTCGACGTGGTCGTAGTGTTCTTCTCGGTGTCCTGCTGTCGACAGAAGAAGCCATTCCAGTAGACCACGGCTCATAAGCCCGAAAGATTCTTATCTTAATTGATGAGTACTAGCGTCTATGTGCTTTGTTAATACATAAGTAATATGAATCATACCTCCAAATTCTAGCATCTGCAGTGACCTAAAAAGATATCACATACCTATAATATGCACGTTCTCTGTCAATTAATTTAATAGGACAGAAGGGGAATGTTCGACCGCATGAGGATCAATTCTGAATAGACAAGGTCACGGCTTAATAATTGACAACAATTTCATGTTGAACATTATACTGCATGAATCTCTTATGACTACATCATATGATATAATGGTCGGTTACAGCGGCTCTTAAACAGCGGCGGACCCCAGCCACTTTCAAGATCTTAACAAATAAATAGTTATTTTTCGGGTTTGGTTGATATAGGTACAAAATTTGAGAAGAAATACTAAAGCATTGATGGATTCTCCGTGTAGGCGTCGCGGACAACAGTTTAAAAACTGCTAAACTATTGTAGGTACAATGAATCAGACGTGCTCAACCTCTAACCTTTTGTGAGTCACGTATTTTAATACTAAAATATTGGGGAAAAAATCTTCAGGAAATTTAAATTTATTTGTATATTTAGAAACTAGCCTTTACCCGTGACTTTGTTCACGTTAAGGTCGATCAGCCACTATTTAGCAGAAGCGCGATGATATAATAGTGTATTATATTCCCTAACCTAGCGAACTGCAGCGGGTGGTTGGGTGGCTCCAGCCACTGGGACCAACCTAATGGGGGCTAAATGGCCCATGTTATTTCAACAAATCATTTTTTCTTTTAATTTATTTTCATAATCTCAAAAAATATGAAAATATGTTATATGTAGAAGTTAAAGTCCGGCACCACATATAATAAGGGGCCAAAAATATTGGGCTACTTTTGGAATAAGGGGCCAAAAATATTGGCCCATTTTTGGAATAGGGGCAAAAAATATTGGTTCATTTTTGGAATAAGGAGTCAAAAATATTGGTTCATTTTTTGGGAAAGCGTCCAAAAATATCGGTCGCCACCGGGGTCATTCTACACCAGTTCGTCCCTGACCATATACAGAATTAATATTGGTATAGTGAAAATTCGTTCAAGATCCGTTCAATACTTTTTAAGTTAACCGGAAACAAATATAGACAGACAAAATTAATTTCTGAAAAAGGCATCTGTATAATAGGTAAATACCTATACAATATACATATTATATCTAAATCGAAATTTTGTTAAAAATTTGCAATTGTAACAATGTTATGATTTTATGTATTTGTATTCATAAAATATGTGCAGTTCAAGCTTTTTAAGAGCTATTGATGTATAAGCTCCTATGTTTTCGAGTTCTTTTCAAGTATTAAGTATTAACTCGGTATTAACAAATTACAAATAACGTGGATTTTTACAAATTTTTACTTTACGAGTGCGAGTAGGAAAGACTTAATTCGTAATGTCAGAAACTACTTGCCCACGCTTTTAGATTAATGTTTATGCATATTTTGATTATAATTACGCGGAAAATTGAAGAGTCAAAGTAGGTAATTCGCTATGCGAGTCCCGTGTCATCGACGAGCTATGGGTTGGGTACCGCTGATATAAATGATTAATCTTCATTATTGTTAAGAAAATTATACTCCATAATCAGATCTTCTCCGGACCTTTGCTTTTAAATCTGTTCCCCCATTTTTAACAGATGATAGAGATCTAAGCAGGAGTATAAAATCGTCAATCATAAAAATAGAATAAAACATTACTTAATCAATATAAGGCGGCTTAGATTAAAATAGGATTTTTGTTAAAAATGATAGTAACGCGAGCTTAAAGATAAAAGTAAATATTAATCCAAATAATTTATTACCAAATCTGATAAAAAACACATTTAATTTCCCTTCTATTATTTTTGAGAGTAGCTGTATGATTTTTAAAAAAGAAAATTAAAATGTATTGCTTGTCTTGCTATCGTCATAAAATATAGATGAAATGCATATTATTGTGAAATCATACATCGAAACGATGAACAATGAATGATAATTAATTGTTGACTAAACGGAGTTTCCACTCGTTAAAGCGATTTTCTTCAAGATAGAAACGTCTTTGGTCATTTTATAATTTATTTTTTTACTGCATCTGTGATTACTTTGAACAATGATATTTTTAATGGAACCATAATAATCTATACCTACATAAAACTGTATAGGAAAACTTTTCTGCAATTTTAAAATCTTCACAATATTCCTTTACTGGTAGAAATATTGCATTTTCGACAAAAAACATTGTCTGTCTGTCTGCATGGTTGATTGTTCATAACTCGAGAGTCGAGAGCTACTGCAGCATCAATTCCGATAAAATTATTATTAATCGTTAGCTTAAAGTCTAACTTAAAATTAAAATTTAAGGTAGGTACCTATAAATCTTTATGGCAACTTACCAGGAACTAGGAAGTAGTAGAATTTCGTTAGACGTTATGTACGAATAGAATGCGAGTGAAGCCGCGGATGCAGATAGTTATGATTTAATTCAAAAACCATACAATAATGATTATTCTGCATCATTTTTCCTTAGTTAAAAAATATTAGTAGCTGATATACTTAAGTATTAAAGATCGTACGGAAAAACCAATTGGGTTCACAATATTAACGTTGGTCATCTAATAAATCTAATAAAGCTGAAGAGTTTGTTAGTGTGAATGTTTGAACGTGCTAATCTCAGGAACTACCAGTCCGATTTGAAAAAATTCTTTTTTGTCAGAATATATTATATAACCAGTTTATTGAGGAATAGGCTATTCGAGTTTTTTTAAATTCAACTCCAAAGGGCGTACAACGGGGGTGTAGAATTCTTTTGCTATCTATACTATACTAATATTATAAATTGTAGGCAAGTACGCGAAGCGAGAACAACGACAGGCGACTTTACTTCGCAGAGGGAGAATTTTCGTGGGGGGGGGGGAATAAATCATAGATTTTTATTTCTGGAACTACTGAACAGATTCTAAAAATTCTTTCACTAATAGAAAAATATACTATCTCTGAGTGATACAGGCTATATTTTATTTTGATAAATTTCTCGCGAGGGGGGAGGTCATTTTCATGGTTTCATGGGATAGTAACAAAACGTACCTTAGTTTTGTATTTTAGCGTACATCAATCCCTATACTAATATTACAAACACCACCAGCCCAACTTCGCTTCTCAGGGGGAGAATTTCTCGCGAAGGGGGGATAAAAAATCATCAATTCTTAGCATCCGGGCGAAGCTGGAAGGGACCGCTAGTAAATGAAATATATAAAAAAGAACCAATATCTGGTCAACGTCTTATTTAATTTATTTTATAAATATTCGTCTGCCTAATGCCTATTTCATTGCTTTAATATAATTTTACAAATGCGTCATTTTAGCAAGATGACAAATACTATAAAAAAATTTAATTATGGCGGAAGGAGTAACATGAGTGAGTTGTTAATGTAGAATTATCGTTGTTATCGTCTTTATTTCATACATTGTATTATTTGAACTTTGAATATCTCTTTTTTATATCTATTACCGTACTGTTTTTTTTAAGAAACGTGCAGTAAAATCACGCTTGGTAATTTTTAACATTGTAGATATAAATATAAATAAAAAAAATACACTGCAATCACAGGAAAAAATTATTTTTATAATACTTATTTTATAAAAAAAATTTCTGTAACTTAGTAACTAGAAAACCGCTAAATCGAATTAGAATATAGTTTCTAGCATTATGTAGTATTTTTTCGAGAGAGTTTTACGCAGCAAATCATCGAGCTTAGTAGGATATGGGGGGAAGGACACACCTCCAAACGGAAAACAAATATTTTTGAGCTATCGTAATCTATACCTATAAAATTAATAAAAATTGTTATTCTATTTGATTATCAAGGAAAAACGACTGGGCGATTCTCATATCTTTTAAGGCGGATAAAATTTAGAATTTAAGTATAACCTTTTAATGAATTTTTTGGGGGTTTTGTTTCGCTGCAAACGCTGACCTTTCACGAATAAAAATACTTTCAAAGGTTCATTCGTCAGGTCACTGCAAATAACATGAGATTAAAGTTTCGAATATTCGGATTTCAAAACATTTTTTTACCTTATCTATAAGATGATTCAATAAATATTTCTTTTTTCTACAATTCCCCCCTGTCTCCGAATAAATATAAAATACATAATGTATAAGGTGATGAAAAATACAGTGACGCGTTCATTTTTAGCGCGCATTGTGATATTATCTCTATATGCATTGTCAATACTAAAACAAATGAATACAAAACAACTGAATGTAAATGAACAAATGAACAGTTACTCTCAAAAGTATTTGGACAGACGTTTATGTCGAAATAAATAACTTGAAATTATTTTTATTGTGTAATTTAAAAAAAACCTTTTAAAAAACCTCCTTCAAAAAAATCAGTACAAAAAGGCAAATAAAAAAATTTTGAGGTCAGCGCCAATTTAATTCTACAACTTTTTATACCTATATCTTTCCTTTTATTAATTTTGCGCTGACTTAAAATTTTTTTTATTTTTTACTTTTTAGTGGCTTTACAATACCTACGTAGGTTTGCACGTTATTAACTGACTTTTGTCTTGATATTTGATTACTAAACTAAAAAAAAAGAAAACAACTGAACCGATTTTAGTAAAATTTATTATATATCCCGATCAGGGCTGGGACAGGCTGCCCGATCAGGGCCGAAATTACATTTCCTAATGTAATTTTCTGATGATATATTCCGATCAGGGCCGGAACAGGTAACCTGATCAGAGCCGGAAATGCAAAAGCGTTACATTGTGGACCCGGTCCTGATATGTTTACCTGATCCGGGCCCTAATTAACATCGGGCAAACCGGATACGGGTTCTGTTCCACCCTACCCAATTTCTACTCGGGACGGTTATTACGGTCAGTTTGATCACGAACTTCTACTGAAAACCATTGGTTCAAAGACTTCTGAGAGTAGCTATATAATTTGATTTTAATTTGTAATTTGACGGTTCCTATGCTAATTTTATCTGTCAAAAGAAATAAAAAGCATTATTATTATTATTACTATATGTATTATGAAGTTACGCCATTTCGTTTGTTTAATTCATAGTGCATAATTAAAATATATTCTTATGCTAATTAAAATAATGACGCCCCTAGTTTTCTATGTCAAATAGAGGACAATATATATGTTAGGTTTGACTAGAATGTTTCGGTACGTTTTTTTTATACATCGAAGATGTATATTAATTTACAGTCACCGCGTCCTGTAAAGTTAAAACATTCGCAAACAAGTAACTTCAGAAGTCCTTCAGTTGTTAATTATTGTTATCACTTATCAATAGGGTAAAGGTACCTCGACCACACACCTGTGGCAGACTAACATACCTATAATATGACAACAGATAAGTATCTACGTAACATATTGTAGCAAAACCCCAGATGTTACGCCACTGGCGACAATCGAAGCATCCAGAACAAGTAACAATGGTGAGGCGTGGCATTATATCGAAGACACAAGAATGTTCAAGAATGCGCGCGAGCGTGGGGGGGGTCAAGCTGCTAGCTCTATATAAGTAGAGCAGTCACCGGAGAAAGAACAACGAGAGTCGTGTGAGAGTGTCGATTTGAAATAAATACAGTTCAGAACGCTTCAGTTGTTAAAGAATCGTTCGTGTTATTATTGTATAAACAGTGTTGACTATTAGAATTGAGATATAATTGTTACAGTTTATTGTTATCCATTTTTTGTAACATTTTTAATTGTTGTAAATAAATAATTTATTCCACCCACGTAAGAAAACAGTTTTGTTACAATATTATCATAAATAAAAAGATGATGTTATTTTAAATCTTCAGTTGTGTTACTGATAATAATATACTCAGTCGATGAGAAAAAAAATAAGAAAATATTAATTTGCAAGTGAGGACCAAATCTGTTGATTGGTGTGTAACTCACATATAAAAATCCTTTTTTGCTCTTGATTATTTCGCTGCTAACAGCTAAATCAAAATCTATCCGAGTGAACCGGGCGGAAAGCTAGTATAAAATACGCAAAAAAGTTCAAAACATGTTTATAAAAAAATGTTTACAACTTTTGACATATTGCAAGTGCGCAGTAACCAATACATATTATTATTAAAGGTCGAATGGAGTTAACATCCCTAACACCTCGTTTACAGGGACTTTCCTAGGGTAGTCAGTAGTAGTACCTGTGTGCAAGATTGCAATTGCCTCCTCCCCCCGTCCAGATAATTTCTATTCTATAGTAAATTAAGTTAAAAAGTTATATAATATGTGATAATATGAAACTCTGCCACCATTTCGTAATACTGCCTAAACTAAGTCTATAATTACTAACAATCAGAATTTTTTAAATATCTACTAGAACATGTTGTTTTTGTTTATTATTTTTGATAAACTGCTTTCCTCCACAATAAAAATTAGATACATTTTTAGAGTGTTAGGTCTCAAAGTCACTATATGAATAATAAGAAGTATTAGAAATACCTTGTGTCCGTCTTGTGACTTCATGTGTTGTTAACACGACGCGTTTCAGCAACGAGTTGCCATCTTCATGTGTGGTTAATTGGTTAAGATGGCAACTCGTTGCTGAAACGCGTCGTGTTAACAACACATGAAGTCACAAGACGGACACAAGGTATTTCTAATACTTCTTATTATTAATATAAAAATTAGGTTTATGAAATTTTAAATTATATTTCACATTTGTTATTTTTTCTCGACACCTATTTGACGCCCTTTCCTGTTGGCGCCCTGTGGGGTACGGAGCGGCCCTGCTCGTTTATGATAAGCGATGTATGCAACGCACATTTTTAGCTCGTAATTATATCTAGCGCATATTAGAAATAGGGGGTTTGAACACCTTACTATCCGTACTTTATTAGTTACTACTTATAGTACGTCTGTTTATTCTATTTTCAAGTGCCTTTAAACATATGTAAATACATCTTAATGTCAATCAAGAATATTCAAATGAGATTTTTTGATAGTGTAGGCAGTCATCTTGTTATTCAAAATGCTGTTTGCCTTAAAACATATTTCTAAACAACAATAATCAAGTAGAAATTACTTACATTTGAGTATATTCAGTCACTCTTTAATGAAACTATTTTTTTCATGACAATTACCCATTTACAATGCTTAAAGTACTGTTTTCGTTTTAAAATCCTACGCTATTGGCTTACAGATGCTAATCATGTGCTTGACCGTGGTTGTCGGACGTCTATAGTTTACAATAACATTCAAGTGTAACTTCTTATGCCTGCATTTCGGGCAGTTTAACGTATGCGTCAAATATTTAACGCTAACGAAAAATAAATCTCATAGACATGTACATAATAGATATGGATATTTATTCTATAAATGTAAATTTAGAACATTTAGATGTAGATTTTTCGCGAGTTTCACTTCTGTAGTGTGTAGTGTAAAAACAACATAATATCACTGTTTGCCTGCCGAATGGTATAGTGTACTGCAGGTTTGTTCACTTATAAACTGGGGTTCCAGATTACTACCTATAATCACTGTTTGTCGGACGTATGTAGATTTTGCGTATGATTCACTTCTGTAGTGTGTAGTGTCAACAACATATCACTGTTTGCTGAAGTTCATACATAATTGTATAACTTTGTCCACAATAAACTGGAGTTCCAGATCACTAACTATAGAATTACTGTATGTTCCAACCTGCTATAAATGGATCGTTTTGAAACTGTAACGAAACTGTTTTTATCGGTTTTGTGCGCATGCGTCAACCTTGCACGTAGACATTGGTTGGAACGCTTTTGTGACCGTTTTGTGCATCAAATCATGGTCTCCATGACCATACATATGATCAAAATATATCAATTGTCATTTGTCAAATGTAAATTCCTAATTTCAGGCTTTTTTTGTTGTTAAAAACATTTTGAAAATGAAATAAACGTACGAAATGTTTTAACTGTTAAAAACATTTTTTGGTAAAATATGCTAGCTACATTTTGTTTGGAAATAAAAAATATGCAAATTATTAATTTATAGTCGTGATGTTTTTGAGCGTTAGTTAAAAATTGTATTGTTCGTCTAACATTTACTTAAATTTTTAAAATTACACGATTATAAATATAATTAAATTTTATTAACTAAGAATTCAAATATAAATATTTAAATTAATAATTTTGCAAAAACAAACAAAAACAAAACAAATCTCAAATGAAGAATAAAGAGATATTTGATTAGAGGAAACAAAACAAAAATAAAACAAATTACAAATGAATAACTGTCTCAAGTTGGTATTGAACAGAGACAAACGAAGTGCTTAATGCGCATGTCAGTTTTACAGTTTCATTTTGGTTTCATGTCTAGAGCATGTACCGAAATGATCGTTCGGAAACCGTTCACAAACTATCACAAAATTGGTTGGAACGCTTTAAGAATCGTCCACAAATGATCACAAGTTCGGTTGGAACGCGTTCAATCCACTGCGCATGAGCGTGACGGTAACATTACGGTATTCAGAGTGGTTGGAACAAAGCTAATTATTATTTGTTAAAGTCAATAATAAAATTTTAGAAGTGTTGTCCAGTAGACTTTTGTACGGTCAGAGCTTAGAGTGCTTGGACCAAATTGTGATCTATCTCTTGGCATAAAATGGGTTAAGTTAAGGCATCGAGAGAGAGAGATTTGTAGTCAACGTTAACAGTTGGCGGCAGCATAAACTTGCTTAAAATACTGTGACGCAATACTTCACCAAAATTAAGCACTCACAAAATATGAGGGTTATTTTCTTTTAATTTATTATTGGGGACAATTACTAATATTTAATTAACTTGTTTATTAAAAACATGAACAGATTACGCCAAAGACTTCTCGTTGACGATTTTAATGTTAAACCAGTTTGCTTTTTTGTACCAGCTGAGTTTATACGTATAAAGTAGGTATACTATACACTAAAAATTGTTTACTTCAAATAAATAACAACAAGAACATGAAAAATATGCTACAAAATACATACTTTGTTTGTTTTAAGTATGTTTAATTAAATATAGAACAAATATATTTTTATGAAATGATACAAAATATTTCAATTTAGATTTTTCTGCAAATTATTTTGGGTTCAATAAATTAAAAATATAGAAAACTTGTATCTGTTACTCTACACCTATAATAAAAATCAAAAGGCATGGATAAAATAAACGGATTATATTTTTGTTACGCCAATAAAAAACACTGTCCTGCGGATACATGACGTCATAGAGGAGTAAATCGTAATATATTTTCTAATATTATGTTAATTTTTAATTAGACAATCATCTTTCTTTTTTATATACGTATTTTAAAAACTGGATTCGGATTTCAGATTTCCAAGAAATTAAACAATTATTATGTTACGTAATATGTGAACAGGTTTGAAATGAATTACCTCTGTTCTATACATTTGCGAGCCCGATAATCATTTTACAGTATCGGTATTTAAAATTTTTTAAAGTCTTAAAACATCCTAAAACGTTAAAAAAATCATGCTAAAAATTTTAATAATTTTTATAAATTTTTAAAACTTACAAAAATTTTTAAAAAAAAATTTTAAAATTTTAAAAGTCTTAAAACATTCTAAAACGTTGAGAAAATCGTGTAAAAAATTTTAATAATTTTTATAAATTTTTAAAACTTAGAAAAATAAAAAAAAAAAAATTTTAAAAATCGGTAGCGTCGATACAGAATCATAATTTCCAAAGGTATGTCGACGATATGATTTAAAAATATTACAGATAATTAAAAAAAAAATGGCGTTTGAAGATCAATAATCACTTATTTTTTTATAAAGGTTTAAAATTTGTACAAAGTTAAAATTTCTGTAGGTACAGTTTAAAGCACGTTTTTAAGGAAATACCTGCCAAAATTGCTCAAATATTGATTACATTCAATTTACAAAATTTTCGTTTTTATCACATTCAAAATACTTGGGAACAACTTTTTACACTGGAAGCGTTTTTGGTAATATGTTCATATTGTCACGTAGAACTGATTACTGAAGTCGGTAAAACATTTCAGAAACGCGTAGAAATGAATAGAATTATTTAGACTCGTCTTTATTGCAGATATAAAAAAGTAAGGATGCAATCGACAAGCATCAATCGAATCTATACTGATATTATAAAGCTGAAGTGTTTGTTTGTTTGTTTGGTTGAACGCGTTAATCTCAGGAACTACTGGTTCGAATTGAAAAATTATTTTTGTGTTGAATAGTCCATTTATCGAGGAAGGTTATAGGCTATATAAATCACGCTACGACCAATAGGAGCGCATCAATGAAAAATGTTGCATAAACGCTTCCGCTGAGTAAACGGTTAAAGTTACGCAAAAATCATGTATGACGGAATTGTTCCCGAAAGGTTTATATAATATATAGCGAACGACCGAAGCGAGTGAGTAATGTAATTCCTAAACCACGCAACGGATTTTCACCATCAGTTAGATAATTTTTCACGGAAGGTTTATATATATAGTGAACGAGCGAAGCGAGTGAGTAGTGTATTTAATATTTATAATATTCAAGCGAACGTGAGTAGTGTATTGCACTCGGGTTTTCTTAGCACCCGGGCGAAGCCGGACGGGTACCGCTAGTAATTTATACATTGGAGTGCAGAATCAGTGACGCAGTTACAGCGCACTCAGGAACGATTGAGTGTTTTTTTTTATACTTATTAAGAATTGTTTAGTGTTATTTAAAGTTGCTTATAATAAGTTAGTACCTATTACAGTTATTATTAATATAGAGTAGTTACAATTAATAACTATTAGTGTAGCAATAAAATAAAGTTTTTTAAGAATATAAAGCACCTAATTATGGATCACAAACGCAACAATATGAATTTTTTTAAATGTCCCGAGAAAAAATAATTGTGTATAATCACATAGGTACAATAATATGTGATCATAAATGGAATTATATACCTATAAATATGTATGAATAGTAGATTGTATGTCTAGATACGTAATGTGGCATATTACGGCGAGTGATGCAGTATGTAAAAACGAGCGATAGAGAGTTTTTACAGTCACACGAGCCGTAATACCATTACGTACGAGACTTATATGGTATTTTTTGTGATACCCACTACAAAATACCTACTTTTCACCTGATTTTCAAAAAATTCTGACAGTTCATTTGCCTCGCCATCTTTCCTTCCGCAGTGTGCTGCGAAGTTCGTGCAAGTAAGTATTGACAGGCGTATAGAGCGAATAAACAGAAGTTGCGCTACTGCGGAAATAAAACATTTTGATTTAACAGGCAGGTGTGCGGAAAATGTTTTATTTTCCGCACACCTGCCTGTTAAATGACTCATTAAAGGCCGCTATACATATACATCGAAAGTAGCTATTTTGTAGTGGTTATGGCAAAAAATATATGAAATCATAATATATAAATATATACGATTATATACGGTATTTTATTACACACATTACATTTTTCAAATATACATTTTCTTATTAAATTTGATCTGTAAATTTTCATTTTGTTTCAGCAGCTATAGTAAACCATTCATATTCTATAGCTTTTATGGAAAAGACAAAAACATAGGTAGGTAATGTAATATTATGTTTTTATCTATTCCATAAAATGATCAGTAAGAGGAAATCGAACCAATATTATAATTCATGATAATTTACATATTGATTTTCTAAGAACTTTTTGAGCTATTTAAAAACAACTATTATATTATAATTTATGGAATCTAAAGGTTAAGAATTTAGAGCCGGGTTTGAACGCAGATAAAACAGATCCGCACGCTCGCAGCATTCACTTCTACATTATTGGTAACGTTTTCTGCGCCACTCGCACTATGATGAAGGCCCGCGATTCTTTTCAATGATACATAATTTTGCATATGGAACATAGAATTGTGAATCGGTTGACCCTGCAGGCCATCCCTGGAACTTCCCACTATTTTCAAGCGCTTTGAGCTCGAAGCACTTGATAATATACCCAAAAATAGATTTTTGAGCTCTTTAAGCTCAAAAATCTGAAAATTGCTGATAACACTATTTTAATTTTTGAAAAGCTATAACTTTTGAACGCGTTGTTCGATTTTGATCTTTAAAACGGCATTCGACGCAGTTTTTAAGCTCGAAAAATATTGTAAGAGGTGCAAAATCGATTGGTTGAGAAATCTCGAAGTTATTTTGAAAAAACACTTTTTCCTAAATCTGTTGACTACGATATCTCTCGAACGGATTAACCGATTTTGATCCACTTAGCGGCATTCGACGCAGTTTTCTGAGGAAAAGAGCTGATTAGATTATGAAACCAATCGGTACAATATTCTAGAAGTTATTTTTAAAAACATCGTTTTAACAACTTTTTTTTCGGTTTTTTTGGAATTTCTCAAAATCTATTGGATCGAATCGGTTCACTTATGCCCACAGCTGTGTATTGACGCTAGCATAGTTTAATAGTGAAATTATGGCACAACTGATTGATTGTATGCACACCTCTAACAACTTAAGACCCTTGTCCCACCAAAGCGGCGCGACAGCGACATGATTTCGACATGACACAAGCAGGCGACATGGAGTAGCCCCACCAAAGATGCACCAAAGCAACGTGTTTTCTACATCAGTTCAGTGAACAATGTTATCAATGTACTACCGCAACACACAGCTTGAATGTTGCTTCAAAACTGACATGTCGCGTCGCTCGGCAACAAGAAGCCGACACGCTGCTTGGATGTTTCTTTGCCGGACCGTTGGTGGGTATACGGTGTATATAAACCATGGGTTAAACACGAAAGATACACGCTGGCGACATCGTGTCGCTGTCGCGTCCCTGTTGCTCCACTTTGGTGGGACAAGGGCCTAAACTGTTTAGTTGAGTTGAAATCGCGACACATACACAACTTGACTAAACTGTTTAGTCGTGGAAACAATTGTGTGTATCCGCCCGGCCTAAACAGTCGTACTAAACTCAGAATACAACATTTTTACATATTAATGTTACAAAGTTGAATAAGAAGTTTTGGCCACATCCAAAATACGTTGATGTGTGCAGACAATGGACTAATACATTCCTTATAATATGCGCTCCATCTCAGCTCCAGGTACGATATTATATGAGTATTGTATTTGAAACTACATTACATAATGTAATAAGATATTAACACAGTGTTCATGCATATTATTAGTAGGCAGTAGGTACCTATGCTATTAATTATGTTCATAATTAGTGCATAAATATTCATTACGATTCATTAATTGAAATTGTACAGATAATTTGTCCTTCTTGTTGCTTAATACCGAGGAAATGAAGTTAGATGAAGTGGCTTAGAGGTCATCGAGGCATTACAATGCCGGCCTGAATGACTGTCCCTGAAATAAATACTGTTATCAACCGTTCGAAGATCATGGTTTAAAAATTCGAGGCCACGATGTAAAATCGCTTTTCTTTTTCGTATTTTTAACTGACTTAAAAAAAGAGAGGATTATCAATTCGACCAGTAAGTATGTATTTTTTGGGTATGTTATTGTTCACCCATAATTTCGTAATGTCTCTAAAAAAAAAAGAATCGTCCTAATCGATGCGATTATTTTTTCTCTAAATCTTTTACAGATGTTTGTTTAATTCTATTTTGTGTTAAGGTGTGTAAACATATTTCATCTCTACATAAATTCAAAAGATCACTCTGAATTCAATATCTGTGGTCACCATACAAAATCACTTAAATCTAATTTTCGGTGTGAAGAAAATACACTGAAATGTCCACAATTTGATGCCGTTGTCGAACAGTCTGTAGTATATAAATACACATAATAGTTAGGTATCTAGGTACATAAATGCATAATAATACTGTATAAACATGTTACAAAACGTAACTTCCTGTATTATGTCAACCCAATCAAGATATTTGTGATGAAAATTGATTTTTGAAAGTTGTTTTATCTTGTATAATATTATTAGGCTCCCTTGTAGTTATGTACATTAAAGAATGAAATAGCTACGTAATATGTAATCGTCTCAAATATTGACAATTTAGTTTGACATACTTACGTAATGTATAATTATCGCATTTCTTCTTCTAGATCAGTATTTCCTAACCGGTGTATTGCTGCAGTTATTGACATAAAGAATGGATTGCGCTGTGCACAATACGCCAGAAAACCATGTTGTTCAGTTAAAAGAGATAGGAAGTGGTGGTTACCTCTTTACTTCTTTCCTAAACCACACTGGCATCATTAGCGTTCACAGAAATTCAGCTTCGCATCAACAGCGTTCACAGACAGTCAGATCAGACCAATGCCACTAGTGTTCACACAGATTCAGACTTTGCAGACTAATAGCATTTACAGACATTGAACGTGTTTTGCCAAACTATAAAGTTCTTAGTCAACTTAGTAAGTCACTCAACCTAAAAAAAAATAACGTCTTAGCGACTGAGTAGGTACAGCGCTTTTCCGACTGGACAGGCTTAAAACTAAGTAAATATTCATAACATGTCATCAGGTCACGTTCATACTAAGCAAAATGGCGTCACGATACTAAGTTATACCAAAGTGTCTTAGTAAAGTTTATGTGTCCCGGCCGAAAACTAAGAAAGTCGACTGAGTAACTTACTAAGTTGACTAAGAACTTAGTTCGGCCAAACACGCCCATTGGCAACAATTCTATTTTATCTCCCTCACATAATTGTGAACATTTTCAGCACAACAATTTGCCAAGTCGATTGCAAGAAATTTCAGACTTAAGCTATTTTGCAAACATTTGAAATTATATCTAATTAAAAACTGCTTCTATGACATCCCTGAATATTTAAATATGTAACCAATTATTTTTGACTGTTCATATCTGTATTTTCCAGTTTTTATGAATTAATAAAAATTTATTATTATTATTATTATTATTATTGCAATTGCTCAGATCGGAAATGGGTAATGTGTCAGTGGTTGCTGTGTTTAGTTCGTCTCTATGTTAGTGGTTGCATTATATTATAACGGTCATAGGTCAAATTTAAAGATACATTAAGAATGAAAATAATCAAAAGACATGTCACCTTTGACGAAAAGTTATAGTTAATAGTCATTCATTTATTGATGAAGTACTGTTTAGATCCTGTCTATACATTGGTCATGTGAGCTTCCGAAGGATTGCTTGGTCATTGAACACAAAGGTGATGGTCAATATAATATAGAGAAGACATGTTTTGTGCAACTCCGCCGGTTTTAGGAGTGATCAGGTTATATGAGAGTAGTCAATTCTACTTTGAGACTGATTTTGGAATAGCTAATGCCATCATTTTAAATATAATGAAAAATGCATTAATGCTGTCTCTAATTTTGTGGTTTTTGTTCAAATCTACAGTTTGGTCACTCTTCTAACATCGGAAATCTTTTTTTATTTAGTGTGCAAGTGTCAAAGATTTATGTAAATATTATTTGTTAATTTATTAGCATAATTAATAATATTACCCCTTCGTTTAGTGGTGATCCTATGCTTTAGTTAAATATGTGATTAAAATTTGTAACCTTGCTTTCTAATTATCAAACACGATCAGATATCAGATTTGACAAATTTTCAATGATAATTATTTTAGATAATAATCATAATTTCATTGAAGATTAATAATTATATTATCAGATTCGTATCAGTGATCCAGCAGAATGACTCAATGAGACACCACACCACATGAACGCATTCCATTTTATTAGCTACATTTAAAATCTGAACAAATATTGTTCAACATTCATAACACGCAAAACACAGACAACTTATAAATACTGAACCGATCCGAGCTGAACTTAATCTGATAGGTACAGCAGGACTTGCACTGAATCCACTCGGTTCAGCTCGGAATAATCGACACATTTAGAAAACACAAAAATAAATGAAAGGATGCAGGCTGTCGGTATTCGTTTGTTTTTGTGGTTTCTATAAAAGTACTGTTTGTTCTGGGTCGAATAGAGTCGATTCGATAAACATTTTTTACTCTTTTATCTTTCACTCTTTTGCCGAGGAAAATAATAGCAATATTTATATAACTATTAGCGCACCTATGAACTACAAATAACTTATTACTAACATACTACAAACACCTTTTCAATTAAGTTTTAGTGTCATCTATTAGCGCACTTGTAAACTACAAATAACTTATTACCAACATATCACAAATACATTTTCAATTAAGTTTTAGTGTCATCTATTAGCGCATCTATGAACTACAAATAACTTATTACCAACGTACTACAAATACCTTTTCAATTAAATTTTCTATTAGCGCACTTGTGAACTACACACAACTTATTACCAACATACCACAAATACCTTTTCGTGTTTGATTCGAGTAAACCCGATTCAGCGTCACAGACCCGATGTGTGACGATTCATTTTCGTTCACTACTCAGGTGATCCTGGCGGGTGCTCTTTTAAACTTCGATATGAAAGACCCTGACTCGATTATATCAGTTATATAATATCTACATAAATACACGGTGCATATTAATTTAGTAATTAGCACTTGTCACATAATTAACATTTATTCTTTAAATAATTAACCTCAAACATATTTTTTTTTATTTTGTAACTAGAACGTATCTGCATATATTTAAATAGGTACTTTTAATCATATATTTATATTACTGAATGCAGTTCAATAAATCTACTTTTACAAAATAAATTTTGTTGCGAGAATATCTATAAATAGACATGTGTGGGATTTCGTTAATATGAACATATTTTATATTATGCTGACTTATCTCATAATCACAATGCATTTATAAACCAGCGGCGTATAGCCGGGCGAAGGCGAGTTCTAGGTTTCGATTTTAACTACCTACTCAACTGGATAAAAAGTTGAAAAACAGTCAATCGCAGTTTTAATTTTTTCATTACGGCCATCGACTGCCAGGGTTATGTTGCAATCAGTATTTTTAAATTTTTATAACTTTTAATAAGAAATTGTAAACTTGATAAATCGTCGAGAAAAAGTTTGGTTGACAATCAATAAGCAAGCTTTACTGAAGTTTCGCTTGTGGCCAACGTTTCGAAAAATATATTTTTATCATCATAGGGCCTATGAACACGTATACAGTTAATTAGGACAACTTTACTACGCACAAATTATACATTATGATATAAAGTTGGAAATCATATTATATAGTCCCTGATGATGAAAATATATTTTTCGAAACGTTGGCCACAAGCGAAATTTTGGTAAAGCTTTTATTATTGATCCTCAACCAAACTTTTTCTCGACGATTTATATTCTATTGGGTCAAAATCACATACTGAAGAAAATTTGATACTTTAGCCAGTTTTCAGGTTAGAACCTGGAAATTGTAGGTTTGTATTAGCTGATGAACCATTAGAGGTAAATTTAGGTTGTTACATCTCGGGCAACTCAACATTTGCCGCTCTTCGAATTTGGTAATATAATTACGTGAATTTGATATCGACTTGATATCCTCGGTATCGATATCCTACGTATCGACTCGATATCGTCCCAGTATCGTTTCGGCCCTTGATATCGACCTAATATTTTTAGATAGGTATGGTTTAGATCTCATACGGTTTTAAAGGGAAAAAAGACATTATAAGCACAAATGCTTCAAGAAATAAAAAAAAACGGTAATAATCTACTTTGTAACCATGGCCTAACACAGCATTTCTTTTTTGTTATTTTACTATTCAGTAAAGTGAGGCGCTGCAACAAGTTCTTTTGGGTATGACATTTTCTGGACTAAATACTGTTTGCAAGAAACTGAGGAAACGTCGTCCGAACAAAACTGGCTGTAAAGTTTGCTCGTAGTCTAAAAAAGTTTGCTAGATTCTTGCGCGAAATACGTAGGCAGTTATTTTCTAGTGGAAATGATCCTTTAAAAAATATATTTTACAGGCATGTGAGCATACTTTGTGTACAAAAGGCAATTCAGTACGAATAAATATCGTGCCTGTCTGTGAGAACTAATATAGGTTTCATGTACCTATGTATTTTATTTTTGTCTATGTATTTATTAAATCTATGTATTAATTGGTCAGAAAGGCAGACCAGTTTGTAAAGACTGATTTCTGACCATTTGCGCTAAGCAATAAAGAATTATTATTATTATTATAGACACAAACGCAAGAACATTCGTATTTATCTTCGTGATTTTTGGTAAAAAATGTTGGCCGCATAGGACAATGGTCGTTTTTGTCCATACGTAAATATGAGCCTGCGAGCCATGTAAAAACCATATAAAGAACGACATCCCTACAATCTTGGTTTTTCTGTAATTATATTACATATTATGTAGGTAGATTTGACCTCAGCAGACAAAAGTACTTGACCTTAATAACAACCGTGTTTACACTGAAGTGTATTGTTCAGATGGTACCCAAATATCATCACGTGTAATTGCGAAGTTCGCGGCCATTTTATGCAAAAGTACGTTTCTGGAGCAATAACACAGGTTCGCACGTTCAATTGAGGTATCGTGCATCATTACTCGATATTATTCCTGTTCATAATAGCTAATGACACGGTATCAATTGTTTTATATTAGTTATTATTCAAATTGTAACAAGCGGATGTCAACGATGAATGGAATATACGTACATCGTAGTATAACTAATGATCAGCCGTATTCTACCACAGCCTTTATACGATCAGTTTTAGCCGTGGTAATGCCGGGTTTGATAGTAAGTTTAACCTTAACCTGATCGTAGCCGGATAAAAAGTAGCCAATACTTTATAAGTTTGGGTACCAGTTTCAACAAAACTGACACAGTCGTTTACATGTGAACTTGGTACAAATAGATAGACAGAACTTCTGGTAGGTAACATGTTTTCCCATCTAAGTGTCATACAAAACACACAAAAAAAAACTCAAAAAACCCTGCCAGAAAATACAATTACAGACAGATGTTCAATTACAACTTTATATTTCGTATACTGATGATAATTATGAGGACGATAATACAATCAATTAATTTTGGGTACGCTTTCGATCGAAAATTATTTATAGTGTATCCACCTTATGTAGGTACCTACTATTAGGTCGAGGACTAATTTAATATCAATTTTTGGATGGGCTACTCGTTAAAACCGCGCCACATCTATCAACACAATTTTGAAATTTACGGTTCTGACTGATGTTACCAATTTAAAGTTATAAAAAACATGATGTGCTTGCTCATCTAAAACTACAAAGTGTGGTGATTAGCTGCGTTCCTGTTATTAGTTTGGGTCGCTGAGGAGTAATTTTCAACTCACACTGATGTTCTTATAGACGCTGATGACCCCAACTGTTGAGCGTCTATAATCTATAATCATCTTCTTCCTCTGATGTTCTTTTTAGACGAGTCAAAATAAACGGCGTACTCTTTCCATTATGCGCCTTTTGATTTTTCAACTTAGTATAATAATGAACCAATTCATTTTAAATCTTTAATGGCTACCGTTCTCGAGCGTCTATATTCTACAATATTTCTCTCTTTCTTTACTTAGGTACTGAAAATTAACTACTTAATAATAAAATAGCGGAATACGACAGAACGATAGTATCTATAGTACAATACGGTTAATGATAGAGGAGCAATAGCTGGTCTCCCTTCTTTATGAATGATGATGAGTGAGGAATTAATGAATGACAATGATAATAATCTGTTGATGATTACTTAAATGCTAATTTAGCACTTGAATGAACATTATTTTTAATGCATGCAGAGCAAACTGACACTGTGATAGTTTATTTGACTGATGTCTTATATCTAAAAATACTATTCATAAACTCATTATCAATAATAATTTATATTTTTGTGACTTTTAAAGCGGACTTTTTGTGGTAACAATCATATGAGTACGTTTATGTCAACTATTAGGTGATTAAGCTCATATATATTTTATTTATTACATAATATATCTTTTATAGCAAGTTTTTTCAACTTTTGGTGTAGTATTATTTCCAGAACCCAGTTGATAACTAAAAAAAATAAATAAGCAAAAACTCCTAAATCGAGAACTGATCGTACTTGGTGCTCTACACGCTTACTAGACTTAAAAAATATTCCATTTAATTATTTAGTTATTCCTGTTTTTCAACACTTATTGCAAAGTATTCTACAGGAATTTACCAATCAAAGTTGGAACGTGTCCAACTTTAAATGTTTACTTTCAACTTAAGATTCTGTAAATTAAAAACATTCAGGTTGATATTTTCCATATCGTACTCGGTTATTTTCCCAACAAACATTCGCAAACAAACAATAATAATTATTTTTTTGTTATAATAAAATAAGTAGCAAAAAAAACCAATAGGCAGCGACCTCTGAGATGATTGTTACGATAAGTAAGTAAAGTAGTGGTGCAGGTAAAAATGACAATAGAAACCAAGGGAAGTGATAAAACGTCTATTATGTTCGCTTGACGCATTAACAATAGACACACGCAGCGTTGAGCTACAAAAACGCGGCCAGAGGTGATCAATCAGCTTGGTCGATAGTTGATATAGTCGCGTTAAATGCCGCCGCGCCATCAATAACGTTTATTGTGCTATTGAACCAGCACTGGTGTTAATAATATATATTATTGTTAGGTTATAAATTATAATACCTAGTTTGAACTATTATGTCATGTTACCATTACAATAAAACTTGGCACACACGAAATCATATTTAGAATAGAAAGGAAATTGTGCCAGCCGATTTTTTTCATTTCAATAAATACGAAACGGTACACTTATCAATAGACAGTAGATGGGGTACAAGTAGGATTACCAGAATAAAAAAGTAGATTTCTGGACTTTTCTTCGTTTATCTATCGAACGATAGTTTAGCATGCGTTTGCGCGTAAAAAAATATAAGATGATTTTGAGTAAAGAAGAAATCTTGCCCGGAATTGCAAGTTGTGAAAAATATAGTCTTAAGATTGTGTTACCGTCGTATTTCTATGAATAAAATTATTGATTGAGGAAAATGATATTTTATTTTTTCATCATATTAAAGTGTAGTACCTACGAAAAACTTATTGTTCGATTCTATTCTATTCGGGATCTTACATAGAACCCAATTTTTTATTTTTCGCACCGAAAGTTATTTATTGTAATGTTATTATCCTTTCGTAAAGGTTACACGTTATTCAATTTAATATTTAATTTTTTATTAATTACTTTGTTATTAAATAATCTACTTTCGCTTCTTTTTTCATCACGTATCTATGTTTATGTGTCTGGCGACTGACATTTATTCCTTAAATGGATGGCTTTTTGAAAGAACCTATAGATCAGAGGTGTGTCAACTGGGAGGCGCGTGCCAAAAGTAAGGCGTGAAAATGATTAAAAATCCCAAACTCATTCGTTTCATTAAAAACTATTCAGATACACTCTCTATCACTTTAGTTATTAAAAAATTGAAAACATTTTGTCATTTTAATATTTTTTTTCCCTGAGAATGTTGAATTTTTTTCAATGTTCATATATTATGAATTTTCGGATGAACGCGAATATATTAAAGTAAATTTAAAGGAAGTTCGAATAGTGGCTCCAAAGGGGACGCAAATGAAAAATTTTACGCACCGCTGTCCTAAATCGTCTAAATAAATACACCTTTGATTATAGATACGATTAGATTATAGATTACAAATATAAATTCGAAAGATGTGAAAGGAATTCTCCTTCCCACTACGACTGTTGATCTGACTAATTTTTATTGTCTTATACGAAGTATATTTACAATGCCATACAAATTATAACAGGGTCAAGATTTAAACAAAATATTAGAATTGTTGTTATTTTTTAAACAAATTTAAACGTTTTATTTGTGAGGTGAAGGTCACCAGTTGAAGAATTTTAACATTTCAGTTTAAAGGCAATGTTGATGTGCCAAAAATAGCTGTACATCGTATGTTATTTCAATTGATGCTGAACTACTGTCGAGGTAACCATTAAAATATGTTTATTTGGACTCATTCTTTTAAATACGTAGGGTTGCCAATTTCAAATTCTTGTTTTTAAGTATAGAAGGGTTAAAAATTCAGGACATAAGTAGAAATAAAAGGACGCATGACATATTGATATTTTATTGGTTTCAAGAAAATGTACAAGTACATAATGTGTTATTGCCTATTGTTACATATAAAATAAGAAAAACAGAAGAAGGAACTTTTATAGTACCAACAAACGCAACTATTTTATAATAATATAAGTTCAACCAAAAAGAGATTAACGTTTACAACATCAAATATACGCTCGATAATATCATTAATAACAACCGTTTACGAGTATAATCCTGATAGGTACAAACAGACAAAAATTCTAGAAAGGCGAATTTTTGTCTAGCTATCATACAAAATACCTGAATAACACGCACGCAAGTTGTTATAAACGACAAACGTTCCGTCATAATTTTTATTAAGTATATAATATGTATTGATACTGCTATTAATAACTTGTTTTTGTTTTTATGGTACACCCGGTATTTATATATAATGGAGTTTCATGAAGGGTACTGTGATCTGAATGGTTGCGTTTCAAATAAAATTAATGCAATTAAATGTCATTATATGTCATGATACTTATTCAAGGAAAATTCCAAATTGCAAATATTGTACAAACTAGGTAACATTTTCAGTAATTGTTATGATGATTCGTTTGACGTACCTAACCTATTCAAGTATGTATTATGTTGAAAGAAATGTGAGATGATATTATTTTTTTATTGTTAACAATGAAGAAAATATATTTGAATTTAATTACAGTTATTATAATGCTAATGAAAATACGGTTAGCACATAAATGACAAAGCGTTGTGTCCATGACATTGAAGCCATTGTATTACACAATTGACATTGCTGATACAATGCTATGATGCGCGTTTAAAACAAATTAACAGACATTATTTACAAAAAAATAGATTAGTATGCGATAAACCGAGCGAGAGCGTAGAGCACTGGCAACGCATTCGGAAGGTACCGGCTTCGAATCCCGGCTGATCTGTCTGGAGAAGTTTCCTACTGATTTATGCTGAGAAATGGTAATTCCTGTGCCGGTCATCTTGTTTTGTCGAAGTTTTTTTTCTGTTTTCTTAACAATTTCAGACACACGTCAAGATGATTCTGTTGACTGAAGATCGGGATTTTCGGGAAAGTCCCAGAAATCATCGGCTTGTCCCGTGTCCAGGAATTTAAGTTTTCTGCCCCGCAAATGCATAATTTTAACGGAATCCAGGGATTCGTGCTCGCTATCACAAACGTCGACACATATATTTAGGCTTACTAAACACGCGCGGCAAAATTTGGGTTACTTCTATATTTCGTTAATCTGAAGGAAATAATTTCTTTTGCTTTATCAATGAAGATGCGTACAGCAGGCGTATAGCCATCTAAGTTATCACTAATTTTCATAGAAAAACGCATGAGGAACCAAGTTCTTTCCTTTCTGATAGCCTGCAACCATTTCTTTTCAGTTCCAGATCCTTTGGAATTTGGAAATACAAAGCCTCTATGATTTGAACAATGGTGAAAATAGCATGTCGGCATGTCAATGATTAATAATAAAAATTTTTTTTACGATATATTATTATTATTTTTAATAAACTTATTTTGTACACACTACTATGAACTGCCCGCACACCAAGGTGGTTACATAGCTGGCGCTCTTAGCAGCAAAGTTTGACAGTGTCCACCGTAACAATAAATAAAGAAATCGTATGTCCATGGCATTAATTAAGTCGCAATTACCTACTTGCATATATTATATGAATACAGGATTTAATCCTTTGAGGATCTTTACGACATTTCAGTGATTACATACTGATCTAGATTATAAAATTTTAATGAAAATGAATCTGCAAACAATCTGTAAGAACCGGAAGAAGTCTAACACCTAGTACGCTACGCAAAAACTATCGCCAACACGAATACTTCTAATACTTCAACTTTTGTAAAATAGTTGATACCTTAACTAGTTTCAAAACATGTTCCACTAGTTTTATGCATAATAATTTTATATAATGGCTAATGGCGTTTATGCATACCGAACTAGCAAAACAGGTTGTTGTGTGATTGTAAAATATTCTTCATGCTTAATTTGCAGATGAACGAAGTAAGCTAATAAACCAATATGTAGGCGACAAGGGATTCACATTTGCCAAATAACTCTTGCCGTTCGTTAATTGTGAAACCCTCGTACATACCTATTGGTTTTTCGTATATCAATATTTACAGATTTATGAAAAAAATAAATGTTTGCCTGTTTTGCACTGGCGTCTAACGTGTAATGCATCTATAAGTGCAAAACTGCGGAAGATTCGACTTCGAGTCTCGACAGTAATATAAATAGTATGTTTTTGGAGATAAATAAATATTATCATTAATCACACAATGTATGATCACAAAGAGATTAAAAAAAATTGAACTTGTTTGTTTCTTAAGCGTAGCTCATAGAAACCCAAAACAAAACAAAGTTGTGATCGACAATGCAGAGTATTGATATCGAAACAGATATAGTTATCCCTGAAATCTTGGGAGTCATTTATTGATATTTGGGGGCTGCAAATTATCATACGGAAATTTAACGTCATTTATAGATATATAATATACTACAGGTGCCATCACTACGACCAGGTAAGAAAGGTTTCTGTCAAAACCCACATTACCGCAAGCGAAGCCGTTGGTGAATGTTAATAAAGTTTATTGATATTTTTAATGCAACATTATTCTTACCCAGAGCCCACCAGCTATTTAATAAAAATTTAGTCACGATCAAATGCATCTTTGCAATTTGTAGTCTAAAAATGAATCTATTTTCCTTGAATTAATAAATTTCAAGGTGAACAAACTGCATAAATATAATCAAGTTAAGGTAGACAAAACTGTCATGTCAATCTTATGATCTATCAGAACAAATATAATGTTTTAAGTCAATAAAAAATATACGATTAGTTCAAGCATATTAATTGATGATCTCTAGACGCTGCTAGATTGAATTAGGTATTTAAGTTTAAAAAAATTATTAATTTTTTAATTTTTTCTAATAATTTAACATAAATAATATTGAAAATCGAAAAGAAAAATTTTTTTAAAGCTATAGATAAATTACTAAAAATTAATTAAAATGTATAAAAATTTAAAAAATATCACGTGACTTCAAAACGCGCCAGGAATGTTTGTGACGTCGTTATGTTAAAATGTGTCTGCATTTGTTGGTATTTGTGTATATGTATTACACATACTATCAAAAATAATAAATTTTTAACTTGGTAACCATGGATACAAAGACCATAGATAACATAATGACGTCACACGCGTTCGGATTCTTTCGGCGCGTTATCGGAACTGAGTTTAAAAATTAATTTTTATTTAAATATAACGTTTTAATTAGTAAGCAAAAAAATTAAATAAAAACAGTTTTACTATAAAACTTGTATGTGGTCCTTCCAATTAAGTAAAAAAAAAAATTCATTTAAAAACCCAATTAATACGGGAACTAATAATAATCTTTAGTCGATTGAAATGACATTCCAAACAACACACACTTAATGCTGGTTTCTGGTACTAAAAGGACATTAGTTGAAAACAAATGACATTCTTAAATCTAGATTTGAGGCTGAAAGTCGTACCAGAAATTCTGTATTAATGTTCTGTTACGTCTAGGTGAGCCAGCGCCGCTATTTTGGAAAAATAACCGTTGCACATACTTTGTTTTTTGCATATATTTTCGAAATGGTTAATTTTACGAAACATTTTCATGAAACTATAGAGAGAGCATAATTTTCCAAATTAACAGTTCAGTACGTATTACTTTTTCATGAATGGAAGTACAGTCATTTCTTGCTACAATTGAAGGTGGGTAGTCACTAGTCAATGTAAATACAGAGAATATATTTTTGTGGCAACTCCGCCGGTTCCTTGGAACTTTGGTCAATATCCAAGAGTGGTCAGGTTATGAGGATTGTCAATGCCGCAGTATTCCCTACTATGTACTCGTTCAGCTGTTTCATTAATTAACGTTCAATTTTCATGGAACCAGAAGCGCTAATTGAAGGCTTACTATATTAGATAGTATTACTAGTATTTTTGATGTCACAGTTGATGTAAGTTTAAAAATTGATGTAGATTAAGAACTTTGTTATTAGTGTATTTGCCATATGGCACATACACTATTGGCGTCGGTCGGATGGCGGGACCTAGGGGTCGGACCAAAATTTCTCGACGTTTCATAGCCTCCTGAACACTTTGGCACCATTTTTGGAAATGTCTGTTTATATATGTATATATATATTTATATATTTATATATATATATATATATATATATATATATATATATATATATATATATATATATATATGTGTGTGCGGGCTATAACTTTCGAAAGAGTTAATTGATTTTGACGAAATTTGGTAGGCACGTTAAAATCCATCACCGCACGAAGCCTATTTAAAATGGGCCAAATCGGACTATTTTAAGGGTGGTTTTTAGGGGTTGAAAAATGTTTTTGGGCCCAAAAATGCCGAAAAAATTCTCAGAATCGTTTCAAAATTGAAATTTAACCCTTTAGTAACGATTAAAATGTTCTGCTAAAATTTTAATAAAATCGGCCCGACAGGACCGGAGTTACAAATTTTATGAAAACACTAGTTTACGGATAGTGCTTTACTTACTGAAGGGTGTATTTAATTTGGTACCGAGGTTGCATTGATAAAAATTTTGAAATTAAGAAAAAAAATATTATTTTAAGGGATGTATTAAGGGGTTAAATTTTTTATTTTGTCCAAAAACAAACTTAAGTTCACATAATAAAGCCACAATGCCAATTAGCAAATACACTATATTGTCGGCAGGGTTTTGGCACTGCGACCCGAGTTTTTCTTATATTGTTGTCAATAATTATTTTCCATTAGCAGGCTACAGAAGGTCGACCGATAGAAAGAAGATGCGGAGAGAGATCCAGGGCGACCTCGATAGAAGGCACAAGGAGTACAATGTCAGACAAAAAGCCTTTAAAGAAAGAAATGGCTGTATGTAGACAATCAGAGATTTCTAGGGAATTTTTTTTTCGAGTAACTATACGAGTATTTACTTCGAAACCATGAGACTGCGATTTCATGAAGATTTCGAACGATTCATCCTACGATTTGAAGTGATTTCATGATTTTTTTGAAGTCAGAATGTACGTTGTGATTTCATGTGACTACAAGATATTGTTTGTGACTTCAGATATCAATTAAATAACTGATAACGATTTCACGGAGATTTCATGAAGTAAAAAGTTGTCAGATCGTCTTACCGACCCCCAATTCGGTTGATCTCCCAAAGTGATTCCCATAGGATTTCTAGCGAGATTTTTTAAAGTGAATATCTCCTCGAGTTATTCTGTCATTGTTAATAGTTCGCTTTTATTTAATTGATTCGTCAAATATGTGCATTAATAACGCATTTTTTCATTTAAACTATTAAAACTATAATATTCACCTTAAATACTTTATTACAATTTGATAAAAAAAAATACACCTTAGTAGAAGAGACTTTTTTGAATTTCACTCTGTATGTAGGTATCTATAAAACATCTTACGTTATTAAGCAAATATGATTAAATCCGTTTTTTTGCTTTATTTTTTTTTATTTTTCGTGGGACGACCTTACATTCTGAAAACTTGTTCAAGGTTAGCAAATAAATTAAAAAGTAGAAATCAATTCATATTTATTATAATAAATGAAAAACAACACTAATACCTATTGCCACATTAAAAAATGGACCATACTATTAAAATAATAATATAAAATTACAGACTTTGGGAAAGGTGCCTGTATGAAATCAGTATCCAGTTTCACTTATTTTTCAGGTTCTCATGAAAAAGTTGTGTTAATAGTGCACTTGAAATTATTTATTAAGAGAGATATTAAAAGCTACAACTACTAATAAATTTGTTAAAACTTATGACCTCAGTTGTCAAGCATTCATAATTTATAATCATAATCATTCATAAAAGGCCTGTACAATTTAGTGCTACAAGTAGGAACCTCTGTTAGGGCATATCTTAGTATGTACCTGTACCTACTAATAGATTTTATTTAAACTTTTTTATGACGTTTCATATACTCCGCTGAGTTCTATGAAATAAATAAAATTTTAATAGAATTTTAATATAAAACAGTTGCGGGGTTTTTAGATATTTTTTATAATATCTAGACGGGAGATGTTTCCAGAATATGTCTGTCTTTGTATCAACATAACTCAAAAACTGCTGGATCGATAAAAAAATTTGATTAATTAGTACTCAATACTTCAAAAGTAGGGTATCCACTTTTTATTTGGCTGCACACCGGTCAAGATACGATCCCTGTCAAAACCGACATTAGCACAAATGAACCGTGGGTATAAAGGTTAGTATATGTATAAAGTAGAAAAATGTGTGCCAAGGAATTCTAACCCACTTCTAGAACCCAGATGAGCTAGCTACTAGAGAGTTGATATTTACAGTGTTCCGAAACTAACAGAAAATGCATCCAAAATGCACTAATAATAAGGTGCGAAAAACGAAAATAATTGTAATTGAGTGGAGACGCACGAGAAATAATAAAATTGAGACTGAAACAAACATGAAATAAAAGTAAAAACTATAATTTGAGTCAATTTTACCAGCGGATGTGTTCACATATTATAATAGGTCCTGTTCTTTTATTAAGATTGTAATTTTCTGTAATCACTGGGATTTTCGTTCTAGAGATTTCTTAACAAACATTTGACATCTTTATTAATGCAATTAAATGACTACACAGTAATTTAGAAACACTCGAATCTCACGACCTTCGTCAATATTTGTGAATGTCAAGGACAACCAATAGTGAAGCGACGGGCAGAGATATCGCTTATGGTGGCTTTTTTTGCAATTAACCCTGAGAGTCGCCGTGTATACTCTTTTTGTACATGAAATAGACATTTTTACTTCCCACCTCTACTATGGTAGGGAAGTAATGGATTCAGTCCGAAAACAATATTTCGAGATTTTAACAGATTTTCACGTTTTGAGACCCTAGCAATCGTTTAAGATCATTTTCTGACTGATGTCTGTATGTGTGTGTGTATGTGTGTATGTGTGTGTGTGTGTATGTGGTCAATTTTTCGCCTTCGATATCTTAAGAACGGAACAACATACGGGCATGCCGATTGTTCTATTGTGTTTATCAGCCTTTAACTTAGATCTGATTAGATTTTGAGTCAAATCGGTTCAGTGGATCCTGAGATATTCAAAAAAACGTCCTCAATGTCACGTATTAACATAGGTAAAAAAAAATATAAATGAATTCTAGATGTTATAATATGAAAAAAATGTAAATATTTTTTTTCTCTAAAATGTATAGTTTTCGAGAAAAAAAATATTTTACTAAAAAAAATAAAAATTGTACGTAAATCAAGGTAACCATGATTTTTGCTATATTAAGCTAGCCATCAATAGATCACCAAACAAAAAAGAGGGCCATGCTTTTTTCAAAGAATAAAAATTAAATTGTGTTTTAAAGACCACCAACAGCTAAGGTTATTTGGGCCTAGTCAAAGAATAAAAAAAAAGAGTGTTTATTTTTTGCAAATATTTACTAGGTGGGAAGTATAGGACTGGTCATCAGTCGAATTTTTTTGTAGAAGCTTATTCGATATTTTTGGCTTCCGTGATGTATTTGATATCTATCTTAAAATATATAATATATATATTTTTTTAATGTATTCTTCGTAAAAGCACACTTTCTTGTGCTTTTACGAAGAATGCCTATCCGTGCTCCAAAGCTCAAGTTCCTCTATGGGAATTTATTTTTTTAAATGCTTTTCAATCTTTTTTTGCATATTCAGTAAACAAAATGTGTTCAAAAGATCCTTTTTTATAACTCTCCTGCTTCTAAAGTTCAATATTCGAGCACTGCGAGGCGGGCGTGAAGAGACGTATTTTAGTAAGCGTGCCTAAAAGTACAGTCACCGTGCGTGAAAGTCCAAAGCGTGCGTAAAAGTACCGTCACCGTGCGTAAAAGTCCAAAGCATGCGTAAAAGTAGCGTGCGTAAAAGTACAATCTCTACATCTTATAAATTCGAAATGTCCGCACTTTGTACAATACAAGTACTATTTACTGGCTATCGATCGATGTGTTACTATATATAGTAACGAGTCTACAAAGTCCACATCATGAGAGAGTCATGTTTTTAATGATTTATACAGAAGTTAATAACGTTAATAAAAATAAACTAAATCGTAACTTAGTCTGTAATTGTAAAGTTTTAAAGACTCGACGAGCGAATTTTCCGTTTTCATAATTTTTTTGCCTCGTCGTTATAAAAAATATGTTCGATACGTCCGCTTAAAGTAAGATATCTAGTAGGCTTAAATTGAGGCACTCGCTAAGGGGACTGACGCAGACACAACGAGATCTCGTATGCGTCAGTCCCTTAGCTCGTGCCTCAATTTAAGCCTACTAGAATACCTCACTTCACACACACGCATCGAAGATAACTATTTTGTGATTATTCATTTTTGCCTATGACAAAAAAAGACATTGAGAGTTACAATGTACAATTTTTTGTACAAATGCAGAAATGGAACAATAAAGATTAAAGAAATTACGTACTGCACTAAAGTTTCATTTAGGAAAACAAAAATATATGAAATATTTTTTGGTCGACTAGAATTAATTCGTGATTCAAAGGGTTAATGAAGAAACCATTGTTTACTGAAGAATGTACATTAATTGATGAATTAGGAAGCGTGGGATGATTTACTGAGGCACTTATCCACACATATTTCTCATTGTGCCGAGAGAGTAGCGTAGTCGTTAGAGCACTAGACACGCATTCGGGAGGTCAATCAATCAATATGTACTGTATTTAGAAAATTAATTCATTACAAGAAAACATTACAATAATTTACATATTTAAACTAAAGAGAAAAAAAAACAAAAAAGTGATGAAGGAAAAATAGACTAGATTATTTGCTTACATTTTAACAAAATAGCATATTATTTCGAAATCATTCAAACAACATAAACCTTCTGATGATTTTAACATGTTTGCTAAAATCTTAAACTTTTTGGTTTGACAGATTTGTCAAAAGCTGCTCGTGATAATTAGTTATTTGCGTTTAGGTCCTTTGTAGTACCTATATATAATAATTATCCATGTACTTTTTATATGTTGATGAATAGGACGCAAGACATGATGTAAATTTTCTGACTCGCTCAAGTTGCAAACAATACACATACTGTTTGGGTTCCAAACCCAGTATTTCCCGAATACGCGCGCGCATTCGGGAGGCACTGGGTTTGAATCCCCGCGGAGGCAAATGGTATGGAGTTTTTTCCTATCGCATTTTGCAGTGAAACGGTAATTTCCATACCGAACATCATGTCAAGTTTTTCCATGATTTCCTTCAATATAATTCCAAATAATATAGTCGAGGCAGTTTCTTAATTCTTACGAGGGCTGTCATCAATAACTTTTTCAATCTCTATGTTCGGTCACACAGCTGTATACTTAAATTGATCTGACTTGTTTACTACGTGAACAAATTAAAAATACATATCATTATTTCTATTCATGTTCTTATACTAGGATTTGAGAATAGCCGAGTGTGTAGCTATGCCGCTGTTTAAATGTCGTGTTCATGGATCCTCTAATTACAAACTCCCAGTTCCCAGGTTCTAATCAGATAACTGGTAAAAGTATCAAATGGATTTGCTGTATCAGCCAACTCAAGGATTTCTATGATGTCTTTCAATAATTCCAGATAACTATTGAGATGATTTCTTATGCAAAACCATGAAGGAGAACCTTTCGACTCCTGCGTTAAACAAAACTGCTTACCTTATTCTAATTGCACATGATTTTCATTCGGATTGTGCGAAGCTCAAGTTACAAAAATGGAAAAATGCGGAGTATTGTTATGGTAATGTCTTTTTTTAAAGGTCATCAACTACCAGGGTATCTTGACCTAGTGACAATTCATATTTTCAGTTTATTATTCCTTTAACATACCAAAAATCCATTTTATCAGTTTCTAGATTTGAACCTAAAAAGTGGAGGTTTGTAATGGGTAACACAATACGCATAACGGAAGCCATTGTGAGTTTGGTTATTCTGAAACTCGAAAATACTATAACAATTTATTAGATGGTGTTGTAGAACCATGCCGATGTTTTTCCTTATTTTAATAAGCGGAATCCATCTTAATTTTTTTTTAATTTAGTAAAATAAAATACAAAAAAATACAAAAATTAAGTGCATCAACTGCTGTGGTTTTGTTATTTGTTACGCCCCATTATATACCCGCTTACGCAAATTATTCTTTGTGTGTAAGGTATGCAAGATACGTATCAAGAACAATATATCACTTGAAGGTCGACGCAACTTTCAACAGCAGGTGAAGTAGAAATAAAATTAAATGAACCATTTGACTATAAGCATAAACGAACACACAGCCCACGTATCCCACTATATGACAGGTTGCACAAGCTTCAAGTATAGGTAAAAGTACTATTGTTGTGATGAATAGTCTAGTATACAGTGGTCTTTCTCTATATGGCCATTCTGTAAATGACCGTCTTGCTTAATTACTCACTGAGTTTTCTCTTACCAAAATCCACGAGGATAAATTAATTCAAACACTATATAATATGCAATTACTCTTTAAGTGATCGTCTCTTATTTGCTCATTGAACTTTCTTCCACAAAAAATCAAGAAGGCAAGTTTATCAAACTTTTTCTCTATATAGAAACACTGTTAAAAGTAACTTAAGTAACCGTCTCACTCACTGAGTTTTCTTCTACCAAAATCCAAGAGGTCACATTTATTTAGATATTGTTAATTATAATATAACCGCCGTTATTGTAACCGTCTTGTTTAACTGTTAATTGAGATTTTTCCCATCAAAATCCAAGAGGATAAACTTATTCAGATCCTTTTTATGTCATCACTTTTTAATTAGGTAACCGTTTCGCTTAATTGCTCATTGAGATTTCTTCTGCCAAAACTCAAGATGATAAATTGAGTCAAATTCGATGCCACCAATCTTTTAAGACCTAAGATCCAGACTCTCTCTGTATGAACATCTTGTAAGTGATCGTAAGCTTGTTTCTACCAAAAGTCAAGAGGACAATTTATTTGATTCAAATATTGTTTACATTAAGTGACCACTCTAAAGAACCATTTTGCTTAACTGATCCCCGCCAGGGGGGACATTGGAATGTGGTTGCTATCGCAAATTGCATTCCAATGTTCTTTGGGAATTAACGTTCCCAGGGACCCGAGCTCGTACCAGTCGGTTTGTGTATGCCGGCTGGCGGATTCTAATACACAAATGGATTATTTGTTGTGTTGAAGACGCTAATAGCCAAGATAATAAATTGAATACTCTATAGTATAGAGTATTCAATTTATTATCTTGGCTTTTGGTAGAAGAAAGCTCAATGATCAGTTAAGCAAAATGGTTACTTAAAGAGTGGTCACGTAATGTAAATAATAGTTTATACTCTATAGTCTATATGTTACAATTTTTTAAGTCGCCGGCTTGCTTAATTGCTCATTGAGCTTTCCAAAACCTAAGCAGCTAATTCAGACTCCGTCTATATCACTCTATAACAACAGCCAAAAACAAGTCAACCTCACGTTGTGATATGATTCACCCAGAAAGCATGCAAAACGCTTGCGGATTTATGCTGAAGTGGGGGTATATTTTTAAAACTTTACGTAGTCATATTTATTGGATAGCTAGAAATTTAGAAAGAGTCTACTGTAGTAAAGTGCCTTAACTATTCATTTCTAGTATACACTAGATATAATTACGATTTAGCTCATATCATAAATAATATAATAATAATAATAATGCGTTTAACGTCCGTTTCTCGACATTATGTCATAACAGACGCCATTCGCACCATTACTATTTTCCATTTTTACCACTTCCCGTTTTATCATAAATAATATATATTAATAAATAATAAATTATTATCAGAAATTAGTAAATGTATAACAGTTTTATTTTTTATATATTATTTTATTCTATAGATTCTATCACAAAATTCCTTTTATTTACGTTTATAAGTACTGGTTATTTTAAAATGAAAATCCTTAAATTACTGTTAATCTTTCTAATAACAGTAAAATAGCTAAGTACAAAATGATATTAAAATGTAAACGATTTCAAACTGTGGAAAATTCATAAGTTTATTGGCGGCCTTCATATCAACAATTTATTTACAAATTAATAAAACAATAAATTGCTTGAATTGACGTCAATCAAATTACAGCAGACTTTAATGTAAAAATCACAGTAATAATGAAAAATTATGCTATAAAGTTTAAACAATAAGCTATCAAATATTTAACAGTACTGTAATAGTACCTATATTGTGTAACTAGTGTGCTAAATACATCTTTATACGTCAGGCGCGATATTTTCAGCACAAGTAGTAGGCGAGCACACACGAGCCTTGGAGGCGAGCGCACACGAGCCTTGGCGACCCGCATACGAGTGCTAAAAAAACATCGCGCCTGACGTATAAAGATTTAGCACACGCGTTGCACACTATACTTTATATAACACATGCATGGTTTTAAAATTTAATTGAATTAAAAAAACAGTTACATCATGGTTCATTATGTAACTAGTTACGAAGAAAAACTCATTTAATACAAGAAGGATAAGTAGATAAATATTAATAAATTAATAAAAACAAAAGAGATACTAGATGGTTTTGAGAGGGATTATCTAAAAAATAGTGTCAGGCCGCAGTTAAAAACGTAGGTATCCTATCTGTCAATGATGCACAATCAGAGCCCGTGGGGAGGGCACTGTAGCCTAATGGATAGCGTAATTGGTACCGCAACCTTTAGACCACACTGTCGTGGGTTCGAATCCCACCTGCGCTCATGGATGTTTTGTGATGTTTTAAGAAAGTTGTTATTTAGTGTAGTTGAAAGACTCTAATGACCTGAGACGTCGACGCGTCTATAATCTACAATAAATAAAAACAGAGCCCGTGAGCCGCATACCTAAGCATTTTTGTGGACCTCCTCACCTATTAAAACTATTTCGTCTCGCGTCTGTCTTTTAAATTCTACAATAATAAAATCCAAAAAAATGCTATTTTTTTCATTGAAATAATATTTAGAGGGCTCCTGTAAATCGAAAAAGAGGTCAAAATATAAATATTTTAAGAATACTTAGGTCTCATCGAGTTGAGTAAGAACCGTTTAATTATTTCTTTGCTTAGTCCAAAATGACGACGTGGGGGGGGGGCGAAAGTGACCAATTTTGGTACAATATTGTGCCCACGGTCGCATCTAGAAATAGACTCATTGTCTACACTCTAGATAGCACAGCCCTGGTTTCCGAGTAAATATTTAATTTCAGGAATTTGGCAATCAAGTTGCGTCATTGTTATGGATCCATTTTAAGTGGCCCATAATTACTAACGAGGTTCATTAAAGATTGCCGAGTTAATAAATTTTTATTTATGCATTAAGAAATTTTTTGTCGCAAAGGAATATATTGCATAAGTCAACCGGTTTAGTCAAAACATAAAAATTTCTTTGTATGATATCTATAACAGCTTCTTATTTCTGACGTATAGACAAGATAATTATAATAAAACTAGCTCTTAACTGCGGCTTCGCTCGCGTAAATGTTTGTTCTTTATACAGTACTGAAAGTAAATCTTGAGTTAACAATGGTATTTTTATGTGACTTCAATAATAATAATAATAATAATAATAATAATAATAATAATAATAATAATAATAATAATAATAATAAATTTTTATTAATTCATAAAAACTGAAAAATACAGATATGAACAGTAAAAAATATTAGGTATAATTTCAAATGTTTGCAAAATAGCTTTAAGTTTGAAATTTTTTGCAATCGACTTGGCAAATTGTTAAAAAGAGTAGGTCCGGCACATTTCGGGGACTTTGAATAGAATTTCGATTTATATTTGTAGATATGAATTTGCAATGATTTTAAATTTCTTACTCGCATTTATCCCCCGGACGCGCCCTGACTGCATCTCAAATATTTAACGCCCGGAATGGTCGGACACGGAAAGAATAAACAACATCTGTACATAAATGAACCTTTACACACGGCATGATAAACGTCAGCCAAGTCACGACCAGCGAACGCTATGTGTGTCTGGCTTTAGTAAAATAATTTCAATGGTGGCACAGGGAAGTTAATTTCAGATGGTGAGAAAAATTAATTTATTTTTATTCTACAAGGATACTTCACACACAAATTCAGAATAATAATTGTTTTTTCAATGTCATTTTGAACTATAGGTACCTATTCTATTTTCAAAACTATTGTTTTCGTGTTTATAATATTCCCCACAGGTAGTCAATTATTTTATTTAGTCCAAACAACGTGTAATAAGTTTATAGCTCTCTTATCGAAAACAAGTTTGGCAACAATTTTTTTGCGATGAACAAGTTTTTTGGAAACGTTACAAATTCATGGCTACAAGTTGAGAGAAAAATCTACCTCCTATAACAGAGTAGGATTAAGACTGGGTATTTTGAATAATCTCTATCTCTATCCATAGTATAAATTGAAGTCGCTTTTCGCGTCTGTCTGTCTGTTTAACCACTAACTCCTCCTAAACCACACAACGGATTTTGATGCGGTTTTCACCATCAGTTAGATAATTTTTCACGAAGATTTATATATACAGCATAATTAAAAATAATAATAATTAATAATTAATTAATTAAATTCGTAACCCGACCGTAAGAATTCGCAACATACTTATATCATGTTCCACTCGTAGCGTAGAGGTTACGTCGCAGCACTCTATGCACAGGGTTCGGAAACTGATGGCATCGTAGAATTTTTGGCTTTTTTTTCTAAATTCTACATGATATTTATTTATATATTTTTTTATACCTATTTGTTATATTCTTTCTTTGACAATAATTATAATTTTTTTGCGAGTGACTAATGTAATTATAATATTCAAACGAACAAGCGAAGCGAGTGAGTAGTGTATTTATAATATTCAAGCGAACGAGCGAAGCGAGTGAGTAGTGTATTGCATCCGGGCTTTCTTAACACCCGGGCGAAGCCGGACGAGGCCGCTAGTGTAAAATAAATTATGTATCTACTTCTTATCGCAAAATATACCCACCAGAAATTCTGGAGGTTTCTTAATTCTCCGCAGTAGGCTTTTACGAAAGCTTTCCGGTTGCTATTTTCAACTGCTATGTGAATAGACGGCACTACAGGTCTTATGCCTTGCATCACCTTCTCATTGCACGAATATAGCAAATGACTCGACACACAGAATTTATTCTACAATGTAGGTACATTTAATTCGCAAAAATGGTAATTACCTGAAAGTTATATCATTACGAATTCGACACTGTCTTATGTAGTGGAAAGATATCTGAAAACATTTAACCGTGTGTCACTATGTGGAGTAAATATTAACTCAGCCGCCGCGATAGTGGAAATTTCGGGATTGAATCCCGACGGTGACATTGTTTTACAATGATTTATACTAGTATTCCATTGTAACGTTACGTCATTCGATGGGTGTCCCTAACAGAAATGCTAACATAAGCATTTATTTGTATTAAATATTTGTGTTAATATTTACTATTATGATTATAACATAATGTTTCAATAGAAGTGCTTACTTAACACGAGCGAAGCCAGGCGATCGTGTTAATAGTTTTAACAGGAACTTTATATTAAACACCCCAGCGTGGCTGGATAAAAATACCCTATACCAGTACCAGTAGAAATTGTACTACCAAGTTTCATCAAAATTAATCCAACCATTTCGAGTGATGCTGGCACAATCAGACAGAAAGACAAAGGTCCCGTTACAAATTTATAAAATACTAATTTTAATTATTGTAGATTATAGACGCGTCGACATCTCAGGTCATTAGCGCCTTTCAACTTCACTAAATAACAACTTTCTTAAAACTAAATAACATCACACAACATCCATGAGCGCAGGTGGGATTCGAACCCACACAGTCTAGTATAGAGGCTGCGGTACCAAATACGCTATCCACTAGGCTACACTGCCCTCCTAAAATAGTAATTATACCTATATATGCACACTACGTTCAAAGGTTTAGTTATCTACTTAAACTAATTATTGTTCTTATACGCAATAATATAGATATTGTAAATTATAGACGCTTGACAACAGATCTCATAAGCGTCTGAAAATATATGCAATAATGCAACCCGCTGTAAGTTATCTGAAGAGTTAAATCTGACCTCTAAAGGTTAACTTAAATACGCAAGAAATTAAAATACAATTAAATGTTTACTTTTGCCAACTTCCTGAAATCGCCTCTGTTTTATAGCCGACGTCTATTCACATACGAATTACAATAATTTTTGAACATATTTTTAATTGTTATTGAAGCATGCACAGTTCTCACACAGAGACAGACAGATAGACAAACTTAACCTTGTTGTTTTTCGTTATTATTTATTGCACAAGACTCGTCTTTGTGTAATTATAATAATTATAAAACACAAAATTGATGTTATTATTTGTCTATGTCTAAGAGGACAGCTTGGTGTAATGACTAGCATGCTTGCCTTTAGACCAGACTGTCGTGGGATCGCACCTCCGCCCATGGATATTTTGTGATGTCGTTTTGACCCAGCTGTAATTTTTGATGATACTGGATAAAACTTATACCAAGCCATCCCAAAGGATTATAGTAACTGCACTAGTGTTTTGTGGCAAGTGGGCAAACTGTAAATACTAAGCAATAACAATTATGCAATTCAAGATGTAAATGCTACACCGAAGTCTACTACAATGGCATAAGAACAAAATATCTCTCAATACGATTTATACGCGTTCCCAAGACGAGTTCTTTATAAATTAGTCCAGTTTCCGGTATCAAATTTTCTCAGACTCAAATGGTCAACTGTGAAGAATACACGTAGTATCACAAAGTATCACAAAGTATCAGACTGCGGTTATTTTGCTGTGTGGTTCGCACTTTTATCGCTATATCGGTTCATGGGATAGCCGATTATACACTATCCATATATTGAAAATCAGTGGAAATAAGGTGCAATTTTATGCTCAAGATAAAGAAAAATATGAGGTCAAAGTTGAATAGCTTTATTTGTAACAATTGTTTTGATCCAGAGGTTAATTATACGGGACAAGTTTAATTGAGGCTACAACAGGGGTCCCTAACTTTATGTCTGTGAGCACCTTGGCCCCTCTCGCGTTGACTCATATGGATGCTCGCCATAAGCCACTATCTGAGCACAGCTTATACAATATAAAGATAAGATAAAGATATAATTTATTTCAAACGATGTACATATATACATATTGAAAAAGTCAACAGAACAAAAATTCATAATGTATCATTTATAAAGTCTTTACTGGCATAATAACACTTATTCATTAATATGGCTTTACACGCTTTTAAAAAAGAACTTGTCGTTTTTATTTCTCTTATATTTACAGGCAATTTATTATAAAACTTGTGTCCCCAATATGTTGGCCCTTGTTCAAAAAATGACAGGTTATGTTTCGTTGTCCTTATACTTGATCGGTCTCTAGTAAAATGACTATGGATATCACTATTTAGCAATTGATCTGCGTTAATTTTGACTGATTTCAAGCATTCCAATATGTAAATGCATGGTAAGGGAAGAATTTTGAACTCCTTAAAAACGGGTCTGCAAGACTGCGTTTGCTTTATGTTGGCCATTATTCTCAGTATGTGTTTTTGTATTATGAAAACATCTCTTGAATGTGTAGAGTTACCCCAAAGTGTTATTCCATAATTTATTCTTGAGAATACTTGTGCATAATACACCGTTATTAACGTCTTCATTGAAATTTGACTTTTTAGCACCTTAAACATAAAGCTAATTTGTCGCAGTTTTGCAGATAGCTTCTCGCAGTGTGTGGACCAGTCGACTGTGTTATTTAACCATACTCCCAAGAATTTTACGTTCGTTACTTTATTTAAATTTTCATTATTTACTTGTATTGTTAAGTTTAAATCCTTTTTGTTTCTATTTGTTTACGTTGTTGTAGGTAATTTTTTTTAATATGTAAAGTCAGTTTTTTATGTTTTTATTTATATGTGAAATTCACACTTTTTTCAGATAAATATTATACGTTTTTGGTGTATTTTGTTGATTATGTCCAACCATAAATTTACCTTGAAAAAGTAAATGGTGCCTGCCGGACTATTTTTTTTTTTAATATGAGGGGCAAAAATTCATTTACGGACACCCGCGTTTGCGGTTAGTGTGGGACTCGGCCGCAGCAATACCTACTAAAAAACCCCTCCTCTTCCGTCCTGTCAACCTGGGTCAGCTTACGCATTACTTCGGGCTGGCAGGGGGTCTCTTAATTAACGTCTTCATTCGCCTTCTGTCTGAGAATGAGCCCTTCATCCTTCAACATTCTCGGCACGATGGTATCCGCAGTCAGCCATCCAACCTGGGCAAAGCAAACAGTACGCTCCTTCACCCAACGACTGCAATTGAACACAGTGTGCTCCGGCGTGTCTTCTTCACCACAATATGCGCAACATGACGTATTGCTACAATGTCTTCGGAGAAGGTAAGCCCTGAATTTTCCGTACCCCAGATAGGAACTGCGTCATGAAGAAATTCACCTCTCTTCATGCTGCAGCTTGAGTCACTCCGTTATATTCGGAATCAACCGTTTGGTCCAGACCCCCACTATTGTGTTCTGCCAGCGGTACAACCTGCCGGACTATAGTGGTCATCTTGAATGTGCTTCACGGCATAAAAATACTGGGGACCTCTGGTCTTAAATATAAAAGACGATGTCCATTTATTGTTCTTATACAAAAATTAAACACCTATTCCTTCGGTTCCAGCTTACTTAGCGCCTTATACAAGCAGGAACTAGGTTCACTAGGTTCATGAACCAAGTTCACAAAGCAAATGTCACCATGTGTGTGTTTAAAGTTTACGTGATGAACAATGCTTTTCATTGAGTTGGAAGTCTTTGGGTTCGTGGACAGCCGTTACGGCGGCGAACCAATTCAGTTCATTTTTCTCGTTGATATCAGTCTTTCTTGCTTCCCACGGGTACACCTACACCATCCCCGATGCCTCTCTGGTTCGCTGTCAACATGAACGCGTGTGTTGTGAAAATTAAACACTTGATGAGTGAACCAAGGTTCATGATCCAAGTTCGTAAACCTCGTTATTATATGTATTGGGTGCTTTAAGTTTAGCCTATTTACAAATACGAGTACGACTTCAAAAATACCATTTATCCTGTTCTGTGATTCATCCTGTATAAACGGTATCATTTGAATCTATGTGCTTCAAACGGATGTCACACATTTTAAAACAAGCCGCGCCGTAACATTATCAATGTAAGTTATATATTTTATATAATGGACATGAATACTGGACACCGCTTATAAATAAATGCAGCACACAGAGAATATATCTGTGCGGATAAGATAAATACAAAAATCAGAGTCTTGTGATTATTTTGAAAACGATATACATATTATGGCCATGTCTATCCTGTGCTACGGTATGGTATTGCAGCTTGGGGTCATAGTGCCTTTTTCGCGAGCGTTTTCATTAAACAAAAATCGATAATACGCGCCATGTTCAAAATGGATAGAAAACAGTTATGTCGAGATGTTTTTCCCCGAGAAAAAATTAAGACAGTTCCATATATTTTTCTCTTCAGCTTATTACTTTTCGCTAGCAGAAATATGGCTAACTATACCTTGGCAAAGGATGGACATGGCTATGATACTCGTGGAAAAAAAGCCATAAAACTACCATTGGCAACAAAAGATGTATACAAGCATTGCCCAGAAAATTATTCAGCCCACATTTACAATAAACTACCTGAAAAGTTAAAAAATAATACCTGCTCAGTTTTCAAGGAAAATATAAAAAAATTCTTATTAGAGCGGGCATTTTACAGTGTAGATGAATTTTTATGTTACCAGTAGTTTTAAATTTCTTATATTTTAATGTGAACTTTTTTGACGTGTCAAATAGATTTATATCTCAATTATTGACAAAAATAAATATTTATCTATCTATCTATTAAATATTAATTTCTTTTTAGGGTTCCGTACCTGCGAACGGAACCCCATTCCTGAGCCTACGATGCATATGATATAGAAATCTGGGGATGTAGTATAAAGTGCCACTTTAGACGAGGGGGAAAGCCATTCAGGGAAGGGTGCATACCTGTTTTATGGACATGTCCATGCTATGCATGTGCACCCACGTTCTATTGGCCGCGTCTTTGCGCATGCTCAATTGCTCGTACAGCGCTTGCGCAACTGAATCGACCAATAGAATGTGGACACACTTGCTTCCTCACCACCCCCCTTAACAGTAGCCACTCCACTCGATTGTACTACATCCCTAGATTTCTATGTCTATGCTACGATGTCTGTCCGTCCGTCCGTCTCTCACAAGATTCTATCTCACAATCGGTAAGAGGTAGCTAGTTGTTTTATATTTTGTTTTATCTGTTTGTCGTTCTATTTATCCGTTGTTTTATTTATTTGTTGTTTAATTTAATTGTGGTTTTATTTATTTATTATTTAATTTACTTTTTATTTAGACGCTAATGACCTCAGTTGACGAGCGTCTTTAATCTACACTCGAATCTAATTAATATTAATTTCTTTCAGCGGCTTCGCTCGTCTATTATGCCGGCAGATGTGCTCGTATTTTATGTAATATTTTATGAATCATTAATCTTACATTTTATTGTAGATTATAGACGCGTCGACATCTCAGGTCATTAGCGTCTTTCAACTACACTAAATAACAACTATCTTAAAACTAAATAACATCACAAAACATCCATGAGCGCAGGTTGGATTCGAACCCACAGCAGTCCAGTCCAGAGGTTGCGGCACTAAGCACGCTAACCACTAGGCTATACTGCCCTCATATTAATCTTACAACCTCGATAAGGACGACAAAGGGTCATGCCGGATTACAAGAGGTACCGGATTAGACGGATTAGCGCAACCTCACTGTATATTATTATAGTATAAATAAATATCCGCACAGATAATTTCTGTAAACTATATTATAGAAACACACGATACTACCCATAGGACAATTTGTGAAAGCTGCTTTGCCGTTTCGTTGTAAGAAGAGTTAAGCAGTTGGCACACATGTTTGTAGTATCTTGTAATGGTGGCAAAAGTTAAATATTTAACACTGGTTGGTTAACCGATCAAAAATTGTTTTAGAAAAAAAGCAACTAGTCGTACAAAATCGATTCAAACTTTAAGCTATGCCAAAAAGTAACTTCTTTTATTTTCGTGTTTATTAAAAATGTATTTTTGTCATATCCACTATAAAATAGCTGCATTACATGCATGTATATACCGACTTGTAATGGGTCACTTAACAGACTAGTATGTGCAAACGTATATTCCACACTGCACTAGTGTGGAAAATAAATCATTTCTATAGCGATTTATCTTTATTCGCTCTGATCCGTCCGCTATTACATATTCCTGTGCGGGCCTCGACCTACTATAAAAGTGAAGTTGGCGACGCAAAGTAACTGTCAAATTTTTTTTAAATGCTGAAAATGAAGTGAAAATCAGCTATTTTATAATGGGTATGGCAATAACACCATATTATATACCTCGTGCGTAATGATGTGATTCGTGTGACTGCTAAAACTTTATATTATTCAACACATGCGCGCTTTTAGTGTTTTTTCGTGTATGTAAAGCGGATCTTAAATGGGAGTTTGTCGACTGGTGACGTCATGCTCATGATCCATTGTGAAACGCTTTTCAATGCTTTAATGAAAAACAAGTACTTGCTAGCAACTGCTGTACTTATGTTTGACATTAATTCAGTAAAATTCTAAAACCATGTATGTGTCGGGAAAGTATAGTGTGCAACGCGTATGCTAAATCTTTATGCGTCAGGCGTGATCTTTTCAACATTCGTAGATATTCGGCTTGCAAATGTGCACTCGTCAAGGCTCGTGCACACTCGTGTACTACTCGTACTGAAGACATCGCGCCTGACGCATAAAGATGTATTTAGCACACTAGTTGCACAATATACTACTCGTATTAATAAATTTGACTTATGTTATTTAGGATATATAGAAAGGTTTGAATAATCATATAATGTTTATATTAGTCAAGTAAAAAAGCCGAAAAACTAGATATAAAATGTTGTAATTATACAGGGTATTTGATTTCAACCAACATATTATTGACTTTACATGTTAATTTCTCCATTTGAATTACATTGAAACCAAGTTATGTCAAATAGTAGGCTCAGCTCATAAAAACCGTGGAAACGTTATTTTTGCAGTGCTTTTAGATAGATTTCAGAGTTAGTCTACTGTTTGATATAACTTGAATTCAATTTATTTATTTATTTAGTCCAGTCACGAGAGGAAGTCTACCTTAAGATATATTTCTGAAGAAGACACTGTGTTGACGAAACAATAAATTGTCAAAATAAAGATATAGTGCAAATTTCTAAACTGTGTTTTATTTAAAAAAAAATTCGACTGATTACCAGTCCTATACTTCCCACCTAGTAAATATTTGCAAAAAATACACACTCTTTTTTTATTCTTTGAAAAAAAGCATGGCCATCTTTTTTGTTTAGTGATCTACTGATGGCTAGCTTAATATAGCAAAAATCATGGTTACCTTGATTTACGTACAGTTTTTATTTTGTTTAGTAAAATATTTTTACTTCCCATCTTTACTATGGTAGGGAAGTAATGGATTTAGTCCGAAAAAAATATTTCGAGATTTTAACAGATCTTCACGTTTGAGACCCTAGCAATCGTTTAAAATCATTTTCTGACTGATGTCTGCATGTGTGTGTGTGTATGTGTGTGTGTATGTAGTCAATTTTTCGCCTTCGATATCGTAAAAACGGAACAACGTACGACCATACCGATTGTTCCATTGTGTTTATCAGCCTTTAACTTAGATCTGATTAAATTTTGAGTCAAATCGGTTCAGTGGATCCTGAGATATTCAAAAAAACGTTCTAAATGTCGCGTATTAACATAGATAAAAAAATATATAAATGAATTCTAGATGTTATAATATGAAAAAAATGTAAATATTTTTTTTCTCTAAAATGTATAGTTTTCGAGAAAAAAAATATTTTACTAAAAAAAAATAAAAATTGTACGTAAATCAAGGTAACCATTTTTGCTATATTAAGTTAGCCATCAGTAGATCACTAAACAAAAAAGAGGGCCATGCTTTTTTTCAAAGAATAAAAAAGAGTGTTTATTTTTTGCAAATATTTACTAGGTGGGAAGTATAGGACTGGTCATCAGCCGAATTTTTTTTCTCGAAAACTGTACCATAGTAGAGGTGGGAAGTAAAAAGTTGAATATAAATTTACATCAAGTAAGCACCCACTATATCATAATATAATTAATAACTTTGTATATATTGCTAACGGAAATTAAACACAATATGAATTGATCGTTGATAATATCTTGAAAAAAAAAAGTCTAATGTCAATGCCGAAACAACTACTTTCATTATCCAAAAAATCTATTAAGAAAAAAAAAGACATCTGGTAAATGAATTGTCAAAAAATTGGTTAAATAAAAAAGCAACTATTTTTCTTGAATTTTTTATGGACTGACTTCTGACGTACAATTGATGCTTGAAAATGAAACTTTTGGTATTTTAAGTATTAGCAAAATATTTTTTTTTTAATTTATTTAACTACCCGGGTTATCTGGGCTCTGTATCAATTCATTTATATTGTCCATTTAAACAAAAAAATTGTCACTTATTTAATTCATGTGAAATAAAACAAAAGAACTGATCTATCTACTTGGTTTTATTTTTTGAGATATTTTGAAAATGCAAGGAATTTATATATCGCCTCTAAAATCGTTCACAAGGGGCCTTGTAGAGCCTCCCGGCTACAAATAACAAGGCCCCTTGCCAGTTTGAATTTACATATGCGAATTTTAAATTAAGTTCCTTAAACTTTGTATTTTTTATATCCGATTTGTTCTAATCTGTGATGTAACTGTTCGTTTTAAATCCGGATACGGTCAGTAAACACTTCTGTCATATTCACAGAAATAGTCTCTATTTTTATTGACATCCGTGTACCGCTTACATGTAACTATTTGTTTCTCAAATGACTTCGGCTATAATATTATTTATTTTGTTATTGATACCAAATATGATTTAAATTTTTATGTGCTCACAGCACGCTCGAAATTTTAGGTCCATTACACGGCGTCATTAATATATCGCACCCTCAGTTCATTAAGGACCTAGAAGTGCAAAAAAAATTCAATTTTTATGTTGTAGATATTTTATTACTGAGAAATCAAGATTGTTTATTGTCGTGCATTTATAATCTACAATCTACCTATCTATCTGAGATCATTTATGTTATTTTAGAGAATTTCTTCGATTTCTAGCTAAACTTGATCATAGGTATAGTCACATAATGCAATTATGGAGTGAAGTAGGTACAGGTTATGATTTCAGTGCGCATCGCAAGTAGCAGACTGTTGTATCTGTGTATGTTTCTTGAGATTGCCAGCGATATATTGTTACACGCATCAAGAGCAGTGGCGCTTCAGTTCGGCTGATGACTATTGTACTACCGATTTAGGTTCACTGGCGTATAACCATAGACAATAACAACAAGGCGTATGTATTAGCCTATCGGCACTGGCGAGAACTAATTGTGCCAACACGGCACACGGTGAATGGTCCCCAGGCGGATGGGGGGAGGTCAGGGGCATTCCGGCGAACGGCGACGCTCGTTCTACACGTGTATAACTACGTAGTTAATAAAAGTGTATTTTTACGGACATAATAAAACGGTATAAATAATTTCCGTAACAATATATTGGACCACATTTTACTATGTTTTTGTGCGTTGTCTTTTTATTATACTTGAGTGAATTTTGAGTGTTTAATAATACAATTTCGTGACCAAGACTTATAGCTTGACGGTCCATGCGTATTTTTAATCCTATTCCAGCTAGTTTTTGTCGCAATTCCAATAATTGTGATGATGCAATACTGCCGTATCTATAACAAAAATCTTGCAAAAATCCAATTCAATAGCGCCTCATAAGACAAATTAAAATAAGTGAATTTTGTCTGTAGGTACCTACCTATATATATTATTTAAAGCACTAGGCGTTTTTTGTCCGAGAACTTTCAGTGGCTTCCACGTGACCGATTTTGATACATTTTTTAAACTAATTGTATAACTCTGCAGTAGTTTTGCCAAATCTACTTTGTTTCGTCATTTTTACAAGTTTTAATCAACTTGCTTCAAGTCAAATTTGAAAGACTTCTACATATCCGATCGATTTGAAATTTTGTACACATATGTATTCCCAATGACAACACATGAATCACGGGTGTAGTACCGTGTAGAGTTTTTTCACCAATCCCCCAGGCCAAACCGCCGAAACTAGAAATTTAAAATTTGAACAGTAGGTTCTTTTGTGACGTAAGCACCCATTACGAATGGATTTTTCGAAATTCAATTCCTAAGGGGGTCAAACGGAGTTATAATTTTGAAAGACTAAAAAGACCAAAATAAAATATTAGTAAAAAAACTTTTTAGAGGCAAATTTTTAAATGCAAATGTGCTAAAAAGGAAAAAATAATTTTTACAAATTTAGGTTCATAATAATAAAAGCGTGAGTTGTAAAGTCTATGATAGTTTATTAGTCACGATCCATGCTTATATAATTATAAACCTAAATTATTAAATTTTTTCCCTATTTAGTAGATACATTTCAATAGAAGATTGTTTCTAAGAAATTTTTTTACTAATAATGTTGTATCCTATATAGTATATATTATATAGAATACAGAGTATAGATACAGTAAAATATTATGTGTAGTATGTTCACTTTAGTTTTATTACCTACATCTGTGTAAAATTTTTTTTTAAATTGATTAAAAGGGTTCGTCTACTGAATAATATGTATTAGCATAGAGAAATATTCAAATAACTGTGCATAACAGGACAGAGAAATAGTGTCATTCATATACGGAGATAGGCAGTGGTGGCTGCCTCTTCACATCCTTTTCTAATCAGACTCGGGCCAATAGCGTACACTTTATTTAATCTCGCTTTCGCAATAGTGGACATTTTCAACACTGCTGAAATAGGGAAATGGACAGACAATTCTTTATTTTAGTAGTATAAAATGACCCGGTGGTGGCGCCGTGGCACAGGATCGGAATTTTGTGAGAACAGTCAACACACACAGTAAATTAAAATTATATTTGATATTTTAATAAGTTTTACAAAAACCTTGAACTTGTGGCTTCAAGAAGCAGAAGATTTGTAGCCAGTATAAAAGCAAACAACGTGCTAAAATGCAAAAAGTGTCCTTGGCTTTGCTAAGTGTTGGCTCCTATTGAACCTGCGTACCTTCATCAATTAAATTGATACACTATCGTCCTAAATTTTGAAATAAGATTTTTCTTTTTCAACTCTAGTTTTCCAAGTGCGTTTATTATTAACCAAAACATTTTTATACTCGATCTTTATATATGCAGTATTCTCTCGTTACAAACGATATGCCAGCGCTTCCGCTCCTGAATTTTACTGTTTTTGATTGTAACAAGTCCTCACTCCAGCAGGATCCACCCTTTCTATTTATAGTCTGACGTCTGACACAACAGCGTAGTATACCCACAATTCATTTCAATGTATGCGTTTGTTGGTTTCTTCTTTTTGAAGACTTCCATCAAAATGTGATTAAGCGTGTGCGGTTCCCATCATTTTGATGGAAATCTTCAAAAAGAAGAAACCAACAAATTATGTGTATACATATAAGGTATTTGGAACAAAGCCTCGAAAGGGGCCAGTCGATAAGTCAAATTTTATGTTTCTTATACAGTCCCGCTATTGCGCACTTAACGGAAATCTATTATTTAATGAGAAAAATTTAAAATCAGCAAATTTTTAACCTAAAAGGTGTGAGTAGGAGTTAATAGGACTCGTGTGAAGTACGGGAGTTCTTGCTAGTCCTACTAATCCTATGTTTGTTACCGCTCCGTAACGGCTGAACTGATTTTCATGAAATTTGTTATATAGTTACTTTAGATCCTGGAATAGGACATAGGGTACTTTTCATCCCGGAAAAATGTATAGTTCCTGTGGGACAGTAACAAAACGTAACTCTGCATTTTTTTGCATTTTAGAGTATTGGCGGAAACCTACAAATATTATTAATTATTTTATTTATTAATTAGGTACATCATAATTTTATACCACCCTGGCGAAGCCGGACGGGTATTGCTAGTATTCTATAAAGTGAACTTGAATTCAATGATTTCATTCATTTTCTATTTCAAGCTCTTAATCAGATTAAAACTTTCTCTAAAAAATGCTAGATAATATACAGATAAACTCAAGATAAGAATTTTCTTTAATATAATATGTGTAAGCATGTATCAGAAATTATACAAATTCTTTTGCAGTTTAGTTTTTAATAAAGAAATTACTTAAGAACGGTAGTGTATGTGATGTGGATATTGGATATAGACGTTTACTTAAAATTATATAAACAGGTGGGGCCGCCTCAGAGTTATATTGTTTTATGGAGCTCTAAGAGTTGATGTTAAAGGTTGAAAGCAATTAATGTGATCAAAGAGTAAATATCTCGTATATATAAAAAAAGTATATGTTATGCTCGAAAATGCACAAACAAACGATTACAATTTCTCATACAATAAAAAAAGTTGGTATTAGGTTCGATAATTAACATTTCTGCAGATGGCGCAGAATTTGAAAACGGTTAAGTCGGAATATTTACATAGATTTTTCGAACAACTCCTGATTTCTTAGCTTTGGAAATAAAAGTAAATTACCTTAAGACTAAGTAATTAGAAAAGACTACGTTACAAAGAAATTAATATGAGGTCTGGAGATATCAACTCGCAACAGTTGGGTTTCCGATATCGATCTATTTTTTCTTGTGAAATCGGTTCTATACTCTGTCCCATGAACCGATATAGCAATAAAACTTCGTTTTCAGCGTCTGGCAAAATTTGATCGGTATAGCTTGAAACTCAACTCAGAAGAACAACCAATCAGATCCTAGCCAGACAGCAACAGAGCATGTGCTGTTCACGTGATATTCTCTATATCTGTTGGTGGGAAAAACTAAAAAATATGTTTTGCACGATAATATTATGACCCCAGTTACGTGCTGCGGGACATACGTCTTATCCAAGGCTCATATATGTTGAGAATTCCTTTGGCTAAAGGTATTTTTGAGATCTATTTTTACTCGAAAATTTGGTCGAAATTAACCTTTTTGCTGCAACGTTTCTTTGTCAGTTTGAGGCGACTCCAAAATCTACCATGCAAAAACGGCAAGATTGACTTGAAAGTCGTTCCAGCTTAGAATTGATGCTTTATACCAGGGGTCGGACACTCACTACAAAACTCGACACTTTATTCGTAAGGTTTAGACAAGAGCGATACTACTACTAATGAAATGAATAGAACAATATTAGTTTTTAACAAATATACTGACATTTTTTATGTATTATGCTGAAATTTGAGGTTAACTTACTTATCTAAAATTTTTTGGTTGGTATTGTTCTGGCCCACACCTCCTTACGAATAACGTGTGGTGGGGAGTAGTAAGTGTCCATATACTTTGCTATATACCATAATAGACTTTCAACTTGAAGTGGAAGTTTTGAGGGAAGAAAGATTATGTGCGAAGTACGGATATTTCAAGTAACTATAAATAAATTTTGAAATATCTCTTCGTTCCTGAATTATTATTGAGTAATGTAATAATAATAAATTAGGCACTGCACTGAATTAATAATTTCATGTAATATTAATTTGTAATTAGATTAGCATGAAGTCGGACGAATTAAAAGTTGTTAAATTGTAAAAATTAAATAATAAACAGTATAATTCTTAAATAAATCAACATGAATGCGTTTGGCCATGAAACTATGTTCTGTGCAATAAATTATTGCCTAATAAATTATATACTTGTAGTTCTAAAAGGCAACTTATTTATCATTCGTGCTATTTTAAAAATTGTTATTTTCACTGATTAAATTTTCCTTCATTTTTTGAAGTGAAAACCTCCTTAAGCGCATCGTGCACACTTTTTCCTGGGCAATGAATAAGTCTGAACCGCCAGGCTCCGAGATGAAACGCTCATTCGGGTAAAGTCGGGAGAGCCGAGTTTAGCCGAGCGGGCGAGAAATAGTCAACGGCTAATGCTGATATTTGTAACATATAGGGTTAATGATTACTCCTATAATAGATATATATATCACAATAGTGTCTGTGCTTCATTTTTTAGATTTGCATTTACCGAAACCAGTAAAATTAAAACAAAGATTAATTTATATCTGTTTTATAAAAATATTTGTTACATGATATCTATATTTATAACAAAAATATTACAGGTAAATTATCATCGTTTTGATATAAAAAATAATTTAAAACGCATTACTAGATAAGAGGAAGTTATAAATATATGAAAAACATCTTTTTTTGTAAATAAATAATGTGATTCACATGGATTTTTATTTTTATCTCTAATCAAATAACGTTGTTTATATTATTAAAATATTATTTATAACATTTTGATAAAAATAAGATTAAATTTGATATGAAGCTGTTTAGAAGCAGTATCAAGACTGATATTAATATAATTGAAGGTTAACAGTTGACTTTTTACCAAGATGAATAAATTGCACCCCTGAAATCAGGCACAGTTTAAAAATTTTATTTCTTTTTATTATAACGCATCTTTTTCGATTAATATGAACATTATAAATAATCATATCAAGCATTGTTGCAAATGTTATGTTTAAGTATGTTATGGTTAGAAAGTTTTAAAAGTCAGGAACACCGTGTGCTTCGCATAGAAATGACAAACAGAGGCTTCTTTATTTTTTTTTTTTTATTAAACCCCCCTTGGCTTCAAGGATTTAATCCCATGTGCCAGACACAAAATGATAAGGATTAAACACACAAGGATTAAAGGAACCAACACCTTTTCTCGCCACAGGCCCTCGCAGCATTAGGAACCCAAGACAAACACAGGACTCAGACCTTGGAGAGGCTTCTTTAACGCTGCAATATAAAACCGCTGTTTCTAAATTATTTTTGATAATATTGTAACGAAGTTTCGGGCAAGGATACAAAACTAATACGGCACAAGCAGATAATTTATAAAAATTCTGATATTGCTACAAAAGTTTTGCATTGGTTATGATATATTAATATTAAATAGATTTATACGGCTGTTTTGCAATTGAAATTTTTTATTGGAAGAGCAGCCAACTACATAATTGATTCCTGCAAATATCGGAAAAATCATTTTAACAACCATAGTCACAGTCAGGAATCTAACCTGAACTTTACAGTGAGCTTACAATACAATGTCATGGTTGAGTATTGTATAAGCTCATTCCGCCGCGATAGTGGAAAAGTTGAGGTTAGGTTCCTGACTGTGACTATGGTTGTTAAAATGATTTTTTTCGATATTTGCAGGAATCAACAAAAGTTTTCAATTGGTAATGATATTTACTCAGTAACAAAATATTATTATAAGGTCTAAAATTTCAGTTTCGGTTTGTGTGTTAGAAGTGTGATTTTAATTTGTCCTATATGACAAAAATTCACAGATTTCGCAATCCTTGCAACCATCGAGGACATTGGAAATGATAACAGCATATATGAAACATAATTAACTGTTTATTATACACACAATATTTATCAATGCACTGTTTAGTTTTGTCAGGAATAACCCTATTATTCTTCTGTTATATACGCGTTCACTTTTGCTTGATTACTTAACTTTTAAATGGATTTTTCTACAGTATTTATTAACATTTGCTCAAAAATAACACCGCAGATCGTCGCAAATACCTCTCAATTAACTAGACATGATATAAAACACATTTCGAATAAATTGCACTTGTTCAATTTTGCATGATTGCTCCTCACTTGATCGCGACACCGTTGTCTTTTGGCCTTGAACGAAAACTCGTAACTCTGCCCCCATAAACATTTCCAATGTTAAAATCAGTAAAAGTTAAAATGTTCACCCTAATTAGTGAGTATTAGATTTAGATGTGATAGGTATTTGTTTTTTCCTCAGAGGGAAAAAAAAGTCGTGAGTTGTCGTGGGACATCCGATAGAAGGCTTCTTACGCATTGTATATAAAATCGAATTTATTTACATATAAAAGCCATAGAAACTATAGCAATAATACGCGCTGCCTAGCCCATGAGGTGCGTTGCATCCATGTGTTGCATCGTTCGTGCGTTACACTGTTTTCGTGACGTTTCACTTTTTGCGTGTTAGGTCTCATATTCTAAACGTGCGTTAAGAAGCTTCAAAAATGAAATGGCTTCAAAATATTTTCTACAACTAAAAGACAAAGGTATATTTTAGATTTGGTACCTATATATTTAACACTTGATTTTGGATTTTGTAGTTCGGAAGAAAGTACGCTCTATAGATACGAAATAATTAAAAGTTTTGGAAAAAAAACTATTTTCACCTTAGGTAAATCTTGAATTACAAGCACATATCAACCAGAAGATTAGAAGAAACAATCAAATATTATTTTGAGGGATAAGAACGCTATTATAAATACATATATAGATTTATAAAAACAATAGAATTTGATTTTAGATACCATCTAAATGTTGCTAGTATTTTTGAAAAACTTTTTTTTTTAATAATTGAGATGCAAAAGTTCACCTACGTATTTTTGTGAAATAAAACGTGATATAAGAATTAAAATTCACAAATGTTCGTAGATCAAGAGCTCTTGAAGTAAAAAATAATATAAAACAAGGAATTAAAATAATTTGTTATTAGATAAACACTCGAGTTTTGTATTCTCACATTTTTTGCCATTTAAAATAACCTTTGATTGCGGAAGTTTTTTGTTTCTCATTAGATGATTAGTTTGTAACATTATCATATTTTTAACCAATATTACGATTGTATATTTCTCCGAAAAATCATGCATGTAGTATTATAATTGCTAACTGTAATTTAAATGCTCAAAAAAATAAAAACGATTTTTTTTATTTTTCGAATCGTGATTCGAGTTCCCTTTGAGGCTCGCAGAAAAATTTTAGTAATTTTTTCTTTAAAATAATTATATATTACTTGATATCATCGTTAAATTGTACAATTTTTTTAAATTACCTATGCAAAAACTGAAAATCTTATAATAAAAAAAGTCAATCGAATTTTTTTCAGTAATTTTAACACTTTTTATCCAAGTGTGCAAGCTTTCACGGCCGGCATTGTTCCAAATCTTCATGGTTTCCGGGCTTGTAGGCCGTGGTCCGGTGGTATTTCTACCTGACGTTTCGTCTACAACTGCGGTAGACATTCTCAAAGGCGATGTGGTAGCGGTCGAAGTGTCCTCCTTGGCGGCTCACAGATCACTGATCTGATTTTAACACTATTTTGTTATTATAATTAAAGAAAACTATTTTATTCAGGATTAGTCGATACAAACGAAAAAAATGTCACTGTCGGAATTCGAACATGAAAATTTTCGATTCGATTCTTTTCTATACATATTATAAACGATCCACTGTTATTTTTACAACAATAATGTATTGTATCGTACTTAAAATTCTTAAAATACTTATTCATTATCCAGTCCCATTTGTTTATATTTTTAGAACAATACTAGTTGATATTATTTATCAGTTTTCATTTTCCACGTTCCTAAAGTGAAGTTGAAATATTCCGGGTGATAAACAATACATACGTCATTAATCATTATAAAATGGTATTTTATCCTATTGCTATTTTAGTTCAGAATTTATATTGAAATTAATATCTTTACCGCACGTACATTTATCTGTATTAATTGTTAATTATAATTTGGAAGAAAATACCTATTTATTTTCCTTATTAGGAGTAAGACTTTTCCCGATATATCGAATTAAGCTATCCTTTTTAAAAATATCGATATTTCATAATTGATTATACAAAAATAAATTAGAATATGTTATCTAACGCCTAAACAAAAAAAAAAATATCTGACTAAAATTAAAGTAAATGAAACAAATTCCTGCTCAGGATGCGTTTCTATTATTTATTTTTTCATTGGGACGTTACATAATTTATCGATATATTTGATACAGCGATATTTTTTTTATATAGGTATCGGTTTATCGACATAATCTTTTAGTTTGAGGATTTATAAATAAATGTTCAAAAATACACTTCTTTTTTCAATGAAGTCAAGTTTCATTTGTAGAAATTATTTTTATCGCATTTAAAATACGTTGACAGGTTTTGATATTGCGGCCTATTTTTTTTATGATTTATTACAAACAATATGTTTTCTGTTTTTCGTATTTTTTAGAGGATAAATATTGCATTTTTTTTTTAATTGTAGACTTTTGCAGCTGCTTCAGAGGTCAAGTTTGTTAATATATATTTTTTGTTATACAATTTAATCAGTTTTACTGAGTAATGAACCCTTCAAGTCGCCATGCAGAATTTTTTGTATACAAAATTGGAAAATTTCTACTGAAGCTTTATTCGATATTTTTGATTTCTACGGTGGTTTTTAAATGCTTCATATCTTTAAAAAAATGTATGATTTTCGTTATTATCGATGATAAACACTCACAGATACCTTAAAAAGAATGTCTATCCGTATTGAATCTGAGTGTTGTAAGAAAACATTAAAACAGCAAGTTCCTGTAAAGATTTTTTTTTAATGCTTAACAACTTTTTCGTACCTTCAGCCAATAAAATTTGCCTAGAAAATTGCTTTTCGTGATTCTTCCCCATAAAAACTAAAGACTTACGATGTGCAATGTTTTGTCAAATTAAAAAATGATGAAATCTATACCTACATAACATTTAAATAAATCTGAGTAAACTCCAAGAAAATAAAAATGCTGTGAAATGTTTTTTTGGTCAGCTAGAACTAATTGGTGACTTAAAGGTTTAATGTATTCAGCCATGTCAATAAGGATAAATAAAATAAAAAATGTTACTTATTTTATAATATATAAAGAAGAGTACCAATTATAATTTAGTATGTTGCTTGATCACCACGAGAAGTACCAGATAATGTGAACATCTACAATGTTTAAAACTGTTTTCCTTTTCTTTGTGATGGTCATTTGTTTTGAAGCGTCGGAATCTAACATTTGTGCATATTCTAAAAATCCGGATGTCATGATTTCGATAGAAACATTAAAAAATTCTACGGGCCACTGTAAATCCAAGGTAATTTGTATAAGTTAAATTACCACTTTGATATTAAAGTCATTTGCAGTCAAAGCTGTAAGTTTACACTGAAGTTTGAAACAAATTTTGTTTTGGATCATCATCCACATTTTGACTGTCTTTTATGAAATCCAAAAATGATCTATGCGTTTATTTACTGAAATATTATTTTTCAGACCCGTTTTGAATTAAATGATAGCACTATTGGAAAATGTCTCATCAACGTTGAAAAATATATCACTACCGAAGAAGAATTTTTAACCTATCTTGGAATTTACGGTATACTTTTCGTTTTTAGAAATTTTCGACAAATACTAATAAAACCATATATCATGTGTCTTATGTAATAAAAGTAGACAGTATTAAAAAAAGTCATAGTAAAAACGTGGAATTAGGAATATCACTATCACAAGTTAAGCTGAGAAATAGTTATACTTTGTGCAAATGGCTATACATCAGAATGAATGAATTGTAGATTATAGATGCTCGACGGCTATACATCAGCTCTTCTATTCCAGTTATTGGAGATACTTCTGAATTGAAGCAAGAATTGAAACCTTTCAGACCTGATTACAAATTTTACCCAAACATCGGATATTATAAATTTCATGAAGATCCCCTTGCGTGGCCAGGCGCCAGACGGAAATGTGCCGATGAGGGAGGTCATTTGTTAATCATTAATTCTCAAGAAGAGGCCGATATTATTATACAATTGATAGCTCTGCATCCATTGGAAAAACTCAGCACAAAATACGAATTCATTTTGTTGGGCATCCATGATTATTTTAAAGATGGAGAATTTCTCACAGTATTGGGTAAGATAATTTTTTTTGTAAGATAGAAATCCTAAAATAATAAATTTGTGAACAATTATTAACGTTCATTCAAAGGAATTCTCCAGTTTAGCGTTATATATGCGTTATCCGCCACAGTTACTCCATGCAGAAACAACTTGAATGCATATTGTCATGGCACTGTGGCATCCAGCGAGAAACTGGATGATTCGAGTTCGAATTTTGACAGTGCCATATAATTTTTTCCTGAATTTCTTGGATCATAGGAAGTGGAACGATAAACAGTGTTTAATAACTGTTGAGCCATGTAAACGTCATTTTTTTATTGTCATTAGAAAGAGTCCCGTCTAACTTAAATAATGCCGTTGGATTTTTCGTCCAGCACTTAAAACGGCTTCACAATACATTTTTGAAGTTGGCTAAATAGACCACACCTTTATTTTTCCTTTCGAGCGGCTGACGACACATGCGCCGAATACCACGGCTTACTCTTCAGGACGTATATTTAATACATGTTCCATTTTGATACTTGATTGATAGCAACGCTGCATTCGGTCTTAGGCGGCCTGCAGCTGTAAAGATTATAAAGCCCGACTCACGAGCATGTTCCCTCTAATTGTTTCGCTGACTGCGCGGTACAAAAGTATATGGCAGAAAAAATGTTCAAAACGCATGTAAAAGTGTGCCAGTGGGGGGGTCCTATGCCTGTGTTTGAGAAAAGAGATTTCGTTTGAGGTTTAAATGTTAAAGGCCGTTTCAACAAACATTTTTCACCCTCTAAATTTTGCTTTCTTTTGTGAAATTTGGATTTTTGCCATTTTTAGATGCAATTCTTCTATAAAATGAAATTAAAAAAATGGTGAACAAGCCCATTATGCGCAGAATACAAAAACGGCCGCGCAACTTTCGAAAAATTAGCGTGTAGCTTAGAGGGAACTTTGCTCGCGACTGTTGTGACGTAAGCAGCTATTAAAGTTTAAAAATTTGTATCTACGTAAATACTTAACATACTGAAATGAAATAAACGCCAGTGTGCGTCTGGCAATAGGTTCTAATAGAAAACAGTCATATATCATTTTTAAAAATTTTTTACAGCCTATTTGCAACGTTTCGCTGACTTTGCAATTGATGTTTATCGTTCCACTTCCTCTGATCCAAGAAATTTAGTTAATTCATAATGGAACTGAATAATAGTATTATTATAATTTAGTGGTTTGGACAAACCCTTATAAAATTAATGCGTTTAAAAATAATTAATTTTTATTTAAAACTCCTCATTACTCCATTTTTAGGTGAACCCTTGAAAAGTACAGGATATGTGAAATGGGGTACAAATCAACCTAGCTCCGGTACAGTCGAGAACTGCGGCTCGCTTTCGCGAACTACTGCCGAGTTCAATGATTTCCCCTGCGGTTGGGCAGCGACGTTTATTTGTGAAAAAGAAATCGAATATCAAACTGTTAGTAAAAGTGGTGCAGTTTAAAAGGATTTTAGCATGCCATTCCAACAATCGCTTTTATGAGTACCTACAAATAAATGCGGCTGTTGGTTCAGTCGACCATTAATATTTTAAGGGGCATTACATAATAGTACGGGAGGCAGCGTTGCAAATTAATAAATTATTTCATACCGGCTGATAATTATACCAACGTTTGTTCTCGTCCACCTGATGAGACATCCAACCGTCAGCTGCGTAGACAGTGGGGGTAAAGACGTCAGTTTCGCCATAGAACATACCGTGTCCAGATAATTTGAACGCCATTGAACAGAAACGTCAAGGTGTGTTCATTTTGAAATATAGATGTCGCTGATAATAAGCATTTGTTCTCCAAAGAAACAAACCCACGGTGCAAGGAGTATTTGCACCTGATTTGCACTTATCATAAACGTGTAGTTGTTTTGTCGAGGTTAAAAATTATTTATTTAATAATTTCAAATATAATAACTTGCGACAAATACGTTTCTAAATAAAGTTTAATTTAAATACAAAGTTTTTGTATTCAAAAAAATATTTGTTTGTTGTTTATTTAAAATTATTATAGGGACGATTTTTGCTTTTGCTGTTATTCGTTTTTGTCGTCGTTACGCGTAAAACAACACAAACAAATTAGTTCTAAACATATATTCTACATGGAAATTATACGTTTTGAAAGTAGAATTGAAGAGAAGATGTGCGTCTGTCATTGGAAAAGGTTTGTTTCTTTGGAGAACAAATGCTTATTATCAACGACATCTATATTTCAAAATGAACACACCGTGACATTTACTGTTCAATGACGTTTAAATCATCTAAACACGATATGTTCTATGGCGAAACTGACTTCTTTACCCCCACTGTCTACGCAGCTGACAGTTATTTTCTTATTGTTTATTATATAAAGAATCACCGTACCAAGTTTGGTGCGGTATGAAATAATTTGGAAATAATTTTAAAATCTAATTTTTTAGCAACTTCGACACCCTCTAGCTACTACACCCACCGCGGGTGCGACGACTGACGGTCACTTTGGTTGCTGTTGATACTTAAACAATTACTAGAAATATGAATTGGTCGGTATGAAATCACTGCCTAAAATGCAACGCTGCCTCCCGTACTATAAACCACGTGGCCCTATTTAGTCCACCTTTTGACCCCCCCCCCCATGTAGCTTTACGTGGCTTTAGTCTAGATCGCTTCAGTGGTGAAACATAGTTATTTTTTCGATATTGTTATCAACAGACATTTTAGTAGTAAGGCGATAAAACACGTAAAATAAACCATTTGTACACCTGTGATGTGATGTATCGACTATCGACCTGTCGGTAGCCACAGCGCATAGTTTAAACTTATCTTTGGGTTCACAAGTAAAATGTAAAGCTACGCTGCTCAGACTCTCGGAGCCCGAGCCCAGCGTAGCCTTTTACCGACTTTTACTCTCCCTAAACAGGTCGCGTGATTTATGGGAAGATTCTAAGGAACTTTTGTTTAAAAAATATATTTCATATTTTTTAAAATGCAAATATTAGTTATAAATAAATACGTTTCATTCACATTGCAATATTTCTTCACACAGGTCCTTTAAGTCCCAGCTTTATGTTCTTTTGCAGGTTAAGAATTTGTTTGGTTTTTTAAATATGCTGAATTTCATTCCTTTCGTTCATCTGAAAGTGGGTTCGGACAAGTAAATTTTCAGTCTTATGACGTTAAGATTATATAAAAAACTTTTCTGTTGTTGCAAATCTAGAGTTCTGTAAATAATGTAATATGGCGATATGGCATTTTAACTCAAATTTACCTCAGGAATAAGTCATTAATTATAAAATTTTACTGTTTAATTCAATTATTTAACGATTTCAAAGCACAAAATATTTGAAAAAACACAGCTCCAATAAAAAAGTGCATGTCTTACAAATTAATTTTATGAATATGGATAAGCTATGATTGTTCATTATTTATTTTGAAATTTAGGTTAATGTTTGGTTGACATGCATTAATTTGATTGAACTGGGATAGGTTGTGAATGAAGTTTATTATAAGTGGTCATTTCCATTGAATATAATTTGATAGTTTAGTAGTCTCTCATACTGACAACGTTCTTGACGGAAAATTTAAATTTAACTGGCAGATTACACACAACAAAAATGTAGTAAAGATTTTATATCATCCATTCCCATAGTTTAAAAAACGCGGAATAATCCATATATTATAAAGCTTGGTAGTTTTCCACCCCATTTAAACATAGGGATAAATTGGGATAAGAATAAAACTTCTCGAGGTGATGATATTTTGCAAACATGTAAAATATTAATTATACTCGTCAGGTCTTAATTTGTCAGCTAAAAAAAACCTCTTCGGACATACTACTTTCGAACTACTATCGAAATATCTGTATAAAAGTATTGTAAATTTCTCAGTCCGTTTGCTCGGATGTAACGAAAAAAAATCGCTGGGCTGATTTTCGCTAAACTTACAATATCTTATCTAGCAACAATGTGTATTAGAATTTCAAACGTGAGGAAGCATCCATCCCGTGAAAAAAATGTGTGTGTTAATGCCCATATGATAGAATCGACACAACGTATTATTTTAGCATACAATAGAATAACTTTAGTTCACCTACTAATAGTTTTCATCTTTAATGTCGTGTGAACATATAAGAAAATAAAAAAAGCGGTCAAGTGCGAGTCGGGACTCGCGCAATGAGTGTTCCGTACTGTGGCGGACTAAAGGAGGGGCGGAGGGGGCGGCGCGCCCCGGGCCTCTGATCCTGGGGGGCTTCCAAATCTCGAGAAGTCCTTCTTAATCAAATCCCAAACAAGGCCAAAATATGTTTAGTAAGTAAGAGGCAGTTTGGAGTTGGAAGCCCCGTACGTACACAAAATATAAACGTAGGTAGGTCGTTTATTATAAATATTTGATTTTTTTTGTCAGCCATTACATCTAGATTATTCATTTTTTAGGAAATTTACACAACAAATACATCAATTTCTAAGCAGATCGGGGGCCTCATTTAGTTCTGCCGCCCCGGACGTCCGACGGGCTTAGTCCGCCACTGGTTCCGTCAAATCGTTAAATATAAAAGCCTTATTTTATTTAAAAAATATGTACCTATATAAACTAACATTTACTTATACAGGATGTTTCAAAATATATGTCGGAAAATAAAGAGTTTGATTCCTTGGCTAATTCTAAGAAAAAACGTTCCTATTAACATGGATCCGCAAACGCACCGTTTTCGAGATACAGGGTGTCAAAAAATGTTTTATTTTTTGTTTTTTGATGATATCTCAGGAACCGTTTGTAAATTTTTTCATATGCCAGTGAAGGAGATTTTAGGGTTGGCATTCTGAAAGCATATTTTGAACCGCCAATGTTTTCTACATAAAAAAGGTACTCCTGGTTAAAAGCTCTAACGTGAACCGTTTTAGAGAAAAACGGCATTTTTTGATGAAAAAACTCTTATTTAAAAAAAAAAACAAAAAATAGGAAAAATCACAACAAATTATTGTCGAAAATGGCCTCCTCCTACGGTAATGCAGGCTTCCAACCTGCGTTGTATCTCTAGTTAGCTACATAGCCCACTCGCATTTGGACTTGAGTTCGTATGTTGAATTCATTATAACGTCTGTAATTTCTTCGATATATACTAAACTTTACAATGTTGTCTATACTTTTTATCAATGTTGACGTTGTAATACACTTGCTAAATTTATTTCCGATTTTTCCGGTTGATACTTTAGAAATAAATGGGGTGAGACAAGCGATTTTCTCGGTTTTTAATTTTTTTTTCTTTAGCAAATTTAACTAAATAATTTTTTCAAAAATATTACTGTTTTCTATCGGTCACTATAGGTTTCATTAGACAGCCCACTCGAAGGGGTTGAATTTTTTCATTTTTTCATAACCTGTTTGCCCCCTCCCCCATTATTGCCCGTCATTATCCTAATTATTTATCCATATCTAAACCACAACTTTGGACCATAACAAGCTTTAACTATGCCAAATTTCGAGTCTCTATAAGCTTGTACCGTTTTGCTCTGGGAGCTTGTGACAGACAGACGGACGGACAGACACCGGAGTGAGGGCACAAGTGTTCCGTTTTTCCGATTTTGAAACGGAACACTAAAAATGGATTTTTGGATTGGACACGTAACGCTCATTTTTCGAAGCCATTAGCGTTTTGTTAAAAAAAATCACAGTACATATGCTAAGTTCATACAAACAAAAGAATAAAATGTGCAAAGTTCAAAACAATATTATTATGCATTTTATTTTCAATTAGTGATTGTTTTTGTTTCCATTTTATATTGTTTCATTAAAAAGGATAAAAAGTCCACACGCGGAATACGTTCCATTTATAAAACAATGGATATTTTTTTTATTGATAAAATATTTTATTTTATTTATCATTATTGTCTCCATTTTTCAAGAACGTCTTGTGACATATCGCACGTTTATTTCTCACGCTTATAAATTGAAAGATCTGACGAAGCAGCATTCTTTTTGTAGATACTGAGAAGTATTTTAGTTTATCAATCCATCCATAGCTTCTAAAATCTAAACCAAAGGAGATATAGGGTGCGCTTGCGCATATGTTTACCGAAATCAGTATAGGCATTTTTCTACAGGCATGAATATTTTGAAAAGTATTTGAGAGAATTTATATTTTGTCGAAAACTGTATTTTTCAGAATCACAAAAAGTCCTTGTTTTAGATGTTTTTAATTTATCCTACTTACTTGTAGAAAATGACAAGCTGAGTTGAAAGTTTTAATTTTTGAGAAACCTTATATAGGTATACCTATCTATTGTTTCTCAAGCAAAAGAGATACAGAACTACAGGTATGTCCAATGTCCATTAAAATCAACGGTCTCTTTTTCTACAATATTTAAAAATTATCTTGGGAAATTTATATTTCGATCTTTTTTGTTTTCTCAAATACCTATTACAAAATATTTTATTGTGTTTTTTGAAATGTAATGTAATTGCCGTGTTTCCGTATTTAACACAAAGAAAAGTAGGTAGGCATCTCATGAGTTTCTATAATATCTAAAATTAAAAAAAATGATAAGACTGACCTTTAGCAAGTCCTGTAACCACGTTTCCAAGATAGACGACTTTGTAGCAAGGATCTGGAGGTGAAATATCAGCACTGGCTGCCTTCCGGAGCCTCAATCTGTTGAGCAGAATCCTCAATGCACGCTTTCCAAATTCTCTGCTCGGTCTTCTGCACCGCATCAAGTAAGCTATGCTGCTATCCATCGGAGATATTGGAATGAATCCTTTCTGTTGTTTCATTCCGACAATCTCCCTTTTATTTTGCGCCATTTTTACTTTAGGTTTTAGTCATTTACCTGTCGATAGAGAAAATAACACACTGTTTTATTTTAGAACTTTTCAAACATATTTTTTGAAATAAATATTAAATCTTTTGTAGTTTACATTGTTTTAGGTCAATTTTTACGTTAGGTTTTTTTAGTGATTAACCTGTAGATATAAAAAAAATCACAGCTCCACCATTTTTCGTAGTCGGGTAAAAAATAATAGAAAGTTTTATTTTAGAAGTAATGAAACTATTTTTTTCCAAAATATAATTTGAGATCCCGTTTGAGACAGTGGCAGCAAAACGGGACAGTAATTAAATACTTTATTTTTAAGTAAAAAATTAAATATTTTATAGATTGAAGCTAATAATTTTTGCTTTAGAATTTATTAATCATTAAACTGTTGCATGCAGATCACAATTGTTTTATTTTAGAAGTATTTTAACGTAGTGTCTCAAAATCTGAGACAGTTGTTGCAAAACAGATCTCAATATGTATTACTTCGTAATTAAAACAACAATTTATCGTAGCTTATAATATATAATTACTGAAAATTAACATAAAATGGCATTTATTTAAGTCGCTTACATTATGCAAATAAAATAAAAACTGTGCGAAGTCAAGTTTTTAGCGATTTCTCAGCGATAACGACACTTTAGCAAGACGTCAAACGGAAATGCGATTGTTACCAAGCCGATAAGACTAATATCGTCTTGCGTTTTTATTTTTATAAAAAAAAACCTAAAATAATATTTACAATTTCAAGAGCTGTTTAATACGTTTAATCTGTTGCACTGATTCCTCCAACACATCGCAGTTTTCACAGAACACAACTAAAACAAATTTTATTTTGCACGTTTATCGTGGCCTCGTATTTATTATAATTAGGACCTGTTGGCTACATAATTGTCTATTGTAAAAAACTGGACTAGACTGCTAAAGAAATCTATGATTTCGTGTTATGATTGTACAAATGAAATTCTTTATATTGATTAATTTTAATCTACGATTTATTATTTATTACATCATAAATTTTTACTTCATATTACTTAAAACGGAAGTACCTATGATGAAATATTATAATCCTCTATACGCTATTAAACTTTTTTATATTTTATAAATCAAATAAGTAATTCACGGAAATTAATACCGAACAACACCAGGAATTACATTTTTGTCTTTTATTGTGTCTCTTCACTAATTTTCTAGCGAAAATCTTCCGCGTTAAATAAATTATTGAAATATGTTACAATGAATTACATAAACTTGTTTGACGTGAGTATTTTTAAATAAAAACTATTATTCACGATTTCGATTTACCTTCGAAACAGAATTTATGTACGTTTAAAATAATACTGAAGAATGAAAAGCCGGTTTATCGTCAACCGCGTCGTTTCATCTTTGATTGCTGTGACTTCTTTTTATTGTCTATCACAATATAACATACAAAAATAAATTCATATTGTTTTATGTGTTCCCCCACCAATTCGTCAACACACACACACACACAACTACTTAGTAGTCGTGTGTCTGTGTACATTATACAGAACGTTCCATAATAATCGGGACATAGGTACTCGATAAACATGGGTTCTTGAATCGATATAAATAGTCTAGGATTTAGGTGAAAAAGCCTCTAGAGAACATCGTATAACAATTTATTATGAACTATGAAGTGATACAGGAATCGGTCCTGGTCAATGCGCCTTGGGTGCCGCCCGTCCTGGATTTACTGAGACTGTCACCGAAGGACCGTCCCCAGGGGTTGAGGCATCTGAGTCAAAGACATTTGAGGCACCTCCCCCCACTGCCAAATTCACCAAGTAGTGTAAATATATATGCCAGGGATAACAACACAACTTTACCGCACAGTTGCTAATGAGCTATGAACATCAATTCGTATTTTTATTATTGTTTTTAAGAAGGGCGCTAAGAATAACATAAATGTAGTTTGGGCACTGTATTGCGTAAAGGCGATTAATTATGTAAACATTTTTCGATTTTCGCCCGGGTCAGCTTTAGCCCCTCCCTAAGGACGGTCCTGTATAGAATGTAGATTGTAGACAGACAGACGGCTACTGAAGCGAAATAACTCTCTCAATGATAATCAAATAACAGGGAATATTGGATTGATATTAATAAGTCTGTAGTTTTTTTTTATAAAAAAGGGACTATGTATGACTACTTAAAAGTCGTAAATTTATTTTGTCTATCAGAAGCCGAAAAGAAAGTGAAAATCTACCTTTCGTCGGCTTTAAAGTTCCCCAGTGGTTTCTTATTATAAATTGGAAAGATGTTAACAATAAAATAGAATATGTTTATTTTTCAGTATTGATTAATGAATTTTAAATAATTAATATAATATTTTTTAATTAAATAGTAGGGAATCTACTGATGAAAACAATCACATCCTGATTGAAACATCGGCAATAAATAACGGAAATCTAACCAGTAAATTGATTACAATTCTACTTTAACTACAAACTGCAGGTTGAATTTTATATATTTAATTGTAACCCAACATGGCGGAATGGTGAATAAAGATTATTTTCAGTGTATTTCATCTCTATAATTTTCTAAAATTCCAGTTTCCAACTTATGAAAATCACGAGATATATTAAGAAATTAGAGTCACGAGATATATTAAGAAATTAGAGGACTCATGGTATATTTTTTTATCTAATATAGCCATTACAATATATTGTGTGGGTTGCAAACATTATTGGATACTTAGTATCTACACAATAAGTTATGTAAGTACTTAATTTAAGTAAGTACTAATCGTTTTAGAAAGGTCAACCTTCTGATATTGCTTCAATTTATAATATGTAACAAGGATTCGACGGCCATAAATTATATAATTAAGACACAAAAATGGCATTTAGAGGAAAAATGGATATACAAAGAGGATTTTGCGGAGAACTGTCGACGGTGGTTCCCTTACTAACATACTAAAAATCCCACTCTTCACTCCCTCTGCTTATTTTTTTATGAGGGTGAAACTACCCCCAAAAGCGTATTTTTGCAAAAATCTCGAGAACTATCGATTTTAGGACAAAATAGGTCATTACCAAATTCAAAGATGATAAAATTTCGAACAGAATAACGTTTTTAAAAAGAAAATATCTTAAATGGTTACTGAGCGCGAGAAAACGAAAAAATCACCTCTTGGCGTTGCCTTAGAGACCCATGATAAAAATGTGATGTCTTTTTCAACCGTTGAATTTATTATGTTCATTATCGAATTTTAAATTGAAAACACATATTTTTATAAAGAAAAGAATGCTCTAAATCATGCTTTTTATCCCGTACCGATGTCTTTAAAAATTCGGAAGTTATAAGCAATCAAAGTTGAAATAATCATAGATTTGTAATGCAAACTATACAGTTTTTTTACACGCGCTACGATTATATTCTACACCGAATAAAAAAAATCGTTCAGGAATCCATAGGAAATTTAATACTTTAAAGCAGGGATTCCCAAACTTTTTTGATCATGACCCTAATTTAAAATTGCAAAAGCCTTCGCGACCCTTAAACAGTTTTCCCCACAATGTACAAAATAGTCTATAAAAAAGATTTTCCAGTTCTTGGGAGTGGGAGCGAATGAACAGGGTAGGGGTCGCCAGGACGCGGGTGGGAGGGCTCACTCTCTCTTTGTTACCCCAGAGACCCCCTCCCGCCACTTCACTCCGTTTTTATTTGATTTCGCGTTCTTGTTTAATTTTTTTTTCTATTTTTCGAATTTAATGTTTTATTTATTTATTGTGGATTATAGACGCGTCGACAACTTAGGTCATTAGCGTCTTAAATACAACAAATATCATAATATATCACTTAAAAACTAAATAACATCACAAAACATCCATGAGCAGAGGTGCGATTCGAACCCACGACAGTCTGATTCAGAATTTAATGGTATAATCACAGAGTTATAAATTCTATAATCAGGGAAACAGGCCGTGACCCTTAAAAATCAGCTCACGATCCCACTTGGGGTCGCGATCCCGACTTTGGGAACTCCTGCTCTAAAGTCTATATGATGCTTTTTATCCGATCTCGATAGACTGAGAAATTTTTAAGTTATAAGAATTTTATATATAGTCTAGGCGCCTTTGACAATAGTTTTTTCACCCCTATAAAAAAGTTAGAAGAATGAGTGGAGGGTGGTCCCCTAACTAACATACCAAAAATCCCACCCTTCACTCCTTCTTCTAACTTTTTTATAAGGGTAAAAAACTCCTAAATCTCTCTTTTATGTCAAAGGTGCTTATGCCGGGTTTATCGTATACATATTTAACGCGTTGTATTGTTAATTCGCTGTTATTTCTATAGTTACTTCGTATGTTTAATGTGTTATTCGGTGTAAAAATTTAACTGCGATTAACAAAACAGCGTGTTAAATGTACGATAAAGCCGGCATTAGACTATTAAATTCTTATAACTTTAAAATTAAAAAGCATCGTTTAGGACTTTAGAGCATTAAATTTCCTATGGATTCTTATTTATAAAACTAGTGCACGTCCATCAGAATGAAACCAATATGAGCTCACATTTTTACACACCAACTCTCGTGAGTGCGTCTACGGTCTTTCACACATTTTTTTTAAATAAAGATTTATTAGAGATATCCAGATCACACATACACGCTATAGTAGGATATATGTATTATGCATGTTTTTTGATAGTGTTGAAAAATCACTGCGATTGTTATGATAAATTCCAAGCATGATAACTAAAATTACCAAAGAGCGTCGGTGAAGTAGGTACTCAATGTGGTATGCTAATTTCTCAGTATTACCACACCTCTAGTGTCCACGTGTATACCGGGTGAGAAAACTAACTTGACGACCTTAAATACATAACTTAAATTATCTAATTTAAAAAAAATATTTGTAACGAATATTGCGTGGCATGATTCATAAATTAATTTTTGCTGCCTGTTTTTTTAATAGATTCATCACTTTTCATTTTCTAAACTCTAAAGGAAATGGCTGTATTTTGGAAGTTGAAAAAGTAGGTATGGAGTTCTGAGTAAAATAGTATTATATTTGTGCCGATGAAGTGTACGATATTTTTTTTAAAACGAAGTAGCAGCACTTAAATAATTTTGTATAGATGTCTTTGCGGCTAATTCGTTATTTAAAAAAAATTATAGTTAAAAAATGTTTCAAAAACATGCTAATCATGAATAATTAAAAACAATTATTAAATTTATTAAAAATATTCTTTAAGAGTATTCTTTAACTGAACTAACCCCCTGCACTTTCTATTTCAAATCCTTTCCCCTCGTCTAAAAAGGTTTCAGCTCTACCGAACAATTAAAAATGATAAACATAACAAATTACCAACTTGCAACTCACTATTGTAGGCCGAGATCGGGTACTCACGGAGGTGTCGCAATTTACAGTCTGTCTGATATCTCTACGATAGTAAGATCTGATATTAATGATATGTCTGATACTGAAGTGTTTGAATGTGCAGGTCTTGAATTCAAATTAAATAAAAATAATTTCATTATTATTGTTCTGTATAGGCCAGCTGGCCCTATCGCACCGTCGTTCTTCGCTAAACTTAATGAACTACTAGAGCTTGTATCTGAGGGCAAGAATCACATAATTCTAACAGGAGACTTCAACATCGACTTAGCTAGTACTGCTAACTACGATTTAAAAGTGAAAAATGACTTCATGTGCGTACTCTCGTGTCATAACCTAAAATGTACCATTGACAAGCCCACGCGTATTAGTAAACATAGAGAATCATGTTTGGACAATATAATAATTGATAGCGTTCTGTCTTATAATTCATCTGTTGTCAATACGTCGCTTTCTGACCATTCAGCCCAGATGATACATATAACGAATCATAATGTAAACAGTTACAAAACCAAACATTTGGCAAAATTCCGCGACTTCAGACAAAGCAACATTGACAACCTGTATCAAGCTTTAGACACACAAAACTGGGCAGATGTTTATAATCATATATCTGCCAATGAGAAATTTAATAGCTTTTTAAAATATCTTTTAATCAATTTTTATCAATACATCCCGGAGAAAACGATTAGATCCTCATGTCAAGACGGATATGCTAAAAATAAATGGATAACGCCTGAGGTAATCGCTGCCAAGGATACACTAAATTTTCTTCAAGAATTAGCCAACCTAATTCCAGATTTTAAAAATGATTTTAAAAATTATAGAATCAAGTACAAGCAATTGCTGCATTCAACAAAAAAAGCCTATTTTGACAATTTTATTAATGAACATAAAAACAAAAGTAAAGCGGTCTGGCAAGTTATAAGTGCAAATGTACATAAAAAAACAAAAATAACTGATCTAGCCCTTGTAAATGTGCCAAGTTTAAAAAACCCTACGAATCAAGATGTAGCTAATTATTTTAATAATTATTTTATAAGTGTTACTGATAATTTGACACAATCCACAAACTCTATTAATAATCTACTGGATGACGCACTAAGCTCACCTGTTAACTCCTTCGTGCTCTGTGAAATATCTGAACGTGAAGTTTTAAATATTGTGGCCGACATGAATAGTAAACATTCCTCGGCAGAAGACGAAATATCTAGTTTTCTTATCAAAAAAATTATCTCAGCCATTATAAAACCCTTAACTAATATTATAAACGCCTCCTTATTACAGGGAGTGTTCCCTGAGAGGCTAAAGATGGCCGTAGTAAGTCCCATTTATAAAAAAGGGGACCCCACATCTGTTAATAATTATCGCCCAATTAGTATAATTTCAACCTTCTCTAAAATCTTTGAAACTGTCTACTATAAACAAGTATATAAATTCTTACTTAAATACAATCTATTAAACGATTTTCAACATGGGTTTACCCCTAATAAAAGTACAGAAACTGCCATCTTTTGCCTCACTGAATATATCCATCATGCACTTGACGCAGGTCATGTCGCTTTGTCGGTTTTCCTAGACCTCTCCAAGGCGTTCGACTGCCTTGACCACAACATTCTCATTCAAAAATTATACGTCCTTGGTATTAGAGGCCTCCCTTTAAATTGGATTCAATCATACCTGTCAGACAGGAATCAAAAAGTTAAGATAAAGTGTAAAGGGGTTACTTACCACTCCGATGCTATGGGTTGTAAAAGAGGTATTCCGCAAGGAAGCATCCTTGGACCACTACTATTTATCTTATATTTAAATGACCTTTCCGACTTCTTGAATAAACACGCAGTTAATACACATTTACTTCTATCTTATGCAGATGACACGACTTTGGTTGTCCAAGCTAACACAGTACATGAAGCTATATCTAAAATCACCCATCTTCTTGACTTAGCAAGCGTATGGTTCAATACGAACAAACTAATCCTAAATGCAAATAAAACTGAGAGTATTCTTTTTAGATCTTCAAAAAATAAAACAGTTCGACCTGTCAGTTTCAACTATCAAAAGTGTGAAATAAAACTATCCAATACTGCTAAATTTTTAGGTGTTCACCTTGATGAACAACTCAGCTGGACACAGCATAAAACACAACTAGCGATAAAACTTAGTCAACAATGTTATGCTATTCGACAACTTAAAAAAATAGTTAGTTTCGGTGTGGTAAGAAACGCTTACTTTGGGTCGTTTCTCTCACTAGCCAGGTATGGTATACTGTTCTGGGGTACGTTATTTTTAAAAATAAAGGGTTCGGGTAAACGTCAAATTAAGGACCAAGAATTACACTACAGATCCTTCAGGCGAAAAATTGAAAAATATTTTTCTGGACAAACTTACAACGTTTTATAAATTACGTAATCTTTCACCCATAGCCAAAACTTTTTTTTTTCAAAAATTCGCCTGTAGGATTTGTAGTGTGATTCTTGGTCCTTCATTTGGTGTTCATCCGAACCATTTATTTTTAAAAATAGCATCGGGAGATCTGTAACCGTTTTTAGGCGAGGGGATGAATTTGAGATGAAGAGTGCAGCAGGGGGGGTAACTTCTGGTAAAGAATACTCCCGAAAACTGAACATTTTTAATATGAGAGAAAATGGGTGTAATAGAATTAGCTTTGGTAGGAAATTGACTTCATTAATATCCCAATAACTGCTTCAGGATATACAGTGTGTCCCCGAATCGGATTGCCAATAGGAAAAACTTTTTTATTATGCGTTATACGAAAAAAATCATTTTTCATAAAAACTCCTGCTTGTTTAAAAAATGAGATTCCCATAAAAAAATTTTGAAACAAATATACAGGGTGCTTAAAAATTAAGAAAATATGAAAATGCTTCAAGAGAGAAGTATCTTTATTTATTATTTTATATAGCAAAATTTTATAAAAGAAAGTCGTTGACAATTCAAATTGAAGTGAACTCGTTGACTGCTGATTGGATCCGTTGCTATAGTATTGAACAAAATAAACATTTTCGTTTTTACGTTCATAATTTCTAAGCACCCTTTACTTTTGATTTAAACATTTTTATAATAACTTTTTACTAAGCATTTGATAAATTTGGTTAAAAAAACATTTAAAATATTAAATAATAATTGTCATTTTTAGTACCACGGAACACTTTTTTTATGTAACAGACGGCTCTCTTCAGAAACTCGTACCTACGTCTATGCATTTGTTAACTCTATTGCGTAAAAACACTTCATCTCTCTGACCAATGACATAAGTCAGGCCAACACACACATACATTCTAAACTGCACTTCAAAACGCCCTTTCAAGACATGTGGACTGTGGACTGTGTATTTTTCTCAGTAATGAAACACAGGTCTTGTCCAATGACAATAATATGTGTTATATTTATCAGATGTGCGAATGACTGATGGTTCACGCTGGATACTTAATTTGGTAGAACCGACGATCTCTTTTTATTAACCGACCTCAAAAAAGAGGGAGGTTCTCAATTCGATCAGTACCTATATATTTTTTAAAGAAATGTCCGCCGATTACTCAGGAATGGCTGCATCGATTTGAAAAATTTTGACTACGTTGTGTTCAGGAAGATGTCGGATTACTTCCATTATTTTTTTCTAAAATCGGTTCAGCAGTTTTTAATTTTTTCTAGTAATAAAAATAATTTTTTGTATGTTACCTCATATATCCTGCATTTGTGAATCGATTTTCATGATTCTTATTTTATTTAATCGGGCATACCTTCAGGGTGGTCTCACATAAATTCTACTTTAATCGGTTCACTAGTTTTTGTTATTTTTTTTGTTTAGTAATCAAATATCAAGAAAGAAAGAAGTCGGTTAATAACGTGCAAACTTTGTATTGCAAAGCCAAAGAAGTACTTAAAAAATAAAAAGCTTTTTATAAAAAAAAACCTTCATTAAAAAAGCCACTAAAAAGACGAAAATAAAACAATTTTGAGGTCGGCGCCAATATAGTAAAAGTAGATATAAAAAAAGTTTGAACAATTAAATTGGCGCCGACCTCAAAATAATGTACAGTCGCGGACTTAATAAAGTTTACACTTGAGTTTTTCAGTGTAAGTTCACAAAAAGTCAGTAACTTAGCAACAAATTTAGTTTTTAATAGGTAAATGTAAATGTCAAAAATTAAATGAAATAATTGTCGTTTAAATGCCTCGAAATTGTTAAAACGATGAACAAAAAGAAGAATTATTGCAAGATTGGAGGAAGGAATTTGCTGGTATCAAATATTATCGAATCTTTTTATGTTTTAATTGAATAATGTTGAGTAATTTGGATTGTATAACCCCCCAGGGGGGGACATTGGGATGTAGTTGTTATCGCAATTGAATTCCAATGTTCTTTGGGAATTAGCGCTCCCAGGGACCCGAGCTCGTACCAGTCGGTTTGTGTATGCCGGCTGGCAGATTTTAATGCACAAATATGTTATTGTTTGTGTTGAAGACGCTAATGTCCTGAGTTGTCGACGCGTCTATAATCTACAATAAATAAATAAATGGATTGTATAATACACAACTGAGGTGTTTTGATAATAATTTTTTATTGAATTTTTTAAATGTAACCTTAGTAATTGATACATTAGTATCAAAAGCCAAATTACAACATGCAAAAATTAAAAAAACCGGTAACTAGATGATACAGGTGTAAACTTTTTTAAGTCTGCGACTGTACCTATTATTTTTGTCATATAACATATTAGGTACTATCTTTTTTTTGAAGGAGGTTTTTTTTATAAAACGATTTTTGTTCGTGTATTGCGTCTACAGAAAGAGGTCTTTGATATAATAGCGTTTTACATGTTGTATACGCATAATCACATTATATTCACATATGTTTATTTGCATGAAATGACACCACGTTACGTTTCAACCTACCTACTACCTACATGACGTATGTTCGCAAGCAGTTCTTCAATAATCGTACATTAGTAATATTGTTTTGTGCTATAAGATAATTACTACTGTCACAAAATGTAAATCGTGCATTATCACATTACGTCTTCTCATGTAAGTATGTCTATTGTCTGTTTAAATTACTTATTATTTCAAAACAATTGATAAGAAGGCACATAATACGTACTTTATGGTAGGTAACTTCGCATCAGCTATGTTTATTTGAGATTCTACACATTTATCAATATTATTATGTTGTCTATATAATTTTGCACGCGATTGACGAAGTGACGTTTAAAAACAAATATTTAAATTTAAACATTTGACATTTTAAGTCTGTTGCAGGTTGTCATTGTTTGGCTGGTTTAAGCGGGATCGTGAAATACGAGTAGTCTGTAGTATAGATAGCAGTGATGTAACGAATATTCGCATTCATATTCACGAATATTCGCAATTTCTTGACATTCGCATTCGCAAAATTCATTGAAATAAGACAAAAAATATTAATCCCCCTCCTCAAAATTCATAAAATGAAAGGTCGGCCGTCGCTGGTATACAGTGTCTACAGATTTGAAATTAGTGATATCAAAGTTGCGTCGCCTTTGAATGTAATAACTCCAGCACACTACCAAATACAAACGTTACGCATTTCAGTATTGATGCGTAACGTTTGTAGACAGAGAGGGGTATGTCTGAAAAATTTTTAGATAAACGAACGTAGATTTTAGCATTGCCAGATATAGGCGAGAGAGGAACGTGCAACAAAGAAGGAGAACATTTTTACAGCATATACTTCTCTCGGCCGATTTCGACTTTTTATGTCGAGCGCGCTCTTTTTGATTTAGCGACGGACGAAATCCGTCCGGATTTCGTAATTACTTAGCATTTTTATTAGAAATAATATTTTCTTACTCCTTTTTTAAAAAATAACTTAAGTTTTTTCGATAAGGTAACCTTGCAATTATATCTTTTTAACCGACTTCAAAAAAAGGAGGTGGTTCTCAATTCGGTTGTATTTTTTTTTTATGTTTGTTACCTCGTAACTCAGTCATTTATAAACCGATTTTGAAAGGATATACTTTCAGATTGATCCCATAGAAATTTCATCAATATCGGTTCAGTAGTTCGGCTGATTTTAATAAAAGTAAGTAACGGCGTGTGATTCTTTTAAGGTAAATGTCACTGTTTGACACTAAAAAGTAAAAAATAAAAAACTTTTTAACAAAAAAAAAACTTCCTTCAAAAAACCACTAAAAGGAGGAAAATAATGAAATTTTGAGGTCTGTGCCAATTTAATAAAATATGAAGTTGGTTAAAAAGAAGATATTAATCACTATACTATACTTTTTAACCGACTTCATATTTTATTAAATTGGCACAGATCTCAAAATTTCATTATCTTTTATCAGCGACTTGCGCGGCCAATCAGCTGCCAAATTTTAGCCTTAGACAAATGGCGCCAAATTTGAAAACTGAATATTCGCGAATATCAGCGACAGATATTCGCATTCGCGAATGCCTAAAAACTGACATTCGTTACACCACTAATAGATAGATGTTCAATCAGTGTTGTGTATTGTTTCTCAGAATTTTTCCCTTCTGCTCAGTCTTGGGTAGTTCCAGACCGATATAGTTCCAGGAACTATGTTTTCTTTTGGAGACGCTTCCTATCGTTCCCTAGAACTATATACTATATAGTTATAACTATATACTATATAGTTCCGATTTCATCACGAGATCGGTCGCCAAAACAGCCACTGTGTTCGTTCACTCCCGAGAGAGTATATTATTATGGTACTGCATTGAGTGTCTGCCGCGTTTAGTAAGTAAGTTTGGCAGTTGGAGTTGGAGGCCCCGTATACACAAAGTATACAAAATATAAACGTAGGTAGGTTACCTACCTACCTACGTTTATCATAAATATTTGATTTTTTTTGTCAGCCATTACATCTGTATTTTTCATTTTTTACGAAATTTACAGTACAAATACATCAATTTCTAAGCAGACCGGGGGCCTCATTTAGTTCTGCCGCCCCGGGCCTTCGACGGGCTTAGTCCGCCACTGGCTCTACCACTGCTTACTATTTTCAACTAAGCGGCTCTTTTTCTGATCTTTTGCGCAGTCTATTCTCTATGTCAACGCTATAAACTTATTTACATTTCACTATCGATCATTCATTTTCCTAAGCGTCGCCATTAAATGGACAATAAGAATATTTTATGAATTTACAATCGCAAATGGATAATTCCGTTTATTTATAAAAATACTGACAGGCAATAAATGATTTTCTTATGTTTTTTATTTGTCTTAATTTTGACACATCTTTGGTTTATGCCACATAATATTAATATTACAATAACAATAAAAAAGTTATTATCGAAGATCGTCGGAACATGTGCATTTATACATTTACCAAACAACAACAAAAATAATAATTATTATTTTATGAGTTTCTAAAACATAATGTAATCTATGACTATGGCAAATCGACACGCCACATTGTATCATGAAATGATAGCATAATAGTTCATAATAATATTGTAGTCTAAATGCCTCTAAAAGTCAATTTAGAGTAAGTTAGGCACGATCAGTGACGTCAAGTCTTTTTTTGTTTGCTGTTTTCTTGTCCTACTCCTATATGTTTCAATAAAAAAAATGACTATTTTATCTGTACTTTTAAACAAATGGTGAATGGTATGGAGGGGGGAATAAAAACATAGTGTCTAGGGGCGCACAAGTCCATAAACCGGTACTGATTACGATCCTTAGAAATTGTAATGGAAGTTAAGAAGGAAGATTTCGTGGCTACAGAATCGATCTTTCTCAACGGCCACTGCATTTTCTAAGGAATTTTAAACACCAGTATAGGCAGTATTGCTTTTGATCGATTCTGTAGCCACGAAATCTTCCATCTTAACTTCAATACTTCACAAGATTAATTAAAGATTTCTTTTAATTGAAACAAAAATTGCAGATTCCGTGATTGAATTGAAAATTGAAATATGCAGTTAATATATTAAATATATTAACTACATTATAGAACTGATTTAAATATGGCTGAAAAGTAGGTTGATAAAATATATCGACCTACTTTTGAGCCATATTCAAATCAATATACTAATAGCTAATAATTATATAAAACTGGAACAGGGCCTCCTTAATTTCGTTTCCTTATGGCCTTTTTTGAATATTTTATGTGACACCCAGATGGGAAAATGCGTTCCCGGTATTGTCTCTTGTTTTTATAGATCGACGATGTTTATTAAAATCGATCTGTTTTTCTTTATAACTCGAGAAAGACTGGACCGATTATAATGGCATTTGGAATATTATCTACTGGTGCCTAACTTTGAAATATAGACTATTTTTTAGCTGGGTAAAACGACATTAACGCGATCGAAGCCGCGGGAAAATTGTTCTTGTCGTCTCGTTGCCAATTGACTGGAGATTGGTCACTGGAGTAATAATACAGTACTTCAGTTAATAGCAGCTGTCGGATGTCAGGGATAATTTAACGCTTAGATAAGTTCGTCTGTTAGATGTCATCGTTGTGAACGAATTAATTCGTAAACTGCAAAGTCGGAACAGTGTATTTTTAAGATTATTAAAATTATGTATTTGAAAGAGAAAGTCACATAAAAACGTTACACAGACATAAAATTGACAGAATTTGAGCATAACTAATGCCATGTGTACCTAAATAATATACAAGGAAAACTATCAAATTATTTCTGCATGAGTTACCCGTTAGAAATAAATAAAACATACACTAAAAATAATTTACACTGTAATTAAGTCTATTGTAAATTACCTACGATAACAGGTGTGATATCATTTTTTACCGTTATTCAATTTAGACTAAAAATTGCTACATTCACAATGGAATAATAATTCATTCACAATTTTTGAAGATTAATATAGAGGATTTCGCACACAATAACGTCAGATTTAAATAATTATATCTAATATACATGCTACGAAACGAAGTAGAAGTTCAAAGGGAAATTGTGTCTTAATGTTCATTCATATATTTTTTGCCGTACCCACTACAAAATAGCTACTTTCCATGCATGTGTACCGGCCTGTATTGGGTCATATAACAGGCAGGCGTGCCGAAAGTGTTTTCATAACATAACTGGTGCCATAATAATAATAATATATTTTATCCAGTGGATCAAATTGTTCGATATAGGACAAGTCAATAATTACAGTAATACAGTAACATAAAAAAAAGTATTAAATTAGAATATAGTTACTAATTAAACTGTAATAATAAATAAAATATAACAACAAATTTAAATATAACAAAATGAAAAATTAAAATAGATCAGTTAAAAATTCCTGGATATAGAATAATATAGTAAGTTATGTTTATTCGCTCTATCCGCCTGCTATGACATACACATTACACACGGCCTGCTGTAAATGTAAAGATGGCGACGATAATGAACTGTCAAATTTTTTTGAAAATACTGAAAATGAAGTGAAAAGTAGGTATTTTGTAGTGGGTATGGCAAAAAATACTATAATATATATATCGTGCGTAATGATGTCTCGTGTGACTGTAAAAACTCGCTATCGCTCGTGATTACATACTGTCACCATGCGTCAGTAATATACCCCATTACGCATATAGGTATACACTCTACTATTACTAGTTTCCGGGCCCAGTTTCGCCCGGGTACAAATCGGATTCATCCAAATTTGATTTAAATTAAGTTTATGTTGATTTTGACATTGTTAACGTTCAAAAAACATTATTCTTAATAACATCTTGAAAATCCAATTGATATTTTCACCAGTTCTTAGATGAGAACCTGGAAACTAGGGGCTTGCATTAGATGAACAATGACAAAGTCTATAAACAACGGTATCCCAACAATCTTGGCAACTTATAGCCCTCGAAATTAATTTGAATTTAAAAAACAATAATAATAGATCCTGACTAAATGTACCCAAGGGCGTACAAAGAATTTTGTAGGGGGCAGGGAGTTATGAGAGTTAACTTGGACAGCAATTAGATCATAAATGATAGTTCAAACTTCAAACGTTCTGAGTGCAATTTGAGGAATTTTCAGGCGCCAAAATTCAGTGACGGGAATAAAAAGGGCTTATAATGAAATAAGCTTCATGAATTTTTACACTTTATTCCTTTATTCCAGTTGCCCCCTCCCCTGCTCTTATGTGCGTACGCCCACATGGCTTCGATGACTACGAATCTTTCGGATTCAAAAGTGCTACATCTTTTGAATCCGAAAGATTTGTAGTCATCGAAGTCATGTGGTAAATATTCGGAAGCTTATGAGGGTTATCTTGCCACTGTCATCTGTACTACTACTATTAGATAGAAGAGGATGAAATGCTCATAATAAAAATTATGGATTATTTTTGTGTATCGCAATCGGTTTTAGAATTATATTTCTAATTGCATGGACGGTTGTTGACTTATACCTACTGATATCACATGAGTTGATGGACACTCAATAATGGACAGACATAATGACAGGACAGAGTAATTAATTAGTATTCTAGTATCACACCAACGCACTTGCACCAGTGCCGTAGCTAGACTTATATCTCACATCTGGTGCGAAGTGCTTGCATTCCAATCATCATTAGCGATAGAATATTATCATTTATTTGTGGTAGAAGATTTTTATGATTCTTCTACTCAAAGATATGTCGACGTGTACGTATGCTTACTGAATTAGCGTGCGCTAATTCGTGGGACACCCGACAAAAGCTATCCTTCTTGATATAAAATCGAATTTATGTAAAAGCTATAGAAACTATATAGCAACAATACATGCTGCCTAGCCAATGAGGTGCGTTGCATCGCCGCGTTCCAAGGCGGCGTTCGTGACGTTTTTTTGTGATTTAGGTCCCCATTCCAAACGTGCTTCAAAAATATATTGAGAATAAATATAGAAAAAGACTCATTGATTTCAATAAATAAACAACATCTCTAAAGGACACAATACATTTAAATTAGCCCAAAAAATGTTATTTTCTCTGCGTAGAAGTTATTGACATTAAAAAATATTTTGTTGCTTTGTCTGGAAAACCTTAACCGGACACAACTTTAAAACCAGTAGAAATCTGAAATACAGAAGAGCGCAAATTCGCGTTTGCTTTTTCAACAAAAGAATTTAAACAAAATTCTCATAACCTTCAAGTAGTATACTATAGATCTACCAACCCCACAAATCACATATTTAAAATATCGGTGGTTGTTAAGGTAAAGGAGTTATAAATATGGCTGTCAAGGTAAAGGAGTTATAAATATTATTCACAATATCCTTGGACAGACAGCACATAAATTGACATTTGTGAATTCTCTAAGATTTGTATTTGCACTATGCGCTTGTGGCGTCGCGAGTGGCAAAAACTTGCAGTTTTATGCCCCATTGTTACAATTTGCTGTTGTAGACAGTCGCTATCCTGGAAGAAATTCTGATCCCCTGACTCCAGAGGTCGATACTTTAGAATAATTTAGTTAATACTGACTTCAGCCAGATTGTAGGTAAATATCTATTCAACGAGCTGAAAAGCTATAATATATTTGCAACAGGCCATTAATATGTGATGCGTTTGGCGTTTGCCTATCACCTCGCTCTTGCTACATCCTTCACACACACATACAAACATGTCGCGTATGTGTGTGATTATTGTGAAGGTCGAACGTACCCTTAGGAGGCGCACCTGTATGTGTTAAATGTTTGCATTGCGGTTTATTGCCAACAATTTTCACAACACTCTTTGAATACACAGCACATAACATCATTGCAATTAACAGAGATACAATTTAGGTGAACTCTAGATCATTAATTACATTATTAATTTTGTCAAATAAAATATGTATGTAGACGATTATTGAGTATTGGGTGTTTGTGTGTTGTAAATTATTGTGTCGTATCTATATTATGTTCGATTTTAGTGTTGAAAAAATATAATAAAAAAACATAATATACGACACAATAATTAACAACACACAAACACCCATAATACTCAATAATCGTCTACATACATACACACACATACTCACATTTCCATTTCATCTACCTACTATGTAAATCATAAAATCTCGAAATTTAAATCAGTACTTCACAATCCACGACATAATACACAGTGCTTAGCATCATAATATTATATAGTGTTACGAATACTCAATGTGTGTTTTAAAAAAAATAATTAACCACACCTGAAGATGGCAACTCGTTGCTGAAACGCGTCGTGTTAAATCACAAGAAGTCACAAGACAGACATAATACAAGGTATTTCTAATACTTCATAATATACAGTTCAGCCGGCGACGGGCGACCTGTATGAGCACCGTCCCGAAAACCGTGATATGTTGTTTACAGAAGTGAAACTTCCGCAATATCTACATCAAAATGTTATAAATTGTCATTTACACTTCAAAGAAATTAAATAAATAAAAAACTTTTTAACAAAAAAAACCTCCTTGAAAGGCACTAAAAAGAGGAAAATAATGAAATTTTGAGGTCTGTGCCAATTAAAATATGAAGTTGGTTAAAAAAAAAGAAGATATTAATCACTATACTGATACTATACTTTTTAACCGACTTCGTATTTTAATTGGCACAGACCTCAAAATTTCATTATTTTCCTCTTTTTAGTGCCTTTAAAGGAGGTTTTTTTTTTGTTAAAATTTTTTTTATTTTTTACTTTTTAGTGTCAAAAAGTAACATTTACCTTAAAGAATCACAACCGTTACTTACTTTTATTAAAATCAGCCGAACTACTGAATCGATTTTGATGAAATTTCTATGGGACCAATCTGAAAGTATATCCTTTCAAATAAAATTTTTTTTTTCAAAATCGGTTCATAAACGACAAAGTTATCCGCGACACACATAAAACATAACCACATAAAAAATATATACGGTCGAATTGAGAAACCTCTTTTTTTGAAGTCGGTTAATTACTCTGTTTTGTATTAAAAGGGTCCGTAGGCGAAAAAGTTTAGGAAACGCTGCTTATATCATTTCAATAATTAAAATTTAATCATGTACGGCGGTCTATATTTATATCGAAATAATTTGCGTTGCATCATTTGTCGCTACCCATATTTACCCATAAGTCACAATGAAACACTTGCCTAGGGCGACAAATTTAATTTGTGGAACTGCAAAGTTCAAAAACCTCTTAACATCTGCGTTACATTTTAATCCGTAATTAATTGTGAATTTCACAATAATACAGGGTTCAGTTTTTTTTGGCACATGTAAAGATACTATACTAGAGATTTATTTCATGATAGAAATCTCAACTATCGGAGACATTTTTCTTGGTGTGTTTACACTAGATGACATAAATGGTAAGTGAATAAAATGCTGACATTTCTGGTTGAGAAAAAATGTAATATAAGCGTACCATTGTGTTTACACTAGAGATAGAGAAATATGTCGACACTTTACTCTCGACATTTCCACAGTTTTGATTATCATGCCTTGTACTAAGCGCCAGGCGGCTGCAATAATAATTTTATTATTGCATGAGAAAAAAAGAAAAAAAAAGGAAAGTTTGGGTGCGAAATTGGTTACTGTGAAGAAGTGCCCTATAGGAGCTTACTCATAGTTGATTGAAAATTGAAGATCCAATACAAATACAAAATTTTGTAAGAATGTCTTCAACGAATCTCGACGAACTAGTAATATCTAGTTGCGCCATTGAAGAGATCAATTCTAGCACTTCTGTATGGGTCCACTCTTTTTTCCGACATTTAGAAACGTATTTGCATACATACAATCACAAAATATCTCGAAAGATCCTAGAAAAAGTAGACGGCTATTCAACTTTCGATATTTATGTCAGAGACTAGTTGATTCTTGTCTCAGCAGCGTTTACATTTACTACATTTTATGTCAAGTAATATATCTCAGCTTTGTGAATAAATCTCCGATAGCTTATATCAGCAAGGTTTACACTTAACTATACTTATTACAGAGAGAAATGTAGAGAAATAAATCTCTAGTATAAACGTAGCTTAAGTTAACGTGAGAGAAATGTAGGTACATATTATTAAAAAAATAATATTATCTCACAACATTGACAGATACCACTCGCACCATTATATTATAGAGCAAATAAACATAGCGAATTCTAATTATAGTTGAATAACGGGAAATAAGGACATTTACATGTGTAATATTTTTTTTTGATGTTATACTTTTTTTTTACGGACGTTGTGCGCTTGGCCGTAGGGGACTAAACCGAGAAAAAAATGTGATCGTCACCTACTCACGCGTCATGCGCCACCAACTCGCTATACCATACATAGGTATACAGCAGCTTGCCGTATGAGGTCTTTGTGGCATAGTGGCTAGAGCGGCCGCTTCATACGCAATAGGTTTTTTATATAGGTATTCCATATTCCACTTGATATTTATTTTTAATATTTTTATATCAAATGGGCGTACGATTTTTGGTGATATTTTATATTATGAACCTTTGCCCACATTTAGAAATAAATATTAATATTTATTATTATTAATAATGATAATATTTACAATTTTCTCTCTCTCTTTTAGTTTTTTAATTACCTACATTATATTAATTATTAATAACTGAACTTTGCCTCTAAAGGCAAAGTCCAGTTATTTCCAGAAAGTTGAAAGTTGATGAGACGGGTGATGCTGTTGGGATTATCTTGAAGAAATGTGCAATTTTATTTTAATTTATTGTTCTGAAGTGGAAATAAAAAGTTTGAATGCTTGTTTATTTACTGCGGGACTACTGAATCGATTTGAAAATTTTTTTCACTGTTTAAAAACCTACTTTTTCCAAAAAAATGTAAAGCAAATCGCGAATCACGCACGCGACATCTGAGCTAAACTGGTAAACTGAAAACCGCTGGACTGATTTCAATTCGATTTTCACGGTTAACTATAGAGCATTATTCTGGTTATTTAATCATCACGGCATTCGATTTAACCTAAGTACATTTTTATAATTTTTCATTAAAAAATGTACATAATATTATCTTAAAATAGATCATTATTAATGTGCTATGGCAATTTTGTACAGATTTCTCATTCATTGGAACTACGGTTTAAAACATTTGTAATAGGGTTGTCCCACATGTTAAAATTTGATAATTTTGAACAGTCTCAATATTTATAATTCACACACAAATAATGAACACCAACGTGTTTACTCTTATATCAGTTCTCTTAATTGCAAACAAGTAATAAAAATGTAAACCATGATGACGTGAAGAATGGTCGTCCCCGTTTGTGTATTATAACTACTGTTTTGATACTTATGGCTTAATTGCAATGTAAATTCTCACCCTCAGAAAAAAAAGTGTAAGTGACGCGGTAATCATACAAGAATTTAATAACAAAGAGTTTAGTCACGTCTAACCACAATAATTTTATTAATGAATGTATACATTTCAAGAGCTATGCTCCCATCTTCAGCAAATACTAAACTAGTATTAGTGTTTGCTGAAGATGGGAGCATAGCTCTTGAAATGTACATTCATTAATAAAATTATTGTGGTTAGACGTGACTATAAACTCTTTGTTATTAAATTAAACCACAGTGCTCTTAATTATTCTTAATCATACGAGAGTTGATGTGTAAACATGTGATCTCATATATTAGTTTCATTCGGAAAAATTGTTACACTGGTTTTAATATAATTTCAAAATTTAATTGGTTGATTCAAGAAATCGTTTATGCATTCTAACCTAAAAGTTCATTTTCCAAAGATCATTTTTATACGACCATTTTTAAACTGCTAATATCCTAATATTTGCTGCAATATAAAAACAAAAATGTTAGGTATGTATTGCATTTTTCGCATGGCGTATATTATAAGGCAATTATCGTGGTTGTGTGTCGCAGACACTAACGCATGGCAGTTTGACCGTTAGACGGTCGAACTGCCATGCAGTCCGTATCTTAGGGTGCAAGCGCTAAGATGTTCACATATTAAAAAGAAATGTGACACGTCCTCATTAGTTAACTCCTTTAAACACTGCTCTTGTATGCAACGAAATTTGTTCTTTTTTAACCGACTTCAAAAAAAAAGAGGTTTCTCAATTCGACCGTATATAATATTTTTTATGTGGTTATGTTTTATGTGTGTTCGCGGATAACTTCGTCGTTTATGAACCGATTTTGAAATTTTTTTTTTATTTGAAAGGATATACTTTCAGAGTGGTCCCATAGAAATTTCATCAAAATCGGTTCAGTAGTTCGACTGATTTTAATAAAAGTAAGTAACGGAGTGTGATTCTTTAAGGTAAATGTTACTTTTTGACACTAAAAAGTAAAAAATAAAAAACTTTTTAACAAAAAAAAAACCTCCTTCACAAAGCCACTAAAAAGAGGAAAATAATGAAATTTTGAGGTCTGTGCCAATTAAAATATGAAGTCGGTTAAAAAGTATATTATAGTGATTATAATATCTTCTTTTTTTTAACCAACTTCATATTTTAATTGGCACAGACCTCAAAATTTCATTATCTTCCTCTTTTTAGTGGATTTTTGAAGGAGGTTTTTTTTAACTATAGAAATAATTGTTTTACAATCCATATTATTATGTCAATGTCAAATGCGGCCATCTGCGGGGTAAGGCTGAGCCTTCGTAACATTGTTTTATTGCTGCACTGCTTGTTCACTTTTTACAGGGTCAATCATAATATAATGTTGTAACAGGTATATTATATACCTAATATCTAGGGATGAAAAAATATTTTTCACAACGTCGCTATTGAAAATTCGATTTTCGGTACTTGTTTAGCGGGTTGAAACTGAGAGTTTCAACCCTAGGGATGAAAATTTTCAGTTGTCGGTTTTCTCTGTTTTTTCGCGCAAAATTCGCCCCTTTTGGACAAGGTCTAATATCCCTGTAATATTGCCTTTAACAGTAATTAATTAGTAATATTTTTCTTATACCTAGTTTTTTTTTTGCATCGACACAATGTGAATTCTGGATTGTAGGTTTCAAAACTTATAAAAATGTAATTTTATTGTTATTAAATTGTTGTTTCAAAATCATTATATAATATTTGTAAAAATTCAGTCTACCACGAAAATGTCATAAAAAATAAATCGTTAAAATTGTAGAAAGAGTGCATAGGTAACTGATCTAATAATTAGTTTACTAGAAAAAATATTAATTATTACCTGAAAAATGAAGTCAAAAATTAGGTCGGCCGCGGCAGCTCAAAAATCTAAAGAGCGTTTAACGGTGGCATCACAGGCGTATCAGATATGACCCTGAAATAAAAGAAAACACAATTATTACAGGTTACTAAAAAAACTGTGATTTCTGACATCGTCTGTGCTAGAAGCACGGTGAAATCTTCATAATATTTGTGAATTTAAGTTTTTATTCAATTGTGAATTAATGTTTTATTTTAATTTCAAATCAGTTGAGCTAATTTAGCGATTGATGTAACTATTGGGTAATTAGCGCTTTGAAAAGAGACTAGAGAGTGCAGAAGTGGAATATATACCTTATCTAAGCTATCTGCAATTAAAGTACAAACATATTTTATACAATGTTGCAGGAGGCGCAAAAATGTTATCTATACAGAATATGATGAAAAAGTGCTTATCCCACTGCCTACTGGCGCTTCTACTAGATAGGTATATATAAGTTTGGCAGTCGCTAACCCTGTTCTCAAAACACTTTTGTTGTTGGTGAGAAATCAGATGCGTCAGACAATGAGAAAACACCTACGTTACTGTTAAACAGTGATCCAGTTCAAGAATAAAAGACATGTTATACTTATATTGTTAATAAAACAAGAAATTCCAAAGTATTCAGTTTGATTTAGATTGTTTGTGTGATAGAAAACGCGAGATGCAATCATGCACGAGGCACAAAGAAGATAAAAAACATTAATCGATAGAACGATCTGCGTGCGTGTCTGTTCTGAAGATACGTGAAGTCAAACAACTGTAACATTTGTACTAAATAGTTTAATATAGAAGTAGACTTAAAGGTTGGCAAAGTACTCCAGCAATATAGATTTTATTTCAGAAGCTGAATTTTTTATGATACTTTTATTTTGTCATTACAAGTAATATGAAAAAAGTTTCCAAGATTTCTTTCATGATATGTTTATTAGTGATGGGACAAAATAACAGTAACAGTTATTAAGGCCTGTTATCCAAATTACGGTGTTATCTTCTTGTTAAATAATCTTGTAATAGATCAGTATAATTTTGGTATTAGTTACTAAATAATTGTTATTGTTATTTAGATCGATCACTTTTTAGTCCCCATGAAATAAATCATGGGGACTTTTTACAGATTTCTAGAGACATAAAAAAATGCAAAAAAAAAAATTCGGCTAGGTTGAAATTTTTCCAAACACTTGCGTGCATTTCTGTTTCAATAATCGTAGTTTCTATTATAATTTGACGATAGAAAACGTCAGCAAAGGAGATAATAAATCAAACTAAATTAATTATTATAACTAATTATGGCTTTTAATGGGGCAGAAGAATGAGTTTAAGCGAAGTGAAATGGAAAGTATGCAAATGTAAACATAGGTGTTACGAATTAATTACTTAATAATTATTGCAGATTAACAATCAGTAGAATATAACAAACAGTAAGATTTCTTGTCAGTATACGATAACTATTACCAGCTATCATCTCTTCTAGTATTGCCAGTGAAAGTTGAAGAGGAATAATTTACATAAATCTCTTAATAATATCTAAAGCTATTTTGTATAATTTTAAATTTAAGCGGATTTAAGTTTAAAAATATCACTGCAGGAACGTCGTTGCTTATTTGGCGTTATCTACGGATTGTCTATCACAAACCTTCCGTTCAGATCGCAAATAACTGATAAAAAGTTTTTATTGGATTTTTAGTTTAATAATAAATAGGAATTGATACGCCAGGGTAACATTTGCAGCGCTTGGTTTTTAACCTGTTTTTTTAAATTATAAGTCAAAACTTTTTTTTAACATTGGCTTCAAAGGCCAGTTTTCCGAGCGAACATCTCATCATTTTTTCGAAAATATACAGGATGTTAATTAAGTATGTGCACAAACTTTAAGGAATTAATCTCTGATCGATTTTAAGACAAAACCTTCATATAAGTATGGGTCCGAAACGGCTCTGTTTTCAAGATACAGGATATTAAAATTTAAAAAAAAAATAAGTTTTCCTATTTATTTTTTGAATTGTTCTCTCGTCTGTAAATGCATAATTTTCCAGAAAAGTTTGAAAATTAGGAAATTTTCTCGAAAACGGTTCATCCTATAAATAATTACCAACAGACATTTTTTGTGCATTTTTACCTGCCTCAATCGACAAGCTTTCAAATTTTAAAGAAGTCAGTGGCGTGTCATTTTTCTTGATAATCCTAAGAACTCTACCCGTACATCTATTATATACGCCCATGGTAGATTAAAAAATAATTTAATACTTGCAAAATGTACTGTCTGACTATCTATTAGTGTGTGCAAAGTAGCTGGTACTATTCAAAAAATAAATTAAAAAACCTTATTTTTTTTTCAAATTTTAACACCCTGTATCTGGAAAACAGGGCCGTTGCGGACCTATACTTATATGAAGGTTTTGTTTTAAATCAATCATAGATTAATTCCTTTAAGTTTGTGCACCTAGGTACTTAATTAACACCTGTATAATACAAAAAAAATATGTTTTGTTTATGTTAACCCTGTCTTCATTCGTAGCCAAAAAACAGAAAATATTCGATACGTTACTACATTTTTGTGATGTTTAACATCGCATAAAACACTTTTGGGAGGTCTATCTTGGGAGCGTACATAACGTGTTTGTTTTTTTGAAAATGTTTAAAAAAAGTGGTTTTTCAAATTAATACGCGGACAAAAACAATGTGAAAATATCACATACTATTAATTATTTTTTTCGTTTTTCTAGCAAAAATACATATATATTCTTATATCAACAATCACATATACTTCAACTCACTTTCACTATAATAATGTGGTTTACGCTACAAACTTTCTGTTTTCTGGTTGATTTAAAATTATATGCGAAAAAAACAAAGTTTATAATTTACTTTTTTTTATAAATTACTACGGTATCATCATTTTTATCATCTGAAAACCCCATGTTTTGTGATTATCAGTACAAAATACAAATATATCAAATACGAATGAGATTTCTGTCTGCAGTTTTTTGCCATTTTTCCACCAAAACGCGTTTCCAGAATTTTTGTCTGTGTGTCTGTTTGCAACAGCATCACTAGAAAACAGTTAGATCGATTGTGATGAAATTTAGCCCATTATAAGAACTTAAAGTACAGGGTACGCGAGCGGGTAAAGGCAGGTAATTTGAAATAGCAACTATTTATACTAGGGCAGAATTTCTAACAATTGGTTGCATCATTGATAATATTTAAACCACAATAACAATACCTACTTATTAATTATTTAGTACCTATACCGATACATTTTTTTCAGTTAATTATTTTTAATAATACCCAAATCGAAAATCCAATTAATACTTTTTATAGGTTTAAAAGATGGGAACGGGGAGTTTACAACACGAGTCATATAAACAACGGGCAACGGCATTCGTACGAGCGCATGCGCGGGGCTAATTTCAAGCCCAATAATACATAACTACAATGTATTAAAAGGGCACTGCACAAAAAGTTGCCGATAATAAACCGTTAGAGGCGCTGTCGTCGCTGTAATTGTAATATTTTTCAAAATATTGTGAGTATTTCGTCTACTAGCGTATAGAGGACACTAATATAACAATAATTTTTATAATTGATCTATGATGACAGCAAAGTTAGTAATGATATATTTCTGAAATTGCCATGGAAACAATGTGAATAAAAAATTTAAATATTTGAGAAATGTTGACACAAGTGGACACAAGTCGTGTCATAAATAGTTAATAATGTTGAGTTGAAAGTTGAAAAATTATAATTTCAGAGCAGAAAATTAATAAATAAGGACATTTATGAAATCTTATAGAATATGTGCGAAAAAATGTATAAATAAAATCTATTAAAACGCTTGAATCAATCAAAAAGAAATAAAATCTGAGTCAAGAAGAAAGCATTTATGAAATTTCTCCTATTAGAAAAAAATAACTCTATGACAGATCTTGGAATTAGGCAATACGTCTGAAAAGCCCAAAAGAAGAATAATTGAAGTGTAATAAAGATTTAAAAGTGCCAAGTGTATTTATAATTTTTTATAATAATGTGAATGTAATGTCACTTTTTATTACCTATATAAATTTACTTTGTGCTTTTTTATTTTACATAAAATTTCTGTGGTGTCATTTTTGTAATAAGCGATATGAAAAGTTTCTTAGTTAATTAGTTCATTTCACTATTCTTACTTGTAAAATGAATAAAATAAATAACAAATCGAAGAAAATTCATGCATAACAGTCTATAAAATGATACTAATATTTTTAAAAATTTACGTCGTTTTGGATTTCGATTATTTCTTCCCATTCCCATGGTTACTGAACTATTTTTTTTCAGAAAAACCTGGAAAATATAAAAAATCTAATCTCAATTTGAAAATTGTGTACGTGGTACCAACTTTACACAATCAAATAAATTTATCAAGAGGAAAATTTGATAATTTAAGTTGTCATATTTAGAACATCTTTGAATTCGATACTTTTTATGTTTTCATGTTAATTGAAAATTGATTATTCATATTCATAGCAACCCGTTGCCTTGAAGAAAAAATCTATTTAGAAAACAAAATCAATCTCAAAATCTTTGAAAAACACGAACTGAACAAGAAATCGAAAACTGACATTTATACCATAAATCAAGATGTAAACAAAACGTACGTAGCGTCATTTCTTAGACAATAGCTACACTTTTTTTAGTTATTGATAACACCGCGGTTGCATTATCTGTCATTAGTGACTTTTTACTAAACGATTTGCTGTTATTATTAACAGTTTCGTATTGAAATTTAGCATATCCATTTTTTGTCCTTCAAAGTATGTTTTAAATGTCTAAAAATCCTTTTTCATTGAAAAAAATATTTCAAGTTCAATCTGAATTCCTACTTTTATTAATTTCAATACATGACCCCAAATATGTTTAATACAAAGAATATCATCTATAGAATCTTACAGATCTCACAAATTGACTGTATTGTTTATATAAAAGCTGATTCTTTGAGTAAAAAATTGGGAAAAATGACATATGGTAGCGCCATCTTTTGAAATTGGTGCCAGGCAGATTCCTATTAAGTCTAATAAACTGTTTCACTTTTATGAAAAATCACTTTGATTCAACGAATTCAGATTAATTTCTATTTTATAATCACCTTGTTATAATGGTACAAGTAGGATTTTTCCAGACATGTTCGAGATTTTAACATTTTATCCGGAATGCCGGCAATATTTTGACGTATCCGGAATTTTCGTACCTCAATGTGATGAAAAAAAAATCAATCATTTCAGTCACTGAATATTTATATATAATTATACAACGGCTAGCAACATTATTTTTCACAGCTTGAGATTCTGCCCAAGATTTCTTCTTAATTTTAAATCATCTTATAAAAATACTAAGCTATTGAGAGGAAAAGTTCGGACATTTTCTCAGAAATCAAGGATTTTCTTCGGAAATCTATTTTTTTCATTCTAGTAACCGTAAGTAATCTTAGTGGCTCTTACGCAGTTCAATATAATTTTAGTACAAGTGTTTTCTTCATATCTTTTTGATTTCTATAGAAATAGATATACTTACATTCATATTGGTTTGAGTTCGCTGAATACAAGCCTAAACTCTTGAATACATTAAGAAAATCATGACGTCGTTAAGTAAAAATTTATTTTTTTATTTTAATAACAAGAAATACTGAGTGTATCTATAGTGGTCGTAAATAAAAAATAGCAATTAATTAATAAAAATTATAGACAACATGCTATGTACTCAAATTTATATACGTCTGCAAGAAAATAAGTATGACGTCCATCACCGTACCTACAAGTGGTTGTAATTACAAAAAAAATTTGGAGCATACAAGTAATTCAAGAATTACAAGGCGCGATATTCATGTAGGTACTGTGTGTAAACGGTTTTATTGAACATAGGGAAAATAACACTGAGAAGATTTATAATTTTGTAGTATGCTATGAGCCATAAGACCTAATATAAATATGTATTGGATTACATAGAAAAAATAGTACAGTGAATTTTTTAAACAATTTTCCATAGCAACGGTTGACTATTAAGCGTTACTCGGAACCAACTAAATAAAAAAGTCATGATATGTCGTAAGACACCCGACAGAAGCTATGCTTTTTACGCATTGTATATATAAAACCGAATTTATCAAAAATATAAATAATACAATTAAAAAGTTATTATTTGATCGCCATTTTGAAATCTGACGCCATTTTATTTTTTTGTGTCTTATTAAATAATTCTCAAATATCAATTTTCAAAAGGATCGGATAATTTTTACAAAGAAATATATACCTATGACCGCCATTTTGAAATATGACATCATTTTATTTTTTTGTGTCCTATAAAACTCGCAAATATTAATTTTCAAAAAGATCGGATCATTTTTGCAAAAAAGTACATATGGCCGCCATTTTGAAATCTGACGTCATTTTATTTTTTTGTGTTCTATGAAACTCTCAAATATCAATTTTCAAAAGGATCAGATAATTTTTACAAAAAAGTACATACGGCCGCCATTTTTAAATCTGACATCATTTTATTTTTTTGTGTCCTATGAAACTTTCAAATACCGATTTTCAAAAGGATCGGATAATTTTTACAAAAAAGTATATATGGCCACCATTTTGAAATATGACGTCATTTTATTTTTTTGTGACCTATGAAACTTTCAAATATCAATTTTCAAAAGGATCGGATAATTTTTACAAAAAAAGTTACATACGGCCGCCATTTTGAAATCTGACATCATTTTATTTTTTTGTGTTCTATGAAACTTTCAAATATCGATTTTCAAAAGGATCGGATAATTTTTACAAAAAAGTATATATGGCCGCCATTTTGAAATCTGACATCATTTTATTTTTTTGTGACCTATGAAACTCTCAAATATCAATTTTCAAAAGGATCGGATAATTTTTACAAAAATGTCCATACGGCCGCCATTTTTAAATCTGACGTCATTTTATTTTTTTGTGTCTTATGAAACTCTCAAATATCAATTTTCAAAATGATCGGATAATTTTTACAAAGGAGTACTACATATTTCCGCCATTTTGAAATATGACGTCATTTTATTTTTTTGTGTCCTATAAAACTCGCATATATCAATTTTCAAAGGGATCGGACAATTTTTACAAAAAAGTACATATTATGGCCGCCATTTTGAAATCTGACGCCATTTTATTTTTTTGTGTCCTATGAAACTTACAAATACCGATTTTCAAAAGGATCGGATAATTTTTACAAAAAAATATATATGGCCGCCATTTTGAAATCTGACGTAATTTTTTTTTGTGACCTATGTAACTCCCAAATATCAATTTTCAAAATGAACGGATATTTTTTACAAAAAAGTACATACGGCCGCCATTTCGAAATCTGACGTCATTTTATTTTTTTGTGTCCTATGAAGCTTTCAAATATCAATTTTCAAAAGGATCGTATAATTTTTAGAAAGGAGTTCTACATATTTCCGCCATTTTGAAATCTGACATCATTTTATTTTTTTGTTTCCTATAAAACTCGCTTAATCAATTTTCAAAAGGATCGGATAATTTTTACAAAGAAGTATATATGGCCGCCATTTTGAAATCTGACGTCATTTTATTTTTTTGTGTTCTATGAAACTCTCAAATATCAATTTTCAAAAGGATCTGATAATTCTTACAAAAATGTACATATGGCCGCCATTTTGAAATCTGACACCATTTAATTTTTTTGTGTGCTATAAAACTCTCAAATATTAATTTTCAAAAGAATCGGATAATGTTTACAAAAAAGTACATATGGCCGCCATTTTGAAATCTGACGCCATTTTATTTTTTTGTGTCCTATAAAACTCTCAAATGTTAATTTTCAAAAGGATCTAATAATTTTTAGTGTGCTTTATTTCCTTAGTCTGATTTTATTACATTTATCCGAAACGTTACCGGAGAAAGACCTTTTGCCTGTGAAAATTCAAAAGTACGATTTGCACCCGGACGAAACTCGGGCCGGTCAGCTGGTTACCATAATATTGTATTGTCACCGGAGCTACACATGTGTGCAAAATTTCAACTCAATCGGATCATGGGAAGTGGGTAAAAATTCAAAAGTACGATTTACACCCGGGCGAAAGCCGGGCCGGTCAGCTAGTTACCATAATATTGTATTGTCACCGGAGCTACACATGTGTGCAAAATTTCAACTCAATCGGATCATAGGAAGTGGGTGAAAATTCAAAAGTACGATTTACACCCGGACGAAAGCCGGGCCGGTCAGCTAGTTACCATAATATTGTATTGTCACCGGAGCTACACATGTGTGCAAAATTTCAACTCAATCGGATCACGGGAAGTGGGTGAAAATTCAGAAGTACGATTTACACTCGGACGAAAGCCGGGCCGGTCAGCTAGTTACCATAATATTGTATTGTTACCGGAGCTTCACATGTGTGCAAAATTTCAACTCAATCGATCGCAAGATTTGTAACAAATATACGGGATCAAGTTAAATAAAACCGTACCGTTTAAAAAACAAAGCATCTACTACCTACTTATTTTTGCGTGATGCCAGAACATACGTTTTTATTTGAGAATCAGTTCGGTTGCTTTTGCGTGATGCCAGAATATTTTAAAACTCGCAGTCGCATAAGAAGTTATTTACTTGAAAAAAAATCATGTAAATCGGATCAGTGGTTCTCGAGTTATAAGCGTACAAAGGGACATAGAGACAGAGAAAGTCAAATTGTTCGGGAAGGTATGATGAACGTCGAGAAATTTTGGTCCGATCCGATCGACGTCAATAATTAGTTACACGTCATTTTAACTCAGTAGGCCAGGGTTTTTAAACTTAAATTCAAACATCAGCAGTCAAAAAATTGAATAACTATATTGAAATAATGCAATATAAGACAGAGCATACGCTATCTTCCAATATCCATATCACACTGTGCAACAGACAAGGACAACCGAAACAAGTTCGCGATTTATTAGATAAAGTCGCATTTATTTAGTTAAATAATCATATAAATCTGTATAAAAAAACTGTTTTGACACAATATTATACATGAAATCTATCTAAAATTTTCTGCTCTTTCGTTTAAGACAGGTTTCGAATCGATCTGACTTAAATTGAGCAAACTATAAGCAAAAAACACCGTTTTTTCTAACTTGCTCCCCTCTGGGGCCAAAATTCAAAAATCGGGCGACGTTAGGATCAAATAGACCCCGAGAGGAATCGAACAAAAAAAAGTTTTTTAAAATCGGTTAACCCGTTTGGGCTGTACGACTGATACAAAAAAAGCGTCACAGATTCACAGATTCACAGATTCACAGACGTACAGACAAAGCGAGTGTATATAGGCGCTTCTAGCTTCGCTAAGATCGCGCCTAACAACAGTTAATTCAAGAAAACTTTATACAAAATTTGATGAGCCGATTTATCGCTTTTAGTCCTTCCTACACTTTATTGTTTTCAACCGTTACGAGTACCCACTTCTGCGCACCCCGTGATGAAAGTACATTTTAAAATTAGATCTCACAGTACCTATACAGGAGGCAAAAAGGAGGCAAAAAAACACTGTATGGGAGAAAATTTGGAGTGATTGGATCCTTCTTTTTTGAAGAACAGACCGTTAGGGGAAAGAATTATCTTGCCATGCTCAGCACGTTCATGGAAGAGAACGCACCACTACAGTAATTTACAGTAATTTAAAGTGATTAAACACTCATTTAATGTTAACATCTTTTTGCCTCACCTTTACATTGTATGGTTTGGTTGGACTACGAAGAAAAAAACCGGTGCGTGTACTTATGTTACGCGCGATAGAAGTTATACTTAAAATAATCCGGCTTTTTTAATTAAAATTATTATGTAGGTATAGGTACTTGCCTACACTAATCTAAAAAATTCGACTGATGACCAGTCCTATACTTCCCACCTAGTAAATATTTGCAAAAAATAAACACTCTTTTTTTATTTTTTATTATTTGACTAGGCCCAAATAACCTTAGCTGTTGGTGGTTCTTAAAACACAATTTAATTTTTATTCTTTGAAAAAAGCATGGCCCTCTTTTTTGTTTAGTGATCTACTGATGGCTAGCTTAATATAGCAAAAATCATGGTTACCTTGATTTACGTACAATTTTTATTTTTTTTAGTAATATATTTTTTTTCTCGAAAACTATACATTTTAGAGAAAACAAATATTTACATTTTTTTCATATTATAACATCTAGAATTCATTTATATTTTTTTTACCTATGTTAATACGTGACATTGAGAACGTTTTTTTGAATTTCTCAGGATCCACTGAACCGATTTGACTCAAAATCTAATCAGATCTAAGTTAAAGGCTGATAAACACAATAGAATAATCGGCATGCCCGTATGTTGTTCCGTTCTTAAGATATCGAAGGCGAAAAATTGACCACACACACACACACACACACACACACAAACACACACATACATACACACACACACACACACATACATACAGACATCAGTCAGAAAATGATCTTAAACGATTGCTAGGGTCTCAAAACGTGAAATCTGTTAAAATCTCGAAATATTTTTTTCGGGCTAAATCCATTACTTCCCTACCATAGTAGAGGTGGGAAGTAAAAATATTGCTTTAAGAGAAAATATTTTAGCGACTTTTCTGATGACTTGTGTTTCAATGTAGGTATTTATTTTTTCTTAATTCGTCGCACAATAATTTGACCACTGTCAGTTTTTTCCGCATTAAATTATTTCTTTTTAATTTCTTGTAGGTAATTAATATTATCTATTGTTTCCATAGCAATTTTGAATTTAATGAACAAAGTCTAACTAACTTCATACTGTCGATTTTTCGTCATTTCCGTTGCATGTTAAAATTTTATTCTCAACGCGCCCAAAGAAGCATAACTTCAAAAATAAAATATTAGTAAAAAAAAACTTTTCAAAGACAAGCTTTTATTGAAATGTAGGTATCTATTAAAAAGGAAAAAATAATATTTAATATTACTTAGGTTCATACTATAACTATAACCTATTATACTTATCTACCTTATAACTATTTACTATACCCACGTGCATACATCCTAAGTCGCTGAACAGGTTTATCTTAATAAAAAAATTTAGGTACATAATTATAAAAGCGGGGGTTGCAAACTCTATGATAGTTTAAGTCACGAGTCACAACCCCCGATTTTATAATTATTAACCTAAATTATTAAATATTATATTTTCCTTTTTAGTACATTTCAATAAATCCTTGTCTTTAAAAAGTTTTTTAGCAATATTTTATTTTGTTCTTTTTATTCTTTCAAAATTTTTACAATCAAAACAATTATTTAATTGCTTCATGTATTGTCATCGATCGGAATTTGTTCAAAATTGGCTTGCAAGATTTGTTACTGTAATTCAGGAAAACTATAGACAATTAAATGTTATGAACACTCTTCTGAATTGACGTTTAAAAACAAAATGAATATATTGCCGTTTGTATAACAATTAATTCAGGAAAATTATATCGGACTTTAGAACTAAACATAGTGTGCGTTATTTTTATAATTAAAATCTTGACTTTTGTAAAAGAGTACTTGGCAATAATAATTAGTAATTAAAGTAACTACCATCACTATTTTAAAAAAAATTACGTATTTGTTAACCACGTGCCTAGAGCACGTTTGCGATATCTGCTAAGTATAATAACCACACGACTGAGCATAGATGCTGTCGATTTGGTTAATTGCACATTGCGATTTCAATGTTATTTTTTCAAGGTCAATGTATTTCTTCCCATCGGACTTTACGACTGATTTTAAAGGAAAGGCCATCCGTTCATAAAACTTGTTTGATTGTTCTGTTTTAAATCATTCACTATTAATGCCAAATAAATGTAAAATAGCTTCCAAAACGAGGAGAATCATGACTAGCTTTTTTGAAAAAAGAGTGTCGAAACTTAACCATCACTTGCTATTTTTTCACTATTCTCGTGCTAACGTGAAAGGCGGCAAATTTCGGGTTGCCTAGGGCGTCACTGATCCTAAATCCGCTGCCGGACCGGGTAGTGGGCGCCCTTACTCTTTACCTACTTATAAGTAAATAAACGACGTATTCAATAAAATGCTATTAGTACTAACGATGAATTTCGCCGCACTTGCCCAATATTTAATTATTTTATTTGTTTTTATAACGCAAACTGAGTAAAGACAAACTGGGATTGAGTTTGGTATTTGTCAACTCAGTCCGCCGCGATAGTGGAAAGTTTAGGGTTAGAATCTCTACGGTAATATAGGTATGAGTTAATGATTTTTTCCTGATTACAGCATTATGTTACGTCATTGTTCTTACAATAGGTGTTCATATACTGTTTGCAGTCATTATGCATTCATTTAATTGATTATTTATAATGTTGATTAAACACTCAAAATTCCGATGTCACCATCGTAAAATAGTCAATTGAGCAAGACGTGATGGGGACAAGGACAACGTTCCCAGGTGTATAATTCTTTTTTGATCTATATTCCCGTAAATGTCAATTAAATATAGTATCGTGAACATGTTACACAAACACTGTGTGTCCTATTAGCTTTAATTTAACTAAAATTTATATAATGTATGACTATGTTTGTAAAGCTGTAAAATGCAATTTTGCAGGGAACGAGGATATCGGAGGGATAACCGACACGGTATTTATTTATTTATTGTATATTATAAACGCGTCGACAACTCAGGTCATTAGCGTCTTCAACACAACAAATAACATATTTGTGTATTAAAATCCGCCAGCCGGCATACACAAACCAACTGGTACGAGCTCGGGTCCCTGGGAGCGCTAATTTTCAAAGAACATGCAATTGCAATTGCAAAAACAACTACATCCCAATGTCTCCCTGGGGGGTCGACACGATAATTGAACTATTTGAGTGTACATAGATAAAAGAAAGCTGGAATGATATGTCCTTCTGTGATTGTTAATTGGATTCCAAAAGGAAGGAAAATAAAAACAAGGCCAAGACGCTCATGAGAATTTCAGAACTAGTAGAAGACATTTTTGGCACAGATTCACAGAAGGTTGGCAATTGGGTGACGGTAGACGGTGATGGATCCGATGTATAATCTGAATAGGTAATAGAAAATAATATTGGTATGCCAGTCTACTGGTACTGCTGTAATGTGACAAATGATTGACCAATAATATTCATTCTTAGGGGTCGTCCATAAATTATACGTAACATTTTTAACTTCCCACTGGAAGTTATTGTAATGGGTCCGAAAATCGAAATCAAAAAGGAAAAAAATTTTTTATGTTTCAAGGTCACTACACTATTTTACACTACTTTTAGAAAGATGTCTGTGTGTGTGTGTGTGTGTGTACGTACGTACGTACGTACGTACGTATGTGTACATTTCTTTCAAAGACGAAATCTCGAGAACGAAAAATGATATCGACTACGTTAGGGTGCCAATCGACGCGTATTAACGTAAATATGATCTGAAAGAAATTTTTTCAAAATCGGTTCAGCCGTTCTTTTTTCTTAACCAAATAACCTCCAAAAAAGTAGATTTTACACAATATCTCGCGAATAAAAAATTATATCGACTTCGTAAGGGTGTCAATCGAGGCGTGTTAACGTCATTTTGATCCGACATAAATTTTATAAAAATCGGTTCAGCCGTTTTTTTTTTTTTTTTTTTTTTTTTAAATTATTAATGTTTTAATGATTGAAATGATTACTTTTCTGTGTAATATCTAATTTAATTATTATTATTAAATATTTATCAAACTGGGAAGTTCGTCGTGTGGACCTCAAGGGTCGCACTTTAGTCCTAATAAACGACCCACCTCACGGCTTGTTTCTTGTGTTTTTATCACCCCTCCATGTAACACCATGCAGACATTTAGCTTGACTCCTCTCTCCCTCTCACCTCTCAAAGATTACGTAACTTTTCACACCATCAGTATTCAAATCTGACGACCCAAATAACGTCACAGGAAATCAAAAATCAACTAAACTTTTTAAGAGAGGAAATAGTGTTTTATAACGTAGGTAATCTTCGTAATGCATCTAGTAGTTAATTTCAAAATGATCATTTTTATTTTTAAAATAATCGTACGTCATAGAATTATTTAAATTTTATGATTTCCTTTCTAGAAAAACCTAAATAGCTTCTATAATAAACACATAAAAATGACAATAATATAAAGTTAGCCAAATCAATATTCTGCACGTACAATTATTAAAAAAACCATTATACCTGGAAGACAAAACAACACACGGAATACATAACACAATAAAGATAGACATCAATTGTTTATTACCATTGCAAAACATTGTCAATTGTTTAATTAAAACGTACTACGTACTAAAATGCCATCTATAAAATAATTTAATCATTCGAAAGATGTTTATAATTTCTTAATATTGGCCAAATAAGTGTTTATCGTTAGTCAATAATCATTTACTTGTGCATAGCTGATAACCATTGATCAGTGCTCACACTTCACAATTAAAATACTTAATTAAAACGATAAATACATGCAGTCGGGTTCTCAATTGATAAGTCCTGTACTCCTATTTTTAAACAATAAAAAAAACTGTTAGTTTTATTAATCAATGGTTATAAACCCCTATCCCATAAACGCATTACCGAAAGTTGCAGTTTCCAGACAATAATGTTGCCATTATGAATTTTTCTTATATACAGCCTTATGAAAACACTAGTTTGAGGATGGATAATTATTAAGGTACTGAAATATGTCTATAACTTGGTGCAGATGTTGGATTGATAAAATGCTTGCCGAATATCAAAATTCAGAAAAATTAATCATTTTAAGGGCTGTATTAAGGGGCAAAATGTTTTATTTTGTCCAGAAGCAAATTTAAGCAAACACATTATTTTGTCGGCACGTTTTGCACTGCAATACGAGTTTAGTTATTTTCAAAAAAGGTTTAATCCGGACCTGTCCGATCAACATTAATTACAATAAAGGACAACACAATGGATATAACACGAGATTTCTTATCAAAAGTGCTATTGAAATAGTGTCCTTGATAATTGTTTTACATGGACTGTTATTTTTGTAAACTTGTTTACATCAAAATCCCATATTATTCTACAAATTTGTTAATTCAATAGCTCTTAGTTTAATGGCATGCTTTTCAATATCGCTATAGACATAATATAATAGGTCAGCTGTCCAAGAGTCACAATTTTTAAGCGTTGTTCTGCTTTATAGCGCAGACTCCAAATAAAACTGACAAAAATAATATTTAAATCGTCAAAAAAATGATTGAGGCTTGATTCTATAGTCAAGATTGTAGTAATGTCGCTGTTTATATAATGTTCCAATATTACGTCTATTACAAATCCCCAGTTTCCAGGTCTAATCTGCGAACCACTGAAAGTATCAATTTAAAATGTATGATTAAATGAAAAATATAATCTTATTTTTGAAGAATTACTTAATTTGTTATTAGAAAGATTTACAATTATTTATAATTTTTGTCTACAATTTATTATTTCAAATGTTCGTAACTGATTGTGATCTCAATTCCTTTACTTATTCATTAAAAAGTGTCCATAATTTCTTGGTGGGTTAGTTTTTTGTCCACGGTGCAGGAAGCCTAAAAGAAAATGGCAATCTTGAATCGCCCACAACTCTTCTGTCCAACAAATGTTGTCAGTTGAACAAGTAATTATTTAATGATCGGTAAATAATATTATTTAAAGATTAATAAGAAAGCCTCTTCCCGATCAAAATGTCATAATATATTTTATTTAGGCGACGTTTCGATGCAATTGTATCTTCTTCAGGCCTGAAGAAGGCGTATAATTTCATATATTTTATTTAGGCGACGTTTTGACACAATTGTCTTCAATACAGGCCTGAAGAAGACAATTGTGTCAAAACGTCGCCTAAATAAAATATATGAAATTTTGATCGGGAAGAGGCTTTCTCATTAATCTTTAAATAAAAAATATATAAAATATAACTGCGAAATAAATATTTATAGATTGTTGTCACCTCTTCAAAATGAACTTCAAACGCTTATATGCACAAAGAACATATTATACTTAATTATTATTATAATATCAAATACTAAAAGTTATTCAACAAAATTGAAATTAATGATAGATAATTTATTTAATTATGAAGCACTGGTAAACATGATCCAATAGATTATAATGCATATTATAATAATTATTGTTTTTTGTAAGCCTTGAAGAAGATTGAAGTTTTTGAAATGTTTGTATAAAAACTATAATTTTGTTATCGCATTTTAAGGTCACTGTCAACTCACATTTTCTAAAAACCCAGCACCAATTTTTAAGATATGGGAGACATCAGTCAGAATTTCCGTTCAGAACAAAACACACATTTCCGAAGTGTATGGGCATGCAAAAGGAATAGAAAAAGCTTTTTGGAATTTCGAAAGAGGTTTTTAAATGGTTTCCAGTTTCTAGTCCATTTATTTTATTTATTGTAAATTATAGACGCGTCGTTTCTAGTCTAGTTAACACTTTTTAGTCCACAAACGTGATGAATATTATATGGTAATAGCTAAGAAGCTGTGGATTGGCAAATAATATCTATTTCAAATAAATAAAATAAATTTTAGGCAACCTCAGGATATTATCATGTACATGACTTTTTTAAACTCCTCCTTGGCTTCAAGAAATTAACGAAACGCAGCAACCAATGAACACGTAGCAATCAAAATTTAACAGTGTGATTAAAAAAACATCGTGATTAAAATGTACCATACACCGGCCATGTGTCTATTCAACCGAAATCGTAACTTCAATTTAAAAAAAGTTAGCAATTATTAGTTAACAGTGAAGTAGTTACATCCCAATGTACTGACTAAAACTATGCATTTTTATTGTACATAATATTCAGGAGTATGTTGTAAGAAATTAATATTTACATATGTTTTAATTTAACTGTCAACTTAAGTATATTAAAAGTAAAAGTAAACAGTAGGTAAATACTGATTATAAAATAGTTAATAGAATCCATAAGTGAGTATTTTAGCTTTCGCTTGACTTCCTGGTTTCGGTATATTGTTAAAACCATATTATGTGATAGTTCGTTTTTCCCAAAAGTCTGAACTTTAATATCCCGCAAAATATTTTTATAAAAAAAATCTAGAGCCTCAATAAGCGTCATATTTTCACAAATAAGGTACCTAGTTTACGTTAGATTAATTAAAATTGAAATCGCAGATTTTTAAATGTCACCTTAGTCATGTCGGTCTAGAACCAAATCATATTATATTTTCAATTTCTAAAGTAAGTTTACCGCCCGCCGGACGCTGAAGTAAAATTCAATAATAATTTAACGTTTTTCAATTTATTACGTATTATTGATAATAAATAAATAAAAATATGGAATAATTTTAATATTTTATTTTACTCCAGCTGGAGGCGAACCTGCGATCTTGTGAACAGTACACAATACAGATGACACGATACGCTATCCACAGAGCCACGCACAAGTAGGTGACAGCTTAGAGAGTCTACCAATCAGTGGCGGATCCAGGAGCCTCGCTTGGGGCGCGCGCCCAAGAGTTAAGAGGAGAATAAAATAAAAAAAAACTCGGGTCGCAGTGCCAAAACCCTGCCGACAATATAGTGTATTTGCTAATACTGCATTGTGGCTTTATTATGTGAACTTAAGTTTGTTTTTGAACAAAATAAAAAATTTAACCCCTTAATACATCCCTTAAAATAATATTTTTTTTCTTAATTTCAATAATATTATCAATGCAACATTTGTACCAAATTAAATACACCCTTCAGTAAGTAAATCACTATCCGCAAACCAGTGTTTTCATAAAAAATTTTTAAGTCCGGCCCTGTCGGGCCGATTTTATTAAAATTTTAACAGCACATTTTAATCTTTACTAAAGGGTTAAATTTCAATTTTGAAACGATTCTGAGAATTTTTTCGGTATTTTTGGGCCCAAAAACTTTTTTCAACCCCTAAATACTACCCTTAAAATGGTCCGATCGGGCCCATTTTAAATAGGCTTCGTGCGGTAATGGGTTCCAATGTGTGTACCAAATTTCGTTTAAATCGATTAAGTCTGTCGAGAGTTATCGTGTACACACATATATATATAAATATATATATAAATATATATATATATATATATATATATATATATATATATATACATACATATATACATAAACATTTTCAAAAATGGTGGCAAACTGTTCAGGAGGGTATGAAACGTCGAGAAATTTTGGTCCGACCCCTAGGTCCCACCATCCGACCGACGCCAATAGTGTATGTGCCATATGGCAAATACACTAATAATCCATAGAGTTTGTTTCCTGGCTTACAATAATCGTCTTTTTCATTTCCCATCAGCCTTTTGGGGTTATTTATACATAATGTGTACATTATACCCACTATTCATTATTGAAGTTAAGTTTGCTACACAAGTAAAATGTCAAAAATGTTGAAAATACTGGAAATGAAGACAAAAGCCACTATTTTATAGGGTGTAGGACAAAAAATACAGCGCGTATCTACTAGGCCGCAATGCGGTTTTGACTCGTGTGACTGTTAAACTCGCTAGCGCTCTTTTAACATAAGGTCACACCTCGTCGAAAATAAATGTCATTACGCCCGAGATACACAATTTACTATTATCTTTTTGACAGGTGTGTCAACTAAATAGAGTGACATAAAAATCGGTTATGGCTAACAAAAAAACAAGCCGTGAGGTGGGTCGTTTATTAGGACTATAAAGTGCGACCCTTGAGGTCCACACGACGAACTTCCCAGTTTGAATTAAAAAAAAAACGGCTGAACCGATTTTTATAAAATTTATGTCGGATCAAAATGACGTTAACACGCCTCGATTGACACCCTTACGAAGTCGATATTTTTATTCGCGAGATATTGTGTAAAATCTACTTTTTGGAGTCTATTTGGTTCAGAAAAAAGAACGGCTGAACCGATTTTGAAAAAATTTCTTTCAGATCATATTTACGTGAATACGCGTCGATTGGCACCCTAACGCAGTCGATATCATTTTTCATTCTCCAGATTTCGTCTTAGAAAGAAATGGACACATACGTACGTACATACGCACACACACACACATACCTTTCTAAAAATAGTGTACAAATAGTGTAGTGACCTTGAAACATAAAAATTTGTTATACATTTTGAGTTCGATTTTCGGACCCATTACAATAACTTCCAATTATAGAGTTTGTTTCCTGGCTTTATCAATAATCGTCTTTTTCATTTCTCATCAGCCTTTTGGGATTATTTATACATAATGTGTACATTACCCACTATTCATTATTGAAGTTAAGTTTGCTACACAAGTAAAATGTCAAAAATGTGAAAATACTGGAAATGAAGACAAAAGCCACTATTTTATAGGGTGTAGGACAAAAATACATCGCGTATCTACTAGGACGCAATGCGATTTTGACTCGTGTGACTAGCGCTCTTTTAACATAGGGTCACACCTCGTCGAAAATATATGTCATTACGCCCGAGGTACACATTCTACTATTATCTTTTTGACAGATTTGTCAACTAAATAGAGTGACATAAAAATCGGTTATGGATAACAAAAAAATAAGCAGTGGCACTAGATTAGTGATGGGCGATTACGAGATATCTTAGTCGATTGTCTCGATTGTTCAAACATCTCGATGACTCTCGATGGTTTTCACTTAGACTCGATTGTTGTTGTTTCATAGTTCAGCGCGATCGAGTCGCATAGTACTGAATCGTACAGACGATGTACACTGTCGAGAGCCACATAATATATAATCGTTCATCACTCAACAACTGTGGTCGAGTCGATTGTGCAGTAATCGAGTGCTCTGAGACCGACTGAACAGTGTGAACAGTGAACAATTAACGATGAACGAGTCGCGTGAACGTCAGACTTGAGTCGACTAGCATATAACCTTGAATCGCGATTATATGTATTCTCATTCGCTGGCAAATAATCGACTTGAACAATCGAACATTTCGATTGTAAAATCAAACTCCGAGTCGATTGTGGACTCGATTGTTATTATGAACGATTGCAATTGTTTCGATTGTAAAAACATCTTACAATCGCCCATCACTACACTAGATTTCAGAACTATTTTTATTGTCTCAAGTCCTTTCTTCGAAAATTGTACTCACACATTCTTAATAGATTCCTCAGAACAGTCGCTTCATCCTATAATAGTCTATAATTATTAGATGTATCATGTGAGTATAGTCTACATTGTGTTACGTATTCAGTAATGGAGACCTTGTATCTGACTGGTCAGTTATAATTTACATTACAAGATAATGTGTGTGGAATGCACTTTCACTCTTCTTGTGATTTCATATTTGTTCTTAAAAAAGAAATGTTTACTCGTAAACTACAACAAAGATAAACGTTCATGAGATGAATACCGTAATAGATCACGTCGATATCTTTAACACCATGAACAACTACATTTAGAGGAGTTTAAACTACGATAATCATAAGTAGTGTTTGTTGCCAAGTCCTAGAACGGTTCTAGAACTCTTTGAACAATCCGAACTGAACTATAATTTGCGAACAAATGTCAGGCTCATTCAGAAATATTATTATTATTTGCCAAAAAATGTCAGAACCAGCTGTTCAGGAATCAGGACCTATTCATTCGGCTCTTCGTGGTGGCACGCCACCTAGCGCGTTCGGCGTTACCACTACTCCACGTGTACCACGGCACAAACAATGGTATATTTCAAGTCTTCATGGTTTCCGGACTTGTAGGCCGTGGTCCGGTGGTATTTCTACCTGACGTTTCGTCTACAACTACGGTAGACATTCTCAAATGCGATGTGGCAGCGGTCGAAGTGTCCTCCTTGGCGGCTCACAGGTCACAGGTCACACTGACTATGCGTGAGGCCATTCCCTATTTTTTTTCAAAATTTTAGTCTCAGTATTTTCGGAGATAGGGGGGGGGAGAGATCAGACAGACATGAGAGTGATTCTATAAGGGTTCCGTTTTTTCATTCTGAGGTACGGAACCCTAAAAACAGTTCAGAACTAGTTCAAAATCATAACTTTTATTAAGGGTTCTAACAAAAAATATCGATTTAGATGTATCTACCGTTTACTGCATTATAATAGTCAATGTCAAAATTGTTGTCTGTCTGTCTGTTTGTGCCACGTGTACTCAAAAACTACTAAACATCATGAAAGAGTAGTAGCCAAAACACCGAGAAAATACTATAGTAAATAATACATTTCTCAATATATGTATTAATTATAAACCTTCCGCGGTTGGGACGGATGACCTTCATGATCAAGTTATATCCGCGGGCCATAGGTTGTCGACCACTGATATTAAAGTATTTTAACTAATATTAATTAGTAGGTACTAAAATAGAGCATGTACGAAACGTATTAGGGAATTTTTATATCAAAATTTCTGAAAAAGTATTTGAAAACCAAAATAAAATTTAAAAGTCTTTTTTTTCTAGTTGTCTTAAGTAAATTTCATTCATTCACGTAATGTCCGTTCTATTTAGATAATTGGCAAACTGGTTTCTTTAATTTGAAAATTTTAAATGGCCACGTTTAAAACCAGCTTTAAGCTGAACCTCGCCCTTTAAACCGGTTTTAGTAATGATTGCTATCGCTTTTAATTAGGTACTTTTAAATACATGTAAAAATATATAAAACGGTAATAAAACAGGTACATTAATAAAAAATGCAAAAAATATCTCACCTTCACGAGTAGAGTTCAATTACTCTTAGAAATGGTACCGATACGTTATCAATGTATTGGCGTCAAACATCCGCCCTCGCTTATAGCAACAAACTATCTGATTAACGACCAGCTAATTTTATTGTTTTTTTTCATTTTTTTAGTAACCCTTAACACACTACGCCACTGGGTCAGATAGGCTGCGTCCAGATAAATAGGCGTTTTCTGTCAATGACGTAGCGGTATCATTCTTAGAGTAATCGGATTCTATTCAAAGGAACATTATCAAAAGTTAAACACACAAAAAAATTATTATGTTAGATTAGATTAGATTTACACGGGGTGATAAGACATTAGATATCTCACAATCACTGCGACCTATAAGATCTTTTGTGAGTCCCCTAATAGTTTATTTCCAGTCGGGTAAAATGCTTTTTATGAACCTTATAACCTTTCTGGGGGCTTCTCTCCATATGTCTTCAGGCTTTAGAAAAGGCCTGTTAAGATGTTGCAGCCTTTTGGAGAACACTGCTTCACATTCACATAGAATGTGTTCGGCAGTTTCTTTTGCTTCTTTACAAAAGCGACAGTTGTCATCCTGAACTTTACCCATTTTTGAGAGATGGTATCTCAAAGGGCAGTGGCCTGTGAGGAGTCCTGTCATTATTCTCAGTTCTGCTTTGCTGAGAATAAGGAGTTCTTTGGTCCTTGTGGTGCTATGCGAGATAAATCTCGTTGATTGTTTCAGTCCTGGAGTGGACTTCCAACGAGAGATTTTCTTTTCTTCCTCCCATTTGCGAACCTCTAGTTTGATGTGGCTTTTAGTATAGCCACAGAAAGGTTCTGGGCCTATAAAGGTTTTAGTTCCTCCTTCTTTAGCGAGGGAGTCTGCTATTTCATTGCCTTCGATGCCTGTATGCCCTGGAACCCACATTAGGGTTACTCTGTTGTATACACCCAGTTTATCAACAGTATCTAGGCATTCCCAGACCAGTCTTGACTCAATTTTGTGTGAACATAGAGCCATAATAGAAATTATTATGTTACAGTACAGAAACATTTTTTTAAAATTACTCACAAATAAATTCTCATAGTGCTATTCTATAAATAAAGGTTGCGGTATCTATTTACGTTGTGCCGCATTTCATGAAAAATTGCGCATTTAATATATAGTTAATATCTTTTAATGTAAATGTTTCTACTTATGTCACGTGTTGCCCTACTTTATTACGCTTGAACTGACAAGGGGATGCCAGATCCGTAGGACAGTCTTATATTTTCAAGATGTAGGTACCTACTGTTTTAAAAGATGAGGTCATAATGGGATCGAATGGTACGAAACACACTTTTCTCTAGCGTTCTAATTAAAAAATAAATTATAATTTAAAAAAACTAAAAAACACGCTTTAATGAACTAAAAAGTAAAAAATAATTAATTTTATTGTAAAAAAGCGTGGGGTAGTATGAAAATATGATACAAAGCACCCCACGCTTTTTTACAATAAAATTAATTATTTTTTACTTTTTAGTTCATTAAAGCGTGTTTTTTAGTTTTTTTAAATTATAATTTATTTTTGCTTTTTAGTCCTGGAGATCCTGGTCAGGATAATGGGACAAACTTATGGAATTATTGTATTATAATCGATCCTTGATAAGTGTGCAAAGTTTCAGTTCAATCTGAAGTTTTTTGCTTTTTTTTTTAGTCCTGGAGATCCTGGTCAGGATAATGGGACAAACTTATGGAATTATTGTATTGTCGTCGGTCCTTGATAAGTGTGCAAAGTTTAAACTAAATCTGACCGTTCAAAGTTGGTCAAAATCAAGTTCAAAGAAGTCGGTTACAAACTGACAAACAAGCAAGCAAGCAAGCACACAAGCAAGCAAGCACACAAGCAAGCAAGCCCGCAAGCAAGCATACAGGTGAAGCTAATATAAGCGTGTTAAAAATGACTGAAATTGGTAAACATTCAGCTTTGTAAAAAAACGTGAACTATTGACAGCGCCATTTTGTTTTTCCGTAAAATGTAACGTAACGAGCAACATCGTAGCTAGGATCATCTGCGCCCCTGGCAAGATTCTGATTTCGCGCTCTTTTTTACTTGAAAACAAAATTATATTCGCATCGCTGACACGCTGATTGCGCCCTCTCGGAGTAAGCGCCCCTGGCGCGGGCCCCGGTTGCCAGGCCTTAGCTACGACGCTGGACTAACGAGGTATGACGAAGCCAAGCTGATACCGGTTTTAAATGTTAAAATTAAGTGTCACTTTCAAATCAAATATTGCGTGCGCTAAAAGGAAACAAAAATAAGCCAGCGCTGTTAATTATTTTTGCATTTATGATAAATAATGACACTATATCAATTTATTGAAAGATGCTACCAATGTCTGTGAGCATGCTAGCGAAACACCACGCGACCTATTTTATCTGCGTACAAACTCGGAGCCTACTGATAAACTATTCAAGGTTAAGTCAGTAAATTGTTTTATTTAATTAGTAATAACATCTTAATATGTACATAGTACTATAAATAAGTTTCAAAAGATGTTTTCTTATTCATACACGGACGACTATTTGTTCTATAATAAAACAGAAAGTTGTATGCGAAACCAATACTTTACAATACATGCGGCCGCGGAGCCAAATGGTTATGGCGATTTTTGTACGTTTCTTTTTAACTTATTTATTTTTGCTCTAGTCATATAACACTGTAAAAACATTTTATCTTTACCTACATAAACTCAAACTAAAGAACTTAATAAAACACTTTTTAGAGACAATCTTTTATTTAAATGCACTAAAAAGGAAAAAATAATTTTTAATAATCATAATTATAAAAGCTTGGATCGTGAACTCTATGATAGTTTATTAGTCACGATCCACGCTTTTATAAATTATTATGAACCTAATTTATTAAAAATTATTTTTTCCTTTTTAGTGCATTTAAATAAAAGCTTGTCTCTAAAAAGTTTTTTTTACTAAATTAGTTAAAACTGAGAGTTTAAATTAGTCTTTATCCGTCGCTTCACTCTGGTTTTGATCCGAATCTTATCTTAATTCTTAAATTCGAGCTTAGCTCAATTTTATCAAAATCGGTTAAGCCGTTTTCAAGAGACGAGTGGGGCTTGAGAATAGTCGAGCGTGTAGCAATGCTGTTGTTTACATGGCGTTGCTATGGTTCCTCTATTACAAGTCCCCAGTTCTAGCCCGAGATCTGGTAAAAGTGTCAATTGGATTTTCAATTTATTATTAAAAAAATAATGAATTGAAAATATGAATTGGTGCTAGGCCCAAATAACATTAGCTGTTAGTGGTCTGCAAAACACAAAAAAGAGACGAGTGATTCTAGTACAAACAGTCAAACAAAAATGTTGGAAGTATGTTTTTCCGTCTAGGTGTTATATAAAATACTCAGAAAATCCCCCTCCCCACCTTCGATGAAATTACAGACACAGGTTCCGTTACTATATATTAGTATAAATAACGAATCAAAATGAATTCGACAAAGTGCAAAAATCTGCTTAAGAATTGCAAATATTCTAATATATTGTTATCGTGGTTTAAGCACCGATAAATTAAATTGTATAATAGGTACGGCAGTAAATTGGCGGCAGTATTCTCACGATTTCTTATCAAAATTGCGATTTTCCCAACATTTGAAAGAGAATGACACAATCGGCTCATGTCATGTGTATGGATAACATGCAAATGGGAAATACATTCAACTGCGCCTCAGTTCAACACACAGTAGTATTGCTGTGATATACATGGCTAAAATACAAAATCGCTTATGTCGATATTTTTGATTTTTTTCTCTTGTATCTTCAGATTTTTACGTATAAATTTTCAATTTAAGCTGTATTTCAAAACTGTTATGATATAACCCTCCAATTAATATGTGGATAATCCACTGAGAGAGACAGCACCATCGATCACATGTCTCGAGGTACCTTTCTACCATACGAACATGGCGAAAGACGAGTAAAATAAAATTCATTCATAAACGTATATTTTATAAACCTAAATATAAACTCACAAAAATGGTGACACCATCTCGTTTCGAGTTTATTTAGACTTAAAATCTAAGTTGATGAATTAATTTCTTGGCGTTCGCGACGCTCGTTTTGTAGGAGGTTCCTCGAAGCATGTGATCAACAGTGCTCTTTCTTTTCATTGAAGTGCATGTCTTGAGATACCTTTCTACCATACGAACATTGCGAACGATAAGTGGAATGAAATTCGTTATTCATTAACGTATATTTTAAACTTCAATAAACTTACAAAAACGGTGAGGTTCCCTTGTTTCGAGTTTACTAGGATTTAAAAAGTATGCAAATGAATGACTTCCCTGGAGTCAGGGCCGGATTAACCATATCGGGGCCCCTAGGCAATGCAATTCTCGGGGCCCCTTTTCAGCCGTTTGAAGATGATCAGCTCTTTTCAAGTTGATGAAGGTAGCGTATTGTATGATTCATACAATACGCTACGTAACGCATCCATATTATTAGTTCTACTACTCGATACTAGATGGTTCTTTTCTATAAGTATGAAGTATTTCATCAACTGACAGCATGCGTCGAAAAAAAGCAATAATACCTATTGTTATTGAGGATACAAATTTTCTGATTAAATTTTCACTCTATGAAACATTTTCAATTTCTTTTGTGCGCGCGCAGGGCCCCTAGCCGATGTGGGGCCCCTAGGCAGTTGCCTACTCTGCCTAATGGTTAATCCGGCCCTGCCTGGAGTTCGCGACTCTCGTGTGGTAGGAAGTTCCTCGAGGAATGTGAGCGACAACGATATTACTTTTCATCGCAGTGAAAAAAGGGAAACAGGATCGTCTACGGGATAGATGATTCATTCATCATTAATCTTATTTTACTACAAATTCAACATAAACAGCTTTGCTTTCTGGCCACATAACAGATGTACGTCCATTAATAACATTGATGTAACCGTTGTTCTGAACGATTCAGTTTACTTTCACAATTTCTACACGCAGACAATGGTGCATATGTTGCGGTTTTGATGCGAAGAGATAGTATTCACAAATGCTGAAGCGATTAAAAAAATTTACATTCCATTTAACTACGGTATGCAAACGAATGAAACTAACTTAAGGAGATTTTACATGAATATGCAAGTAATACGAGTATAATATAAAGAATTAAACATAATATATAGTGCAGGATTTATATTTATTGTGGATTATAGACGCGTCGACAACTTATGTCATTAGCGTCTTAAATACAACAAATATCATAATAATATATAACTTAAAAACTAAATAACATCACAAAACATCCATGAGAAGAGGTGGGATTCGAACCCACGACAGTCTGATTCAGAGGCCGCGACGCTACCAACGATATAGTGCAAGAGCATAAGTAAATATTCACTGGGATTTTGAATGAAGGAATAGCGTGTGGGATGGATAGCTCATGAGCCACACAATCAGATACTACCAGGTGCTTCGCCCAATTTTTTGGCGGACATCCTATATGACAAAAATCTCTTTTTCTCTGGAACTCGTTTGCGTTTGGTTCTAATCAAATTTCGGTAAAGACCTTTTTTGTTGTAAATAAAATAAGGAACAAAAAAGATTTTAACAATTTTTTTGATATCTGCTACCGTTTTGGGGATACATACACACAATTATTGTGCAAAGCGTCCGTCGTCAGTTGCCACTTGCCAGGTCCTGTTTTGTGTCTCCGAAATGTTTTATCGCATTTAAGTCACAACAACAGCGAACAATTTCAAACGGTTTGGGGGTAATTTCCAATGGTACATGCGCAATACAAACAATTGCCAAGTGATTCCGAAAACTGCAGGAAGAAAACTAAAATATTTCTCAAATTATAACGAGAAATCTATATACGGTGTCTATTCATATTTCTTATGTTTAAAATATTTCTGTCTACAAGAATTAACTTGCAACGACAATTATTGTGATATGTGAAAGTTGAGTTGAATGCCAGACTGAGATGTGAAATGTCAGTGCCCTAATGAATAATATTAATGAATGATGAAACTTTCTTCCCGACTATTACAGCGTCAAAGCAAACAAGTGCTATTGTATCTTTACTTCAATTAACAATCAAACACATGGCTGTTATTAATTACTAATTAGTTGTCTTCTATGAGCGGATTTCCGACTATTCAAATATTATACTATAACAACTGATTAATCTGAGGTCATACGCCAAAATAGTTGAAGTCAAATTTTAGTAATTAAATCTATACTTTCAAACTGACTTTTCGGCTCAGTGACGTCTCGGCAGATTTTGGTTTGGTAGCAAAATTTTATTGTCATCAAGATTAGAGTAGGTACCTATATTTAGTACAGAGATCGTCGGCGGGATTCCGAAATTGCTTTACATTTTTGCTCATTACGTATTCCCTTTGCGCCGTAACATAATAATAATTAATATGTAGCCTACGTCAGTTAGGAATAAGTAGGATTTTAAACAGTGAAAGCATTTTATAAATCGGTTCAGTAGTTTCTAAGAGCAGCTTTGATAAACAAATAACAAATAAATGTTTCATATCTATTTAAATTCTAAATTTAAACTGCATTTCAAAACGGCTTACTGGCTTCGCAATGAATGCATGATCAATGATTATATTATGCTTCAGGGTGCCTTCCTACACGAGCACTGCGAATAGATAAGTCCAGTGCAGTTCATTAAGCAATGTAGATTTTAAGGGGGCTCATCGTTTTTGCACTTTTTTAGACTTAGAATGTGCATAGACGAACGAATTTAATTAAGTTCGGCGTCAGCTATTATCGTGTAGTAGGAAGGTGTATTGAGGTATGATCGACAGTGTTTTACTATTCCAACTCCGCGAGTCAAAATTTATTTTTCATAATTTTACACTACTAAAATTATCCTACTTGAAGTTCCCGAAATATAAAAAATGTGTTAAAAAAAGTCTGTTCGTCTGTAGGTCTGTTTGTTTGTTAGCACGATACCAATCAAACGACTGAGTGGATCAAAACTATATTTTTATAGGATGTTCGATCGCACGCGTTTACAGAAACTTGATTTTATTTATTATATTATGCCAAATATGTTAGTATTTTTGGAGTTGGAATGGTCCCGTCGCGGTCATCCACCTGACTGGATATTTTTTTTTGCAATGAAAATAGATGAGTGACCTAAACAGCGAAAAAAATGGAGAAACATATAGAACACTAGCGGCCCCGTCCGGCTTCGCCCGGGTGCTAAGAAAGCCCGGTGCAATACACTACTCACTCGCTTCGCTCGTTCACTTGAATATTATAAATACACTACTCACTCGCTTCGCTCGATCGCTTAAATATTATAATTGCATTACTCACTCGCTTCGCTCGTTCGGTATATATATAAACCTTCCGGGAACAATTCCGTCATACATGAGTTTTGCGTAACTTTAACCGTTTACGCAACACACGCAACGGAAGCTCTAAAAAAGGAATAATTTTTCCCGTTTTTGCAACATTTTTCATTGATGCTCCGCTCCTATTGGTCGTAGCGTGATTATGTGATATTATATAGCCTAGCCTTCCTATATCCAACACAAAAATAATTTTTCAATTCGCACCAGTAGTTCCTGAGATTAGCGCGTTCAACCAAACAAACAAACAAGAAAACAAACAAACAAACTCTTCAGCTTTATAATATTAGTATAGATTAAACTGGATTTTTATTTACAGAAAATCTGCCATACGCCTTTTTGCTTTATGATAACCGAATTGAATTATGTTAATATTATGACATTTTAAACAGCTGCCAAATGCGAAGAGTGTTTTTAATTTGTTAATAAAATTAATTTATTACATTTTACCGTTTATGTGCATTTTAAAATAATTATTATTATAGTTTCCGTCATCAATAATTTAAATGATACACAAGAAAGCTAAGCGGTAGACATTTATTTTTACGACTGAAATTCTTTTATAATTTTACTAGCTTTTACCAATGTAAGTGCCGCTTTGATTATCTTAGTTTAACTCAAGCGCCGTCGAATGAAAAGTAGGTAATCTATATTTTAAGTTATACAGTCCACATTGATACCAAGTTTCATTAAAATTGATCCAGTCGTTCTCAAATGATGCGGTATAGACAGACGGATACAAATTTTAGAAACATGTATTCTTATCTAGGCGTCATAGAAAATATCAAAAAAAAAAAAAAAAAAAAAAACCACAAGGAAACGAAATTACAGACACACGTTACTGTTTTATACGGGTGAGGCACATAAAGTATTGGTTGTAGAAAATAAAGTTTTTCATAAAAACTGTTTGGTATCAAGGGGCACGTATGTTGGTAAAATAGATTTTCTTCTCGATTGGTATGCTGAGGTTGGGTCAAGGTCACCTCCATTTTTTTTAATCAAACTATGTGGATTTTTTCACGAAATCTTGTAAGCGTTATTGAGACGACTCCAACGACCTAAGACATAGGGTTATTCAAGGTCACTTCAAGGTCATAAATAAAGAAGTTGTGTAATATGAAAATAATTAAATATTATTTCAAACGTTTAATAACGTTTTAATTAATATTTAATTATTTTCATATTACACAACTTCTTTATTTATGACCTTGAAGTGACCTTATAATTTAAGAAGCTTTGTTTCGCAATTTATTTGATTGTTTACAGTTCTTTTTGTTCGGTTGTATTATAATAAGTATATTATATAGGTAATATTATATTATATTTTTGTATAGTGTAAAAATTTTGTAAAAAAAAAATTGTGTTTAAAGTTTGAAGAGAGATAAACTCCTTTTTGTATGTATGTCTCAATAAAAGAATAATAATAATAATAATAACATTTGACATTTTTACAACTATAGTAACTTGATAGCTACTTTATAGTAACGTGTTAATTAATAATAATTTATTTTCATATTACACAACTTCTTTATTTATGTTCTTGAAGTGACCTTAAATAACCGTACGTCGTTGGATTCGTCTCAACAACGGTTACAAGATTTCGTAAAAAAATCCACATAATCCGATTAAAAAAAATTGAGGTGACCTTGACCCAACCTCAGCATACCAATCGAGAAAAAATCTATTTTACCAACATACGTGCCTCTTGATACCAAACAGTTTTTATGCGAGACTTTATTTGCTACAATCAATACTTTCTGAGATATTAGCTTGTAACACTTTATGTGCCTCACCCTGTTTATTAGTATTGATTTATAGTTACAAAACTATTTGAATATACAGGAAAAATTACCAAGAGATTTTGCCTTACGGTCACAGACACTCTGTCCAGCTATGGGGGATTCCCCGATTTGAATTGGAAGTATCAGACAGGTCAATTCATTTGCAAGTTTTAAATACACCCGTTACTACCAATACTAATACATAAAATAGTTATGGGACCTCTGTCTGTAGTTTCGTTTTCTTGCCAGTTTTTTTTTGTGCCTAGACGGGAAAAAGTGTTTTCAGAATATTATGTTTGTACCAGCATTACTAGAGAACGGCTGGTCAGATTTTGATGAAATTTGGTATCCGGCTACCGCGATTAGGTTAAGCTAAAGTTTCTCTCAAAATCAACATTAACGCGAGAAAATTGTTAGTTTTAACTATTAGCATTAATTATGATATACTTTTAAAATGATAAATTAATGCCATTCAATTCATTATTGACTTGTTTATTATATTTAAAAAAATAAGCTTTTTAATCATTATTTGGCTGTAATGCTGTCATCAAGTAGAAATAATTCAGAGTACTTATAAATATTTAATATGGATTCACATTATTATGAATAATTCAGTTTCACAGAAACGATATATATTTAATTTGTATAGTTTTGCATTAATAAAGTCAATAATAAAAACAAATTATTTTACCTGCAGTGATTCATTTTTCGTAAGTCTATTAGTCACCTTCACTAAGAAAAAAACTTCGCTTAATTTTAGAAAAGTCTTTTATTTGAATGTTAAAAGGTACGAATACTCTTCCGTAAAATTATAAAACCTGTGATTTTGAAAATACCAACTTTCCAAACTCACTTCACTTTATGTTAATCGATAAGAATGTTTTTGTAAAAATGTATCTATAGCGTAGATGCACCTTTTATAATATTAACTAGCTGTATTTACTTGGCATTGCCCGCTTTACTGTATCGTTCAGTCACATTGATCAGTCTTCTATTATGATAGCGTAACGAGATATAGCCAAGATCTTCCCAAATATTTGCTCTACCTATTAGTGAAAACCGCACGAAAATAGGTTGAATAATTTTCGAGTTTATCGCGTTCAAAAAGACAGAGGTTGCCTTTTACATAGTTACGTAGGGATAGCTTTTGTGCTTCGCTAGTTGATTTGTTCGCGCTAATGTCGGTTTAAACGGAAATCCTATTTTAAACATAGCGTAGCAAGGAAAAAAGTAAGCTAAATTTACCGATTGATAGTCCATCTGTTTATGAGTGAAGCAAGTACAAATATAGAGACACAGACAAGAATTCTGGAAACACATTGACCCGTCTAAGTATCACACAAGAAAAATGAAATTACAGACAGATGTCACGTCAATGACTTTTATTATTAATCATATACTATTTTATTTATAATATTGGGAACTGACGAACTGAGACATGACATCTGGTGGCAAAAAATTAAACTATCATAAAATTGCAACTATCTAGTAATTAGTATATGATGTTAACATTGACATTTAAATTCAATTAATTAATTAAGAAATAAAAAAGTTAAAATGGAAGTTGAACGTTTTCCAGAACGTAAAAAATCGAAAACTATAAGAACATTTTATTAAAATTATTTTTCCACCTTAAGATATTATAGCATTTATTTCAAGGGATTTTTCTTTCTTGTTTGACGTTTGTAAACATAGCGCGTTAATAGCTGTCACATCAGTATTACTTTTTTCACAATTTATTCCACATTTAATTAAATGTCTGACGGATAAAATTCGTTCTGCATCATATATATTTCTCTTGGTTTGGGTTATCACCAACCTAAGATATTAATTCACTCAAATTTAATAGTATTTTAATCGTCAACACTACTATCACGTATGAAATTTTTTTAAAACTGCAATTTTTTGTCGGCCATGAAGTCACACCCACGTCATGTTAGTTCCCTATACTGATTCAAACGCTGTCATTATGGTAAATAACAATATCTATTTTTTTTTTAATTATTAGTATGATTTATATTGTATTAAGAATTTGAAATGGTTCATTATTTATAAAAACGAGTTTTATTTATTAATCGTCGACAAATTACAATTAGTATAACACTTTTAGACAAATAATTTAATAAATCAAATTTAGGTAGACAATAATAAATATTAACTATGTTTTCTCATACAAGTATATTAATTCCAACACTTAATTCAAAAATGAACCAATCGTTTTATAATGACTAATTAATCACTGAACGTATACCTAATATCCTATTGCGTAACATTATTGCGGTGGCTATACTATTCATACCAGCCGTCCCAAATCTATTTTGGCGGTTGTCAACAGGTTTTAACTCCTATCGAAGTACTTTTTGATTACCTAATCATTCTCTATCTTTTTTAACTAGCTGTACCCGCGGCTTCGCTCACTCACGATTCGTATATAACGGGATTTTGCTGCATCCTGACGACTTAATAATATAATGGTTAGTAATTTTGTTAATTTAAAGTTAGACTTTAAGCTAACGATTAAAAATAATTTTATCGAAATTGATGCAGTACTTCTCGAGTTATAAGCAACGTATAGATAGACAATTTTTTTCAAAAATGCGATATTTTGTGAAAATTCTAAAATTGCAGACACATTTTACTTTACAGTTTTGTTATACATATCTATTATGTACGATAGTACAGATGTGAAGAATTCTTGGCCCCTATAAGAAACAACTATAGCTAATAAAAGTATTATTTTCAAATGTTTAGACAGCAGGTCAATTGGAACGCTATTTTATTTGTTTTTTTCTAATTATACAATAACCGTATTTCTGGTTAACAAAAGACTCCAATATTAAAAATTCAAAAACAAAAGAAAATTATTCAATTGTTTCAAACAACTATTCTTGATTTAAAACCTAATATACTGGCTTCGAGGAAAAATCTCAATGGCCCAAACACAAAAATTCAATTTTTAAATGTTTTCTTGTATCCACTCCATGCATTTATTAATTTTTTATAAAATAATATTAGTTATATAATTATAATAACAAAAGTAATTGAGTGAGAATGGAGGTTCTGAACTAACAATAGGATACGATACGGCCTTATAAGAAAGCATAATAGAGGACACAATATAATTATAATATAGATTATAGACCACACAAGAAAACTAAAAGCCCTGGTTCACAACGATTCAAGTTGTATTTATTAAGTTATACTATGTTCAAAAATGTTTCACGTTATGTAATGTTATTAAATACAAATACAATAGATTCATATTAATTGGACCATCGGCTAATCAGAGTAGCCGTTTATTTTAAACGGAGAATAAATTGAGGAAACAATCCGAATTTTATTGGATTGGAAACAATCCGAATTTTATTGGATTATTAAGAATTTCCACCATACGTATATAGTTTATGCTAGGTATATGAATACAGTTCTATCTGATGTTAATACGCCTTCTACCAGTGTTATTGAAGAAGTTTTTCTTAGAATTTAGATTTCCCACCACTAGTAGTTGGTCTACCCTATTTATAAGCGCATATTTATTTTCTAAAGTCTGAGTTATGTTGGGAATAGGGAAACCTTCAGCGCTTATCGAATCAGAACGGAAGGGAAGGTGTTTATAATGATCAAGTTTATGATCAGATTGAACAAAAATTTTCCGCTAAAATTTCGTCAATAAATACTATTATTAATTACCTATAGCAGTGAACTTTTTTTACTATCAAGATCAAAAAAATGCAATTAAAAATAATATTACTAATAATTATCAAAAGTTGAACCATTAAATTGTCTAGCTATAGGAATATTTTATTACCAAAAACGTCCTTGTGCGAATACATAGTTTGTTCCGCATTATTTTATTTATAATTGATATTTGTTAGTTATTTATTAGACACGATATTTTAAAGTTAGTTTAATGCTCAAGATCATGATCAATGCTAAATCACTGATATTGACTCTTAGATCAATGCGTCTCTAGCGTTTATTACATGCAAAATATATATAGGTACATTAATTAAAAACAGATGTCAGGAAGAAAGAGGTCAGTGTTTGAAATCGGACTTTTAACATTATAATCGAACATTTAATTAAATCCTTATTACACCGATGACTGTAATAAAATCGGTGGCGCCTAATTGAGATGGGCACATGAGAAACGTAATATAGATGGCAGTAGATATATATACCTTAGCCACCTAAGTTATCATTGGGTTTCATAAAAAAAGACGCGGGAAATCAAGTTTTTCCGTTCTGATAGCATGCAACCCACTTCTTTTCAGTTCCGAATCCTTTGGAAATACAAAACTTCTATGATTTGAACATTGGTAAACAAAGCACATCAGCATTGTCAATAATTTATTATTTTAAGTAAACTTATTCTGTACGTACACACTACTATGAACTGCCCACATACCGAGGTGGTCACTACATAGCTGGCGCCCCTATAGCGGTCAAGTTTGGCTCCATTAAAACGATCCAAATTATTTAATAATCCTTGGCCTCTATCCTAATGATTCTATGCTCTGTCCCTCTTGTGTTACTAGGGAAGCAAGTTAGCGTTTAGGACGAGTGTGAAGTTTGCCACACGAGTTGCAAACTCCAACTTTCTGCCCGAGTAACACACGGTACTTTTTGTAATAAGTGCATTGAAAGAACGCAACATTAAATACTTACAAAAACACCGTAAATGGATATTGTAGGTTAGGCGAACTGTCAGATATAGTTTTCAATCATCGCGTAGGATGGCGCCACTTTCGCTTACTTTCGATGCGAAACGAACTTCCCAAAGGGACGAAAATACTTTACATTTGTACTGTAATTGCGCGACTTTTATTTTACGCCATTGGCATGCAAAAACCAACTTTCGTCCTCGAAAACAAGTATGTGATGATGCACTTTCAGTACGAGTAATACAAAAAATAATCATTTAATAGTCTATTACCTGAATCGAAAGTTGCATTAATAAAAATGTTCATAATTTCTCAGTCTTCTTTCATACTTAAACCGGTTTTTATTACAAAAAAGTTTTCTTCATCTCAATGAGAATTCTTCATAAACACAATTTACATTTTTCAAGAAACGTTTATTAAAAATTGGCTGAACATTTTTTTCAGAGTATTTTTTGAACATTAATTTTTCCCGCAGATTCGCTTGTGATTTCGATTTTGACGGGAATCATGTGTTAATCTGCATGTAGCCGGGTAAAAAGTGCCGTATATTTTAAGTTTAGGTAACAATTTTTAAGTGCACTAAGTTTGCTTAAAATTAAGTTTTAGTCGTTTTCGAATGATGAAGAAAATTCTGGAACGTGCTCTCGTTTTTATACAAAATACCCGAAAAATCTATAAGACTACGAAGGACATTGTAATCATAATATATTACTTTTTTATTAAGAGGGAACCTTACTAAATAAAACATTGGAAATAGCCTTCAATAATGTAGTAACTCAAACGAAACGTTATTTAATTTTTTTATTGATTGATGCTCGATTTCTGGTATGATTGGAAGAAATAAACGTATTTTTAGCACTGAATTTTATTAGTCAGTGCTTAAAGTAATTTGAAAGTAAATTTAGCGTTGAAAGTCGTATCAGAAACGGAGCATCAGACTAATTAGTTGAAGGCAATGCGGCATGCTCAACGCTTTATTTGGAATACCAATGCCTCTTGAAGAACTACGTTTATCTATCAGAATCAAAATTAGCCATTAGTATGTGAAGTGGTCACTCTAAGTTTTTTTCGAAGGCTTTTCACCGTAAATCGTTCATACCTTAAATAGTAACTAGTGCTGTGCATAATGCATATGGAACATGATATACTCCTATTAGTTCATGGCTGATTAACTAAGCTCTATCGGTACAATTTAAATATATATTATTAAAGCATTGTAGATTTTATAAAATAGACAGGTTCGGGTTCAAAACAATTTCAGTAAAAATATTAACCGTTGTTTTTTTCTTTTTGAAGATTTCCATCAAAATGATGGAAGGTGCACGCGTACAACCGCACGCGCAGTCTAAAACAGATTGTGCTTGTGCGCCTCCCATCATTTTGATGGAACAAACCATCGAACACATACCCATTGTAAATCTGAGGGATAATGGAATCTACATATTATTATGTCTGCAATTCTGTTTTCTTGCTAGTTTTTGGGTAATCTGTGTCACCTAGACGAGAAAACATAGTTTCCAGAAGGTTTGTCAGTATGTCTATTCCAGCATCACTCGAGAACGGTTGGATCGATTTTGATTAAACTTGGTACACTATCTGTTCGGATCTAATATTAAAGTGTAGGGGTATTTTTTGTCCGGCTACGATCGAGTTAAAAACTTAAAATAATGTGTCCGTCAAAACTCACATTTTGTCTTTATCTATTCCGATTTTCAAGTTGGCACTTGCTTATAAATTTTTCTTCCGCGTATTCAGTTACGAAATGCATGGTATATGGTAATAGAGTTAAAGAATCGTGTCAAAGATAAGGTCAGATTTTTATTTTCCAAAGAAAATTGGTATTCCGCTTGAGGGGTGTGCGTGTGTATACCTATCTGTCTTCTTATGTGTCTGGGATTTTCTTTCATTCACAGTAACTTCTGCAAAAATGCGACTATCCCAGTAAAGATTCTAAATCTGTTGATTTTGGTTCCAATCGAATCTGCAGTTTTTATGCATATCCGTACTCCGAAGCGAGCCTTAGCGAATCTGACCCCCCTTGCGAGATTATTTTAGTCTCCTCCATCAAAAATATTTTTTTTAAATGACATGTTTTTTTTTTTGTTTTAGTGATCTGAATAGTCTGTGCGAACCCTTTATGGAGTCAACTGGCAAAATAGCTTTTTGCAAAAATGTAGTTAATTTTATGACATGACTATGTGTTGATTGGGTAAAACAACATGCGAGTTGTACATTTTTGGAATTGCCAATGATTCTGATTCGTGATTTAAAAAAAATCTTCCGCCGTCCTCTATAGACCTAACGTCTTGGACGGTCTACCAACCTCGCCCCACTTCTCCCTAAAGTCAGTACGACCATGCCGATGTTTAATATAAATCTCTAAGACGTTCCTTGCATTTCAACTCTAGAGTAATCTGATTACGGTCTTTGTAATAATTACATATGTAACTAATTGTCCTTATTTGATCAATGTCATGTATTACAAGTTATATTACAGTAGCGCTCATTGTCAATAAAGCAACATCGAGTTGCTTTCGCGTGCGGAAAATTGCCATATTGTGTGGATTGATGAATGATGAGACCCCGTTGTTATTTAATATACCTACTGCCATCGATGGTTCGGGAAATAGATTTATGGTTCATAGATTTAAGCATGACATCTCAATGTCGTAAACTACCAGTTGGAAAACTTTAATTATAATTATTATTTGTGTATTCCCAAGTTTACGAATTGTCATTTTGCTTGTTATTATCAGGGACGGAATCTATTCGAAAAATTGCGCAATTTTTTTAAAAGCATTAAATCTGTCGCTAAAACGGTTTGTGTTAAAATAAAAGCCCCGTGTAACCTCTATACATACTTATTCAAAGCCTGCTTACAATATTTGGTACACTATTTGAAACGTCAAAAAATTGATTTTTATAAAAACTTTTTAACAAAAAAAACCTCCTTCAAAAAGCCACTAAAAAGAGGAAAATAATGAAATTTTGAGGTCTGCGCCAATTTAATAAAATATAAAGTCGATTAAAAAGTATAGTATAGTGATTAATATCTTCTTTTTAACTAACTTCATATTTTATTAAATTGGTGCAGACCTCAAAATTTCATTATTTTCCTCTTTTTAGTGGCTTTTTGAAGGAGGTTTTTTTTTGTTAAAAAGTTTTTTATTTTTTACTTTTTAGTGTCAAAAAGTAACATTTACCTTAAAGGAATCACACGCCGTTACTCATTTTTATTAAACCGACTTTCTTATGCTGTCTGATGTGTCAAAAAGTGACATTTACCTTAAGGAACCACACGCCGTTACTAACTTTTATTAAAATCATCCGGACTATTGAGCCGATTTTGATGAAATTTCTATGAGACCAATCTGAAAGTATATACTTTCAAATAAAAAAAAAAAATTTCAAATCGGTTTATAGGTAAATGACGGAGTTCTGAGGTAACAAACATAAAAAAAATACAACCGAATTGAGAACCATCTCCTTTTTTGAAGTCGGTTAAAAATTAAATAAAATTAAATAAAAGCTTATAAAAAGAATAAAGTACGTCTCTACATAATATGTTATTATATTTGATTTGTTGATGTTTCGTCAAAACAAAGTAATTAGGATGATATTCTGTCTTTTTTATAAAAATACGCGATTTCTCTGATATAATAATGTACATATGCGTCTCTAATAATAGATATATTCTAACGCTCCATTTTCATATTTTGCCGGCCTTGTGTTTCATTTATATAGTTAAGTTACATAAATTAATTACGTATTCTAAGTGAATAAGAAAATAAATAAAAAACCAAATCAAACAATCAGTACTCATAATATTTATAAAAGAGAAATTTAAAGTTTATGCATAACAAATAATATGTTTAGCACTATTTATATGATAAAAATAAACTTAAAAATTATTATATCACGTCTTGTGTGATAATATATAAGGGGTGGTCAACTTATTTTGCAATGCGGTTGATAATCCACTTTTATATCTGCCTACCTATAATATGTTCGCGATTAATTTGAAGACAGATTGTTATAAAATGATTGCATTATAAAATAATTTGCTAATAGCTCCCTGTCTTCTCACACTGTTTAGAGTTGAAAAACAATTTTTCACTTTAAAGAAGCTAAGCAAGTTCCACGTCAATTACATTCTTGATAATTTTGATTGAGAGTATACTATACTAGCTATTTGTCAATAATTTTGTTATCGAATTTGCCGGTTTTGTAAAGAAAACGCTTTCTTGATTCAGATGTGCCGCAAAGCGCAATATTTAAGGCACAAGCATCTATTCTATGAATAAATTATAATTTAAAAAAACTAAAAAATACGCTTTAATGAACTAAAAAGTAAAAAATTATTAATTTTATTGTAAAAAAGCGTGGGGTGCTTTGTATCATATTTTCATACTACCCCACGCTTTTTTACAATAAAATTAATTATTTTTTACTTTTTAGTTCATTAAAGCGTGTTTTTTAGTTTTTTTAAATTATAATTTATTTTTGCTTTTTAGTCCTGGAGATTCTGGTCAGGATAATGGGACAAACTTATGGAATTATTGTATTGTAATCGGTCCTTGATAAGTGTGCAAAGTTTCAGTTCAATCTGAAGTTTTTTGCTTTTTTTTTAGTCCTGGAGATCCTGGTCAGGATAATGGGACAAACTTATGGAATTATTGTATTGTAATCGGTCCTTGATAAGTGTGCAAAGTTTCAGTTCAATCTGAAGTTTTTTGCTTTTTTTTTAGTCCTGGAGATCCTGGTCAGGATAATGGGACAAACTTATGGAATTATTGTATTGTCGTCGGTCCTTGATAAGTGTGCAAAGTTTAAACTAAATCTGACCGTTCAAAGTTGGTCAAAATCAAGTTCAAAGAAGTCGGTTACAAACTGACAAACAAGCAAGCACGCACGCAAGCCCGCAAGCTCGCAAACATACAGGTGAAGCTAATATAAGCGTGTTAAAAATGGCCCTGAAGATTTATTTCTTCATAAATTATGACAAAAATTGTTTAACAAATATATTCCGATAACGTAAAATTTACTTCACATTTCCAAGGTGATTGTACTACAGCACATGTTATTCTTTGGCACCTAAAAACTGAAAATAATATTCATAGATAAAACAAAAATATGTTGTCGAGTACGTTGGTCATCCCTGTACTAAACAGAGATGCTGTATAGTTTGAGTTAATATAGTGTTCACTTCCGTCTTCCTGATTTCTGTGTGCAAACGACCTTTAATGAGGTCATCGTCAGCCAATTATCATTCATGTTATTATGTCTACATTATTAGCATACGCTTGTTTTTATTAATAATAATAAACATATAGCCACCCGATCTGCTCTATGCAGCACTGTATGTACATATTATTTGTATATAGGTATCAATAAGTGCTAATTGGTATGTTAGTGATATGCTATTTCCTACAATTGGATCTTAACCTTACCCAAAGGACATATCAACCCGTTTAATAAATTTCACACGTTACGATGTTGACAAACCATACAACGCACATGTTCTTTTTTGCTCTGTATTTTAAAATGGCTCTACGTTCTTTTAAATCAGTGATCTAAGTATAGTATAGTATAGAGGAGTGGACGACGCAGCAAGCCAGAAAACGTATTCAAGATCTAAACTCGAGTATCTACATAATAATATTATAATATAGTTAAATAACTCTAACACTATAGACAGATAGTGATCCTTAGAATATATTCAATAAGTTGGAAGAGGAATCTCTATGGCGTAGGATCAATGATTGCAATACTGATTAAGTTAATTGCATTTAATTTACTAACGTTTCGGTATTAAATTTGATACAGAAAAATTTTGAAGCACTAAAAAGAAAAAAATAAAATACAAGTAAAAAAAACTTTTTATTATATGGAAAAAAGTTTTCAGAGGACTGTAACAATAGAGCACGAAACGTTGCAAGTAAAAATTCGTTTTTAACTGATTATTTGATCCTACAGTCCACTGAAAACTTTTTTCCATATAGAATTAAAAGTATCTGAACTATATTAACATAACTTTTTAATATATTTTTGTTATTGCACGGAACTCTCGGTGCTAGCTTGGCCAGATTTCTTTGGCTATGCTAAGTCTCTTGTCAAAAACAATGCGAGTGAAGTTGAAGGTAAAGGCTAGTATATCTGTAACATTTGCTTATCCCTAGTTCATAGTCATATCCATAGAGGCATTACGAGTGGTTGGTTATGCATTAGTTATTCCCTGTTACGGTACAGTAAAAGGTGAAGTGCAACATTACTGCACCTAACGGTGTTTAATAATAATCATAGCACACCACCTGTCTTCTAATGTCGTTATTATTACAGTTAACTGGCATATCTATTCGTACTTCCTAAAAGTTATTAATAATTTTATTGTTCGATTACCTAAAGCAAATACTAAAGATTTAAAATTCGTGCGGCTTGAATTGCTAAAAAGTTCTGACATAATATTATCAAATAGTATACAAAAAAGATTATGTAATCAGCAGATTGCTTTTTTTCGGGTTTTTTCAATTTTCCCACGTATAGTTAACGAAAATAGTTTACACAATATTACATTGAAGAAAGAGAGAAATAAAACTATAATCTATGGAAATATAATGTAGCCAGTTGTTGCTATACACCGGTGACACCCCATTCCCCAAGCCATTAGATGGCATTGTTTTTTTGACTACCGTACATTTAAACATCTGTATAAAAACTGTTTGCAAACTTTAATTGTTTAAAAATATTTAAACAAATGTACCTATGTTTTCGGTTACAACCATTTGTTTGCGGGCAAGTGTATGTAGGTCTGGACTAGGCCTTAAGTATATTCACGAATGTTTAAAAAAACGCCGACACATTTTTCGGGGTTGCAGTAGAGCGCGGAAATGAGTAATTTTTTTTTTTTATTAATATTTTGTAAGAAATTTTAAGCATTTCTTCTAAACCAAAAAAGGCGCAAAGTACGTGTGCGCCCAGTGGCCCACTCAAATCAGCAAGTCTTTCTACAAGCATAGATTTGAAAAAGTTCTAAGAGATTTCGAGTTTTATTAAAAAAATATAGTTTTTTTTTTTTAATTACTGAAACCAACATTTTATGATCTTTTTCAAATTTACCGCTTTTATAAAAAAAAGACACAAAAGAAATCTTTTGAATCTCTTTGATTGTAAAGGCTAATTTGCTGACAAAATATTATCACTGATATTTATATTATCTATAAAATAAAATTCGATTTAACCGAAACAAGGTGCTACGTCTCATCACAACCAGATTAAAAATTGGATTATATCTTGTTTGCAAAACTCACAGAAATTCTAAACAAAACAATGTTGTGTCGACAATGCGGAGTATTACTTATTATTGCAAAAAACCAAAACATTATAAACGTTCAACTTTTTTTTAATTTATGAACACTTTTAACGCTTATTTAAATCAAAAGAGGAATAAAAGTGCGCGTGTTCTCATTGTAATCAACGCACAGTCAAAAATACAATCGAAATTCGAATAAAGCTTCCAAAAACTTGAATCTATTTCATTAACGTATAAACGTTGCAATTCGGGGAATTACGCGAAAACAACAGTATTGTTTGCAATAATTATATTACGGTTGCCAATCATCTAACTTGAAATATTTTCAAAGTCGAATGCAACTGTCCTTTAAGACTTTGATCGATGTAATAATAATAATGCATAATCTAATTGCAAAAATCTTTCATAATTAATTGTTATCTATCAGCAGCTGTAACAATCATGCTTTACAGGTTTATTATCTATTAGTATTGCATGTCATATGCTACAGCCTACATAATATCTGTGGGCACAAAGCGCAATGGTCTATATCAGCTTTTTGCATTAAAATAAGATTAATGATAATTTAATAATCCAGTCATGATTCAGTTCTCCTATTTTCGCTTTATTTATTTTTTTTTAAGACCACTAACAGCTAGGATTATTTGGGCCTAGTATCAATTCATATTCTCAATTTATTTATGTTTTTAATAAAATCCAAGCGAAAAAAATAAATTCACCAACGTAAACTTTAAATTTAAATAATTTTCAAACGGTACTGCTTCCCGAGAGTGTCTTTTCCGAGTTTATTTAGACTAAGAATGTGAATTTTATTAGACTTGTCTTTCGAGACGCTCGGCTCGTGTAGGCATTGGGAAAGCACCTCGAGGAGACAAATGATAGTACTGTCCCTTCGGACTAGTGGAGGCTTAATGAACTCTTTTGAAATTCGGGTTTAGTTTAGATTTTATGTAAAAATTGAACTTACATACACAAAATACTCGATATGTAATTTGTATCTAAAATGAAAAATGTAAGATGACTGCATCACTGACTGGAATCACTGTTTGCCAGATGGCATTCATATAAAATTCTGCCATACATATTAGACCGTCCAGCAAACGGCGATTTTAGTTAGAGATACATAATTCTGCATCTGGAACACCAGTTTGCGGGTAGGTAAAATTACACAATTTGGCCAACAGAACTGTTCGAACGCCATTCGGCAAATAGTGAGTCTATTTCTGCATTTAGAACGTAAATTGATTGTTGTCTGTTGATAGCCATTTTGAAATGCAGTTTAAAAAAATCTATCTCAAGATATAGAAAATGTTATCAAAAATTTGATGTAGGCACTGTTGTCTTATAGTCGCAGATATAGTTTGCATTGCAATATTGGGAAATAAACTAGATCATAAACAACTATTATAGGTACTTGTACGTTATGAATGTATCTTACATACATTACTGAATGTAACGGTTTCTGACGCAACCGGTAATATTAAATTTTATTTTAAAGTTTAAGTGTTAAAAAGTATTTATGTGCATTTACTTTTATCTCTTTGCGTTTACGAGACAAACTTTCAAATTGAAAGTCATAAAATGTACAGATTTGTGTATTTAAATTTGAAAAGAATGATCTTGTCAATGTGAACAAAAATTGAGTTCCAAATCTTGATGGTTTCTTGGCTTGTATAGGCCGTGGTTCGATGATAGAAATACTATCGGAACACGGCCTACAAGCCCGGAAACCATCAAGATTTAGAACAACACCGGTCGTGAAAACTTACACACTTGGACAAAAATTGGGTTATTTGCTCTGATTCAATTTTTTTAAACAAATTCGTTATCAAAGAATGCGTGATAGCTATTCTACAAATTCTATATGGCGCAGGTTAAGACGTAAGAATAGCTCTTGCACCTAGAGGAAAATATTTGTCAGTTTACTTTTAATTGGAAAGTAATGGTTGTCAACTGTGGGCACTGTAAAGTAACCGGTAACTTAACCAGCGCGATACTAACAATTTTGGATTTAAATCCTGACAGCGACTTTTTTAATTTTTACTTAATACTAGCTGCCCGATACGGCTTCGCCCATCTAGGTTTAATTTTGCTAATAATATGATATATAAGTTATCATAGACTATATCCTAAAGCAAATAAGTATCACCTAATGAACAGTAAAAAAAAAATTGAAATTGGCTCAGTAGTTTTCGAGTTTACCTAGCTTCTAACAAACAAACTCACACTCTCTTTATAATATTAGCATAAATAGGTAGTACGTGCATTTTTTCGGTTATTATTGCAGTTCAGTAATTTGAAATTTGAATAAATGCACACGTCTAAATGTAAAAGTACGGAAATGGTGAAATGACATTAAATTGCAAGTAGGTTTGTTACGCTTACTACCGTAATATTTTCACAAAATTGAAAATAATTATAAAAAGTTAAATAAAATTAATAACGTATATAACCAAATGAGAGTCGCTAATTAAAGTAAAATTACACAAAGGAAAGGAAGTCCAATTCCGTTTGGCGGATAGGAAGTCGCTATAGTAGAGCACCCATTGTCTCCTGCAGTTATATTATGTATCAGGGATGTATAAAGTATGGGCCTGCAAACTAATTTTAAAACAAAATTATTATTTACAAATAAAACTGTACTAATTTCATTTTTTTGATATTTTCTATACTTAGGTATTTTATTGTAAATTATAGACGCGTCGACAACTTAGGTCATTAGTGTCTTCTTTACATCAAATAACAACTCACTTAAAACTAAATGACATCACAAAACATCCATGAGCGGAGGCGGGATTCGAACCCACGACAGTGTGATCCAAAGGCAGCTACGCTAACCGTTACACCACTATGTCGTCCTCTATACTTAGGGTACGAACATGCCAAATATGCCTCGATGGAGCGGTTTAGGTCGATCCACGGTTTATACATAGATGTCATTTCTTTGTAAAAAAAATATATATATTATGTTCTTTACCTTCGTCGCTTACCTCGCTGTTTACATCGATGTAAATAGCAAGACAAAATAGTTGTTATTTCATCGCGGTAAATGAAATCTCATAGGTCCACATAAATCACGTATTACCACTCAATTCGAATATTTTAACAAATAACATGTTTCCTTTAAGAAACAGCAATGAACGAAGCATCTTCGCATATACTTTAATTATATACCGCGGATTGTCCATTTACTCAATGTGCGGTGAGTGAAGTTCACAAAGAGAGCAAAAATATATCTGTGTCTCTTTTGACGAAGTTATTCCGCACTTATTCCGATGATGTCATTGGTCGATGTACGAACGTTCCATCTGAACAAAATGTTGAAATAAAGAGATATCTTTCATTTCGAACAAAATGTAAACAAAACGCTTGACAGCTGTTGTCATTATAACGTAACCTAGTTTAATTTTGTTAAAAACAGTTTTTTTACTCATATTCCTTGAAATTCATAGTGACGTAAAACCTCAGTGCCCCAGTGGTCGGTACTCAATAGTATACCTGCTCTCTTTTAAAAATTCTGACTTTGTCTATGGAAGTAGCCAATCAGGAACCTGCCAGCTGGGTTCCCATAAAAAAAGACAGAAATATATACCCGCACGTATGTTGGCTTCACGATTTTTGGTCTATCAGCAGTACAGATTTCTTATGTACATGCATCTTCGGTATGTTCGCCCTCTCTAATCATCGATGTAAACATCGACCTAAACCGCGCCATCGCGGCATGTTAAGTACCCTGACTGAAGAAGTTTCCATTATTTTTGTCAGTGTCGGTTCAAACAGACGACTGTTAGTATCGAGACATTACTCGAAAACAGCTGGATCTATTTTGATAAAACTTGATACAAACTTAAAGTGTGGGGTATTTAGTTATACGGCTACACTTGGGGTTCCAATCAAAATCGAATTTAGCCTGAGCAAAATCGACGTTCATGCAAACGAAGTCGCAAGCAAAAATTAATTTTAAATAATAATGTAGTAATCAAAAAAAAATCTTTTTTGCTGGATTTTATATTTTCGTGAAAAAATATGCGATTTAAGGATCCTTTTTCTGAGCAGTAATCTATTGTTAACAAATTTAGTTAGGATTAATGTGCTGATAATCATGACGGCATTTTTAATTATTTTTCTTATTTTATATTTAGATCGTGATCCAAAAAACATTTTTTACGCATCCTTGGAGTACACTTACAATAAAATGATTTTTTCTAGAAGATAATGCGCCACATTTACGTAACTCAGCCGCCAAAACAATGATTCTATTTTAAATGGTAATATTTAAAGCAACTAAAAGTATAACAAATCCAGCATGTGCTAATAATTGGATACAGGCACGTTTTGCCTTTGTAAAATAATGCATGCATTTATTGAGTTATTTTCTTGCATTCTTCCATTTTTATAAATACCAGGTTATCTACCTCATATCTTAAGGAAGGATTATAACTTATACCAAAATACCGTGACTTTCCGTTGCCAAACCAAAATCTATTCGGACGAAGCTAGGTCGGAATGCTATATATTACATAAAGTTACGTCCCTTTTTCGCGTCTGGATCAAATTCAAATTATTTTTCACGGATATACGGGTATTCTTGGTCTACTTATATTATAATTGTAATGAGTGACAACTGTACCTATACAGGTCAAAAGAAGGTGTTAAAATACCTTAGTAAAAGTTGATGTATGATAATTTTGATGCACTTCCCCATAAATTATCATCATGTCAACTAATTCAATATTAGAATATGGACGATGAGCTCGTTTTTACTTACTTAGGGCTAACAGAACAGTTTCAGTAAATAATTAAATTAACTATATCTGACAGCTGCTAAAAAGCACAGCATTCAACTTTTCTTTCTTAAATAGCACCATAGGTATATTTTTAGCTATTTTGATTGAGCTTTTTATTCTCTTTTCAATTGTGTACCTAATTAAATATTAGTTTTACATTATATTTGCGAGATAAACGCATTGATACGCCATGTACTACACTTACTTGATATTAATATTATTAAGTGTAGGTATGTAGGTATAATGCATTGTATGTAAAGTTTAATTGCTTTATCTCCAAATTTTTATAATGTAACACTGGTGTTTAATTACTTACATAGTTGAAAAAAGCAAAAAAACACCTATGTAGTGTCACTTAAGAAAAAAAAGTTTTATGTTGCCTCTCTGGCCTACACAGAAATATCGTTAATAATTTACCGCCATCTTGTAGAGAATTTCATTCCATTTACGAATATATAGGCTTTGATGGGATTAACTTCAAATATAATCGAGATATAGGTCTGGAGAGTCATGTCTGGGACACCCTATATAAACTCTTAGCGTTCGATCGAACTGTCACTTTATTTTGATTTTGGTCTTATGCTCGGCGTTGCCCTAACTGGACCTAATATATACAGGGTGATTCCAAAGTTGACGTTATCCTTTCACCAGCGAATAGGGCTTCAACAAATAAGATTTTTTTTCCTTTGGCGCTTTTTCGAAATATCAACATCAACGGAGATACAGGGTGTCAAAGTTTTATTTAAAAAATTAAAATTTATTAATAACTGCCAAACCACTTGAGATATTTAAGAAAAATTTTGTAAAAAAATAAAATACATATGTATGTATTCAAAACTTAATTTTAGGTGCCCATTAAAACGGTTTTTATTTTTTTACTCGAAAACAAGGAATTCAATAATAATTTTTATCTTTAGAAAAATCAGTTTTTTTTTCTACGCGCGCCACTGGTCAACCCAAAAATATTTTATTTATTGAAGAATTTCCCTCCCCCGTAGCTATTGACACCTACAACATTTTTCTTAAATATCTGCCAGTTATTAATAAATTTTAATTTTTTAAATAAAACTTCACTGCACCCTGCGTATATCCGTTGATGTTGATATTTCGAAAAAGCGCCAAAGGAAAAAAAATCTTATTTGTTGAAGCCCTATTCGCTGGTGAAAGGATAACGTCAACTTTGGAATCACCCCTGTATAGCAAAATTAATATATAGCAACACTTGTTATCAACTGACATAGGTCAGTTTTAAGAAACAGCGTTGCATAAGAAAATAAAAAATTGAAAATATGAAATGATAATATTATGAGTCTTTAAATTTAGATAATACAGAGTAATAAATTCAAGGTTTTCAATCTAAAGAACGGGGAGTCTCCACTTAAAACTTACATCACTTGATTGGAATGTTTTTTTATGAAGCTATAAATAGGTCCAGACTTTGTTTAACCAATTTATAAAGGTATGTAAATAAAGTTTAAATACAGATTAGTAACGTCACCAACCCCCTTGTTTATGCTAAGCTGCATGCACAATGCAATGCTTTTGGTATAGGCTGCTATCGTTATTCCATCTAACGCATACCAAAAATGAGGGACTAAAAGAACTACCTGGACACTTCATCTCGTGAAACCGCGTATAAAATCAGTAATTTAACCATAATCAAATTACATAAGCAAAATGGTGCTCACGCTGGTTTTTAATTTAATTTATTAGATTAGCTTCTCAGGAAAAACCTATAAACTAACATTTTTAATCATCATTAAAAATTAATATTGGGTCATTGCATAATCTCGTACCTAGGTACAATTTAGAACTATTAATTTGTTTACCTCAGGGGTCATCTATAAACTTACGTAACGCTCTTGAGGGGGCGGGGTGACCTCCACCGTCTACATGGCGCTACAAGGGAGGACGGTAGGTTTATTATTAATGTTACATCACATTATCCCCTCTCTTAAAAAGTTGATAGGAGTTGATTTTTGATTTCCTGTGACGCTATTTGGGTATCGCTCGTTTTTACATACTGTCACAACTCGCCAGTAATAAACCCCATTATGCATCTAGATAGGTATACAATCTACTATTACCTAACCAAATGTTAGCCTCATAAAAAGTAGTCTGTAATTTTTAACGTTTTATTAACGGCGAACTATAATGGCGAAATCAATTTTTTCAAGTTTTATATGTATTTAAAGCCAATTATAATATACTGAATTACATTAAGAGTATTTAAAATTGTTCTTATAAATATTCTAAATTAAAAATATAAAAATCCCCTATAAGGCAGTATTTTAAACTATACAGTATACAGTCGCCATTAAAAGGTTAAGTTTGAGTATCAGATGTACCTACAAAATTTCTAAAAATACGATTTCTCATCTAAGCGTCATACAAAATACCAAAAAAAAAAAAAAAAAAACCATAAGGAAACAAAATTAAAGACAGGTTATCGTTTTATTAGTAATGATTTATAGAATTATAAAACTATTCGAAGATACAGGAAAAAATACTAAAAATTACCTATGGTCACAAAATATACACTCTGTCCATTTATGGGGGATTCCCCAATTTGAACTGGAAGTATCAGACATGTTAATTATTCATTTGCAAGTTTTGAACACACCTTCCAAGTACGACACCTTCTTCGACATCACTTTCTTTGTATAGATTTTATAACTGTCTCAAACACCCACCGGTCAATCACCAACATGAGTTAATATGGCATGGCTAGACTGAAAGTGGGTATTTACGAAACTGGACATTACCATTTGCTACCTACGCTTTACTGTAATTACGTAATAGGCCTAGGTTAATCATCATTTTTATTAATTGTCCAATGTTTAATTTTATTAATGAATGTCGACTGAACAATTACGACCATAGAATAAGATTGTGCGAACTTATGAACGTATTGTAGTGCTTAATTGCTTGTAATTGGAAGGCCCGGATTCTAATCGCGTGGTCCATAACATTGGTTTTCCTGGTATATGATAAAATCAATCGATTTAAAACCCCTTATATCCACACCATATTATTCACATAACAATTAGAGGTGAAAATAATAAATATCTCGGACAGCTAGGCTGCCATGATTTTTGAGCTATATCTAAGAAAAAATCAAATGACCACTGTCGGGACTTGAACCCGAAACCCCCAGTTTCCGGCTAGGTGAGTTACCGATTTCTCCACAGTGCCCGAGAGTGGAAACCGATCTCTTCTTATATATAGCAATTTCACGTTGAAAACACACTACATGCGAGAGTCGACTATTTAAATAAACTGCAAAGCATAGTACAGCTATTAAACAGTCGAATCATTAAACATGCGAGAGTTAACATTTTTTATAAGTTTTAACAACTTATTAAACTCGTTAGGCCGGGAAGCCTTATTATTCCTCATTAACTCATTTTTTCAAATATCGAAGTATCTTGCTATGAACGTATCCTCCAAATTTCTCTACCGCCCGGTCTTTAAAACCCTAGCCGGTCTTCACAAAAAAATGTTATAAGGAGAACTACATAGTTTCAATTTATAAGTTAAAAATATTGGCTGATATTATATATTAATAGAAATAGTGCAGAGCCAAATGATATTTTTTCAAAAGAGAGTTAGCTTTACCACGACTTTTTAGAGTTGTTAAAGACTTCGGAAAAAGTTTGGATATTAAATTTTACGAAAAATACTAAAAGCTAATTTAAATCACTGAAATAGCACTCAAATTAGCATTGTTGATATGTTTTGTGAACGTAATATTAATGCAATTATTGATTTTATGATTTTGTGTTTATTATGAGATTATAGAACCAGATGAAAATAGCTACAGACACTCATATTCTATAATAAATATTTTTATTATTTTGAAATGATCATTTTGTAGGTAATTAATCAATTTTACGTTTACAAAGTCTAAATCATCATCAAAAATCAAAATTCTATAGCCATTTTGCTTACGGCATTATTGGGAAGTAAGTTTTAATGCTTTTAACAATTTCGACCTGAGTTCTCGAGCGTTTATAATTTACAATATCTATCAAATCGTTAAATTTATCTCGATTTAGATGCCGTTCTCTTCAGTAAAATCTTTTTAGAGTATCATCTCCGAATAACTTGCTGGTAGATATAATTGTCTGTAAAGTAAGTTCGAGTATTTCATGGGAAAAAGAACTTACCGGCCCCTAAGGAGATACAGTTTATGATGCTATGCGTATACACTAGTAGAGATGATACAAAATATTAGGAACAGTTATTTTGGAACAGTTTCGAACGAGGAACAGATTGGAACAGTTGTCAGTTTAATAAAATACCTGTTCCGGGCTGTTCCAATGCTTCGACTGTTCCGAGTAACAAAACGGGCGTTCTTCTGCATACCTAAAAGAAACATTCTCCGTTCCCTTTGTCAATTGTACATTTGTACCTACGTTGCAAACTGCAACAGTTTTGCTTGTCACCTACGGCTAGCCTACATTGTACGTAAAGTCGATTTTAGTATCACACCATCACATTAACATGCGTCGCACACGACATCGCGCCTTATTAAATAACGCTATTTATTTAATGGTAAAATCCATTTTTCGCTATTGATTTTCTGTAAAAGTATATTTTTAATATATTGTCGACGAATTTATTTTGTTTTTTTAATAATTAGGTACATACCTTAAATTATTAAACTTGAATAATAGAATTAATTCACGAAAAAATACAAATAATATACACTTCATAATTTCAAATTTTTATGCGTTGCATGTTACAAGCTATTCCCAGAATGTCAAGATTCCAATGTTGGAACTGTTAAAAAGTAACAGGTTTTTGGAACTGTTCCGTAAGCGGAACAGGAACGGAACTGTTATTAAAAAATAACAGTTTGTACCACCTCTATACACTAGACACCAAATATTTTTAAGTTCATGCACACAGCACACACATAGACACGGCCAAACACTTTATTAATTGAATGAGTAGCTATGTAATACTATATAATAATAATTGTCTAGGGGTGTGTAAAATGAGTGTGATAACTGCAATTGCATAGATAATACGACAATTTTGTTGTCCATCCTATGCAAGATTGTACTTCATAAAATATCGAAGTTGATGAACGACACCTAGCATTTTACAGGACCTCTAAATGGTGTCAATTTGCAAAGGGAACATTTCCTTGGATCAAGTCTAAGTAATCCGGAGGTCCGGGTTCTAATGGTACGGTCGATTATCTTGGTGTCCCTCAATCACTCCGAACATAATGTCGAATACTTCCTTACTCAAAATTTCTTCCAAATTCTTCTACGTTCAAGTTCATATGACTTTAATTGCCGAAGTTTCTAGTAGGGAATTTTTTTAATAGCTCCGATTTATTAAATTAGAACATTTAAACTTAAGGCATCCCTCGATAATGATGAGAAAATTCTGCCAAATACTTAAATCTTTGAGTTGTTTTACTTATACTTTTTAGAAACTAACGCTTTTCATTTACTTTATTTATCTCTGTTATACTTAAACTCTCCCTTCTTTCGCTAATGACCTTAGTTGTCGAGTGTCTATAATCTACAATAATCTTCTTCCTTTACTAGAATTTTTTCATAGTATTAAATTTATCCTAACACAACGAACCTATGTGCGTATATGTGTTCGCTTATAACAAGAGAACTCCTAAACTGATTTGGATGAGGTTTGTTTAGTAAAAGTTTAATAGCAGTTTGAGGAAGGGCATCTCTGAGCGTTGAACGAGTATTTCAGTTGGTATTTTATAGATAAATACTTTTGAGGTAATAAAATAATTAATACTGAGTGAAAACTTCAGTTGAATTATTTTCTTTAAGATCCGTTTAAACTAATCAAAAAATAAATCCAAATGTAGACAAAAAAATAACTTTGACAATGCTTGTTTGTACAACCATACAATAGAGCTAACTGTAAAAAATTCTTGAATACTGTGAATAAAGAGGTAAGCTGTAATGACTGCATATAAAATAACAACTTCCTGTAAGCGTGTCTGCGGACTAAACTGCTCCATGTTCACTGCTTGCTTCCAAATTAACACCGATACTCCAGAAATACGAAGTAGGTGGGACATTATTAAGGAGACAGTGTTTTGATCAATTAACAAAACGTAATAATCTAGAGTTACGTTATTTTTTGTAGAATATTTAATACTGGTAATTTTTTATCAACATTCCATGGCTATCGCTTGTTTCTGAGGTAGTTTTTGACATTTTCATATCTAATTTCTGCCGTTAAAAAGCATGCAAAATTAATTTTGTTTATTGATTTAGATGCAGAATGTTATGCTTTAAAACTTTTATTTGTAGTAATTTTTTGTTGCTTAAAATAACACTGGTCTACAGCCAGAATGTATCCGAGGTCAAAATACCTGAATATTAATATATATTTTGCATCCCTAATTAAGAATATACCAAGCAAAAGTTCAAGTTGGCTCCGGTTTTCTTGACACATGTAATAAAATGTACCTACTCTATATACCTGTATCTAATATTATTACGGGCGATCAAATCATAAATTAATTTAGCATCGTATTTATTATTCTAGGAATTATCTATAAGTATACACAGAAAATTTTTCGCACGATTATAGTATCACAAATTGTGATACTATAATCGTGCGAAAAATTTTCTGTATATACATTATACATGTGAGAGCTAATTTAAAATAGGTACTAGAGAGATGCACCTTCTCGCAAGTGAGAGCTAATATATCAAGCCTAAAAAGCATTCATTTGTATATATTAATAATTGTGATTCACAATTATTAATATATACAAATGAATGCTTTTTAAGCTTGATATATTAGCTCTCACTTGCGAGAAGGTACATCTCTCTAGTACCTATTTTAAATTAGCTCTCACATGTAATGATATATCAGTGACAAATTGCTTCATATGGGGAAACAACTGATTGTTTAAAAACGTGTCACTGTAGAGTAATTGTCAACCAGCCACCGCGAATGTGGACGTTTTGGGTTAGAGTCCCGACGGTGACATAGTTTGAAAAATGAATTTTTCCAATGTTGCATCATATTGTTACGTCATTTTCGATAGATGTTTCAAACACGAATTCAAACTTGAAACAGCATTCATTTGTATATAACATTATCTATAGGTTTTTATAATCCACACAATTACAATTCTATAGGTTTTTAAATAAGTATTAGTAAACTTTTAAATTCTTAGCTAGTCGTGATTTACCTTTGTGCGGTTCAGAAGTATTCATTTTTCAGTACCTAGTGAATGAGTCTTGAAAAATATGCCGCGTGTTTGTGTGAATAAACCAGATAACTTTTGTTATGTTTGTGATGAAGTTACCTTTAAGAATCAGAAATGTAGTCTCAGTTCTATAATAAATAAAGCGTACCATTTGTATTTTGATTGCAAAATTGGAGACCAAGATAAATCTTCGTAGTTGGCTAAGGGGAAGAGGGCGTTCAATGGCTTTTGCTGTGCCTATGGTCTGGCGAGAACCTGCAAATCATGTTACTGATTATTATTTTTGTTTGACACGTCCTATTAAAAAAAGGTATTACCAAGAAGAAAAGGACTGCTATAAAATACCCAAATCTACAATTTGCCATTCTCCCGATCCCTTATGATGATGAGTTGCCTATTCCTAACCCACCACACGAATATACACTGGATTCTGGTGATGGAGAGTCATCTAATATTGAGCAAGATATGATTTAACCCAGCCATCAACCTCACGAGATCCCGATTATGTTCTTGTATTGTCCAGTAAAGAGCCACATAAAATTATAACTCAAAGCGAATTAAGTGACCTTATAAAAGAATTGGACCTGTTCAAGGAAAAAGCGGAGCTGTTGGCATCTCGGTTGCAACAGTGGAATTTACTCCAAAAAAAGTAAAGATTCCGAAAGTAATTTATAAGAAAGAGGCTAAAAGGCGTAAGAAGGATGGTTGATTTAGTAATAAAAATATAATGTTTAATGATTTTTTGTACATTGATTTAGTAATATTTTTTCATTTTCGCTATACTGTTTTATAATTAAAAGTTTCACAACAAATAAAATAAGCGTTTTATTTATTTTTTAGAGCCAAATTATAAGTTTAACAGGTATTTATTTATTTATTTAAACACTCAACAGGAGTCCCAATGAGAGAGTGTTAGGTCTACTTGAACCCGATAGAATAAGTATAAAAATATAATTTTTGTCAAGAATTCAAAAAAAAAGTTGAAATTTGTAGGTCAGTGTACTTAGGGAAGCAGGAAATTACGAAAGTATAATTTTACATGTTAAAGTCCTATGATCGACAAACGCGGTCACCGCCCTGTGTATCGTTCATAACATCGAATTGGCAAAATATATCAATAATTTTTAAAAATGAATGCATTTGCCCACAACTTATAACTATGAATTAGTAAAAAATGCGATTGGATTAACCATTTCAAAATAATTTGTACAATTTAAAAAGCATGTACAGATATAATTGTATTTTCATGTTTATTGTTAAGAGAAAATATAAAAATTCACGGACGCAATAAAATGCTCAACCGTGAAAAAGTTAAATTGACTATTGTAAATTTAAATGTTAATATTAATGATTTAGAAATATTTGAATGCGCAATGGATTGTTCAACAGAGCACTATCAAAGAAATATAACTCAAGCATTCAAGTAAAGTAAAGAAAGTAGATAATAATAATATAATGTACGGTGTACCTATACTTAAGCGGATTAGTAAAAATAAGTTTAATTCATGTGTTGACTGCATAAAAAAAACAATGTTAAGGGTAGACTTCAAGTAATTTGGTTTAATTACCAGAAACCCTTATAATTTCGCCATGTCTGTATTTTGAGGGTCTCTGAATGCCTACTCTAGCGCTGAACTGAATACGAATTGGACGAAGATTTGGTTGAGTTTTTTAATATGTATTATGTGGCACTTTTCCGGGAAAGTTTCAACCTAGATGGAGTTAAGTGAAGATGCAGGGGGCACCCTCGGGCGACAAATAGGTATTTCAGGTAGTTAAACAAGGAGATATATCAAGCAAAAATAATAACGTTTCTCTTATGTTAAAGAAAATGGAATCTGAGATACAGTCCGCGATGACTGGATTTATTGTAAATTGTATAGACGCTTCTCAACTTATGTCAATAGCATCTTAAATACATCAAATAACATCATCAATTACAACTAATCTACATTACAAAACATCCACGAGTGAGGTGAGATTCAAACCCACGACAGTTCGATCCAACTGTAACACCAATTCGAGATACATTCTAGGACGGTGCAATAAGCTGAGTTCACGCACGGGGACAATCTGACAAGACAATAGTGTCCAGAGTAGTGATGGGAGTATTCGAATGCTAGAATCGAGAAGTATCCGATTCTCATAAGTTCTCGGTGTTCTCGAAAACTTTTTCGAAAGTATTCGAATACCGAGTTCTCGTACGAAGAATTGAAATTGACGGATTTGCTCGATGCAAATTGCAAATGAACTGCAATCGAAGATTCGGCGTTCTCGGTTCTTGATTCCGGCACTCATCCAGTCAAAGTCAAACTATTCCCTCCACATATAAACACACACGTAACACGACTATCCTATTATTCATAATATTCTCGGTTCTCGGATACTCATTCGATTCTTAAAAGTATTCGAATACCGGGTTTTCGATTCTTAAAAGAATACGATTCTGCCCATAACTAGTCCAGAGTGAACAGTGAATCAAGGAGTCTTACAACGAGTATTACACCATAATTCCTCGTCCTTTAGTGAACGAGTTTAAGCGATCGTCTATTAATACGGAAGTTTGGTTGCTGTTTTTTTCATTATAGTTTTCTTAATCACTCTAAATTTATAATTACGAAGTAACATCTAAATATTCATAGAATATCCAATAAGCTGGTGCCTATTTTCAAAGTGCATTAAAGTAAACACACGAGGTCTATGTCCATGTGAGCATGGATTCTCGAGCGTGCAGTCAACGCATGTCATAATTTAAAATAATGTATTTTGGTAATAGTTCTAGTCGACTAGTTATGCTATAATAAAATAGCTTGTAGGTAAATATTGGCAGTGGCTTCGACCACAAGAACAAGGTCGATGTTGTGAATCGTGAACAAAATAACAAAGGCTCGGCGCGTTTCGCCAATCGAATGGAACGTGACTATTACGATAAGACATCAAGCTCCCTCAGGCTCTTGAACAAATCCGTATAATCTGTAACTACTAGCATTATACCTATATTATAATCTATCACGAGGAAAATGTTCCAATTAAAAGGCTTATATGTGATTATTAGTGTATTTGCTATATGGCACATACACTATTGGCGTCGGTCGGATGGCGGGACCTAGGGGTCGGACCAAAATTTCTCGACGTTTCATAGCCTCCTGAACACTTTGGCACCATTTTTGGAAATGTCTATATATATATATATGAGTGAGTGAGTGTGTGTGTGTGTGTGTGTGCGGGCTATAACTTTCGAAAGAGTTAATTGATTTTGACGAAATTTGGTAGGCACGTTGGAATCCATCACCGCACGAAGCCTATTTAAAATGAGCCCAATCGGACAATTTTTTAGGGGTTGCAAAATGTTTTTGGGCCCAAAAATACCAAAAAAATTGTCCGAATTGTTTCAAAATTGAAATTTAACCCTTTAGTAAAGATTAAATGTGGTGCTAAAATTTAAATAAAATCGGCCCGATAGGACCGGACTTACAAATTTTATGGAAACACTAGTTTGCGGATAGTGATTTTTTACTGAAGAGTGTATTTAATTTGGTAAAGAGGTTGCATTGATAATAATATTGAAATTAAGCAAAAAAATTTAATTTTAAGGGATGTATTAAGGGGTTAAATTTTTTATTTTGTCCAAAAACAAACTTATGTTCACATAATAACAGCACAATGCCTGTATTAGCAAATACACTATATTGTCGGCAGGGTTTTGGCACTGCGACCCGAGTTTTATTATAATATGGTTTGACTCAATAACACAACCATCTGAAGTGGGTTCAAACTAGAAATAAATTTAATCGTATGTCTGTAACTGTAAGTTTTTAACGAAATTTCGATTTATATTCTATAGAATACCTATACCTAGATTGAATGAGCCGTTTTCATAAATTATTGTTATCTATAGTGCTTGTTATACCATATCAGGGGATAGGCTATTATATTTTCGCGCTTCTACTCAAGGAGTGAGCAAGTAGCCAAAGAAGTGACATTAACGCAAACTAAATTGCGGGTAAAGGCTAGTTGCAAATAAAGTTGTCTATTAAGATTGAAACTTCAAAGCTTTCAGTCACTGCCAGAATAAGCATTTGGAAATTATCCAGCGCAATTTTACCCCGTCTATTCTTTTCTAAAAAGTTATTAAAATCTAAGTTTATGACTCTTAAAAATCTCGAGAAATTTAAAATGCATCCTCTTCTAGCCTTTTAAATACAATCTACTTCTGCGTGGATCTTTTTCAAATAGAAGTTAAAAAAAGATAACGTTTATGTTTAAACTAAAAACGCAGTCAGACCATAAAAAACTAACCTGGTTAACAATAATAATGCAACTTGAAAACGTCTAATTTATAAACGGTTTAATTTGACGCGTGCGTACTAAATTAATACCAATTATAACACCTTCTGAACTATAATATAAAGTTTGGTGACCATAACGACATATATTATTATCATAACAGTATCGTTCGCGAACAGTAATTCGCCAAAAAAACTTAGACTGTTGTATTGTCATTTATACATACATGTTACTGAATATCTACATCTAAATTTAGTTTTGACAATGTGTCTTACCCAAATTATGCAGGTTAAGGCTGTTTGTCTTAGTGTATTTAAAAAGTGGTCACCCAATTTACACCATTTTATATAGGTATCAATATTGATTGTTATGCAAAGGGACGTATTTACCACATGACAAAAAGGGCACTGTTCCCGCGTCGGATGGCCGCGGGCGCGATGATGATATGAAAATGGACCTGAAATGGGAGCGACACGTCATCTTTGTCCGGGGCGTAAATTTCACAAATATGTGATCCCTGCTTATCCAATGTATTTTTAGTGTATTTGACTATACATATACAGGCTATACCGAGTTATACATAGTATGTCGGTTGGATGGTGGGACCTAGGGATTGGACCATAAATTCTCGACGTTTCATCATACTGAACAATTTGGCACTATTTTTAGAAAGATATGACGTATGCGCGGGCGGACAATGACTCTCGAAAGACAACATTTGGGTGTACTTATTGAAATCCATCACCACACGAAGGTTATTTAAATGGGCGTCATCGGAACAATTGAAGGGTTGTACTTAAAAGTTAAACAATATTTTGGGCTCAAAAACATCGAAAAATTTAGCGGAATGTTTCAAAATCAAAATTTAACGTTAGTAAAGTAAAAACACTAGTTAGCACTTACTCTTGGCGGAGAGGACAGAGTGGTGTAACGGTTAGCGTAGCGGCCTTTGGATCACACTGTCGTGGGTTCGAATCCCGCCTCCGCTCATGGATGTTTTGTGATGTCATTTAGTTTTAAGTGAGTTGTTATTTGATGTAAACAAGACGCTAATGACCTAAGTTGTCGACGCGTCTATAATTTACAATAAATAAATTAAAATACTCTTGGCGGATAGTTAATTACTTACTGAAGGGTATATATTGTATACCTATAATTTGGTGCAGATGTTAGATTGATAAAATGCATGCGGAATACTGAAACGGAGAAAAATTGAAACAGAAATTCATTTAATCAATGGGGTCGTACCACATTTTTTTTTGTTGGAATCTACATCGCAAATAGATTATGAAACAATTTTTTTGAGAAATTTTCGGAAGCTTTTTCTATAATAAAAAAAATCCCAAAAGTGTGAATTTTTAAATGGAATTTTAAATATAGAATTATGCAGCTACCCAAATGACTTAGATAATATTCAGTCTGTGATTGGCTGACTATAGATCTACTGTGTCATTCCCACTGATCTGTCAAATTGAAATGAAACCACAAGGATAATTTATATAAATCTCTTTCTATAGATAAAGCAGTGTGACTATCTTCTACGTCATCATAATATGGTGGTTTATGCGTTCAGCGTTTAAAATATACATAATTTCTTTAATTCGTGGTTGCAATAAAGAGGAAGGATATAAGAACGAAAAAGTTGGTTTACATTATATTTTGTTTATGTATGAGGATTGTTAAAAATTATGTGAGATGGCCCTTTTACGCTCACACAATCGCGGACGGAAATTATGGAAACACGTTTTCCCATCTAGCTATCATATAATATATCCGAAAATACTGGGCGAAAAAACTCAAGAAAGCGAAATTAGAGACCGTCTGATTTGTGATATATTCTATAACATAATATATCGCATTCACAATAATTGTCTTTAGACGTTACATTATTGTGTTTGCTGTGTCACCAGTGTCACTTGTTTTGTTTGACAAGTGGAATGCTGCAAACTGTGTCACGTCTTTTCAAATAAAACGTTTCAAGATGTGTATTATGTAAATATTAACATGTTCTCAAAACATTTGCATACTTTATTCGGTCTACATTATTATTGAAAAACAACAAACCATCAGGCTTGCCAATATTTCCACCCGTAACATTCCTGTGCACCACTTATAATTTTCGTTTCGTTTATAAAGGTCAGGGTTACTTGGCTATTTAGTTATGTCTATTCATTTCCAAGATAGAGTAATTTGAAAAAAATACATTCCAACAGTGTCACTTGCCTACAGCTTACAACAAAATAAATAAGTAAATATACGGTTCAGTACATTTGCAAAATTTAAAATTCTCTCGACCGACCAATCACAACTCAAGGAACAAAGGGACACGAGGTGATCGCGCACATAGATTACTCTATCTTGAAAATGAATAGATTACAGCTACTAATTTATACTGACATTAGCTTTCACCCATATTTTCATTCGCCCTGATGTCGCTATTTTGACAGGACCCCTTTTAATCCGACTCTATAGTTTAGTAAAAAGAATTCTATACTTTAACCAACTGATAGTTTACTAAGATTCAATAAAATCGGTCCGTCCGTTTCTAAGTGATGTCCATAAAAGCAAACAGTCAGATAAATAAACAGACACAAATTTTGAAAATAAGTACGAAGTTTTCCCATTTATTTAACAGGGTGGCCACTTTTCCTCCAAAACAAATTTCCCTTAGTTTTCCCGATTTTCTAGGTGATTCTTTAGTTTATATAACTAACAACAAAATATACAGAAATAAACAATAATTTATATTTATGTAATTAGTTGTCATGTCCATCGTAACTATATATAAGAGATTAATGGGAACTTGGACCGTGGGTTGATAATTTATATTTACGTTTCAGAGAAATTTCTGACCAACTACGTGCAAAGATTTGTTATACCTATATAGTGCTAGGTACACAAAAATTAAGTTGGTCGGCAAAATTTGTTCAATGTAGGTACGGAGCTATCAGTGCGCGACTTCGACTCGCACTTGACAGTTTTTTTTCACAAAATGCCTGACTTCCAACAAAATTCTCTGACCAGCCGAATTCCCTGACTTTTCCAGGTTTTCCAGAAAGTGGCCACCCTGATTTTTATGCCAAAAAAATGCGCAAGAATTAAATTAATATTTTATATTAGTTGTTTAAACCCAGTCAGCTCTTCCGAAGAACACATTTGCTATAAACAATGTTTTCGTCAATTCTGAGGATTAATGTACCTATTTATACTTTATAGGAACTAAAATAACTTTAAAGCACAAAATTTCAATACTTCAAACACAGTAAAAGTAAAATCATAATAAATGCTTCGAGTTGGATGTTATAATTAGTGTATTTGCCATAATATGGCACATACACTATTGGCGTCGGTCGGATGGCGGGACCTAGGGGTCGGACCAAAATTTCTCGACGTTTCATAGCCTCCTGAACAATCTGGCACCATTTTTGAAAATGTTTATATATATATATATATTTATATATATATATATATGTGTGTGTACACGATAACTCTCGACAGACTTAATCGATTGAAACGAAATTTGGTACACACATTGGAACCCATCACCGCAAGAAGCCTATTTAAAATGGACCCGACGAACCATTTTCAGGGTTGTATTTAGGGATTCCAAAAAGTTTTTGGGCCCAAAAATACCGAAAAATTTGTCAGAATCGTTTCAAAATTGAAATTTAACTCTTTAGTAAAGATTAAAACGTGCTGCTAAAATTTTAATAAAATCGGCCCGACAGGACCGGACTTTCAAATTTTATGAAAACACTTTTGTTGATACGGATTTACTTATGGAAGGGTGTATTTAATGTGGTACAGAGGTTGCATTGATAATAATAGTGAAATTAAGAAAAAAATATTATTTTAAGGGATGTATTAAGGGGTTAAATTTGTTATTTTGTCCAAAAACAAACTTAAGTTCACGTATTAAAGCCACAAGGCCTGTATTAGCAAATACACTATATTGTCGGCAGGGTTTGGCACTGCGACCCGAGTTTTTTGTACTTTCAAGCGATATCACAGGAATAAACGAACATAGTCTTGGCATGGCAAAAAATATCGAATTCGAGATTTTGACATATTTAGACAGTTCATCATCTAGTTCAGGGATGGCGAACCTTTTCACATCTACGTGCCTATTTTTAAAAAAAAATGTTTTTAATGTGACCATGATGTGCCAACAAGCACTTCAAGAAATTTAGTGGACAAAAAAATTATTCAAACGTAGATGAAAAGAATTATTTCGATAATTCATTGAGTGCCGCATGAAACTTTCGTCGACTTGTGTCGATCTCATAAAATAGTAAATGTTATTTGAATGATAGTCAAATTTTTTCGACAGCATCTAACATATTTTTAATTATTTCAATTGTATACCAATCAATGCCGTGCCGACAATATTCTGTCGCGTGCCACCTATGGCACGGGTGCCATAGGTTCGCCATCCTTGATCTAGTTTGTAAGTTTTTATGATAACCATTATCGAAGGAAAACGATTCCCAAATAAACCCCGAAATAATTTTCCGGACTGATTCCAATACTTTCATATCAATGGAGGTGTGAAGTAAAAACAAAGATTTTTTTGATGAGATGATGAATTATGGAACGTGCGTGTTCAAGGAAAATACAATTATTAATAACAATAATATTAATGTCTTTGATAAAAAAACAAACAAACACACGGAACTATAGATCTGCATAATTATGTTGATGAATGATCCACCGGTTTATTAAATATGTGATTTGTACCTTAACGTTAAATGTGAGTGTATAGTGATTAGACTATTTCTGTGGTCAAAAGGCAAGAGCTTATATTGAATCTGTGGGGAAAAAATTAAGATAACTTTGTGAATCATATGCATCGAGGTACCTTCCTGCTACACAATGTTGAATGTTGAGTGGTACGAAATTAAATTGTCAACGTACACTTTAAATCTAAAGAAACTTGAAACGGCGAGCACCCCGTGGGTATCTCATCCTTTTTAGGAGTCTGTACCTAAAGGATTCAAACGGAGCCCTACTGTTTTGTCAGAGGTTTTCTAGCTCGTAAACAGAATAAGATAGTAAATTGAAATTTTTACAGATTACCTATATATATTGCTTTGACTCAAAACTGAAAATCGTGTTTAACATTTTGAGAGGTGGGTTCCATGCATATAAAAGGGGGGTAGAGAAAAAAATGTTTCCCACCTTGACATAGAGATCAAATTTTAGAACGTTTTTGTTATGGCTCTATCTCGAAAATGGCAACACCTAGGAATACGAAATTCATAGGACATATTCTATATGTTTAATAAAAAATGATTACCAAGAATATTTACATCTAAAATAGTTTGCAAGTTAAGAGCAAAAGTTTTTTTGTGCTCGAATTACCGTGAGTGATATGATTGATAAATGCTGGGTTGCAGAAAGATTAGTCAAAATGAGTGTACACTTTTGGCTTAATTTAGCCTTCCGCCCCCTTCCCCGGGCTTGGTGTCCTGGGAGCCCCTCTCAAAGTCGGCATTGCACATAGCTACCACGGATCAACGGATCTACGCTTACGTTATGTGCTAACTGCCAGGGTTCCTGGACCTAGTAATAATTTATACTTTCGATTTATTATAAATTATTTGATAATAAATCAAAAATACTATACTAATACTTTCAGTATAGTGCTTGTTTTATTATTTTACTAGATTTTGCCCGCGGAATTGTTTCCGCGCACGTAAATTTTGTTAAAAGACACACTAGCAAGTCGACGGGAAGCCTATTTTAAACAGTTTATTGAAACGAGACGAGAAAAATTATTAAACTCGTTTCGGCGGTATCCAAGGACGTATTTGCAAAATTTGCTCCCCGAGCAAAGACGATTTGCCGCCCCACCTTTCAGTTCCATTTTCTCCGCGTCCAACATATTGCTTTTGATATTTAAAACATAGTTCGTTAAATCCGTCAAAAATAATAAGCAAAAGAAAATGTAGAAATGTGATCGTGTTAGTGATTGTGTATCAAGGGTGGAATGAAGCCGATTTTGACCAGTGGTACGTTTGTTACCCGAGCGAAGCAACATTAAAATGGCATATCATCATGCATGATCGCGCCCGCGGCTAGCGCCCACTCAAGAAGTCTGCGGTCCCGTGTAAGAGCCCTTTTCGCCATGTGGTAAATACGTCCCTGACGGTACCACTACAATCGTTATTGGCATTAAAATCGGTTTAAATGATTTTATGTACAATACCAGCGCGAGCGCCCATTGCATGAAGTAAATATTTGTATTTAAAATTTAAATACGAAACAAAGTTGTTAATTTGACAAAAACCGGTTCAACAGGAACAATTCTTTAGTGAAGCAGCAGAACATAAAATACATACGAATTCACGTTTCTTGTTCGATTAAGTAAACTTTTTTGGTACAGTCCAAGTTAAATATAAATTAGTTGACAGAATAAATAAATAATTAAGGCTGGACTACAAAGTACAAAGGTGTTAGAGTATAAGTTCCTACATAGATGGCAAAACCTTCGATTTTGTATTTTTTTAAGAAACATTTCATATTATGTAGGTAAATATAAACGGTATTTAGTTTAATTTTAAAAAATCTTGTTTCTTACAGACAAGTTGTCTATCAACTTAAGTAAGATATAGTATATTTTATTTAATTTTATTAGTAGGTATATTATTTTACACTAACCTCTATATTAATAAAATTCATCATTATTATTGAAAGATTTTTTCGTTGGAGAGCAGCCAATTATATAATTGTTTCGAAACATATAGGAAAAAATCATTTTACCAACCAGTGGTCACAATCAGGATTCTAACCTGAACCTTTCCACTTTCGCGGCGGAATGAGCCTACAATACTCAATCGTGACAAGATTGCTAAACTAATATTCTCCATATATGCTTCAGAATCAATAGATTTTCACTACATGCGAGCGTCAATTCCGCCGCGAAAGTGGAAAGGTTCAGGTTAGAATCCTGATTGTGACCACTGGTGGTAAAATGATTTTTTCCTATATGTTTCGAAACAATTATATAATTGGCTGCTCTCCAACGAAAAAATCTTTCAATTGCATTTCAGCCGTATAAAAAAACTATTATTATCATTATTATTATTAAAATTTATAGGGTTCGGTAGATTGGTCCTCTATATACCAGGGCAGCGGTGTATAAAACATTATTTGGAAGCACCTCTAGAAATGTTTTTTTTTCAAACAACACCTTAATAAATTATTATTAAAAATCTAGGTTTTTTTTGAAATTTTGTTTTTGTTTTTTTTTTGAGACCCTCTCAATATTGAGACCTTAAGCGCGATTAGTCTGTTTGTGCGGTATTCCCGTACCAGTGCACTAACACATAATTATTTTCAAAATTTTTAAAATATTCGTGTTGATGCATAGCAAATATTTTTTACCGAATATGATTTTTTTCGCCAATACCGATATATCTATTGCCGATTATCGGTATCGGCCTATTAATTGTCGGCCATAGAATATATTTTAAGCTGTTTGCACCTAAGGTTTCTTAAAATCTAAATAAGTTTTAATTTGCCCAATAATATAAAAAATATTTGCTCTTTATCTTCCATTGTTTTTTGAGTTCTATAATAATACCACGAAATTAAAATGATTTCTGCCCGACAAAAAAGAAATTTTCCCCCTCCTCTATCGATGAATTGTTTTTTGCTTTAAAAATAATTTAGTGTTTGTCAAACCTTATTATGTACATATTACATTTTTAGAGTGTAGGGTCTCCAAGTCACTATATGAATATTATGAACATTACGGACATAATACAAGGTATTTCTAATACTTCATAATATTATGTACGTTTACTTTCGTATACCTGTAATAAAAAAGAAAAATATAGGTACTCGGAGGTACCTTAATTTTTTATTTTTGTTTTTAATAACCTCGAAAAACTTTATTGGTGTTTTTTAAATCCTTAATCAAGCTTTAAAACAGAAACTAGTATTATTATTTAGGCCGATACCGTTATTGGCCGATATTGCAGTACATACATCGTCCGATACCGATAAAATCGACCACAAGACCGATATACCGATATTGACATCGGTATCGGTCGATCTCTATTTAGATTAAGTTATAGTTAGATACATTTTAATGTGGAGTACGTCAGATTTACGTCTATTTATTGTACTAATTATAGACGCGTCGACAATTTAGATCATTAGCGTTTTGATTACATTAACACACTTAAAACTAAATGACATCACAAAACATCCCTGAGAGGAGGTGGGATTCGAACCCACGACAGTCTGATCCAGAAGCCGCGACGCTAACCACTGGATCACACTGTCCTTCAGATTTATGTCGAAGAACATAAAATGAAATGTAGGTATATTTCTTGAGAGAATGCAGTATGGTCTGAAACTCTAGAAATCTTAGCTAATTAGATGGCTTAATCAAGAAGTATTTTGAGGAGAAAGTATAAGCCAACAAAATATTGGCATAAATTATATCGTTTACAAAATAAATAAATTCTGTTAATCGCATCGTGTAGTGGAAAGGTACCTGAGGGTACTTAATCAACATCATACGTGTCCACGTACTCTGCAGTGAAGGGTTGAATTAATTATGAATACAATTCTATCGTTCTTCCTTATATGACTCACTTTTATATTATGCGTCATAACATCCTAATTTCTTATTAATCCTTCGTTTGCATAACATTAACAAACATTCTGTATTTATAATTTTTCGAAATTTATCCGAAATGCTTTAGTGTTTTTATAAACAATTAATACATCTTAAAATACCCTATACGAACTTCGAACCAAGTTTTAAAAATAAAAAATGTTGAAAATTGTGAATAAATAACTATTATTAGTTACTAATAGTTATTTATACACAATTTTCAACATTTTTTTTTATAAACTTGGTTAGAGCTAGTAGTAGTATAAGATGTATTAATTGTTTTATGAAATATATTTTAGTTTTTGGTCAAAATTATGAATGATGAAACTGTTTAGGTATAAGCGGGTATAAGCAACATTTTTTTTTTGCATCCAGAAAAAAATATTCAGGCAATGATCATTTTGTTTCAGTGCATGGATCTTCTGATTTCTGTTAATCAATTTTGGTCGATCATACTTTGATCCTTTTTATTGACCTTTTGTTATACTTTCTAAATTTAATGAGTATGGCTTTTTTTACCAATTTAACCAGTTCGATCAAGATATGAAAATAAAATGTCTCATCCACTATTTTTTAGTATTGTGGCAAGTGGCAACGTCAAAATTTTAGTCAAGGTTGGTAAAGTCAACATTTCTCGAAATTTTGGCGTTCGTCCGGTATTCTTGTACCTAGTGATAGTTTCAATACACCTACAAAGAATATCTAAATCAGCTTGAAGAAATTGATTTGTCTGTGACCTGTCTAAAAACTGACATCACCTGCTTGAGGAGTGAGGATCATTGACCTTACAAACTACAACAATAAATTACTATTTAAAATAAATAACAAAATTACTTAATTACCGTTTCATATCAATTCCATCCAAGTAACTAAAAAAAAGACAAAACACCAACACAGTTAAACAAAACACGTATGGTTAATTTAACGACTGTTTAACTTAACACTGCAATAACACTGGTCCTGGATTCATATGTTTCTTTTAGATCACAATTGTTTTTTGTTTGTCTGAAGCACAAAATTGTTAAACACAATAAAATAATTAGGGATAAGCACTGGTATAAATATTATAGATATAACAGTAAGTCAAGCACTGGTAGGTACTATGTAGATACCTGGTAGACACTAGTCAACTAAAATAACAACCTGTGTATGCGCTATCCGTTGCGATGCGGTCAGATACCGACAGTTGGAGCGGTAACCGAGAATGCAGGAGGGGTTCCCTTCACCGTACCGGAGCGGCTATCCGCCTCGTTGGGTGCAACCCGGCCGGCGCGCCATCACCATTCACGAACAGAAGAAACGGATATCGTTGCATATAAAACATCTGTGGCCATAATGACAGTCGTTTTGTGGTGACTGCATTCTGATTTGTGATCGAACTTGCACCCAGAAAATACCAAAACTAAATGACACCTACGGTTGCCAACTGTCCCTTTCCGGGACGTCCCGTTTCTAGGGCTATTTTCAACCGTATCGTTCAAAATCCTTGCGGAACGCAGTTTGTTCCGGAGAGAAAATAGAAACAGTTTTTCATTGCAAAACAATAATACGTCAGCAGCTTTATGCTATGGTTATGAAAATTTGTTCTAACCCAGATTCTTCACTGGTTATATCTTGTCCTCATCAAGCGCACGCTGCGTCCCACAATTTACGCAGTTTTTATTTTGTTTTAAAGCAAAAAATAGTATTGTATTTTTCCACTTTCTACTGTATTTGAACTAATTAAAAGATTCATAATGGATAATTGGTTTTATTTTTACACTCAATAATATCATAGTAGTAGTACTTCATAGACATAATATTCCTTAAAATATTTCCGCCGTAAGGAATCGAGTGAGGAAATTCAGTGTCCGTTTGTGTATGAAACATGAAACCATGTAAGGCATCTCCTTCAGCACTTGTCGGCATCATTAGTTAAATTTTTGTGTACAGATATGCATTATATATATGTATAGTACATTGTGCCACAAGGGAGGAAAGTGCTACATTTCCTCCCGCGTATAAAATTGCCACCCAAGCCGAAAGCGTGGGTGGCAAATACGCGGGAGGAGAGAGAATTTAGGTACTAAATTTTATAAACCTGCTGACAATAAAAGTCGATTCTTGCAACCCTCTACGACCGGGGTATACTAGCCCATAATTACTAAGAGGGTGAGAAATAAGATTCAATTTATTTAAAGTAAAAGTCATGACATTTCAGGAGGTTGCTTTCGATAGTTTTTTTTATTCATAAAAACATATTGCCAGAACATTCCCCCCCTCCTAAATGTTTACAGAAAGCTGTAAATGTTTAATTAAAAAAATACCATTTTTCTTATTTTAAAAGTCTTGAAATTTTAACAGAATAAATAAAATATATTATGTGGGAAAGGCAATATATGAAGCCAGAACAAAATCCCATCATTAACTGTCTGTCAGAGCGAAAAACGTTCCCATGTTTGTGCGACCTAGAAAGTTATATAGCGGCCTGCGAGTTAGAGAGAGAACGTATATGGAGAGTAAAATAGGCTGGATATATAAAATTCAAGAAAAAAATATATTGTAAAATTAAAAAAAGCATTTATTTAATGTTGGTATATGATAAAATCAATCGATTTAAAAAACCCTTATATCCACACCATATTATTCACATAACAATTAGAGGCGAAAATAATAAATATCTCAGACAGCTAGGCTGCCATGATTTTTGAGCTATATCTAAGAAAAAATCAAATGACCACTGTCGGGACTTGAACCCGAAACTCCCAGTTTCCGGCTAGATGAGTTACCGATTTCTCCACAGTGCCCGAGAGTGGAAACCGATCTTTTCTTATGTATAGCAATTTCAAGTTGAAGACACACTACATGCGAGAGTCGACTATTCAAATAAACTGCAAAGCATAGTACAGCTATTAAACAGTCGAATCATTATACATGCGAGAGTTAACATTTTATAAGTTTTATCAACTTAATAAACTCGTTAGGCTGGGATGCCTTAGGTTTTACCTATAGATAAACAACGTTTTGAGTTCCTGTGGACAGTAATTAATTGGTATATGATAAAATCAATCGATTTATAACCCCCTTATATCCACACCATATTATTCACATAACAATTAGAGGTGAAAATAATAAATATCTCAGACAGCTATAGGCTGCCATGATTTTTGAGCTATATCTAAGAAAAATCAAATGACCACTGTCGGGACTTGAACCCGAAACTCCCAGTTTCCGGCTAGGTGAGTTACCGATTTCTCCACATTTATTTAATGTATCAAAAAACATTAATTTTTTATTTATCTTCTCCATCAACTTGATCATCATCCTAATTGACGTCATCCTCATCAAATATCATTTGAATCCCCGGTTAAATCGTTTTGAGGGATTAATATGCCATCATCTGTAAAAATGATTGATAATAATTATTATTATATCTCTTATTATACAGTGTGTCCCAGGATATATGTAGCAAGAGGTGTAATGAACAAAAAAATTTCGAAATTCGGAATGGCATTTGGGGATCGATTCCTGCTTGATGTAAAACTAAGGTGTACCAAAAATGAGTTAATTCGGTTTTCTACAGGATCTTTTATAAGCAAAGTTATAAAAATGACCGAGAAAAAGCACCTTTATTTTTCAAAATATGAGAAAATTCCACAAAGAAAAGTTGTTTATAATGCAATTTTATAACTCCATACCAAATTTCAGATATATAAAAAAAAAATTCAATTTCGTAAAGTTGTAAAAAGACCAGGAAAAAGTGGCTTTAACCTCATACCCAATTTCAGAAAAAATGTATCAACACAAAATTAACGAATTTTTTTTGATATTTCTGAAATTTGGTATGTGGTTATAAAATTGCATTCTAAACAGCTTTTCTTAGTGGAAGTTTTTCATATTTAGAAAAATACAGACACTTTTTCTTGGTCATATTTAGAACGTTGCTTATAAAACCTAAATTTTCACGACTGTTGAAATGTTACTTCGAAATGCGTTGCTGGGTCTCCGCCTATTAGTTTTCATACAGAACTTCCTTCTGTACGAAAACTTTCGTCACGAGTTCTCATACCTTATTGAAGGTACCTACTATACGGAAAGATAATAATAAATTTAAATTTGTTTTTCATTAAACGTCTTTCTTAGGGTTCTGTACCAGAAAGGAACCCTATTGTTGCGACAACGATGTCTGTCTGTCTGTCTTATGTCTGTCTGTCTGTCACAGGCCTCTAGCTTCTAAACGAAATGAGATAGGAACTTGAAATTCACACAAAATATGTATTGCTGCGGCCCAAAGACGGAGATAATAACAAAAGATGAAAAAGTTTATTTCATATATATTGTATTTTTTTGACGTTTGTATCCACATTAGTGGCATTTCAATAAGTTATATTGTATTATATTGTAAGGGGGCGCCCATTTTTGCAAACGGGGGTCAAAAAAACAAACATTTTTTTGTACCTACTCTTGTGGGGCATCGTTGAAAAGAGCCTTCTGAGTAGATTATGAATGTGTATTTATTTTTATTTATTTAATCAAAATTGTAGGTTTTAGGGACCGTCAAATTTGCAGTTTTTAGACCTATTTTGTTACCAGGTCTATCTTAACAACGCCATTATCTTATAAAGCTGTAATTCACGTCAAGTACCTATCACTCATAGCACGGTCAATAAAGATTTTATGGCGCAACTAATTCCCATAGAGCTGGATTTTTCACAGATGGTAGAACACTTTTAGACATGTATTTTTACAAATGTCTCCGGTTATCTCACCTGTGCTTCCCCCGCCACCCCCTCTTGAATATTTGCAAATCACTTTTTGCTGAGCCTGTTTCGAAATATCTCAGAAACGGTCGACTTAAGCGATTCCTTCATGTTTTAAATAGGATTATATTTCCTACAATTTTCATTCCTACAAATTTTCAGTAGTACGAATAGTAAGCGCGCTACAGCTTCTTGAAAAACACACGTTTTTTGTAACCTTGGAAACCAATTATTATAACGTAATGTCCTTTTCAATAACTTTATTTATTGTGTTCTTTATCGAATTTTAAATTGAAAATACATAATATGTTCATAAAGCCAACAACGCCCTGAAGCGTGATTTTTGTTCCTTATCGATATCTTTAAAAATTGAGAAGTTATGTGCAGTCAAAATTGAAATCATCATATAGAGTTTTACGTGTTTTTTTAACACGAGTTACGAGTACCTTCCATACCGAATAAAAAAAATTCGTCTAGGAATCCAGAGGAAATTTAATGTCCAAAATGATGTTTTTTGTCCTATCCTGATAACTTCAGACATTTTTAAATTATAAGCCTTTAAGTCCAAGCGAATTTGAATGAAAACTTGTCAAATAGAAGAAAAAAACTAATTTTTAAATGAACTTAAATGCTTATAACTTGAACATTTTTTAAGTTATCGAGATAAGGAAAAAAGTATCGTTTATAGATCATTAAATTTCCTATGGATAGCTACAGACGGATTTTTTTTTATTCGGTGTGGAAGGTACTCGTAACTCGTGATAAAAAACACGTACATATAACACTGTGACGATTTCAACTTTGACTGCATATAACTTCTCAGTTTTTAAAGATATCGATATGGGACAAAAAGCACGATTTAGGGCGTTCCTTGCTTTATGAACATAATATGTATTTTCAATTTAATATTCGAAGAAGAACACAATAAATAAAGCTATTGAAAACTGAAAAGGACATTACGTTTTAACCAATAGTTACCAAGGTTACAAAAAGCGCGTGATTTTCAAGAAGCTGTCGCGCGCTGTCCATGATTACCACAGAAAATTTGTGATGATATGGAATGAATGAATTGTAAATTATAGACGCCCGACTAGTGATGATAAGAAGTATTGTTTTGTGATACATGATATTTTAATCTTCGGCCGTATATACATATACTCATGAACTGCTCAAGCCGTATCTCGGTTAATATGAATATTGAATAGGTACACGACATGTGTTACCGGCATATCAATACAAGTCGGTCCAATAGATCAGTGGCCGCCAAACCGTCGATCGCGGGTTACCGGTAGAATACAAATTTATTAATTTAAGAAAAAATTTAATGAAAAAGAGAAAGGTGATCGTCGCGTTTAGCGGTCAATAACTCATTAATACATGCTGCGCCATCTGATGCTTACGGAATTAAGCCACCCTAGAAACTGTCTTCGAACGTATTTGGTATAAACAAGTTGTTACAATAAAATTAATTATCTGCAATGTAATAAGTATAAGACATAAGTATGTAATAAGATTTGTAATGCGCATTGCTATAAACATTATTACACATAATATGTGATCATTATTTATCATTATATAGAGTGTTCCAGATCGATCGCCCACGGACATTACCTACAGGGAAATAGAGAAAACAATTCTGAGCAGAAAAGTTTTTTGATCCGATGTATTGTTAATGAGATATATATAATATATTATAATTTACTAACCCTAATAATGCCAAATTTTTTACTCTAGAAACCTAGAAGATCTGGGGGGAATGGTGTTTTTTCGCATATTTTAAGCTATCCACAAAAGTAGCTTTTTCCAACGATACCCCACACCATACAATAAATTCAAATTTTTTTTGTAGGGAACCAAACTTACCCCCAATAAAAATATCACATAACGTTTGATAATCGAAATATGTCAAATTTCAAATTCCTACGTTACACAGTTTTCGATAAAAACGTCTGTGACAGACAGAAGGACGCAAGCGTGATCTTATAATAGTTCCGTTTTTTCTTATAAGCTACGAAACCCTACAAAAAACAGGAAATAAGAATATAAATGAAAAAATAAACGCTAAAATATTTATTTTCGATAGGTGTGCGTGAAGTGAGGTATTCTAGTAGGTTTAAATTGAGGCATGAGCTAAGAGACTGACGCATACACAATGAGATCGAGTGCGCTGTATACCCACGAGTGGGGGTAAGCGTACGAGATCTCGTTGTGTATGCGTCAGTCCCTTTAGCGAGTGCCTCAATTTAAGAATACTAGATATCTCACTTTAAGCAGACGTATCGAACATATTTTTTTATAACGACTGCTTCTAAAGTTTAATAAAGAGAAAAAAAAATTATGAAAACGGAAAATTCGCTCTTCGAGTCCTTAAAACTTTACAATTACAGACTAAGTTACGATTTAGTTTATTTTTATTAAAGTTATTAACTTTTGTATAAATCATTAAAAACATGAGTCTCTCATAATGTGGACTTTGTAGACGCGTCGCTATATATAGTAACACATCGATCGATAGCTAGTAAATAGTGCTTGTTTTGTACAAAGTGCGGACATTTCGAATTTATAAGATGTAGAGATTGTACTTTTACGCACGTTTTGGGCTTTTACGCACGGTGACGGTACTTTTGCGCACACTTTGGGCTTTCACGCACGGTGACTATTTTTACGCACGCTTACTAAAATATGCTTCTCCACGCCCGCCTCACAGTGCTCGAATATTGAACTTTAGAAGCAGGAGTTATAAAAAAATATTTATGAAATTGATTATTTGAATCATAGATTAGAAATGATTGAACCATAATCGAGCTGGTTAAAATAAAAATATCATTTTTCTTTTTCATTTTTTTTGAGATTCCGCAACAGTTGGAACTCGAGTTGGAAAAATTTCTGGGGCTGTTGCTGTTGGTGTATAAAGCCGGTCGTAACAAACCTGGGACCCGATTTGGTTAATTTTATTTTATTAGCTCTTTTTTTGCGAATTTTCAAAATAAAACACGTTTTTTCCCGTAATATTTTGATAATCGAAAAAAATATATAGAATATGAACAGTTTGCCACGTGATTTTGAACATAAAATTTTTGTACACAATTATGCGGGTTTTTTTACCTTAAAATAAAATTGCAATTTACGTGCGTACAGCAAACAGGAGTCAAATTCATTAAATAGATTTTGAGTAAAGTTTAGACATATTTGTCTCACCTTTAGTCGCACAACATTTTTTGCTTTTTTTGAGCTATGAAGTTTTTACACTCATTTCAATAACACTTTGTATAAACAATTAGCGATCTATAAAGTACCTATTTTTGAATGTTTAAATTTAGAAGTATTATTTATTGGCATTGTACAGGTTTATTTTAATAAACGAGTTTGAAATTTACCGCCACTAATAAAGTGTGATAAAACCAATGACAGAGAATGCACAGCAATGTGCTAAAAATTTCCACTAATATTTGGAGTCAGACAAAATAAAGTGGTTACCGCTTTCAGTGAACGCTATTGGTCCAAGTTTGATTTTCTGCGAAAGATATTGGATTGAATATTAATAAATATCTCTTACCGTTTGTGAGCCTTGTGACAAACTGACAAACGGACAGACATTGTAGGCTCAGTAATAGGGTTCCGTTCAGCGGTACAGAACCCTAAAAAGGACTTGAAGACGAAGTCACCACTCGCGCAGTCCGTTTTCTATATCAATGGATAAAACTAACAATAGGCGAATTCCATCGAAAGATGACTACATTTACAATAGCTTTTAAAGTCATATAATATATTTATACAAATAAGTATTTAATATTTATGTTAAGCGTAAAATAATATAATATGACCAGAGGAAAATTGCCAGCAACGCTAATACTGCTTTTCCACCAATTAAACACACATTTAAATTCAAATAGGATTATACTACACTCGCGTTAGTGTGAATACGCGCAAATATGAACTATTCAATAACATGAACAGCAAATTTTACTTATAGTCTCTGGTGTGAACATTGAACAAGCACTGTTGATTACTCTGCAATGTGAACAATGAACATTTGGCTATTCTGTAGTGTGAACTATGAACACTTGACTACACTGTAGTGTAAACAGTTAGTATTTTGACCTTTTTTTAAGTCCACCAATAGCTATGGCTACTTAGGTCTAGGTGTACTCGCTAATACATTCGTTATTGCATTTAAATACTTCCTAATGAGGATTAAGTTTTTCTCAATTTCCATATTTGTTTAGCATTTTTTCAATGCAACATCTGCATCAAATTATGTATGTACCTGCACTCTACAGCCTTCAGTAAGTAATTCACTATCCGCAAACTTGTATTTTCATAAATTTTATAAGTCCGGCCCTGTTTGGCCGATTTTGTTGAAATTTCCAAGAAGTAGTGCCAAATTCTTAAGAAAAGTTTTGACTTCTACTAACGTTCAAAGGCAACCCACACTTCGGTGATCTTTTCTTATAAAATACTGCGACAAGATACGAACTGTGGATACTATGGCATCCACAGTTCGTATCTTGTTCGCCTCATGTTTCTGAAGAGCTGCAACTGACACCTGAAGCAAATGTGAACATCTGCTTCCTCATGTGTACATCGAGAAATTTGAGAAAAATCATGACTGTCAGAGTTAGGTTTGTAAGAAATAATTAATTTCTACTGTATCTGGCCCGACGCCATGAAATATTTAATTCATATATATGCATCTGGGACCTCTGAGACATTGGTAGGTTTGTCATTTTAAAGTGGTCCCCGACGCATTTATGAATGAAATACTTCATCTAAACGAAAAAATAGTCAATGTGTCGGGCCAGATGTGTCGGACTGGAGGCGCCAAGCGCTGGAGCGTCCCGGGCTCCGGATTTTGAGAAGGCCCGTGTCCTCTCATTTCCTAATCCCAACAAATAACAAATTACTCAATTAGTCCCTCGGGCTCCTATAAATGTTGGCGTTCCTGAAAAAATATAGTCAGTCCGCGCCTGAGATATAGTAGAAATGAATCTACGACAAAAGGACGCGGCAATTTGGACGCGGGACAAAAGGACGCGGAAAAATTTGAACGCAAGACATTAGGTCGCCTTCCAGTTGGACGCAAAAGACGAGGTTGGTAGTCAAAAATAGACTATAATAAACAAACTAGGATGTTTATCTTAAAACTAATTTTTTTATTACTATATGAAGGTTATAAAACATCTCAAAATATTTTTATTGTCAAATTGGAATATTTATTTATATTTGCAACTGAAAATTGTAAGCAATTCCTCTTAAATATTCAAGTGTTGGTGGATTAGTGTAATCTGAAACAATTTCTTTTATTCTTCTTGTAGTGTCCTTGTACTTCCTTTTGCTTGATGGTGGGTGTCCGGAAATTAATTGATCTACCTTCAATCTGTTTAGAATTTCTTCTTTCTTTAGTGCTTTAATAAGTGTCCAGATACTGGGATGAGTAGCACCCAGCACCGAAGAGAAGCTGTTGTGCCACCCTTCAACCAAACTGTGTTGAAACATTGGTGGTTTTCTTTGTCCTCTTCTATTATAGCGGCCTATCCATGTGCACCTTTTGCGTCCAACTGGAAGGCGACCTAATGTCTTGCGTCCAAATTTCTCCGCGTCCTTTTGTCCCTTGCGACTTTTTGTCTCGCGTCCAAATTGACGCGTCCTTTTGTCGTGATACCTAGTGTTGCCGTCTAGATCTAGACTTTCTAGACTCTTGTCTTGTCTTGTCTAGATTTTCAAGACAAGAGAAATTTTCAAGACAAGACAAGACTTGCTTTATCTAGATCAAGACTCTTGCCAAAACTCTAGACAATTTTCAAGAGTCTAGATAAACTAAGTAGTAGTAGGTAAAGTAAACCAGTGGGTTAATCTAGACTCTTGAATATAATCTAGAGTCTTGATATTAGACAAGACAAGAGTTTTTTAATCTAGGCTTAAACTAAGTGAAGTCTTGTCTTGATATTTCAAGACAAGACAAGACTTCGAAAGTCTTGTCTTGTCTAGACGGCAACACTAGTGATACCAGTAGGAATTAATATTATTTCCTACTTTTTAAAGGATTGATTTTTTGCGGCGAGTTTCCTTTAAATTTTTATACATTATATAACTAGGCAGTTGTACTCTAAATTGAAATGTAAATTGTTTATCTCTCGATATGATGTAAGAGGCAATAAAATGTATTTGTAGATTTTTCTTATGTAAATTTACATTAATTGTGTTTCCTTTTAATAATATATTTTATGGCTCAGATGAGTTTATCTATGTATGTGTCTACATCAGGTGCAAAAATATACTATATTTTATTAACGCTGTTAATGACACAGCGATACAACGTCCTGTAATAATCAATTGGACACAACACGGAATTTGTATGAAATTGCTTATATATGGTACAAACCTATTCTCGCGGCTTCGCTCGCAATATGGCACACGTGCTACTTTTTGTAGCACGATTTTGCGATTAAGTCGCTTGCAGATCGCGTTCAATGTACCAACCGTGCAGTAGGCCGCGTACTTTTCCGGTGAAATATACAAGACATGTATCACGAATGCGCGATTGTCTAAAAAACTTCGCACACTTACTTGTGGGCTCGCACTACTCCATGTCATTGATTCCGATGACTGATGAGACTATGCGAATTGCTGTTGCCAAATCGAGCGATCGAATGAAAAATTTCGAATAGTTAATCGTCAAATCGCGATTGATTGCAATTACTACATCGCTCGTTTTCGATACAAAAAGAGTAGCATGTGTGCGTTGGTCCTTAGACTGCTTTCACATTTGCGACATAGCCGTTCGGTTCCGTCGCGCTGCTAAATCGCTTGCGACGCGACTGAATCGCTCCTGATAAATAATGCTGTTGAATGGTGAAAGTTTAGATCATGTCATCCTGTGGTGGAGTGGAGCCTGGTATCACGCTCCCTATTATAATTGGTAAGATGGATTCTGACGAGGAAGCGTTGCTTTTTAGAAAAATATAAGCGCAGACGACGACGACAGAAATGTTGGATTCATCCAGTGCCGGATTTAACAATGTGGAAGCCCCGGGGCAACCAAGATCAAATAGAAATCGTTACAATGTTTAACTACTTTATTGCCAATTAACAAGTATATACATAATGTAAGAAATAAATTGATAAAATTATTTTCGTTATTTCTTTATGTTATAAAGGGATAATTTGCAAAAATAAAGATTTGTGGAAACCCCTCACATGTGGAGACCCCGTGGCTTCAGTTTCTTTTGACCTCCCTTAAATCCGGCCCTGGATTCATTATTTGACAACATCACGAGAAACACATGGACATTTTTCACAATTTATAATGAATTAAGAGATATCCCAAAATTTTTTTTTATTTTGAGTAATGTATGAATAATATTCAAGCGAACGAGCGAAGCGAATGAGCAATGTATTAATAATATTCAAGCGAACGAGCGAAGTGAATGAGTAATGTAATAATAAAATTCAAGCGAACGAGTGAGTAATATATTAATAATATTCGAGCAAACGAGGGAAGCGGCTGAATAATGTATTAATAAAATCCGAGCGAACGAGCGAAGCGAGTGAGTAATTTATTAATAAAATTCGAGCGAACGAGCGAAGCGAGTGAGTAATGTATATCAATAATATTCGAGCGTAGAGAGTGAGTAATGTATTAATAAAATTCGAGCGAATAAACACCATCAGCTTCGCTTCGCAGGAGCAGATTTTCATGTGGGGGATAATCATAAATCGAAATATACGTGGGCGAAGCCACGGGTAACGGCTAGTCATAATATAGAATTATTACTTCATTTTCGTTGTGTGAAATGTTTTTAACAGAATGGCATAATTTGTTCATGGGTGTGGTGATTAATGTTGTAAAGCACGGTCGTATGTTTGGTAGCCTATCGCGAATCTCGTTATAGAAAATTTAAGAAAAACCTCAAGTTATTATGATCATCTAAAATAATATATTAAAAAATCTGCCTGGATTTGAACACACGGCTAATTCGGCCAGGTTCAAACTTTTAATAGGTATAGCTTTAACGACTGATTAATGTTTTAGGTCGACTTTTGCCTTTTGCACGCTTTAAATCTTATTGAACAATTTTTTTTTAATTTGGATACTATAACTTTTTCATTACATTATAATATCACTTAGATGTACAGTATCATCCCACTAAATCGATGTTTGATGAGTCACCCCTTTTCCTTCCGCTTTCACATATCAGAAAATTCGTCGACTTACCTCCCTTGGCAACTCTGAAACGTCAATAAAAATAAACAGAATAAAAAAAATTAGGCAGTCGTAGGGACTGCCGACAGAAGTGAAAAATTATTAGCATTAGTCTGGTTTTCACATCTATAAATATGCACTCCGAGCAACAATTATATACATATTTATATGGTTTATTCAACGCGCCTAAAGAAGTTTTCACTTCAAAAATTATAATTAATGTCAAAGAAAGAATATAAAAAAAATAAAAATATATAAATAAATATCATGTAGAATTTAGAACAAAAACAAACACAAAAATTTCACGGTGTCAGTGGGTTTCGAACCGGAGACGTTATGCAAACGACTCACAGACGCTGCTATCATCGCCATCGGTATAACTGAATGACGTGCCGTTTTTATTGTATATGCGCGCGGGCACAGTTGTGACAGACATTCTAGCCCATAGCATGTCGGTGACGCGAACACATAAGATTTTCCCTACCAAAAATCGCTCAAAGCGCTTAAAGAAGTTTTCTGTTCAAAAAAGTAAATTGAATAAATTGTTGTTTAGAAAATGCTCTTTAAAAAGATAAGACGCATTTTTATTGTAGGACTAAAATACAAGTGTTATCTCGCTTCAAAGTTTTTCAACCTCTAATAGTTTTTTATCTTTTTCTGCTCAAAACTTTTTTATTATTAATGTTACGCCATAAAGTTATTCATAAAAGTTGTAGATAATTATATTATGTATGTACAGAAATGCTTTTTACAAACTTTTTGTCACACTCACGGTTACGAAGAAAAATTAAAAAAATAACTGCACTCTTTAGGGATTGATCAATGATTACCCCTAAAAATGACTGGAATCGGTATAATTATACTATATTATAAAGCATGCCAAAATGAGCTTTCAAAAAGTTTAATAGATCTTAAACTAGGCAACAAGCTGTTGGTGGCCTAAAAATGGGAAAATTAAAATACTTATAATTATCAATGAAAGATAAACAATCAATATGATTAATTTCCCTAGACCGTAACCAAATACATAAGAATATCCAGACGACAATATCGCCATGATATATAGAAGGCTATACTTATAGGAAAAATGCAAATGCACCGCCGGGATTCGAACTCAGAACTCCCGATTTCGCGTCAGGAAAGTTTCCACTTACTACACAGTGCCCGACAGTGAACATTTAATCTTTCCTATATACAGGGTGTCCAAGACTTGCGTTGTCGGCCGATATATTGATTTTAGGTAATGAATAATGTACTTCTTTTACGTAACTTCATTTACGTATAACTTTTGATTGTTAAATACAACGATATAATTTTTTTGCTGGAATTGTATTCTTTAGGATATTTACTAACACTTTTATTAAGGGTTGTCCAAACCTAAACCTAATATTTTCGTATTAAAATAATAGGTTTAGGTTTGGACAACCTTTAATAAAAGTGTTAGTAAATATCCTAAAGAATACAATTCCAGCAAAAAAATTATATCGTTGTATTTAACAATCAAAAGTTACACGTAAATGAAGTTACGTAAAAGAAGTACATTATTTTGAACACCCTGTATATTAAATTCATTTTTTTTAGGACAGGCATTGATTTGTCCGTCCATTATCTAGTGATCCTCAAAATTTTAGTTTGATAAAGGTTTCTGTTTTGGCTATGTCGAATTTTAGGTAAAGGTCTGCACGTGTCAAAAATTTCTAAAAAACTTGAATAACTCAAAAATTACTGAATTTTCGAGTATGGCTTTCCTTACAATTTCTATTCACATTTAGATGCAGAATTGAAAAAACAAATAAAAACAGGGTGCTAGGTTAAAAAAAACATAGCTTTGATCTGCCACGCTTAAATGGGACAGGCTGTATAATTGAAAATATTTTTAGGTTATACACCATTAAAATTTATACAACTTTTGTATTTAAACTTTTTTTCTATCTTCACCTAAAATCAATATATCGGCCGACAACGCAAGTCTTGGACACCCTGTATAGCGACGATGTACCGCAAATCCAGTAACTGCGAGAGCTATTAATTTTATAACGACATTACAATGAATGCTGGCTTTCTCAAAATGGCTGGGACTGCCTTATAGTCAAAACACAAATCATGGCGATAGTGTCGTCTGATATCATTATGTATTTATTTAAGGTCTAGGGAAATTAATCATATTGATTGTTTATCTTTCATTGTTAATTATTATTAGATACCGAATTTGAAATTTCTCACATGTGTGTTTTAAAATACTTATGGCGTTTGAAACATAGAAACCAGTTGCTATGACTAAGCAAGCATCTCAATTATAGGAAATAACGTAATTAACCTGAATTTATTTTTGGGATTTTAATAGATCTTCACGTTTTGATTATACCCTAGCATATAGATTTCAAATTAAACCTAGCTTTCGAAATAATTTTAAACTAACAAAACTTTAAATATCGGTGCGCGAAAAAAATTGTTGTGTTTTGACTAGCGGCAAAAGATTTTTTTCCCTGTCACGGGGCCTATTTGATAATCCGGCACCAATAAGCAGTAAGCTAGACCCAGATAACCCGGGTAGTAAGTAGCCTTAAAAATAAAAAAACTCGGGTCGCAGTGCCAAACCCTGCCGACAATATAGTGTATTTGCTAATACAGGCCTTGTGGCTTTAATACGTGAATTTAGGTTTGTTTTTGGACAAAATAAAAAATTTAACCCCTTAATACATCCCTGAAAATAATATTTTTTTTCTTAATTTCAATATTATTATCAATGCAATCTCTGTACCAAATTAAATACATCCTTCAGTAAGTAAATCACTATCCGCAAACTAGTGTTTTCATAAAATTTGTAAGTCCGGTCCTGTCGGGCCGATTTTATTAAAATTTTAGCAGCACATTTTAATCTTTACTAAAGAGTTAAATTTCAATTTTGAAACGATTCTGACCAATTTTTCGGTATTTTTGGGCCCAAAAACTTTTTGGAATCCCTAAATACAACCCTGAAAATGGTCCGATCGGGCCCATTTTAAATAGGCTTCTTGCGGTAATGGGTTCCAATGTGTGTACCAAATTTCGTTTCAATCGGTTAAGTCTGTCGAGAGTTATCGTGTACACACATATATATATAAATATATATATAAATATATATATAAATATATATATATATACATACATATATACATAAACATTTTCAAAAATGGTGGCAAACTGTTCAGGAGGGTATGAAACGTCGAGAAATTTTGGTCCGACCCCTAGGTCCCGCCATCCGACCGACGCCAATAGTGTATGTGCCATATTATGGCAAATACACTAATAAATTGTCGATAGGATTTGGCACTGTGGTCAGTGTTTGTTTTTTTCTTTATCTAGAAAATACAGAGCGTCCTCTTGTACTTAGTTCCTCGGACCATTGCTCGTGACCCTAGTGTCTAATTTTTAAATTTTCATTGATAAATTATAAGGTAGGTACCTAGCTTATGATAATATGAATATATATATTTTTTTTATATACTAACATAATGGTAACAAGTAACTATTTTAAATTACAATACGAATCGGATAATATATTTTTACCTGTACAGGGCTTCTAGCTTTTACCTGGAAAACGGCTTTTGTTTAGGAAATATAAATAGGTACATAAGACATTTCAAAATTTTACTTAGAATGAGTTTGGCAGTCGGGTGAAGTGTTGGAAATAATATACAGTTTTGTATTTTTGTGAACAAAGCGTGTCAAGTAACAATCAATAATCATTTGGTGGTATATATTTTGGTGAAAATAATAATTTTCAAATTAAATAGTAAGTACTGAATATTTTTTAGATTTATTTTAATTAAGCGAATCAAAATTATAAAACCGTTATAAATTATCATTTTTCTTCATATTAATTGTATTTATTATTTCCAATGTGTTTGAGAGCAAATAAAATAATATATTTTTTAAATAAAATATATCAGGAATCAGAATACTGCCCATCACTACTATGGTAGGGAAGTATTGGATTTAGTCCGAAAAAAATATTTCGAGATTTTAACAGATCTTCACGTTTTGATACCCTAGAAATCGTTTAAGACCATTTTCTGAGTGTGTGTATGCGTGCGGTCAAATTTTTCGCCTTCGATATCGTAAAAACAGAACAACATACGGCCATGCCGTTTGTTCGGTTAGTTTTATCAGCCTTTAACTTACTACTGACGAGTAGTGACAGTGTGTTAAAACGAGCGCTAGCAAGTTTTGACAGTCCCACGAGTCATCATTACGCACGAGATATATTAATATGTTATTCTTTGCCATACCCACTATAAAATAGCTGCTTTTCACTTCATTTTCAGTATTTTCAAAAAAATTTGACAGTTCATATTTTGTGTCGCCAACTAACTAACTTTAGTATAGGTATAGTAGGCCAAGAGTAACTGTCAGTAGGTAATAGCCGGCGATACGTTCCCGCTAGTGATGTGCCGGATATCCGTATCCGCGGATATCCGAGGGAAAAGAAAGATCCGTATCCGTTAGTTTTTTGGCGGATCTTTTACCTTATCAATTTTCAATTCATAGATAAAATTTTATATATATAGGTAATTAGGTAATAATGAAAAACAGTTAAATTCCATTCAGATTATTTTTTATTTTTTAATATCCCATAACAGATAGTCTCTTTCCAAAGGTCGATGTGCAATATTTAGTATTTACCGCCGCGTACTCTAAGAAAGTTAAGATCCGTATCCGTATTCGCGGATCTTGAGACCAAATATCCGTATTCAGATCCGTATCCGCGGATATACATTTTTAACGATCCGGCACATCACTAGTTCCCGCACATCGGCCCGCATGTAAATCAGTTATTAGTGCATTTGCCATAATATGGCACATACACTATTGGCGTCGGTCGGATGACGGCCCGGCCAAGACCTTGTAATAGGTGCACGCGGGCAAAGTCGCTGGGCGAACATATAAGTAACATCAGCCTATCGACCTCAATTAGGGTTGTGGGCATGCCCACCGTGCCCACAACGGTGGATCCGCACTTGACTGGATTCCACCACTTACTCTCATTAATTGATTAAATCTAACATAACACCTGACGTCAGTGGAAACGTACTTCCAGCCATATTTATAACGTGTTAATATTAACCTAATTTGAGAGGGAATGTCTGTTTCGAGATTTTCATGAGACTCAGTGGCGGACTAAGCCCGTCGGAGGCCCGGGGCGGCAGAATTAAATGAGGTCACCGGTCTGCTTAGAAATTGATGTATTTGTAGCGTAAATTTCGTAAAAAATGAATAATATAGATGTAATGGCTGACAAAAAAAAATCAAATATTTATAATAAACGACCTACCTACGTTTATTTTGTATACGTATGGGTCCTCCAACTCCAAACTGCCTCTTACTTACCAAACATATTTTGGCCTTGTTTGGGATTTGATTAAGAAGGACTTCTCGAGATTTGGAGGCGCCCCAGGATCAGAGGCTCGAGACAAGCCGCCCTCTCCGCCACTGATGACACGTCGGGTATAATTAGCATTTTCGGAAAAGTAAAAATAAATTCGAAATATGTGAAAATATAGATTGATATATACTAGACGTATTATGTTGCTTACACAATTCTGAACAATGACATTTGATAATTTATACTGCTTTTAATATACAGGCGATTTAAAATAGAATTGCCAAGCGCGCCTTAGGTGACTCGGGCGCCTCAACTCCTACGGACGGCCCTGATTGTATGATCACAATAGTTAGAGTAATTAAAATTTAGAATTTTATGAAAGAATTGGTAATCCGAAGAACGCACTCACTAAAAACTATCTGATTTAGGTTAGATTGTTAATAATTTTTCAGTATGCATTATATTTTCTTATTAGAGAACGAAATTAATAATTGAGAACAATGGTAGGGAATTTGAACATTTAAAACTCTAAATATTTTTTACATAATTTCGCGACATTTTGCTGGGTGTATATGCCCCCTTAAAATTAGAGCACCGTTTGCTGATCACTCATCTATGGTCAATTACTTTTTTATTTATTTCTACTTGACAGAATAGATTATTAAACATATTGTAATATTGACGCTCGACAATTATTGAGGTCATTAGCGATTATAATGAACAAAATTATACATATTGTTATTATTATTAACTTCCCATTGGAAGTTATTGTAATGGGTCCGAAAATCGAAATCAAAAAGGAAAAAAAATTTTTATATTTCAAGGTCACTACACTATTTTTACACTACTTTTAGAAAGATGTCTGTGTGTGTGTGTGTGTACGTACGTACGTACGTACGTACGTATGTATGTGTCCATTTCTTTCTAAGACGAAAAATGATATCGACTACGTTGGAGTGCCAATCGACGCGTATTAACGTAAATATGATCTGAAAGGAATTTTTTTAAAATCGGTTCAGCCGTTCTTTTTTCTTAACCAAATAACCTCCAAAAAAGTAGATTTTACACAATATCTCGCGAATAAAAAATTATATCGACTTCGTAAGGGTGTCAATCGAGGCGTTTTAACGTCATTTTGATCCGACATAAATTTTATAAAAATCGGTTCAGCCGTTTTTTTTTTTTTTTTTTTTAATTATTGTTAAAAATAAATAATAATTATGTTTTAATGATTAAAATGATTACTTTTCTGTGTAATATCTAATTTAATTATTGTTATTAAATATTTATCAAACTGGGAAGTTCGTCGTGTGGACCTCAAGGGTCGCACTTTAGTCCTAATAAACGACCCACCTCACGGCTTGTTACGTTATATCTTAAGTTTCCTATTTTACCGATCATTTACATTATCGGTAAGGAAAATTAGAAAATATCAATTTGAAAGCAAGACCTGGTGTTGAAAGCGCAACTCATTTTCAAATTAATATTTTCATTGGAAGTTATTGTAATGGGTCCGAAAATCGAAATCAAAATGTATAACAAATTTTTATGTTTCAAGGTCACTACACTATTTTTACACTAATTTTAGAAAGATGTCTGTGTGTGTATGTGTGTACGTACGTACGTATGTGTCCATTTCTTTCTAAGACGAAATCTCGAGAATGAAAAATGATATCGACTACGTTAGGGTGCTAATCGACGCGTATTAACGTAAATATGATCTGAAAGAAATTTTTTCAAAATCGGTTCAGCCGTTCTTTTTTCTTAACCAAATAGACTCCAAAAAAGTAGATTTTACACAATATCTCGCGAATAAAAAATTATATCGACTTCGTATGGGTGTCAACCGAGGCGTGTTAACGTCGTTTTGATCCGATATAAATTTTATAAAAATCAGTTCAGCCGTTTTTTTTTTTTTTAATTATCGTTAAAAATAAATAATAATAATTATGTTTAAATAATTACTTTTCTGTGTAATATCTAATTTAATTATTATTATTTATCAAACTGGGAAGTTCGTCGTGTGGACCTCAAGGGTCGCACTTTAGTCCTAATAAACGACCCACCTCACGGCTTGTTTAATTTCTCATCGTATCGATAAATATAAAATACTAACAATCATTTTCTTTATTAAGTAATAATAATATGTTATATAATAATCTATTCTGTTTGGCAATAGGTTATATTCTGAATGAGCCTGTATTTGAAATTGTAAATATTTTTACTTGAACAAATTATTTTGAAAACTGAATTTAAAGATAAATTAATAATTGTAAACTTTAACCTTTTCAGTGATAAATTTTTAAGATTAGTGGGCATAGAAATATTCATAAATTTTATTATTATTTTATTTGTCGAAATGAAAGGAAATAATAAATTTAATGGTGTATGAGTATAATAAGGTCAAAGTGAGGTTTATAATATTATAACGTATAATTTATTTCAGAAGGAAGTAAAAGTGTGCACATATTTTCACCATCACATTATTGCATCAGATCAAATCACAATGCAGTGTTCAAACGGAGTTTTACGATTGGTGGTATGTACAAAAAAATGATACTATTATTTTAGATTTTTATTTCCAAAAAATTCTTAAAAGTGTGGTTTTATTAATAATCTTTAATTTATCCGAATTTTGAATTGAATTTTAACGATTTTAATTATTATTCAAAATAATCTATACTAATATTATAAAGCTGAAGAGTTTGTTTGTTTGTTTGGTTGAACGCGCTAATCTCAGGAGCTACCAGTCCGATTTGAAAAATGTTTTTTTGTTAGAACAGGCCGCACTACAAGTTATGACTGACGAGGAAGTATTCCTCTCTTTCCATAGACATACCTCTCTTTATCTATGCATGGACGTATGTCTGGTTTTATTGCTCTGGCTTTGACGTCATTATATGGCAGCTAAGCTTATCCGTTTGAAATAAACACATTTTTTAATTCTTGCTTGCAATCAAGACGAAGGATGTAAGAACAAAAAAGTTTGTTTACATTATTTGTTTATGTATGAGGAATAACATAATACTGTTCAAAATTATCAAATTTTGATATGTGGGACGACCCTGTTAGATATTCCGACATTTAGCAGCTATTAAAATTATATTAAATTCAACTTGTAATTAAGTGATTTTCTGATATTGCTGAAATTTAAGTAGGAAATTCCAAAATATATCCATAATTTTAAACGACTTTTTCCTTGGATATTTCAAGGGTAGATAACAGGCCGCGGTTCAAAGAAATCCTTTACTATCTATCAATCTTATAACTTAGGTTTAGACATTGTCTCAACATTCAAACGATAAACATATTCATTTTTTTTTGCATATTTTATGTTGATTCAGTGACGGACTAAGCCCGTCGGCGGTCCGGGGCGGCAGAACTAAATGAGGCCCCCGTTCTGCTTAGAAATTGATGTATTTGTAGTGTAAATTTCGTAAAAAATGAATAATATGGATGTAATGGCTGACAAAAAAAATCAAATATTTGTGATAAACGTAGGTAGGTAGGTAACCTACCTACGTTTATATTTTGTATACGTACTTATTAAACATATTTTGGCTTTGTTTGGGATTTGATTAAGAAGGACTCCTCGTGATTTAGAGCCCCCCCAGGATCAGAGGCCCGGGGCGATCCGCCCCCTCCGCCCCGCCTAGTCCGCCACTGATTTGATTTACTTATACCTTTTTTGTTTTGTTTTATAACAATTTGTCTGTGGACAAGTTTTGTTTGATCCCAAAGGCGTCCGTAACAGATAGGCTGTCATGTCCCTTTTTCAATGGAGTAGAACCCTTTTTTGTCCCATCGTTTTGGTAGAAATATTTTTTTTTCTTGTTTCCATAAAAGTTACGCTAAAGTGTTGCCACCTATATAATCTATAATTTGGTGGAGAAAAACACGTCGATGATTTGATCAAATTCCGATAATTCCATCTGTCGGTGTTTACCACTACAGTTGAATTTCGTCATGAATCTTTCCTAACAACAATTTTTTCACCCCGTCCCGGCCTCAGGAAACTATGGCCAGTCTAATAATAAAGGGGTTTTAGTGCATAAACAAATATAATTATTAAACATGTCTTGTTTCCATTTTCAGAAAAATCAGTTGGGAGCATTTAAGGAGATGGTATGCTTATCTTCAGCTCAATTTAACACCAGTTCAATATTACGTCAAAATACTGAGCCGGAAAAGACTACGCTGTACGATTTACATGTAGCAAAAGGTGGAAAAATGGTCAATTTCGGTGGTTATTTGCTACCCGTACAATATAGCGATCTCAGTATTACAGCGAGTCACCTCCATACAAGAGAAAACGCATCTTTATTTGACGTGTCGCATATGCTACAAACGGAAGTAGAAGGTAAGTTTAAAAAGTAGACAGTTACGCAATAATAGATATTAATAATAATTTACACAACTTACAACCCTAAGCTAATATTTGGCTTCGGTCTGTACAGTACCAGTACGGTATCCGGATTAATTCCGTGAAATCCAAACGGTATATAAGAATAATAATACATAGGCCTCGGTGCAATTAGTGAAACTTTATTGCCATAACCCTAAACGCTTTTAACTCGAAATCGCCGATAGTATATATTTTTGCTTAGGTACGTGATTTTGGTAATATAATTTGAGCCCTGATCAGTATGGAGACGAACGTAAGAATCCAGATTCTATCGTTGGTGGTCAATGGGTATTTGATGTGTTTTTCGACTGAATATTCTTACGATATTAGTTATGTATAGACGTACAATATAGTTATGAACATAACCGTCGCGCTGCTTTTCGATGAGTACCATCACACTAGTATGCAGTCGTACAATATAGTTATGAACATAACCGTCGCGCTGCTTTTCGATGAGTACCATCACACTAGTATGCAGTCGTACAATATAGTTATGAACATAACGTCGCTGATTTCGATGAGTACTGGTCTGGACGATCGCTTCGATTTGACGTGACGTGATGTGACGCTCGACATGCATAATCGAACGGGAGAAAAACGTGACTATAGGCACTAAAAAACTTACATCAAAATTACAATAAAAATACTTTTAAAAAAATGTCTGTTCCAGTTGTTATGTGAGTAGTTTTTTTAAATGAAACTAGAAAAATCGTGATTTATAAATCGCGCGTTTTCGATACAAATAGTAGCATGTGTGGTTGGTCCTTACTATCTTATACATATTGATTAATTAAAATAAAATGTGCAATTAATGGTAAATTGGTTTCTTTTCAGGAGAACACTGCATACCATTCATGGAAACAATATGTACAGCCGATTTGAAAAATTTAAAGGATGGTTCAGCGACTTTAACCGTTTTTACGAACGAAAATGGAGGCATATCCGATGACCTAATTATTACAAAAATTAATAATAATCTGTTGCACGTTGTTTCGAATGCTGGGCGAAGAAAAAATGATATAGAATTGATGCAGGCAGCATTTGTAAGTAATATTTTTAGCTTACCATTATTTATGGCATATAGATAGATAGATAGATAGATAGATAGTTTATTTAGTCATATTGGAGATACATATAGGAGAAATCTTGTGATCGTAGAAAAATTTCATTTTGAGTTTTTGGTGAATTTATATGTTTTCAAGTCCCCTGAATAAAAAAATGTATGTCTATATTTATAGTAATTGATTGATTTTGCTCAAATTTTGCATATTAGATATGTGTTCAGGACGGTCACAGTTAACTGGTTCCATTTGGTAGTGTTTTGGAACAATAAAAAAATTATTTCGCAGTTCAAATTAGATTAGATTGTACATAGGGCGTAAGGTATAAACTGCCCTTCGTTCACTGCGATCTGGAAGATCTTACGCAGTTCAAATACAATACAACTAAATAAATAAATAAAACCGTTATTTTGTAATTGTAAGATTTTTACGAAATTTCGACTTAAATAATATACCTACACTGTACAGTTTTATAGATAGCTATAATATACTGTTTTATCTATCTGTGTTTGTTTGTTCCGGGTTAATTAAAAAACTATTCAACCGATTTTGATCGGACTTCACTATAGTACTTGTTATATACAAGGAATAGCGTGGAGCGTAGGCTATGGATCATCGCGTTCCTACTAAATGGGACTGAGCAGTATAAAAAACGACATTAACGCAATCGAAGCCGCAAGTAAATGCTGGTAGTTAATCTTTTTTTTTTTTAGAAAAAATACAAAGATAACAACAAGTCAAGTAGTTTGAAAGTGAGACATTTTACTTCGAATGAAAGGTCACTACTGGCGTTGCAAGGACCAAAGGCAGCCGAAATACTTCAAAATGTGACGGACTTCAACTTGAAGAATTTGTATTTCATGCAAAGTACAATTTGCACAGTTGTGGGAGTTGAACCATGCAGGTAAATTATAATTTTTTAGTAGACTGCCCTCAACTCTCCAGAACGTGACTATAGGGTTCGTAATATTTGACTTTTAATGTCAGGTGCCAAATCCGAAGTACATTACATACATACCTACATATTCGAGTTGCCAATTAGGTTACAACTTTAAATATGTCAGGTTACACGTTTGGAAAATGGCCGTGGCGGCGCCAAACTACATGAGTTTTCTGGTGCTCAAGAATGAATGAGATTTTGTTTGTATGGATGTAATTTTATTATGTCTAGTGTTGCCGTCTAGACAAGACAAGATAAGACTTTCAAAGTCTTGTCTTGTCTTGAAATATCAAGACTTCACTAAGTTTAAGTCTAGATTAAAAAACTCGTATCTTGTCTAATATCAAGACTCTAGATTATTTTCAAGAGTCTAGATTAGCCGACTGGTTTACTTGACCTACTACTACTTAGTTTATCTAGGCTCTTGAAAATGGTCTAGAGTTTTGGCAAGAGTCTTGATTTAGATAAAGCAAGTCTTGTCTTGTCTTGAAAATTTCTAGACAAGACTTTTGCAAGTCTTGTCTTGAATTTTTCAAGACAAGACAAGAGTCTAGAAAGTCTAGATCTAGACGGCAATACTAATTATGTCCACCAAATAAAAATAATATGAACATAATCTCATAAAAATTAAATCGTCATAATTATTTAAAAATCATTTTGTTGCTTACAAAAAAGGTTATTAGTTGTTATTGGTGAATATTATGAGAGCACCCATTATGACTTAAAAAAAAAACGGAATCTGTTGTCGTGGCTCGCAGGAGTGGGCCTTATGGCAGTCGAAGCTGTAAACTTACCGAACATCAACTTTCTAAACTATTTTTCAATACAGTTCTCTCTTTCTATGTGTCCACTCTTTAAGAGACCGCCTCGCTTGCTCACTGAAGTTTAGCTTACCAAAAAAGCAAAAGTCATTGATGCAGATTTCTCAATGTAACAGCTAAAAAATGTTCCTTCATTTTGCGATTTAACACTATACATACTTAGAAAATATGCAGTATGCACGGTTCATGTAGATTCGCCCAGTAGTAGTAGTGAAGGTGTTAAAATTGGTGTGGAATTTCCCAGCACCTCGATGACTTAGTTCTTTATGCCCCAACACCTCGTTGACGTAGATTTAATTGTTTCTAGTTAGAACGTTTTAAGTTTTATAAGTGATGAACTTGTTAACTTCCCACTGGAAGTTATTGTAATGGGTCCGAAAATCGAAATCAAAAAGGAAAAAAAAATTTTATGTTTCAAGGTCACTACACTATTTTTACACTACTTTTAGAAAGATGTCTGTGTGTGTGTGTGTGTGTGTGTGTGTGTGTACGTACGTACGTATGTGTACATTTCTTTCAAAGACGAAATCTCGAGAACGAAAAATGATATCGACTACGTTAGGGTGCCAATCGACGCGTATTAACGTAAATATGATCTGAAAGAAATTTTTTTAAAATCGGTTCAGCCGTTCTTTTTTCTTAACCAAATAACCTCCAAAAAAGTAGATTTTACACAATATCTCGCGAATAAAAAATTATATCGACTTCGTAAGGGTGCCAATCGAGGCGTGTTAACGTCATTTTGATCCGACATAAATTTTATAAAAATCGGTTCAGCCGTTTTTTTTTTTTTTTTAAATTATTGATGTTTTAATGATTGAAATGATTACTTTTCTGTGTAATATCTAATTTAATTATTATTATTAAATATTTATCAAACTGGGAAGTTCGTCGTGTGGACCTCAAGGGTCGCACTTTAGTCCTAATAAACGACCCACCTCACGGCTTGTATTTTGTTCTTTTAGGGTAACAAGATGCGGTTATACCGGTGAAGATGGTTTTGAAATATCTCTTCCGGATATAAAAGCTGCAGACGTAACCGAATATTTATTGGAAAAACATAGTGACCTCAAATTAGCTGGTCTAGGTGCAAGGGATTCACTACGGTATGATTTTTATTTTATGTGTACATGTACAATAATAATAATATTTTAATAAGTGTTATATGATACTGATAGATAGATTGTGCATTATAGATGGTCGAAAATATAAGTCTCCATATTCTCGGGATCTGCATTCGCGGATTCGTGTTTTCACGATGGTAGACAAACACTAATTGAAGGGTTCAAGAAAGTGATTATTTTGAAAACACATTTACTCCTTTATCTATCGTAAAATATAATATTAAAACCTGAATTAAACATTAACTATTTTAGAGCATAAACTTTCATTATAACAAAGTTTTATATTATTTTTATTTTGATCACTGGCAAATACCCTATTATTAATACAAAGTTGAAACCAACGGCATTCGTTAGTGAAAAGTATCATAAATAACATCAAAACGCAATATTTTTGAGTTAGTAGTTGTGGACACTCTCCGATTTTCCTATGCGCCCCCGTCGCGTATAACGTGAGAAAGTTTTTAATTTGATATTTTTTTTATAATTATTTATATTTATTATAGACTCGAAGCTGGCCTATGTTTATATGGAAATGATATTAATGAACAAACTACTCCTATCGAAGCTGGGCTTACATGGCTTGTTGGTAAGTTAGAAAATATGTTTCAATTTTAAACAACAGCTCTCACACGTGCTGGCAAATGGTGTCCGTCAGCTTTTATTGTTACTCCACGATGGAGTAATTTTACTGACCGGTACTCGATTTTTTGAGTATCTACTACCTCTCCACAAAATAAGTAATTTGATAGTGTAACATAACGTTATAATACCCCTGGTATACGAATTATTAAAATATTTATGCAAATTTCTTATATTTTTAGCTAAAAGTAGAAGAGAAACTGGCGGCTTCCCAGGCTATGAAACCATCATATCTCAAATAAAAAACGGCGTCGATAAGAAACGCGTCGGTTTAATAAGTCAAAGCGGTCCACCAGCTCGTGCGCATACAGAAATATATAACGCCGAAAAAAGTGAAAAAATCGGTGAAGTAACATCAGGATGTCCTTCTCCGTCATTAAAAGGGCAGAATATTGCGATGGGATACATTGAAAATAGATTCAACAAAGTTGGCAGTATTGTTGCCTTAAAAATACGAGAGAAATTTTACGAAGCAGTTATTTCTAAAATGCCGTTCGTCAAGGCAAATTATTATAATGTTAAAAAATAATATACTCCTACGAAAAAATATTTACAAACTCTTTTAAGTTGTGACAATATCAATAGATTTATTATTTTTAATTTTTTGACATTTCATACCCTCATTCAATAGCAGTAGTAAATGAATATTTTAATTTAAATGTAACATATATTTGTAAAGCCGAAACAAAATCGGACCCACTGCTGAGGTACTTATAGAGGACGCATATCGTATACAACTACCTACTATACAAAATTGAAGGCACGTTTGACGTCACAGGGCCGAGTAAACATGGCGGCAAAATACGGGATGAATTAAGAATATTATTCTCTTCTTCTTCTTCTCATATGTAAAATGAGGGCCGAGTTACAATGGCGACTGGCTTCACTTTTAAATGCTTATACTCCCTCTATAGCTTTAACCTCAGTGATCGGACCTAACAGTGATCAACTCAAATAAACAACTAACACAGCGTTTTCACAAATTTAAAATTATTTTTTGATTTAAACCCGTCACAGATAGATCTCGCGCGGCGAAAGATGAAGCCACCGCGTCATAGTAACGTGAATGCATTGCGCCCGCCTTCTAGCTTGCTATTGGCTGTTTAATGTCATGAATAGCAGTTTGCCAAAATTGTACCTAACGTCATAAAACCCAATGTGCAGTTTTGTGTACACGGGGACTGTCTGCGGGCAAGCAGACGTTCACTAGCATATTATTGATGACGTGCCTGGCTTCATCTCTCACCGCGGGCACTCTACCATATACACTATGCAATGCATCTCTGAAGACAAATATGCTGTCATCAACGATCATACTTATTTGAAAAAATTGTAGGTACATGCATCTCTGTTGCACATGTACGCGTGTTTCTACGGACTCATTGTTAAAGATTTCGTGGAACCATTACATACAAAATGTACGTAAAATAATCAAAATTAAAAGTATTTTTTGATCATGATGAAGTATTTTCCATAATTTGTGATTTTACAGATCTGTTAGGTCCCAAACAAATAGTTCGCATCGTATGTAAATATCTTATACCTATTTCTTTTGCCTGCGTTTTTGTTCCCAGAAATTAAAATTAGAGAGTACCGAATACCGATTTATTCTTTGTAATATATTTGTTTACCGATTATATTTTTCAACACTGAAAAAATAGATTTAAAGTTTAATACTAATGCAATCTTGGGCGGTGCAAGACTACCCTTTCGACCCCCTTAGCTACGCCCTTGTCTGTTATTGTTTCATTGTAATGGAAATAATAATTATTAATGTATTGTAAATTTCTGCATATAAAAAATTGTTTGACTTTTTACATTTATTTTTTGTTTTTTTCACAATAAAAAATAGTTTAGTAAGAATATTTGTTTTAATATAACACATGCACGCTTTTAGTGTTTTTTTCTTATCTGTTTTGCGAACCTTAAATAGCCGTTTATTGACTAGTGACCATTATGTAACGCTTTTCAGTTCTATAATGGTTCATTATGTAACTATAAGTTACATTGCCAAGTTGGGTAGGTTAAATTCCGAAGAATTTGTATAACAAAAATTGTGTATTGTGTATATTTTGGAATAAATTTATTTATTATTATTATTATTAATGATCCATTATGCAACCCTTTTTAGTGCTATAATGAAAAACAGTTGCATAATGAACCATTATGTAACTAGTAACTAGTTACATAATGAACTACTATGTAACTGTTTTTTTTAATTCAATTAAAGTCTAAAACCATGCATGTGTTAAATAAAGTATAGTGTGCAACGCGTGTGCTAAATCTTTATGCGTCAGGCGCGATGTTTCTAGCACTCGTATGCGGCTCGCGATGCACACTCGCCAGGGCTCGTGTGCGCTCGCCTACTACTCGTGCTAAAAACATCAGCACTCGTATTCGGCTGGTGTGTGCTCGCCTACTACTTGTGCTGAAAATATCGCGCCTGACGTATAAAGATCTATTTAGCACACTATTTACACAATATACTATAATTGACGATTGTCATTCGTTACGAGATAGCATGTTACCTATGCTAGGAAAAAAGTATACCTACATATTGCACACACCGTTAGCTATCGCTTTCGTTCAGGCAAGTAGGTAGGTACCTATAGTTATAACTAAATAAATTTCGCAAGAAATTCGTCCAAATTGTAGCTTTTTTAAGGAAAACGTTAGCTGCTTGGAAAAGTTATTTCGAACACCTGTTAAAAATAAAAAACATAATAACTTTCTTAAATTATTTATTAATAAATTTCACTACAACATTTGAGCTAGTGTCAATTATTTACAAATTCTTATAATTTTATTTACAATACATATCACAAAAAATATCATTTCTAATAAAAAAATTAATTTTTAATGTTTTATGATATTATTATCAATTTTTATTATAATCCTGGTATCATAACAAAATGAATAATTCATTCGTTGAATTTAAACTAAACTTTCCTTATTGCTTATTATTACTATGCTGAACAAATTATTCAAATTCATTCATTATTTACGATACCTAAGAGTTGTTCCAATTGTTGAACTTTTTTATTTCTTATAATAAAAACATTTTTTTTAAATTATAACTACAATAATAAATTCTTAAAAAAATGTACTACAGTGAAATCTATAAAGTTGGTCACATTTATATGTTGACTACCTGGATCCGGCGAAACTGTATTAATTGTAAATTTGGTCATATTTTTCTTGTCAAAAAAATACATAGGTTTCACTGTATAATTTTCATTCGTTTCTACATGAATATAATAGAATGTATTCAACTAAAAGTTAAATTTATATTAGCTTTGGATCTTCTAAAAAAACCTATTTTCAATCTGTATTCAGATTTTAATTGACCATCCTATTCCTATCACTTTTTTGAGCGAAATTTTATTACATTCTAGACAAGCGGTTCCAAAACTTGTGTTCGTGAAGCGTTTCTATGAGTTCGGTAATGTCTGCATAATTATTTTTTAGGATTTAGCTATCATCACTGATAGAAAACTTCTCTAGGAGATGGGTTAAACAATATAAAAAATTAGTGATTTAAAATGAAGAAAAAATTCCAGTTTTCAGTGTCACGATCCGTTTCGTGGGTTAAATTACAAAATAAATGTAATGCTTTGTCAGGTACTTAGTTGGGTTTATGATGGAATCTTGGAGATTGAAATACAAAAGATTTTTGTTTTTTCACGTACCTATTTGAAGACTAAAAAAATAATTTAGGAACCGCCTTTGTAGAAATAATGGAATATAACTGGTCAAATTTCAGGACACGAAGCGTTCGTCAGAAAAGTTTTAATAAATTCTGTGTTTCTGGCATGAATCATTGTTAAAATAAAATTTAACCTTTAAGTTGTGTCAAGGCAATCCCCGAAAGTTTCCAATTTTTTACTCAAAAGGCAAAACAATAAAATTCGTGGAAAATTTTCGCGTGGTAGAAAACAATTCACGAAATTCAATACAAAATACGTAAGGCTATATGCTAGGTCTAGGACCTAGAATATTGTTTTTTCTTTTTTGGAAAATAAAGGCCACCGACAGCTAAGGTTATTTGGGCCTAGCACCAATTCATATTTTCAATTAATTATTTTTTAATAATAAATTGGAAATCCAAGTGACACTTTTAACAACTCTTGGGTTAGAATTTGAGAACTGGGGGCTTGTAATAAAGAAGCCATGGCAACACATGGCCATAATTGAATGATTAACAAATAACATTATTTTTTTTTTGTACTCGAAACCAAATCATAAGAAATTCATATCTTAAAATCAGTCAGTTGACCATGAGGGATGTGTCGGCCACCCCTGGTTTAAACCATGCATGTAACTAATGAGTAATGATTCAAGACTTTAAAAATCTATTAATTATTGATTCACACCGTTCCTGCATTTGACACAGTTATACTTAAATCAATTAAATATAGTACATCCTCTCTAACCAAATGGACTAAAGTGTGACCAATCTCGTTGAATTAACCACAAAGACTGTAATGCTCGATAAGAAAGGTAACTACGGTTCGTTTTTAGAATACTATCTCAAAAGATAAAACTGTGTGAATAAGTCTTGGCTTTGTTCATTTAAGACTATATTTTTCACTCTAAAGGACATTGCCAATTTTTAGACTGGCGTCCAAATTTTGCTCACAAGTGAATTGTATTTCAATGAATAAAAATTATGACACCTTATTAATCCGTCTCGGGGTTTGATTTTCATATTTTAACAACAATAATAAACCATAAGCTGAGCTGTAATTAATTTATCAGTTTTAGGCACTATTATTAACATCAATATTGATGAAGCGTTATTTCTGTATCTCTAGTATGAATAATTTTGGTGCAATAGTAGAAGTTGTTATTTATGACAAGACCTTTCGATTCCCACTTGTGTTTACTCTGTGCTGTTGTCATTGTTTTTTTTTCGGATTACACTTTTGAGTAATAAAAATAATAATAAATTGAAAATATGAATTGGTACTAGGCTCAGATAATTCTAGCATTTGGTGGTCTTCAAAAAAATCTTTGGTTTAAATTCTTAGTGGGTCCGAATGAGATAATATAATAAACGTTCGGAACAGAGAGGATTTACTGTAAATATGTATGATTTCTGCGGACATTAATAATAATTATACTTTCAGTTTCACAAACACAGATCAAATAAGACGATTTATAAACGCCGCAACATTAAGCATTTATAGAAAAACTTAGTCCAAACTCCAAAATTAGTTTTTTGCTGAATTATTACAACAAAACCTATTAACTGCTAATAAATTTGGCGCTTCAAAACCGACTCATTTACATTTTCATATTATCATTTTTTACACTTTAGTAATATTTCGAAAAAATAATATAATATACCTACTTGTATAAATTATAAGGCCTTATTAAGGCATATACTTTCCGTTTGCGAAAGGCACCTTTCTAATATCACAGGTTCTTTCGATAAAAATGTCATCCATATCCGAGAATCTGGATGTCCATTATTCCATTACAAACAGAACGGACTGAACATAAGAGTGGAACGATTGTTTCTGGATTTTTATTTAATTTTTACATCGATTACAAAAAAATTGTTTTCCAATCACTTGCACTGTGTGCACTATCTTCCATCTTTCATTATCCTCGTGTATTAAACAAGAACAAAAATACAATGATTGTAGGCGAATTTATAACGCTAAAATATATTATAATATAATATTCATCATTCATGATGTTGAATTGAATTTTTTTATCCAAGGAACACAAAATTAATAAAAAAGGGTGTGGTGACAAAAACGATAACCTCTTAAGTGATGCTACTTCCATAATTTTATTACTAACAATTGGTGAAATCACTTCGAAACCAATAATAATTGCTGTGTGTTAGGTTTAAACATCGAAATCGCTCATTGAGCAAAAAACCGACCAGAACACGTTCTGAGTTAGAGTCAGCACACACATGCTACTTTTTGTTGCACGAATTTACGATTAAGCCGTTTGGAGACAAGACCGTCCCTAGAGGTTGAGGCACCCGGGTCAAAGACCACTGCCAAATTCACCAAGTACCAAGTGTAAATATTTTCATTTGATTTTTAAGACAAGTTGCATTCCATTCAACCATTGCAAATATTCTTGAAGTTTTTACATTATTAAACTACACAATCGCTTGGGCACTGCATCGCGTAAAAGGACATTTTTCGGTTTCAAAATTTGAGTTATATTTGTCGGTTTTGACACCCTGACGAGGCGCCCGGGTCAGTTGACTGTCAGATGTGGCTACTAATAGCGTAAGGCCACACACACTTCGCTGAAATACACAACTAATGTATCACGAGAAATTTCAAGTAGCTGAGTAATCGTCAAATCGCGATGTAGTATCCTAAATCGCGTGTTTTTGATACAAAAAGTAGTATGTGTACGCTTGCCGTTATGCAAATAACCAGAACGCGAAATTTCGCGGTAGTAGTTGTTTTAAAACAGGCACAACGCGTTTTAGACTATTAAAAACTACTAAAATTTTATATCACTTATTGGGAACTGACGAATTGAGACGTGACATCTGGTGGCAAAAAAATAAACTATCATAAAATTGCAACTGTCTAGTTAGTATATGGTGTTAACATTGACATTTATATTTAATTAATTATTAAATAAAAAAGTTAAAATAGAAGTTGAACGTTTTCCAAAACGTAAAAAATTGAAAGCTAGAGTTTGTTGTGTAGTACACAGTTGTCAAAGTAAATCTGATAAAGATTTAGATGCTATTTTTCATAAGTTTCCGAAGCATCTACTGTTGGTATTGAAATGTTTTTTGGTAGGTAACGTTGAAAAATTGATAAATATTTATTCCAAATTTAATTAAATGTCCGACAGGAAAAATTCGTTCTGCATTATGTATATTTTCTTGGTTTGGGTTATCACCAACCTAAAGATAAATATTCACTCAAATTTAATAGCATTTCAATCACAACACTACTATCACATATGTAATTTTTTTAAAACTACAATTTTTTGTCGGCCATGTTTTTGAAGCCACACCAACATGTCAGTTCACAATAGCTTAAGCCTAATTATTGAAGTGAAACTTTGTTACGCTAGGTAGACTGTAGTGAATTGGATTCATGCGGCTGAACTAGAACGTGTAACGAAAAGACTGTAACCAAATATCCGGACAGATAATAATTGTAGTTGCATCGAAGCTTTAAGAAGCTTTAAATCGCGCATGTCTCAAAGAAGATAAATCTTTTTGTTGACATTCCCTGTATTTAATCCTAATGGGAAAATTGAAAAATTATGAAATCAAGTGTTAAGTATTCAAAGTTAATTCAAAAAATCGTTCCACTCTTCATTCACGTCGTTGCTATTTTTTTTAAATAACAAAAAAATCGTTTTTTGTCCAACCCCCTATAAAATAATTGCTTTTCATCCATGTATACCGATCGTATAATGACCCATTACAGGCCGGTGACGAAAAGCGGGCGGTAAAGTAACTTTACACCGCCCACCGGACGCTAAAGTAAAATTCGATAATAATTTAATGTGTTTCATTTTATTATTTTCAATAATACTTAAATAAAGAAAAATTCAATAATTTTATTTCACCTGTTAGAGGTTGTTGTCTTTACTCACGCGGCCAGTGCTTAGACAGCCTACTTATACATAATGCTTCTAGCTCAGTTAGGATAGCGTTCCGGGTATATGTTCATTAGACATTTTTGACTTGAAATCACCCCAGCAACACAGTCCCAGACTATGACAGTCATGTCGTGGGACACCCTGTATAGTATTATACAGTGAGTACACTGTACACTTACAGTACCTATTACCACTACTACCTAACCTACTAGTAGAAGTTAAGTTTGTTACACAAGCGAAATGTTGAAAATACTGGAAATGAAGACAAAAACCTCTATTTTAAAGGGTGTAGGACAAAAAATACAGTGTATATCTAGGGCGCAATGATATTTGCTGGCGCTTGTTCAACATAATGTCACAGCTCGTCGAAAATATACTTCATTACGCCCTAAATATACAATCTACTATTATAGGAAAACACTGGACTTTAAAATAATAATAATTTTACAGTCGAAACTTTTAAATTACACATCATCAGAACTGGACACAAGAATAATTACAAACGTAGCATGTGAAGTATAATTATTATACGATCACTTTATAACACCTTCCAATAAATAGAAAATAAAAATACTTTCGGCTTATGACGGACAAAACATAAATATATTTTGACCGTAAATAAAATATTTAACTTGATAATTAAAAATACGTTGTACGTATAAGATAGACATGCGACTAGACCCTGCAGTCAACGTCCATTCTGATTGGTCGAATACCCCATCTTGATGTCGTTTGACACACATAAACACACCTAAACGAACGTAACAACTAACTAGTGAACTCTGTATACTAATATGGATAGTTGATAGCGATTAAAAAATGGGTTTTGTATGTGGAGAATGTTCAAACACATATTCTTCAAGACAGACATTAATGTTCACAAAATTAGAATGAAAACTTCAGATAAGGCTTGTGATTTAATTCTTTTTATACAAATCGATCAATTTTTTAACATTTCAAAATAAAACCTAATTTAATATTATTATTTGAGATATTAGGATGTCCAAAATTTATACAATAACAGCGTTCTTGAGAAATTGGAATGGAAAAATAAATTTTAATTAAGTTTTATTTTGAAATGTCAGAAAATTGATTGACTTTTATAGAAATAATTAGATTAAAAGCCTTATCTGAAGTTTTTATTCTAATTTTGTGAACATTAATGCCTTGTCTTGAAGAATATGTGTTTGAACATTCTCCACATACAAAACCCATTTTTAATCGCTATCAACTATCCATATTAGTATACAGAGTTCACTAGTTATTTGTTACGTTCGTTTAGGTGTGTGTGTGTGTCAAACGACATCAAGATGCGGTATTCGACCAATCAGAATGGACCCTGACTGCAGGGTCTAGTCGCTTGTATAAGATAGTGGCGCACAAGTGCCTAAAAATTAAAAGATGTGCGTGTAAAATCACAAGTCATTTATGAGTAATTTAGCAATGTGTAAACTTACATCTTTGACTATACTTACCTACTATTTCAAATTAGAAACGAGCTTAACTGTAATTTATTTATCACAGGTACAATTGTTATTGCTACTGAAAAATATATCTAATTATTAACTGTTCCTGAAATTATAAACAGAGTTGATGACTGGTATCCAGGGACTTGAGGTGAAACAGTGAAACTATCAGGTGATAATTGGTGGTATACGATATACTCATGGCCATTTTAAGTTCTTCGGAATCGAATACTCACTGAGTATTCGATTCCGAAGAACTTAAAATGGCCATGAGTATATCGTATACCACCAATTATCACCTGATAGTTCCCTCCTAAGATAAAAACACGACCGACTTGACTCCTTTCAGAGTTCCGTACTTTAGTGTAGAACCATATTACTCTGCCTACGATGTCCGTCGACCGTCTGTCTGTCACAGGGCTCTATCTCATAAACGGTAAAAAGGTTATACGAGGAGCTAGTTGAAATTTTCACAGATTGAGTGTTATTTTTTTTATATAAATTTGACATTTACTTCACACTGGCATAATTGAACTAAAATTTATAATATTCGGTAGATAATGTGTTTTATACAGGGTGTCACAAAATAACTATTCCTAATTTTCAGAAATGATAGAGGGCACTTAAATAAACATTTTTTATTAACAAACTAGTGTCCGGAAATCGAAGTTACGATCACCATTTTCGATACACAAGTTATAACGATGTGTAATCGTTATTCTGTGACACCTGTATTCCAGTCCATAAATATTTTTAGAATTGATTTGTATTAAAAATTGATTTTTCCGTCATTTTTACGTAAAAAAGGTATACTTTGTAAAAGTGGCTATAAGGAGTAACCTTTTTCAAGATATTTGCACTTAAAGTAATCGATGCAATGTGGTTTTAAATGGCAAATTTTGAAAATGAACATAGGTGGCTTTGAAAACGCCGGCGCGGTGTTATCATGGTAATTTTGACAGTTTTATTTAAAAATTCAATGTTTCTTATTAAAATGTCGCGTCATAATGATAAAAATAAAAATTAAACTTTGACACCCTGTATCTCTTTTAATATCAACTTTCGGAATTGACATGTTGGGGTCTATCGCAATATTTTTTGTAAGGAATCAGCTGTTACTTTATGTCCCATTCTTTTTGGGACACCCTGTATAATAATGCATTAATTTAAGCAAGCCCTGCTATGATCTACGCTACCATCTAGAATCCCAGCTCCATACTGCACGTATCTTAAGGCACGAAACCTTAAAAAGTCAAATTGTACGTTACCATCTCGTGAGGGAACTTAAACTTCTTTGAAATCTAGCCTTAAACTTTTTGATTAATCTACAAATCTATCTACACTGTCCTTGCATTACATTCTAGAAAGTTATCTACTCACTATCTGTTGTAGTAACAATCATAGATAGCTCGTACATTCGAATACAGGCTGCGACCGTAATTTGTTGGTATTGATGAAAAAATCACAGTTTGCTGTTTTAACATACCATCCTTTCTTATGACTTCATAATTTAAAAATAATTCAAATTGTGTGATTAGTAATAAAATAATGGTTCCGTTTTTCATTGTAAGGTACGGAACCGTAAAAAGCAGAAATGTTCTCATTTTTTAAATATATTTTGCAGATATGCAATTCGTAAATAAATCCAAGATCATTTAATTTATATTTTGAAAAGACATTTCATAAAGAATTATATATAAAACGATTTTTTAAAACTTAGTCTAATAGGTCGCTCTCTCTCCAGCAATACGCCACAACTACATCACCGCGACGCTAACAAAAAATACAGTCGTGGTAGCGTTGCAGACAGAAAAGTCTAGTCATCGGACCACGAGGAGCAAGATGCATAACAGTTAGGGTTGCCAGATCAAAAACCAAGATTTTCGGGACATTTTTAAGGCGAAGGCAATTTATTTCAAGGGGGGAAGTTATTGTGAAAAAAATGTTTTATTATTTTACTATTTTTTGTATTTATCATTAGACTTGTCTAATTTTATTCATTTATAACACACCAGTACCCGGTGAGATGTGGGACGCGCTTCTGAGTGTGTAAATCACGCATAATTTCGTATGAATCTTTAATAATTCGTTTTATTGTTCCCAATTTGTCTTTACCGACATAGGGTAAGTCCGAAGAATACAAATAAATACAAGTAAAAATATATACATAATATGTACAGAAATTGTAGATAGTGCTAAATAAATAAGTACTACTTAGCATGTAACTTAGTGTCGTTTCTTGCGAGCGCGAGTACGAATTCGTTGAACTTATGCATTTCCGGGATAGAAAACTTAAATATCGGGACACGGGACAAACCAACGAAATCCGGGACATTCCCGGAAATCCCGGCCATCTGGTAAACCTAATAACAGTTCAGTTTACAGGTTTCTACTTGTTATACTATAAAAACATCACTGTGAATCAAACAGCTTCCATAGCAGACCTGGTAGCGCGTCTACTCCGTATGTAGAAGGTTGCTGGTTCTATTCCGGTTAGCACCATTAATGTTTTTTGTTGTTGAACACGCGTTTTAATGATGAGAGAGCAACATTATACTGATTGAAATATCTACGTTGTAAATTGGTTGAGGCTTTCGCGGCCAGTTGATGAGCTGGTGTTGTTCTGATTCGGGTCTATGGGCCGTCGTTGGTTGGAATTGCTTCCTAACGTTTCGCTAGCACGAGTGGCGAGCTTCTTCAGAGGTCCTTCCATCTCCGATGCTGGAGATGCCGGAGATGGAAGGACCTCTGAAGAAGTTCGCCACTCGTGCTAGCGAAACGTTAGGAAGCAATTCCAACCAACGACGGCCTATAGACCCGAATCAGGACAACACCAGCTCATATATGTAATACACCTATATTGCTAACCAGGTTTTAAAAGTGAACAATTTAGTACAACGACAAATAACTCTGTTCTACTTGTGGATCAAATACTTAATATGCGCATGCTCGCGAGTTTCTTCGCTTATGTACTTAAATTGTCTGTGTCACTTCCTTAAGGGTATTTGATAGCGGAAGTTACCTCCTGCACCCCTCATCTCAAATCCTTTCTCCTCGCCTATAAAACGGTTCTCACTCTCCCGATGCTACTTTTAAAGCTAAAGGGTTCGGGTAAACGCCAAATGAAGGACCGAGAATCACACTACAGACCTTACAGGCGAATTTTTTGAAAAACAGTTTTGGATACATAAGAAATATTACGTAATTTTTTAAAAAGTTGTAAGTTTTTTCAGGAGATTTTTTGAAGTTATACTACTTTTGACACGTTATGGAAAAAAAAGATGAGAGTGAATTTTTAGGATGCGCGCGCATCGCGTCACGAAAATTTATCACCATGAAGTTAGTCGTTAGTAATAATTAGTCGTTACACCAGTCTTAATGTGACAAGAGCGTTTTCGGTTTTGAATAACATTAATAAAAGCTTTTGCCATACAATTGCTCGTGTGTGCCGCTAATCATTAAATATGAGTTCGTACTCCAAACCGTACTGATTTCACAGTATTATTTTTCTTGATTATAATATCCTATTATATAGCCCTGCTATAAGACGTCTCTGTAGTGTAACGGTAACGTCGTGGCTTCATACGCAATAGGTCTCGGGTTCAAATCTCAACACAAACATGCATTTTTTTTTAATAAATAATTAGATATAAATATAATAAACAAATATATTTAATAAATTAATATCTTTATTTTATTATTTTATCGTCTTTTTTACAAACGTTTAGTACTGGCACGCGGGATAGAATTTTTGGAGGTATTTTTTTTTTGTTACGTAAAAGAGTATAACTTCTGACGTGCGTACATAGTACACACACACTCTTTTTTTTTTCAATTTTTCGCTTGTTAGATCTGTAGTGTGTTCGTTCATTAGGCGTTTACCCGAGCCCTTGAGCTTTAAAAATAGCGTTGGGAGAGCGGGAACCGTTTTATAGGTGAGAGGAAAGGATAAGAGATGAAGACTGGGGGTAATTTCCGCTATCGAATACTCTTAATGACAAACAAGTAACAACACTATACTCATTGTAAAGATTGACGGCTAACAATATAAGACTATCACAATATATGTATTACTTTTAAACTGTAGTGTAATAAATTTCGAAAATAGACAACTTGCATGATTTTTTCGTTTTTGATAAAATTCGCGTAAAAGGAAATGGGGTCGTCAGGTGCTTTTTTTTGTTAGAATTGGAATCTACGTTACAAATACTATAACAATATTTTTGGGAGTTTTTCGGAAGCTTTTTCTACAGGAAAAAAAATCCCAAAAGTGCGTATTTTTCAAAGTAATTTTAAACATAGAATTTTACTGTCACGGAATACGTCATTCACAGCGAGCATTCTTTGATTGGCTGCTGTAGTTGAATTACGCGCACTGATCCATAGATAAAGAGAGAATATAGTACACTGATTTGTTTATGTACAGTTGACAGGCCGGCAGCTAGGCCTAGCGCACACAATCAATTTTTAATTGTTCAACTGTTTAGTTGTCTGTCAAAAGGCTATGGGATCAGAAGGACCTACGCATACTATCGACACTGTAGTTGTACGACAAAAAATCAAAAGACCGCATCGATCGTCTTTTGACTTTTCTGTTGAACAACTATCAATCGGCAGCTGTGTATTGACACTAGCATATGCTCGACTAAATAGTTGTTCGGTGACCATTTAGTTCAGTAGTGAAATTATGGCACAACTGATTGATTTTATGCGCACCTCTAAAGGCCGGGTCACAAGCCACCACGAGCCACGCGTCGTGCATCGTGAGACATGGGTCGCTCGCAGTGGATCGTGGCTCATAACTCGTTGGATCGCCTCGAAGGCGGTAATTTACACACGAGTCAAAGAGTTTTATGATGGCTCATAATATAATAATATCAATCATAGGTGGTGTTAGACGGCGCGTGGCTTGTTATGGCTCGTGGCTCGTCTTGGCGCAGCTCGTGGTTCTAGATGGCTCGTGGAGGTAGGGGCAATATTGTGATATCATATTGTCTGTGTATATGAGCCTTCATGAAACCCTTTGACTCGTGTTCATTTACTGCTTACGAGGCCATCTACCAAGTTACGAGTCAAGACCCTCGCGCCACTGCGAGCGACGCGTGTCACACGACGCGTGCTCGTGGTGGTTTGTGATGGTTCGACGAGCTATCATGCGCCGTGTGACTCGGCCTTATTATATATTATACCCTACGTCCACAAGCAATTTACGCGCCAAGACGGGTCACGAGCCATCACGAGCCATCTGACCCGGCCTTAACAACTAAACAGTTTAGTCGAGTTGAAATCGCGACACATACATAACTCGACAAAACTGTTTAGTCGTGGAAACAAGCGTGTGTATGCGCTAGGCCTAAGAGTTACGACTGACGAGGAAGTATTCTTCTCTTTCCATAGACATACCTCTCTTTATGTATGCGTGGATGTTCATTGCCTTGGTTTTGACGTCATCATATGGCGGCTAAACTTAGCAGTTTGAAATGAACACATTTTTTTAATTCTTGCTTGCAATTAAGAGAAAGGATATGAGAACGAAAAAGTTGGTTTACACTATTTGTTTATGTATGAGGAATAACACACACTGTTCAAAATTATCAAATTACGTAAAATTGATTTAAAAATAAGTTTAAGCAACTTTTAACGATCTAAGGCCCGTATTCACCGATCCTAGTTAGTTATTTATTCCGTTGATTTATTCCCCTGGTAACTATTACTCGGAATAAATAGCGATAATTCAATTCACCAAACGTAGTTAAGTTTACTGCAGCTATAAATCGTAAGAATAACTATTCTGTCCAATTTCAAGGGTATAAATCTTTATAGCCTGGCGACCTTTTCAGGTAAATATTAATTTCATATCTTTCAGGTGAAGGCTTTTGTCAGTAAAATATGTCAATATTCACCATTTTACATTTTCGATCGATGTGTCATCGGTCGGATCTTTGGTAAACTTGCTTTAAAATCAAAATATTTGACGAAATGTCCAAGGTGTATGGTATAAAGTAAATTTTTGCCTGAAGTTACTATTGTATCGAATTAATTGCTTGGTGAATTGAAAGTTAATTTTATTCCAAGGAATAAATTTATTCTAAGATTAGTAACTTCTATCTTTAACAGTGTTCGGTGAATACGGGACTTAATCGATTAAATAGATATCCGCAATCGTTATGAATTATTGATTTAATTAAAAAACTTTAATCACTCAACATACGGCAATAGCTATAAAAAAATTAACTGTGTGCATTCAATATTCTTATTGAATGTTATAAGGCAGACTAGGGTTTGAAATGTTGTATAATTAAAAATCAAGATACTTTTACCACGCTCATATGCTAAAATTATCCTTTATGGTTCTATACTTCAAATTATGAATTGAAAAAATAAAATTCATGCGAGCTACCTATTTTTTCAAAGCGAATATGGCAGCATTATAAATATATTAGCTATTTTCAAGGCGTTAATGGTGAACTATTTAAAAAGGCAAATATTTACTAACTGTACTTGTGTTCTTATATTATTATGCGAATATTTATACATTAAATAAATGTATTATTTTTTCAGGTGGCAATACCTTGAAATTTCAGTTGTTTTGTCTCAATTATAGGCCAGTTTAATTATAAATATTTCTTATGAAAAATATTTGGAATTGAGGCTACCGAGGCACAGGTAGTTCCCGCCTGACGAGTTTTTTTTTTCAAGTATCGAAAAAATGAACATTTATTGCAAAAAACATTAAATAAATATAGCATTTAGCATGTTTTAAAATGGTTTCTATATCTCGGGATAAATAAACATTTGTTTAAGCAGTGCCGCCTGCCGGATTATCAATTGGCAAAGTAGGCACTGGCTTATGGACTCGTGCCTTTTGAAACTCCGCGACAGGAAAAGAGACGTTTTGCCCCCAGCGCTGTTAGCCAAACCACAAAAAATTTTCGCGCATCGTTATTTATTCGAATGCTGCGCTAATTCACGGAATTTAATTTAATTAGGAGATAATTTGCAGTGGACTCCGAGATTTCGACTACCTAGGAGTTACCATGTGGTCTAATCCGGCTCTGTGTATAAGCATAAAATACCAAACACACAAAATAATGTTTTGTTTGTTCACCTTTATTGAACAATACAATGGTCAAATTTAATTATTGAGAACGTTACCTAATTCTGCTTTTAACATTACTAAGTTCTTTAGCAAATAAATTTCCGCTAGGAATGATTTTACTTGTAAAGTCAGGAACTACCTGTGTCATGAATTTGCACGAACATGCCCTTCGAGCATGAAGGCCAATTTTCCAAACTCGTCGTGGGTGCTCTTACAATACTCATCAATAACTACTGACCTCTTTTTGCAAGCATTTATAAATATTCACGAATGTCGACTTCAAAGATATGACCTATTATAATTATGAGGATTTATTAGAATTATGAGGATTTATAATAAATATGTGGCTCTTTACATTAAAAATACGCGAAGCGAGCATGCATTTTGTGGTCAGCAAAATTCATGAGGGCTTTCTGCACCTACACAAAAAATCTCATCAGTCCTCGAGCACTGGAGCACCCACGTATGACTTTGAGGTATTCACACCTTTTAATCATAAAAATTGTTTTTATCACACAATTGTTAAATTGAATTTCTACAACGATGTAAAATAAAAAGTCCTGTATCATACTTTAGTTGGTTTAGGCGGTAATGGAGGTGGACCTCTGATATCCATTTCAATGTCCATTGATTGATTATCACTATTAACAGTGTTTGTTGAAACAGCTGAATCCATGCTCGTTATTGTTGACTGATTTTTGTCCGATGTTGTCATTAAGGGGGATGTGCAATTTAATTCGAGATTATCGTTGTCTTTGTGCACAGGCAAGTTGCCTGAATTTGCATCCTCGATCGCTTTACGCAACTAAAAAAACAAAAACAAATTTAATTACTACAATACGTTCAAAGACTGTTTCATGGTGAGTTACACAGGGTGTTTCAAAAGACATATGTAGGTATCGCTTGTGGGGTGATTCCTTAACCAAAAATAAGACAAGTAGTTCCTATCAACATTGCTCCGCAGATGCTTTGTTTCAAAGATACAGATTACAGGGTGTTCAATTTTTTAATTTTTTTCGGTATGGTCACCATCAGCTTCATTACAAGCATTCAACCTTCTACGTACCTAAAGATATTCTCACTCTGGCACAAATACGAGGATTTTGCCGAACTCTGACAAACGACAGTACAAACAAGAAAAGAACTTTTACGATGAATTGAAATGGCGTTTGTCAGAGTTCGTCAAAATCCTCGATATGTGTCAGAGTGAGAAGATCTTTAGGTACGTAGAAGGTTGAATGCTTGTAATGAAGCTGATGGTGGCCATTTTCTATATTTACTGTAGTTTTATTTAGATAGATATCAATAATATACCGAAAAAACTGAAAGATTTGAGCACCTCTGTATCTTTGAAACAAAGCATTTGCGGAACAACGTTGACAGGAACGACATGTCTTATTTTTGGTTAAGGAATCACCCCACAAGTAATGACACATGTTTTTTGAAACACCCTATATATGGGAACTTAAAATAGCGCTCCGTGTAGTCTTCATTAAGAGAGATAGTATACTAGTTCACTACTCAGTCTGTTTGTTAGCGTTGAACACGCAACCACATTTGCCAGTACCTACCAGACGCGGATCCAGCCCTCAAAAAAGGTTGTGGTCACGGCCACCCGAAAATCGGCCAAAAGCGAGTCGGACTACGGACTCGCTCATGATCGATATTGCATTCCTACAAAGGAGACGTTTACAAAATGTATGACGCCTCGGCCAAGACTTTGTACAGTGTATAGGTCCACGCGGGTAAAGCCACGGGGCGAACACTAGTAAATTATTAAACCTGTAAAATAGTCTGTTTGCTCACGAAAATTACAAAAGTAAATATGTGTTTGTTTGGACATCACAATATCACATCTAGACTCTAAACTACTGAATCGATTTTGATGAAACTTTTACAGCTTGAAAGCATATCAAATTTTAGATTTAATTAAAAGTATACATTTTACACTGAATAATTTTATTTAAGTGCTATTACTTCGTTTTTTTTTAATTTTATTAAGGTATTGGATATTGACCTCAATTAGGCATGCCCACCGTGCCCACAACGGTTGATCCGCGCTTGGTACCTACTCGATGTTTTGTTGGCGTTGAACAAGCCAACACATCTACCAGTTCTATCAGTAATTGTTGCTGTATTTTTTATTCGAGATTAAAAAAGTAATAAAAAACTCGGGTCGCAGTCCAAACCCTGCCGACAATATAGTGTATTTGCTAATACAGGCCTTGTGGCTTTAATACGTGAACTTAGGTTTGTTTTTGGACAAAATAAAAAATTTAACCCCTTAATACATCCCTTAAAATAATATTTTTTTTCTTAATTTCAATATTTTTATCAATGCAACCTCGGTACCAAATTAAGTACACCCGTCAGTAAGTAAAGCACTACCCGCAAACTAGTGTTTTCATAAAATTTGTAAGTACGGTCCTGTCACGCCGATTTTATTAAAATTTTAGCAGTACATTTTAATCGTTACTAAAGGGTTAAATTTCAATTTTGAAACGATTCTGAGAATTTTTTCGGCATTTTTGGGCCCAAAAACATTTTTCAACCCCTAAAAACCACCCTTAAAATAGTCCGATTGGGCCCATTTTAAATAGGTTCCGTGCGGTGATGGATTCCAAGGTGTGTACCAAATTTCGTTCAAATCAATTAAGTCTTTCGAGAGTTATGCTGCGAACATATATATATTTAAAAACATTTCTAAAAATGGTGCCAAATTGTTCAGGAGGCTATGAAACGTCGAGAAATTTTGGTCCGACCCCTAGGTCCCGCCATCCGACCGACGCCAATAGTGTATGTGCCATATGGCAAATACACTAATAATAATTAAAATCAAAATACTACGTACCTCTTTCAATGCAACAACGCCTACAAGTTTTCCGCATGCTGTTACATAAGCATGGTTTACACCGACCATGGAGAAGAGCGAGTGAACCTTAAGCAATGAAGTTCGCTCTACAAGCTGGAATGGCGCCGGATCAACGTTGCATGTGAATTCAACGGATTTAGCCAACTCGGCGTCTTGCCACATGACTTGTTCCTCTGGAGACATGTCGCATACACGCTCCCGAGGGAGTGTAACCTTCTTATTAGCAGTAGATGTCAATTGTCCTGACTGCATTGTTCCTGATGGTGAAGTGCTGTATTTAAACAAAAGAAGATTACATATGCAAGTATCAATTTAGCAACAGAAGGAAAAAATACAGTTGAGCCCGATTAATAGAGCGACTGATCAATCGAGGCAATTTCAGACATTTTTTTAGAGAACTAAAACAAATTCAGAAAATAGCCAGAATATTAGGGACACAAATCCTGCTTAATCGAGTTAGTGCCCGAAAATTCATCGCTACTCTCAAGTTCCTTGTATTTTTTTAACTATAACTCTTATTCAGAATTCTTATCTTGGTTTCAAATCAATATTAGATTTAGGGCTATGGAAGATCTTGAAATGGGAAGTAGAGTCAATGCTTGTATTTATTTAGGGCTATTAACTACCGCTGTTAAATGGACCTAGTTCAATTTATTATTATTCACCAGTTCTCAGAATCTGGGAACCGGAGGTTTGTAATAGACGAGGCATGGTAACGTCATTAAACAATGGCATTGCTACAAGCTCGACCGTTCTCAAGCTTTGTACTAGTATTTAATATGTTTAATTAATTTCGGACCCCAACTTATCACGGTTATATAGACTTTCATTACCAATTCATATTATACAGATCTTTTTGACGATATTTAATATTATCGTAGGTCTTTATATAAAATTAATAATAAATAAATAAAACACAACAAAATTTGATTTAATCAAGACGAGTCTAAAATAAGTCAGATCACAACGAAATTATAATTTTGATTAACTAGTTTGTTTTTAAAAGCGTAGCTCATAGAAACTGCCAAAACAAAACAATGTTGTGGTCGACAATATAAAGTATTAATGTTGACTAAAAAAGACACAACAATATTTTCAATTTAATATTATTTCTAATAACAAATTAAAAATCCAATTGATTGTTTCGCCAGTTTTCAAATTATAACCTGATAACTGGGGGTTTGTAAAAGACGATGGAAAACAAAACACAAAACAAAACACAAAAAAAACTTACCTATTTCTCAATATTTGCGGTTTTACACCATTGTCGGTAAGTGTTGCAGTTAAATTCTGCGATTCTCCAAGCGTCGGTTCGACATCTTGTAAAGTCGATGACTTTTTGAATATCGCTTCAAAGGCCAACCTAATTCTACTTTCAGCACCCGTCACAGTAGTGTACGGCGTTGAATTGGGGCTCGTTTGGGCCAGTGGTGAAAAGCCTTTCAATGTAAAGCTGTTTGTCTTTTTGAGAATAGATTTTTTTGGTTGGCCTCCAAATACTGGATGATGATAGTTCGGTTGCAATTTTAGTATGTCGGGTGCAGGCGTTACTTCAAATCTGAAGATAATGGGAATGAAATGACAGTGATGGTGTTAACATATTAACAGGCAATGAAATCTGATTTGCGTTTATTTGTTTTATGAAATGATAAGTTTTAGATTTTAGGGTTTTTCGAAACACAACTTTTAAAGGCCCAACAGGTTATGTCAGATTTTTGGTAGAATAATTATTAATCATCCAGTTTATTTAAAGATCCCGTTCTTCATTTTTTGGTGAAATGGAAAATTATTGTGGATCACGACTCAGTATCACAAAATTATACTGAGTCGAACAAAATTCATTCGCTTAAGTACATTAATTTATAAATAAACCAAAAACGATTCGGACACCCAAAAACTCACCGTTCTGCGGATTTAAAATACGCGTTTGCGTTTGAATTTAATTTTGCTCGTCGTTTGACGCTCATCTAGTTGGTACGCATAACACCAAAAATTCGACATAACGATTGTGCCTTGTGGCCACAAAATAATTATAAATACAAAAAAAGCGATGATAAAGAACTTCGACGATTGCTTTTTTGTATTTAGAATGTTCTTTTCGAAGTTTTGAGTACATCTTATTCTTTAAAAAACAAATATTTACCATCAATTTGGAATATTTGACTAATGATATTTTGTTATCAACATAAAACACTGCAAATTTTACAAACAAAAGCCGCAAACTCAAACGTTTAAAATATTATAAAAGAACATTAATTAATTAATATTTTTTTTACAACAATATTTATACCTTGAGGGACGTCTCTGTTTTTGTTCCAGCTGTTTTCTTTCCCTTTCTTTGATGATTCTTTCTTGTTGAAGTTTGGCTGCAACTTCAAGTCTTCTGTCTCTACCAATCTGTTTTTCAATCAGTCCAATTAACTGTAACCGCTGTACCGATCCCAATAATATCTAAAACATAAAAACTAGGTGCGATAACATAAAAATCTCTATTCACAGAAAAATATTATCTTAGTATTTAAAGAAAAATTTCGTTTGTGTTTGGAAATTCTAATGCACTTTTAGATAATCTATATTCTATAAGCTCTGTGCCTAGTGGATAAGATGACTTAGATTTAATACTTATTTGCACACAAATTCAACTAAAAAAATTAATTAAATAGATGCTTACCATACTATCTGGATTATCAACTAACGGAAAACTTCTTAATTTTTTTGCTTCCTTCAGTATATTTTTCAAGTCTTTATAAGTCATCCCTTTCCAGATATATTTAACGTCTTTAACCATAAAATTTTCTACATAAATATTGTATATGCCAGAGGAGCTTGGTAAGAGATCCGGCAAATACGGCAGTTTCTTTATAAGAATAATAGAATCATAAATACTTGGTTGAAGAAAACTTGCAACAGCATTGCTGATCAATACCGATAACATCATTGGAATTATGTGAGTAATTTGACCTGAAATTAAATTTAACGAAGACCTTAATATCGAAGAAGATATGAACAGTTAACGTTTCCAATTTGGCGAGGACAATAATTATTCCACAAATCATTTTGAAGGGTCGTACGTTGCAAATACGTCATTAAGTATGAGCATAACGCCTCAAATCGTTGTACTTGTAGAATAGACGCTCGAGAACTAAGGTCATTAGAGTTGTGCTCCCGAAGTATTGCAAATATACTAAATAAATGAGAGAGGCCTAGAATGTCCATGCCAATGTATGTGTTACGGAAAAATCTAGAAAACGCACTAAATCTAGGTTTACCGGAATAAAGTGCGAAGTTTAATTAATGTACTTTAGCCGTAACATGCATTTATCAAAAGATCATCGATATTTTATACTAATTCTGGCGACTAGCTTCTATGCAACTGACGCACATTAATTAGAATCGGTTCGGCTGAAATCAGTTCAGTTATGCTTCGTCAGAGAGCTGACAGATAGAAATGCATTGTCACGCACACTTCACGCAAGAGATCTGAGATCAAGCTGATATGATCTCCTAAGCGTGCGGTGGGTCATTTATTTCATTGTATCTTCTTGATTTCTAGAGGGAGGGGGTGCATTTAACTTATTCCAATAAACTTCCGTTTTCCTTATGACTTACCAGTAATTTCAAAAACGATTACACTAACGCTAATTGTGTGCGTAACGGCTCCACTGAAGGCGGCCGCTCCAACTGTGGCATAGCCTCCTGCGATTATAGGAGCCAGTCGTTGGTTTGCAAACACAATGGTTGGCAGTGCTAGATGGACAGCTTCTCCTATCGCGCGACCTACAGCTGCGCCGATCTTAAATACTGGAATGAAACTACCGCTGGGAACGGGCAAAGTTGAGCAAATAATTGAAAAGACAAACTGAAATTGAAAATACATGATTTTAATCAATAATATTCTTACGTTAACTGTTAACAATATTTCTTTCCTGTAAAGATACAATATTTTACAGCAAAAATTTTTTCTATAAATTTGTGAACAGCTGGATCAGTGGCGTAACTGCAAATTTGGGGCCTCTGGCATCTTTTTAAGGTGGATCCTCTAGCACAGCGTTTCTCAACCTTAAGCGCGACTTAATATTGGGTCGCGTTAAATTTTTAGTGGGTCGCGAAGGAACTGGTAAAATACCCGGGCCGGTGTTAGTAGGATTCCGCCAATATGCTAAAATGCAAGAGAATGTCACGTTTTGTCAGTTATAGCGAACCAATAAAAATTTAATTAATTAATTAACTCAAAAATTAATTTAAAAAGTTGTATAAATCATAGCCTATAGCACGTCTAGAATCATAAGCAACATTTAAAAAAATCATCAAAATCCGTCAAATAGATTCTAAGTTAAACATTTCCAACATACATTGTTACAAACATACAAACATAGGTACAAAGAATTTTATATAATAGCATAGATTATAAGACAATCATTTGAGACGCAGTTCGACTTCTAAAAATATGTTGGTCGCGCGTCAAAAAGGTTGAGATACCCTGCTCTAGCATATTGAAAATTAATTTGAGCTCGCCGATAAAAAGGAGAGTTGAAAACAGCTAAGGAAAAAAACTAAGTTTGGTGGATTTGAAATATTATTAATAAATAATTTTGTGGTGTGCTGCACATCCACTTATTGCTAGCTGCCACGGAGTCCCCGCCGGGGGCTCAGGCCTTTGATCAGTCTTGCCACTCTGTGCTGGATTCTATTAAATGAAAGTAATTTCAAGCTTGGTATTTATACCAGATGTTCCGTTGGCATCCAATGTGTTACTTTAAATATGGCGCCCTGTATATTTTACCATTTTTGGAATCGATGTATGAATCGGGAATTTTTAATGCAATAAAATAAAAACTTACGGTATATAGAGTGAAACCAAATAAAGTAACAAAGACGTTTGTGTCTTCAGTCTTCCAATGATCGAGTGTCTCACTTTCTCTTGCTGTTATATTTTCTTTAGTCCACGTAAAGTTTGAAAACAAATGATGAAGCTGGTCATGGGACGTAAGTTTTCCAGCTATGTACTGACCCAAACCATTATGGAAAGATACTGAAGATACCAGTAGCGCCACGATACCGGGATACAGAAAACGACTGAAAATTTAAAATCGACATTTAGAGTCAATACATATTTCTTCTCAATTTGAGAAAAAATATATTATATAGTCATAATTTCTGGTTATGCGAAACGTTAACTGCTTTCGAGTGGAGAGGAATGGCAACAATGCTCCCTAAAACACTTATCGAGTACAAAATAACAAAATATAAAACATGCCAATGAGTAGCCAATTATTTTTAGAAAGCATTTTTTTTATCGAAATCTATACACTTTAGAAAAAACCTAAATAAGATTTTATTCATATTTTATTCCATGCCCCTGGGAAGCAGTTCGTGTTTCGATTATTTAACCGTTTTCAGGAAATTTGTCATTTCTATTCTCTTAATCCTAATAGACCAGGAATAAATTAGGAATTCAAGTTGAAAATTTTCAAAGAGCATTGGATAAGTGTTCTGAACAACTGCAAGAAAGTCAGCTAACATCCTTAGCTTGCGTCGTCCGCTATAATATTGGAAAGGTGGCAACCAAAAACATGTTTTCCACAAAATATCACTTTCTGTGCCTTCTACAGTAAAAATAGTTATTATCAAATTTAAAGAGATACTGGAAAGGAAATATAGCCAAAAATAATTTTTTGATGTCATTTCAAAGACATAGCTGTACTAAACATTGGCGGCAGGACGACATGGAGGGGGGTATAGACATGGAGGGGGAGTATAGACGCATGATCACTTTATGAAAGCTTACATTGTAAAGAGTATTGAGCATGATTGTTTACAATTTGGGGGGACTGACCCCTCCTTCCACCGCCAGTGGTACTGAACTGTCTAGTTTAGTTTCATTTTCAGAACTTTATGATTTTTTCCAGTAAAACTCCCAATTTCTTGGGCTATAGTGTGTAAATACGTTTTTATTAACATTAAAATTAAAACAATTACCAGACTTACTTTTTTTGTAAGAAATTATTTAATGTTTTACTTGATCTCATAAATAAAACATACTGCCGATGTGCCCAGACATAGAAAGCACCTCCTAGTCCACATAATACCCTATAAGAAATTAATTTTTCACTTACAAATTTGTAATTGAATTAAACTGCAAAAATAATGTTTTCTACCAATAAATAAGTTCTTAGAATTGAATCAATAGAAGGACTTGTATATTTTAATGTATAGGTAGTTCTCATAGCGATTGTAGTCGAGCGGCACTAAACAATAGACATTTTTAAAAACAAAAGAATAAATAAAAGAAGGAGCACATACTTCTTCGGATCGGTTGTTGTACAGAGCTGAGTCGATACAGTGTGCGAGCTTTCGCCTACTTTAGTGTATTCTAAAAAATCTGAGTATTCCGTGCCGATTCGCGTCGATGCAGTGCACGTCCTGCTTAAAGCATCTTAAATGAGCTGCGCTTTATTTAATCCATTACAATTTTATCTTTCTGCTTCGATTCGATGTTGTGTGCGGATTTATTTTATAAAGCGTCGTCGGTGTGCAAAATGAGTTTAATCACCAGTTATAAACATCTTTAGAAGATAAATTTATGTATTTTGGCTTACCCCATTAAAGCAAAAATGAACAATTCCTGAGGATCAAATGGATTTTCCATTGCAAAATCTGTTCTAAATACGGCTGTCACAGTGGTGGCTTCGTTAAACCAAACAGCGAGTAATCTGAAAACAGTAGCGCCACAAACAGCCGCAAAAAAAGCTCGCCAATAATTACGAACTGCAAAATATACCGTTGTTACTTCTATCGAGAAAAGGACACCTGAAAAAAAATCGGATGGGGTCAGCCCTGGTTATACCACCGTGTTTTTCATAGAATTACGTCTTTTGAAAATAGTTTATAAATTTTAATATTTGATAGTTATATTTGTTCGAGATATATATTCAATGACACCAAAAAAGGTCAAGATATACGAAGTTGAATCTGTACTACCATTTGATGGAGTATTCGACCAATCAGAATGAACCCTGACTGCAGGGTCTAGTCGCTTGTACTTTTTACAGTTGGTGTACTTTTAAAAAATGTTAGGTACCTAAGTATTCTTTTTGGTATTTGGCTGGTATTTTGCTATTTGGTTTTTGAAGTACTTTTTAAATGTGTTGCTACAACGATAAAAAAATACTCCACACCCACGCTTCAATATCAAAAAAGGTCTTGTTAAAAATTATTTAAAGAGTTTTAATTATTGCTCCCGAAACATGTAGACTTTTTTAATCTTATGATGAGAATAAAATTCAGGGTTTAAAGTGATCGCATCATTAACTGCTAAGCGTTCTAATATCTCTTTACTAGTTACCTCCGATAGGTGCTGCGAAACATGAAGCAACTCCCACAGCACAAGCGGCTGCCAACATTTCACAGTTTCTTGATTCGTTTTCATAAATATTCTGGAAACTTGTGACAAGTTTTGACAGTAGTGTAGCTGTTATACTGGCAATATGGACGAATGGACCTTCTTTACCAAGTGGCATTCCACTGCCCAATGTGGTGGTCAAACCGACGGATTTAGCTACTAACGTTCGAAATGTAAGATATTCCTTTAAAGCGACGCCTCGAAGTATCGTTTTCATTTCAGGAATACCAGAACCTATATAAAATAGTTTACAAAGAAATCAAAATTCCCGATTAGTTTCCTTAATTGGTAATTTTAGTGCAAGAATCTTTTTTTGTATTAATTATCATTATTTTAATCATAGGGAGATTTTAGAGTTATCTTATTGTGGTTGTTGATTAATGTTTGGATTAAATTAAATAGGATAAATGACACCGATTCGATAAATAAACTAGTCATTGATTTATGTTTTATGGTGAGAGCACTAGACTCATATTCGAACGGTACTGGTTTCAAATCCGGAGAGGACAAATCTCTTCCTACTGCCTCTCGCCAAGAAATGGTAATTTTTGTATCGGCCATTTTGTTGACCGTAGAAAAATTTGTAAAATCACAGTAAAAGTAAAGACTTACCGATTGATTGCGGTGCAACAATTTGTACAAAACCAGCAGAGAAAAGTACAAGAATTACTGGTAACGTCACCCAGGCAAAATATGCCGCAACAACATCATTCTTCTCAAAGTCCTCATATAACCAAATTCTGGCTGGAACAGAACACCAGGGCATGGATGTTTCAAAATCAATTCAAAATTAAAATCATATTTTTATACCATGTATCAGGTAGTTATTGTAGAAACCTACTAAAATAATATTTATGAATAATTTATTCGTACCGTGATTGCACATTGATATTCCTCTATCCATGATGAAACTGAGGACGGCCATGATGACTCCAAGGAGAGCAAGGAACACCCAGTCCTCTCCGAGACGCGCGAACGAATGCTTCCACAGCCAAGCGAGCCAAACAGCGAACCGGGAATTACCGCATACAGTCTTCTTTTGTTTTTTACCCAATCCCACTTCTGCGAGACTTTCGCGACGAACGCGATCTAAACGTCGTGCTTCCGATTTGGCGTATGAACTCAAGTCTTTGGTATAGCGGCCATACATCTATAATGGAAAATACAATCAATCAGCTTAGATCAACAGCAATTGTGAAATTACATAAAGATTGTAATAAGGGCGTTTTTGAAGTCGCTAGCACGTCGTAACAGGCGAGAAATACAGAAAAAATTACATGGGCACCGGTAAATAATATCCCGAGGGGGGTAAACATTAGAGAAAATGTGAATCATCTAAAACAATCTAATTATTTGCCATAGTAGTGTATTTACCACACCTTCCTGCCGGTGTCCATGTAGAAAAACGAATTTTGTAGTCGAAAGTCCTGCACTGACGGAGCATAAAAATTACATTCACTAGTGATATTATTGCATGCACATTACAAGACAAAAATCTAATAGTTTTATTTAATTATAAATTTGATCATTATAAAATATGTTAGAGTTTCAATTTATTATTCAACTAAAGAATAAGACAGTAGATACATCTAAATGCATATCAAGAAATAAAGCTAGGACATCAATCGGTTAAAATAGAGGCGCTCCACATCTATGGAAAGACAATATCTGCCGAATCTTTTAAATTTCAGTATCATTTAATAGCCAATGTGAAGTAAGTGTTATATTTCTGCTATCTTTTGAGGAAACTCATGGGGTCTCTCTCATTTTACAAGTATCTTTCATTGATGACCGTACACTTAATATACATTTACAGTCTAGCCTTAAGTAAATAATAAGAATCGGCAATGGAAACAATATTAGATGAAAGTTTTTTGCGAGACAGAGGCTTGTTTTTCCGAGTTGCGTCCAGGCTTTAATCTATAAGTTGAAGAACAGAAGAAAAGTAAAGGCAGTTATCATGGAAGAGGTTTTGTATGCATTGCGTGAAGTATCATTAAACTTCTTACAGAAGTCTTGTTGATGTCTATATCTGCTGAGTATTCTTGATCTTCTGGCGGTGGGCATGGGTAGAATGCCATTCCTCCCGGATCCTTGGGTGGAGGAGATGGGGATTTCCTATAGTCATCACATTTATAATAAATATAATAAATTGAACACTAAATAATTAAGTTTAGATAAATAAGTGGCAAATTTGTAACATACATGCAGCAACAAAATGTCTATTCTATTTATGCATTTTCAAGTAACTTTTTCAAAAAGGCCTGATTTTATTTCAAAACGCCCACAATAACAAAGTGGATCAATTTTCATTTTTATTTAATAATATTTTATCCATCAAATTTTTCAGTTAATAAATAAGTATATTAAGTTGACTCGATTAAACCTAGACAGCTAAAATGGGCGAAACGTGTCATACGTATGAATGATGAAAGACCGATGAAAATATTTATCACCAAGTTTGATGGAAAAAGACAAAGGCAAGATTTAAATTACGATGGAGAGATTATGTGGATCAAGATGTGAACGGAATCAAGGAATATAATTGGAATATAAGGACGACTAGAAATAGATTCTGATGATGGTAATGACCCATCTATTTCTATATTTGAAAAAAATTGTCATTTACACATCTTGTAAACTCTATCCATGTCTACACTGTGTATAAATGTATAAACTAGCTTATTTTATACCGATTAAATTCATCGATAAAACAATAGATTGTAATGTTCGTTGTTATACATTTTTTGCAGTCGTAAATGTATACTTGCATCCTCACTTGCTAGTGGCCATGTCACTGCGTTTTTTAACATCGGTTTTAATTTGATTCAATTAATTAATATACCGTGCCATATTGAAGGCTGCAGTAATTTTGGCTTAGTTTTGTAGATAATAATAAAGTACAAAATAATTTAATAACCGGCCATTGGTAGAACTTGCGTGCATTTTCACACTATCAAATACGAATGATTAATTAACACAAAATAGGAACATCCGCTCTTTATTTTCTTGTATAAAATTTGAGCTATTTAAACATTTACCAAAAGTCATTTTTTATCATTTAAAAAACTAAAGGTTATATACATACTGAAACCACAGAAGTCAATGTTTTTAGATTATTATTTGAAAAAAGCCGAAGATTCTATGAGATGTATTATTTTGAAAACAGCTAAACTAGGTTCAACATTTCTAAATGTAGGTATCAAAAAAGTGGAAATTTCAAAAATGCTTAACATGTGAAATAAACATAACAAAAACTAACTCTTAAAAACTCGTTTGAAGGAAGTTTAATTCGTTTGACATACATAATTAAAATATCTCATACGTTTGTATCATCCTTGGATAATTAATTAATTCAATAAGCTTAATCAGTGTCGAGCGCAGTGAAGGTCAAACGAAACTATATTCATTTAAAGAAAAATTGATTACATATATTGTGACACTTTTTTCATAAAAATTTAAGTTTTTTTTCAAATAATGCTTTAAATTTCAATTTTATGATCTATCGTACGATAATGGAGAGTGAGTCATGCATTGTCGTAACAAAGTTAATGGCGCGGAAAGCAATGAAACAATGTAAGCATACGCGTCTCACGAATAAAAACTGTGCCGCTTATATAAATAACGAAGTATAAATGCATGACTAACTCTTTATTATTTCCGAAGCGTACTTTAACTTTAGCAGTTTTAACGATAAAATCATAGAAAAAATTTGAGATTAATTTAATACAACCGCCTATTCCTAATTTCTGGAATTAAAAAAATTTAAATTAGTTCAAAATCTCTCAGATTTAGACAATCCTAACAGAATATAATATGTTGAAAAACTCTATGATATAGAGAGATGGTGCTCCGTAGATGATGTAGAAATTAGGAGAGAAAAAACTCAGTGGCAGCATTGATGCTCTGATGATGGTGCAATGAGCACCGAAACGTAAGTTTATAAATGCAAATTTAATCATCAGTATTGCAAATTTTATTTGATCCTTTTGCCACTGAGTTTTTTCTCTCCTATAATTTCTAGAATATAAAATCTCTCAAGTACGTGTTGGGACATCAGATGACGATTTTTGTATGGTGTTACAGGAAAATGACGAAGGAAACATTGAATTAGAATCTAACTTGAATGTTTCAATATTATTACATAAGAAGTCAATATTTGATAAATAATAATTTATTGACTTGTATGAATGAATTACATTGTTGCTCGGGGTGTATTGAGGACTCAACTATAACCCGGTACTCCGCCTACTTGGCTATATTTTATTGAGTAGGTACTCGATTTCGCCGAGTATGAGCATTATCCGGTCGATTCATAAAAAAAATTCGAATTCTCAAAAAATGAAATTTTTTGCAATAATGCGTTTGACTACAAATTACGGAGCGATATAAATAAACAAAATTGTATGTGAGGTGTCCTTTCTATACAAAAGTGCTGAGGGCAGTATAGCCTAGATGTTAGCGTGCTTGGCGCCGCAACCTCTAGACTGGACTGCCGTGGGTTCGAATCCCACCTGCGCTCATGGATGTTTTGTGATGTTATTTAGTTTTAAGTTAGTTGTTATTTAGTGTAGTTGAAAGACGCTAATGACCTTAGATGTCGACGCGTCTATAATCTACAATAAATAAATAAAAATAAATACAAAAGTGCTATACGTGACGTCTAAAGACTGATAACAATAGATGCTACGCAGTATCAATTTACTCGACCGGGTACACGGTATTCGGGTTTTAAATTCGATCGAGTACCCGGTAGACCTACTCAGGTTTTTGAAAAATTAGTCCTCGATGCACTCCTATTGAAATATGAATCTATACTCTTTTTCTGCTTTCTCTATCAATCTACTTCAGACCTGGTAACAATGTCCTCAAATAGGTTGATTTCATCCAATAACATAAAAAATATGTTTCTTAAATTTCATCTCCGTTTTTTTAAATAACTTCCTGTGCGGAGAGGAGCTACTTTAACATAAAAAATAAATTTAATGCAGACCTTCTCTTCGGAACCTGCTGCTGCATATGAAGATGATTATGGATGGCCTCCATGAGACCATCGTCCTCTACGCCGAACACCGCCAATGACGAGTCGTAATCGTCGGTGTGTTGAAGATTCGCCATTTTATTTATTTTTTTATTATTGATTAACTCGTCAGATAGCTTTAATTCAATATTTCTTAGTTCATATAAAAAAGCCTAACTCTAATTCACGTAATATATTTCACTCTTTTTTAAACACATTTTTCTTCTATTTTGAGAGTACAGTGTATAATGTAAAATGTTCTATATCATAAAAAAAAAACTTAGAAGACTGTTCTTACATCTATAGAAACTATGATTATAAACAGTAACGCAAAAAAGGATTTTTCTGGTTGAAAAAAATTGGCAAATTAATTGCCGTAACGTAGACACATTAGGCATATTTTAAATAAACATTGTTTTAATAACTAGAAAACATGTTTTTCATTGCATAATAATATTCCAATTCAATCTGGTGACTACAAATATTTGTAAAAAATTCCCGATTTTTTTTATTTTTCAGACCTAAAAAGCAATATTTTTTCTCGTTAAATAGTAAGTTTTTCTCAATCTCAAACTCAAATCTATTTTATTTACCTTACAATGAGAAAAATATACTTATTTTGATATTTTTCTCTGACTGTCAATAATATTCTCTCACATGATTTCGCCACCTATGAAACAGTCCGTGAATTGTCGAGGTTTTTCAGGTCTGTGGCCACCCAAGCCTTTCTCAACCAAGATTTTCTGACAGTAAGCATAGTCCAGTATAAGAATAAATATTGTTCTAAATATGAACATTGAAGGAAAACCTACGTCATATAGTAGCTATTTAAATAAATGCAAAATATTCTAAATATCAGTATTGCAATTATTGATCCTGTGCCACGGAGGTTTTACTTCAATCTTCATATTAATTTTAAGGATCGCATTTTGCTTTAAATCATTTTAGAGTCAACTTAACCATCATTGTTCTAAATATTTTCCAGGGTTTACTTGAAGCCTAGCTACAGCCATAGGTGGTTCAAAACATGTACAGGTGGTTGCTGTGAACCGGCTGGGTTTTTTTTACTTCAAATTTAATTTGCTTGAACAGCATGTTTTTCTAATATAACAAGAGTTATTCCGCAGAGTTCAGACTCCGCCACAGACCACAGTAAATATAAAGCAACGGTTTAAAACGACAGAAAACGCTATACCTATTGGTTTATTGATAGGTTCTACTTCCGGTATTGAAACTTAATGCAACTTAAACCTTTAATAGTAGCTAACATCTGCTTTTGAATACATCAATTTAAATTATGCATAAGGATTTGTATAATTGAAACGCAATAATAGATATAATCAACATTTTCTTCGATAAACAAGAGGATTGTTCTTAAATAAGATAACATGGTTCGTCGAGTCGTGCTATTTTCGCGCTTTTTGATCAAAAGTCAATTTTTTATATAATATGTTATGTTTCCAATGAAGTAATAATCTCAAATATTATTACATGTTGGGTAATCCAAGTTTTTTAACATTTGATAACGTTCGTTTTAATTAATTAGAGTTAACAAGACTTTACTGTATTTCAATTTGGTAAAAAAATGTAAAAAATTCATAATTTCCAATTTAGTTTTTCTTTCGTTTGTGATCGAAATAAAATTTTGTATTTCTGCGGTAGTGCTGCGTTATGATAGCACAAGAATATTGACATTCTAGCTACCAGCATGAAATTTGGTACAAATGTTACGAAACACAAGCTGTGTTATTGAAATATTTTGAACGCCATCTAGGAAAATATCGGCCGGAAAACAGTTTTTGAAGTTAGGTATACTTCTTTTGGCGTGTTATGGAAAAATGATGAGAGTGAATTTATACGATGCGCGCGCATCGCGTCACGAAAATTTAACACCATGAAATTATAGTCGAAAGTTCATGATTATAATACCCTATTATATAGCACTGCTAAGTAAGATGTACGTAGCGTAACGGATAGCACCGCCGCGTCATACGCAATAGGTCTCGGGTTCCAATCTGAGCACAAACATGCCTTTTTTTTAATAAATAATTAGATATAAATATAATAAATAAATATATTTCATAAATTAATAATTTATTAAATTAAATTAATTTATTTAATATCTTTATTTTATTATTTTATCGTCTTTTTTACAAACGCTTAATACTGGCACGCGGGATAAAATTTTTGGAGTTATTTTTGTTTTGTTACGCCAAAGAAGTATAACTTCTGGCGTGCGTACATAAGTACACAGACACACACTCTTTTTTTTTTAATAATTAAAAACAGTCAGTCTTGGAACTAGAAAGATTATAAAACTACTTTATATAACTTAAAATTCTGAACTAAATAATATTTATTTTAAAAAATCAATATCTATTGCTGAATTAGAGCGCACGAAAAAGTCACCTCGCAGTGTGTCGGCGGTTTTTTGTACCCTGTATGTTTGTTAGCATGTGTATCGAACTTCACGCTGGTAGCAGAATCGTGAGATTCTTTCACAATTTTGATCCAACATAACGCACTATAAAGCTAGGTGCGCATGAATTATAAATCAATCGGTTGATCGAACTATCGGATATTAAAATGACAACGGTATGAAAGGCACGCATGAACCGACACAAAATCGGCCAATTTCAAAATCTGTATCGAGACACAAATTTCCGATCCGATTGCGATCGCCCGAAGACATTATTCCTATGATTTTTTTTATGTGTGGCCGCGATAATTTAGTCTAGACTCCAAAAAACTAATTTCTTCGGTCGAAGCTCGTCCCGCAGTTCATGATAAAAAAGTTAATGCCTCTCAGTACTTGAAATACAGTCACGAACGACATTTGGCCGTGAAATCACTGCAAGTAGCATGTCGAAGGTGTTGACTGATTCTGGTGTAGGTGAATAATTTTTAGGGTGTGATCTTCATAGAACTGGAAGAATTTTGTCCCTTCATTATAGTCTAACAATTATCATTTGATGCACCCAATATTTTCTTCGGCGTTTATTTTAACGCAATTTAAGAAGTAGAGCACAAATACATGCCACTTCTACGAGATAAATAACCAGTAAACGATTTTGAAATCGTTCCATGCGCGCCGAAGTCGATCAACCGATAAAAAACGGCCAATGCGCGATCACGTCTACTATCGATAATATCGATAGAGTACAATCGGCCGATTGTTTCATTGTTTATGCAATGCTAACATTAGGTGAAATAATTTCTGCCTATATTGTATGATTATTTGCTAGGTCAATTCAAATAAAAAAATTATATAATATTACAGTCGTCAATTTAATAGTTCAATTAACCAATTAAATTCGTAATAGTTTATTGAAGTGAAAATTCGCTATTCTTCCAGTATATAATATAACCCTAATATATATTTTTTATATATAATTAACACGCTCATAGCTGCTAAGGCTATATGCGCGGATGGTTATAAAAATTGCTAAATTAAAAAGTATTATCAGAGTTCGAAATATTGTTAATGTAGTCACCAGTCGAAGTCCAGATTAGCAAAGTCATGAACCCTAATATTATACACACTAAATTTTGCCTATTTTTGTAATTATTTACTATTTCAATTTGACAAAAATTTATAAAAAATATTTTATCTTCCGCTCGGTCAACTTAGTTATCTAGTTGACAATTCAAAACACTGCATTTGTTAATAAATATTTTAGTACTAATTTATACAATCAGTTTTAATAAACTACAATAAAAAATTATTTATGATTATAAATTACAATATCACGATTTTAAGCCAATTATTATTAATTAAAACTAATTGATATAGGTAGCTGGTAGAGATACTACGGACTATTAAAACGGTAATATTTTAAAATATATTAAACACGTCCGTGATTGGAAAATCACACACACTTTCAAGAAAACTAGAATAATAGTGTTCACTTTAGCAATATTTCTGGCACACTATCTAGTTTGCAGCTCATAACCCTTTGTCAAATGTAAATTGTGTATCATTTGATACAAAAATCCTCGTGACTAGTAAAAGAGTGACGGCTTTTGTTAGACTGATATTAAATTCCATGGGATGAAAAAAGACGAAATGAATTAAATTCGTCGAAAATAGTGCTGTGATTATGCACTTAGTGAGACAAATCATCGGTATAGTTAATAATTTTGCTTATTATCTTGTTGAGTTACATTTCTCGCGCGTCAGTTGTTTAAAGGCATGTTCACACTAAGCGACCAGAAAAGTCGTTCATCTTTCTATGTAAAAAGACACAAGATTTTAGTAGCTGCGAATAATAATTAAATTGTTTATAATAATCAAATGAATAAAACCCCTTAAATCCACAAATATGTTAACTTATATTATACCTAAGTAAATAACAGAGTATCAGACATCTAGCTACAAGGTTGATGTCTGTGTTACAAGGCTATATTAAAAAAAAAACAATGGTGCTATTTTATGAAACCATGTTGCAAGTGAAACCTTATTGCCATATAATATAACCCTAAACTCTTTTAAGCCGAAATCGACGAAAGTATATAATTTTGTTTACATGATTTTGGCAATGTATTCCTGATTAGTATGGCGACGAACGTAATAATCCAAATTCTATCGTTGGTGGTCAATGGGTATTTGATGTGTTGCTCGACTGAATATTCGTGCGATATTAGTTATGTAGACGTACAATATAGTTATGAACACAACGTCGTAGCTTTTCGATGAGTACTTCGTTTGGTTGATCGCTTCGGCATATGTAACCGAACCAAAAAAAACCAGACTTATAAAGTTTTACTTGAAAAAATAAAAAAAAATGTAATGTCACTGCCGGGAATCGAATCGAAATTTCCAAATTTGCGCTGGACGAGTTATGTCACATGCAGAGTGATTCAGCGTGTATTATATTATAAGAGAAAACGAATGTCTGCTTACGGGGACTGTGAAGTAAAGATAACTCATCCAGCGCGAATCTGTGAGTTTCGGGGTCGCTTCCCGATAGTGGCATCTGATTTTTCCCCCAAATATTATAGCCTTGTAACACAATCATGACAACCTGGTTGTCTGATACTCTGTTATTGACTAATATAGCGTTTTCAGCTCTAACTTCCTTGTTTCATTGAAGCTTTTGCATTGAAGGAAAGAAAGAATTGACATTTTTTCTAATATTTTTTTTAATTCTAATCCTTTCTTTTCCTGGTCACTTTTTTACGTTCAGATAATGATCTCTTAAGTTACGGGTTTTGTTACTTAAGTATAAGCTATAAATCAGAGATCTCGTGATGAAATCGGAACTATATTATCGACATGTTAAGGTGCGTTCTAGGAAGAGTTAGAAGACGTCTCCGATAGAGATCAAAGTTCCTGGAACTATACAGGTCCGGAGCTACAATATTTATCCTATGTTAATAATTCGACATATACTTATATAACGTTCTTTACTAAAATAAAAAAAAAATAAAAACAAATACATATTTTCAGAAAAAAGTCAGTGCCGTCGTTATATTTCTTATAACTGGAGATATAACCCAAATTTGCATTTCTTTAAGCGGGAAACATTTAGGCGTTGATATAAGTAGTTACATGAAATTTTAGCTTACAGAAAATATCTTATTTTTATCAGTAGTTTTGAAGACTCTTGCATATTTTTATTGATTTTATTTAAGTATCTCATCTAGTGTCACAAAACTTAAAAAAGTTCTGAAAATATATTAGGTATGCGGTAGGCAGTCATAAAGGATTTTAACGATAAAAGGGTGTAACCCAATTGAAGACAAATTTTAAATACAAAATATATAAAATAGACGCGATTTGAAATTAAAAAACAATCAAAGCTATTATTTATTTACCTCCACCGTTGCATATCTCTGATGCCAATAAAGATCAGGATGGGGTCGGCGTGTTCTTTCCATTGTTAAAGTATAAGCCATTTTTAAAATAAAATAACTCAAATTTATAGTCACAAAATAAAATACTACTTTTACACAATTTAACAAAAAATCACTATACCGCACTAAAGCTGGGAGATAGCTTAATAATTAATTGTGAATATACATATTATAAGGTTGATAATCACGATTGCAACTGAGGTAATTTATAATTAGCGGCATCTATTTATTAACCCTTTGTCGAAATGTTTGTTAATATATAATAGATAAACTTCCAACGCACATATTTATTTTATGCTCATTACATTAGTGTTCCGAAATTGTACGCGATTTCTTATAATTCACATCTAGATTATTAAAATTAAAATTCGATTAATATATTGCAATAAGTAATATTTTTGCGTTTTAATAAAAAACAAAAGAAATACAAATTATAAAAAATGCAACACATTTTTGGTAAAAATAACTCACAAAATAATTACGTGTTATGTTTAAACGTAATTTTTAAGATCCGATTATTTTATTTATATTTAGTAATAAAATTATTTATTAAACATTACTATGCACTACACTACGCATAAAACTATATAATACAAAACTACTTTTAAAAGGGGTTTTCTACATGTCGTTTTTTAAATCATTTTTAACTTCGTTAGGTTAAAAAAAAGTCCGTGGAAGAAGTACCAAAAATATTTTTTAAATATTGAAAAATTGTATATAACAAAAAACGTTCATTTTTAGCATTGTTGAATTTGCACCCATCATATTTTGAACAGAATTTAATTATAATAACAAATAAACGTAACGAAAACATGGTTGCCAAGATTTGATTGTTATTTTGAATCAGAAAGTTAGGTTATTTTATTGGGAAGTAACACTGTTTTTCACGCACACTCATCACGCACTTTAAAAAAGCAAATCACGCAGGCACTCACAGTACGTTGATCTTATTTTTATTATCAGTTGGATCACGAAATAATCCGTACACCGTTTCTGCAATGATATAAAATTATCAACACAAAAATATTAAATAACAGGAATGACTTGTAATAGTTTGTGCAAAAATTTGAGCGTGATTGTATAATTCTTAATAGAAATGTTTATAATTTTTTTAATATCTTATAATGTCACTTTGTGATAAAACTGAGATGTCAAACAGTTGGTAAAGATTTTAGATCCTTATCAACGATGAATGAACAATGGTAAAAGGTAGAAGAAGTAAATCCCAGTTACTAACAATGTACTTCACTATTTATGATTTAGGGCATTAAATTTATTATGAATCCGTAGACGATTTTTTTACGAATTTTTTATTTTGACATAGGAAGCATTCACAGCGAACGGCAAAAAACAAAATTCTCAATAGTTTTCAAGAAACCATTGGATGAAAAGCATGTTTTAAGACGTTTTTGCTATACATAATATAAAAACTCACACTTACAATTTAAACGTTTTTTCGCGGGCCCTAGTTTAATATTTGGTGTTTACTGATGTTTAAAAAAAATGCAACATTATTTGAATTTTCATCAACTTAAAGATTAATAATAACTTTTTTTGATCTAAAACTGTTTTCGAGTTATTAATAAATAGGTACATAATTTGGTATTTAGATGCACTATGGAGATTTACATACTATAACTACCCTTTAACAAATTTAGGTCGTGTTTATTCAACACCGGGCCAAAATTTTTATGAAAAATGTATTTCAAGTTATCAAAAATCTTGTTTTATTTTTGGGAAAGGCTTGATTCGTATATTTTTGTAAATTAATGTGCACGATAATCGACATCTGATGACCGTATTTTTAGTGTTCCGTACCCAAATCTGCAAAACGGAACTGCACTTATGGAATCACCTCGATGTCTGTCTGTATGTCTATCTGTCACAGGTATTTTTAGGGTTCTGTAGCCAAATGGCATAAACGGAACCCTTATAATTTCGTCCCGTCCGTCCGTATGTCACAGGCGTCAAAGCCACTTTACTCGGAGACTATTGGCACTATATCATATTAGATGAAAGTTGGAAGGTCTATGAACCGCTATACAATGGTGAAGTGAAATTACGAAAAAAAATTAGGGGTGGCACTGATCCCTACATGTAAATGAGAGATGAAGAAAAAATTCCAGTGCACACAAGTGTGTGGGATATATTTAAATAGGCCTTAAAAAATGATGTAGAAGTTTCAAAATTACTTTTTTATTTAAGTCAATAGTTGGTGAGATATGCATTTCCAAAGTCATAAAAAGTGTGTCCCCCCTTTAACTTTTCAACTATGGGGTGGAAAATTCTTAAAAAAATTAAGGTGGTCGAACTTAAAAAACACTTCCATCGAAAACTGGTTTGAAAAAGATAATTATGTATTGTGTAGTTTTTGAGATATGGGATATATTTTCGGTTACACCTTATTATTTTGAGTTTAGCGACCACAGAAAGTGCTTTGTTTATCACAGTGTCTTTGAGAAATACTATGAAATACATACTTATTTGTGGAAAACTATGATCAACTTAAAATAAAAGCCTATAAATTATTATTAAATTTATTATTAACTTTGAATTTTAACCGTGAACGTTCTTCCTGATTACGGAACCCTTCACTGTGCGTGGTCCGACACGCACTTGGCTGCTTTTTTTTCTGAGTAAGCTTCTGTGTTCTGTGGCATGAGAATTGCATTACAGACTGGAGCGAGTCGAGTGTTACAATTTTCACTATATTGTAACGAAATCCCAGATGCTATTACTGTTTTCAGCAGAACATTCGAGAGTGCAGCGATTGACTTTGTTCTAACAATGTGTAGGCGTGGCAGATACGAGAATATTCCAGAATGCGCGACGAGCGTGGAGGGGTCGGACTGGAACGCTATATAAGTACAGCAGTCAACAACAACAGGGGACAGCGAACAACGGAGAACGGGTACAGCGGAAATAAATATTGTGCTAACAAGTATTTTCACTTTGTTTGAGAAATACTGTTCGTGTATATCAGTGTTGTATACTGAAATTGACTTTTTATTGTTAATAAAATTATTGTATATTGTTGTATACATTCTTAATTATTGAAATAAATAATTTTATTCCGCCAAATTCAAAACAGTTTTGTTACAATATTTTAATGCAGATGAAAAAGTGTCATGTAAACATACTAAATGATTTTGTTTTCAAGATCAGTTACTATAATAATGACACCGAATATACATAATGTTTACGTATATTGCTTTAAAAACAAATATCGTAAAATCGTATATGCAAATCGGCTTCAAAGAAGTAAAATGCGTGCAATGTAGACACAGGGTGGTTAAAATTCTGAGATAAATATTCAAGAGTTCTAGGAAATTTCAGAATTAATATATTTTGAATCAATGACACAAATTTTGAATATGTTGTTGCTTCTTTCTATAATGTGAAGTTCTTTTTAACTAGTCATCTCGTTTCACTGCTCATTGAAGTTTCCCTTTCTAAAAGTGGAAAAAATGATTTTGACTCTCTTTGTGACCATATCCAAAAATATGTCAATTTCACTTTACGATATGAATTACAATACCTAATCAGAAAGCAGGCACGATGATATAAAAAATAAAAATATTTTGTTACAAAAAAAATGTAAATTCTTACGAAAAATTCTGATTCCAATTTATAACAGAGTTCGTACCTACTTACATAAATTTTGAATCAGCAGGCACAAATAGTTTTTAATTTTAAGTGTTTGCATTTTTATTTCATTTTTTTACACATAGCGGAAACACTGTAACCAACATGCCAATTACCGACCTATTTCTGTTTTATCTACATTTTCTAAATTATTTGAACTAGCCTTTTGCACTCGACTAATATCTTTCTTGCAAGATTTTAATATAATTTGTCCGAACCAAAATGGTTTTTGTCGTGGCAAATCGACCGAAGATGCAATTTTTGAATTAGTAACCGTAATTTCTAGTAGTCTAAATAATAAAAATTGTACTTCGGCTGTTTTTTGCGATTTGAGTAAGGCATTTGATACTGTAGATCACAAAAAACTATTGGCCAAAATTGAATGTTACGGTGTTAGAGGTACCAGCCATGATTGGGTAAAATCTTTTTTATCTAACAGAACGCAGAGAGTGTGTATTAATAACGCTATGTCAGATCCTGTGCACATTTCTTCAGGTGTACCCCAAGGTTCTGTTATGGGTCCTATTTTGTTTATTTTATATGTTAATGATTTATCAAACAATGTTCGCTCCGATAAGCTCATTATGTATGCAGATGATACTAGCTCTATATCTGTTTCAAAAAAAATCAACAATCTAGTAATAGCAACACAAACTGCTATTGATGATATTTTTAATTGGTGTCAAGAAAACAATTTAATGTTGAATCCCGATAAAACTGTTTATATGTCATTTCATACTAAACAAAATAAGAGTAATTTAGATCTCAATCTTGTGTTAAATAATAAATGTTTAAATAAAAAATCAGAAGTTAACTTTTTAGGTGTAATGATAACTGAAACTCTGTCTTGGAACGCCCATGTTGATAATCTATCTGCTAAATTATCCAAAAGTGTTTTTGCACTTCGTGTCATTAAAAATAGCTGTACTGATTCTAACGTTTGTTTGTCTGTCTATTATGCCTATTTTTATCAGCTTGTGAAATACGGTATTGTTAGTTGGGGTTATTGTTCTGACATTAAAAAAATATTTGTACTTCAAAAAAAGGCAATTCGTGTAATTTTTAATCTTGATTTTCGTGCAAGTTGTAAACAAACTTTTATTGATAAATGTATTTTAACTGTGCCGTCTATATATGTCTATTTTGCCTTGTGCTTTGTCAAGCAACGCATTCAAAATTACGATACATTTCAGGCTGTCCATGGACATGACACTAGAAATAATTCTAATGTAATTTTACCGAAGTCTTCAATGACATTATTTAATAATAGCGCCGAATATCATGCCTTAAAAATGTTTAATATGTTGCCGCATGATATTAAAATTTTGAATTTTAATAAGTTTAAAAAAGTAATAAAGGCAGCTTTAGTCAGTCAATGTCTTTATAACATTGATGATTTCTATATTTAATATGTATTTTATAGTGGACCGATTTGTATTAGGTGTTTTGACGAATCCTCGTGTAATTGTATTATGGATTAATAAATTTCTATTCTATTCTATTCTATTCATGCTCGATTTCTGGTACGACTTTCAATGTAGATTTACAATAAATGTTCTTTCAAAATCTGTACCCCAGAATAAAAGTGTCCACTTTTTTCAAAAAGCGGTTTATTTCATTAAAGTAGGTAATATTAAGTGAAGGGAATGTGGAAAAAACAAGTTATGTCCTTCTGACAAATGGTTGAGTAAATTGAATTTAAAGTTAATTACATTCCTTGTTCTCTTTCCATCCAATTATTTTTAGTTTTAAAGTACACGGTGCTCTACCTATTTCTTTTACCCCACAATTTACCCAGTGTTGAATACCGTTACGGTCTATCAGATGGCACTAACAGCTCAAAAATCAAAAAAATGTGACATACCCTGTTCTTTCCCCATTCCCTTCAAGTCCTCTTTCAAATGCAAGACCGCTTTATGTCCTACCTAACTTTAATACATAAAACAATATTCTGTGCCTAGTTACAGTGTCCTATTTTATATTAAGTCCAATTATCTAACGAATATTGAAGACATTTCCTGCAAACAAAAACTTAATTAACTTAATTTGCTTCTCCTATAAAATTTGCAAAATGCGACACTTTTATTCTGGTGTACAGATTTACTTTTAGTACTGAATTTTACCACGATCTCCATGGTAATTCGGTGCTTGAAATACTTTTAAATTAAATCTATTTTGAAAGTCGTACCTGAAAATTCAACTGGTACTCCTGCGACATCAGGATTCACTGTAGTCATCATAAAGTTCTATGTAAGAATCGGCGACACCTTATGTTCTGGTTCCTTGTATTTCTAGTAAGGATCCGCAGTGAAGATTTAAAACAAAATATTAAAATTTACGCAGTTGTGTTTTAGAACAACCTATATACAGGGTCCGGCAGCAAGGACTTTACACTTTGACTTCGCTATAACAATTTATTGAAAATGTTTAGAATAAAAATAAAAATACATTTATAAACTATAAACTTAGGAAATTTATCGACCAAAAATTGAATCTCGCAAATGCCCTCCTCGCTTTTCCACACACTCCTCTAAACGACCTACGAAATTATCCATTACCAACCGGAGCACAAGTGGGGAAATAGCGCGAATTTTAGTAGTAATGTTCACTTTAATTTCTTCTAAGTTCCTGGGCTTATTCTTGTAGACTTTGTCTTTCAAGTAGCCCCAAAGAAAAAAGTCCAGGCGGCCACTTGCAATAATTGCTTGTTTGACTATCTCTTGGTTTTCTACAAATTATTTACAGAACGTAGTATGCCTGGTGGTTTCTAATTGCAAAGTGACCCTTCATTTTTCCATTTCTTTATCAAGGAATAAATAGCAGGACGTGACGCACTATCTCTGGCGTTAAATTCCGCTCTGAACTGTCTTTGAACGATTGTAATCGAGTTTGTATTTATAAATAGTTCTACACAAAAGACAAGTTGTGGTATTGTCCAATGCATTCTTGAACAACTGTCAAATTCGACAATAAAATTTCCAAAGCCTCCTGTGTGATATGAAAGAAGAACCATCGCAATTTCTTATTTGGTTTCCTTGTAATTGAAGAAGAAAAGTGTAAAGTCCTTTCTGCCGGACCCTGTATTTACATATCTTATACAAATGCTTATTTATGTACTTATTATTTTAATTTGCATAATGAATTATACGTGCGTACTTTCAAAGGCAATTATTTATCAATGTTTAGACAAAGATTATTGTAATAGTAGTAATCTATAAAAATGATAATTAGTACTACCCGAATAATAGTACTACAAATTCTAATACGCTAAGAAGAATATGTCGACAATGAAATCGAACGCGGAGCTGCACGACTATGATACTCGTCATAGTCAATAGACACTGATGACCTCAGATGTTGAGCGTCTATAATCTACAAGCTAATCTCGTCATAAGGACATATAAGTTAGCCAAAATCCAGATCAGAGTTAACAAAAAACTGTTGTCGCTATCTGAGTTTTAAAAAGTTCAACAGGCTCCCGGTTTCTATATTTTGTAATTTGGGCAACAGACAGTATCATGTATCAAAAGGGCTTGAGAATAGTCGAGCGTGTAGCAATGCTAAAAAATTGTGTTTTAAAGACCACCAACAGCTAAGGTTATTTGGGCCTAGCACAAATTCATATTTATAATTCATTATTTCTTTTTTTAATAATAAATTGAAAATCCAATTGACACTTTTACCAGCTCTCGGGCTAGAACCCGGGAACTGGGGACTTGTAATAGAAGAACCATGGCAACGCCATGTAAATAACAGCATTGCTACACGCTCGGCTATTCTCAAGCCAGTGTAACAATGCTGTTGTTTAAATGGCTTTGCTATGGTTCCTCTATTACAAATCTTCAGTTCTCGGGTTCTAGCCCGAGAGCCGGCAAAAGGGTCGATTGGATTTTCAATTTATTATTAAAAAAAAAATCATTAATTGAAAATATGAATTGGTACTAGGCCCAAATAACCTTAGCTGTTGGTGGTATTAAAAAACACAACACACACTCATGTGTCAAATGTCTCAAGAACACCTTCTTCAGCGTCAAAGAATTTGTTAATATTAAAAATTTTAGTATTTAGTAATCATGGTATTATTATGTCTGACTCACAAATCTATTTTTGCTATGCCCACTATAAAATAGCTGCTTTACATGCACGTATGTATGCATGTAAACTGACATTTGAAAGGCCGGTGTGCGGGAACGTATATCTTTCCCACACTAGTGTGGGAAAGCAAACCATTTCAATAGTGATTTATGTTTATTCGCTCTGATCCGCCCACTATTACCTACTTACAGCTATACTCTCGGCCTACTATAGAAGTGAAGTTGGCGACGCAAATTACCTGTCAAATTTTTTTGAAAATACTGAAAGTGAAGTGAATAGCTGCTATTTTATAGTGGGTATGGCAAAAAAATACAAAATTTATATCTCGTGCGTAATAATATTATGACTCGTGTGACTGTTAAAACTCGCTGTATCACTTGTTTTAACATACTGTCACTACTCGTCAGTAATATACCTCATTACGCTACTAGATATACAATCTACTATTATATATACACTTTGCAATTCTATCTTATCTTATCTTATCTGTATTCTCAAATAGTTTTATATCCTTCAGCTTCAAGGGGGCTTACGAGTTTTACATCTCAGTATCCTCGATGAGGGAAGATCTGATTGATAAGGACGTACTATCGCAGGGGCGGTTTACTCGTGTTTTACTAGGTTTCCTTACAGGCTTGAAGAAGGATGAAGTCAACAACTATGGGCTATTACAAGCCCCCAGTTTCCAGATGTTGCCGTATATCCAGGCACAAGAGAAACATTATCCGGAAACATCGTCGAGCGACTTGTATCCAGCGATTATTGTTTAGTGTGGACGTACCTTTATTAAGGAACCTTACGTTTAGGTAGGTATTATACTAGTAGTAGGAGATAGATCTCTAAAGTCTTGTATACATTGAACGATTGTCGCCGGACCAAAGTATCCATTTAATTTTTTTAAGTTCACCATCAGCCAGAGTTATTTGGGCCTAGCACCAAGTCATATTTTCAATTTAATATAATATAATAATAAATTTAAAATTCACTCATACTTTCAATAGTTTCGAACTAGAAACTATGGGAACTATATAGTGGCTTGGTAAACAAGGGTATTGCTATAGTTGCTATAAGCTCGGCTATTCTCAAGCCTCACTTGTAGTATTCAGCGACAAGGCTGGATCGCCTGTCGCCTGAGGTTACGCCGACTTGTATCCATCAGACACAAATATCCACTAATGTCATACGCGTTCACACCGAGCAACAATCAGTGATGGACGTGCAATTAGCTGCTGGTGTCGCAGTCGCTTTTATAGTAATTAAGGGCCAACGCACACATGCTACTTTTTGTAATGCAACTACTCAGTACTCAATACTCAGTACTGAGTACTCAGTACTCAGCTACTCGAAATTTCTCGTTCGATCCAACAGCATGCGCTCGATCTAGCGATCGATACGTTTATTTCCCAAATAATAAGTGTATTCGATCATCGCGTGTTTGTGATACATCCGTTGTGCATTTCAGCGAAGTGTCCTGCCTTACACTATTTGTAGATACATCTGACGATCTCCAAGCGATTTTCCCCCAGTGGGAACATTATAATGTAGTTGTTCTCGCAACTGCGTTCCAATGTTCTTTGGGAATTGGCGTTCCCAGGAGCCCGAGCTTGAACCAATTGGTTTGTGTATGCCGGCTGGCAGATTCTAATACACACATGGACTATTAAATGTTGTGTTGAAGACGCTAATGACCTGAGTTGTCGACGCGTCTATAATCTACAATAATAATAATAATTCAAGCGATTTAATCGCAAAATTGTGCTACAAAAAATACCATGTTTGCGTTGGCTCTTAAAGTTGTCAAAAACAAAGATTCTTAAGACATTTAAAAATTTCGTTAAAATGACGAAATCTGACTTCAAAGATCTATTTTGCACTCAAAATCAAAAATGTGATACAATTAATATCCAATCTCCAACAAAGACAATAATAGTTGCATTCGAATTCACGTACATTTGCGAACAAACTTTTCTGCAATGAGTTTTATAGAAATGAAAAAAAAATTTCTCGATTGGCAGAAACGCATATTATGCACGCTTCAATTCGAATTTGCTTGTCAGGCTTTAATAAAGTAGAATTAGAAAAATTATATCTAATAAAGAAATATAGCCACAAAAGCCACATAGTGGAAAAGAGTGAAAAATAAACAATATTTTATTTTTCTCGTCCTGTATTTTTCATTCGATTTTACAAAACATTTTGTTTCATATACCTATTGTATTTTAAATATTTTTCTATACCTATTAATTGTAGATTGAAAAGTAAAGTTTCTCTATACTTCCTGCCATTTCTTAAACAGTTGCGGCCGTTTTATAAAAACTAAATAATATGATGGCCCATTAAGTCTGAGAATATTGCCGACCTCCACATTAATCTGTGATTTACTCAAGGTCTGAACCATGGATTAATTTCTCACTAAGTATATAGATGTCTATAATAGTATTGTAGTATTAATTATTGTTTTAGACGTGCTTAATATTTGACCATTATGTTAGTCGTTAGATATTACAAATTAGTGGTTCCGTCAGGCTTCGCCCGGGTGCTATTAATCTATGATTAGTTACACGTTTTTAGCTTGAGCGTGTCCTTCATGAAGTTTTCCACCTTCATTTTCACCCCTTAGGATACTGATTTCGATTATAGTCTGTCGAACACCAATCTCCTTGATTTTAACAAAGAATAAGTTAAATATCGTGTTTCTAAACTCGAGCAGTTTCGGAAAAAGACTATTTTCATAATTCCTCTTTTCACCCCCTTAAGGGTTAATTAAAAAAAACAAAAACAATCGAGCATGTACACTCACCGGCAAAGAAAACCGGCCACCCTGAAATATTTTACAAAAGTACTGACATATTGAATCATTTTACTAAATATTGATACAGGATAAAGAACCGTATGTTGTTAATACGGAATGCATAAATTAGCTGAAAAGAGACCACAAATAGACACAAAAAAAATTAATTGTACTGTGCGTCCCACCAGCTCACTTAGTCACAATAGGGCTGTCACAATGGTCGCAATTCACAATTCATATTGGGATTAACCGAGTGTACTACATACCATTAAATTGACTATGATTAGTTATAGGTAGGTAGTACTTATACCTACCACAACAAACTATGCACCGGTATATAAAATTTGTGATTGCGTGTTAAACTTTATAGTGTCCTATCGATGTTTCATTTCTGGATGTTTATTTATAGAAATGTTCAATTTTCTTTCAATCAATAAAATGTATATAGGTATCCATGTACAAATGCACAGTCCAAAGTGTCAAGTTTAAAAAAGAGAGAGAGCTCGGTACTTTATATCTACTGGAATCATGGAAATTTTAGTACCCACAAATGGTTTGTTTATTTTGAAAAATTATCTTGATAACGATCACGAACCCGTAAAAGTCCCGTTCTTTTATTATATACTAGCGGCCCGTCCCGGCTTCGCCCGGGTGGTATGTAATTATGATTTAATAGCGGTCACCCATTGCTCCGCTCACGTATATTTAGTATATTGTTAATTTGTTATCCCCCCGCGAGAATCTCCCCCCCTGCGTAGCTTTCTATTAGTGAAAGGATTTTTAGAATCGGCTTAGTAGTTCCAGAGATAATAATTTATGATTTATTACCCCCCCCCCCCGCGAGTACCCCCTCACAAGAATCTCACCCCCTGCGTAACTTTCTATTAGTGAAAGAATGTTTAGAATCTGTTTAGTAGTTCAAGAGATAAGAATTTATGATTTATTACCCCCCCCCCCCGCGAGTACCCCCTCGCGAGAATCTCTCCCCCTGCGTAGCTTTCTATTAGTGAAAGAATTTTTAGAATCGGTTTAGTAGTTGCATGAGATAGAATTTATGATTTATTACCCCCACCCCCTCTAATTTTTTTGAAAATAAAATACAGCCCATGTTACTCGCTGATAATGTAGCTTTCTATAGGTGAAAGAATTTTTGAAATCGGCACAGTAGTTTTTGAGTTTATTCATTACAAACATACACACACACACACACAAATACAAAAATACAAATCTTTCCTCTTTATAATATTAGTATAGAAGTATACCTAGATAGGAATTATAATATAGGAATTAACATGTGTTGTTGGTTCTTCTACATTAAGCCTGATTATAATTTGAAAAATATCCAAGAGAATTAAAACTTTAACGAAAGTCGCATTTTTCCTCAAAAATCGCTGAAATTGGCAGTTTATAAACTTTATTTACCAGAATTTACCAGAAAATATTTATAGAAAAAGACACGCTTATTCCAATAAGCAAAAAAAGGTCTCTATCTCTTTTATAGACGTTCAAAGATTCTAATTTGTGAAAATTCTCATAATCTCGAAATCAAATAACTACAGGAGAGGACGTGAGTTCATTGTAATCAGAATGTTTTTTCTATAAGCACAATTAATTTAAAAAATTAAAATTTGGTCAAACATTACAGTATTTCACCTCTACAACGCTTGTCCTCGGTCATAAAATTGGGTAAATTTCGAGTAGGTAGTTGATAATTACTCAAAAATGAGACCCTGTTCAATTAAAAAGCAATATATTTTCAATTAATTAATTGTAGATTATAGACGCGTCGACAACTCAGGTCATTAGCGTCTTAAACACAACAAATAATCCCATTTGTGTATTAGAATCCGCCAGCCGGGATACACAAATCGACTGGCACGAGCTCGGGTCCCGGGGAGCGCTAATTCCCAAAGAACATTGGATTGCAATTTGCGATAGCAACCACATTCCCATGTCCCCCCTGGGGGGCAATATATTTTTAATATGGATGGTTAAAGAAATCCACACAAGACAAAAATGTTAGAAAATTTATTCAACTATAGCAGATCTATGTTTTTGAGTGACAAAAATTGGTATTCATAGCTTGAAGATGACATAAGTATGTCGAAGCATATTATGATATTGCTATAGTTGAATAAATTTTCCAATATTTTTTACTTGTGTGGATTTCTTTAACCATCCATAATAATTATCTACACAAGTGATTAGAAGTACCTATTCTTTATAATATCTTTTTATTTCAAACCTATGTCACCCTCGGAAGAGTCCCGAGTCCCGACGGTGACACAGGTTTGAAAATGAATTTTTTCAGTGTTCCATTGTATTGTTACGTTATTTCGATGGGTGTTTCAAACACTAATGCTAACTTATTTGTATATAATAAAGTTGCGATACTTTGATAGTATTGTTACAAAACTGTTTTCTGAGTTGGCGAAATAAATATTTATTTACAATGATTAAAAACACAATAAAAATGAATGCAACAACGAAAAATCAGTTCTAACAATCAACACACGTAAACAATAACTAAACAGTAATTCTTAAATAAAGCAAAACAAAACAATAAATAGCACTTAGGTAACTAATAACTCGTAATTATTTCCACTACACTAGTATTTATTTATATCACGGCACTATTTATATCACTGATTCACCGTAGACTTGACTGCGTGACTCACCGTTGACTGATTCCCCCACTCACTCGCACTGGCTGTTTATACATGCTGCGTGGCCTAAGCCTAGTCAGTTCTCGCTTTCTCTAGAACTTTCGCGCAGGTCTAGTTGTTACAGTAAGCAGACCCCGTTTCTCAGAACTCTTGCCTGCCGTTTATATACAGGATGATCCGTAACAGGATGAATATTTTAACAGTATAAATTAGTTGTTTTATGCTATTTTGGAATCTGGTTGAAATAAGCAAGTTGCTGAGACTATATGGATATATCTATTACATGCGTAAAAAGTTTAAATATCTCGAAAACCGTGAGGTTTTTGCTGAGATCATGATTTGTTATCTTGATAACTCATGGTCAGACAATTAATTAAGTATCATCGGTTAAAATCTTAAGTAAGGTTTTCTGGACACCCTGTATCAGCAGTACTACCACGGAAAATACTTTTTATTTTATCTTTTAAGTTTGTTGATAACTTTCAGTTATGCCCTGTATACATTTGACAACCACATTGGCTTAAAAAGTGTATGTTTTTTATTTTCCGCAAAAGGATTTATCAAGTACCTCCGTATTTTATGTGACACGCAACCGACATCACTGTTTACAGTGAAAAAATTACAACTGATATGGAAAAATCACGAACAACTAAATAAATACATTTTGGTTTTGTTAACTATAGACGGAGAGCTAGTGACAATTTTCAGTGATTACTTATTTAAGGCCTTATTTTTGTGAAGATGTTGAGGGAGGCATATTAAAGTGCCCTGAGTAAGGGATTTTGCTAGATAGCGGTATGGAAGGGATGTAGACCGCCCCCAACATGAAACAAAAAAAAATCGGTTGACCTTGCAGGCCATCCCTGGAACTTCCCGCTATTTTCAAGCGCTTTGAGTTCGAAGCATTTGATAATATACCCAACAGTAGATTTTTGAGAGCCTCCAAATTATTAATCCGTCACTGTTTAGATATCTTTTTCTTACACGAGTGTAGTGTCAAAAAAATTGATTCATTAACGTTTTTTTTTATTTGGAAGAAAATAATGTTGCGCCAAATCTATATGTTCAATTTAAGTAAACCAACAAATAGTCTGCGTCTTTATCTCTCCCCATGAAGAAGCACCTTTTCAAGTTTATTCAGATTTAAAGTTTTGGCTGATAAATAAATGTTATTCGTCGTGACGTTCACGATAACTCGTGTAGTGAAAGTATTTAGCAGTGCCCTTTTACCATTGAAGTAAAAATTAGTAACTGGATTTCTACAGTTATTTTTCTCTCAGAAAATACTCTTTCATAGAGAAAACGTTCATCCTCATTTATCTAAAAATTAAGCGGAGTTTTTCTATTAAACACAAATACATATACAAGGAATGGATAGGTCAGAAGAGGAATTGATTGTGTAATGATGCGAATGCAACACTTCACCGACTATTGCTGTCCCGCTAGTAAAACGTGACTTCGAAGCTACTGAAACAATATCCATTTAAAAGTTTGAAACAATGTTTAGAGATCTCAAAAGAACGTGGTGTTGTTTGCTGGTGGGAGAGCGGTTTTATTAAGAATAATTGTTTTTCATTTCTGATATTAAGAATCACCATCGGGGTCGATTCTGTCTTTTTGCCACCCCAAGCATTCATTTGCCGGCCTATTTAGAAAATTATTTCAAATCGATCGAGTTTAGGACGAGTACAAACTTAATTTACACGTTTCGGGTAATAAAGACCCGATAATTTACGGCGCGTGCGTAAGCTTTAGTTCTGGAAAGATAGTTGTAAAACTAATATATAAGAAGTAAGCATTTTTGAAGCAAGTAATAATATATTTTGGATTAGAAAAGAAACTTCGACATATCCACTACACTTCACCATTCAAGACTTTAATGCTCAGTTGCAGAAAGCATTTTCAGAAAATCTGATTTGACAATGACCTTGACGCTAATGACCTAAGTTGTCGACGCGTCTATAATCTACAATAATAATAATAATGACAATGACCTTATTAGGGCTTAGGTAGTATTAGATATTACTTAAGACGCCTTGACGCTTAAATTACAAAATTATTCATTAAAAGATCGGTTGTAACTTGACTTATTTGGAAAATAAAGTAATGTCTACGAATTTAACTGTATATTTTTCACAACAGATGAAACATGTACGAATGGTTCTTCAACATTTTCTTCTTCTTTCTTTATGCTTCCATCGCCCCCTTATTTTTATTCAACGCCCCCAAATTACTTCTCAGGATACTAGCGCCCCCTGAATTGTTCAAGCGCCCCCAGGGGGCGGTACTGCCCACTTTAGGAAACACTGGTCTAGACTAAACTCTAGAAATGAGTTTTCTTGAGCTTATTTAAAATTGAAATCTTCTCCAAGCACGCGTCTGTTGTTTCGCTGATGTCCAGAGCTCTGATCACAAGTTCATTGGAGGGTTAAATATCGATAATTTAAAGTAGTTACATCGATTTCAAATTCCATTTTTAATATGCATAATATTATTACGTAAATAAATACCTCCAATCTGTAATAATCGAATAATGCCAAATCGTTTGTTTGCGTTTTTCTATAATATGATATTCTGATAAATATTTAGAATTTGCATTATAATAAACGATTAGACTATTCGGTCACGAAAGTCAAGAAGGGAATGTCCTGAGAAAGAGTATATTGCATTATAAGGGACGAAACATAGCGTTTGCAACTAGTGTGAAGTTTGCTGCCCGAGGAACGAGAGCAGCAATTCACACGCGTTGCAAACGCTGTGTTTCGTTTCGAGTAAATGTATATTATTTTTCACAACTCTAATCACAATTCGATTTGAATTACCTACCTGCAATTTGGGCGCGCAAAAAAGCCGAAAAAATAATAGATCTCTCAGATCCCTGACAAATTTATGTGGGGTTATATCTGTCATTTTGACGTTTTCGAGTATTATACGCGAATTCAAGTTGGCGCAATACAATTGCTCTATCTCTCTCTTAACAACGTTAAAAAACAGAGAAAACCGACAACTGAAAATGTTCATCCAAAAAGTTGAAACTCTCAGTTTCAACTCGCTAACCAGGTACTGTAAATCGAATTTTCAATAGTGACGTTGTGAAAATGTTATTTTTTTAGTTAATATCCTATCGCTGCTTTCACACAAAATGTAATATTTGTCGTAATTTATTTTCTAAAGCACTTTGAATTTGGAAGAGATTACAAAACTAATTAGGGGCAGCCATATTTTGATATGAATAACGTCTAAAGTCTCATACTGGGGTGGCATTTGAGAAATATTAGATGAAACGGAAATAGTCGGAAATGGTTGACACACAGCATGTGTACTGTTTAGATGTTAAAGTCTCAGACGTACAGTAAGCCGTGTAACCGTGCGGAAAAACGACAAGCCTAGGTTCGAATCCCGAAGGCTTTTAATTATTTTTTTATTTTTTTTTTAATAATGAAAATATATGGATATTGGATTAGAATTTAAAATATAAAAAAATAAAATTATAATTAATTTATTAAATTATATTTTACGAACATTTGAGTTTATAAGATAAAAGTCGATGTATTTCTTTTCATGACAACGAATACAATTATTTGTGTTTAACAGTATTTACGCCATCTTACTGTACCCGTGATTATGACATAATATGGTCAATTTTTTAAATTTATTTTGTGAATGGATAAACCCTAGAAAAACACTTATATTCTAAACGATGTTAAAACAATATAACAACGTTATTTTACAGTAGATACTAAACAGCTGAAACTGTTCTCAGAAATCAAGTTTTCCACACGCACACATTTTAGGGTTAGACAAGCAATTTGGGAATCGATAAAACTAAATTCATCAGTCAAGTACCTTACTAATCCTGTTTGTACGCCGAGTACTTCCATACTCTAGCAGTATTAAATGATGGCAATCATGATCTTGGGGTTGTAGTCATCATCGCGAAGACTCTCTGTCTACGAAGTCTTCTTATTGCTAGGTGAAATAGTATCTAAATGTGACCGAGGGACTCTATTATTCACTCAGTTGGATAAATCGTGGATCAGCTGCAAAGTATATGTAATTTCGATTCGTTGTATCTTCAAAATTATTAACTGCTCCGATCTATCTGAACATTCTTTTTCTCGCTTTGATCGAGCAGAGTTTTCGGAACATATTTTATGGATGGATCTCGCATCTCACAGTACACGGCTTGAGTTATCAGTGGAGACGGAAGAATAAGACCGTGTTTTTTTAGTCCCGTTTGACCGAGTCTCTTCGGCAAGTAGCAGCAGCAGTAGAATTTTCTGCTTTAATTACATCTTATTCAACTAGGCCTTTCCTGTCTCGAGTTCGTTTTTGTTGTCACGTCCTTATCTCAAATAACACCCGAGTTATAAAGAGAGCTTCAAAAGACTGCATTTATTCTTTATTAATGTCGTGGCCACAAGGAATGTATCGGTGTATTAGGAACAAGTCTAATGAATAATTTCTTACGAGTCCGAATTTAATTGATGGTTATTATTGTTTATTGTTAAGTTTTCCATTTATGTGGATAAATAATGGTGCAACAAATAACTCCTGAACAAGTTGCAATCATAATGGCATTGACTAATGATGGACGCAGCCTACTTATGGCCACGATATTAATAAAGAATAAATGCAGTTTTTTGAATTTTTCTTTATAACTCGGGTGTTATTTCAGATAATTACTGAAAACAAAAACGAACCGATAAAAAAAAGGCCAAGGAATAAGATGCAATTAAGGAAAAAATTCTACTGCTGCTGCTACTTTCCGTAGGATTCTTCAAACTTGACTAAAAAAGCATTGTCTTATTCTTCCGTCTCCACTGTAATCAAGTCTTGATTGAAATTCAAGATTCATACATAGAAAAGTTCCTTAAACTCTGCTCTATCAAAAAAAAAGAATTTTCAAATCGGCTTATCTAATTGTGAAAATACAACGAATCGAAATTACATATACTTTTAGGTGATCCACTTTTTATGTACACTGAGTGTATTATACCAAAATTGGTTACTTTGCGGCCCCACCATGTCGACATTTTGTTATAACAAAAGATATTTTAAAAACAGTTCTTATTCTACTCGATGAAACTTATTTTCATGGACACCCCACAATCCGCATGGACATGTATTCCAAATTAATAAACTCAATGAAAAAATAGCATATTTTGTCATGGCTTGTGCTATCAGCTTACATAATATAATATACCTACTATATAATGTCAATTTCTTTTTTGCCATACCCACTATAAAATAGATACTTTACATGCGTGTATGTATGCATAGAATGGGTTAGTTAACAGGCAGGTGTGTTGAAAGTGTTTTCAAAACACACTAGTGTGGTAAGTTAACATTTTCCATAGTGATTTCTGTTTTTTCACTGTGCGTGCGCACTTCAACAGCTACTCGCATGGCCTACTAAAAAGGTGAAGTTGAAGACGCAAATGAACTGTTCAATTTTTGTTTAAAATACTGAAAATTAAGTGAATAGTTGCTATTTTATAGTGGGTATGGCACAAAATACCATATATTTCTCGTGCGTCATTATATTACGACTCGTGTGAATGTCAACTATATATATACTACTACTGTCATTACTCGTCAGTAATATACCTCATTACGACACTAGAAATACAATCTACTGTATTGTAACACTTATAGTTTAGGAGCTGGAAGGCTGTGACCGATGGACAGACATGCAGAATAGTAAGAACAATAGCGTTAAAGATTGGTAAACAAATCATGGTAGACCAAATGACAGCAAAACTTCAGACGAGTCGGGCAATTATGAGCGGGATAAGAAAATGTGTGAATCAAGGGTATCAAGAAAACATGTAATGTAACTTTAATTTTACTTTATCAATATAAAATCTGTGCGAATGACTTCAAAAAAATCATTTATCTAGCGACGAAAGTTTTTCCAGAATCGCGAGGAGAGGCGGAACCTTAAATAATTATTTTTGATAAAATCTATTTTCGTATTTCCGATTCCGTCTGGACTTTGCCATGCTAGAGTATTTTATGTCTGTGTGATAATCATTCGATAGTTTCAGAGTTCTATAAATTTAGTAAATCGCTATATCGATTCGGTTTAATGAAACGTCCGGCCTTGACTCGGGTATCGTAAAACGGATAACAATATAGGACCATTGTAGGTAATGCATCCGTCTAACAACTACTTATTAAAACTAAGTTATAACAGCGCTTTACAAACTTTATCAAATACTAACTATTATAGAGAATATATTATAGAAATAAACTAGATATGGTTACAACACAACGCATTTGGATGGCACTCAGGCACTGAAATTATGATTGGGTTGACAAAGTAGTCAAGAAGTTTCACTTCTACCATGTGATATTATCTCGGTCTTATGCACAATACTATTTTAATAGACATAATTTTAATATAACATCGCATATGTTTGTCAATTTATGTATACCGTCATGGACAGTCATGTGCAATATAATAATTGACGGTGTATTCCTACTCACTCCGTACATAGGTACTACATAGCATAATACATACAAAATGTCCCAAAAGTAAATCTTCATACATTAACCATAGATAAAAAATTCAGTTGGATTTGAATCCGGCTTTTCGTGGTGGCATACGAACGCCTAACGTCTTACCGCTACTCCACGTGTACCACGGTAGAAACAGTGGTATTATAATATACACTTGGTATACATGCAGCTCTATGCCTAATTTTCCTTTTCCCGTGGGAATTTCGTTTAGGTTTTCCTGTAAACTATGAATGAGGCCCTATAATCGAAATTTTTTTCAAAATTTTAGGTTCTGTAGTTTCGGAGATAAGGGAGGAATGTCGGACAGACAGACAGACAGATTGACACGAGAGTGATCCTATAAGGGTTCCGTTTTTTCATCGGATGTACGGATTACGGAACCCTAAAAATTAATAAACTGATATTGGAAAGGTTCAGTCAGGTTAGATCCATTTACAAAAATAAAATTTTTGTGGAATTTGTAAATGGATCTAACCTGACTGAACCTTTCTGTTACAATGTTTCTCAAGTAAAAATAATTTATTTAATATAAATGTTTAAATAATAGTTTATTGTCTGAAGTCTGTACATCGAATCCTTTTCTATAAAACGATTTTGACTTACAATTTCTGTTATAAAGATTACATAACAAAATACTATTTAATAATTAAATAATCATAAAGGCGGATACATAACATCTCCCTCTTTAAGTAAATAAACCAAAAAATAAATTCTGAAAAAAACAAATATTTCAAAAGCAATACATCTTCTAAACTAATGTCAAATTAATTTATACTGGCCTAAACCAATCAGGTTGCTTACGTGGCCTTGCAGAACGTCTGGGAATATCTATCTCCTGTGCTGGAAGTAGATGTTCCGAAGATTTACTTAGAAAACTACCATAAACATCAGGTTTATTGTAGTATTTCCTTAGCTGATTTATATGTGCTAATTTAATAAAATTATTCACATTTATCAAATATACATGTTTACTTTTCATTTTTATAACTAATGCTTTAATCCATTTAACATAACTATTGAAATTACTTTTATACCAAACTGTCTCATTTTCACTATACCCTATGATGTCCTTCTCATGATTATTATCATTTATAATTTGATTATCTTTAAATCGTGATTTAGTTTTTTCTTTAAAATTTACAGGATTTGCACTTATTTTTTTCTCCGTACTAATTTTAATCAAATCGAGAGATATCCTGGGTTTAAATGAAAACAATTGGTGAGATGGAATAATATTATTCTCAGTACATGGTAAATTTCTGTAATTATAAAGGAACTTATTTATTTCGTCAGTTAAATTGAATCTTTTGTTATTACTGTCAATTATAAATTTTTTTAAAACCGACTTAGTTGTCTGAACTGCTCTTTCGACAATTCCGTTACTTGGTGCGTGATAGGGAGGGCTGTGCGTCAAACGTATTCCCTTTTTTCGGCAATACTCTTGGAATAAATAACTTCCAAAAGGTGGACCATTATCACACACACATTCATCACAGTAACCAAACACTCGAAATATAGCTTCCAACTGATTGATTAAATTATATGCGTTTGAATATTTAATTTCTTTAATTTCTAACCATCGACTGTAACAGTCTATCATTATTAAGAATTGTTTTCCGTTAAAATAAAAGAAATCTAAATGCACTCTTTCAAATGGGTAGTTCACTTTAGACCAAGAACCATAATGTTTCTTTACTATATCCTTGTGAGTAGATTGACAACTTTCACACGCCTTAACATATAATTCGATATCTTTATTAATTTTTTCCCAATAAACATATTGTCGTGCTACTTGTTTCATTTTCACGGTTCCAATATGATTCATATGTATTAAATCTAAAATTTCAGGTATTAATTTATTAGGTATTATAACCCTAGAATTATAAAGAATACAACCTTGTTCTATGCTTAGATCGTGACTTTTTGAATAATAATTTTTATAAATTTTTGGAATGTTAACCTGCCACCCTTTTAAGATAAAATTATATAATTTTTTTAAAAATAAATCATTTTGAGTTTCTGTTCTAATTAAATTTAAATTTAATATTAAATCTGATTCAATTGTGTTAATTGAATTAATAGTACTCAATTTTTCTTCAATAATGTCATCCTCTGAATGTTGACCTGCTATAGGCAAACGCGACAAACAGTCTACATGACTAATACATGTACCCTTACGATATTTTAAGGTGTAATCAAAAATTGATAAGCGAATTAAATATCTTTGCAGTCTGTTCGCAATAACCGGCGGTTCTCCTTTCTTTAAATTAATTATGCCCTCTAGAGGTTTATGATCGCTATAAATAGCAACATGGTGCCCAAAAACGTATTTATAAAATTTTTCCATAGCAAACACTATAGCTAACGCTTCGCGATGTAAAATGGGGTATTTTTGTTCTGTTTGAGAAAGAGTACGCGAAATAAAAAAAACTGGCTTTTCTACGTTATCTATTACGTGACATAAAATTCCCGCAATACCTTCATTACTGGCGTCACAAATCACGACTATTGGCTTTTTCGGATCGAAATGTTCTAACATTTTATTTTGTAAAATTTCTTTTTTGCATTTATCAAATGATTGTTTACAATTCTCGTCCCAATTCCAAATCGCGTCTTTTCTTAACAGTTTGTAAAATGGTTGCAGTTTTGAATTTAAATGGGGTATAAACTTTGAATAATAATTGATTAAGCCGACAAACGATTTTAATTGTGATGCATTTTTTGGTTGGGGTGCCTCTACTATAGCTTTTATTTTCTCCTGATTGGGAGAAATCCCCTTATACGAAATTTCATGACCTAAATATGTGACTTTTTCTACGAAAAATTTGCATTTATCCCAATTTACTTTTACATTATACTTTAGCAATCTGTCCAATACTGTACATAATTTATTATTTAGTTTTTCTAAAGAAACGTCTCCTATTAAGATATCGTCAATATAACAAAAAACTTTATCCAACCCTTTTAAAATAATATCCATAATTGATTGAAAAATTGACGCTGCCGATTTAACACCAAACGGTAATCTACAATAAGAAAACAAACCCTTATGCGTATTTATGGTTAATAACTCTTTAGCGCTCTCTGATAATTGTAACTGCTGATAAGCTCCCTTGAGATCCAAAACGCAAAAATATTTAACACCTACTAGACTTGCAAGAACTTCGTCAATAACCGGTAAGGGATAATGCTCCATTTTAATAAATTTATTTATTGTGACGGAACAATCTACACAAATACGAATTCCAGTTTGACCCTTTGGTACAACTACAATTGGAGATGCCCAATCAGATCTCGAAATAGGTTCCAGTATACCTTCAGTGCATAAATTTTCTAACTCTGATGCCACTTTATTTCTTAAATAAAAAGGTAGTGTGTATGCTTTATAAAATATAGGTTTTGCATTCTCAATTAAATGAATATCTATTGTGAATTCTTTTATAGGACATTTTAAATTGTTATCAAATAGACTTTTATATTTATTTTTTATTTTATCCAAAAACGCCTGTGGACTAACTTCAACAGAATTTAAATTATTTATCAAACATAATTTACGCCAATTAGGATACAATACATCCAGCCAATCACGCCCCAATAATGGATGAAATTTTTTTTCAGTTCGAATTATTATCAAATTTAAAATATAAGTATTATTATTAGACAAAACTTTTACTTTTATTTGACCAATTATATTTATAGTTTGCCCAGTTATAACTGATAGTGGCAAATTTGCCTTTTCAAGCTTTAAATGATAAAAATATTTGTAATAATATTCAATTGAGCAAATAGTAACACAAGATCCAGTATCGCATTCCATTTTAATAAATTCATTTTCTATCATAATTTCTACAAAAAGAGATTTGAACTCCTTACGTAACGTGTCGTTATTATTTAATATTTTACTTTCAACCGAAGTAATATTATTCGTTGAGCCTTCTGACTCTGCAATGCTTAAATTTTCAAAATTTGTATTATTCAAAGATTCATCTGTATTCTTTACAAATCCTACTCTATTGTTAGTGTTATTAAATCTAAATCTATTATTATTTCCAAATCTGTCATTTCTATCATACCAATTTCTTCTATCCTGTCGAACTTCTCCATTGTTCCTATCGTTCCTATAATTCCTTCCAAAAGCGGTTCCCTCATTTCCTTGATGATAATTCCTGTAGTTTTTCTTCGATGGACATTGAAGTCGAAAATGTCCGGTTCCTCCGCAATTAAAACACACGATCTCTTGATTTGTCCTGCCTTCTTGGCGCCTTGAACTATACGAATTTTCCGAGCTTCTTCCTCTTCCCTGGTAGCTTCTATTTCTCTCTTCTCTTCTTTTTTGATCCTTGAAACGATGTACTGCGTTGACTTCTCCTTGACCTTGAGCGTGGCTCTGCATGGCTCCGACTTCCTTTCTAACCATTTCTAAACTCAATGCTATCTTTAACAAATTCTCAAATGTAGCCCTTTTATCTTCGTTTAACAGTCTTGACTTTATCTCCTTATTCCTCAAACCCGCAACGAATCTATCCCTCAATGCCATATCTAAGAAACTTTCATTAAACTCGCAATGCTCAGCCAGAGCTTGTAACTCAATTGCAAACTCCGAAACGCTTTCTCCTTCTTGCTGACTCCTATTATTAAATTTATAATGTTCTGCTATACCGATGCGGCCACTGCAAAATATTACTTTGCATTTTGTTATGATCTGGTCGTATGTGTAGTCCTTGGGTTTTCTTGGTTTGCAAGCTTTGGACAATTTTATACTTGCTGCTGGCCCAATTAGATTTAGTAGTAACAAAATTTTAAACTTATTATCAGAAATATTATTCAATTCGAAGTAGTTATCTAGCCGCTCGAGATAATCTTCAAAATTTTCACCCAAAATGTATGGTTCCATTACTCCGATCAGGTTCACCCTCGCTACCGTTTGTTCATCCGTCGCAGGCATTCCTCGTCGCCAAATTGTTACAATGTTTCTCAAGTAAAAATAATTTATTTAATATAAATGTTCAAATAATAGTTTATTGTCTGAAGTCTGTACATCGAATCCTTTTCTATAAAACGATTTTGACTTACAATTTCTGTTATAAAGATTACATAACAAAATACTATTTAATAATTAAATAATCATAAAGGCGGATACATAACACTTTCCAATATCAATTTATAATTATACAGTCGTAATAAATACTACATATAATACTAAAAATTAATGTTTCTTTATTTGTTACAGACGCTAATGACCTCTGTTGTCGAGCGTCTATAATTCACAATTCATTCATTCTTTATTTGTTTATCCCGTATATTTATACCATTCATCCGATTGCGATGAAACTTTGGTGAGTTGTGCGCACGCCCGCGAAAGTTTCTGTAGGTTTATAAATTTTTAGCACCCGGGCGAAGCCGGGCGGGACCGCTAGGATCTTATAAACCACGGCAAATAGGACTGTATAATATAGTACATTATTCATTAAACATTTTTTTACCCAGCACTGAATTTTCTATACGTGGTTGATGGATGGCGGTTTACTTTTGGGAATTGGGAACTTCCTGCATAGGTGACCATTCAAATCGTGTATTATTATTAAAAATAATACAGTTTTATTAATTCTTATTTCATTGTTGCTATACCACTAATCGTTAAGCATTTTATACACAATAAATTTATATAATAATAATAAATCTTACTGTTCAAAAAGCGTATTTTGCAAGTGAACATTTTCAAAAAACATGACATATTGATTAGATATTAATCAGAAAAATTTTATACAAAAAATAATTGAATTAATGTGTTCCGGTTAGGTTGGTAAGCTTCGTTTGCGTGCAAAGCTGTTATATTTTTATTTCACCTTAAATTTCTGTTGGCGATATGCATCTGAACAAAATAAATGACTGTAATTAGATGTGTGGCCAATTTGTTGTTAGTTGTTATTTAAAATTTATAGAATAATTTAACTTGTTTGCAATTATTATTAGAAACATAAATTAGCAGATAGTTAAACGTTTAAAAATTATGTATTCAATTATTGCTAAATGCGATACGGAATATTCTTAAAATTTTCCAATTGACAATGGTATTTATAATTTTCAATTAATAAAAACGGACACTGAAGTAAGTCTTAAAAAAATTATATATTCAAAATTGTTAATTACGATACAGAATATTTTAATACATTTTAATTGATACTTAATATACTTTATCCGTTTATCGTTTTTAGGTCAGTGGCGGCGTTAGAGGGTGGGCCATGGCCCACCCTAAACTGTCTTGGCCCACCTCTTGGCCCACCCTGGAGTAATCCCCAATCTCTAGTTTATCTTTTAAATATGTTTTAACCCTCGAAATTTCAACAATATTTCTTGTAAATTCTATAGCAAGTAATCTGGGTTAAAATTTTGACAAGCACTGAAATTTTGGGAACAAATGTTATTAGTCCACCTTCAGAACACCATGTCCAAGTCTGGCCCACCCTAACAAAAAATCCTAGCGCCGTCACTGTTTTAAGTGAATATAAAGGCATTAGGCAGTGGTGGTGTCAAGAGGGATCTTAAAAGGAATATACGCTGAACGCTCCTCTAGAATTACTCGATTCCCTTCCAAATGCCCCACCCTTAAAATATTCCAAGAACTAAATAAAATAGATATTACATTATAATATTAAACATTACTTTGTTCATTAAAACTGGTAAATGTGTCAATTAATGGCTTTTAAAATTATTATTAAAAATAATAATTAAGTGATAAAATAAATTGATACCAGAGTCAGAAATCTCTGACAGTTGACGGCCATTACAAAATGTATTTGGGTCTGTAAACGACTTTTTTGTCATTAGGAAAAGCCCCGTCCAACTTAAATAATCCTGCGTTAGAATCTTTTGTCCATCACTTAAAACGGCCTGACAATACATTTTTTAAGTTGGTTAAATAGACCACACCTTTATTTTTCCTTTCGAGCGGCTGCCGCTGACGTCACATGCCCCGAATATCACGACTTACTCTACAGCACATATATTTAAAACATGCCCCATTTTGATAGTTTATTTATAGCAACGGTGCAATAGATAGGTGGCCTGGTTGTAAAAATTATAAAGCCCGTCTTGCGGGTGTTGTGATGTAAGCAGCTATTAAAATTTAAAAATTTGTATCTCCGTAAATACTTAACATAATGAAATTAAACAAACGTCATTGTGTTTCTGGCAATTCTTTCCAATAGGAAACAGTCAAATGAATAACTTTTTTTATTTTTACAGCCTCATCGTAAGTTTTTCTTTATGTTACCGTGCTATCCTGACGACTAATAAATCTGGTATAACTTTCAACGCTTAAAACATGGAGGCTTAAATCTACTTTAATTCGAAGAGATTTTAGCTCTGAATTACCGTGGAAACAATGGTAAAACTCAAGTTAAGGTAAATTCAGGTTAAAATTAAACTAAAATCAAGCTGGAAGTACCTATACTTTTATTTTCAAAGTCGTACCAGAAATCGAGCATTAAACTTGGGAACTAGTGACGTGATGTTAATATTTGTTTGCCATAGGTACCCAGTACCCACTACAACGGTTGCCATAGGAATTTATCTTCTACGCTTACACGTAATTAATAACTCTCGCACATAGTGTATTTCTGATTGATTTTCGGCATACTTATATAGAGACTAGCGGACCCGGTCCGGCTTCGCTCGGATGGTATGAAATTATGATTTAATAGCGGTCACCCATTACTCCGCTCACGTATATTTAGTATAGCTGACCCGGCAAACGTTGTTTAGCCATATACGTTATTTCCAGGAATAATTACATTACTCACTCGCTTCGCTCGTTCGTTTGAATTTTATTGATACACTACACACTCGCTTCGCTCGTTCGCTTGAATATAATAAATACACTACTCACTCGCTTCGCTCGTTCGCTTGAATATTATAAATACACTACTCACTCGCTTCGCTCGTTCGCTTGAATATTATAATTACGTTACTCACTCGCTTCGCTCGTTCGCTTGAATATTATAATTACATTACTCACTCGCTTCGCTCGTTCGTTTGAATTTTATTAATACACTACTCACTCGCTTCGCTCGTTCGCTTGAATATTTTCGCCTACTCACTCGCTTCGCTCGTTCGCCATATATGTATTTTTTAAAGCTTAATATAAAAATCGCGATTAAAAATCAGGGGTTGATCGTATAAGGGTGAAAATTTAGAGTTGTGTGGATTTTTCAATGCTGAATCATGAAAAAATTAAAACAAAAAATTTTGTCCAAAAAATAAAAAAAAAAAATTTGGGGTGGACCACCCTTAATATTTAGGGGGATGAAAAATAGATGTTGTCCGTGTCTCCACCCTACCCGATAAGCACACAAAATTTCATCAAAATCGGTCCAGCCGTTTCGGAGGAGTTCAATAACATACACCGCGACACGAGAATTTTATATATCGCTCGTTCGCTTGAATATTATAAATACACTACTCACTCGCTTCGCTCGTTCGCTTGAATATTATGAATACACTACTCACTCGCTTCGCTCGTTCGCTTGAATATTGTAAATACACTACTCACTCGCTTCGCTCGTTCGCCATATATGTATTTTTTAAAGCTTAATATAAAAATCGCGATTAAATATCAGGGGTTGATCGTATAAGGGTGAAAATTTAGAGTTGTATGTATTTTTCAATGCTGAATCATGAAAAAATTAAAACAAAAAATTTTGTCTAAAAAATAAAAAAAAAAATTTGGGGTGGACCACCCTTAACATTTAGGGGGATGAAAAATAGATGTTGTCCGATTCTCCACCCTACCCGATAAGCACACAAAATTTCATCAAAATCGGTCCAGCCGTTTCGGAGGAATTCAATAACGTACACCGCGACACGAGAATTTTATATATATGATTAAGGATTGTTTGAAAATCGTGTCACGGTAGTGTAAGGTTGCACATTCTGCCGCGAAAGTAGAAAGGATCGTGTTCGGCTCCCGACTGTGACATAAGTTGTAAAATGATTTTTTTTTCTAAAAATGCAGGGATTAATCATGACTGGTTTATTGGCTGCTCATCTAATCATTTTCTTTATAGGAATTTATGTTTATTCGCTCTATCCGGTTGCTATTATATACTCACAGCCTGCTGTAAATGTAAAGATGGCGACGGAAATGAACAATCAACATGTTTTGAAAATACTATAAATGAAGTGAAAAGCAGGTATTTTGTAGTGGGTATGGCAAAAATTACCATATACAGCGTGTCCACGAAAGTTCTTTACAAATGGAATTTTTTTTTATTAATTATTGGAGCAAAAATTTTTTTCTGTGGAAAAGTTCTGCTTCGTCCAAAACCTCTAAAACACCAAAGAAAATTTTTTTCGGCCTAAAGTTGTACGAGGGAAATCAAAAAGTTTTATTTCACTAAAAATAAAAATTATCTGTGATATTCAAGATTTTCGCAAAATTAGTTACATAATCAAATTTAATTCAAAATTATAACATAACTAACTTCTACGTAATTATTTATTCAGGATTATAAATCAGAATTCATCATGTCCTCCATCTATCTCCATACAAAGAACAGTTCTCCTTCCAAAATTTTATTCGGTGTTTTAGAGGTTTTGGACGAAGCAGAACTTTTCCACAGAAAAAAATTTTTGCTCCAATAATTAATAAAAAAAATTCCATTTGTAAAGAACTTTCGTGGACACGCTGTATATCTCGTGCCCAATTGTATTATGACTCGATGTGACTCGTTTTTACATACTGTCACTACTCGTCAGTAATATACCCCATTACGCATCTAGATATACAATCTACTATTGATATAGTACATAATTAGTTTTTGGAAATTGAAACTGCATTAATATTCTGTTCTTTAATGCACTATTGTCATTGGATACCTTGAAGAATGTGTTAATTAACATTAATCAATAGTGTGTGATTGCAAGGCAAATATAATTTGGTTCATTAGCACTTGCTTACTAATCATAATCAATAGTCACTAGCTATGGGACGTATACTGGCATAGTAAACAGCTGTACAGTACGATCTAATAAACATTCTTAGGTTAGACTTGATTATGAATGTACGTACGTCATGACTTGGGCGCGCACTCTAGAAGGGAGGCCTAGAATGATCTAAATCATACCATTGTCAAAAATTATTCAGATTTCACTGGTTATTGATTTATTAACTTCCCATTGGAAGTTATTGTAATGGGTCCGAAAATCGAAATCAAAATGTATAACAAATTTTTATGTTTCAAGGTCACTACACTATTTTTACACTATTTTTAGAAAGATGTCTGTGTGTGTGTATGTGTGTGTGTACGTATGTACGTACGTATGTCTCCATTTCTTTCTAAGACGAAATCTCGATAATGAAAAATGATATCGACTACGTTAGGGTGCCAATCAACGCGTATTAACGTAAATATGATCTGAAAGAAATTTTTTCAAAATCGGTTCCTCGGGTTCAGCCGTTCTTTTTTCTTAACCAAATAGATTCCAAAAAAGTAGATTTTACACAATATCCCGCGAATAAAAAATTATATCGACTTCAAAAAGGTGTCAATCGAGGCGTGTTAACGTCATTTAGATCCGACATAAATTTTCTCGTAAATTTTATAAAAATCGGTTCGGCCGTTTTTTTTTTTTCAATTATTGTTAAAAATAAATAATAATTATGTTTTAATGATTAAAATGATTACTTTTCTGTGTAATATCTAATTTAATTATTATTATTAAATATTTATCAAACTGAGAAGTTCGTCGTGTGGACCTCAAGGGTCGCACTTTAGTCGTAATAAACGACCCACCTCACGGCTTGCTTGTTATGAAATTACTCAATCGTTAATCTACATTTTTATAATTGTTTATATTATAGGTAGGTATTGAATTTCAATATTAACAATTAAGAGAGGTCCTATAGATTTACCCAAAAGGTGCATGATTGCATCCATCCTATAAGGATTTGGGGGAATTTGAAGTAACTCTAAAAAAAAGTTTATGCACCACTGATGTGTTGTAGGTACCTGTAATAATTAATCATACGCTAGGTTTTCACAAAGGCTTGTCGAAAATTTGACTTTGCAATGACCTTAGATTACGATTATATAATAATAGTTTTTAAACGCACAGGAACAGTCTGAGAATCCTTCTTAAACTTTTTAATATATACTTAAGAACCTAGTTTTTACCCACGGATTCGCGAACGTCGTTTTTGACAGGAATCTTATTTTAATACTAGCGGTCACCCGTGACTCCGCTCACGTATATTTGATACCTATATTGTTAATATATTATCCCTCCCGCGAGAAATTCTCCCCCTTCGTAGCGAAGTCGGGCTTAAAATCACTTGGAAATAGTTTGAATTAGCGGTGTCACATAAATAAAAAGTTTATATGTTTAACCCTACGTTTTGACCAAGTTTCATCAAAATCTGTCCAGCTGTTTTCGAGTGAGGCTGGTACAAATCAACAGTTTAGATAAACATTTTGAAAACGCATTCTTCCGCTTAAATATCGAAAAAAATATCAAAAAAAAACCTACAAGAAAAAGAAATTACGGACAGAAGTTATATTACAATTTAATATGTTATTTAGTTGTGAAATTTCGAAGATAAAATCTTCTTGGGTTAAGGATTAAGAAAACACGGCGATACTGACGTTTCAAATTTGCATTTATTGCTTACGGTTTGGGAGATTTAACAATAAATACAAATTTGAAACGTCAGTATCGCCGTGTTTTCTTGATCCTTTGCCAAGAAGATTTTCTCTTCGAAATTTCACATCTGAATTACCTCCAGGATCGCCACCTGTCTACATTAAATAGTAGCAATTCGCAAATTGATAAGTTTATACAAAATACACCATTTTTAGGGTTCCATACCTTAATAGGAAGAAAACGGAACCCTTCTAGGATCACTCGTTTGTCCGTCTGTCTGTTTATAATAAATTTTAACAAAAATTCCGAGAAAAATACTTTTTCAAAGGGAACATTTTTAAAATAATGTTTTAATCGATGAAATTTTTGAGCAGGGTCGATTCTATACGCTTATGAAAAATGTACAGTAGCTTCCCTTTAAATTGTTGCTCGTTAAGTCAGTGCTTCTAGCCCTTTCTCCCCTGAGTTTGCTGATTTCAGTCGCTATAAGTCCCCATTCTATACCACGCGCTGGCGGGTTAGATCTCATAGTTATAGGTGTCTATGTTTGGTTGGACTTGAACTATAAGAAGAAATAAAAGAGGAGAGATTTCGTTAAGTCGGCGTTTACTTCCCCAACAGCCCCATAGCTGCATTTTATAATGTTCTGAATACGTTTTTATATTAAAACTGTTAAAATGCTGATATCATAATATTTACTCGAAACTTTAATACTTTAATATTATAAGAACTATAGTATCGCCTTTGATCTAAATTCGATCAATTGTGCCCGTGAAGTAATGAAATTCTAATTGGAATTTATAACGAACTGTACCGACAACGAAGAAATCCGACAAAACGATACCCTCTAGATATTGATAGTTCATAGATTCTCCGTGGTGTGTCACCAGAGGTCTCAAATTACACTAAACAGCGAGAGAAACAACGCTATGTATTTGTTTGCATGTAATATTCTTCCGTGCAGGGAAACTTTATTTTACCTGCCTTAACGGCACATATACACATGATTATTTTTGTGCACATCTATGGCACAGTACCTTTCGAATGATATAAGTTTCATTCCCCCCTTTCATAATAAATAGTAAAAAAAGGTACCACAATTTTCGGTGTTCACGTATTAATATATAGAGATAACTGAATTATTAAAATTATGGGATTTCTAATAGGTAACAACTAGAATAGACACACGCAAATGAAATAAAAAAGCATGAGGCAAATAGGGATTTACGGCTTGACTTGATATTCAAGCTACTGACATGACTTGAAATCAAGTACCTACATAATCGGTTAGTAGCTTGAAATTAAGTCAAGTAGTAACGATAGAAAATCAAATTAAGTCAAGTAGTGAATTTTTAAAAAGCTTGATAATTTGAAGTCAAGACAAGTAATTTGTAAAATCATCAAGTTACTTGACTTAATAAATCTCTAGGGGCAAAGGCACAGAAATGATTTTATTGAAATTTAATATTTGTTTCAAGTGTGATAAAAAGCCAATTTCTACTCCATGTTCTCAACATAAAACTATAGACAGATTGCGTAAGTATGGTCGTAAACAGGTAAATTTCTGCAGATTCAATACATTTTGTTTTATCAGTATTAATACACAGGGTGTCGCAGACAAGACTCCCCAGGCCTGTATCTCGATAATTTTTGAAGCCTATATATTCGTAAATGAGATGAAAATATCTACAAGATAGCGGTAAATTGTCAAGTAGTTTTTTTAGCTAATCTGATAGCGCTTTTTATTCTCTTTTCAACCATGTAATAAAATATCAGTGTTACATTATAAAATTTTTGAGATAAACGCAGTTAAACTTTAAAAGATTCGCGTTAAAAAAATAAAATTGACGTGTCTGAGGATTTTGACTGCAGTTAATCTGGGATTTTTTTATATAGATTATTCCAGACTAAATGTACACACTGTTTATATAAATCAATTATGTGAAGATTAAGAATACGAAAAATGTAACACGTTTCAAATCTATAGGATTCATGTTTGGACCTTGGAATTATCATGGTTAATGTGACATTTAAAGAAACACAAGTGTGTTTATAAAAATCTGGGAAATTACAACTTGCTAATTTGTACCTACGTTATTTACTTACAAATCTCAAAAACATTTTATGTGATATTTTATAAAAGATTTGAACGAATATAAAAACAGTTAGAGCGATGACACACACAGCGGTTTGTGCCGACTCGGCAGCCGAGGCAGTTGCCGACTCGACAATGACACACACAGCGGTGTCAACTCGATAGTCAGACGTTTCTTGTGGAGAATAATGTGTCGAGGCGGCTGAGAGTCGGTTTTCAGTCGGCAGGCAATTCTCGCCGCGGTGTGTGTTTTGCATCGTCATACGGCCCGACTCGGTAACTGCTTCGACATAAACTGCTGTGTGCGTGTCATCGCTCTTAATTTGAATAATTTTTTTTTACTATCAGACATTTCATAATATTTTCTGGTGACGAATAACTAATTTATAGGTATTTTCCATCGTTGAAAAATTTCATAAACGTTAAATGCAGTTATTGTGCAATATTTAACGATGAGTCAATTAACCAAGTAGGTATAAGCACGTAATTTGGTGAAGAAACGTACAGACCATGACTGAATCAAAAGAAATTAACATTAAAAAGAAGCTTGGTGTGTGGGTAAAACCACACTGCTAACTTCCCACTGGGTTCCCTTAGAGATTAGAGACTAGTCTACCGACGCTAATGACCTAAGTTGTCGACGCGGCTATAATTTACAATAAATAAATAAATAGACTAGTCTACCGTATGGCCCTATAGGGAAACTATTTGCAATACATGTTAACATGTTATTTTTTTTATAAAAAAAAACTGCCAATTCAAATTTGTTGCAAATCAGGTGTTCATTATGCAATTATGCGTCGAATGAAATTGGTCCGAAGTCGATATCATTCTTTTTTGTCGAGATATGCGAGACGAGAAACAATTTACAACAATTTTAGGTAGCTACAGTAGTTTTTTTGTTGAATGAATGAATTGTAGATTAAAGACGCTCGAAAGTTTTTTTTTTGTTGTTGTTATAAACAAAAAGCCGCTAATTAAAATTTCCTGCAAACCTAATCAGGTGTTCATTATGTAATTATGTGTCGAATGAAATTGGTCAGGAGTCGATATTTTCATTATTTGTTCTTTAGATATGCGAGCCGAAAAAAATTTCACAGACATACAAACGAACGAACACATACACAGACAATAGACATCTCTCTAAAAACAGTAAATTCGGACTCTAGGGACCTCAAAACGTGCAGATATGTCCAAATTTTTCATTCGCAAAATCGGACCCATTACAACAACTTCCAATTGGAAGTTAATAAATGATCTCCACCTAATTTACGTCAGACCAAGTACACACGGTGTGTCAATTCGAAAAGCAGACTGGATGCCTGAAACTAAAAAAGATATCAAAAATTACTTAAAACGGCTTCGATAATATGAAGAGAGAATTAGAATGATGTAAGAAATGACAAAACTTTTGTATAAAACATTTTTTTATGGTTTGTACCGTTTACGAGATATTTCACTGCATTGTTTAAGATGTGCCACCCTGTATATAGAATTATAGGATCGACGTGATATGCGTGATTCACTGGTGGCTCAGTGCAACCGGGCCCTTTAAGGGCGTTCTTAACCAGAAATAAGCGAGTGTTTTATAGCCCAGAAAATTGACACCATGATTTGTATTAAAATATTATATAATACACGTAACCTATAACCTAGGCCAGGAATGGCGATTGGTGAACGGCGAACCTATGGCAAGCATGCCATAGGGGGCAAGCGACGGAATATTGTCGGCACGCCATTGATTAAGGTACCCATAATCGAAATAATTAAAAATATGTTAGATACGGTTGAAAAAATTTTACTGTCATTCAAATAACATATAATATTTCATGGCACTCAATGCATTTATCAAAATAATTCTTTTCAGCTACGTTTGAATAATTTTTTGGTCCACAAAATTTCTTTAGGTGCTTGTTAGCACGTCATGGTCACATGAAACATTTTTTGAAAAAAATTGACACTTCGACATCCCTGATCTAGGCCATCTGCACCGACTTATTTTTTTTAAATACGCCTCTGACCGCGGCTAAAATTTTAAAAGGTTCATAAAAATTGTTTTAAAATACTTTAACCTACTTTACCGAGTAAAACTCTTTCCGCTATACGACAATGTTTCCAGATCGTCCATGATTTTATTATTCTAATCTTGTGAGTAACATTTTTATTCAAATGAATTCGCAAATATCTAAACAAACACAAATATTGTTTTTGGCGAATTATACAAAAATTACGTAAACTGAAATAAATTTATTTTATAGTTTCCGCAAAATAGTGCAAACACTGATGGTATAATATTGCAATCCAGCAAAATTGCAATATCTATGTCACAGCGCTGTCATTACGAAACTTGAAACTTTAAAGTTCTAGAACTGAGGAAATTTTGAATGAACATGATTAATAAATTTAATTTAAAACTAGTTCGTCCGTGAATATGGTAGTCTAGGAAGTAATGAAGTATATTATTGACGAGTGAGACATTATGTTTAAACGAGCACTATAGCGATTTGTTACTATCCTACAGGATCTATTTCCCCACCGCGAGATATTTATCAAAACAATATATAGCCTATATACATCTAACTCAGGGATAGTGTAGCTTTATATTAGTGAAAGAATTTTTAGAATCGGTTCAGTAGTTCCAGAGATAAAAATTTATGATTTATTACCCCCCCCCCCCCCGAGAATCAAAATAAAATATAGCCTATATCATTCAGGGATAGTGTAGCTTTCTATTAGTGAAAGAATTTTTATAATCGGTTCAGTAGTTTCAGAGATAAGAATTTATGATTTATTATCCCCCCTCGAAAACTAGAATAACCTATAACTTTTCCAGATAAAAGGGCGAGTTACAAGCGTACAAACGGGCAGACAGACAGATGCTGCATTTTATATATTATTAGTATATATAGATGAGTGAACAACCGTCAAAGCGACATCATGAAACATCTATGCGTTGACGTGGGATTCGAACCCACGACAGTCTGTTCCAAAGCCCAGCAAGCTAACCAAATTTAGAAGATAAATGCCGAAAACTTACAATGGTACCAGAGTATGCTATTCCCTTAAGTTTTGTAATTTTTATCCAAGGTTAAATAAGATAGCTTCGTTTATGGATAGGAAATCAAAGGCGACTCTAACACGACATTAAGTGTAATAACATCAACTCATGCATGAACCGTTTACTATGTTCCACTTCATGGACAGCATAACAACGACAACATTCCTCGAGTTGCTAGCCCAAAAAATCAAAAACTTCCTTCCCAACTACGAAAATTTTGCACTAAATTATTAAGGAATAATGAAAACTATACTAATTCTTACAACTTCTTATTCGAATTCAGGCCGTTTAAAACGTTTGCGTTAAATATTTAACGTTAACGATGTAACCACTAACCATGGCAACGGAAAACAAATTATATATTATTCTGTGAATGTTAATTTGTAACATTACTGCTGGGTTGCAGAAAGCATTGTCGAAAAATCTGATTTGACAATGACCTTATACTGTGATCATATAATTACAGTTTTTATCCATGCAGGAACAGTCTATAGGTAATGTCGTTGTCAAACTCTCTGTCATGTAGACCATTAGAGTGTACTGCAGTACTCACAAGAAAACAAATGACTGATAGTGATCTATATACGAAAAGATCGCTTTTCACGCTAAATTTTAATCAAAATGCGTAGAAAAATGTTGTTTGGAAGTGGAAATTGTAAAGAACTAGCCTAAATAGATATATACACAGTTTAAAAAAAATCGTTTTAATCGATCAGTTATTTTTTTAGCAAGTCGATTTGAAATTCTATAATGTGAGAAATATATGTGGTCACAATCTAAGGTGATTGTCAAATCAGATTTTCTGACTATTTTTTCTGCAAGCCAGCATTAGATGTAGATTTTTCGTAAATTTCATTTCTGTAGTGTGTAGTGTAAACAGCATATCACTGTTTGTCGGACGGCGTTCCTACAGTTCGGTTGCTGATTTTTTTCGCTTATACAAAACTTTTTTCGCTCCTATAGGTCTCTTGAATGTGAAAATCGGGTTTAACATTTCTTTGACTGCTGAAAAAGGAAGTTGTTATCTCAAACGCGCGGTTGAAAGGGGATATCCTATGTTATTGTTTCTTTTTTTATAGATTTCTTTAAAATTAATAATTATAGTTTATTTTGCAAAACTATTAGTTAGTACTGCCACTTGCCAGTTAATTGATTACAAAAACAATTTAGTTCAGAATTTAAACAAAATGGGATTATACTCTGCATGAAGTAATTAGTGCAGTCGATAAAAGATCAAGGTCGCCATCAGTTTAAGATATTAGTTTTAATTTTTGCACATAAAAAAATAAGAATGCAAAAACAATATTTCGTTTCCGTTTTTTTTTTCGAAAAAATAACGAGGTTTTTTCAATTTATAAAGTCAAATAGAGGTTAAAAATGAACCATTTAACAAAAAAACATTTAAATATGGATTTGCAATCAGATGTAATATTACTGCAAAATATTATTGTAAACACCCGTTGATATGACATAGACTTGCAATTCAAGACAACATTATTATGTAAACACATTTTGAAATTTGAACCCTGACATTTATAATTAGTCCTTGCACTCTTCATATGTTAAAATCCGTACTTTTCGGGTCAATCCCTAAGTGGTAGTAGCCGTAGTTACTTGAATGCAATAAGTATAATAAATCAATTTTTTCTCCTACCTAGGCCGAAAGTTTGGACTTTCGTCCCTGCCAAGCGGGAACAAAGTCGCTCTTTATTCCCGTGGTACGGACAAGTGCGCGTGCGCAATAGTACTTATGCCGGCTCTCACGCACCTACTTCTGTCTCCTACACATTAAAATTATTTCCTTTAAAATTATTTTTTAATAATTTTTAATTATTTTTTCTTGAGACCCGGACCCCGTAAGTGTTATTGAACGTTTCTTCAATTTTTTTTTCAATTTTGCGAACTTTCGGCCTGGCAGGAGAAAAAATAGTATGTGCAACACGGGAGGAAATTACTACATCTCCTCTCGCGTATTTGCTACCCTCGCCTTCGGCTCGGATGGCAATTTTATACGCGGGAGGAAATGTAGCACTTTCCTCCCTTGTGGCACAATGTACTATTGCTTCCTAAACCTAACTTAAGTTTATATTGCAATAGCCCGGAATATTCCGCTTTAAAATATTACAACAGTCTTCCTACAGAGCTGAAGACACATTTTCTAAATTTAAATAGAGCTAAGGTCTTTACTAATTAAATCTTGTTTATATTCAATTTGCTTAATTGATTAGTAATGTAATACTTTTATAACTACGAATCCTGATCACTGCTATATTGGATAATAATTAATGTATTCTATGGTACCCTTCATTAATTTGTTCGCAATAGTAGGTACCTACTTACTATCGACTTTTTTCTACAATACATAACAATTATGTACGTATTGCTAGTTTAAACATTTAATAAAATATAAAAAATGTGTTGTTTATAATAGTGAAGAATTAATTCATTCATAAAATTCGCACCTGTATACACTGGTATAAATTGACTTGTGAACGTGAACTTATTATTACTATTGTGCAGGAGCGGCTCGTAGACCGTATAGCTAGAATTTTATGTAGGGCATCAGAAACTTGAAGTAGGGCGCAGATTTTAAAAATTACAAAAGGTGAGATATTACTGGATACTGCTTATTTTTAAGGTAGGGCAATGGCATTTTAAGATAAGGCATTGCCTCTCCAGTTCTACGCCTCCCACTAGCTATGGCCCTGCTCGTGGCTATCTGAATTTTAGAGAGGAAATTCGTGAAATTCAAATAACACGACTAATGGGAAAAATAGATTTGTAAGTAATATGCGTGTGTGTTATGCAATTATTACGGATAAAGCCACGATTTTCAGAATGCGTGAAAATGCATATGTATTATTAGTATCATAATTTAGATCGCGGGCTAAAGTATGGAAGTGGAACAATCGCGAGATTACAATTGCCAGTTGATCTCGGCCAAGTACTTGGACGAATCGCTTCGGCTTTTGTAGTTGGCACTTACACTTTAATGCCCAGAGAGATTCGACTAAGTCGTGGGCCGAGACCTACGGGATATTCAAGTACATAAATAGCGTTTATTGCAACTACAAATTCCCGAGTGGCTTCCCGACAGTGGCTTCTGATTTTTTCCTTATACAGGGTGTCCAAGACTTGCGTTGTCGGCCGATATATTGATTTTAGGTGAAGATAGAAAATAAGTTTAAATACAAAAGCTGTATAATTTTTGATGATGTATAACCTAAAAATATTTTTAATTATACAGCCTATCCCATTTAAGTGTGGCAGATCAAAGTTAGGTTTTTTTTAACCTAGCACCCTGTTTTTATTTGTTTTTTCAATTTTGCACCTAAATGTGAATAGAAATTGTAAGGGAAGCCATGCTCGAAAATTCAGTAATTTTTGAGTTATTCAAGTTTTTTAGAAATTTTTGATACGTGCAGACCTTTACCTAAAATTCGACATAGCCAAAACAGAAACCTTTATCAAACTGAAATTTTGAGGATCACTGGATAATGGACGGACAAATCAATGTCTGTCCTAAAAAAATGAATTTATTATACAGGGTGTTCAAAATAATGTACTGCTTTTACCTAACTTCAATCACGTGTAACTTTTGTTTGTTAAATACAACGAGGTTATTTTTTTGCTGGAATTGTATTCTTTAGGATATTTACTAACACTTTTATTAAGGGTTGTCCATACTTAAACCAAACATTTTTATATGAAAATATTAGGTTTAGGTATGGACAACCCTTAATAAAAGTGTTAGTAAATATCCTAAAGAATACAATTCCAGCAAAAAAATAACCTCGTTGTATTTAACAAACAAAAGTTACACGTGATTGAAGTTAGGTAAAAGAAGTACATTATTTTGAACACCCTGTATAATAAATTCATGTTTTTAGGACAGACATTGATTTGTCCGTCTATTACCTAGTGATCCTCAAAATTTCAGTTTGATAAAGGTTTTTGTTTTGGCTATGTCAAATTTTAGGTAAATGTCTGCACGTGTCAAAAATTTCTAAAAAACTTGAATAACTCAAAAATTACTGAATTTTCGAGCATGGCATCCCTTACAATTTCTATTCACATTTAGATACAGAATTGAAAAAACAAATAAAAACAGGGTGCTAGGTTAAAAAAACATAACTTTGATCTGCCACGCTTAAATGGGACAGGCTGTATAATTAAAAATATTTTTAGGTTATACATCATTAAAAATTATACAGCTTTTGTAATTAAACTTCTTTTCTATCTTCACCCAAAATCAATATATCGGCCGACAACGCAAGTCTTGGACACCCTGTATATCTTATAAGAATCGTTTGACGTTTAACAATCATGATGGCATAATATGCTGACTGATATGTTAAGAAATACTATTCACTACCTAGTGGATGCCTTGTGGATTAAATTCATTGTTGAATTAATTAATAATTATTATATATATTTCCAGTGAATTATTATCATCTGAATAGGTTTCCAAAGACTTAAGTGTTGAAAACTAAACGTAAATAATTTACCCAAGTTATTTTTGGCGCATTCTGATTCCAGGTAATACGATGTAATAAGGTAAAGCATAAACCACTAAACGATCGCGATGTTGAGAAGCACGTGATCAAATTATTAAGCGTTCGTTTACTTAGTCTTGTTTGTTATGTTTATGTTTCCATTTAGGTATGTCAAAAAAATGTCACTCAAGAAACCAATTAGCGTATAAAATATTATTAATTATACGATTACATATTTCTAAATAATTACAAGTTAGTGAACCGCCGCGCCGCCGCTGTTTTAGCATGCGCCGCGCCGGTCGGTCTAGGAAATACGAAAGTGACCTTGACAAAACAGCAACTGAATTTTGATCAAGTAACCAATAAAATGTAATGGAAAATGTATTCGAACCTAATATTTTTATTTTGTTAGGCTTTATCTCAACAGTAACAACTGTTTCTATTAATTTATTATTATTGGTAATAATAAACCGAAAATCCAATAAATTGATAATTTTTCCACTTCTTCAGACTAGAACTTGGTAACTAAAAGTTTTAACAGATATCGCCATATTTAAATATTATAAATAATGGCATATAACGTATTGCTCGTTTTTGCAAAACAAAAACATCGTAGATTTGGGCTGATCCCCAAAAAATTATCCCATAAGACAAGTGTGACAAGAAATAGGCATTGTAAAATAAGAGTAATGAATCCATGTTCATATTATTGGTTTTAGTCTTCTTAACAAATTCAAATTCAAATTTATTTCAATCCATTGATGCTTCTGCATGTGGAGTCGTCATAAAAACATAAAATATACAAAGTAGCATATACAATATACAAAGTAGTACAATTTATTATAAGTTACGGTAATTATATAATGACTGGATTATTGTCCTCAAGAAATTCCTGGCAATCATAGTAGCATTTTCCTAGTAACATTTTTTTGCAGGCTTTTTTAAAGGCAATTGCGCTTTTTATATTTTTAATAGTTTCTGGTAACTTATTATACAATTTGTGACCCCAATATCTGGGTCCTTTTTTAAACAGGGCTAGTTTGTGTTTGGGCGTTCTTAAATCCGAGCCAAATCTTGTGCTATAATTGTGCGTTGTGTTGTTACGTTCATATTCTGTTAATCTATTCCCCGTGTCTATTAAGCATTGTAATATATAAATGCACGGTAAATGTAATATTTTCAGTTCTATGAAATTTTGTCTACAAGATTCTCTCGGATTTAATCTCGCTATTATCCGCAGGCTGCGTTTTTGCATTTTAAAAACACTTAAACTGGATGAAAATTTTCCCCAGATAGTGATGCAATAACTAATTGCAGAATAGACCTGAGCATAGTATATAACAGATAACATGATTTACTTAGCTTACAACAAAGAAGAGAAATGTGATCGTTCCAAGTTAGTTTGTGGTCTATAGTAACACCTAGGAACTTAGCCGATACAACTTGATGAAGAGAGACTCCATCGAGCTTTAATAGATTAATTTCGGTAAGAGTACGATTACTAGGTATAAAAGACAGAAACTTTGTCTTACTAGCATTAAGTTTCGTTTGCATTACACACCACTCCTTCATACTGTTAATAATCAAATTACAATTATTCTTTGCTTCAACATCTGATTTATTTGAAACAACCACACTCGTGTCATCGGCATATATTATTGTCTTACCAAAGTTACTTAAAACCAGAGGTAAATCATTAAAAAAATATATAATAAAGAGTAATAATATGGGAAAGAATTAATCCGAGTTGTATCGAACAGTTTGTTTACTATAATTTTTAAAAAACATCATTATTAACTTCCCAATGGAAGTTGTTGTAATGGGTCCGATTTTGCGAATGAAAAATTTGGACATATCTGCACGTTTTGAGGTTCCTAGAGTTCGAATTTTAGAGAGATGGAATCACTCTCGTGTCTGTCTGTCTGTCTGTCTGATCTCCCCCCCTCCTTATCACCGAAACTACTGGGCCTAAAATTTTGAAAAAAATAGGGAATATAGGGCCTCACTCATAGTTTACAGGAAAACCTAGACAAAAATCCTAAATCATAATTTTGGGGGGCAAATTAAAAAAAAAATCAAGTCATCATGTGACGTACCTATATCAAATGAAAGGGCTCGTTATGAGAAATACAAATATTTTTAAAATGCATGGTTTAAAAGATATTAAAGAAAATATACAATTAATATCGAGCATTCCTCCCCTATCTCCGAAACAACTGAGTCTAAAATTTTGAAAAAAATAAGGAATATTGGTCCTCACTCATACTTTACAGGAAAACCTAAACAGAAGTCCTAAGTCTTAATAGTACGGAACCCTCTCCACGCGAGTCCACTTGACCGGTTTTTTTTCATTTCTTAACCAACGTTAATGTAAATGTCAAAAGTGTTAAACGGAATAGCTGTTTACGGACACACAGACAGACGGCGCAGGCTTAGTAATAGGGTTCCAGTACGGAACCCTAAAAAGGAGCATTAAATTGTTTATTAGTGCATTTAATTAGCATTTAATTATCCGAATCATTTACACTAATTACATAAATTTTTATTGCCGTTTTAAACCATTGTTCTGCTAACTTAACCTAAAGCTAGCAGAGCACGCGGTTAAGGAATGAAAAAAAGGAGCATTAAATTTTTAATTAGTGAATTTAATTAGCATCTAAATATGAGATTATTGTAATCGTGTTCTGCTGACTTTGGTCTGCTAGCTTAATGGACGTAAAAAGTTGCAAAACTGATATAGGTAGGTACACGACGATATCTAGATAAATAATTAAACGTGATCTCCCTTGAAACAATTAAGAAACAATTCAATAGAACTTATACCGCCGCTATTGTTAAACAGATTATATTTCAAATAAATTAATTATTGATTCAATCCATGCTTTTGCCAAAATTATACAACACGGTATTTAGTATGGAAAGTTAGTTAACATATTAGTATACAATACTAGCGGACCCGTCCCGGCTTCGCTCGGGTGGTATGAAATTATGATTTAATAGCGGTCACCCTTTACTCCGCTCACGTATATTTAGTATAGCTGATCCGGCAAACGTTGTTAATAATATAAAAACTCGGGTCGCAGTGCCAAACCCTGCCGACAATATAGTGTATTTGCAAATACAGGCCTTGTGGCTTTAATACGTGAACTTAAGTTTGTTTTTGGACAAAATAAAAAATTTAACCCCTTAATACATCCCTTAAAATAATATTTTTTTCTTAATTTCAATATTATTATCAATGCAACCTCTGTACCACATTAAATACACCCTTTCATAAGTAAATCCGTATCAACAAACCAGTGTTTTCATAAAATTTGAAAGTCCGGTCCTGTCGGGCCGATTTTATTAAAATTTTAGCAACACGTTTTAATCTTTACTAAAGAGTTAAATTTCAATTTTGAAACGATTCTGACAAATTTTTCGGTATTTTTGGGCCCAAAAACTTTTTGGAACCCTTAAATACAACCCTGAAAATGGTCCGATCGGGCCCATTTTAAATAGGCTTCTTGCGGTGATGGGTTCCAATATGTGTACCAAATTTCGTTTCAATCGATTAAGTCTGTCGAGAGTTATCGTGTACACACATATATATATAAATATATATATAAATATAATATATATATATATATATATATATATATATAAATATATACATACATATATATATAAACATTTCCAAAAATGGTGCTAAATTGTTCAGGAGGCTATGAAACGTCGAGAAATTTTGGTCCGACCCCTAGGTCCCGCCATCCGACCGACGCCAATAGTGTATGTGCCATATTATGGCAAATACACTAATAAGTGTGGATAACGGGAAGACAGCCAGAAGTAAATACAAATTAGTTATTCATATTTTAATAAATCGACGTTTCGTGAAAATTTTTCACATCTTCAGGATCATTAAGTAGAATAACACGTTGTTAATAATTTGTTAATAATTGTTAATAATTTCTAGGAATAATTACATTACTCACTCGCTTCGCTCGTTCGTTTGAATTTTATTAATACAGTACTCACTCGCTTCGCTCGTTCGCTTGAATATTATAAATACACTACTCACTCGCTTCGCTCGTTCGCTTGAATGTTTTCGCCTACTCACTCGCTTCGCTCGTTCGCTCGAATATTTTCGCCTACTCACTCGCTTCGCTCGTTCGCCATATATGTATATATATGCATATATATATGCTTAATATAAAAATCGCGATTAAAAATCAGGGGTTGATCGTATAAGGGTGAAAATTTAGAGTTGTATGTATTTTTCAATGCTCAATCATGAAAAAATTAAAACAAAAAATTTTGTCAAAAAAATAAAAAAAAAAATTTTGGGGTGGACCACCCTTAGCATTTAGGGGGATGAAAAATAGATGTTGTCCGATTCTCTACCCTACCCGATAAGCACACAAAATTTCATCAAAATCGGTCCAGCCGTTTCGGAGGAGTTCAATAACGTACACCGTGACATGAGAATTTTATATATTAGATATAAATTGTTTATTACGAAAAAGGAATCACGCAAACATATTATGCAGGGTGCTGAATTTATATCGAAAACCTTGCGAAAATGTATCTTTAGCTAAACATTTTAATTACATATTTGTACTGAGGGCCGGGGCGTCAAAATATGCCGCCTAAGGCGAATACAACTTTTGCCGCCCCCCCACATATTAAAAAAATTAATAGACCGATGATATATTTTATTTACTTAACAAATAAAAAACAAATGTAATTCTATACGTACACAGTGCACGAATAAACGCTGCATGGCTGCCATAATTTGTAAATACCCTCTTTACAGGTATTTGCGTCGAGCGGCTGGGCGACATGCGACTTCTTTTATCTAGTAGTAGAAGGTAGAACTAAGAATCGGTGAAAACTCGAACAATATAATCATTTTTAAAAAGTAGAATACCGCACGAAAAATTCGCTGCCACAAAAATATGCCGCCCTAAAAATATGGCGCCGTAAGGCGATCGCCTGTCCGACCAGGCGCACGTGCCGGCCCTGATTTTACTAACTAGATAGAGTTGCAGAAGATAACTGAAAAATATCTAGATACAAGATACCAATCAGTTAATAAGAATATACCCCAAAAGTATCTTAAAATCTTGGACAATAAATATATTCTATTCTATTCTATTCTTAACAGATACCTACTTCATTAATTTCAGATACCTACAAATACAATAAACAGCATCTAGATAGAAAAAGTACCTAGGGTTTTAAGATACAAAACAAAGATATTCCCCAGATATTAAGATTAAATAACAATCAATAAATTACAGTTTTACATTTTTTCTTCTGTTTTTAACATTAACTCATTTACATATGGAAACGTAGGCGCAGTTGACCTCAGTTATCGTGCGTCTATAATCTTCAATCTCTCTCTCTATATAATGATATTTATTAATTATTTATGCCTTAAATTTACATGCTGCCGATCACCAAACGATGTGTCCAATTACGTCATATAACCGTCATTTTTATCTGCGTGGGTTTTACAAGTGGTTTCTGTTTCACCTCTTAGGATATGACATAATCTTACAAGAGTAATTTATAAATTATAATATAGTTATAGCAGAAACATACATTCTTTATTAAAAAAACAGTACATTTTAATAGTCCAAGCTCTGGCCATACAAAAGTCTATTGGACAACATTACTCGAATTTTAGTGTTGAAAAACATCAAATCGGTGGCAGACTAATTCAATTTTTATAATCTTTTTTTGTTGTTGTCAGTATCTCGAATACGACTCAATACTACTTGATGAAATTGAAATAGAGATTCCAAGTCTTCATGGTTTCCGGGCTTGTAGGCCGTGGTCCTGTGGTATTTCTACCTGACGTTTCGTCTACAACTGCGGTAGACACTCTCAAAGGCGGTGTGGCAGCGGTCGAAATGTCCTCCTTGACGGCTCACAGGTCAGTGTGTCTACCGCAGTTGTAGACGAAACGTCAGGGAGAAATATCACCGGATCACGGCCTACAAGCCCGGAAACCATGAAGACTTGGAACAATGCCGGCCGTGAAAGCTTGCACACTTGGATAAATAGAGATTATAGAAAAGTATCAAATTATTATTTACAATTATCATAGTCTGCCAGCTGCCTTGCAATTTTTTTGCATACCTGACAGATAGGGCTGCCACCTTTGCAAGACTCTACACTCGGAGATCAAGGAAACACAGACAAAGCCGGGCCCTAATGGTTAAAATTCCTATATTAATTCCTTCGGTTCTGGAATTGACCTGTTAAAAATTTGTCCGAAACTCCGAAATTTCTGAATTCTAATACGGAAGGCCTAGCGGCATGGTTCTAATAGCCTAGGGCGCCAAAACTTTAAATCCGCCCCTATGTTAGACGATATATTATTATGTAAATATTTTCAGAAATACCAACCTAAATTCTGGAATTTCTATAGTAGGATTTATTTGTTTTATGGTCAATTTGTTTGTCTACGGAAGATTATATAGATAAAAGTCTATTCTACAAAGTCGCAAGTACTTGTCGCACGTCGGAAACGGTGGTGGTCAAGTCAAGCCCATCTTTTGTACGACTTCGACCAACACCGCCTACGGTGTTGCTCCGACATTCGAACCTCGCCCAACGGGAAATCAAAGGCATGCAATTTATTTATTTATTTATTTATATAAATAACCTACAAACAGGCCAAGGCCTAATTATATGTAGGTAAAATATAATTATAAATCCAAAATATTCACACTCTAACATAATTAACCATTATATTGTGTATATGGATACACTGTGTGAGCTTACGTATCAGAATAGTTAGGATATAATGCATCCTTAAGAAGTTTTTTAAATTTACTCAAATTCATATTCAGGTCAATATGAGGAGATGAAAGTAGTGTGTTGGCGAGTTTAAGCATTCTCAATAGAGGTGAGTTAGCACTTAGCATAATGCGTGGTGTTAGCCTTAGAAACAATAAACCATTCATGTGAACGCGCACAAATGCGTGGTACTCTTAGTTGCAGTCTACTTCTTAAATCAGTTACGCCAGTTAGCCCATTGAAAATTTTAAAAATAAATAAAATGCTATAATAATCTCTCCTTAGAGACAACTTAACAATTTTAAACTCTTCCCTTAAAGAGTTTGTACTTACATTACGAAAGTCAGAATACGAGGAATATTTTTTAAAGTATAAAAACCGCAAAAACTTATTTTGCACCTTTTCAATACCCTCCATCAAGTAGTTTTGATAAGGAGACCATATTATGGATGCATACTCTAATTTCGGTCTCATTAACGTTTTGTAAAGTTTAATAACGGTACTGATATTTTGAAAATATAAAGAATTTCTAATAATAAATCCCAGAAGCCGTTGTGAGTTATTTATAACATTTTGGACATGCACCTTAATCGATAAAGTAACGTCATATGTTACACCCAGATCCTTAATTATACAAGGTTTGTCCAAAATTACACCGTCCATTCTATAATCATATAATATGGATATGGATATAATATGGATTCAACTGTTGTTGTCGAAACAATCATAAAAGCTGTACGCGAAAATAAATTTATATATGATAAAACAGATAAAATATGTAGATGTGCCTGCAGTTGTAACGTTATCTGATTTACAAATTCATTCCGACTACGAGACACACATCCCGACATACGACCTAGATTTTAAAAAAGGCCCATTGGCGGCGGAAGGACTTTTTTTGGGAGGACTATAGCCATAGGCCCACGATAACTTATGAAAACATTACATTGTAAAGAGTGTTATATTAAACGCTACTTTAAAATTTTATGGTGGAATGAACTGATGGATTTTAGAGATTTACCAGTTAAGTTTTGATTTATTTGGCAAGTGAGTTTCTTAAGTGTTGCTAAAAATCTAAATTTCCAGTTAACTGTCACTTTCAATTAATTACCACAATAATTTATTTATTTATATTTTTAAGTGTATACAATAGCAAAGCTAGCTTGTTTATAGTTTTAAGTAGTAGTTACTTTTTATGCACATGGCGTTTAATGTATGTAAATTTATATCTACTTGGTTAATGGTTACACTTCATTGGCAAGAGTCCAAAACAATGCACGTGCATTTACAAATTAGCACAACGTGCATATTACGCCATACAAGCATATTTGAAAAATTCGCATAAAGCCAAGAAGTCATACGCGACAAACAATATTAATTATTTATTTATTAACTTTATTGTGTACTCCTTTAAGGCGTAAATTTCAATACATATTGTGTATGATATAAATCAGGGGTGGGCAACTTTATAGGTACTTTATTGGTCTAGTTTTACCATTCCAACTCCACAAGTGGGGAATAATATTAATTTAGGTCAAAATTCACTTTTTAAAATGTAACAATATTTTTTTGTTTTGAGATCCCCGAATTAAAAAAATATATTTTTGGAGAAAATCTGTTCGTCTGTTTGTTTGTGAGCACGATACAGGTCAAACGGCTGAGTGGATCGAAACCAAATTTTGGTTGGATATTTGACATGTAAATATGAAAATCCCTGTTGTTTTTGGGGAAAATCGGCGCATGCTCAGAAGAGATATGACCTATAACGTTGTTTTTTCTGTAATGATGGTGTCCTTTTCATAACGGTTTATTATTATTATTTTTCCAGGAAAGTTTTGTAAAAAATTTTTTTTCTAAATATTATAGTTCCGTAAATATTTTGAAAATAAAAAAATCAGCTGCTTTTTTGTTCTGAAGTAATTTATCTGTCAAAAAGAAATGAGTTATTTGACAGGCATGCTTAGGTTAATTTTTATGTGTGAAACCATATGTAACTATGGAAACGAAAAGCAAATATAATATAAATATTTAATACTAGCCGTTAACCGCGTCATCGCACACGTTAACAGAAATTTTATTTTATTTATTATAATATTATGCCAAATGTCAGTATTTTTGAAACTGGAATGGTCCCGCGTCCAATTGGCTGGGATTTTTTTCTCGATTCGTAGCAATCTTCTTCACAAATTCAAAGAAAGACCCTAAATAACCGTTTGGAGGTCCGCAAATTTTTTATTGATTTATGACCTAATAATTTGACACATATCATGAGACATTATAAACACAAAAAAAATTAAGTTAAACAAAACAAAGGTTTCGGAGATATGGAGGGTCAAAGTGATCCAAATTGGTTCACATAGCTCGGAAGTGAAAATGAAAATTCAATGTTAAAGATTAATACATCTTATATTATCATTTTTTTTAATTGTATGATATTTCTATAAATATTAAAAGAAAAAAGATTCTTTTTGCCACATCCTTAGTTTCTGACAGTCGCAGTAGTTCCGCCATTTTGAATGTCGTGAATTATAGAAATTTTCACAATTGTAGTTGTGTCTTCAACGTTTAATTATAATTTTCACTTACTGGGCTACGTGAACCAACTTTGATAACTTTGACTCTCCATATATTATCTGAAACTTTTCGTATGCTGAACTTGACATTTTTTTGTGTAAGTAAATAAAAAATTTGTGGACATCCAGACGGGCTCAAAAACTGCTGTTTGTGGGGTTCTTCCTCCAAATTTCTTCACTCACAGCCATGTCATCGAAACCCTACTGTAGGTAGACTGGGTGCCCTTCAAAACTAACTTTAACGTGAACAAATATGTGAGTTTATAAATGCAGAAAAATATGAAAAAACCAGCAAATAACCTTTCATAATATTATATTGTTTTATTGCAACTCTAGGTTAACAATTGGAAAAATAGCAGACTTGCGCCCTTACCATCTACCCTCGGTTGATCGTTAATGTAATTATTATGTGATTAAAGTGGGATGTCAGTTTGAGTGACATGTTGCCGTCGGAGAATAGGTCTACGAAATTTCGTTACGTTTAAATTCCTTAGACGTTAACTTAAGAACATGGTCATGTTTTATACTATTTTTTTTATTAAAATCATCTTTTAAATACATTTTCAATTAAGAACTAAAATACAGAATATGCATTATCTTGGGAGTCCAATTACGTGATGATCTAAAATTGTTTTCAGACAAAAAAGTAATAATATATACACACAGAGGGAGTGAGGTCTTAATATACACAGAACTCTACTATTCAATAATACAATTGAATGATAAGTAAATTGTTGTGCCATTTGAATTGGTTTACCTATAAATGGCTGCTTTTTAATACAATTTTTTCACCGCAAGGTTACTGCAGAATTCTTTTGCAACAAAATTCGTTACAATTTCCTTTAGAAAATGAATATGTTTCCGAGAACGGTTTCGTGCCGCAAGTTTAGCGAAATGGGGAAAGCCGTAACTACCCAATTATTATACGTAAAGGAGTGATCAGCTGATTTTAAAATACAGGTCATGTTCTCGTATCACGCGCTATGTGAAAGGCATTCATATTATAATAATCTGCAATAACAATATCTGCGGTTAAAAGACAAAGTAGCTTAGGTCATATTTTTATAAAATAAGTCGAATTACGATTTAATAAGAAATAAGATAGAAGCTACGGAATACGGATACACATGCTCAATAATAAGCATGCTCTAGCTGCTAGTAGTTAGCATGTGACAAGCATATTTGTTTCAAGCATGCTCCAGCTCCTGAAAAAGCAACCGGTACAGATATACACATTACATTGTAGCATTTATATCGGTATCGGTTGCCTTTTCAGGAACTGAAGCACGCTTAAAACAAATATTTTTGAAATTGGGATGATCACGCGTCCAATTGGCTGGTATTTTTTTTATAATAAATTGAAAATCCAAATGATATTTTATTGTTAATGAATGAACTTAGTTCAATTCGCCGTTTGTAATGCTTTTTAGTAGGTAAGTTGTTTCATTGATCAGATTTAGATAGATTGTAAATTAAATGGCGAAAAAAATGGACCACTAGATAATTCATTGCAAATTGAGCTCTTCTGAAATTTAGTTTTAAAACGTTTTTACGCACGACACTGTAAAATTAACTTGATTTTTTATCAGCAAATTTTTACGCCACTTTACTTTGTGGTCACAACCACATAGGTACTATTATAATACACATAGTGTGAGTAAAAAGTACCGCATAAAATTCGTTATAGGTACTTTTTAAATTGTCATTTTTTACCATGAATTACAAGTTTTTACTCCGCCCAGTGGCGGCACACGGGGGTCTACTTAAAAATTTTAAATAGCAAGCGGAGTCAAGTTTTATTGTTTTTGTAAGCCCTTTTTATTCTCTATCCAAAAGTGAATTTATTTGGATTGTTTATTTACGTTTTTTAACACAGAATTATTTGATAATTTGAAAAGTAAAAATCAGTTTTTGTTCAAATACACTAAAATGCATTTCGTTTTTGATTTACTAAACCGAATATACGATTTGACCCTACCTTGCTATTTGAAATTTTTAATTTGACCCCCATGCGCCGCCACTGGACGGAATAGAAACGTGTACTAATTAATAGCAAAAGATAACAATTTAAAAATAAAAATTGACCTGTCCGAGGATTCTCGACAACAATCAATGACATAAGTATAACGAATTTTATACGTAGGTACTTTTTACTCGCTCTGTATACGAGTATTATATGCTATTAGCAAAGGTATGAAGACCGTACTGTGATAATATACCAGATACCTACTTAATTAATGGTTGCATGGCCATCGTTATTATGAAATTATCTATAATGAAAACGTGATTGGACACTTGCCAAAACAATTTCAAATTTTATGTACAATACCACAATGTGTAGGCTCTGTTATAATAGGACTAGTGTTGCCACTTGCCAGGTCCAGTTTGCCAAATTTCGGGACAGAAGGTTAAAAAAATCGGGATTTTAGTTTTGAAATCGGGAGAACTAAAAAAAAGAAAGGTTTTTATAAATTAACGTTTATTTTTATCATTAAGTGGTGAAAATAATGTCATAATAATGTCATTAAAATAATATTATTTAAAAGCTTGTAAAAACATCAAAATTCATCTAAACATTTTAAACACACACATATTATAATCAAGAATTTACCCTAAATCGGGGCTAAATTAAAAAAATGTTCTATATTATTTAATAGCCATTAATAACCACTTGTACAAATTTAAGAAAACATGGAGTTGTTTTATTAATTTATCACAGGGTATTTTGCTCTGTTTTAATTTGTCGCTGGTTACTGAAAAAATGCAAGAAAACATTTTTTAATGCCATAAGAATTAGATGTCATTGTGATCAATATAAGCAATACATTAATGATAACATCATAACACCTTCTATAATTTTATACCACAAAACGAAATATTTACGAATTCGTTGTAGTAAGTGAATTTTTGTTACAAACACACATTGTTGTCAACGTTACAATGCTATATAAGATAATTTTTTCTTATAGGTATAGCCTTGTAATGTTGACAACAATGTATGTTTGTAAGTACTAAGTTGTAACGAAAATTTACAACAATATATTCTGTGTTTGTTACAAAACCTCACTTACTACAGTAAATTCGTATACAGGGTGTATCACAGAAAACCGAACATAGGGAAAAGTACACAGTACAAATTAGTTAAGATCAGAGATTGCTTTGCCCTCTATTCAGAGGTCGTTACCATGGTTACCATGGTGTACGTATACAGTAACAAATGCATATTGCTGTTCATTTGACAAAATCTGGATGAACTTAAAGACAAAATCGTCGAAGTATGTTTCAATATGACTCCTGTAATGTTAGATAAAGTGAGACAAAGTTTTTGTAACCGATTAAGCCACTGCTTAATTCAAAATGGAGGTTTATTTGAACATTTGCTTTAATTTTTTATTTTAACTGTTTGTTTTGTTTAATTATTAGTTAAAAAAATATTTTCTTAATAAAAAATTGTTTCATTAATAAAAATAAATTCATTTAATATTGAAGAATTTATTTTAACTGATTTTTCTAATTATTCATTATTAGCTATTATTATAAAATTAAGAAAAATCGCAGGATAGTGGACAAAATATTTGATTTATTAAATTAAATGTACGACGTACATTTAATTTAATAAATCAAATATTTTGTCCACTATCCTGCGATTTTTCTTAATTTTATTATAATCACGATGGACACGATTTCTAATATAAATTAGCTATTATTGTTATTAAATAATGGTTAGTCAGCGTTACCATGGTACCCATTCTCATATGTGGCCAAAGTAATCGTTGATCCTAACTAATTTGCACAATGGAGTTTTCCCTATGTTCGGTTTTCTGTGATACACCCTGTATTGTGGTATAAAATTAAGGGAGTTCCCATTAACGTACCTACTTATAATCATTATTTTCAGTGTAATATTTTTTTAAGCCCGTCTAATACTCATCTATATTGCTAAGAGTTCCCAAATTTTAATCTGCGAACCGGAAATATCAATTGAATTCTCAGTTTATTATTAAAAATAATAAAGAATTGCCGAAAATATGAATAATCCTGTTAATTGGTAGACAAAACAAAAATAATCTAGTCTCACTGTTAGTCGTTAGAGCCTGGAACCTCCCGATTACAGGCCTAGTGCCTTACTTCCTGATCAGGTGAATCAATTTTCCTGGAATTTCAGCAGCAAACAAATCAAGAAAATATTAACAGGCTAACATTGGATCGATGGTAAAATTATTTAGGTATATAATATTAGTGTAGAAAGATGGACTCAAAAATGTTTGGGCTCACTGTCACAGCACAGTACTTACGTAGTTCTGTTTTATGACTATGACCTCATGGACAGAATATGGAGAAGTCGTCACCGTTTAGTCAAACCAATGCAATGTGCCGGAACTTGCGACTTGCGAGAGCCATTAGCCTTTATAGATGTTACGATGTCAATATATTCATGTAAGTAAGTGATAGTAATTAAATTAGACTAGAGATTTTGATTTTTTTGTCCATATTGCTTTCATTGTCCAGTTGGTGTGTCATTCAGTACCTAGTCTATTAAATAAACTCCGTTTTGAATATATGCCAACATGTACCTACAATTAGGCGGTGAAATACGTCCTACTTTTTTTTAAAAGTGCTACAGGAAAACTGTTGGTTTAAATAACACAACATTTATATTTGCCATTAATACAATAAGTAATACGTAACATAAATATGAAATTTTCGTATATGAGTAAATTAGAAAAACGGAGAAAAAAAATTAGAAATCCTTGCCATCGGGGTGTCTTCCCATGTACCTGTAGAAAATGTCCCAGCACTCAGCAGACCATTTTTTTTTCTTTTATTATTAGTTTAACTGTTTACTCCACAAATGTGTCAAAAAATTTCGTAGTTTGTAATAGGTTTCATGAAATTGTCGAAAAGACTAGGTATTGTCGACTTATCAAGTCTTAAATGCCTTTACAAATGTAGTGAATGGTATGTTGTATTCGTAACTTGCTTTTTTCCCCCATTTCGATGGAATAAGAAGTATTTGCTGAAGATGGGAGCATAGCTCTTGAAATGTACATTCATTAATAAAATTATTGTGGTTAGACGTGACTAAACTCTTTATTATTTCGATTGAAGTTAGTTTTAGCATAGCATTTTTTAAAGTATCCTCTCCCCACTAGGCTCTTGTGATTTTCCTATATGGAAAATTCTAATTTATGGTCTCAAAATGACTGGCACATTTTACTCTTTTAAATATAGGTGCATATTTAACAAACATAAACTCGTTTTTACATACTGTCACAACGCATCAGTAATAAACTCCATTACTCTAGAAATACAATCTACTATTTCCTATATTTATTTGAAGTCATTTAGTTCAATCAAATACTCTTAGTGCTATTTTTAATTTTGTTTTTTATCGTTTTGTTATTTTAAGTCTGTTTATTTATTTACAGTTATTTTCATCGACAGGAGGCGTCGTTAATTTGAAACCAATAAATTAATATTAGAAGGTATTTCCTCAATGAGTTAATAACCTTTACGTAGTAAAATAAGGACCCACAAACAGGAAATAAAGATTAAAAAATAATATGATATAAATACAATTATAATATTATTTTTATTTATATCAAAAGACTTGCAAGAAACAAAATGGTTATATTAAACAATTAATAATAATCAAATGATTTAAACCCCTAATATCCACGACGTATTCACTTAACAATTAGTGAATAACAGAATATATGCAGGTTGCTAAGCTCCCTAAAAAAAGGTTTTAGTCAATTAGTCTGCAACTTTATTTCATTAAGGGTTGTTTTCTCACTTTTTGATGTGTTTTATTCATAGGAGACGCGAGAAAAATGGTGAGCGCAATAATTATCGAATGAAAAAAAATGCCACACATATACTTTTTTGTAATTTTAATTAAAGTTTCCAAAACGTTTATATAAATATCTTAAATCTTAAATCACCAATATTTATGTAAAAATCGGTACACTTCACTATAGCGGGTTAAATATAGGCATTACTCAGGTACATAAATTAGATATCGTTTCAAGTAACGCCTCAAAAAAACCTGTTGGATACGCAAAAAAATGTGTACAGATGGACACCTGCATAAACTCTTTTTTTTACAATGAACATTTTACCTATCATAGCAGTTTATAACCCCGCAAAAACTATAGTTGATTCACTGCAACATTCCCATAATGTCGTCAAAAACGATAATGGAAATCGGGCACATGAGGAACGTAATATAGATGGCGGCAGGTACATAGCCACCTATAAGTTATCCTTGGTTTTCATAGAATAACGCGCGAGAAGTCAAGTTTTTTTCCCTTTTGATAGCATGCAACCACTTCTTTTCAGTTCCGGATCCTTTGGAAATACAAAACCTCTATGATTTAAATATTGGTAAACTCAGCACATCACCATTGTCAATGATTTATTATTTTAAATAAACTTATTCTGTACACACTACTATGAACTGCACACAGACCGAGGTGGTTATATAGCTGGCGCCCCTAGCGGTCAAGGCCTTCTTTATTTAGCAATTTTCAGAATGACGATATTATGGCATATCAATCCATGATAGATATTTGAATCTTTGTTTTTATCTTATTTTTTTATAATTCTATGGCGTTCAAAGATTTTTCTAATTTTTGAGAGAAGTTTAAGAAAGGTCTGAAAGATTTCAATTTTTACTAAAATAACTCAGAAATCGAAATCTTTCAAATATTTTTCAAATTAAGGTTGTTTATATACAGAGTGGGCCAATGAAAACAGTCCGGACAAGTTTTGGCCACTTAACATCAGTTTTGCGAAAAAAGCTCGCATACGTCAATTTTAGAATCAAGGGGGACATCTAAATCGATTAGTATTATTTACGTAACTTCAACCCTGAGAGCAGGGTGAATTGCACCCCAATGGAAAGGGGTGTCAAACGATTCGCAGTTCGAAAGGCCTCTCAATTCTTTTTACAACAGTCTTTTTGTTTTTCAAATCCGCCATATTGGATTAAAAATGGCGGCATTTAAGTATTCGTGCATTGTCACGAGAACCAAACGTGTGTGCCAAATTTCAGCCCGATAGCTTCAGAGGAAGTGGGTGAAATATTGATTACAAAATTCCAGGACATTCATACAAGTGAAGTTAAATAAAAGCTTGTAAAAAAGATTTAAGAATTTGTAGGACGACAAAACAAACTCCAGTACTATAATCATTATCATAATCATAGGCGCTAAACAACACTTTTTTTAGAAATTTTTAAACTAAAAGAAGAGATACAGAAGTGTGCGTGCGCTTACTGAAACAAATAACTTGTTACTGTCAGAAGGATTATACAGGGTGGACCAAGTTATAGTAGCAATAATTTACCATTCGATGGTCCATCGAAAAATAAGTAGACATGCATAATTTTATTTTTTTCCAAAACGCTTCCTAAGGGAGATACAGCCCTTCAAAGTCCAGTTTTAAAAATCAATACTGACAAGTGTCATAATAATTTATCTCAAAACCAAGTATCGCCTACTTTGTTGGTTATTTTCATAAGTTATTTATTTGTTGTTTTTAATTTAATTAATGAATTATTTATTTAAATTCGTCAAACAGTAAAAAGTTTACAATTCTTGTACAAGATTCCAGACCTATTATTTTCATAGGTGGCTATTTTAGAAGTGTTCTAAACTTTCAACTCTAATTATCTCGTAAACGAAGCCTCAAATCGAAATTTTGCAAGAGTGACTCTTTTTTTCTAAATTGAACAGGGAATTCGAAAAAAATGTTATTCTTTAAAAATATCCAGTGGCGCAGAAAATAGGGCGGGAAAAGTGAAACAACCCCCCTGTATCTACGCCACTTGACAATTTTGACAAAAGTTACTTACGTCAAGTAATGAGTATCTATTGAATAAATACTTGTACCAAATTTGGTCAAAAACGCATTAATGACCTGAGAGTTAGGACAAAAAAAGGAATTTTAAAACTGAACTTTGAAGGGGTGTATCTCCCTTAGGAAGCGTTTTGGAAAAAAATAAAATTATGCATGTCGACTTATTTTTCGATGGATCATCGAATGGTGAATTATTGCTACTATAACCTGGTCCACCCTGTATATTGTGTCAAGAATGTCAGATCAGTGGTAAATGAATTTAACATCAACTCGACTATAGGTAGACGATTGATAGAATTTGCCTGGTACCTGTAAGGTATTGGGGCGGAGTTGATTAACCATGCGAACAAAATTCAGTGCCGTATACAAATTACATATTGTGAAGAAGATTAATTGCCATTTTAAAAAACTCCAATATCCTTTCTTATAATTATTAAACTACGATACATTTAATACGGACTTTGCATATGACGTACAGAAGTGTCTCGATTATCCGACTATCTATTATCTGTGCGCACTATAATTCGTGTCATACAAACATCAATCGTAATTTTTCTTTAGTAAAAAACTGGCGCTTGAAAAAAAATGCAGTTCATTCTACTATAAATAAAAAATTGAAGCGTAAAAAATACTAGACAATTACCTAAAGGCGAGTTCATTTCATGCAAAAAATTCAAACTTATAACGGACTAATTCATTAAGTTTGCGTTTCTTTCATCTCGCATGCGTCGTATTGTCCGATATTTTCGTTTTCCGACCATCTGTGGATCTCGTTTATATCACATAATCGGGGCTCTACTCTACGTAGCATATTTTTAAATTTAATCGTTTTAACTTCTCTTTTCGTTCCCCCTAAGAATATGTTCGTTGAGTCGTTAGGATCGACGCTTTTTTCAATGAGCCATTTTCTTGAGAGTAGTTCCTTTTTGGTTCGCTGCTAACAAGTTAACCCTAAATATAACGAAGACTGAAATAATGCCTTTTAAAATTAATAATTTCAGTAAAACTAAGCAAGTCAAATTTCTTGGTATTATATTTGACCTGGCTTTGAAATGGGACAGTCATATAAATGCTTTATGTAGCAAACTAGCTAAAGCTACTTACGCGATTAGGAGAATAAAAAACTCAATTTCAACAGACACAGCCCGTACGGCGTATTAAAGTCTTTTTCATTCCCTTATTGAATACGGAATTTTGGTCTGGGGAGGGGCACTAGTCGCTCAAAGAATTTTTATACTGCAAAAAGCTGCTGTCCGTATTCTGGCAGGTGTCTGTAGATACGAGCATTGTCGACCCCTTTTCAAACAATTAAAAATAATGACCTTCTATGGCGCCTACATTTTTCACTGTTTACTGTATGCTAAAGAGCATTACAGCAATATGAACACACATTCAAATGTACACTCATGTAATACAAGAAATAAGGATTGCTTAGTTTTGCCGCTACATCGGTTAACTACGACACAAAAAAGTTTTAAATATTCAGCACTGAAATTTTTTAACAAGCTTCCTAGTCATTTACAAAACTTGCCTATGAAAAAATTTAACAAACAAATAAAATTGCTTATTAGTAATAAATGTTATTATAACATAGAGGAATTTTTTAATTCTAGATTTTAAATATTGTATCTGTATTAATTGATGACTTCACACTGTACTTAATACTTTTGTGTGTAGGATATAACTATCTATCTATCAATTAACTACGAGAGGCAGCACTTGTGGTAGGTACAAACATTATTTATTTCCCATTAGTGTCGTGTTATTTCAGTGGTATATAACTTAATTATTAAGTTATTATTATTATTAAATTAATTAAAAAATTAAGTTATACCACTAAAATAATATGAGATTAATGGGAAATAAATAATGTTTGTGCCTATCACAAGTGTTGCCTCTCGTGAATAATAGAAGGAACTACTCTTAGGAAAATGGCTCATTCTCTCTTTCTCTCTAAAAAGTAAGGGAAGCACTATAATCCAACTTTCCACATTCCTCAATTAATTATTTTTCTTGTTCTGTTTGTGCTCAATGTTCCTAATTTTTAGATAAATGGGACCTATGTGTGCGAATGATTACGCGCTCAGAAAAAGTAATTTCGGTTTCATTATTTTTAGAGTTTAGAGTTGTTTTCAGTCTAAAAAATTAGGTAATAGAAGAGGACATAGCCCCAACATTGAGCTTGCAAAAATAGACTAATGCTGTTTCCGTTCGGACTCGTGTTCTATAAGGGTCCTAGACAATAAAACAAATGGACCGTGTAGTTTACACTAGACACTACAGAAGTGAAACTTCTAGACGTAACTACACATAGAAAACTGGTTTTCGAGTTAGACACGCAAACAGAAAACTGATTTTCGACACACACATCCATACAGAGTTGCATCGTTTCGTCACGTTAGATCTTTTCGTTTGTCATTCAACCACACGAATCTAATTCACTCTATCCGTGCCTAAAGAAGTTTTAGTTCAAAAATTCGACAGCGTGCCGGTTACGGAAAGTGTACTGTTTCTCATTTTTGGGGTCAAAAGTTAAAAAAAACGCTTTTTCTCAAAAAAAAACTCGAAGAAGGTTTGTCTTACAAATTCAATTTTAAACTCCATCTTTACCACACAAATCATGCATGATATAGTATATTGCATTACAAGGCAAGAAACCTGGCGTTTGCAACCAGTGTGAAGTTTGCTGCCCGAGGTACGAGGGCATGCAACCACACGTGTTGCAAACGCCAAGTTTCATACCGAGTAACTGCATATTATTTTTCACAACAACTCTATTACATGACATTAGAAACAATGGCATTAGATTGACAAGTTCACATCTCACAGTTGTGCAGAGGGGCCCCCGAAATGCCATGATTCGAATATATAACAGGATACCCAATGAAATAAAGAATATTCAAAGCGGGAAGCTTTTTAAGAAAAATCTCAAAAAGTATTTACTTACAATTTAATGTATAAGTACTACAAAACAAGAGAGTTTTTAAATAATTAAAATATGTATCTAAGTATAATATAATTGACGCTATTATGTACAGATTGTACGATATAAATAAAGACATTTATTATTATTATTATTGACAATTCGATTTGAGGTACCTACAATTTGGGCGCGCAAAAAAGTCGCAAACATATTAGAATTGTCAGATTTATGTGGGGTTATGTCTGTCATTTTCTCGTTTATGAATATTATACGCGGATTCAATCGCTCTTAATTTAACGTTTTCAAAAATTATATGCTGATTCAATCGCTCTATCTCTCTCTTAACAACGTTAAAAAACAGAGAGAACCGACCTGAAAATTTTTATCTCTAGGGATGAAAACACTCAGTTTCAACCCGCTAAACAGGTACCGAAAATCGAATTTTCAATAGCGGCGTTGTGAAAAAGTAAATTAATTTAAAAACTGTATCTTTTAAAACTTGAGCTTTTAATCCGGTTCTGTAAAACTACTAGAATTACGCAGTGCAACCACATTACTATGATTAAGATAATAGCGCAGACTTGTAATACGAGCATCTCACGCATAATGTACTTACGTACTTGTAACTCACGTTGTGCGGCAAACGGTGTTTTGTATACATTAAACAGGGTGTAACAGAAAGTTATGTCCAAACCTCATGAGTGGAGAGATGGGGTTAAAATGGAGAAAAATGTTTTTTGTAAAAATATACTCTAAGACGAGGTCGAAAATGATTTCTTGGTAATTTATAAAAAGCTATACGCACTTTTAACATCCCTGGTGAAAATATCTCTCTGAAAAAATTTCTCTCGCATTTTGAACACTTTTTTTAGAGAAAAGTAAAGAATTTCTCTGAAATTTCTTTATTTTTTTTCTGAAAAATGTCTGCATTTAAGTAATTTAACTAATTTTTCAGAGAAAATTAGAAAAAAATTGGAGAAAATCAAAAAGAATCCAGAGAAATTCTCTCTGATCTTCTGAGAAAAACTATGAAAAAGCACATTGCACATGCACAAGCCTTCGTTTATTCTTTTGTGTTCTAAAAACATGCTGACTGCTTCGAGCCGTTCTGAGTTGAAATGAGTTGTTCAAAGGGGTGTTTTGCTTTGAACGTGTTAAAAATTTATAGTTTCAAAAAAATCTAAAAAAACACGCACTAAAATGTCGAACATTTTCTTTCTCTTCTATAACGTTTAGAAGCGTGGGACACTCGTACAGTCGTACTGTACCCATATTTCATTTATATCATCGAGTGCTTCTAAACGTTATAGAAGAAAAAGAATTTTTTTTTTTCTACTTTTTAGTGCTTCGATATAAGCGTGTTTTTTACATTTTTTTTTTGAAACTATAAATATTATTTTTTAAGTTTTTAGTTTCCTTCCCACCATCAGCACCTTCACTGCCACCACCTGTCATTTTTACTTCAATTTTTTAAACTTGTTTTATAAATATTATTATAACCAAAATATCATAATATTGTATTGTCATCAAAACTACATACTACTGCAAAATTTCACGTCAATTGGACATTTGGAAGAGGGTGAAAAACGAATTGCAAGATTTTTAGATGCATTGAACAACATACAAATGAAGCTAATAATAAGCCTGTTAAAAAAAGAGAGTATGTGCTTAAGACCACACAGTAGAAGTGACTTCTTGACTACTTTACCCACCTAACCATAGATGACAGTGCCAACCAAACGCGTTGTATAGGTCATAAATAGTGCGTTGATTGTGCTCTATCTCTTTCTTTCTCAATTCCGTATCTTTCTTCTTCTGGACCTTCTCCTGTTGCACCCTGTACGTGATTTGTATAAAAACATACATAAATATGGAAAGATACAGTGAGATAAATTACTTAACCGTATAACAGGCCGTAAATTAAAACACTAGAGTTACAAATATCTGCACGAATGAAAGGTCGAGGCTAATGAGTAACTGAAAAAGACCCATAATATTTTTTTTATGACCGCATAAAAATACTGAAGTTTTAACAACACACTTTCATAAGTGTGTGTAAAGACGTGAGTTAATTTCAAACAGAAACCAACAAAATATTGACAGATTGTAAATTATAGACGCCCGGCAACTGAGGTCATAACCATCTACAGACACCAATAAAGAATGCCGAGTCGAAACATAAATATTAAAATTTAAATTAAGCCTAAAAAGCGGGAAGCTCCGAACAATTCAGCAAATCAAATCGGCTGAAAAAAATTTCAAATCGATTTACTACGTGACTACATAAATAAAAAGTTATAATGATTTTAATTTTGCACACTTTTATACATGTGTGTGTCCCAGGATAAATGTAACAAGGGGTGTAATGAACAAAAAAATTCGAATTTCGGAATGATATTTGAGGATCGAGTCCTGCTTGATATAAAACTAAGGTTTATGCTAAGTTGATGCACTAAGTTTATATTCATTTTTCTTTATGTTGTTTTGTTATTTTTCTAAATAAAAAAAAACAAAAAAAAAAAAAAACTAAGGTTTACCAAAAACGCGTTTATTCGGTCTTCTACAGGGTATTTAAGTAGGTAATAATTACTTAGGTTTATTTAACTACTGCTGTTACTGTTTTCAAATTCATTATTGTTTCTTTTAGATTAGAATACCGTTCTTTCGTTGTAACTTTTATTTATTCGCTGTATTTAAATGACACAACATGATTTCGTGTCAATTTTTGTACACCCAAAAATGGTAATAAGATTCTGAATTGTTCGGTATTTGTATTTTGCGCTAGGATAATAATAAATAATTCACTAAAAAATGGGGCTAACAAGTTGACGGCTGTTATAAGAGGTTGTTTATCTAATTAATGATATTGAGTACATGTTTACAATTATTATCAATTATTTAACAGGTACTTGACAATAATATGTACAGGTTATTACGACAGAACAATCAATAAAAAACGCGTAGGTATATAAAATTGCTGCCAGATAACATGCATCTATTATGTGACAAATTACATCATTAAAATCTGTTAAGCATATTGTTTTGTCGATAAATTAGTGTATTTATTTATTATAATAAAACAGATACGGACAAAAAAATATTTTGAACACTCCAAGTGTGCAAGCTTTCACGGCCGGCATTGTTCCAAGTCTTCATGGTTTCCGGGCTTGTAGGCCGTGGTCTGGTGGTATTTCTACCTGACGTTTCGTCTACAGCTGCGGTAGACATTCTCAAAGGGGATGTGGCAGCGGTCTCGAAACGTCAGGTAGAAATACCACAAGCCCTACAAGCCCGGAAACCATGAAGACTTGGATTTTGAACACTTTCCGTGATCTTTTCTTTGTCGAAGTAATTAGAACTGAGCACGCCGCTGTAATAGCACGAATTCACAGTTGATAAATCTCGATATATATTATGAAAATCGTACACTGAACATTTCAAAATGTCTATATACATTTTTTAGGACGACTTTTTAAAGTGAAACTTTTTAGCTTGCAGTAACGCAGAATTTTCTGGTTTTTAAAGAGATTTTTTTAAAAATAAATTCACAAAATCATTACTAAGTATATTTAGAACCAGCCCGTTAAAAAAATAACAAAAATCTTTAACAGGGAACAAATATTAACAAAATATCATAACCCCATCATGTTTAAATCCTATGTCGCAAATTGGGTGGGACATCGGTATGTAAAAAATATTTTTTATATATTGCTGAGCCTCTTACCTACCTTTTTAATAAATAAATCATTCATCTGTGGTCAATTTCCTACAGTCTTTAAGCAGGCTAAAGTGGTGCCTGTGTACAAAAAAGCTGATCCTAATGATCATAAAAATTATACACCTATATCAATACTATCAGCTTTTTCAAAAATTTTTGAAAATGCAACGTGCACTATTTCATTTTTAAATAAATTAAAAATTTTAAGCGAGTGTCAGCATTGAAACTGCAATAGTTTTTTGAATTTATTTTAAGTGCGTTAAATGCAGAGGGTAATTTTGTCTCCAGTGTCCTACTGGATTTCACCAAGGCATTTGATTTGGTCGATCATGACATCCTTTTAACAAACTTGACAAGGTGGGCTTTAGGGGCAATTATGCATTATTATGGTTAGAATCCTTTTTGTCTGATCGTAAGCAGCGTGTTTATATAAATGGACAATCGTCTTTTGAATTGTCTGCTAAGAGAGGAGTGCCACAAGATTCTACTTTGGGTCCGCTTTTGTTTTTAATATTTTCGAATGATTTACCGTCAGCTCTTTGCAGCAGCATTAAAGTAGTCATGTATGCAGATGACACATCTTTATTAACTAAGCATACGAACATAACTGATTTGGAAATTAACTCTAATATTATGGCAAATTCGGTATTCGATTGGAGTGCACACAATAAGTTGCAGTTGAACTTAAATAAAACTGTATCAATGTTGTTCACGAAACAAGTCAGAGTTACCACCGAGCCAGCAGTTGTTATCAACGACCACCTCATTGACAACACGGATTCATTCCGATTTCTTGGTGTGATAATATTCATTCGAACCTTGACTAGCCTAACCATATAAACGAGTGCTTCACAAAAATAGCAAGAGCAATTTTTGCTCCTCGGAGAGTTTCGTCCATTGTCGACAGACAAACGTTTTCAATCTATTACCTACTTTTCTTTTATTTATTCGCACATTAATTATGAAACACTTGCATGAATGTTTACATATTTTCATCGACTTTTTAGTCAACGGAAGAAGGCTTTAAGAATCGTTTTTAATATCAGGTCGCGCGACACCTTCCGTAATATTTTCATTGAACAGAAAATGTTGACAGTGCCATCCGTATAATAATTATAAAGCTGCCATCTTTGCCTGGAACTACTCACAACAGTAATTTGATTCGCTTGGTCATCAATATAGTGCAAGAAATAGGAACAATTTGAGAAGCAACAGGCCTAATATAACACTCTACATAAAAAGTCCATATAATGCTGCACCAAGATATTCAACCTCATTCCTTACGAAATAAAAAATGTTGCTAGTTGTCGACAGTTCAAGAAAAAACTTTTAAGGCTTTTCTTTCGCTGAGGTAAAAGTTTATATAAAGGCGCTACAAGCATTTAAAAGTGAAGCCAGTCGCCATTTTTACTCGGCCATCATTTTCCATGTTTTCATGTTCTCTTTCTGATAAATGTTTTTATTCTGTTAATGATTTTCTTAATATGTAAATATTTATATTTTGTTTATGTTTGTAATTGTATCATACAATCTTTTTTTTTATTGAAAAAATGAAAAAAAATTTATTTTTAAATAAGCCATTACCAGAAAAAATTCTGTAATAAATTGTTAAAGAATTTATCTTAATAATGCCTTTGCTTTAATCATTAATTTATTTCTTAGACTCAATTAATGTTCGATGTCTAATAATTACAATCCAACCCTGACAGTGACGTAGGATATAATATTATATGTAGGAAGGTAGGCAATAAAATTCTAATAGTTCTAATAATAGAAAATAACTACAATAAACTTCGAGGCGACATCAATTATTATTATCTATAGATATTTTTGATACACCGACCAGGCAAATTATCGATTTATATAATGACAATAAAAAACATCAGCAGATCTACACATGCACTTGGTACTCACGAAGTTTTTTTTACGTAGGTATATTTTATTTTGTTCTTTTTAGTGTTTCAAAATTTTTCCGTATCAAATTTAATTAAATTAATTTTTAAAGTAAAAAATTCCAAAATGTTTACATTATAAAAAAAAAACAATCACGTATCGTCAGTTGGATTTGAAACCGGCTCATCGTGGTGGCATGTGAACACCTAGCGCCTTACCGCTACTCCACGTGTACCACGGTAGAAACAGTGGTACCTATATTTAATACACTTGGTACAGCTCTATGACTATTTTTCCGTTTCCCGTGGGAATTTAAAGACAGGATTTTCGTTTAGGTTTTCCTATAAACTATGAGTGAGACCCTATATTCGCTATTTTTTTTAAATTTTAGGCTTAGTAGTTTCGGAGATAAGGAGGGAATGTCGGACAGACAGACAGACACGAGAGTGATCCTACAAGGGTTCCGTTTTTTCATCGGATGTACGGAATCCTAAAAAACGCAAGTAAAAGATATAATATACCAAACGTGGAACTATAAGTTCGATAACATGCTCCGAATGAGTGATATACATGGACCTACAGGTCCACGGTGTAACTGCCAACAGTAGGAAAACTTAACGCTGAAAGACAAAAAATTAGATGGCGCGATGAAATTACCAAATTCGTTGGACTTGGATCTTTATGGCAAGAGTGACATATAAAATTGAATATACTAAATTGGAGGCCTTTGTCCAAATATTATGGGACAGATAGGCTATTATTATTATAAAGAGGGAAGAATTCCATAAAGAATTTTGCATCGCACAAGCACTTAAAACTTCGGGTTCGTCATCGCCATACAAGAAATTTTATATTCGAAATTTGGCAACGCTGAGCAACTTGTTCGTTAGGAAATGAGTTTCGCATTCGCAGCCGAATCTCGCGGTTTGTTTAAAAATATGTATGTAGTTTAATGGCATGTAACCTACCCTCTTCTTAGCGCAGTGGAATTGAGGGAATAGGTTATAAATTATTATTGTAAATAAATGTTGTTTTATTAATTTAGACTTTAGTTTAATATTAAATATATTATTAAATGTAGAAATTAGAATATAATTTAAAAAATGCTTACGATGATTAAATACATATTATTATGGTGAAAAATTCGTTATTAGCCTCAGTCTCCGTGATATTTAGATATACGCAATTAAAATGTAAAATAATGTAAAATGTAACTGATTTTAAGCGTGTGTTGGTGGTTAGAATCCTTTAGGATTTTATTCTTCACTTTAAATGATTGAAATTGATATAAATTGAAAATATAAATATTATTTTACTTCGATAAAGACCGACTTTACGCTATTAGTATCAGAAACAGACTCTCTACATTTTTAAGATTTTTACATTTTAAGAAATATTTCATCTTTAGAACAATTGTATAATTTATTCAGTATAATTATATAATAAAGATTGAAATTTGAAATAAATCAGGGGCGGCTTAGGCTAATAATTTATAAATTTGGTTAAATAAATGTGGCGTATCCAATATAAGCTTTTGGATCCGTTACAGGCAAAACTGCTTACCTACGTCAATTTTTCTATAGCTTTAGTGATATTTTTTAAGTCTATTTTGTGTACCTAATATTATACAGGGTGTACCACAGAAAACCGAACATAGGGAAAACTCCATCGTGCAAATTAGTTAAGATCAGTGATTGCTGTGCCCTTTTTCATGCTTAAAACCATGATAGTAATTAATTTAGTTGAGTTAGCCATGTGTATTCTATCTTTGTCACGCTACCCATTTTGTTTATGTCTTCCCTGTTGCACTCATTTATTTTCTATGTTCTCAATCCTGTGATACACCCTGTATAAGTAATGACAATTTATTTTCATCACTACATAAATTTAAAATTTTTAAATTTAGCGGTAGAAAACTGTTGAGGTTCCTACCGCTCTAGTATATGAGCGTGGACCGTCGCAAACAACGAATCGAATGAATGTAAGTACATTTTATTTTTGTGAACTTGATAATGAAGGAGGTGTTACTGTACTTATATTAATGTAATTTGAGTTAAATAATTAATTAATTACACAGCTGTAAGATACAACTGCAAAATACTTAAAAGGGAAAACGTTTATAGCCAAGTTCTCATGAACATGTGTTATATTTTTTATTTAGCTATTAGGTAATCATTTTTAATAAGTCGCAAAATACACATATTATGCGTGCAAAATTTTAATCACAGTCGATTCATTTTAAGAACGGTATAGTATGAGACCGAAACTATATATTTCTTGGCGAAATTTCTTCTTTACACTGAGTCGAAATTTTTTAAAATTTTTGTTACCAAGTGAGTGGCGTAGTGGTGAGAGCACGAGATTCACATTCAGAAGGTACTGGGTTCTAAGTTCGAATTCCGGCGGGCGCTGATGAGCTATAGGACTTTTTTCTACTGCCATTTGTAGAGAAGCAATTTCTGTACCAGCCATCTTGTTGAGGATTTCCATGATTTCCTTCAATAATTATTCCAGATAAATATCAAGATGGTTCCTTATTTAGGGCCATGGTCGATTACCTACCAAACTAATATGCTCACAAAGTCTGCGTACTAATTTCTAATCCCCCGTTTGCACATTAATTCTATTAACTAAGTTTAAATATGTATAGAAAATAATGGGAACGTGGCAAACTGAAAATAGTAATTGTACGAGTGGCATCTGACACAATGTCAAGAAAGAGATGTTAAACGTATTATTATTAATTTTTGATTCCATCTGTTATTATTTTTATAATAGATAATAAAAACATACAAATAACAATTTTCACATACCTACATAATGAATGGGAAAAAGAAAAATGGACATAAAGTTACTAATGAAAATATGAATTGGTATCAGGCCCACAGAAGCTTAAAAAAAACAAAATAAAAATAAAGAATATGATCATTTCTCTTTCGTATTCATTATTGTTTTGCCCGCTCAATATATTCCGTGACCTGTACATAATATTTGCAATTTACATTCTTAAAATGATTGACGAACTGTGTTATATATGCGTGAATGTGTAATATCATAGTAGGTACTATACTACAAAACTAAGTTTCATATTTTCATCGATAGCGCTTCTTGTACCAGGCAGGTATGCCGACATAAAATACCTTCGTCGCAAACTTATTGCAAATCATTCTCATATTTTTATTATGATATACGTATTTAACAAATTTACATTTTACTGGATTCACAGGCCCGGTGGGCAAACGAGTAAATTCCTGATGGGCCGGTACCTTACTGGGACGCCAACATTTAAAGAGTCTGTAATTATACAGTAAACTAATTAGAAAATATAATTAGATAGATAGAACCGATTATGCACTCCGCTGATACAACTTTGTTCTCTACTATGGCGATTGCCATGAAAATTAATTTAAATATAGCCGTCATTCAGACAGTGAACTGGTGTCATGACAATTATAGGTATAGTCCGGGAGTTTGCGTTGCAAATGAAAAAGTCATAGTAAGCCGGCTGATTTTGATATCGATAGTTGATCTCGTACAATTTATCAGTAAATCGACCGTCAGCTGCTCAAGTAGCGGTGGGTTTGGGTGTGAGAGGCTACGGAAGTGGTAAAAAATTTTTAAGTAACAGTACGATGGCTGAAACTTGTTTTTATAAATAGTTGACATCATTGTGAGTTGAAAAATAATCGTCAGCTGCATCATGGAAGGGGGATTGTGCGTCAGCTGGTCGCATGAACTTGTAAAAAAACACGGAAAATATTGCGCATTTCATTTTTTTGCACTGACAGCAATTAAGACAATTTCGTTACCTAGGATTAACGAAATTGTCTCAGCTGCTGTCAGTGCAAAAAAGTGAAATGCGCAATATTCTACGTGTTTTTTTACAAGTTCATGCGATCAGCTAACGCACAATCCCCCTTCCACGATACAGCTGACGATTATTTTTCAACTCACAATGATGTCAACTATTTATAAAAACAAGTTTCAGCCGGCGTACTATTACTTAAAAATATTTTTTTTTACCACTTTCGAAGTCTCTCACACCCAAACCCACCGCGGGTGCGCCAGCTGACGCTTGGTTTACTTATTAGCCATACCAGATTTATTGAAAAAGATAACAATCGATCGGCGTAAAAATACTACCTAAAATGCAACGCAAACTCGCGGACTAGTATTGTTTACAACTCAACGTCGCTTAATTAAACCTAAAACAATGCACTTTCGTACGAAGCAATCGCAGGAGTGCACTTTACCACAGTAATTATAATTATTAGGTGATGCCATTGTTAAAACACTGATGTGTTTAAATATTTTGGAATAGCCGCATCAAATTGATGCATACTTTTAAAATCTGTAAAGGATTATTGATTTTATGTACCAGTATTAATTATTATGTTTCATCATCATCAATATCATCATCTATACATCATCAGTATCAATCATCAATCCTCATCAATACATATTATTAGAGATGCAAGAAATGTAACTATTCCTTTCTTGAGTACTCGCTACTCCACGAGATCCGAAGTAACGAATACCTACATGATAAAAGAATCGTTACTTTTTACAAACAGTTACCTGTATAAAAATTATTATCATTAAAATGCATACGTTTTTTCAATCCTTACGCATACGTAGGTTTAATCATCCAGTTATTTTTAACCGAATTAAAGGTCGTTGACATAGAATTTTATTTTTATTACTTTTATAATCAATATAGTACAGATTACATGTAATTATATTCTAATTTGATACATCTAAACATAATAATACTCGAGCAACATATATAATTGCATTACAGCACGACATTTTCTTTCAAATGCAAACGAAGTCGGTAAATTACTTATTTTGCCTAAACAATATCACAATTTTGTTTCTACATTACAATAAACAATGTAATATAGTCGTAATAATCCAATTTTACTTATCGTATTTTCTCGTACATAATATTATCTACAATTTATAGAGTAACATTGCAATATTTTTTGTAGGATTAATTTATGGTTAGAGAAGACGGTATATAGATAAATAAAGTATATTTTTGTCAGAATAATATAATACTACAATGAGTAGGTATACAGCGTGTTCAAAAAGTAACGTAGATGATTTTGAGTACCTACGTATTTCTTGTGAAAATTCAAATCGAAAAGCCCTTTAATCGACGTTTTTGTCTCTCAAATGTAACTAGCAAGTTGATGTGCTTAGTTAAAGGTACACCTATTGAAATTTTAATAAATAAATATCTTCATATTTAAAAAAATTACATTTCGTTCTCATTCTCATTTACACTGTCGTCGAACGCAGTCTTGTCGTTTCGACTGTCAACATGACCTGTTGAAAGCGCCTTTTACCTAATTTAATGAACAGTCTTGCTCTAACGGCAAGATTCCACTTGAAAACGGCGTGAATGAGGACGAAGACGAATTGTGATTTTTTTTAAATGAGAAAATGTTTGTTATAATTTACGATAAATGTACATCTTTTGCAAAAATTTAACTACAGCAATTAGAATATAACACCATTTTTTTAACTTTAACAAATTAGTAATTTGAAAGTTACATTTCGGACATCTCAATTGTCGAGCGTCTATAATCTTCAATCTAATCTTTACACGTCAAATATAAAATCAGTAAAGGGCTTTCCGATTTAGAATTCGACAACGAATATACCAGGGCGGTCATTGGTCAACTATAGGGCATTTGACAGCCACAATAGTAAGGTAAGATCATGAAGAGCCGCACCATTTTTCAAGGTCGTTCTCCCCCACCACCATCACCTACAACTCTACACGCAGACGCTATATTCGCAGTCTCTCTTTAAGGTTCTATTAGTTATTAGTTTTATTTAGTCTGTTTTTCTTTTTTCTCACTATGCCAAGTTTCTTGTAACAATCATAGCAGCAAAATCTAATAAATTTAAAAAAGATATATTGTTTTTAAGGTACGGGCGCGAGACGCCCACGCCTCACGAAACATGTTGTGGCCATCCCTGGAATATGTCCTCAAATTCCTCGGCGTTACTTCTGGGACACCTGTTTAGAAATGAGTTCACTTCTGATTCTTTGTATCAGATTCCTTTCTCCAAACTAATCACTATTATTTAATGTAGGTGGTTGAATGCAAATTTACGTTTAAAATTATGGTCGTTTAATGCAAACGAGTTGATTTAATACTGAAATTTGCATAACATGGCATTATTATTTAATGCACTCATTTCTCTTAGCATATTTTGTTGCACATAATATTTACAATAGTTAATATTAAGTTCAGCGATTTTTTGCTAAGCCATATACTTTTATCAAGACTGCTGTAGTTTTTTGGGGTCAATGCTATAAACAAAACATTCGTAGTAAGTTTGTAGTATTTGTAAAGCAAAATATTTAATAAAAAAGTTATCTCTAAAAAGTTGCATACATATAAAAAAAAAATCAGGGACGGCTTAAGGTACCGACAAGTTGAACAATTACGTCGAGTGCTATAGAGAGTGCTCTACCGAATCACGTATGAGTTTTTTTTATCTCTTTTTTTTGAAAATCTCAGACTGAGTTATGACTTATTTATTATACTACCGCAAGTCTACAGAGTTCACAAATAAATATAAGAAGTTTGATTAATTAGAAAACGGTAGATTGTATATCTAGACGCGTAATGGGGTATATTACTGACGAGTAGTGACAGTATGTAAAAATGAGCAAAAGCGAGTTTTTACAGTCACGCGAGTCATAATACCATTACACACGAGATATACAGGGTGTCCTCAAAGACACTAAACACACGCCTACCACATGTTCCTGAGACCAAAATAAGCCGATTTAAGCAAACTTACCTTCTTACAAAATTGCTTAGTTTGGGCGCTATACGGCCCTGAAGTTACAATTTTGAAATCGTCTTTTTGTTATAAATTTAAAACGGCTTGTGCGATTTTGCTAAAATTTGGCACGTTGACATAGTTTTATGGAACAAAAAAACCCATGTTAAAATTATGATTAATATTAATCCATAGGCGTAGAAATCGGGTTTTTTAATATTTGAACGTTTCAAATTTCTATGCCAATGGAAGAAAAGGGGTTTAAGTATAAAATTTAGAATCAGTAACTTATTTGCTACAAAAAAGCTACTCTTAATAAGATTCGATTACTCTCATGGTTTTTGAGAAATTTGTATTTTAATAATAAGTTGATCAATAAGAATACCATGATAATAATAAGTTGATCAATAAACAAAAAAGATGGCCATGCTTTTTTCTCAGAATAAAACTGGAGATAATGAAGAAGCTATGCAAGGAGTAATTTAATTTTCTTCGTCGTATAAATCTTTGTATGCGTGAAAATGGTGGACACTTTGACCAATTTTTATGACATATTTATTTATTTCTATTCATGTTTTTTTTTTTTTTATTATAACAAGAAAAAACAAAAATGTGCTTCAACCCTAAGGTTATTAGCACTGTACAATTGGTAAGTGAATTATAATATGGTAATTATTGACAGTAATAACAGGTAAGTACAAATAAATAATTGATTTTATGTTGGTATTAGAGTTTCTGTAGTAGACGGGATGTTTCAAGAAATATTAATAATTTTGTTATGTTTTTTTCAGAGTTATCCAAGATGTTCTTAAGATCTGGTGCTAGGTCTGCTGCAATCCTGTAGGGGTCGTATAGAGGACAGTCTACTAGCAAATGTTGGACGTCTTCTCGGGTATCGCAGATGGCACATTTCGACGGTTCTTCTTTTTTAAATAGGTAAGAGTGTGTTAACAGCGTATGTCCTATTCTTAATCGGGTAATTATCACTTCTTGTCTCCTGGTTAGTTTAATAGGTGAGATCCATTTTTTGACGTCTGATTTGATAATTCTCAGTTTATTATTATTTATTTCGGACCATGTATTTTGCCAGGCTTTAAATATTTTATGTTTTATATGATTTTTGTAGTCAGATTTAGTTACGGTGGGTTCTTCAATATTTTTCCCTGAGGTTAACGCCAATTTCGCCCCCTCGTCTGCCCTTTCGTTGCCTGCGATGTCTTTATGCGAGGGGATCCAAATTATATTTATTCTGTTATTCCGTTTTTTTATGTTGTTAATATTAATTTGTATGTCATTCACAACTGGATCGTTTGTATACAATGTGCTGATAGATGAGAGGGCACTTAGAGAATCTGTTAAAATTACGAATGTTTGATTTGTGGAGTTGTCTTTTATGTCATCCAGACAGATTTTCATTGCAAATAATTCTGCTGTGTAAATACTGCATATGGGGTTCATTTTAAATCCGAAGGTTGTTTGATTTGAAAAATATGCACATGATGTGTTGTTTGCATCTTTTGATCCGTCGGTAAAGATGTGGATAGAATTCGGGTAATTATTTAGAATATCTCCGAGTCTGTTTTTAAATATTCCAGGATGTGTATCAGTCTTTGACCATTCACTTAGCTCCATATTTATTACACAACGAAGACGTATCCAAGGTGGAGGAAGAGATAAATTGTGTTGTTTTATCTCTACCTGATCGATTTCGTATCTTTCACTTAAGAATATTATTCTTATTGGTAATGGTCTCTTAAGTTTTAAATTTTCTTTGAATTTGATTAAATGTTCTGAGTTTTTGATCAGATCGTAATTAGTGTGTTTTTGGTTTGCCAATATTTGTGAGTAATAATTTAGACATTGTTGGTCGCGTCTCATATCGGGTGGAAGTTCGCTGCATTCACAATAAAGGCTATCTAGTGGTGTAGTCCTTAGTGCTCCTGTTGCCAGTCTTAAGCCGGAGTTGTACACTGAGTTTATCATATTAAGTGACTGCTTTTTTGCTGTCATGTAAACTACACTGCCATAATCAAGTTTGGATTTGATTAATGCGTGGAAAACCTGTAATAAAGTTTTCCTATCGCTGCCCCATTGGTGATGTGATATTATTTTTAACAAATTTAAATTTCTTTGGCATTTCACTTTCAATTGTTTAATATGGGGGATCCATGTCATCTGAGAGTCAAACGTGACACCGAGGTAAACTAGTTCTTGTGTGAAAGTTAGTATTTCATTATTAAGCTTTAGTGTAGGTTTGGTCAGTTTTTTTCTGGAGAATTTGAACAGCATACATTTGGTTTTCGATGTTGAAAATTTGAAACCAGTTTTTAAACACCAGCATTCTATTGAATATAATGCCTGTTGTAGATTTAATTCCACCGCTTTTAGATTTTTGTTACTGTTGAATAAAATAATATCATCCGCGTATATACCGATTTTCGCGGGAGACTGAATAAACTTAGTGATGTCGTTGATTGCTATTAGAAACAGTGTTACACTTAAGGGAGACCCTTGTGGGATGCCATTCTCTTGAGGAAACTCTTTCGAATACATATTGTTCAATCTAATCTTAAATGATCTTCTGCAAATAAGGCTATTGATAAAAGAAGTTAAATTGCCTTTGATGTTCCATTCTATCAATTTATCTAAGATGTATCGTCTCCAAGTACGGTCGTACGCTTTTTCAAGGTCTAAAAAAATAGCGACTGGGTGTTCTTTATTCGCAAATGCATTTAGAATATTTGCTTCTAATTGGATCACAGAATCCGTTGTAGAATGGTTTTTTCTAAATCCAAACTGTTGAGATTGAATCAGATTTCGACTTTCCAGTACCCACATTAGTCTGTTGTTCACCATTTTCTCCATTATTTTACAAAGACTATTAGTTAGCGAAATGGGTCTGTAGCTATTAAGAGCTGTTTTTTCTTTATTGACTTTCAGCAGTGGTAATATTATGGATTTTCTCCATTCAGTTGGAAAGGCATTTTCTGACCAAATGTGGTTATACAGTTTTAGTATTGTTTGTATTCCTGAAGGTGGTAGATATTTGATAAAATCATGCGGTATGTTGTCCGGTCCTGGTGTTGAGCTTTTGCAGTTATCAAGTACTGCGGTAAGTTCGTCCATGCTAAAATTATAATTGTAATCTTCTTGAGTATCCGTAGAGTAATCTGGAACAACTTGTTCTTTTTTTTCTTTGTACATTTGAAATTCCATATTATAATTATTTGAACTTGAATTGTTACTGAAGTGTTCCCCGAGTGTATTTATAATCTCATTTTGTTCTGTTATAGTGTGTCCATTTACTTTTATTGCAGGAATGTTGAAACTGTTGTCAATGCCTTTGATTTTTTTAATCTTATTCCATATTTCCTTAGGTGTAGTTTCAGAGTTAATAGTAGATACGTAGTTAGCCCAGGAGTTCTTTTTGCTTTCGTTGATAATGATTCTGGCTTTAGCTCTTAGCTGCTTAAATTCGATGAAGTTTTTTAGGTTTTTTGTTTTTTTGTACTTGTTAAGAGCGGTATTTTTGTTTTTCACCGCTGTTTCGCAAGCATCGTTCCACCATGGAACTGATCTGGTACTTTTTCTTTTTTTCGTTATTGGTATGGATGTTTTTGCTGAGTTGATAATTTTTGTAGTTAGCGAATCTACGATAGAATCTATATCATTCTTTTCGTCAAAAATGAAATTGTTTTTTATTATATTTTCTTGATATTCAATCCAGTTGGCTTTGATAATATTCCATTTAGGACGATGATTAGGGAGAATGTTGTTACATAACAATTTTAATAGAATAGGGAAGTGGTCACTTCCGTGTAAATTATCGAGAACTGACCATTCAATTTTAGGGGCTAATTGTGGATGAGTGATAGAAAGGTCTATTGATGAAAAGGATCTGTAGCTGAGGTTAAAGTGAGTGTATTGACCATTGTTCAATAAAATAAGATTATCGGATTCTAGTAATTTCTCTACTATTTTGCCTCTGGTGTCTACTTTGTCACCCCATAGTAGACTGTGGGCATTGAAGTCTCCAAGTAAAATGAATGGAGCTGAGATTTGATTTAGTAGATTGTCTAGATCTTCACATTTAATCGTTTTACTATTGGGCAGGTATATGCTGCATATCGTTACCTTGTATGGGAGGTAAACATTAATCGCAAGTATTTCTAGATCTGTTTGAATATCAATCTGTTCGCTGTAGAGTGAATTGTCAATAAGCACGGCAACTCCACCGCTGGCGTGCTGTGTGTGTTGTCTATCCTTTCGATAGAAAGTATAACCTCTGATATTTGGACTCTGTGTGTCTTTTAGATTTGTTTCTTGTAGACACATAATTATGGGATTATATTCAGCAATAAGTACCTTTAGATCATTTATTCTATTGTAGAATCCGTTCGTGTTCCACTGTACGATAGCCATTTTTTTCTTTAATTTGTAGAAATGTCTCCTGTGAGACTATAATCGCTGGTAAGGGTATCATCTTCAGTGACTGACTGATTATTTACAGCTTTGCTTATAGAAGTTAATATTCTTGTTATTTTATATTTATGCCTGGGTGTCTGGGATAATGCGTATAAATCTTTTAATATTATTGTGATGTTTTCAATATTATCTGTCGTATCTTCTGCTAGTTTAGTGATATTATCCGTATATTGAATTTCCATTAAGAATTCTTTAAGTTTTTTATAAGTGACTTTGTACAGTGGGGGTTCCTTGTCCATATAAGACTTGATGGGATTTAGTAGGTCTTCAACATTGATTTTGTCTTTTTTTGGTGATTTGGTTTCATCAGTTTTTGATTTCTTTTTTGCAGGTTTATTTTTCTTTTGTGATTTTTTAGGGTTGTTTTTTGATATTTCCTTTCTTTTTTCAGGATCTTCATCCATGTCTTCCATGGTGGTGCCTCTGGATTCTGGCGTCGCAGGAATAAAGCTCGGAGATATGAACAAGTCGTCATCTTTATTGGTTTCGACAGAAGGTGTGGTACTAGTGGAAGATAAAGGTCTTTTACGTGGGTTTTCAACATCGGATAGGATTAACACAGGAGTTGGAAGGGTTTCGATATGGTGATCTGTGTTACTGACCTGTGTGGGGGTATATGTGCGTTCTTGATGTGTTTGTGTAACTGATGGTATTAAATTTGTTCGGGTTTTTTGTATCGGGTCTGCGTCTGTTTCCGGTCCTGAGTTTATATCTGATTCGTTGTTTGTACTTTGTGTTTCGGTTTCTGACGCAGGTCTTTGTGTGTTGTCCGTGGTTGGGATGACGATTTGTTCCACCGGACATTGCCTAGTTGTATGTCCGTTTTGTCTACATTTGAGACATTGGTATTCGTCAGTGCTTAAGAAGATTCTATAGTCGTAATTTTCAAAAGAGATTAGAATGGAGTCAGGTAATTCAGTATTGTCGTCTAGTACTCCATACACATATCTGCGATAGCAGACGATATGCGAGAATTCTGGTTCTGTCATTCCAGTTCCCATAAGGTAAACTGGAGAAACGAGTTTCACTTTATAATATCGTAAAGCTTCTTCCAGTGGTTCGTTCGGTATCATTGGGTTTATATTTGATATTAGTATTCGTTTAGCTGGTGTTACGAGTTTTCTAATACTTACAGTATGATTATGAATTTTAATTGTTGGGTTTTCTTTAACCAGTTTATCTACTATGTCCTTGTGTGATAGGAACATACTTATGCGATTGTTAGGTATTCTTGAGGCCGCTAGTATATTTTTAGGTTGGATTATATTTGCGACAGCAATAATGTAGTCTTTAATTTTAATACCGTCTACTGAGTTTAGGATAATTCCCTGGTCTTTTTTTGGGTGTTGGAATGATGGTTTCTTTGCGACTGATGAGTAAGTTTGTTGGTTATTATGAATCATTGTATTTTTGTTTGATTGTTGGTTTAGATTAGTGGTTGGTGGAAGGTCATTTGTATGATTTTGATTAAATTCAGTGTTTTTACTAGACTGCATGTTTTTGGATATTTATTGAAAAGATTGAAGAACTAATTTGGGTGTTTATATTTATATTATAAGTAATACACATTGTGTTAAATAAAGTAGAGGCTGCCACCTGGCGATAGCCAGGGGCAGCTATTTGATGTGTTTTTGACGTGTTATTTTGTTTTAGGTTCGTTTCTAAGATGTACAAGGAGGATTTGTGATTAGGGAGGGAAAGTGATTAACCTAAAATTAATATAATTTATGTTTTTCTTAATCCAGTAAACTTGCACTTCTGTTGATTTTATTTGATTGACGAACAGATAATTTATTACACTATTGAAAAACACCTTGTCGTTAAATATACTTCACGATTTTGGTACTTAAATACGAAAAATTGATCACAATAATTGCACGATGTATTCGCTATCAGTTATTACGTAACTACTCGTTTCATGTTTTAGTAGCTTTACTTCATTTTGTAAAAATTACTGCGAATTATTAAAATACAAATTTCTCAAAAACCATGTGAATAATCGAGTCTTATTAAGAGTAGCTTTTCTGTAGCAAATAAGTTACTGAATCTAAATTTTATACTTAAACCCCTTTTCTTCCATTGGCGTAGAAATTTGAAACGTTCAAATATTAAAAAAGCCGAGTTCTACGCCTATGGATTAATATTAATCATAATTTTGATGTGGGTTTTTTTGTTCCATAAAACTATATCAACGTGCCAAATTTTAGCAAAATCGCACAAGCCGTTTTAAATTTATAACGAAAAAATGATTTCAAAATTGTAACTTCAGGGCCGTATAGCGCCCAAACTAAGCAATTTTGTAAGTAGGTAAGTTTGCTTAAATCGGCTTATTTTGGTCTCAGGAACATGTGGTAGGCGTGTGTTTAGTGTCTTTGAGGACACCCTGTATATGATATTTTTTGCCATACGGCATACCCACTACAAAATAGAAATACCTATACTTTTCATTTCATTTTCAGTATTTTAAAAAAAATTTACAGTTCATTTACGTCGCCATCTTTATATTTACAGCAGACCGTGAGTATATATAATAGCACCCGGATAGATTGAATAAACATAAGTTGCAATTGAAATTTTTTATTGGAAGAGCAGCCAATATCACATATTTGTTTCCTGCAAATATCGAAAAAAATCATTTTGACAACCATATAGTCACAGTCAGAACTCTAACCTGAACCTTTCCACCTACATGAATAGCTCTCGCTACTACGATGATTCACATCTACAACCTACCTATAATTAATAACACTCGATGTAGTGGAAATCTATTGATTCCTTTGCATATATAGAGAATGTTATATTGGTAATCATGTCACGGTTAAGTAATTGTAAGCTGATTCCGCCGCGATAGTGGAAAGTTTCAGGTTAGAGTCCTGACTGTGGCTATGGTTGTCAAAATGATTTTTTCCGATGTTTGCAGGAATCAATTATGTAATTGGCTGCTCTTCCAATAAAAATTTTCAATTGCAAAACAGCCGTATAAATCTTTTTAATATAAGTTGCAATGGCAACCGTTTACCTACCGCACTAGTTATGTTATGAAAACACTTTCGGCACTCCTGTCTGTTAAATGACCCTATACAGGCGGGTAAGCATGAAAAGTAGCTATTTTGTAGTGGGCATTGCAAAAAAATAACAATTTTTTTCTATCTATTTTATTTATTTATTGTAAATTACAGACGCATCTTGATTACATTAAATAACAACTAACCAAATGACATCACAATACATCCATGAGCGGAGGCGGGATTCGAACCCACGACAGTCCGATCCAGAGACCGCGACGCCAACCCCTGGACCACATGTCCTCTGTTCTCTTCTATCAGGCAGTCGTTGAACCATAGTTCACGGAACTCCATTTAGGTAGAGCACTGATATTTGGATCGATTCCGGTAAATCACGCAATATAATGTGCGAATTTGACAACTTTATAAGTTATTACATGCTGTTATATATTATAAAGCAAAGTTAAGGTTAACTCTCATGGTGACTGGTGATTGAACTTCTGCACCAAACACGAATGGAAGCAGGCGAGTTTATGTTTGGATTAAGACATCCAAACATACACATTTGAATGAGAGTGTAGCAAGATCAGGGTTCAAAAGTTTTTCATTTTACAGGATTTTTACAATAATATTGAAAAATGGAAATTTTATAGGCGTTTAAAAATTTTGCAATTATGTATTACCTATTATTTATACAATTTTATTTTATTACTAAACAAATTTAACATTGATGATCAGTTATAATGTTCCGTAGTAAAATAATTTGTCACATATATTTCACATACACATTCAACGAATCAACATAAAAGCTACCTACAGTATGTGTGTTGTAAATGCAGATTTCATTTTTTTTAGCACACTTAAAGGCAGTGTTGCCAGACGTCCCAATTTTGGCGGGACGTCCCGATTATTAGCAAAAAATTAAAAGTCCCGCGCGGGATAGGCTCAGTCCCGCTTTTCGGGGATTACTTAATGGTGCGGCGATATTTATCTATACCATAATGGTATAGATAAATATCTAATTCTAATACATCCAACAAAGTTTTTATAATTAATTCTGACGTACTTATAGTTTTAACAATAAGCGATGAGGTGTTACGGCAATACATTATGTAGTTGGCAAATACATTTTTTGATATTTGTCATACACATAACTAAACAATATAAAATACGCGAACAATAATGTTAACATTTCCAATTATTTATATTAGAAATCGTGTCCATCGTGATTATAATAAAATTAAGAAAAATCGCAGGATAGTGGACAAATATTTGATTTATTAAATTAAATGTACGACGTTTCGTTTATACATTTAAACTTTTTCAAGTACACAAAAATAACAATATTTATGAAAATTAATATTAATTACTAACCATATTATTATTATTGATTGTTAAAAAGTTTTAGTCAACATAATTTGTTACCATGTTACCATGTTTTTGTCTTATATACCCTATCTTATGTTAATTGCTATGGTTATAGTTTAAGAGCCAGTGGCCGGCAGACAGAAAGTATTTTACCAAAGTTTAAATTTTTCTCAGCGACTCTCCTATAGCTACTATACATGAGATGGGGAGTCACTAAGCCGAGCGAAGGTGGCGATGACGTCACTCAGGTAAGATAGGTATAAAAATCAGACCAACTTCAAAAGTATTTTACCAAAGCTGCCGCTTGGATATTTTAAAGAATACAACTATTGTTATTAAAAAATGCAATGGCAGACAATTTGGCCGGTTATAACCTCATGGCAGACGTCATTGAAAATTTGAAAAAAAAAAAAAAAATTCAAAAGTATTTTACCAAATCTGATTTTTATATATGTTGTTTATAATAATATTAAAAGTTTAAATTTAAGACGGCAGACGTTTTCTCCGGTTGTAACTTCCCGGCAGACGGTAAAATCTTACCTATAGTGCGAGTATAAGTACCTACTGTAATCTCTCTTACTTGTATAATATCTGCATGCAAATGGATAATCAAGTAAAAATGAATAATAAACTATGAAAATTATAAAAAAATACTTACTATTTTAGAGTAATAAGTAGAAAAGATGGGTCGCTTATAAAATAACAATAATTATAACAATATAATGACAATAATGGAAATATGATCAAAGTTTTTAATGATACTATTTTTTTGTTTACATTTTCGTTTATAATTCGTCAACTTCATGTTCGGAATCATTTTCAACATGATACGACTCATCATTTTGCTCATCATCGACTGGATCATTATCTGTAAAAATGCAATTAAAATTTGTAAATTGAATCAAGAAAATTTAAAATAGATTTTATTATAATAAAATTACCGGATATATCCTGGATAAAATCGCTAAAATAGTATCATTAAAAACTTTGATCATATTTCCATTATTGTCTTTATATTGTTATAATTATTGTTATTTTATAAGTGACCCATCTTCCCTACTTATTACTCTAAAATAGTAAGTATTTTTTTATAATTTTCATAGTTTATTATTCATTTTTACTTGATTATCCATTTGCATGCAGATATTATACAAGTAAGAGAGATTACAGTAGGTACTTATACTCGCACTATAGGTAAGATTTTACCGTCTGCCGGGAAGTTACAACCGGAGAAAACGTCTGCCGTCTTAAATTTAAACTTTTAATATTATTATAAACAACATATATAAAAATCAGATTTGGTAAAATACTTTTGAATTTTTTTTTTTTTTTTCAAATTTTCAATGACGTCTGCCATGAGGTTATAACCGGCCAAATTGTCTGCCATTGCATTTTTTAATAACAATAGTTGTATTCTTTAAAATATCCAAGCGGCAGCTTTGGTAAAATACTTTTGAAGTTGGTCTGATTTTTATACCTATCTTACCTGAGTGACGTCATCGCTACCTTCGCTCGGCTTAGTGACTCCCCACCTCATGTATAGTAGGTATAGGAGAGTCACTGAGAAAAATTTAATCTTTGGTAAAATACTTTCTGTCTGCCGGCCACTGGCTCTTAGGCTATTAGTAATTAATATTAATTTTCATTAATATTGTTATTTTTGTGTACTTGAAAAAGTTTAAATATATAAACGAAACGTCGTACATTTAATTTAATAAATCAAATATTTGTCCACTATCCTGCGATTTTTCTTAATTTTATTATTTCCAATTATTCTTTTATTATGCGTAAAATGATAATGTTTTCCTTAATTATATTATATAATTCAGTATGGAATTTTAGTCTGGGGTAGTGCGCCAATTCAGCTGAACGTGTTTTTGTTTTACAGAAAATGGCTCTTCGAGCGATCATACCAAAGTGCCACATCGAACCCATTGTAGACCTATCTTCTCTGATTTGAAAATAATGCCATTACCATCTTTATATATTTACTCAAACTTGATATATGCCAAAGAAAATATTGAAAAGTTTCTTAAACATTCTGACTGCCACTCACATGATACGAGACATAAAGGTTCAATTTGTTTACCATTGCACAAATACACTACTAGTCAAAAAAGTTTCAATTATTTATCTATGAAATATTATAATAAATTACCGGATTTTATAAAAGTGCAACCCTTAAAAAATTTAAGAAATTAGTCAAAACGCTCCTAATTAAACATTGTTTTTATAGCGATAATGAATTTTTCAATTGTGATTTTTAATTTGTAATTGGTATACTTCTTTATATTGTATTCTTGACTTGACTTTTTGTATCCATATTTTTGGCTATGCAAATAAATTAATTTGATCTATGTTATTAATAAAGTAAAGTAATGTGTTTTCATTAAAGACATTTTCTATGGCTATTTTGACTAAGTATCTATTGTCATGTAAACTTAATTTGAAACTCAAATAAAAGGATAAGTAGTAAAAAATTACTGATTATATACATTTTTTTAGTATGTCCCGCTTTCGACGAAAGAATCCCGCTTTTTTTAATCAAAAGGATTCAAAATCCCGTTTTCAGCTGCTATTTGAATTTTTATGTGCGTTTTTACATACTTGGTCAAAATATATATAGCTCCTTTTTTTGAAAAAGTTTACTTTAATAAAACTGTTTGATCGTTAAGCCCAACGTTGGCCAACGTTTGCCATGCCGCGTGTAAACGACAAAACATTAAAAATGTTTTGTTTATAACTACGTATATTATTGAGGTGAGGCAAAGCAAAAGATTTTGTTAATAAAAATCCTGGGGCGAAAATTTAATTTGTTTTTCTTCGTTCAATTATTTTTAAATGGATTACGCAATCTTTCACATGTAAACAAAAAACACTAGAATTTTAGCGTGATTTTTTTTTGAATAAATTTCAAGCATACCTAAAAAATAAATTTAAGACGAGGAATTTAAGGTTTGTGCTGATTATATTTCACACTTTAATAAGATTTTTCAAAGAAGAAGAAGAAATATTGTTTATTTGAATATGCCGTGTCAAATTTAGAATAAAATAAGATTAATGACGATAATTTCTTTTGACAAATAAACAGTTCATACAAAGATCCAGTTCTTCATTTTTTGCTACAAATGAGGAATAAACATACATTTTTACATGAAACGAAACTTTGTGAGTGATTAAAATTATATTGTTCTGTCGGCGACGGCGGAACTATATAAATGCCATTTGCAAATGGTGGTACGTAGTTGGACGTCTGTGAGGTACAGTGTTGCCGATTGTCGCATAATTATTAAATTCGACATAAGCGGATTTACATTTTGGCCACAGATAATATAAAATCTGTATTTCTGCTTTCTCGGTAATACAAATAGTATAATAATATAGGAAAGTCTCTTTGAATCAAAAAAATTGTTTATTTTAATGTCTAACTGTTGTCTGCCTGTCTGTGACCTGTGTTCGTACTGAAGCCCAAATCATGGGATCGATTTTGCTCAAATTTTGCATCCGTGTACAGAACAGTCACACTTCGAGGCGAAATCGCAAAATCGATTCTTAGCTCTATGTGGGGGAAAGCTAAAAAAACTGGATTTTTTCCTCTAATGATATTGATTAAATTTCACACACGGATGGTCCCTTATATATCCGAGTTTTGTTGGACCGTTTATTCTAATCTAAAATACGAAAAATAGTTATATTTTTTATTACTTACGTTAATAATAATCATCTTTATTAAACTCGTAAAATATGCTTTGTTCTCTTTCACTATTTCAAACACCATTTCGCAAATAAAAAAAGATTTTTACGGGTATTTAGAGAAAATCCTTTTACTTCTACGTACTACATTAAGCTATAAGCAATGATATAAACAATACGAAATTTTATTGCAGTGGCCAACACAATCTTCAGTTTATTGTCAAAGAACTAATAAAATCAAAGAGAATAAAATGATACGTAAATATACGAGTAAACAAGATAATAAAATAAATTCCCGAAAGATACAAGAAATATAATATTTCATCCAAATTTTACTGAAAATTTTATAGGAGCGCACAAAACATTTCTGAATAGGTATTAAAAAAAGTTTAGTGAAATTGAATAATGTACTTAATAATTAATAATTTAGCGAGGAGATTGGAAATTTCATAGGCCGAATAAAAAAAGTAAATAGATTAAACAGTTTATTAGGATATTCTCTATAAAAAATCTAAGAAGCATTTTTATTGTAGGTCTAAAAATTTGAAGTTTTTCATCCCCTAGTTTTTCATCTTTTTCTGCTCAAAACTTTTTTATTATTAATGTTACGATGAAAAGTTGCTCATAAAAGTTGTAGATAATCATATTATCAAAAAAAATGCTCCTTACAAATTTTTTGTCACACTCACGGTTACGGAGAAAAATCAAAAAACTAATTGCATCCTCCAAGGGTTGATTACCACTAAAAACGACTAGATTCGGTGGGACAGAATTTTATTTTCGTAGTATGGACTGATTATACTACATTATGAAGTATGCCATTTCCATGTCAAAATGGACTTCCAAAAAGTTCAGTAGTACTATTAATAAATAAATATATGTTTAAATAGAATTCTTCAAGTTTTTGATGCTTCAAAATCGACGTAATTGGCTTATTTTGAATCAAATTTTTCATAATTTTCTCAGAGTAGAATCCCAGGTTACCACCACTACAGTATATTTTGCATAATATAATTTCTCTCCTAATTTCTACATCATATACGGATCACCATCTCTCTATATCATAGAGTTCTTCAATATAATTACTATAGAGAAGCCTTTCAATTTTTTATCTTATTTAAGGGGCTCTAAAGTCACAATTTTTAAGAAGCACTAATCTACGCGACTTGTCAACTTTGTTAATAATGGAGTAGAATTGGGAAATAAGACATTAAGGAAATGTAACCACTAGAATTTTAGATGACAATTTCAAGTGAAGTAAATTTGAAATATTTTCTGGACAATGCCGCAGTGCTTCTCAAATGTATCGCCAGTAGTTGCCATGAGAAATTTTACTCTCGGTAACTGTTTACTAATCACAATAATTATCATGCCAAAGTCGAACATTATCGACTGTTCTCTTGAAACTTGCGGCCGCTATTCTTCCAGTGTGGTGCAGCAGAAAAATATTGAGAAACTCTGCAGTAAGGTCGTAAAGAGTAACAAAAAATTCGACTGATGACCAGTCCTATACTTCCCACCTAGTAAATATTTGCAAAAAATAAACACTCTTTTTTTTATTCTTTGACTAGGCCCAAATAACCTTAGCTGTTGGTGGTCTTTAAAACACAATTTAATTTTTATTCTTTGAAAAAAGCATGGCCCTCTTTTTTGTTTGGTGATCTATTGATGGCTAGCTTAATATAGCAAAAATCATGGTTACCTTGATTTACGTACAATTTTTATTTTTTTTAGTAAAATATTTTTTTTCTCGAAAACTATACATTTTAGAGAAAAAAAATATTTACATTTTTTTCATATTATAACATCTAGAATTCATTTATATTTTTTTTTACCTATGTTAATACGTGACATTGAGGACGTTTTTTTGAATATCTCAGGATCCACTGAACCGATTTGACTCAAAATCTAATCAGATCTAAGTTAAAGGCTGATAAACACAATAGAACAATCGGCATGCCCGTATGTTGTTCCGTTCTTAAGATATCGAAGGCGAAAAATTGACCACATACACACACACATACACACATACACACATACACACATACACACACACATACAGACATCAGTCAGAAAATGATCTTAAACGATTGCTAGGGTCTCAAAACGTGAAAATCTGTTAAAATCTCGAAATATTGTTTTCGGACTGAATCCATTACTTCCCTACCATAGTAGAGGTGGGAAGTAAAAATGTGTTTTTGCTTCCTACAAAACTAACAAAATATCACTTGTGCCCTTTTGCGTAGTAACCGTCGACATTTTTACGTATACCTATGTATAATATTATGATCCGATTGCCTTAAGGTTAAATCAAGATGAAGAAACGATAATATACTGTTTTATAAATTGGACCATAATTACTTCTATTATAGCAGGGGGCTGCAAGGTATAATGATTGGGTCATATAAATAAAAATAAGCTTGATGGAAACTTATTAATGTGACACAAGGTACCTCGACAGTGATAGACACTGAGTGAGAAATATGTTTATGGGAGAAATTCGCAAAAAAACCGTTTATCGTGAACTTGAACCTCGAATATCTGGCAACGCCGGCACGATATCGATAGGGACTTTTTACACGTTTTTTAAAACACCATAATGAAGGTGTATACAAAAATTCAGCTAACTGGGAATTATTCCGCAGATGGGTGGTTCTTATGTCTAAAATTACGGAGTAAATGTTTTTAAAGGGAGTTTCCTGTTCTTATTTTAGTATTTAATGTACCAAAATAAACAAAAAATATTCAAATTTCTTAATTTACTTATAAAGCATGTCCTTCAAAATATTCAGTGGGAAATTTTATTACTTATTGCATTTAATATTGTATTGTACTGTTATCTTATATTTTAATCGTACTAAAATTGGTCACCATTTTTTAAATTAAACTGTACAAACCAATATTTGAAATCTTGAAAAAATATAAACAAATTAAAAAAAAAATCATGTATGGTATCAAAAAATGTTTTAAACAAAAAGTGTTTGCTGTAAAATTGTCCACATTTTTTGTTCCAAACATTTTTTGATAAAAGGAGCCGCCAAGCCAAGTATTCAAATCTTACGTTAAAAAGCACTATGTATGGAAAAATTGCTTGCGTATGGTGGCCCCTTGCAGATTTTCCTAATTTTCAACACAGTTAGATAGCCCATATATAGGTTTATATAACCCTTGTATGCGAATTTAATAGTTTTTTAAATACTCTTCTTCCTAGAGCACTTTGCGCCAAGCGTTCCAATTCCACGTCAAAAATACTACCTTGGAAAAAGTGTGTCTGTAGGGTGGCGTCAACCACATTTTCCAAACTTTCCGATACAGTTCGATAGCCCATCAGGTCTCTATAACCCTTGTATGCGAATGTAATATTTCTTAAATACTTATTTACTAGAGAACTTCGCATTTATATCCAACATTTCAAAAAGTGTTACGTAACTTTAACAGTGGATATTTTCAACAATAATAAATTTGACTTCTGGCTTAGCGGCTACTTTTATTAAAAAATATTTGGAATAAAAAATGTCGACAATTTTACGTCAAACATTTCTTTTAATATCATATATCATTTTTTTGTGATGATTTTAAAATTTTGAAGTTTTTTTAAGATGACGGCCAAAAAAACGCATTTTGCACACTTAGATTTTTCTAGACTTTTAGTATATCGAAAAGATATCAACAACGAACTAAAAAGTTCAAACCTCGTCTTTGTCGGAATTAGTTCCACCTCAGGGTGTTTTTTTACTTATTTCTACTGCACTACTAGTGCAGCTAGTAAATAAATTTCAATTGAGGCAGTTAATTAAAAATTAGGGTTGTAATGAATACGCGCTTTCGCATTTGTAATATACGAAAATTTTAATTATGTTACTAAATTGCCTGCAGATTATATTCAATAAATAATAATTTGAGCTTTTTGTAATTATGTCATAAATATTAACATATAACGATCAATTTTGTAAAAATAATTTGAAAAAGTAATTATTCGCATTCGTATTATTATGACCTTTTTTCTTTCGCATTCACATTCGTTATAAGTACTTACATTAATTACAAACCTAATAAATGTCATTTTGCGGGCCGTCAAAAAAAAAAAAAAATTTGTGGACCATCGGCTGGCCAATGGCCAGACTTGTTTTACAGTCTATACCATGTTCGTCGGTGCAAGGCTTGCATGAATGATAAATCAATCGGTCGATCGAACTATCGGATAGTATGATTAGTAGCGACAACGGTGTTATATATTGTTACGGATCACCCTGTATATAAACGGCAGGCAAGAGTTCTGAGAAACGGGGTCTGCTTCCTGAACAACTGGTACCTGCGCGAAAGTTCTAAAGAAAGCGAGAACACACTAGGCTTACGCCACGCAGCATATATAAACAACGAGTTAATGAGGAATCAGTTAACGGTGAGTCACGCAATGAAGTCTACGGTGGATCAGTGATATAAATAGTACCGTGATATAAATAAATAGATTGATAAAATAAATACTAGTGTAGTGGTAATAATTACGAGTTATTAGTTAAGTGCTATTTATTGTTTTGTTTTGCTTTGTTTAAGAGTTACTGTTTAGTTATTGTTTACTTGTGTCGATTGTTAGAACTGACTTTTCGTTGTTGCATTCATTATTATTGTGTTTTTAATTATTGTAAATAAATGCCAACTCAGAAAACAGTTTTGTAACAATATGAACAGCGCGCATGAATCAATACAAAATCGGGCGATTTGATGCGCGTTTTTTCACATAATATAATTTTTGTCATTATACTATATCCGATAGTTCGACCGGCCGATAGATTTATAATTCATGCGCGCCTAGCCTTGTCGGTTGTCGAATCAAACGTGAGAAAATAAAATGTGCAATGAATTAATAATGTTATCAAATCTAGCCAAGTGCAGCGTGAAAAATATGCTTGTGGGAAGTGAAATGTCAGCAATATGCAATATCTAGTCACTAGTGTAATGAAATCAACAAAAATTATATGAGACATTTTCTCACCTTGTATCGAAGTTTCTGTGCCTTGTATAGCAAAAATATAATTCCAGTAAAGGAAAGACATGTAAAAAATTAAATTAACATTAATAAAATATTGAAAAACTACAAATGTAGTAAGTTAATGGTATTTAATGTATCTACGATAATAATGTACGCTAGAGTTATGGGGGTATAAATAGTAAATGCTTTGTAGCGATAAGATGTTCCACGGTGAAATACCAAATTTTGAATATTTAACGAATTTCATGAGTGTTTGAATCATTTCATGAAATGTCTACATGATCACACTAGATTGTCATTAATACATGAAATATTCAGTCACGCCTGAAACATACATCTTTCGATGTTATCTTGAATAACTAATAGGTATTTTTTAAAAATTCTTTTCGAGTCCTTTTACTGTACTGATCAAAGCTTAGCATGGTCCGAGCAGGGGTACAAGAAACTCTAAGACCGGCTCTCATTAGTACTAAGTATTCATACAAAAGTTTCTAATGTTACAGAAGAAAATAGAAATAATATATTTGTTTCTTACAAGATACAATATAACAAAACATATACACTTGATAATAGAAACAATACAGCGCTACCTAAGGTATTCCTGTGCTGGTAGCGCGATCAAAAAAACAAAAACAAAACAAACTCGAACGTGTGTACATAGTATAGTTTTCACAATAATATTAGATAATACATTTCACAATGGATATGCATAGTTTGAGAAAATAATTATATTATATATTTTTAAATTATATTTACGTCTTAAGGCTAAGGTCGTATGCTTAAAGTAGATTAGTCCGATTCTGTGTCTCAATTTTTTGTTTCATACAAATACAAGAAATGAAGAAAATAATTAACAGACTAATATATTCATTGAACTGTATAAAATAACGTTTCAATAGTATTTTGCGAGAAAATAGCCATTCTTTTAGTTTACGGATATACTGATTTGTAGTTACAGCACTTTTTATATTCACATGTAACATATTGAAAATACTTGGAGCCGTATATAGATAGAATCTCTTAAATATTGATTTATAAGGTCTAGAAACATAGACATTTATCTAGGCCTTATAAATCAATATAATATAAGTTTAGTAAATTGGAAACAAAGAACGAGCAAGACATTTTTACAAACTGGGTTATGTATAAACAGCTGAATTGATATTCCAATGTATCAAACAGTAGATAAATGCTCCAAGAGACGTTACTTCGTGCGGCTCCTTTAATATATTTAACGCATTGCAATGGCTTTGGAACTTTAGCACAGTTTAACGATAGTTTCCATGGTAATTCAATGTTAAAAGCACTTAGAAAGAAATGAAAGTCATATCAGAAATCGATCCCGAATGTGATCTCCAGTCAAATGGTAGTTCTACGTGGACAAAATTCAAGTAGGTTTCTCTGCGGTACGTGCTATATGTTTTTTGGGGTGCTGAATCCAAATTTGAAGTTCCCAAACAAAATTTCCTGGAGCGTTCCTAGATATTCACAAAAAACCACGAAACTTTACCACTTTTTTTTACTTTTTACCAAATATCTCAGAAACGGTCGATTTAAACGATTCTTCCATTATGTAATGTTTTAAAGAGGATTATATTTCATACAATTTTTATTCCCACAACTTTTCTGTGGTATCAATGGTAAGCGCGCTACAGCTCTTGAAAATCACGCGCTTTTTGTAACCTTGGTAACCAATGGTTAAAATGTAATGTCCTTTTCAATAACTTTATTTATTGTGTTTTTCATCGAATTTTAAATTGAAAACACATATGTTCATAAAACAAGGAACGCCCTAAATCGTGCTTTTTGTCCCATATTGATATCTTTAAAAATTGAGAAGTTATAGGCAGTCAAAGTTGAAGTCATAACAGAATTGTACGTGTTTTTAACACGCATTTCGAGTACCTTCCATACCGAATAAAAAAAATTCGTCTAGGTTTCATAAGAAATTTAATGTTCATTTGATGTCCTACTCGATCGATTTGGCCGAAAAAAATTTTTATGACTAAGATTTTGTCCACCTTACAGCCGCGATTTTGAATCGACAGAAATATTTTATAGCCTATAACGCAATTAAGATTAAGACAAATCGAATGACACCTCGATTATGAAAATCGGTCCAGTATATTTGGCCCTACAAGATAACAAACTAAGATACATACATATATACCTACATACAAACATACATAGCCTGTTAAAATCATAACCCTCCTTTTTTGTAGTCAGGTAAAAATGTGGACAGTCATGCAAAAATTCCCGCCATAATTTCACAACTGTTTGTGTTCGAATGCAAAAAAAAAGTACCTATTTAAAGCTTTAAGCATTACTATTTGTGCTTGATCCATAAGTAGGTACGTTTTATACTTATAACAAAAAATTTTGTGTGTAACCTTTTTATCTTTTATGGTATACTAGCCGTTACCCGTGGCTTCGCCCACGTATTTTACGATTTATAATTTTATTTATCGATCGAGATTGAGATTGCTTGGAATCGAGGGTTTTTTAAAAAATTTTATTATACAATACAATGTACCTACTTCAACCTATAAGAAAACAGAAAATATAACTAACTTAACACTACAAATATCTGGGTGACCGAGCTTTGCTCGAATGAGATCAATAAAAATAGTACTTACTGTGAGATATTGATTATGTATTATTTTCTCAGAATATTATTCCGAAACGATTAACTGTCAGAATATTTTGACACAAAGTAATTTGTTTTTTCCAAAGCCTACTCACCATACGACACTGTTTTATAACGTCAAAAAACTGTTTTTTAAAATTTTATTAATACCTATGTACATTACTAACTCGCTTCGCTCGTTCGTTTGAATATTATTAATTCCTTCTTCGCTCGTTCGTACGAATTTTATTAATACATTACTCACTCGCTTCGCTCGAATATTAATAATACATTACATTCGTTATCCCCCGCGAGAATCACCCCCCCTAATTTGTTATCCCCCCGCAAGAATGTCCCCACCTAATTTGTTATCCCCCCGCGAGAATCACCCCCCTAATTTGTTATCCTCCCGCGAGAATCTTCCCCCCTAATTTGTTATCCCCCCGCGAGAATCTTCCCCCCTAATTTGTTATCCTTTGCTCGTACGCTCGAATTTTATAAATACATTACTCGCTCACTTCGCTCGTTCGCTCGAATATTAATAATACATTACTCACTCGCTTCGCTCGTTCGGTTGAATATTATTAATATATTACTCACTCGCTCCGCTCGTTCGCTTGAATGTTATTAATACATTACTCACTCGCTTCGCTCGTTCGCTCAAATTTTATTAATACATTACTCACTCGCTTCGCTCGTTCGCTCGAATATTAATAATACATTACCCACTCGCTTCGCTCGTTCGCTCGAATTTTATTAATACATTATTGCTCATCTACGATATAAGGAACTCCTGTGCAAAATTTGTTATCCCCCCGCGAGAACCTTCCCCCCTAATTTGTTATCCCACCACGAGAATCTCCCCACCTAATTTGTTATCCCACCGCGAGATTCTCCCCCCCTAATTTGTTATCCCAGCGCAAGAATCTCCCCCCCTAATTTTTTATCCCAGCGCGAGAATCTCCCCCCCTAATTTTTTATCCCCCCGCGAGAATCTCCACCCCTAATTTGTTATCCCCGTAAAAATCTTCCCCCCTAATTTATTATCCCCCCGCGAGAATCTTCCCCCCTAATTTGTTATCCCCCCTCGAGATTCTCCCCCCGCGTAGCTTTCTATTAGTGAAAAAATTTTTAAAAACGGTTTAGTAGTTCCAGAGATAAAACAAAAACAAATCTATCCCACGGGAACCGTACATTTTTCCGGGATCAAAATTAGCCTATAACATTCTCTGATCCCTAAACCAGCAAAAAAACATGTCGATCCCTTGCTCAATGAAAAACAAAAACAAAACTATCCCACGGGAGCCGTACAATTTTCCGGGATAAAAAGTAGCCTATGTGCTATTCCAGACTATAATCTATCTCTGTACCAAATTTCATCCAGATCCGTTCAGCCGTTCTGGCGTGATTGAGTAACAAACATCCATTCATCTTTACATCCAAACTTTCACATTTATAATATTAGTTAGATTTAACGTTATTATTAACGGCGTTATTAGAGCTTTATCACTTTCTAATGTACTAAAGTAAGAGAAAAAATTAAACAGGGTTGTTAATTTTGACATTTATGGATATAGATACGAAGTGAGACCATAACGGCCATTTTCTTGTAGACTCTCTAGTTTGACCTAAAAACCTGTTCAAAATGCATATTTTTTTCGGTGACTATGAAATAATAATAATAAGTATATTTTCTTTCTACCATAGACTATAGAGTATCAAGTATAATACTATGTCTATGGTTTCTACTAATACATCACAGTACAGTATAAATAGACGGAGAGCTGGCGACGGTAAAGAAAATAATATTAAAAATACACAACATAGTTATTAATAGAGTAGAAGCCAGTTAGTAATTACTTAAACTAAAACCGTGGTACCAGCGAGAGCGAGAGTAAAAAAAGAAAAATGAACGAAAAAATGAGATTTAATAATTAATATTGATAATAAAAATTTTGAAACTTACCAAAGTTTTTTGATATCCAAGGCCGCATTCTTCGTCGCCTGGACTTAGATCGTCGAGAGCCATTTTTTTCGTATTTAATTTTAAACGATTGTCAACAAAACTAATGGTCAAGCTACCGAAGCCTCTTTTATTTAAATATTTAAAAGATATCACATGAAGAAAAGTTATTCACACAAACAATAAATTACATTCGAATCAATCAAAAACACTACCGCTATTTCTATATTTTTTCCATAAAAACGTAGGCACTTAACAAATAGTCGTAATGACGTGTCAACGATGTATTCTTTAAACTCACTTTTTAAATAAATAAATTATTAATAAATAAAATATAAATTGAATTCCTATTTGCTCACAACCACTGTAATAAATTATAAGTACTAATTTGAGCAAAAAATATATTCGTTTTACGTTAGCAAATAAAAATTTTAATAACCATGATTAAATTTTATAAATATTTAATATTTATTTTTATAAACAAGAAATTATTTTAAACACGTTATTAATGCAGATCCACCGATTTTATTACACCGATTATTTTTTAATTTGTCTCGAGGTTTCACGTTACTTCTCATCGTGGACAATGGTTAGTAGATGTCTTGTCGTTCCAAGATATTCAAACTGGGTAGTACGTTTTGTGGAAATGTTGTTTCAGCTTTATTAACGGCATTCTGTAACAAAAATAAAACATAATGTTTAAAAGTAGTCGGTTCCCGACACTTCACCTGTAATGTGTATAGAGCGAGAGCTAGTGACAATTTTTTGGTGTTATTTATTCAAGGCCTTATTTTTGTGAAGATGTTGAGGGAGGCATATTAAAGTGCCCTGAGTAAGGGATTTTGCTAGATAGCGGTATAAGAGGGATGCAGACTGCCCCCAACATGTAACAAAAAAAAATGGTCACAATTATTATTGCTTCAAAGTTGAAATTGTTTGTATAGCTTGTCGGTGACCCAGTAATTCCATTATAATATTTGCAGATCGATTAGTCAGTATTAAAGGGGTGGCAGATCACCCTAAACGTATCATGTACCCGACGAAATTTATATTATTTGTTCAAGGTTCAAATTTTAATATGTTGTTACGGTGACTGTTTTAAGCATATATTTCAATTTGCAGAACAAAATGTCGGTATTAACACCCTTGCAGAACGATATAAACACCTAGGCGAGCAAGCTTCCCTCTAAGAGAGGGGGCTAATAATAATACCGGCATTTTGTTCTACAAATTGAAATATATGCTTAAAACAGTCGCCGTAACAACATATTAAAATTTGAACCTTGAACTAATAATATAAATTTCGTCGGGTGCATGACAAGTTTAGGGTGATCTGCCACCCCTTTAATACTGATCAATCGATCTGCAAATATTATAATGGCATTATTGGGTCATCGACAAGCTATACAAACGAATTCAGCCTTGAAGCAATAATTCTTGTGACCATTTTTTTTGTTACATGTTGGGGTCGGTCTGCATCCCTCAACATCTTCACAAAAATAAGGCCTTGAATAAATAGCACCAAAAAATTGTCACTAGCTCTCGGTCTACCAATATAATAAGTTTCGTATTTTACCGCTAATAATATACTCTATCGGTGCAAAAAAATATTAATTTGCAAGTAAGTTACCATTCTGATGCATGTAACTCATTTGCAAATTAATATTTTCTATTCATTTTGCATTTCCTGCTATAAAAGAGAGGTTTTTGCGAGTTTTTCTCATATAAATAAAAACAAGTGTTTAAACAAGTCGAAGCATTCTGTGTAAATAAAATTTAGGTAACATAAGGCTAGGTTCAGATGTAACGCATACTGACGTGCGTTGACGCGCGATAGAATTTTGATGGTGTTCAGAAGACGAGCGCTAACGCGCGCAAGCCCCTGTAATATACTAATCGCTCAGTCTGTTTCGGTTGAGCGTATATAAAATGGACGTAGAAGAAGCTGTAATCGTTGAGTGAAGAAATATCCTTCAGTCAACGCTGTAATGCTGTGGCTATATTATAAAAAAAATAAAAAACGAAAACGGTCACATTGGGTCCATCTAATTTTATAGAATATTTTATTAACTTCCCATTGGAAGTTAATGTAATGGGTCCGAAAATCGAAATCAAAATGTATTACAAATTTTTATGTTTCAAGGTCACTACACTATTTTTAGAAAGATGTCTGTGTGTGTGTGTGTACGTATGTACGTACGTACGTATGTATCCATTTCTTTCTAAGACGAAATCTCGAGAATGAAAAATGATTTCGACTACGTTATGGTGCCAATCGACGCGTATTAACGTAAGTATGATCTGAAAGAAATTTTTTCAAAATCGGTTCAGCCGTTCTTTTTCTTAACCAAATAGACTCCAAAAAAGGAGATTTTACACAATATCTCGCGAATAAAATTATTATATCGACTTCGTAAGGGTGTCAATCGAGGCATGTTAACGTCATTTTGATCCGACATAAATTTTATAAAAATCGGTTCGGACGTTTTTTTTTTTTAATTATTGTTAAAAATAAATAATAATTATGTTTTAGTGATTAAAATGATTACTTTTCTGTGTAATATCTAATTTAATTATTGTTATTAAATATTTATCAAACTGGGAAGTTCGTCGTGTGGACCTCAAGGGTCGCCCTTTAGTCCTAATAAACGACCCACCTCACGGCTTGTTTTTATATGATTCCGAAGCTATATTCCACTTTCGCTGGCCTTTTTTCTATTTCGTCAATAAGTAATTCGATATCAATATCTTCAGATTCACTTATTTTCGCACAGAAAATACGTCTGAACGCGATGGAAACGCACGATCAACTAAATAGTTATATTATAAGGACGTAATGTATATTTCTAAGCGCACGTCAACGCGCGTTCGCCTGCGTCTAGAGATTTTTTCCTTGAGCGCTGCGTTAATGCTCGTTGACGTGCGACAACGCTCGCTCATATGATTCATTGTATGTAAATACTGTGATGTCTAGCCGTACTATTCGAAATAGCGCGTCAGATTTTTGTCATCTGAACCTAGCCAAGCCTAAATGCCCTGGCACAATAATGTTACAACAATTATGTAAATGCCTGTGTGTATTTTGCGTCTTTTATTGTGAATGTATGAACATTATAGAATTAATAGTAATTACTTTATAACTATTATTAATAGTTGAAGCCTTTGCAATGTAATAAATTGCAAATACACTAATAATAGCTGGTATTGTTATTTCGTCCTGTCAATTAGCTAATGCGGCGCAACTCTGTTTTCGAAATAAATTATTTTCTGGGGCTGGTCATTTAATTTCGCTTCGCTACACTTCCAGCGCGTTGTCTCATAATAAACAATATAACTGTTAACACAGCATCGCGTCGAGTTTTAGTTTATGTCCACCTTTAAAATATTGCATGAACGACCCTACAAAATCCCTTGATTACATTATTTTATGGTACTATTCTGTATCATAAATGTAAAAATTAAAAGCATTATTAAATTTTTGTTTTACTTTAGCTTATGCAGTATTCAGCTTGCTAGAAAGTGATAAAAATTTAACAGCTCTGTAAATTTTTTATGTATCTGAATTAATAGAATAACACCAATAATCCGACTGTCCTTGTATCTTAAAAGACTCAGGATATGTCGTAGCACATTTTAATGCGAATTTAATTGTTTTTAATATTATTCTAATTCGGATATTCCCATGATTTTTTTAAAAAAGGATTATAAACTTAAGTACAGGCATATACGGTTTAGTCTGCAATCTTATATATAAAATTCTCGTGTCGCGGTGTACGTTATTATACTCCTCCGAAACGGCTGGACCGATTTTGATGAAATTTTGTGTGCTTATCGGGTAGGGTGGAGAATCGGCCAACATCTATTTTTCATCCCCCTAAATGTTAAGGGTGGTCCACCCCAAATTTTTTTTTTTTATTTTTTGGACAAAATTTTTTTTTTAATTTTTTCATGATTCAGCATTGAAAAATACATACAACTCTAAATTTTCACCCTTATACGATCAACCCCTGATTTTTAATCGCGATTTTTATATTAAGCTTTAAAAAATACATATATGGCGAACGAGCGAAGCGAGTGAGTAGTGTATTTATAATATTCAAGCGAACAAGCGAAGCGAGTGAGTAGGCGAAAATATCCAAGCGAACGAGCGAAGCGAGTGAGTAGGCGAAAATATCCAAGCGAACGAGCGAAGCGAGTGAGTAGGCGAAGGCGAACGAACGAAGCGAGTGAGTAGGCGAAAATATTCAAGCGAACGAGCGAAGCGAGTGAGTAGTGTATATATAATATTCAAGCGAACGAGCGAAGCGAGTGAGTACTGTATTAATAAAATTCAAACGAACGAGCGAAGCGAGTGAGTAATGTAATTATTCCTAGAAATTATTAACAACGTTTGCCGGATCAGCTATACTAAATATACGTGAGCGGAGTAATGGGTGACCGCTATTAAATCATAATTTCATACCACCCGAGCGAAGCCGGGACGGGTCCGCTAGTTATTTTATAACAGAGACATATTTAAACTCTGTACACTATTTAATTATATTTTAAGAAAATGGGCATGTATTTTTCACTACACGTTACAGAAGTGAAACTTCTACTCGATTCAACTGTAGACACATATGTACAATCGATATGTATTCAAACGCACAAGCTGCCTGTAATGATCGTTGCAGCCATGGAAATATAAAATTCAATGTTCTGTGGCTGCAGCGATGCCATCCCAGCTTAATGGCGCAAATAAGTGGGGATGCAACGTTTCATTACACGTTCAGGTGCATAGATTCAATTCATTCTACAGTGCGTAAATAAGTTTTACTTCAAAAACGGGAAGCAAAACACTCGGCCGAAATCTCGGTCTAGCTCTCGTCCGCAGCACTTGCTGACGCCGTTGTTTCATATGGCTCGTTTATTGGAAACGTTCAGGGGGATAAATTCTTGCGGGGGGGGGGGTAATTAATCATAAATTCTTATCTGGAACTACTGAACTGATTCTAGAAATTCTTTCACTAATAGAAAACTACACTATCCCTGAGTGATATAGGCTATATTTTATTTTGATTCTCGCGAGGGGGGGGGGTGGGATAAATCATAAATTCTTATCCTGGAACTATACTGAACGGATTCTAAAAATTCTTTCACTAATAGAAAGCTACATTATCCCTGACTGGTATAGGATATATTAGAAAGATATACTATCCCTGAGTGATATAGGTCATATTTTATTTTAATTATTGCGGGGGGTGGGGGGTTATAAATCATAAATTCTTATCTCTGGAACTACTAAACCGATTCTTAAAATTCTTTCACTAATAGAAAGTTACACTATTCCTGAGTGATATAGGCTATATTTTATTTTGATAAATTTTTAGTCCCTGTGGGATAGTAACTAATCCTAACTTAGAAGTTCTTTTGCATTTTAGCGTATATAAACGGAATCCTACTATGTATTATTATAATAACCACCAGCCCGATTTAGCTTCGCGGGGGGATACAAAATCTAAAATTCTTAGCACCCGGACGAAGCCGGGCCGGGCCGCTAGTTCTAAACTATACATACTTATATAATTTATCAACTATTAAATATATAGATAAATATACTTTTTTATCCACTCATCATATTATTATAAAATATCCAATTATTATACATACTTAAATTTCGTGTCTTGAGATCCACTTTTTAGAATTAACGTATAAAATATAGCAGCTAGTAATTTAATCAGACTGATATACTTTTTTATTAAGCCATCATATTTTAAAGCTCTCATTATTATACACTTTTAATATCCGTTTTTTGCAATTTTATTCAATCACCATAATATGTTAAACAGTAATTTATTATCTAACATCCATTTCTTAAGGTTTGTATTTTTAAGATCCTAACTACAAAATCTAACAGCTACTAATTGAAATAGACTAAAGCAAAAAGAAAACTACAGCAATATTACAAAAAAAACTATTTTCAAAAACATCACATACACCTACAATAAACACACTCGCGCCCGACTATTACACAGGCGTACAAGTTTTTGATATTCTAGCGTAAGTATATCCGTTACATGTTAATAATATCCCCGTTGGATGAGAGCTTTCGTATTGTTCGTCGATTCTTTTCTTTTTCTTTATTTCTCTTTCTTCTACATCGTTATTGTCTGTCTCAAGTAAACAATGGCGACTTTCTTAACACATAAAACGGCGTATATATATAATAATCTTAGACTATCTTAATCAATATAGACAGAGCACAGGCAATCTTCTATTCTAGGGTTTTTTTTGGAAAAATTTTTGCAGTCAATTTATTTATTTGAACGAGTTATATTTATATTAAACGTTTCGCCTTTTCAGGCATCATCAGTAATATTCTGAAATGTTATACATATATACATTAAAATGAACAAGTTATAATACAGTATTTGAAAATAAAGATAAATGAATGAATTAGATTCAAAATACTTACATTTTATAGTGAAAAAGGCGAAACGTTTAATATAAATATAACTCGTTTAAATAAATAAATTGGCTGCAAAAAATTTGTCAAAAAAAACCCTATAATATCCTCAGCCGTACTGAACTCACTACGCATCTTCTATTCTGGAATATGCAGAAAATAAAACAAAACATTCCACTCCAACTTTTTTTATTTCAAAAATATTTGTCTTATATACCTATACCGGGTGTCCGGTCTCAAAGTCGAGCATAGGGAATCAACGTTGTGTGCCATTTTGACTTTTATTTCTACTCGTATAGACTATAATAAGAAAACAAACAGGTACCTATCTAAGTAATGAAGAATTTAATTGGTTTTTTATTATTAAACAACGAAAAGTAATACTTAATAAAGAAAAGAACATTATAATAAATATTTAAATAACCCCCCATTTTCAAATAAACAATATTCCAGTCTTCATTGGAGTAATTATTCATTTTTACTTTAATTATTGTAAAAATGCTTACGCGCACCTGCAATTACGAGTACAAAAGTTTCTTGACAATTTTATTACAGCACACTTCTTTCAGTGTTTTGTTATTCGCATACGTAATTTGAAATCATTACTGCAAAATCGGTCAATTTCAAATTGGCATTTTAAAGTAAAAATTTCATTTTTGGTCTTATTACTTCCCACCTCTACTATGGTAGGGAAGTAATGGATTCAGTCCGAAAACAATATTTCGAGATTTTAACAGATTTTCACGTTTTGAGACCCTAGCAATCGTTTAAGATCATTTTCTGACTGATGTCTGTATGTGTGTGTGTGTGTATGTGTGTATGTGTGTGTGTGTGTATGTGGTCAATTTTTCGCCTTCGATATCTTAAGAACGGAACAACATACGGGCATGCCGATTGTTCTATTGTGTTTATCAGCCTTTAACTTAGATCTGATTAGATTTTGAGTCAAATCGGTTCAGTGGATCCTGAGATATTCAAAAAAACGTCCTCAATGTCACGTATTAACATAGGTAAAAAAAAATATAAATGAATTCTAGATGTTATAATATGAAAAAAATGTAAATATTTTTTTTCTCTAAAATGTATAGTTTTCGAGAAAAAAAATATTTTACTAAAAAAAATAAAAATTGTACGTAAATCAAGGTAACCATGATTTTTGCTATATTAAGCTAGCCATCAATAGATCACCAAACAAAAAAGAGGGCCATGCTTTTTTCAAAGAATAAAAATTAAATTGTGTTTTAAAGACCACCAACAGCTAAGGTTATTTGGGCCTAGTCAAAGAATAAAAAAAAGAGTGTTTATTTTTTGCAAATATTTACTAGGTGGGAAGTATAGGACTGGTCATCAGTCGAATTTTTTTTAGAATCATTTGATGCGCAATAATTTTATCTTTCGATAGGTATACCATTACCTTTCTTGTACGTTGAATTGACGAACACGAATCAGCAAAAATGAACGATACCATCTTAAATCCCTTTAATAAATTTAAAAAAAATTAAAAGAATATTTGTGCGATAAACCATTGTACAACTTAAATGAATTTTTTAATCGTTAGTACCAAACCATTCTGACTATGTACATACAACTATGTTTTTAAGTACAATAAATTTATTCTATTCTATGTTCACCTTTGAGACCGGACACGGAGTATAAAAAAACGAATCTCTTGAAGAGGGATAAGGGTGAAATCTTTGGTGTGAATATAATGATTTTTATTTATTTATTTATTTTTTCCTAATATTGCACAAGTTATTTATTTACAAAAATATATATAAAAAGGATACTTCCTCTCACTAGAGCAAGCTCTGTTTACAAAGAAAGTTTCCACAAAACACCAAAACTCCACTTTTTCTCGACGTACGACATTCGTCAGGAAATGATTAAGACTGATTAGTTTTAATAATCTCATGATAACATGATTAGCGAAACATGCATAGAGAAAAAGTGCTCGTGTTAAATACAAGAAGTTATCGTCAGGCAACTGAAACTGTCAAAGAGATGCAAATAGATTTTAAGAACGCGAGTTTTTTCAACCAAGAATAAGCATCATTTAAGAAGAAGGCCATGCAATTACGATTTTCTTCTGGATGATTGGCGTTTCCATGGCCCACCTATTACAATCTCCAAGTTCCCAGAAGGCAGTATAACCTAGTGGTTAGCATGCTTGGCGCCGCAACCTCTAGACTGGACTACCGTGGGTTCGGATCCCACCTGCGCTCATAGATGTTTTGTGATGTTATTTAGTTTTAAGTTAGTTGTTATTTAGTGTAGTTGAAAGACGCTAATGACCTTAGATGTCGACGCGTCTATAATCTACAATAAATTAAATAAATCCAAGTTCCCATGTTTTCTAATCCGAGAACTGGTAAAATAGGCGCCTGAAAATAGTTAAAAAAATTTGCCAAACCTGGAAATAATTGCTACAAAGATGAAACCAACGGCATTCGATATGGTGCCATAATCTTGTCAGGGGTGAAAATTACAAAAAACAGGCATATTGAATTTTTAAAATAACTGTAACACTAACAATCAAAAGAATTGCAGTGTTCTATCTTGCCATCTTTTAAGATATCTATGCGCATATAATAGACAAATAGCATACATAGATCCTCATCAGAGGTACCTATGACACGTATTGTAAAGAAGCAGTGTATTTTTAAACATTGGACAGCAACAACAACACAAACACTACAGTGGACATCATCTATACCAGTTACACGATTTTATACATAAACACTTTATTTATATTAATACATGCATACACTAAGACGCAAATTTCTAAATGAGCGATTCGAAACTCCGCAGAAAGCCAGTCAAAAGGTTTAAAGGTCCATGAAACTTCGTATACCTACTATAAAATTTTGCTCGCCAAATGGTACACGAACTTTGCAATTCTAATTTCTAATTTTAACAAAAGCTTCAAATAGGAAGCAAGCCACGGTCCTATTTCAGAGGTTTTGTCCTTATAATCTGCTGCTAACTCTAGCTGTTGACTTTTCTGCCAGCATGCTTGAATCAAATGGAATTTGCATCTCATAATTTGGTTCCAGACCAAAATTGGACAGTGGCTTTTCCAAAATCTATAACCAAAAAACTCTGGTTTCAATTTTGTCATTCCTTACGATGTGATGTAGAAAACGTTCGAAACACTCTCTATAAGTACGCTCGCACTTATTTTTCAATAAAAATGGAAGGTAATTGCCGGAAGTTTTCGGTCGTTATTGGTATCTAAACTTACAAGTATACGGTACTTTTTACCTGGCTTCGTTCGGGTTAAAATAATGTTTCCGTCAAAACCGACATTAATGCGAGCAAATCAACAGCAAAATCGACGTTCAAAGTGAATATAAGAGGTCGTTCATAAACTATGTAACGTTTTTACACTTCCTCCTCTTCATTTAACACAATATAGACATTCACCCTTTCTTCCTCCACTTAAAGGTTACGTAATTTTTCGCATCCTAAAATCTTCCGACCAATTAGCGTCACAGAAAAGTGACAAAAATCAACTCGTAGTAACTTTTTAACAGAGGCAATAGTGTGACAACAATAAAAATTAACCCACCCTTAGGTACCCCTTGTAACGCCATTGAGCTTTGGAGGTCACCCCTCCCTCTCTCGGAAGAGTGTTACGTAGTTTATAAGGGCGAACATTGGAAATTCGTCGAAATTTCGAATTCAATTATTTTCACCATTACAAGACTTTCTTCACTCCTATAGTCGGAAAGTAAAAAATATCAGCCCATTGGTGAGGGCTAGAGCGATACAATTTTCAATTTTGTCCATAACTGTACAATGTATATATGTTACTGTGAATGAGCAAAATCAAGAGATTGCCGACATTCTCCGGTGAATGTTGACATACACCAAGCTATTCAGTGTAGTACCTATATGTTCGAAGTATTTTTTTTAAATACCGGTGATGGTTGGCATTCGCCATGCGTGAGTGGTGAATATTAAATAAAATAAAAAGTTATCCATAAATCTGAGATCTGTACTGGTACGATATCACCAGCTTAGGCAGGAGGTAATTTGTTTTTTGATGTTCGCAACATTTTTGTTGCCTGTAGTTCAAGATTCTCTATTTTGCAACGTTCCACATAGAGAAGGATCATTATCAATGTCATCGCTATCCTCTTCACTTTCGTTGGTGTTCTGCTGAATGCTGTTGCAAAGTTCTTTCAGTGCATTTGCAGAAAGATTGCGGGCTATTTTTTTAGTCTGCTATTGTGTTTCAGTGTCTCAAATTTTCTCACGAAGGAGAGTCGATGATGCTATTCCTCTTTTTGGTTTTACTTCAAACATGGCCTCATGCGAAGTCTGACGAATATCCTCATACTACTAACTGGTAGGTTGTGTTTTTTGCAAACTGAACAAAATGTAGACCTTCCAGTTCCGACCACTTTGTTTCTAACATTCAACATTGCCGATTGGTGTATGTTGACATCCACTGCAGGAGAATGTCCGAATAACATATATTGCAAATAATCTTTCGGACCCTCACCAACGTTTTTGATGCATGTTGACATTCACCAGTTTCGATCATTCACAGTAACATATATATAATACATATAGGTATATTTGACATATACATACAGACAAAACAAACATAAAATCTATAATTGTATGTATAATATTTGTATAATCTACGCTTCTATGACTATTTAATAGTCTTCGCGTGAAGTGTTTAACCTCTCCTTTCTAATTAATAGTTAAGTACTTTACCATGTATGACGCCAGATTAGATGTCATAAACTCATGGAATTATCTCAAATGACAAGTAAATACTGTCCTTTTCAATTTTCGTCGGTGCATTATTGTCGGAAACCAACAAAATATACGCTCGCCTAACGCACGTAACAAAAGTTTAAAAAAAAATTGTGGAGTCGATGCATTATAAGTTATAACTAAACGATGCAATATCAAGTCGCCATTGGAAATAAAAATATCTATGACTGTCCTAATTTATAAATTATAATGGTAATTCACTTTTAACGATCACATCGACTAAAATGTCTTGCAGACTTCAAATTCGAATGTCCCTCAGGGGAAACATTGGAATGTAGTTTGCATTCCAATGTTTTGTGAGAATTAGTACTCCCAGGAACCGTAGCTCGTACCAGTCGGTTTGTGTATGCCGGCTGGCGGATTCTTATACACACCTGGATTTATTTATTGTGTTGAAGACGCTAATGACCTGAGTTGTCGACGTGTCTATAATCTACAATAAATAAATAAAAAATAAAATCAAATTCGAATGAGCATTTATGAATTGGCTGCACAAATGCCTAAAAGCGTTACTGTTAACATTTTTAGAGATAAAATTGTGTCAGTTGAACAATTTATTGAACTATAAAAAACAGCGAACCTCCCAAAAAGTGGACCCCGTAAAGTTTTTCCTGTACAGATTGTCAACAAAATGGTAAGAAGAGCTGAAAACTGTACGCATGTGGAAGGTGAAGCTGTAGATGCAAACCTTTATATTAATCGTTCTTTACTATCATACACTGTCAAACATTGCGGGGTGTACTTGCGCACTTTTAGCTTTGCAGAGTTTAAACGATACGTAAACAAAATACTACTTTCGGTGATTTCGGATTAAAAGCGTTTAGGGTTATGGGAAAAAGTTTCCCTTGCACCGTGGTTTCATAAAATCGCCACCCTAATTAGGCGCGATCTTAGCGAAGCTAGAAGCGCCTATATACACTCGCTTTGTCTGTGAATCTGTGAATCTGTGAATCTGTGAATCTGTGAGTCTGTAACGGATTTTTTGTATCAGTCGTACAGCCCAAACGGGTTAACCGATTTTAAAAAACTTTTTTTTGTTCGATTCCTCTCAGGGTCTATTTGATCCTAACGTCGCCCGATTTTTGAATTTTGGTCCCAGAGGGGAGCAAATTAGAAAAAACGGTGTTTTTTGCTTATAGTTTGCTCAATTTAAGTCAGATCGATTCGAAACCTGTCTTAAACGAAAGAGCAGAAAATTTTAGATAGATTTCATGTATAATATTGTGTCAAAACAGTTTTTTTATACAGATTTTTATGATTATTGAACTAAATAAATGCGACTTTATCTAATAAATCGCGAACTTGTTTCGGTTGTCCTTGTCTGTTGCACAGTGTGATATGGATATTGGAAGATAGCGTATGCTCTATCTTATATTGCATTATTTAAATATAGTTATTCAATTTTTTGACTGCTGATGTTTGAATTTAAGTTTAAAAACCCTGGCCTACTGAGTTAAAATGACGTGTAACTAATTATTGACGTCGATCGGATCGGACCAAAATTTCTCGACGTTCATCATACCTTCCCGAACAATTTGATTTTCTCTGTCTCTATGTCCCTTTGTACGCTTATAACTCGAGAACCACTGATCCGATTTACATGATTTTTTTCAAGTAAATAACCTCTTATGCGACTGCGAGTTTTAAAATATTCTGGCATCACGCAAAAGCAACCGAACTGATTCTCAAATAAAAACTATGTTCTGGCATCACGCAAAAATAAGTAGGTTGTAGATGCTTTGTTTTTTAAACGGTGGTTTTATTTAGCTTGATCCCGTATATTTGTTACAAATCTTGCGATCGATTGAGTTGAAATTTTGCACACATGTGTAGCTCCGGTGACAATACAATATTATGGTAACTAGCTGACCGGCCCGGCTTTCGTCCGGGTGTAAATCATACTTTTGAATTTTCACCCACTTCCTATGATCCGATTGAGTTGAAATTTTGCACACATGTGTAGCTCCGGTGACAATACAATATTATGGTAACTAGCTGACCGGCCCGGCTTTCGTCCGGGTGTAAATCGTACTTTTGAATTTTTACCCACTTCCCATGATTCGATTGAGTTGAAATTTTGCATACATGTGTAGCTCCGGTGACAATACAATATTATGGTAACCAGCCCGAGTTCGTCCAGGTGCAAATCGTACTTTTGAATTTTCACAGGCAAAAGGTCTTTCTCCGGTAACGTTTCGGATAAATGTAATAAAATCAGACTAAGGAAATAAAGCACACTAAAAATTATTAGATCCTTTTGAAAATTAATATTTGAGAGTTTTATAGGACACAAAAAAATAAAATGGCGTCAGATTTCAAAATGGCGGCCATATGTACTTTTTTGTAAACATTATCCGATTCTTTTGAAAATTAATATTTGAGAGTTTTATAGCACACAAAAAAATTAAATGATGTCAGATTTCAAAATGGCGGCCATATGTACTTTTTTGTAAGAATTATCAGATCCTTTTGAAAATTGATATTTGAGAGTTTCATAGAACACAAAAAAATAAAATGACGTCAGATTTCAAAATGGCGGCCATATATACTTTTTTGTAAAAATTATCCGATCCTTTTGAAAATTGATATTTGCGAGTTTTATAGGACACAAAAAAATAAAATGATGTCAGATTTCAAAATGGCGGAAATATGTAGAACTCCTTTCTAAAAATTATACGATCCTTTTGAAAATTGATATTTGAGAGCTTCATAGGACACAAAAAAATAAAATGACGTCAGATTTCAAAATGGCGGCCGTATGTACTTTTTTGTAAAAATTATCCGATCATTTTGAAAATTGATATTTGAGAGTTTCATAGAACACAAAAAAATAAAATGACGTCAGATTTCAAAATGGCGGCCATATATACTTTTTTGTAAAAATTATCCGATCCTTTTGAAAATCGGTATTTGAAAGTTTCATAGGACACAAAAAAATAAAATGGCGTCAGATTTCAAAATGGCGGCCATAATATGTACTTTTTTGTAAAAATTATCCGATCTCTTTGAAAATTGATATATGCGAGTTTTATAGGACACAAAAAAATAAAATGACGTCATATTTCAAAATGGCGGAAATATGTAGTACTCCTTTGTAAAAATTATCCGATCCTTTTGAAAATTGATATTTGAGAGTTTCATAAGACACAAAAAAATAAAATGACGTCAGATTTAAAAATGTCGGCCGTATGGACATTTTTGTAAAAATTATCCGATCCTTTTGAAAATTGATATTTGAGAGTTTCATAGGTCACAAAAAAATAAAATGATGTCAGATTTCAAAATGGCGGCCATATATACTTTTTTGTAAAAATTATCCGATCCTTTTGAAAATTAGTATTTGAAAGTTTCATAGGACACAAAAAAATAAAATGATGTCAGATTTCAAAATGGCGGCCGTAAGTACTTTTTTGTAAAAATTATCCGATCCTTTTGAAAATTGATATTTGAAAGTTTCATAGGTCACAAAAAATAAAATGACGTCAGATTTCAAAATGGCGGCCATATATACTTTTTTGTAAAAATTATCCGATCCTTTTGAAAATTGATATTTGCGAGTTTTATAGGACACAAAAAAATAAAATGATGTCAGATTTCAAAATGGCGGAAATATGTAGAACTCCTTTCTAAAAATTATACGATCCTTTTGAAAATTGATATTTGAGAGCTTCATAGGACACAAAAAAATAAAATGACGTCAGATTTCAAAATGGCGGCCGTATGTACTTTTTTGTAAAAATTATCCGATCATTTTGAAAATTGATATTTGAGAGTTTCATAGAACACAAAAAAATAAAATGACGTCAGATTTCAAAATGGCGGCCATATATACTTTTTTGTAAAAATTATCCGATCCTTTTGAAAATCGGTATTTGAAAGTTTCATAGGACACAAAAAAATAAAATGGCGTCAGATTTCAAAATGGCGGCCATAATATGTACTTTTTTGTAAAAATTATCCGATCTCTTTGAAAATTGATATATGCGAGTTTTATAGGACACAAAAAAATAAAATGACGTCATATTTCAAAATGGCGGAAATATGTAGTACTCCTTTGTAAAAATTATCCGATCCTTTTGAAAATTGATATTTGAGAGTTTCATAAGACACAAAAAAATAAAATGACGTCAGATTTAAAAATGTCGGCCGTATGGACATTTTTGTAAAAATTATCCGATCCTTTTGAAAATTGATATTTGAGAGTTTCATAGGTCACAAAAAAATAAAATGATGTCAGATTTCAAAATGGCGGCCATATATACTTTTTTGTAAAAATTATCCGATCCTTTTGAAAATTAGTATTTGAAAGTTTCATAGGACACAAAAAAATAAAATGATGTCAGATTTCAAAATGGCGGCCGTAAGTACTTTTTTGTAAAAATTATCCGATCCTTTTGAAAATTGATATTTGAAAGTTTCATAGGTCACAAAAAATAAAATGACGTCAGATTTCAAAATGGCGGCCATATATACTTTTTTGTAAAAATTATCCGATCCTTTTGAAAATCGGTATTTGAAAGTTTCATAGGACACAAAAAAATAAAATGATGTCAGATTTAAAAATGGCGGCCGTATGTACTTTTTTGTAAAAATTATCCGATCCTTTTGAAAATTGATATTTGAGAGTTTCATAGAACACAAAAAAATAAAATGACGTCAGATTTCAAAATGGCGGCCATATGTACTTTTTTGCAAAAATGATCTGATCTTTTTGAAAATTAATATTTGCGAGTTTTATAGGACACAAAAGAATAAAATGATGTCATATTTTAAAATGGCGGTCATAGGTATATATTTCTTTGTAAAAATTATCCGATCCTTTTGAAAATTGATATTTGAGAATTTAATAAGACACAAAAAAATAAAATGGCGTCAGATTTTAAAATGGCGATCAAATAATAACTTTTTAATTGTATTATTTATATCTTTGATAAATTCGGTTTTATATACAATGCGTAAAAAGCATAGCTTCTGTCGGGTGTCTTACGACACATCATGACTTTTTTATTTAGCCGGTTCCGAGTAACGCTTAATAGTCAACCGTTGCTATGGAAAATTGTTTAAAAAATTCACTGTACTATTTTTTCTATGTAATCCAATACATATTTATATTAGGTCTTATGGCTCATAGCCTACTACAAAATTATAAATATTCTCAGTGTTAATTTCCCTATGTTCAATAAAACCGTTTACACACAGTACCTACTTGAATATCGCGCCTTGTAATTCTTGAATTACTTGTATGCTCCAAAATTTTTTTTTTTATACATAGGTAATATCTATATATATAAAACAGTTCCGTTACTGACTGACTGACTGACTGACAGACAACGCCCAGGTCAAACCGCTGAAGATATAAACTTGAAATCTGGACAGTAGATTCCTTTTGTGACGTAGGCACCCACTAAGAAAGGATTTTTTGAAATTCAACCCCTAAAGAGGTTAAATAGGGGATGGAATTTGGTATGGAAATTCGTCATTTTTGAAGTTAGAAACATGAAATTTTGCACAGGAGTTTCTTATATAACGTAGGTGAGCACTAAGAAATTTTTTTTGAAAATGCATCCCCTAAAGAGACTAAAAAGGGGATGAAAGTTTGTATGGAAGTTCGTCATTTTTAAAGTTAGAAGCATGACATTTTGCACAGGAGTTCCTTATATTACATAGGTGAGCAATAAGAAAGGATTTTTAAAAATTCATCCCCTAAGGGGGTTAAATAGGGGATGAAAGTTTGTATGGAAGTTCGTAATTTTTTAAGTTAGGAGCATGAAATTTTGCACAGGAGTTCCTTATATAACGTAGATGAGGTAATAAGAAAGGATTTTTGAAAATTCATCCCTTAACGGGCTTAAATAGGGGATGAAAGTTTGTATGGAAGTTCATCATTTTTGAAGTTAGAAGCATGAAATTTTGCACAGGAGTTCCTTATATAACGTATAGGTGAGCAATAATGTATTAACAAAAATCGACCGAGCGAAGCGAGTGAGTTATGTATTATTAATATTCAAACGAACGAACGAGCGAAGCGAGTGTGTAATGGATTGTTAATATTCGAGCGAATGAGCGAAGCGAGTGAGTAATGTATTAATAAAATCCGAGCGAACGACCGAAGCAAGTGAGTTATGTATTATAAAATTCGAGCGAATAAACACCACCAGCCCGGCTTCGCTTCGCAGGAGGAGAATTTCTCGCGGGGGGGATAATAAATCATAAATCGAAATATACGTGGGCGAAGCCACGGGTAACGGCTAGTTGCTATATATAAGAAGAGATCGGTTTCCACTCTCGGGCACTGTGGAGAAATCGGTAACTCACCTAGCTGGAAACTGGGGGTTTCGGGTTCAAGTCCCGACAGTGGTCATTTGGTTTTTTCTTAGATATAGCTCAAAAATCATGGCAGCCTAGCTGTCTGAGATATTTATTATTTTCACCTCTAATTGTTATGTGAATAATATGATGTGGATATAAGGAGTTTTAAATCGATTGATTTTATCATATACCAAATAGGTAATATTCCTGACACATTCGCCATAAAAAAATAAAATAAACAAGCCGTGAGGTGGGTCGTTTATTAGGACTAAAGTGCGACCCTTGAGGTCCACACGACGAACTTCCCAGTTTGATAAATATTTAATAACAATAATTAAATTAGATATTACACAGAAAAGTAATCATTTTAATCATTAAAACATAAATAATTAAAAAAAAAAAACGGCTGAACCGATTTTTATAAAATTTATGTCGGAACAAAATGACGTTAACACGCCTCGATTGACACCCTTACGAAGTCGATATAATTTTTTATTCGCGAGATATTGTGTACAATCTACTTTTTTGGAGTCTATTTGGTTAAGAAAAAAGAACGGCTGAACCGATTTTGAAAAAATTTCTTTCAGATCATATTTACGTTAATACGCGTCGATTGGCACCCTAACGTAGTCGATATCATTATTCATTCTTGAGATTTCGTCTTAGAAAGAAATGGACACATACGTACACACACACACACACACAGAGACATCTTTCTAAAAGTAGTGTAAAAATAGTGTAGTGACCTTGAAACATAAAAATTTTTTTTCCTTTTTGATTTCGATTTTCGGACCCATTACAATAACTTCCAGTGGGAAGTTAATAATACGTGCTGTATCGTGAATTTACTTATAATATTATGTACTGTTTTCATTGAATAGATCGAACCCGAGGTATTATTTCTGTAGATATTCAAAGGTTATGCAAGGAATTCTGAATCACTGCTCGAGTTACTTACTAAGAACATGTAAATTTTTCTAACAAAACATCCATAAAATTGTTTGTAGTTATGAATAATTTTATAGTATCCAATATCAGCACTTTTGAAGTCTAGACTCTAGACAATTTCTTTGAATGAAAAATATGACTTTTTACTTCCCACCTCTACTATGGTAGGGAAGTAATGGATTTAGTCCGAAAAAAATATTTCGAGATTTTAACAAATCTTCACGTTTTGAGACCCTAGCAATCGTTTAAGATCATTTTCAGACTGATGTCTGTATGTGTGTGTGTGTGTGTGTGTGTGTGTGTGTGTGTGTGTATGTGTGTATGTGTGTGTGTATGTGGTCAATTTTTCGCCTTCGATATCTCAAGAACGGAACAACATACGGGCATGCCGATTGTTCTATTGTGTTTATCAGTCTTTAACTTAGATCTGATTAGATTTTGAGTCAAATCAGTTCAGTGGATCCTGAGATATTCAAAAAAACGTTCTCAATGTCACGTATTAACATAGGTAAAAAAATATATAAATGAATTCTAGATGTTATAATATGAAAAAAATGTAGATATTTTTTTTCTCTAAAATGTATAGTTTTCGAGAAAAAAAATATTTTACTAAAAAAAGAAAATTGTACGTAAATCAAGGTAACCATGATTTTTGCTATATTAAGCTAGCCATCAGTAGATCACCAAACAAAAAAGAGGGCCATGCTTTTTTCAAAGAATAAAAATTAAATTGTGTTTTAAAGACCACCAACAGCTAAGGTTATTTGGGCCTAGTCAAAGAATAAAAAAACGAGTGTTTATTTTTTGAAAATATTTACTAGGTGGGAAGTATAGGACTGGTCATCAGTCGAATTTTTTTATCTTGATACGACATTGACAAAATAATAACGTACAGATTACCCCCGTCCTTTTCGGGATAGGCAAAACTATTATTCAAATACAAACAACGCCAAAATTTATATTATGGTTACAAGCTGATCACGAATCTGATGTTTTTCATCATTGTTATATAATTTTCTATTAACTTATTTGTTCTGCATTTTCTGCTAAGAAAGATGGGTTTTTCGCGAGTTTTTCCCATATGACAAAAAAATGAATGTTCGATTAGAAAAAGTCTACTGAAAAAAATAAATATAATATTAAAATATGTCCTGGCTGGTAAATGGTACCAGTACTTACATAAATTATGTATTGTCTGTATATAAATCTTTTATCTCATCTAGCTACCAACTTCATCGTGTTTTGAAGTACCTCATACGTTAAGTTTGGTACTAAAATTCATCTAAATCGGTTCAACAGTTCTCAAGTGACACTATTATAAGCAAATAGACAAAATGCTGGAAACGCTTTTTCCCATCTAGGCATCATACAAATTACCTGAAAAACCTAGAAAAAAACGAAATTACAGCGCTCCCGCTAACAATTTTATACAGGTTTCCCTAATTAAAATCCCCATTTTGATACTTGAATAAAATCTGAACTATGTAACTGGTTAATTTTTGCCTTTGTGGAATTTATTTCAGCTATTCTTTTATAGCGCGTTGACGCCTATCAAAAACTAGTTTAATTAATTTTTTAATAGAACAGTGATTTTTCTGTAAAAATAAAACAAATCTTAAAAAAATTGTTATTTTTGTTATACTATGGATTATTCAGTCCTTGGAAATCTACCTTAGAACTAATTCATAGAACTTCAGTAAGAATAATTATTAGCGGTAGATAATGCGTCAACTCGCAAAACCGTTATGGCATGGGTTCGTCACTAACGGTACCGGATTTTTTATAGGGTTATTGAAAGAAAGTGTCTTTACAAGTCGTCCTGCAACAATTGATGCACTGAAAGATCGCATTCGAGAAGAAAAAGGAAGGAATAGATGGAAATTTTTTCGCCGAGTAATTCCCAATTTTGCATCCAGAATTAAAAATTGCATTGCTGCAGTTGGGGGCACGTAATTTTTAAAAGTGGAACAAAAGTTGTAATTGTAATAAAAGTATTTTTTGTTCAAGTTGTAAGGAGTTTATTCGAATATTAAAATGGGTAATCTTATTATATATACGGGAAACTCTGTATATTGATAGAAACTATCCATAATTGAATAGCCCAAACAAATAAATGTTGACCACGCTGTACGTACGTGTAAACAATGTTCCAAACGACAAACAATTTATTGGCTTGATTCATATTCTGCGCGGAGACAATAATAGTATCCGAGCTACCAGATATAATAATAACAAAAGAGTATATCTATACAAGCAAATTAGATCGCTAGACATTCTTCAGACTGGCCTTTCCTGTCTATTCTTCTTAGTTCACTGAGCTAGCAACTCCGCAGTGGCTGATAAACGGTGGCTAGGCAACAATCGTATCCATGTTAGGACTGTGGTGACAAGACAACGTTGCCAAAGAAGATGATGTTTCTCCCCAGATTTCGAATTAAAAAGTCCCTACATTTCCCTAGCCACTTTACTGTTTAAAAGCAGTAATATTAGTTTTATTTTAACAATCATACAAATATTTTGGAGAGTGGAGACAAATATAAAAAACAACAAGCCGTGAGGTGGGTCGTTTATTAGGACTAAAGTGCGACCAAGCACACGACGAACTTCCCAGTTTGATAAATATTTAATAATAATAATGAAATTAGATATTACACAGAAAAGTAATCATTTTAATCATTAAAACATAATTATTATTTATTTTTAACAATAATTTAAAAAAAACGGCTGAACCGATTTTTTTAAAATTTATGTCGGATCAAAATGACGTTAACGCGCCTTGATTGACACCCTGACGAAGTCGATATAATTTTTTATTCGAGAGATATTGTGTAAAATCTACTTTTTTGGAGTCTATACGTACGTACGTACATACGTACACACACACACACACACAGAGACATCTTTCTAAAAATAGTATAGTGACCTTGAAACATAAAAATTTGTTATACATTTTGATTTCGATTTTCAGACCCATTACAATAACTTCCAATGGGAAGTTAATAATTATTGTAATTAACTAGATATCTATAAATTAGAATACCGCGATTTTAAATTCTTCTTCCTTTACAACTGAAAACAAAACTAGAATGAAAGCAAAGGACAAATAAGAATGAAGCAAAATTCGCTCGGGATCTATTTTTCGAGGAAAGTTTCAATTCCCAGCGAGTAATTCAAAAAAATTCCGTACGAAATCTAAGCTCACAGGGATTTATCCTTCCTTACCGCAAGCTACAGGTTTCTATATCGCGAGATTCAAATCAGCATAAAAATGTATCCAAGTTTTTGTTTTCCACCTAATAATTAAAATGTGTTTGTAAATCGCTAATGAAGTTGAAGACTCACTTTTATGATGAATTTATTAAACTTTTACGATTTTCAATAAATATTCCTAGATAGGTACCAGCAAAAAATGTTTCCCTTTTTCCCCAAACCAGTCGGAAATTTCCTTAGACATGGCAACACTGTGACAAGAGTATGTCACTAAAATGTAGTATAGCGCTGGCCAATTACTATATTTCTAAACTTTCGTTAAAATGGCCTTTCCCTGTTTTTTTTAGTACACGCAGCACCCATCGCTGCAATTGGTAATAGCTTAGCAAATTATATAATAAGAAATTTTAGTAATTTGTTGCTAGGTAACAATAATTAATGTTTGCTTACAATAATACATGTTTTATAAAACCCCGCATTCACACTTTTATTATAAAGTCAAAACTTTTTTTGGTATTTTTAGGCTTTTATTCTCTACCACGGAAACGTGAATCGCGTGAATACAGATCCTGCAAATACGTACTTCATTAGTTAATTAGTATGTTTGAGATTCCTGGAGATTTAAAGAAACGTGATTTTTTCAAGTCTAGAAAAATATCTATAAATTCTATCTTTGTACATAATAAGATCTCTAACTTTCCATTGTTTTCTTTTACAGCTAAAGCTATGGCAAGGCCATTCTTGCACAGGGTCCATTAGTGACTATTATTAGTAAATGGCCGGTATTTTTCTTATATTTGCCAAAATCTTCATCTCTATTTTTACTCTCCATTGATTTCATGAGTCAAGTGTTTTTGGTTTAAAAATCTAAATTGTTTCAGTTGAATATTATACCTCTTATTCAGCCAATATCATCATTGAAACTCGCTTACAGTATTTTCTGTGCCACTGGCATGTTTTTCAATCTAAATTTCAAGTCAGTGACTAACTTACTAGTGTTGGGATGAAACGCGTGTGCTGTTTATGTGAAACATTAGGGATTTTTGTATATAGAAAAATCTAAAAAAAATGCTCAAGATTCAAAATAAATTAAAAAAGGTGTATTTAAATGCAGCGATATTCGAAAGGAGCGGTACAAAATTTTTATTTTTGACCGACTTCAAAAAAAGGAGGTGGTTCTTAATTCGGTTGTATTTTTTTGTTTGTTACCTCATCCATCTTAATTTTTAAATTATTTCAGCCGCGCACTGTGTAAATAGTAGATTTGATGTCTAGATACGTAATGGGGCATATTACTGCGAGTGATGACAGTATGTAAAAACGAGCGATAGCGAGTTTTTACAGTCACACGAGCCGTAATACCATTACGTACGAGACATATATGGTATTTTTTGCCATACCCACTACAAAATACCTACTTTTTACGTCATTTTCAAAAAATTCTGACATCATTTGCGTCGCCATCTTTTCTTCTAGTGTGCCGCGAAGTTCGTGCAAGTAAGTAATGACAGGCGCACGCAAGCATACGCAGGCATACAGAGCGAATTAACAGAAGTTGCCATGGCAACCGTTATTTTCTGCGCTAGTGCAGAAAGTAAACCATTTTCCGCACACCTGCCTGTTAAATGGGTCATTAATGGCCGCTATACATACATCTAAAGTAGCTATTTTGTAGTGGGTATGGCAAAAAAATATTGCAAATTCAGGCAGATGTTTTGTCACTTTTAAGGATCAGGACAATATATGGCAAACATTTTTTAGAATTTTCTGTAAAAATAATAGGCGTTTAAAAAGTATTTAAATATTTATGAAATGTCATTTATTTATAATTAATTGATGTTATTGATATAATGAAACATCGTCTGCACCTGTTTTTTTCTACGTGGAAGCCTAGCTGTACTTATTACCGATCCAGGACGGACTCTTAGAAGCAGCCTGTATACGGCGCCAAAATTTATAAAAAGAAAAAAAATTATAAAACTTTAAAAGACTAAAAAGGGAATTCTAAAGTAAAATTTTTTTGCCATACCCACTTTAAAATAACTACTTTACATGCGTGTATGTATGCATGGAATGGGTCAGAACAGGCAGGTGTGTTGAAAGTGTTTTCAAAACACATTACAGTGTGGTAAAACGAGTTTTAGTTTGAACTCTTCTGATGATGGGCTAGAAACCAGAAACGTAGAATTTTTCAAGTGTCTATTTGTGTATTTATTTTAATTTCACGCGGTAAACACACATTCGTTCTGATATAACATAACCTTAGGCTCGTATCGCAAAATCGCGACTGTCATACAATCCGTCACTTAAGCCACTAGTTGCATAAATTACTATTATAATAACATTTTTCCGAGCGGAGGGGGGATCTCACACCACGCTAAAAATCCCAAGGTTCAGCTTCGTACTGATCTTATAATAAATTTAAACTAGGTATTACCCTTAAATACGCAGTTTATAGGACAGCTTGGTGTAATGGTTCGCGTGCTGGGCTCTATATCAAGCTGTTGTGGGTTTGAATCACATCTCCGTTAATGGATGTGTTGTGATGTCGTTTTTAATTTGATGTAATTTGACGCTAATGACTGTAGATGTGGAGCGTCTATAAATTAAATTAATTAATTTATTAAATAAATACATTAGGTATATATTATAATATGCAGTTTCGCTCACGTTAATTTCGATTTTTGACAGAAGCCATGTTAACCCAATCGTAACCGCGGATAAAAACTAGTTTATATACTTTACCAGTAGATAGTATACTAAATTTCATCAAAATCTCGAGCGATACTGGTACAAACAGACAGGCATAAATTTTGGAAACCAGTTTTTTCTTTTAAGTCACTCGTATGTAGGGAATGCAATCTCGATCTCGCGAGATCTCAAGCCATTTTTCCAGATTTAATCTCGGGGGCAGGCAATCTCGTTTTTGAAATCTCGTTCAAATCTCGACCCGATATGGTCGAGATCTCCAACGAGATTTCAAGAACGAACGCGCTTAAAAAAACTTATAACTTATACGTAATAGTTTTTGACAGTCGCGTTAATTGATTCTGTTTGTTTCTCTGCATATATTGTTTTAGTTAAATTGTTTTCTTGAGTGAAATTGACAGTTATTTAACATATAACAAGCATTAGATGGCTAACAAATTACAAAGTTAAGTGAATACTGAATAATTATGTCTATGAACAATTCAAACCAAATGATCGTGAACGTTACTAATAGTAACTTACCCTATGCTTCCTACCTCCTAAGAAGTTATTTCCAAAATAATTAATTGACATATAGTGTGCTGTGTGAGTTGGGGTATATTGCTGTTATATTTTGAAAATAAAACAAAACATTAATTGAATCTTGAAACAAAAAAATCAACGTTTATTTAAGGAAAGTAATGAATAATAATCATCTGCACAGTGCACTACGCAATAAATCACACACGTACACACTGACATAGTCACACAAGTAAGTAGTTTTCATTTTTAAGTATTTTAGATACAAAATAATACGTTCTTTTTAAAAGTAGGCGAAATTTCGATTTTGTCGAGATTTATCGAGATCTCGCCAGACAATCTCGCGAGATCTCGAATTGCCAATCTCGGCTCGAGATTGCATCCCCTACTCGTATGACTTAGTCCTAGCGCGCACATGCGATTTTTCTGACGCGCGATTGTTTAGTCGCAAAAATAATGCACACAAAATGCAGCGATTATTTAGTCGCATATGCCGCGCGCATTTGTACTTAATGTTGTGTGTGTTATTTTTGGGACTAAACAATGCGTTAGAAAATCGGATGTGCGCGCTAGGCCTTAGATGAGAAAATGGATTTCCAGAATGTGTTTCTATGAAATTAGAGACAAGTTCAAATTCTATACATATTAAGTATATTGATTACAAACATTTTCAGAAAATTGATATTTTGGCACAGTTTTCTAACCATAAGCGCTGACGCATGTCTAGACTTTAGACTCTTCAAAATTAATACGAAGTCTTAATAATGGAAAGTGATTGATTCATTTCAGCCATTACAAATTATGGACAGTGCGTTCAATTTTTCGGATGTTAATCTTAAAATACCGGGTGTTCGGGGAGGAAACCGCAATATTTGGAGCATGTACTTATTCAGGAGGTCAAAATAAACAAAAAAATCAGATATAAAGTTCGTACTACAAAGTTCGTACTACACAGACATGCCGAATTTACAGTATTCTGCTCAAGTCGGCCATAAAAAACAAAATTTTTCAGCATTTAGCTTGACGTTTCATTCGCAAATTAGTAAGTATTGTTGTTACATAGCTGTTGTTAATATTATTGTGTTGTACAAAATTCCTGCTACTTTTACATTCACGAAATCTCCGGAACCATAACGCCTACAAACTTGAAATTTGCCAGGTAGGTTCCTTATAGAACGTAGGCATCCGCTAAGAAAGGATTTTTCGAAATTCAACCCCTAAAGGGATCAAAAGGGGATGTAGAGTTTTTTGACAAAATGTTCACATCTCACAAATCGTTAAGGTGAGAGGTATTGAATTCAATAACTCTTCATCATATTAAAGCATTTTCTTTAATTCAACCCCTAAGGGGGTAAAACAGGGGTGTACGATTTTTTTACTAATCAACGCATCGGCCAAACCGCTGAAGCTAGACAAGCTGGACAAAAGGAGGTGTATTGTTTTTTGACAAATTGTTCATATCTCAAAAATCGTTAGTGAGAGATATTGAATTCAACATACTAATTCTTCTTTAAAAATAAGCAAACCCATATTCGATTGTTTTTTTTATAACCCTTAAGTGACAAGGGGAATTATAAAAATAGCCTTTTTTCGAAACTTCTCGAGTTAGAGACACGAAATTTGACCTAAGTATATTCTTTGTTAAAATCAAAGAGATCGGTATTCTACAAATTATCGAAATCCGTATCCTAAGGGGTGAAAACGGGGGTGGAAACCTCCATGAATGACGCGCTGTATCTCTGAAATTGCTTAAGCTAAAAACGTGTAATTAATCATAAATTCATAGCACCCGGGCGAATCCGGACGGGACCGCTAGCATAAAATAGTACGTAACAAATTAAATATTGTTGTAGTAGTGCTTTGGCATATTTCCAATCCACTAAGCACACACTACGATGCAAAACAATGTAGTGTTTTCTTACCAATGGAAAATAAAAGGGAAAATATAAAACACGTCTAATACCCTACTGTGCCATCCATATTAATGCTAACTTTAAAGCATTGTCAGAAACTTTTGATTGATAATTACCTTTTTTGGACCACATCTACCAACGTGGTTTACCTATGTTTGTGGGGTGGCGCTTATGACATATTTTAAGATATTTATTAACTTCCAATTGGAAGTTATTGTAATATGGGTCCGAAAATCGAAATCAAAATGTATAACAAATTTTTATGTTTCAAGGTCACTACACTATTTTTATAGAAAGATGTCTGTGTGTGTGTGTGTGTGTGTGTACGTATGTACGTACGTATGTGTCCATTTCTTTCTAAGACGAAATCTCGAGAATGAAAAATGATATCGACTACGTTAGGGTGCCAATCGACGCGTATTAACGTAAATATGATCTGAAAGAAATTTTTTCAAAATCGGTTTAGCTGTTTTTTTTTTTTTATTATTGTTAAAAATAAATAATAATTATGTTTTAATGATTAAAATGATTACTTTTCTGTGTAATATCTAATTTCATTATTATTATTAAATATTTATCAAACTGGGAAGTTCGTCATGTGGACCTCAAGGGTCGCACTTTAGTCCTAATAAACGACCCACCTCACGGCTTGTTTAATTAGGAAAGTTGCTGAATAATGTTTAGAAAAGAATATTAATTTTGATATTTTCATGATGTATTAGGAACTTTAAACTGTTGTGAGGTTATGCCTAGCTGCACACAGTTACTGTTTGGGAAAATTTATGGACGACATTTTCCAACATGATCCTCCAAGACAGTTTACTTGACCACCTCTAATTTGAACAATAATTTTTCCATACGTACGTAATAAAAAAATATCGGTATGTTCCAAGTTTAAAAATCATTTTTCTAAATTAGTGTTAATATGACAAATTTCAGTAGAACTTGTCAGAAATTTGCCAGAAAGGCTTACACGATATATGTACTTAGACAATATTATTATAGGTACAAAATATGCACAAAATAGCGTATATTTCCAAAATCAGTAGGTGCATGGAGCAGTTACGGATTAAGACTTTTCGAGACCCTAAGCACAGAAGTTTCGTGTGCCCCCGACTCATTGATTTAGAAGGTATATATTAATTCAACTTTTATCAAAATAAAAATTGGGTAGGATAGAGGCCTCTGGATACTATAGGGGCCTCTAAGCACGTGCTTAATGTGTTTCTCCGTTAATCCGTCACTCACCAACTGCAGGCCTAGAGTTCTCACTGAAATCGTATAAAAATTAATCAAATTTGAAATTGGTGCATTAACAAGGAATTAATATGAGGCTTAATTGCTGAAGATGAATGACACAACCTTCTGGACTGAATTAACGTTTGCCAGATCCACATTTAGTTGAACATTCTCAGTTCTTAGCAAACACTAGTCTGTATATTTATAGATAACAATGTACCACTAGCCTTTGACTCCATATTGCCCTTGTGTCTTACAAAAAAAAGGAAATAGGTGATTGCCATTGCTCTAGTTTCAACATACGCAGTATTAGTCACAGGCCGTCTATAATTCTGCATCCCCCCCATACCACTATCTTGCAAAATCCCTTACTCAGGGCACTTTACTATGCCCCACTCATCATCTTCACAAAAATAAGGCCTTGAATAAATAACACCAAAAAATTGTCAATAGCTCTCGGTCTGTTACAATCAACTAACATTTATCCTGATGTATTTTAATAAAAAAAGAAAACAAAACAAACAAACATTATTTTTTTCTTCGATTACTAAACAGTTTTCTGTTTACTGTAAAGCACAATTGCACAGTTCAATGTCAGAGGTCATTCTCGAATAAAACAATGCCGTGATAGGTCAATTCCAAGTCTACTTGATCAGCTACAACACACCTTTCAGCAAAAACGTCACAATAAATATCTGTGGCTGCAAAGCAAAACCGTTTAGGTTATTTTTGTAAAATAAAATTAATGTCGATTTAATCACTCAGTTCAATTAAAAGTCTATTTCTCAATTTTTCGCTATTATGACAAAAAAGTTAACTACCGATCCACAAGCCTTGAGACATTACATTTGGTCCAAAATCAGACAATGTAAGTATGTACTTCACTTCAGATTTGAGAATAAAGGAAAAAAATATTTAAAAAATCGACATGAGCGATTTTGCTTTTAGGTTATAGGTATACACTAATTAAACAACAGTGATTAGGTACTGATAATTAAACAATTATTAAGCTTTAAATAAATTAGTTTTTAAAAATAGAATACCTAATGTATTTTCATTGAAGCAAAATATTGATTGTTAACTGAATCACGAGGGTCGAGGGGTGTAAACGGCTGAGCAAAAGTTATATACCAAACATCCCCTTTCACAAAACCTTAAATTTTACCAAAAATTTGTCATTATCGATTTTGTCATCATTCTAAAAATTTATAAACTCATAAATTAAACAACAATGATTATTGAAACTGTGTAATTATTCAGATTATTATAATTCAGTTTTTTATAAAATGAATTATCTGAAATCGTATTTTTTGTCAGAAATAAAAATGCAAGTTTACTGTGGTACAACAAAAAAACATATTTGTTTTCTGGTAACCGCTGTTATCAGAAAAACGATGGAATATATGCAAGAATCTCGATAATATGACTTGTTCAGAATTTTCCAGTTTGAATAAGTTAAAGAGTCCAATGTTGTTTTATAATGCAATATAATATAATATACTGTCAGAAAATATTCACTGTATACAATGTGTTGTGAGTTTCTTATTTTGTTATTAAAAACAAAAAATTGAATTAAAAATTTTAAAAATCTCCGACGCAAAAAAGCGAACTATTAAAAAGTAGGTAATAAAATATAATACTACAATATCCGGCCCAACGCACAGACTCTTTCTTCGTTTGGATGAAATATTTAATTCATAAATGAGTCGGGGACCACTGAGACATCGGTATTGTTGTCATTTTACAGTGGTTTATGAATTAAATATTCCTTACTTTTTAAAGGTTAGCTTTTTTGCGTCGGGGGTTTTTTAAATTTTTAATTGATTTTTGATTTCATATTTCACTAACTAATCAAAAACTGAATATTTGAGCTCAATCTCGAAGTTTCTAGCTGTAATAGTTGCCGAGATGTCTGCACAAAGTGAAGATATTCGAAACGGCTGAACTGATTTCCATCAAACTAGGCTAAGAACCATCTCGCAAATACCAGCTTTCAAGCAAACAAGAAACCGCATTGAAATTGGGTCATCGTTGTTATTGTTTATTACTTTATAAAATACTAAAATAAGAACTAGCGAAAGTATCAGCTTGATCTTCAATTTATTATTAAAAAAAAATAATAATAATAATAATAAAGCATAAATACGAACTGGCGTTACTCTGAAGGCTCAGATGTTCTTGGCAGTGCAGTTGGTGGAACGTATAACCATGGATTCGTGGTACCTAGCTATCGTGGAATCCTCGAACACTAATGCTGGGTTTCTGATGCGACTTTCAGTTTTAAATCTAGATTTAAGAATGTCATTATTGTCTGTTTTCAACTGAAATGTAGATCTCCAGCATGTAGAGTTTCCGCTGTGCCAGCTTCCTAACAACGTTTCCACAGATCATTTACCAACTAAACTTTCAGAAGTGACCTATAGCTATACAAACCTAGTGTAACCTCAATAGTTTTTATCCTAACGAAATTCGAATTGAGGTTAATTAAAAAATAATTTAGTCCACGTGAACTTACTTGCAAATACTATTCAAGAGTTTATTAAATAAAATATTATCTCTTCAAAATTTTTTTTACAAAATTTACACCAATGATGGATTAATATCATTTTTAAAATTATTGTTAACATGATATTCCATATGGACACTGATTGCTTATACACAATGTAAGTTACTTATCTCAGCGGGAACAAACATTACTCATTACGTTATCAGCTAGTTTGCGTTACAAGTGCTAAATAAATAAATGTTATTATTTTTCAATAAAATAAAAAAATAGAACTTACGATTACTACTTTACTGTGGTGAACTGAGCGATTATTAGTTATGCTTAATGAAGTTAACAGTATATTGTGTAACTAGTGTGCTAAACAGGTACATCTTGATGCGTCAGGCGCGATGTTTTCAGCACGAGTAGTGGTTGAGCGTGCACGAGTCTTGGCGAGTGTGCATCACGAGCCGTATACGAGTGCTGAAAACATCGCGCTTGACGCATAAATATTTAACTTCACTCAACGGTAACGGGTTTTTCAAATGTTTTTTATTATAGCATCGAAAAGTGTTTCATAATGGATCATGACGTCACCAGTCGATAAACGGCCATTTAAGATCCGCCTTAAAGACACGAAAAAACACTAAAAGTGTGCATGTGTCACACTGCAGTAGGTGTCTTAATTAGTGGTTTAATTTGTGAGGACATTATTTTATAAGCACTGAGAAATATTTTGTACCTTTCACATTTTTAAATCATACAGTTTTAAACTCCGTAATCAAGATCACGTAAATGAACCTAGTTTTTTCATTCCACTTAACAAGCCACTTGTATTTTTATCAAAAACATATTAATTAATATACCTCTTGTTCTTTTCCAATTTTTTAACGTAAATCGTATGTCATTGAAAAATTTTTTCGTTGGAGAGCAGTCAATTATATAATTGTTTCGAAACATATTGGAAAAAATCATTTTACCAACCAGTGGTCACAGTCAGGATTCTAACCTGAACCTTTCCACTTTCGCGGCGGAATGAGCTTACAATACTCAACCGTGACATGATTGCTAAATTAATATTCTCCTTATATGCTTCAGAATCAATAGATTTTCACTACATGCGAGTGTCAATTCATATATGCTAATTCAATAGCTATGATATGAAGTGAATCCTCGTACCAGCGAGAGCCCAACATGAAAGTGAAAATTATTTCGAACACCCTTTAATGGAATATATTAATAAATACCTAGATATATAACGGTTGAGTATTGTAAGCTCATTCCACCGCGAAAGTGGAAAGGTTCAGGTTAGAATCCTGACTGTGACCACTGGTTGGTAAAATTATTTTTTCCAATATGTTTCGAAACAATTATATAATTGGCTGCTCTCCAACGAAAAAATTTTTCAATTACGTTTCAGCCGTATAAAACTATTATTTATCGTATGTCATATTTCGTAAGATAATAAATATCTCATTAAAAATCGGGTAGGTTGGGTCGGGGACACAAACCGCAGTTTTGGCGTGAATACTCGACTCTGATGTCGGATTGTGGAACGAAGCAAGTAGACCTGTTAACATTCGAATGACATAACTTTCGTAGTCCTCATTCGACGAAGTTGCACTGGTCCAAATCTCGCCGGGCACCGTAAAATTGTATATTATTACGCGGATACTCCAATCTCCCATCCACACTCACTACAGTTGCACACTCGATTCGAAGGTCATCTCAGGAACGGACATTATTTGTCTACTGATACTATATTTATCGTTTGAATGTAGCTTTTCGTTTTGAAATTATAAAACGAAACATTATCACCCACTTTTTGTAACGCTCGACTTTTCGTACATGTATCCCAGCATTATTCCGATTTGAAAGACATTTTCACATCAAAAAGCGAAATTGAATTATTAGGGTTCTGTACTTCCGAAAGAAACCCTATTACTGTGCCTACGATGTCTGTCCGTCCGTCTGTCACCAAGCTCTATCTCACAAACGGTATAAAAGGTAGCCTGTATAGAAATTTTCACAGATTGTGTGTTGTTATGGCATGAATCCTGGCAAATTATAAAAAATAAAAAAGTTTAATCCCTAGGAGGATTCTCATATATGGATAGGTATAAGTAACATGATCAGAAAAATAGAATTAAGAATATGTAATAACTAACTGTGATATGCAAATAATAACACAAAGTATACTCGTATTGGGGTCCGTCAAATGAGCATATGACATCTGGTGGCAGAAAATTGTACTCAAAACGAGGGAAAATTTTACATGCTAACAGTGCAAATTTATCGTGAAATTGTTTATTACAAAAATAAAACAAGTAAAATAAACAAAAAGTTTATTGAAAATGGAAATCGCGACGTTTTCTAATATCACGGCTTTAAACACTATCAGTTATTGCCTTGTAAAACTTACTTTACAGCGAATTATTTTCTAATGAAATGTGGAAAAACTGTATTTATGTATTAAAAAAATATTTTATATTAATAATAAGATGTACTCATTATCATACTGTACTACAATAGTTAAATCTCTGAATATTGACAAAATTAGGACTAATTATGTGTATACAAATATTTTGAGGTATTTATCTACTTACTACAATATAACATATTACCTATGTTGCAGTTATGGGTTTACATTATTCACCTAACACAGCCTTAAAGGAGCATTGAACGGATAATTAATTTCGTAGAGATTTTCTTTTAATTTTGATGTTTTTAAGCAATATGCCGTAAAGATTACTACTTTTGACAGTTCATTTTTCATGTATTTTTCTCGTTATATTTCCGACATTTGATAATATGTTCGGCTTTGAGAATCCGTTTCCTTGAACGAATTTCCTTTGTTTAGGATTCGTACTGGCCCAATCACAAATTGCACTTATATATTTTATCATTTCTTATCACTTTGAAAATCACAAAATTACACGCAAAAGTATACCCCGTATAGGAAATTTCCCCTCCTCTGCGCCATGTTTTTTAAGTTCCACCCATTTGACGGATCCCAATAGTCGTATATCTTATCTCTGTTGCTTTCTTTAGATTTAAACGCTTATGAATATACCTTGTTTCTGCTGTGCTATTGCAGTAAGTCTTGTAGCGCAATGGCTAAGGTGTTCGCATGTCACTCCGAAGAGCCGGGTTCAAATCCGACTGACGGGAATGTTTCTTAACGTTTATTATACAAGCTGATGAAGTCATGAGAAAAACTTCACAGGTATTATGGCATGACGTAAGCCGTGGGGGTACTGAATAGGAAATCGAGTTTATTGTCAACTAGCTTCTACTCGCGTCTTCACTATTATTTTCTTTACAAATTTTAATACAGTTCCATTATTAGGTACCATAGAAGCAGATCTGCGTAACTCGTATAGTTACAATGTCGACTCTACAACTAGAATTTAGACGCTATTGACCTCAATTGTCCAGCGTTTTTAATCTATAATCTCCCTCTACAACTAGAATTTCACAAAATTAAAAAAATTGCAATTATGTATGATACATTAGAAGGTATTGATTTAAAAAAAAAATAATACATTTTTTGTTATTTATCAGTTTTAATTTTTTATATAATGAACATTATTTTTGAGTAAAAATTAAGAAATAAAAGAATAAAAAAGTTTATTTGTGAGGCGACAGCACCCGGCAGCATATGCCGCCCGGCGCTCTCCAGTGCCTAGTTCCCTAGAGCCACAGCCTTATTAGCCCAATGAATAGGGTGGAACTTGGTACGTCCCTGACTACAATGTATAAAATAAAAATATAGTACACAGAGAGATAAGGCGTATAGAATTCATAATGTAGGTGCCTTCATATATGTATGTATAATTTAATGATGAGATGGTATTTCATTCTGACCTTTCCGTGCATATTGGATAACACAGCTGATGCGGTAGTACGCTTGTGGAAACAAATTGCGGAACGGACAAATGCAACTTACTGTCAGTTACTACAGGAAATGCACAAGCGCATTCTGAAGACGTTTCACATTTTTATAATAGATTTTTAATATTTTTTTAAATCCAGTAATAAAAATTAAGCAGGGCGCTCACCGAATCGACTCGGTTCAACCCGAAATTGCATGGAACAATGATATACTATGTAAATCTTCAGCTTCATTTCTTCGAATAACAAAAAATAATTTTTATGGCTTTCAATCTTGCTACTATCTCATAAAAGGGTTAAAAATGATAAAAAGTATAAATGTGCATTTTCATGTGACGCTTGACGCTGGTTTCTAGCGTCAAATACGGTCACGTGATAGAATTTCAACATAGACGCCAACTCGAAAAAATGTAGCGTCAAATTTAATAAATAAATATCAGGTTTTGCAGAAATCTTAATATTATTAACAAACGATTAGGATTTAAGTAACATTTCTTTATGAAGACCTTGACAGCGTCAACTGGTTTCAAAATCTTTTTTTTAATTATACTTCGAACACATTTGGGTTAAATAGCGTTATTTTTAACAGATAAAATTAGAGAAATAAGATGAAAATTGGATTTCAAACTCAAAATTTGATTTTTTTTTCGATGAAATTCTTCAATGTCCGTTTTCTTAGTGAGATAAAATATATTAATTAATTCTTAAGTACAGCTGTAGAACTAATAGAACTCGAGCGTAAAAATGCACCTTAAATTAATAACAGCATTTAATAATTCAAAAGTGTATAAAATATGTATCTGAATCTTTCAACGTTCCAATATTGAATATCTTATACATAATACAATCAAACTTCTCCAATGTTATAATTCACATAGCTAAGTAATAATACTACTCATCATTATTATAAACAATCTATATATATAAAACAGTTCCGTTACTGACTGATTGATTGACTGACAGACAACGCCCAGGTCAAACCGCTGAAGATATAAACTTGAAATTTGGACAGTAGGTTCCTTTTGTGACGTAGGCACCCACTAAGAAAGGATTTTTCGAAATTCAACCCCTAAGGGTGTTAAATAGGGGATGAAAGTTTGTATGGAAATTCGTCATTTTTGAAGCTAGAAGCATGAAATTTTGCACAGAAGTTTCTTATATAACGTAGGTGAGCACTAAGAAATTTTTTTTTGAAAATTCAACCCCTAAGGGGGTTAAAAAGGGGATGAAAGTTTGCATGGAAGTTCTTTATTTTGAAGTTAGAAGCATGACATTTTGCACAGGAGTTCCTTATATTACGTAGGTGAGCAATAAGAAAGGATTTTTCGAAATTCAACCCCCAAGGGGGTTAAACAGGGGATGAACGTTTATATGGAAATTCGTAATTTTTGAAGTTAGAAGCATGAAATTTTGCACAAAAGTTTCTTATATAACGTAGGTGAGCACTAAGAATTTTTTTTTTGAAAATTCATCCCCTAAGGGGGCTAAAAAGGGGATGAAAGTTTGCATGGAAGTTCGTCCTTTTTGAAGTTAGAAGCATGACATTTTGCATAGGAGTTCCTTATATTACGTAGGTGAGCAATAAGAGAGGATTTTTGAAAATTCATCCCCTAAGGGGGCTAAATAGGGGATGAAAGTTTGTATGGAAATTCGTCATTTTTGAACGGATCTGAATGAAATTTGGCACAGAGATAGTTTTAGTCTGGAATAGCACATGGGCTACTTTTTATCCCGGAAAAATGTACGGTTCCCGTGGGATAGTTTTGTATTTGTTTTTCACAGAGCAAGGGATCGACATGATTTTTTGCTTAGTGGTAGTTTAGGGGTCAGAGAATGTTATAGGCTACTTTTTATCCCGGAAAAATGTACGGTCCCCGTGGGATAGTTTTGTTTTTCACAGAGCAAGGGATCGACATGATTTTTTGCATAGCGGTAGTTTAGGGGTCAGATAATGTTATAGGCTACTTTTTATCCCGGAAAAATGTACGGTTCCCGTGGGATAGATTTGTTTTTGTTTTATCTTTAGAACTACTAAACCGATTTTAAAAATTCTTTCACTAATAGAAAGCTACGCAGGGGGGCAGATTCTCGCGGGGGGATAACAAATTAGGGGGAAGATTCACGCGGTGGATAACAAATTAGAGAGGAAGATTCTAGCATGGGGATAACAAATTAGTGGGAAAATTCACGCGGGGGGATTACAAATTTAGGGGGGAGATTCTCGCGGGGGGATAATAAATGTAATGTATTATTAATATTCGAGCGAACGAGCGAAGCGAGTGAGTAAAGTATTAATAAAATTCGAGCGAACGAGCGAAGCGAGTAAGTATTGTATAATATTCAAACGAACGAGCGAAGCGAGTGAGTCATGTATCAATAAAATTCGAACGAACGAGCGAAGCGAGTGAGTTATGTATTAATAATAATCAAGCGAACGAGCGAAGAAGGAATTAATAATATTCAAACGAACGAGCGAAGCGAGTGTCTAATGTATTAATAAAATCCGAGCGAACGAGCAAAGCGAATGAGTTATGTATTATAAAATTCGAGCGAATAAACACGACCAGCCCGGCTTCGCTTCGCAGGAGGAGAATTTTTCGCGGGGGGGATAATAAATTGTAATCGTAAAATACGTGGGCGAAGCCACGGGTAACGGCTAGTCATTATTATAAACAATCATAATATAAACAATAGAGCGTCATATAGAGGTTCGCATAAAAGGATGTTCGGGAAATCCTCTTAACACCCAACAAAACAGTTTTGCATTGAAACACTTCTTGTGCCTTGAAAGTTGTACTTCATATAGTAAATTTTTTATAGCTTCCTAAGCCACCTAGATGATTAAGCAAAATTTAAAATAGTTTTACCTATATTTGAAAATAATTATTAGTACAGTAAATAGAGACACAAAAATTACGTTTACTAAAAAAAAATACTTAATTGCTGAAATTTTGAGGAGGTGTTCGGGGGCAAGTCCTGAGTCTAAAACCGAGTTTTCGTATTCGAGGGGGTGGGGGAAGTTACATCCCCCGGTCAATATAGGGGTAAGTTTGTATTAATTTTTTTTTAAATGGTTTTTTTTAAATTTTTAAATTATTAAAATTTTTAACATGATTTTTTAAACTTTTTAGGATGTTTAAAATCTTTAAAAATTTAAACAATTTTAAGATTATTTTTTTTTTAATTTTAAAAATTCATATATCAAAACAAAAGTTTTTCAATGCAAATTTACATGTCAAACGTAAAAATCATTTAGTGTAAATCGATTGGAAAACGCAAAATAAAGCAGATTTGTTAAAAAAAAAACCAAAAACTACCCCTCACTTTTCATCTTTTACCGGCCATTGTGATTGACCTGATCGACCTATGACCTTGATTTTATTATCATTGGATAGATAATTTCATTTCCTACAAGTTTGATCTCTTGGACTTGACTGTATGGGCAATAGCAACGAAGATAAAAAATTAAAACAAACTTACCCCTATATTGACCGGGAGATGTAACTTCCCCCACCCCCTCGAATACGAAAACTCGGTTTTAGACTTAGGACATGCCCCCGAACACCCCCTCAAAATTTCAGCCATTAAGTATTTTTTTTTAGTAAAATATACCGTTTTACTGTACTATATATAAAATCGAAATATTTAATCGATTTTTCTTTTAACTTTGGAAAAAATTGAATTTTCTCGTTATTTCTAGTATATTATTAAAAAAAAGCTTTATTAAGGTCATCTTGATATAATCGTCTGTCGCATTATAAATAACAAAAATAGTTTTATAAAAGTTCTAGGCAGTGCTTATATTTAATACAGCATTATAGGGGTTCATTGTCCCACGTTCATTATAATATATTATTCATTCCGCTTACTTAGCACAATTTCAAATACCGATAACATTTTCATGACTTTTAAACATTAAAAATTTATAAAAATTTAACAACCTCTTTTTAAATCTGATTAGCTATGCATTAATCATGATTTGAAAATACATTATATATAGGTACCTACCTACCATTTAGAGGTGGTCATCGTATCCTTTATGCAATCAGTATAACCTTTCTTTACCTTAGGTCATTTGAAAAAGGTTTTAAAACAAAACCAGATTTAAATATAATCCCTACCAATATCTTAAAATGAAAATGGTATGTTTGTTGCTCAATTACGCCCTAACTACTGAACGGATTTATTTCAAAATTGGTGTGACTATAGTAATTATAGAGCCACTAGATTAAAATATAGGCTGTTTTATTTCTTATCTCAGACTTATGGTGTAAAATCTAATAAATTTGTTTTTATTATATACCTATGTAGACAATAAGTAAATAGAAATGCAAGAAAAGTAACTATTCGTTACTCGAGTACTCGTTACCCGACAAGATCCGAAGTAACGAATACCAACATGAAAAAATAATCGTTTCTTTTTACAAACAGTTACTCGATGTATAACTTTTGGAATTTCGAATCATCTACTACCTTTGCCTACATAGTATTGTAACTTAACATGGTTAACTGTCATAATATTATGTTATTGTTCTACGGTTCATATTATAGTTCGTCGGACGGACGAATATTCAGTACCTATCTGCCACCTGGTACTTAGACGCAATGACGATTTAATTACATGAATATGTGCAGGCAGAGACCGTCTTTCCGTTTTAACACGTAAAATACTCGAGTAGTACGAGTACTTGTAACGAGTAGTAACTAAGGAGTATTGTAGCTAAAAGTAACGAACAGTTACGTAAAATACTCGAGTAGTTCGAGTACTTGTAACGAATAGTAACTAGCGAGTATTGTAACTGAAAGTAATGAATACTTACAAGTACCGATAAGTAACGAAAACTTGCATCTCTATAAGTAAATTACCCACTGTATTATACTAACTACAAAACGCGTGCGTTACTATGTCCCATCCGTGCAGTGTGCATAATGGTGAAATGTGTATCGGTCAGTTTGTTCTGGGATTAGGTTAACTCAAAAACTACTGAACCTATTTTTATCAGACTTTCATTATAGTGTACCTATAATATGTTATACATCGGAAAATAATATCTAATAGTAATTTATGCAACTAGTGGCTTAAGTGACGGATTATATGACAGTCGCGATTTTGCGATACGAGCCTAAGGTTATGTTGCATTTATACCAAAACGAGTGTGTGTTCTGGTATAAATGCATCATAATCTTAAGAGAGTATTATAAAATCGCGACTGTCAGATTCGCCACTTTAGACACACGTTACATACAATATTTTTTGAAACTGCTTCAAAAGTTCAATTTAAAGCATATAAAATACAATTTGGATAAATATTTTATTAGTGACATTATAGCAAAGTAATCTATAAAGTACTTTATTACGCACGTGTGTTATAAGGTAAAACAAAACAGTAATACTGTTTTGTTTTACTTTATAACACACGCGCGTAATAAAGTACTTTATAGATTACTTTGCTATAATAGAACTTTATAGAACGGAGTGTGCTAAAATTTACTTTAAACACTACCGTTCGAACGCATCAGAAGCTTCCATAAAGAATCACTTTTCAAACGGCAAACAGCCATCTAAAACTGTACTTTTGATGCAAGTGTTGCAAAAACTATATTATATTATCGCGCGAGTGCATATAATATTATTATGATCGTGGTGTCAGGTGTGTTACATATACTAAATAGTCGTTAACTCATTATTAATCTGAGGTGCAAACAACCTATTACACGAAAGGGGGACAGATTGTTGCGCATAATTATTGCAAAATTAATTACGTACGGTGCAAATGTGCAATAATCGTTGCACAGTAGCATTGTTTTATATGTGTGTGTTTGACTTTACTTTGAACAACAGTAACAACATAATATGTATTATTATTCTACCCAGTAGCGGACTTTCCATAAGGCCGACTATAGGCCCAGGCCTAGGACGGCCATTCTGCGCTCGCAGCCGGCGGCAGCGAGCGCCCGCTATCTAGCTCAATCACGTGCGGGGCGCGGCGGTGTGTACTGAGAAAACTCTTTATTATATGATTTTACAACTATCAGAGACAGAAATAATTCAGAAATAAAATATTTGTAGCGGGTTGAACTGCAGAACGCAATGCTGATTTACGTATACATATTTACTTCACATTTCTACGCAGAAATTAGAGGTGGCTGATACTGAACGGCCTAGGTTGGTCAAGACTGATAGTCCGCATCTGATTCTACCTTCATATTATGTTAGTGGCCAAAAAGTAAAACCGCTTAAGTAGAATTTTGGTAAGTAATTTTTACTTTCAAGCGACCATAGGAGTAGATAATGGCGAAAAAAAATCGTATTCGAGATTTCAACGGATTTAGAGTTTCATGATCCCTATTATACATTCCGAAAAAACGAGTTTTAGATGCCCGCCCGTCCGCATGTGCAGAGGTCTGGCTGACACGTCGTTCAACGGACCGAAAGTCGAAACGAAATTTTAAACTTGGGTTTTCACCACGGATCCAATATGGCGGATAATAAGCGCAAATTATTGACTACGGAAAAAAGAAATAGAAATGAATATCGTCCAGGTTATCAAATGAAAGGGATTGACGAGTGGATTTCAAAACTAAAAAGTTCTAAATGACTAAATTACAAGACTGTCATGGTCGCTCGAATAGAAGTTATCCTTCTTTATCTCTACTCTGGGTTTATGGTGCGACTTTCCTGAATTACCATGGAAACCACAGTATATTTCAATGCTACGTGTACTTCATGTGTTGAGTCAAAGCTAATGGAAAAGCTTTGTTTGCATGTAATATTTTATCTGGTCTTGTATTATTTGGTATTATTTGGTAATATTAACCAAACATTTTTCAACGAGGATGCTAACCTCAAATGTAAATACCTACCTATTGATTTTTATTTGAAATTTTAAAGTTATATATATTTTTAATTTTGCGATTTATACCGTTTTATGTTATTATATTATGTATTTGTTATGTTATTGTATCATGTCGTATTATGTTAATTGTATTTCTTGTAGATTGCCTGAAGAAGTTGGAAAATAAACCAACGAAACGTTGCAAATTTTGAAAATTTAGCATCAACTCATTTTTTACCCAAGTTCCCGATAACTTATAAATATTAATTTTAAAAGTACTTTTATCTCTGGAAGTCGTACCAGAAAACCAGCAATTATAACGCTTTTTCTCGAATCTTTTCAATAATTAGTATATTTATAACGTCAACATAATATTGGAAACTATAGACTACGTTATTGGAAAAACCAACCGTATTCGACGTAGGTATTCGTTTTTCTGCGTAATTTTATTATTGATTTTATTTGGAATTCGTTTGTGAAAAGCATTTTTCAAACATACTAATTTTATTTAATAATATCCTCAATTAAAATTGAAACAAAAAACATTTCACTCAATGTTTACATTTTAGTATCCTAGCTGGGTAACTAATCATCAATCAATGATTCAACGATATTAAACTCTAAATTAATTATTTTAAACGTAATTTTTTGATTTTAATTTAATTTATTGTAGATTATAGACGCGTCGACAACTCAGGTCATTAGCATCTACAACACAACAAATAATTCATTTGTGTATTAGAATCCGCCAGCCGGCATACACAAACCGACTGGTACGAGCTCGGGTCCCTGGGAGCGCTAATTCCCACAAACATTGGAATGCAAACTACATTCCAATGTTTTCCCTCACGGAGTAATTTTTTGAAATTACATAGGTAAATATAATAGGTAAGTATTATTATAATTTTCAGTGCAAAATGTACCTTGTTGGACCGCGCACCATTAATACTTTCAAAAACCGGTCAAGTGCGTGTGGAACTCGCGCTACGAGGGTTCCGTACCGTTACACTATAAATTTCTCGCGGGGCTAATTTTTCACGTCTGCCAGGCGTCCCACGACGGCTCACTTTTTTTTTGTATGGGGACCCCCCTTAATTTAATATTTGTTACCTGATATCCACCATAATAACACATATTTTGTGAAAAATTTAACCGGTTACCTGTTACGGTTCCAGAGATATTTCTAAAATCTGATTCGATAAGCTCGTTAAAATCAGTAGACCTGGGTCCTTACTAAGACAAATATTTAAAAAAATCATTCGAACCGGTGCATTTTTGCAAAAGTTATTGTATGAGCGAAAGAAATTATATTTATGTTCAAGATGTGAACAATAGTATATTGTGCGACTAGTGGGAGAAAGAGGAGATTCCTTGAGTGTGGATTTTGCCGCACGAGCGTTGCGAGTGCGGTAAAACACACGAGTGGAATCTCCTTTTTCGACCAATAGTCGCACATAATATTTTGTTCAAATATACCGCAAGAAATATGTCATTTCGTGGCTCTGCTGAGCGTGGGCGAAATAATGAGTGACCTGATTGATTCACGATACTATCAACGCTTGCGTAAACGTTCCCCGTAATGAGCGTGGGCGAAATGCTATTTCGCCCACTAGTGGGCGAAATGGCTATTTCGCCCACTAGTGGGCGAAATGGCATTTCGCTCACTCTGTACGATCAACAGTCAGGGAATTCATTATTTCGCCCACCCTCAGTAGAGCCACGAAATTACATATTTCTTACGGGTGTTGAACAAAACTAATTATTGGATTGGCATCAAAGTCAATAGCCCTGGACTCCTTATACTGAGACAAAGATTTAAAAAAATCATTCAAATAGCCTTTTTTCAGAAGTTATTGTGAACAAAAAAAATTAACTGACGCACAGACAAACGTTTGCACAGCCGCCGTGCGTAAAACCACTTTCTTTACAATCAGAATGTGGCCTTATTTCGGACACCATTTTTCGACCCTATCACCATACTTTCACGTTTTTTCCTTATGGAACTTGAAAGTAAAAATAAAAGTAAAAAAACTAAAACCCTACTACGTAATAAAAAACTTTTTAACAAAAAAAAAACCTCCTTCAAAAAGGCACTAAAAAGAGGAAAATAATGAAATTTTGAGGTCTGTGCCAATTAAAATATGAAATTGGTTAAAAAGAAGATATTATTCACCATACTATACTTTTTAACCGACTTCATATTTTAATTGGCACAGACCTCAAAATTTCATTATTTTCCTCTTTTTAGTGCCTTTTTGAAGGAGGTTTTTTTTTTGTTAAAAAGTTTTTTATTTTTTACTTTTTAGTGTCACAAAGTAACATTTACCCGAGGGGTAAATATCTGAGGATTTATGGTGTACAGCGTGAAGGAATTACGAGGATTTATGAGGATTTATGAGGATTTATAAGGATTTATGAGGATTTATGAGGATTTATGAGGATTTATGGGGATTTATGAGGATTTATGGGGATTTATTGAGGATTTATCGAGGATTTACAGAAGAATTAAATCAGCTGTTTATGTTATGCGCGTGCGCGTAACATTTTTTAATTTGCCCGACCGCATAAACCGGCGGCATTGCGAATAAAATTTGTTTTTGGTGGTGTCATGCAAGTTTGTGTGAGTTCCAAGGTAAGTTTATTATTATATTTATCTCGTGTTGGCATTATTGTACCACATACAATAGGGTATTTGACTAAAAGTTTTTTTTTGTTATATTAATAGAGCAGTAAATTCTGTACAAAATGACATCTAAATCACTTAATTATGATTTCAAATTAGCTCAAAAATAATTTTTGAAATATTTATGTGAGCCCCGCTCGCTAATAACCGTTTTTGCTCCACGAATCTATGACGTCATATTTTTTATGAAGGTAAGTTTCTATCTACTAACTCGATGCTAATTATATCAGAAACTTACATACCTACATTTTATAATATTAGTATAGATAATAAAAAAATCCTACACTCAAGTTTTACCCCCTTTGGGGTTGAATTTTAAAAACTTGAATAAGCCTATAACCTTCCTCAATGAACGGGCTATCTAAGAAAAAAATTTTTTTTTTAATTGGACTGGTAGTTCCTGGGATTAGCGCGTTCAAACCAACAAACAAACAAACCAACTCTTCAGCTTTATTGTTATAATATACATATATAGTCCAATCAAATGGTCGAAAAAATAGGTCTGAAATTGCGTTAATTAGAAGTTTGATGAAATTTTAATTGTAGATAGGGGGTGCCACTAGAACACTCCAGCCAAGAGGTGCCCGCAAGGGGTGCCCGCCATCTTGAATTTAAGGGATGAAATCATTTATATTGGTAAATACTGCTTGTACGTGAAAAATTACTATTACCAAAATTATTAAGGAGGATGTATCCAACAACTTCTGTTTGGAAAATTTTTTGAAATTTCTTATTCAAAAGTTAATAAATTCTCAAAAATGACACTGTTGGGGGTGGAAACGGTTTTTTCGATTTTATAACAAAACGGTCAATCGGGGCGAAAAATGGTTATGACAAAAGTTGTAGCTTTTGAATGTTTCTATAATATACATGTGTTCAACATTTTTTTTGCTTGCTTGGTGCGAATATAGAGGGCGCCAAAAGTCGACCGGCGCCAATATTTTTGAAAATTTTTGAATTTTGCTCATAACAAATTAATTCACGTCACCAAATAATCATTAGGGGGTTTTCGGAGTTGCTGATTAGGAACCCATTATCAAATTTTCCAAAAACAAAATGGCGAATCCAATATGGCGGACGTCTCTCATTTAAAATCATCGCATTTTCACCAAATTCATCATCCGCCATTTTGTTTTTTGAAAATTTGATAACGGATTCTTAATCAACGACCCCTAAAACCCCCTAATCATGTATTTGGTGAAAATGCGATGACTTGAATTAATTTTTTATGTGCAAAATTCAAAAATTTTCAAAAATATTGGCGCCGGTCGACTTTTGGCGCCCTCTATATTCGCATCAAGCAAGCAAAAAAAATGTTGAACACATGTATATTGTAGAGAAACTCAAAAGCTATAATTTTTGTTATAACCATTTTTCGCCCCGATTGACCGTTTTGTTGTAAAATCGAAAAAACCGTTTCCACCCCCAACAGTGTCATTTTTGAGAATTTATAACTTTTGAATAATAAGAAATTTAAAAAAAAATTTAAACAGAAGTTGTTGGATAGATCCTCCTTAACAATTTTTGTAATAGTAATTTTTAACGTACAAGCAGTATTTACCAAGATACTTACATGATTTCATCCCTTAAATTCAGGATGGCGGCCACCCCTTGCGGAAAATTTCATCAAACTTCTAATTAACGCAGTTTAAAAGTACCATTTAACTGGATTAATAAGGTAAACACAGTTTTGTTATTGTTTATACATTCGATGACTTATGGGGATTTATGGGGATTTATGAGGATTTATTGAGGATTTATTGAGGATTTACGAGGATTTACGAGGATTTACGAGGATTTACGAGGATTTACGAGGATTTATGAGGATTTATGAGAATTTACGAGGATTTATGAGGATTTACGAGGATTTATGAGGATTTATGAGGATTTACGAGGATTTATAAGGATTTATTTGCCAAAAAGGATTTATGGTGTACACAATTTTGGGCAGATATTTACCCCTCGCATTTACCTTAAAGAATCACACGCCGTTACTTACTTTTTTATTAAAATCAGCCAAACTACTGAACCGATTTTGATGAAATTTCTATGGGACCAATCTGAAAGTATATCCTTTCAAATAAAAAAAAAATTTCAAAATCAGTTCATAAACGACGAAGTTATCCGCGAACATACATAAAACATAAATAAAATTTTTTTTTTCAAAATCGGTTCATAAACGACGAAGTTATCCGCGAACATACATAAAACATAAAAAATATATACGGTCGAATTGAGTAACCTGTTTTTTTGAAGTCGGTTAAAAAGAAGAAAACAAGAAAATCAAAACGTAAGACAGTATTTTTTTGTTATCAATAGTCTGGGACCTGTTCAGGAGTTGAAGAAAAAATTTCGGTATTCGAGTCCCCAACTATTCAACAACAAAAAAATACTGTCTTATATTTTGATTTGCTTCTTTTCTTCTTTTTACGTAGTCGGTTTTTAGTTTTTTTTACTTTTATTTACTTTATTTTTTTAAAACATTTTGAGGATTTCTCTAATTTATTTTGAATACGATATCGTAGGTATAATAATAATAATAATTTGATACCAAACTCGTTACATTTGTAAATATTTTTTTTTGCATTGGGTTTCTTTTTCTTAGCCGCCATATTAGATTTAACGTAACGTCATATATATAGCCTATGTTGGGCGAAGCATTCATACCTTTAATTTGATACCAATATCGATACATTTGTAAATATTTTTTTAGCCGCCATATTAGATTTAACGTGACGTCATAAAGCCTATGTTACGCGGAGCAATCATACAAATCCAACGACACCTCATTTGTCCAAATCTGATGAGTAGTTTAGGAGCTATACGAAGGAACAGATGAACATCCATACACACATACATACACAGACTGCCAAACTCATAACCCTCCTTATGTGCCATAGCCGCGTAAAAATAACATTAAATTCTTCAAAGCATTTAAGTATCAATTAGTTAACTGACATAATTTTCCACAATAAAAAATTATAATCAAAATTCTACTTATAACATCAATATTTCACACACCATAAAAACAATAATAAAAAAAATGTTAATATGTTTTTTTAATTATTCGACAATTGTACTGTTACTGTTGACGGCATTTGAGCTCTGATGATGAAAACATATTTTTCGAAACGTTAACTAATAAATGCATTAAAACAGTATTTGCTTATTAATTGAATCCTTAGCCACTTTTGAGTCGTTTTCTTCCAATTAAATTCTTCAGTCAAAAGGATTTTCGGCATTTTGGACTGACAGTACAGTTTATTCATCAAAAACTGTTTTGATAAAACTTAAGCAGGATGCGCAAATCAAGTCGGTGCAGCTTTATAAAAGGCGGGGAAATCCAAGGTTATTAGAGTACAGGTTGCCTCATTCCATCTGACCAATCAGCGTAAGCGCGGGAATGACGTCAGCTAGAATTTAGTTTAAATCAAGTACAAAAATTGTTGATTGTGATTGTGTTTTAAAGACCACCAACAGCTAAGGTTATTTGGGCCTAGCACCAATTCATATTTTCAATTCATTATTTTTTTTTTTTAATATTAAATTGAAAATCCAATTGACACTTTTACCAGCTCTCGGGCTAGAACCCGAGAACTGGAGACTTGTAATAGAGAAACCATAGCAACACCATGTAAACAACAGCGCCGCTACACTCTCGGCTATTCTCAAGCCCAAAAAAAAAAAAAAAAAAAAAAAAAAAAAAAAAAAAAAAAAAAATTGTTGAAGATTATGCTTATTTATATTAGGTGCTTCGTGCAGATTTTTTCTTAAAATTGGCAGAAGACAATAAATAGAGGAATAGATGTTAAAAAATAGGATAATTTTTATTTTTATTACAAAATTTAGGTTTTAATATCTATAATATAAACAAACAAAAAATTAAATAATGCTCAAGAAATGGCAGATCTTGTTAATTACCTATTTTTTAAATTTAAGAAACGAATAAAATTAACTAACAAATTGATAAATTAATTATTTTATCTTTTATATTCACAAAATATTAAAAATAACCACAAAACACCATAACACTTAACAGCTATCGCAAAATTGACAACTTATCATAATTTTTTCACTAACAGAAGAATCATGTTTCTATTAGGTATTGAAAAAACATATCACACTACCATGGTTACTGTGATTTTTATTTCCAAAAATTAGCAGCGTCCATCGTCTGATCTTTTCTATTGAAGTGAGCAAGAATGGTATATTCTGAGTGACGTCATCCCCCCCACTACTATCTATCGGAATGAGGCAACCTATACTCTACTAACCTTGGGGGAAATCGGCATTTTTAAATTAAAAATGGAAGATCGGCAGCTTACGCACTCCACAGATCCGATAATTGCGCGAGAGTTCAATTCTTTCGTTCTGATGTTTTCAAAAATTACGATTGTTTTATGCCTACCATTTAGTGCAAAATTGAGTTAATCCAGTGCACATTCTACTTAAGTTTTCACCAAAAAATATATATTGCCAACAGTGGCGGACTAAGGGGGGTGGGCGAAGGGGGCGGCTCGCCCCGGGCCTCTGAACCTGGGGGGGCCTCCAAATCTCGAGAAGTCTTTCTTAATCAAGTCCCAAACAAGGCCAAAATATAAGTAAGAGACAGTTTGGAGTTGGAGGCCCCGTACGTATACAAAATATAAACGAAGGTAGATCGTTTATTATAAATATTTGATTTTTTTGTCAGCCATTACATCTATATTATTCATTTTTTACTAAATTTAGATACATTACAAATACATCAATTTCTAAGCAGACCGGGGGCTTCATTTAGTTCTGCTGCCCCGGGCCTCCGACGGGCTTAGTCCGCCACTGATTGCCAGTGTTAATTTTAAGATCAAAATAAAATCACAGACATACTATGAAAAGGTTAATTACTTTATATTATATGTTCAGGCCTACATGAGTTGTATTCTTTTGTGGTATTTGGATATGTTCTATAAAGTGAACGTATAATAATTTGCTTCAACTTGTTATTATACTTAAAAAACGCGTCCGGAGTCGCATAAGAAGTATTCACTTCAAAAAGGTTAATTATTTGTATACCAGTATAATATACTCCCTGGGTACTCTATTGCAGACGAATTCAGTACTAACTATACGTCTATATTGCAGTAGCGTCTAATATATGTAACATAACATTTTAAGATTTTTTTTTTTAATTTAAATTCGGCAAACACAATAATGTGTATTTAATGTCTGGTCCGCTTCCGTTTTTAGGGTTCCGTACCTCAGAATGAAAAAACGGAACCCTTATGGGATCACTCTCGCGTCTGTCAGTCCGATCCCCCCCCCTTATTTCCAAAACTACTGAGCTTAAAATTTTGAAAAAATAGGGAAATAGGAAAACAAAACCTAAACGAATTATCCTAAGTCCTTAAATTCCCAAGGGAAACGAAAAATTAGGCATCATTAGAGCTATACCAAGTGTATCAATACCATTGTTTGTGCCGTGGTACACGGTGGAGTAGCGGTAACGTGCTCACATGCCAGTTGCCACCATGAAGAGCCGGGTTCAAATCGAACTAACAATATGATTGTTTTTTTATAATGTAGGTAAACATATTGGAAATTTTTACTTTAAAAATTAATTCAATTAAATTTGATACGGAAAAATTTTGAAACACTTAAAAGAATAAAAAAAAAGTACAAGTAAAAAAACTTTTTTTGCAGTGCGGAACCCTCGATGCGCGAGTCTGACTCGCACTTGGCCGGTTTTTTTCTTTACTCATTTACTTTACCAGTGGATAAACTGATTTTTAAAGCTGCATTTTCAAAAAAGAAATATTTTTAAATTTGTATTTATCTATGTAGGTTAAAAGTATCTATTGAACATTTAATGAAAAATGATTTATCGATATTTAATTTACGTCAATGCAATTTGCACAAAAGTTTTGTTTACAAAATGAACATAGCTATTTTATTATAATATGCAAATAAACAGAAATAAAAAAATTATAATAGATACTATTTCCGGATAAGATATTAAATTTACGACAAAGCACAATAGTCATATTTAAAACATTATCTTCATAAAAACACTTGGTATTATCAATAAATAAAATACAAATATTTTTTCCATTTAAAAAAGTATTAAAAATTAAATTAATAATAAAAATAAACGTACCTTCAGAAAATGCACAAAAAAATCCATAATTTAAAAATGTTCAAAAGTTACATAAACTATCGATTAAAAACTAAATAAAATTTAATTAAATTTATAGGAACAAACACTTATTATTATAGTCTTCATTTTAATTTATAAAAGATAAAATTACGCGTTTCAAAACATTATACACACACGACACATAACCGACTACCTCTCGCACAACAAGCAAAACACCAACTAACAATATAAGCTGAAAAGCAGTGTTCAAAACCACACAAAATTAAAATGAATACATTCCGAGTTATCGCATAATATAGTACGTCATTTTTATACAGATCTTTCGAGGTGCCGTTCATTTCGACACGACCGACGTGACGCGAAGACGAGTCCCCGCAAGTTGATGTTGCATAATGGCAAACATTTTCAAAATTGATTTACTATACAGATTTTATCAAATTAAACCTGTGCATAGAGCGTTCTGTGTGTAAGATAGAGATGATACCATAAAGCAATAAGTAAGAACGAGATAAATGATCCCTAATAGGCACTATCCTAGGGGAGTCGCAATTGCAGAACTTCAGTCCCGATTTGAGAAGTTATGCTCAGAAAAGCAAGCTCATCCTGCTCATTAATATGTATTGTTTGTAGTTTTTCAATGGTTTTATTAAGTCATAAATAAATAAGTTAATATATATTATTAACTTATTTATTTATACATATATACATTTTTTATTTTTTCAATTTATTATTTTTAATAATAAATAAAAAATATATTAAAAAACAAAAAACCCGACTGCGTAAAAATCGAACTTAAAAGATGGAAACAAGATCAAATGATAATATGCAGTCGGAGGCATAGTAGTAACAAATTGAACAGAAATACCTCCGACTGCATGTTATCATTTGATCTTGTTTCCATCTTTTAAGTTCGATTTTTACGCAGTCGGGTTTTTTGTTTTTTAATAAATTTTATATAACACATGCACGCTTTTAGTGTTTTTTCGTATAAGTTTTGCGGACTTTAAATGGCCGTTTATTGACAAGTGACGTCATGATCCATTATGAAACGCTTTTCGATGAATAATGGAAAAACATTTGAAAAACCCGTTATCTAATGAACATTATGTACCTCTTTTCGGTGTTAAAAATGAAATATGGTTACTATGGTAACGAAGTGATTAAATATTGTATCGAGCCCAATGTTTTTATTATGAGATGTACTTCTGTCAGTGACATAAAATTATTCAATTAAAGTCTAAAACCATGCATGTGTTATATAAAGTATAGTGTGCAACACGTATGCTAAATATTTATGCGTCAGGCGCGATGTTTTCAGCACTCGTATTCGGTTCGCGATGCTCACTCGCCAAGGCTCGTGAGCGCTCTCCTACTACTCGTGCTGAAAACATCGCGCCTGACGCATAAAGATGTATTTAGCATACTAGTCACACAATATACTATTTTATTTCAAATGTTTTTAGTTAAAAATAAATCGATATAGATCCTAAACGGTCAGTCGAATCGAAAAATGTTGAGGGAAAACTAAAAATGATTTTTAAATACCTATTCAACGATACCCCACTTGATATAGTTTGTTGACTTTTTTCATTTTCACAATATGGCGTCCTGTAGTCGCCATATTGAATTTTCACTAACGTCATGTCGTTAGTGACACTCGCCGGACTAAGGGGAATCGATTGACGTGTGAATCATAAAAATCGGCCAAGGCGTTTGGTCTGTATAGTGCTTCAAAGGAACATATTTCATTTTCACAATATGGCGTCCTGTGGTCGCCATTTTGAATTTTCACTAACGTCATGTCTTTAGTGACACTCGCCGGACTAAGGGGAATCGATTGACGTGTGAATCATAAAAATCGTCCCAGGCGTTTGGTCTGTATAGTGCTTCAAAGGAACATACAAACATACATATATAGGCTGATATAGATCCTAAACGGTCAGTCGAATCGAAAAATGTTGAGGGAAAACTAAAAATGATTTTTAAATACCTATTCAACGATACCCCACTTGACATAGTTTGTTGACTTTCATTTTTTTCATTTTCACTATATGGCGTCCTGTAGTCGCCATGTTGAATTTTCACTAACGTCCTGTCTTTAGTGACACTCGCCGGACTAAGGGGAATCGATTGACGTGTGAATCATAAAAATCGGCCCAGGCGTTTGGTCTGTGTAGTGCTTCAAAGGATAGGCTGATAAACACATTACCACTCCTTTGCGTGCGCAGTCGGGTAATAAAGAAAAACAACAAATTTAATATTTCATAATACTCCAAGCTGACACAAACCTGCAATGTTATACACACTCTTATTCGTTTCTCCACGTAGCCATCTGAGACGTTCTGCGTGAGCGCGTAACAGATGTTATACATGCATGTTTGAATTTTTGTGCCGCTATTTTTCGTGTTGGTATTTTTTGTGTCGAGGTCATTTCGATTCAATAGTCTCGCTAAAGAAGGTTCACTTCAAAAACCCAAAAACGACGTTTCTTAAATAGTTCTCGAATTCACGGTTATTACAGATAATAAGCGAATGAAAACTTCTGTATTTCTTTTAGTTTAAGAGCTATTGGTTCAAAGATTTTTTATTTTAAAGAAATTTTAAACTTCCATATAGCTACAAAATAAAATATAGTTACTTCTTACCACAACAGTTTTATTGATGAATGTACATTTCAAAAGCTAAGCTTTCATCTTCAGCGAACCCTCCATCTGTAGTGTTCGCTGAAGATGAAAGCTTAGCTTTTGAAATGTACATCCATCAATAAAACTGTTGTGGTAAGAAATAACTATATTTTATTTTGTTTTTATTCCAACCACAGTGCTCATATATATTTTTAAATATTTCATATAGCTTCTAAACAAAAAGAGATACAGAAATGCGAGTCGGCTCATTGAAGTCAGCATGTTTTTTATATAATTAAAAATGATTATTTTGTAAAATGTCTGAAAAAAATTTAATTTTGTTAAAATTGTATTTTTTCAAATCAACAAAAAATAAGGACATTTTTTATCGTTTTCACGGCACCTACGTAATATGAAAAATAAATAAGCAAAATTAAGTTTTGTCAAATATCACATTTTTTCAAAGGCTGTTCTAATGTTTGTTTGATAAATGTGACTAACTTGAACTTCTTTAATCCGATCAGTTATTAATCAGAATTTATTGATGACTTTTAAATATCTTAAAAGTTCTGTATAAATGAGCAATTTTCTATAGATACAAACAATATAGAAATATAGTTTAATAATGCATAATCGAGTAAATATTTAATGATAATTTAGAATTTTTATAAAAAAATGAATTAATTAGCACGGTTATGACAGAATGACAATGTTAGGTAGGTATATGGAAATAAGTGCTCATTGAAATGCTGGTACAAGGCAAAATATGTAAGAAGGTATATTAGAATTAATACATTTTCATGTTTATTTAATATTTGAGTATATTTCGTGTGTACAAAAATTATTTAATATGCATCTATTTGGTTTCTATGTGTGAAAAATTAATTAGGTACCTTGCAAAATTTCATAGTTATCACTTATCAGTTATGTATTCCACCATGTCACACTACAGTGAAATCGTCATCTTTTATAATCAAGGGCAGTGTTCCCGCAGATCTACTGAAAAATCAGTAGATCTACTGATATTACGCGTTAGTCTGCTGATCTACTGATTTCATTGTGAAATCTAATTACCACTACTTCTAAATGTAATTAAAAAAGAGGCTTGGTGTGTGGGTAAAAAATTCAGCTTTACACGGAATACTAATTCGAGGTAAAAACCTTAGATGTCTCGCCTAATATTGCATTTGTATCTTTTGTTTTTAGATAGGTATGTTGCAAACAGTTACGGCTAAACATTTCCCTAAATAAAGTATTTTTTATCTCCACAAAAATCAATTCAAATAGCACGCGCCACGCTCAGAAATTGCGTCAGAAAATCTTACATGTATAAGCTATCTGTATTTAGCTGGTTGCTTGCTGTAGGTTCATTATTTACAGAGTGATTGCGTTATGAAATCTGGCATAATTTCATTGCATCGTAAATTTTGGTCTGGCTACCAAACCGAACGATAGACGTTTTCACGTCAAAAAAAAAACAAATATTGAACACTTTTTACTATTAACTGTATGTTTATGATTTCTATAATATTCTACAATATAAGCGCTTTTTATATGCATAGCTTTACTTTTTGGCGCAGTGATTGAGCGCCATACAATTTGCAATGTTTAGAAAACTGTCATAATTCACAACCGAGTTCACAACCTATTTTAGGTGGCTACGAACATAACGATAATATAACTAGATGGTGCTTATTGTGTCAGTAATCCAGATTCCGATTTAGAAACAGATCCTACTTAGCGATTTTATTTTATCGATTTAATATTATAAAGCTGAAGAGTTTGTTTGTTTGTTTGGTTGAACGCGCTAATCTCAGGAACTATCAGTTCGATTTGAAAATTTTTTTTTTGTTAGATAGCCCATTTATTGAGGGAAACTATAGGCTATTTAATATCACGCTACGACCAATAGGAGCGGAGCATCAATGAAAAATGTTTGCAAAAACGGGAAAAATTATTCCTTTTGAGAGCTAATTCCGTTGCGTGCGCTGCGTAAACGGTTAAAGTTACGCAAAAATCATGTATGACGGAATTGTTCCCCTTTAAAAGTTCTAAAAAAAGTCCGCGACAGCATATGTCTATCTTTTAAGGTTGACTCACTATAACTTTTTTTATGGTAATCAAATTTGTTCTTAATTATAATATTCAAGCGAACGAGCAAAGCGAGTGAGTAGTGTATTGCACCCGGGCTTTCTTAGCACCCGGGCGAAGCCGGGCGGGTACCGCTAGTTATCTAATAATAATCATTAATGTCTAAAATTAATGATGAAGATATAAAATTATATTCGAAACGTCGCACACGTCATTATAAATTAAGAAATATGGATTCAAAAACTAATATAATAATTATATTATCCACCTTAGCCATACCTTACAAAGAACTGATAGTTGATACCTTATTATGCAGCTGATACAAAACAAGTTACTCTGCCCATGTATAATAATATAGGTACCTATTTTTCATTTTGAGATTGATCGACTAATATTAGTCAATCAACATTTCAAGTAGGTACTTATACCTACTTACATTAAAATGAATTTACAAAAAAAAAATGATTTTCCTATTTTTGAACGTCTAGACCAGGGGTTCCCAAACTTTTTTTGATCATGACTAATTTAAAATTGCAAAAGCCTTCGCGACCCTCAAAAATTTTTTCCCCACAATGTACAAAATAGACTATAAAAAATGGAGCAATTCAAATTTAAGTTGTTTATTCAAGAATTTAAGTATAAAAAAAGTACAGTAAAAGTCGAGTAAAAGTAATATAGAAATTACCCCAGAGACCCACCTCTCGCCTCTTCACTCCGTTTTTTTTTTGATTTTGTGTTCTTATTTAGTATTTTTTTTCTATTATTCGAATTTAATGGTGTAATCACGAGAGTTATAAATTCAATAATCACGGAAACAGGCCGTGACCCTAAAAAATCAGCCCGCGACTCCGACTCTAGGAGCCCCTGGTCTAGACTCTGGTCGTATGTCAAACATGTTAAAAAAGTACTAAACTATTGAAGTATTATTAGAAATTATGTAATACCATTATACCTTACAAATAATGTTATACTTATTCTGTTCTGTGGTGATACGAATATTAGTAAAATAAGTAATAATTTAAAAAACGCGCCTTTTCCAGTTCAATTGATGTCTTCTATAAGTTAATAATAGATTACTTTTACAAGATCTTAATGTGAGAAGATAAAAAGAAATAAAAAATTGATCTTACAATTAATTTTATAATTCTATTTTTTTCTCTCTTGAAACATTTTACCCGTAAAATTATGTTTATCCTTGTCTTACAAAATTTGCATAATTTGCCTTTGCAGTTGCCAGTTTGTTCCATTGTGCACGAAATCTGTCAAATGTTCAGGTAACCTATAAAATTGGGCATTTCTTTATTTATAAAAAAGATAAGGACACAGTCATTGTATAAAATTCTAGATTAAAATGGCAGAAAATTTATCCTTAGAACTTCGAAATGAATTAGAGGGAATAAAATTTTTATTATGGGGTGCTAATATCATTCCAGACGTATTTAAGCGATGGAGTCAAGGTTTGTAATACATTATTGTATTGAATTAGTTTGTTCGTAATATTCACTTATTGTTACAATTTTTATTAAAGCATTAGTAAACGTTAGAATTTGTAAACCGTTTAAGGCTTACTATATTGGAAAATGCCTGTATTGTAAATAGGTTAGGTAGATTACCCTATTTTTGAGTATCTAATATGAGATGGTTTTACTTTGCAGGTTTTAATTTTAGCAGTTATGAACCCAGTGCATTAGAACAAAATGATGGTGGACCATGTGCCGTAATAGCACCAGTTCAAGCATTTATTTTAAAATCTGTGGTTCATCAAATTCAAGAAGCTATGCTTTCAACCGTAAGAAATCCTTTTTCATGTAATGTTCTCTAATTCAGTATAATGTAAACAAGATACATCACAAAATTTGCTTACTCAAGTAGATATTGTAGTTTGGACATTTTTATTGATATCAATCAGTAAATTTGTGATTTTATATAAAATGCAATTTTGCTTTCAGATTACTGTAGACAAACAAAACTATTTATTAGTGACAGCATTGTGTGATATATTAGCGCAATGCAACAGTACCAAATTTAATCTCGTATACTTAAATCGAACACCAAAATGTAGTCCGCAGCCAGCAGAAGACGGCGATGAGTTAAGACAAGAATCGGAACAAAGTAGTTCTGCGATGAACTTAGAAACTGAAAGTTCAGAGGGTAATTTATCCGCATTTGAGAATGTAAACTCAACAACTACTTTTGATGAGTTAACTTCAGCTATGCAATCGGAAAATTTCCATTCAAATTTGCGAGTAACGAGCTTTGAAAGTTTAAGTGAATTAGAAAAATATTATAGGGAAAACATAAGTTCATTAAAATCGGAATTCGGAGTATTATTATTCTTGTATTCAGTAATTTTAACAAAGGTAAAAAGAAGTTATAAGTTTTATAATAGTAGAATACGAAATCAGTGTTCTTCCTAGGAAACTTTGTCAGTCGGGTAGCATTGTGAAGTAACCAGGGGGTAGGAGTATAATATTTAGTTGAGCGGTCGGAAAAATCAGCTGGACGATGCACCCATTAGATAGGTCTTGGGGAGAACACTGAAAATGAGATCGTAAAATATATTTGAATTTATATAAAATTTAAACAATGTCTGATTAAAAAATATTAACGTTTTTATAATAACATTGAATTTGATATGATAAAATTGTTTGTTTTTCAGGGCTTAGAATTAGTAAAACAAGAATTATCAGATATGAGTGAACCTTTAATCCATGAAACTTATGGTTATGGTAGTCAAGCTTTAATAAATTTAATGTTGACGGGAAGAGCAGTCGCTCACGTATTTGATAACGTTCAAGATGCCGGAGGTCTCCGTAAGTGTTTAAGAAATGTGTTGTTACAGTAACTTGCCAACAATTTATTATTTTATTGTGTGCTTGTTTATTTTTCAATTAGCTAAAATATCCAATCTTCGCCCACTGCTGCCTCTCCGGCTTCCCCCCAATCTTCCATTCACCTCGATTTAAAACATAATGTCTTCCTATCATAATGCTGTTTAATGTAAAAAAAGCCTTATCTAAATCACTTCAGCAAGTTTTTCGGCAGTTTTTTGTACATTTTGTAATAGGTAGATTACGCTAGACGATTTTACACGCTACTCGCTTACGAATTTACTCACTGCGACTGAAGTCGCTCAATGTAATAGGCTGTCTGATCCACTCGCCGCGTGTGGTTCGCTTGCTTGTCGCCAGTGAGCAAAGTTGAAGACTGGGCTACTTTTCTCGCTAGTCGCTGGGCGTTTTACTCTCTGGCGAGTGAAATCGCTGTGTGTAATTGACACTGGCTAGTAAAATCGCAGCGTGTAGTGTGCCAAGATGTCGGAAGGTGTAATTCGCGCGGGAGTTGTTATTGTTTCTCGTTAACAGACTAGTGAGCGACTGAGCGTTTTTACCCGCTCACTTGCGCGTGACTTTTCTCACTGACGAGTAGCGTGTAAAATCGCCTAGTTATAGTGTAATCGACCCATTACCAGTGTACGCAGAACTTTTTTCTTATATTTAATCGAGATGTCTAAGTCTTTGCTTCTGGTAGGGTAATGCAACAGTGTACAAGGAGTGCATTGTATCCATTCTATATTATGTGTTCTAGCTTTGTTCTAATTTAATCATTTTTTTTTTCAGAATTACACGGTCTTGACAAACAGAGTGAAATAGGATTCATAACATTAATGGAATATATGCGGCTCTGTACAGTGGGTTCTTTTTATAAAAATCCCAGGAATCCGGTTTGGGTGATGGGTTCTGATACACATTTAACAGGTTAGTTAAAGAAAAATATTTTTGACGTTATTTGCAAGCCTATTGGTGACTTCAATTGTCAGTAGGTTAGGGTTGCCAGATAACTTTGGGTAAGTTCGGTTTTACGCTCAGATTGATCGGAGTGCTCTAATACGTTCGAATTTAACATTTATATGCTCTGAAAGATCTCTATACTGCGTTCGGTTTTAAGATCTGGAGCAGATCGAGCGCGCTCGATTTGCTCCGAGGAAAGCGAGCGAGCAAGCAGATTTAACCAACTTCAGAGCATTCATTTTAAAAATGAGCGGAAACACTTGTTGTGAGAATGGATAAATTTCGAAGTTTATTTATATGAGGTAATTTTTCAATAGGTAAAAATACACGATTAATATTTATTCAAAGAATAGTTATAACCAATAAGTCTATATCGCACAGAATGATTAAATAAAATATTTATTATATCTATGGGTCGAAAAAATCACAACCGGTAGTACTATTGATTTTAAAATAAAGGAATAAAACGAAAAAAATTGTGAATCATGATTTATTATTATAACAATGTTGAATTAAATCAAAATGAGGAGCAATAAAGAATGTATTTTGGCTTTAGTAATAAGAATTTAACTTGCTGGGGTCATTTTATTCTGACGTTTGGAAAAATCTGCTAGATTACGTTCGGAATTGTTTAGATGGCTCGATTTGTTCGCTTGTCACGTGACCAAAAATCTTTTCGCTCGGCTCGATCAATCGAGCGTAAAACCGAACTTACCCTTGATGGTCAAATCAGGACAGGTTAGGTTGGGTTAGGTTATAACAAAAAATTCTAAAATCAGAAAAGTAGTATTTACGTAAAAAAATCGAATTATGGCATAGTAAATAATATTTATTAAAAAAAACAAATTATTTTGTTAATTTTTAATGTTTGAAAATAAAAAACATAACTAAACTTTAAAATCATAACTTTAAGAACAAAAAACTCAAAAATAATCTTTTAATTCTTAGAACAAAACTTATAAATCACAGATACATTCTAGTTGTACTTTTGATTCGATTTGGCTATCGGTTTAAAAACGCCATATAATTAATATAAATCAAAATAGGCCAAACCGGGGCAATTGGATGTCTCGAAAAGTTTATTCGGGACACCTTGACTTAAGACTCAAAATCGGGACAATCCCGATTAATCGGGACGCCTGGCAGCCCTACAGTAGGTGAACTTCTAAAATATTGTTTTAATTTTAGCAGATTGATATCGATTTTATTTGTAGCCATCATTATATCAGGAAAATAATTTGAAGTGTCTATTCTATAATAATTTTGCTCTAACAAGCCTATGCCATGTTTTCATCGACGTAAAATTTGTGTTAAATAACGAAAATTTTGCGAATGAAATCCTTAAGTGGATTTCACTGAGCTTAATTGACCTAGTTTTAGTGATCTATAGCTTAAATAGCGATGGAAACGTGTGAAGTTAGGAAACATAACGCATCATTTAACTCAAATTTTACATCAATAGCAACATAGTCATCATTCAGTTCCTGTTGGCTCCTAGCTGGGCCTTAGGGCTTCCTCAAAAGATCTTATCTGTTCCGATGTTTGACACCTCTGCCTCGAGAGTCTGCCTCCAGGTCATACTGGGACGTCCTCTCCTCCTGACACCCTGAGGATTAACTATAACCTTATGACTTCATATTTAAATATTCACATAGAATCACACCATAATTCTTTTTTACTTGAACTTTCTGTAAATCAAATCATTTCAAATAAAAATTCGACTTAAGTAGGAAGGATCAATAAAAGTTTTAAGGCAACATAGCTCCTGAACTATTTAGGGACTCCATTTTACATTCACGATTTGTTTGTAAAGAGGTATGGGTTGCAGCTACTTTTCCGACGCGAGTTTGGTGAACCAACTAACAAGTAACCTGGGGTGATTGCTAGAAAAGAATCTACTGATATCGTTTTCAAAATGTCTTTTCTGTTTGCAGTTTTATTTTCTTTCGATAAACGGTTAGCAAGTCCAGAAACGCCATACGAAACAGCAAAGAGAGTTTTTAAAAGCTACGATCCCGATGATAAAAATTTTATTGCATCCGTTTTACTTCAAGATGTTTTGCAGATTTTGGGCCTTGTTAGTGAACCAGAATAGTAAGTTTTTGGGTTTATGTTCTGCCGACTAATTTCATTTTTCTAAATTGAACGTCTGTTTGTAGTGTTGAAATAATGAGGAAAAAATTAGATCCTGATAATTTTCAAATAATAATGTTAAATGATTTCATGGATGAATTTTTTCCAAATGATAAACCAACACCACCTGATACTTTTTCGTTATGGCATTACAATGGATTGGCGCGGTCAAATGCTGATAACAAGGTACGTTTTTCATTTGTTGTGTATTATTTTTAATTTTTAACAAATTCTCCATCATATGTGAACACTTCACGAAATGCAGTACTTCAGAATGAGTGACCGTATCATTACTTTATTCTTATAATTTGAGATCCAGTCTTCTTCATAACAGACTCGCGGTTGCACTAAATAACTCCCAAGAGAGAAGAGTTTACTTACGTTTTACAGTTCGCGCAAGCGCAATGATTCTACACATGTTTTATTTATTATTTTTAACAAGATGTGTTACATTTGTTATTGCACAAATTGGAATTATGATAACTCTGCGTACTACTGTTGATATAGATTAACCTTTTTAGAACTAGTCCAGACCATGAACGATGCCCCAGAAGTGAGAAAGACAAAGTCTGAAATTTGGCAATCTCTATCACTCTACTAGTAGACGTTGTAAAATGAATAAAAAATAGTCTATAGTTAAGTTCCAACATTTAAGATAGTGAGTCATGCACTTATGTTGCACTATTTATATAAGCAGAACAGGTTTTATGCATTGGATGCGTATGCGTACATTGTTTCATTGCTTTCCGCTGCATTAACCTTGTTACGAACTATGTATGACTCACTATCTTAAATTTTGGAGCTTGACTATAATCTAAATTATTATCAATTTTATGATACCTAACCTTAAAGTAGAACGTATTGTTTAAGTTGGGCTTACCGTAAAAGCCGACATTTAATTCGAGCGAATCTGCCGGGCGGCAGAATTGACGTTCATGGGAAAGAAGTCATGGGAAAAAGCTATATTATATAACGCAGGCGAAACCGCGGGTTCATCAGGCTAGTTTTAAATTGTGTTTTAAAGACCACCAACAGCTAAGGTTATTTGGGCCTAGCACCAATTCACATTTTCAATTAATTATTTTTTTTTATAATAAATTGAAAATCCAATTGACACTTTTACCAGCTCTCGGGCTGGAACCCGGGTACTGGGGACTTGTAATAGAGGAACCATAGCAACGCCATGTAAACAACAGCATTGCTACACGCTCGGCTATTCTCAAGCCCAGGCTAGTTTTAAATAAACACAAAAAGAAGGCAGTGTCAGTGTTTTGACTATAATAACGTTATGTTGAGTTTGTTGAGATCGTATATCTAGATGCGTAAGGGGGTACATTACTGACGAGTGGTGACAGTATGTAAAAACGAGCGATAGCGTGTTTTTAGTCACACGAGTCATAATACCATTGCGCACGAGATATGTATGGTATTTTTTTGTCATACCCACTACAAAATACCTACTTTTCACTTCATTTTCAAAAAATGTTGACAGTTCATTTGCGTCGCCATCTTTACTTTTACAGTAGGCCGTGATAGAGCGAATAAACAGAAGTTGCTATGGCAACCGTTTATTTGCCGCACTTGCCATGTAATGGAAACACTTTTGCACGCCTGCCTGTTAAATGACCCAATACAGGCCAGTATACATGCATCGAAAGTAGCTATTTTGTAGTGGGTATGGCAAAAAAAAATTGTATTTTTTAACCATTTGATTAGGTATTGATGTGAAATTAAGAGCAGGAACACACAAGGCGGTTTGTGACGAATCGTCCGACGTTTTTGAAGCACACAGCAGTGGTTATTCGTCGCCAATACATGCACGTTGCCAGTTCGCGACAGTTATTTCAGTAAAATGGAGTCAGACAATAGAATTTGCTATCTGAGGTCTTTTATATAATAGAATGAAAAAAAAGAAGTGTAGATGTATGTGGGAACATCCGATTGTTAAAGAACGTAAAAGATAAAGAAATTATAAACATCTATATTATTATATTATTGGCATCCATATTATATAATATTAGTAGATAATGCAACTACATAAAAAACAATTGTGTGAACACTTCTACAGTAAACAATGTAATGATCCGATGTTTGAAGTAATAAAACACTTTCGTCAGGTCATCCATATGGTTCTACGATTCGTCGTTGCGCCGCCTGTATTGCCGTGTGTACAGTTCAACTGGTATGTAGTGAACCACTTGCAGAGTCAAAGGACGATTCGTCTGCCGATTTTTCACAAACCGCCTCGTGTTCTTGCTCTAACCGTGTTTGACGAACCGTTTTCTTCTCTTAGGTGATGTACAACAAGGGTCAATCAATCCTTCTGGAATGTGGCGATGTTAAATCTGTTTCATCAGATTCTATGTTAACTTGTTTGCAAACAAAGTGGCCAAATATTGAAGTGTCATGGACTGCGGAAAGAGTACCATCATTAAATTGAAGTAGATTTTAAAATGAATAACATAATTATAAAATATTTATTAATATACCTAGTTGTGATACTTGCAGTATTGCCTTATATTTATTTTTTTTAACTTCTGTCGTTATCATTGAAAATCAGGTAACAGTCTTTTAAATGCCATAGAAAAATGCATCTTAGTTGACATTTTAGTTCAAAATGGACTTAACAATATTCTAAATTTCAATGCAGTAAGTACGGTATAGTTCCAATTATCCGAATTAATTGGGGATTAGCCCTATTCAAATATGCGGAAGCACGGAAATTTGAATTAGTGGGTAGAGCAAAGGTAAAGAATACAGAAAAACGTATGAAAATTACAATAAATCAATTTTTAATGAGTAGTTTAAACAATTGTATTTTTTGTCACCAAATCGATTTGGATAATTGGAAATCCGGATATTTGACATTTGGATATAATTGAAGTTATACTGTACCTTGTAACTGTAATTTTCTCATTGTTTTATATAAAATTTTATTACTGATCTGTTAGGAATAGATTTTTTTTGCACTGGTTTCTACATCATGGGGTATTAGGTACCTATTCTGTAATTTACAATTATTGTTTTTTTATTATTTTGAAGAAGTTCTTTACGACGCATGCGCTATTACGATCATTTTTTATTTTTCTGTGTCATTTTATGTAAAATTTAAGAAATTAGAAATCGTTTCTTTTTTGTAGTTTCTTTGTTGTGAAGCATTATAGAATTTGTTGTTAGTTTGCGGCTTGAAAAAAGTGGTATATGCCACATGCGCAGCTACTAACATTTTAAGTCGTTTTGTACCATTTTTTTTTTGTTGAACATTAAATGTTTGTCTGATAGAAATGTTTTGTACACTAGTTTCTTCATTATGTGGTATTATGGAATCTATTTTAGTTTGCGTCTATATTTTGCGACTTTGAAGTTTATAAAATATAGACAGGGTCGTCAAGAAAGTAGGACATCTGAAGAAGTTTTAGAGACTCTGGACACAGGACCGGATTAACCATATCGGGGCCCCTAGGCAATGCAATTCTCGGGGCCCCTTTTCAGCCGTTAAACAAAAGACATCATGCGTCGAAATACAGTATGAACTATGATTCATACTGTATTTCGACGGATGCTGTCAGTTGATGAAATACTTCATACTTACAGAACAGAACCATCTATAGTATCGAGTAGTAGAACTAATAATATGGATGCGTTACGTAGCGTATTGTATGAATCATACAATACGCTACGTAACGCATCCATATTATTTCTACTACTCGATACTAGATTGTTCTGTTCTGTAAGTATGAAGTATTTCATTAACTGACAGCATGCGTCGAAAAAAAGCAATAATACCTATTGTCATTGAGGATACAAATTTTCCAAATTAATTTTCACTCTATGAAACATTTTTAATTTCTTTTGTGCGCGCGGGCCCCTAGTTGATGCGGGGCCCCTAGGCAGTTGCTTACTCTGCCTAGTGGTTAATCCGGCCCTGTCAGGACAGGAGCGATGTCCGTTATTTTTGCTCGAAATGCCAGAAAAAAGACAAATAGTTTTGATTAGAGGCGAGCTTATTCATTATGTTAGTTACTATCGATCACTTTCGTTACTAATACTTGTTACTCTATAGGACGGTTCAGAAATAATAGAAAATGACTCATGCGCTCACTTATACACCTATTATATATTTACACTTATATAAATATAATGAAATGTAAATGCATGACTCACTCTCTATTATTTCCGAACCGTACTATTTACAGCTATTTTTTATTACATGCTGCAACAATTGCAGTTTAGTTGTGCTGCGTAATGCGTATTTTCGCTAAAGAGGACAAACGGATCTAAAGTACCTATTACTTATTACATTTCAATCTCTTATAGTAATCATTGCTTTGTAATGAGTACTTTACTATTCACCCATCTCTAGTTTTGATATTTCTAACTCTGTCTTTCATGCATAGTGCATGGAGCGAATCGAAAATCGGGCCGATCATAGGTTGGTATCTCTAAGATTAATGGCGGACCACTTATTGTTGTCTCATGTCCAGATTCTTATTAAAGGATCTCATGCAGTGGCGGCACCCTGGTATAATCCGTAATCTCTAGGTTATCTTTTAAATACGTTTTTAATCCTCGAAATTTCAACAATTTTTCTTGTAAAATGTATAGCAAGTAATCTGGGTTAAAATTTTATCGAGCACTGAAATTTTGTTTGGGAATAAATGTTATTGGCCCACCTTCAGATCACCCAACATTGACCCACCCTAACAAAAAACCCTAGCGCCGCTACTGATCTCATGGAAGTTTCCTAGAGACCCTACCGATTTCCAGACATGATATCAGGGCCAGATTTGCCCGTTTTGCGCCCATGGGCTTAAGCAAAATTGGGACGTTAATGACCAAAGTTGTCGACAACGTCTATAATTTACATTATTTAAGCAAAATTGAAAGGGAGGGATGCGCGACAGTACGACGATGTGGCTGAGAGGGGGTAGACATTTGCGCAGGCGCAGCCAGCGTACAATAAGTTGATGTCACAGACAGACATTGACTATTGTTTCTGGTCATTGACTTTAAATGCTTGCTGGTACTGTCATAGTGTAGTCCTACTACTGACTAAAGGTACGTGCAGTACGCAGCTGGGATTCTAGATGGTAGTATATATGGTAGATGGTCGTTGAAATTATAAGCGCTTATAGGTTTGCACAACGAAGCTTTGATACTAGCATTGATACAAGCTTAAATCGCGTTTGAAATGTCAGATAGCGAAGACGAATATTTGTGTTCTTCTGCTACAAAGTGGTATATTTTAAATACAAATTTGGGTAGGAGTTATCATGTCCACCCTATTAATAGAAAACGATCTAAACATGGCGAATTTCATCATTTATACCAAGAATTAAAATTTTACCCAAACCGGTTTTTTGAATATTTACGTATGGAACTAACACTTTTAAATACGTCTTAGAAAAAACTCAAAACAAATTAAATAAAAACTGGCAAAATTTCACTTATTAAACTAGCCACATCCATTGCGAAACTTGTAACGGCCATTTGACAGTTGTCACACGTTGATTGTAGTAGTCAGCGCGCTGAAAGAATGGTGAGATACATTCTTGTATCTAGCAGCTCTTGTAACAGCGCTTATACCTGCTACACTCACTGCTTCGTTGTGTATGCTCGCATATATGACAATGCATAATTTTAAGCAAGCCCTGCTATGATCTATGCTACCATCTAGAATCCCAGCTCCATACTGCACGTACCTTTACTTTGAAACTTTTTAATTTACTTTTTTTATAATTTGTCAGTAATAAAAATAAGTACATTTAATCTTTTTTAAAAGTGTTTTTTTAATTTTGCCGCCCCCGAAGATTTGCCGCCCTGGACCCCATGCCTAAATCTGGCCCTGCATGGCATAGATAAAGGCAAAAAGGCCCGCGCTCAGACCAATTTTCAGCGTCGATGCGCCTCCTTGTGGGCCGCGGTTTGATTTGCTTCTTGGCGATTCTGCTTATAGAAATACCGAAATGCCATCCAGCTTCTGCTTAATAAATAAGTGTTGTTGATTTTTTTAATTTTTATTCTTACAACGCAGTAGGTCTTTTATTCTGAAAAGTTTTGAGGTACTTCGAGTTAACCAACTCGCAGTACCTCAAAAAAGGTTTAAATATGCAAACGTATCCTAGAATAAGTTTTGTGTTGTAAAATATATTGTAGTTTGCTTAAAGCTTCATTCACGTGCATTTTTTATGTTTTGTTACTTTTTAGTCTTTTTAAGTATTTATTCTTCAACGTTCAACTGCTTTGAAACAGTTGACTGGTTAACAAGAATGATTATTATTGCATTATGGTATTTAAAAGCGTTTCCACTGTTTTTTTAAAACAATTTCATGTTGCTTTTTTCTAAATATTTCGTAATTAAAATATAATGTTTTCGTATATTTGCATATCATTTAGATTAGTGATGCAACAAATACGAATATTCAATTTGTATTCGCCGAATATTAGACGTGTAACGAATATTCGTATTCGCCGACTGGAATAGCATTTAACTTGTTTGAATAAAACAGAATGACGTGAAAATACTAATTTCCCCATCTACCGTCACCTTAGAAGGGCTGTTTTCGATGGCGGGCAATATCCAATCTGAAAATCGTCTGTCACGTACCAATTTAAAAATATTATGTTATTTGAACAAAACTTTATCAAATGTTAATTTTGATTATTAAAATTATAGAAAAAACACATTTGTAATTTTTTTCATTAATTTCAGTTAGGTATTCGTTTTCGGCGAAAATTTCGTATTTGTTGCATCGCTGATTTAAATTAACCAAAAGTTTTTCATGAAATTATTTGGGTAGAATACATTGTTCTGTTTGAAAAGAAAACTATTTATTTTATAGTATGCACTCTACGTTTTTCAAGTGTTTTCATACTTTCTGATCGTGCTGTATTTAGAACTGAACAGAGTGGGCAACTGGTCAAGAGCCTTCACAAAATCTTTTTTTTATAAAATACAAAGCCGTTTTCCTTTCTTTCAATTATCCACGAGAGGCAGCACGTGTTGCAGGGACAAACATAATTTATTCCCCATTAGTGTCGTGTCATTTTAGTAGTATAACTTAATTATTTAATTAATTTAATAATAATAATAATAATGTAATGATTAAGTTATACCATTAAAATGACACGACACTAATGGGGAATAAATAATGTTTGTCCCTACCACAAGTGCTGCATCTCGTCGATAATTGAAAAAGCTGCTCTCAGGAAAATGGCTCCTTTGTACGAGATCTAAGTTATACACTTGGCTTTCTACGTTTATGGGGCATCCGTTGTAGTTACATAATGTCTGATGTTGCGCGTTTGAATAAAATCTGGCACGCGGCGCATGCGACGACTTTTTTGATGCTACAAGATTTATAACTTTCTATATTATTCTTCAAATTTTTGTTTGAACATATAGTGACTATAAGTATTAAATCAAGAAGTATTTGTATCCACTTGAGGCAGCATAATATGTACGTAAGTTGATCGAAACAAATGAAGCAAGACATTTTAACAAAATTAGTCAGTGTTTAGTATGCTGATTGATTAATACTGAATTATAAAAATACAGCCCAAATTCGTTATACTAACCAAATTCTACTAAAGCATAAACTATAAAAAAATACAAACCATTAAAAATGTGTTAATAGATTTATAATAATAAATTTTGAATTGAAGAAAAAAATAATAATTGCGTTAAAATGTAAAAATATTTAATAATATCTAAAATATAGCAGATTGGGACCAGTTATTGTCCTTGCATGCATAGATTTTAATGTCTATAAAAATCAACTTTGAATTGAAATAGCAGCCCGTACAATTAATTTTCAATGATTAATATTTTTGTAAGAAGATGTTAAACCGTTTTTTCTTACAATGTGCCAAATAAATTGATTATAAAATAACCCTTCCTTTTTCGTAGTCGGGTTATAATGTTAACGAAAAACATTCCTCAAAAAATATTTTTTTAGTATTTTCGTACCAGTGGCCGCCAAGTTCTATTTATTAGGAGTCGCACTTTACTAGTAAAGTGATCGAGGGGGACACAAAAATTTTGAGACCTACTTGCAATTGCAGCTTCTATGAGATCGGAATTTTAACATTTTGTGTTTTAATTTAAGAGGGCACTTGAAAGGGATTGAGTGATTCAAAAGAAGTACTTCTTCCCCTAAGGCCCTCCCTGATGCCGCCACTGTTTCTTACGTTTGCCATCTGTGGCCAAGTTGAACTTAGTTCACTAAACAAAAGTTTTAAATTTTGAACGACAAAATCGTATTTACTGTTGAATATTGAAAATGTATTTTCTTTTGCAAAAAGGCAAAAGGCTTTTGCTGTTAACCCGCAAATTTGTTTATTAACGTTTTTTTTTGCTTTATTTTGAACAGTGGTTAAAAAAATTAATGAAAAATAAATTGCCACGGCAGTCTAAAAATTAGTACATAAATCATTAAATTAAAAACAAAGTAAAATGTGTTCAAAGAACAAAATTTTAGACAATTTGCAAGTATTAAAACAAAAAAGTTGTAAATATTTTGTTCACACGTATTTATGATAATAAAATTATCTTATTAAGACTTTATTTATAATAATCATTGCTAGTGTAAAAATGTGATGGTGCGTGTTTAGGGGACCCAAAGTAGAAATTCGATTATCCAGGCACATTTTTTTCTTTTGATTTTCCATCAGACACTGTTGGAATTATGTAAATTACAGTAGAATATTGCATAAATTATAGGTTATGTTATGGATCACTGCTCCTTAATGTATTTATAAGCATGCGCGTATTAGTTGCGCGATAAGAGTGAAGTAGCGTTGGAATTAACGAGACATGAAATTTTGATCAATTTTGATTTTGAGTGGTCATATTAGATGGTCAACAGGTTCTACTGTATCAAGTATCAGCAAAATCGAAAATATTAACTACAATATATAAATGATAAACGTCTGTACAAAAAGAATTCCCGCTTTAGGAGCATGCGCTAATAACAAATTAACTTATATTGTCGCTAAAGTAGGTGCCTGTATTAAAGTTATGTGAGATTCTGCTGTATTTGGTTTCTATGTAGCATATCTCAACTGTACACCGATTTTAGAAATTAAATTTATGTTTCCTCAGCAAAATTGACTGATAATAATAAAAGCGAAACCAAAGCTGATACTCCAACATGTTTTATTCTTTTTGTTGGTAGGTATATGGTTTTAGGTTTAACTATCCACTATGGGGCGGGCAAAAATGTTGCTTAGAACATTTAGCACGGAATGTGAAACAGGCTAATCAAACTAGCCAACATCCTATTTGTCTCCCTCATAGTCGTGTGCGTATTCCTAGGTCTTGAATGCGTAAGCATCTTGAGCACTAGAACATATACTACTCAAAATTATGAAAACGCCTTAAAAAAATTGAATCTCTCTATACGTCATCTTTAATAGTAGAAATTATAAAAATATACATATATAATTATAATGATTAATGTGTATGTCACTGTATAATAAAGTAACCTATAACACTTGCCCAACTTTTCTGAAAATGGCCACTAAAGAAATTCAAACAAAAGATATTTTCATAACTTTGAGCGGTAGTGTACATGCATTCCATTGCAACGGTAAGTTCGGTTTTGCACTCGATTGATCGAGCCGAGCAAGCAGATTTTTGGTCACGTGACAAACGAGCAATTCAAGCCATCTAAACAATTCCGAAAGTAATCTAGCAGATTTTTCCAAACGTCAGAATAAAATGGCGCCAGTAAATTAAATTCTTATTATTAAAGCCGATATACATTCTTTATTGTTCCTCATTTTTGATTTAATTCAACATTGTTATAATAATAAGCCATGATTTATAATTTTCTTCGTTTTATTCGTCAATTTTAGAATTAATATTAATACCGGTTGTTGATTTTTTTTTTAACTCATAGATACAATAGATATTTTATTGAATCATTCTGTGCAAAATAGACTTATTGGTTGTTACTATTCTTTCAATAAATATTACATGTGTATTTTTGCTTATTAAAAAATTACCTCATACAAATAAACTTCGAAATTTATCCATTCTCACAACACGTGTTTCCTCTCATTTTTAAAATGAATGCTCTGAAGATTGTTAAATTTGCTTGCTCGCTCGCTTTCTTCGGAGCTCATAGAGCGTGCTCGATCTCCTCCAGATGTTAAAACCGAACGCAGGATAGAGATCTTTTAGAGCATATAAAAGGGTAATTCGAACGCATTAGAGCACTCTGATCGATCTGAACGCAAAACTGAACTTACCCTTAATCAGCATGATAGCTAACCGAAGTATCCCGAATCTGTTCGAAACGCGATGCTGAACCAGTTCTGAGGTACGCAAGTGTCTATCCTTTTCTCGCACTTGTTGGTTACGCCTGGGCCTACGGAAATGCATAGGCAGTTTCTGTTCCGTAATTAAATGTTCTAAGAGCTGTACTGGCTTTGTTTTGTTAACAGCAGCACAACATAGCCATTAGCCTCATTCATAATGAAAGGCGGACTTTACCAATCATAATTTTATTGTTCTTTGCTGTTAGTTGTTTTCTTTACATAGAAATAATAGTATATTGTGTGACTGGTGTGCTAAATACATCTTTATGCGTCAGGCGCGATGTTTTCAGCACGAATAGTAGAAGAGCGCTCACGAGCCTTGTCGAGTGAGCGTCGCGAGCCGAATACGAGTGCTGGAAACATCGCGCCTAACGCATAAATATTTAGCACACGTGTTGCACACTATACTTTATATAACACATGCATGGTTTTAGACTTTAATTGAATAATTTAATGTCACTGACAGAAGTACATCTCATAATAAAAACATTGGGCTCGATACAATATTTATTCACTTTGTTACCATAGTAATCATATTTCATTTATAACACCGAAAAGAGGTACATAATGTTCATTAGATAACGGGTTTTTCAAATGTTTTTCCATTATTCATTGAAAAGCGATCATGACGTCACTCGTCAATAAACGGTCATTTAAGGTCCGCAAAACTGATACGAAAAAACACTAAAAGCGTGCATGTGTTATATAAAATAACATTCGGCACGTTTTGTTATTTAGTCAACTCAGCATAACATTTTTTATGATGGTCAGTGAAGTTGTATTTTTTTACTGTAATGTTTTGTATAATATTATGTAGGTAATAGGTATTAATGTAAAAAATGTGCAAAGTTGCAGTATCATGGATTTTTTATGTATTATGTAAATCATTTCTTCATAGGACTATAATTATAAAAGAAACTTATTAGATTAGTTAGGGATGTAGACCCAAAAAGTAGTGCCAGGGCGTAAATATCTTTAATTGAATATACATCAAGGATCAGCAACAGGCAGACCGCTGTAATTAAAATATTTTGTCAATTATTCAGTTTTATTTATATATTTTTTGAAATTTAATTATAAAAAGTATTAATAAATATAAATAGTCGGTTGTAATATGTATTATCAATAAAAAAACAGTTCCCTACTTTAGATGTAATATAAAAAATTTTGACAAAACAATGAAAATTAAAAATAAATAATTTTTAACAGTATATTAAAATGACAGGGGTGAGTCCCTTCGATTTGCGAAAGTTCCGAAACTGAGCCGTGTCACTAAGTTCCGGAGCGACGCCCTGGCATAACGACATCCCTGATAATAGTATTTGTTTTGTTTTTTTTTCATTTAAATTTAAAGAAAATATTTTTTATACGTGAAGCACTGCATTTTCCGACTCATTATTTCCTTCCTGTTTGTATAAAAACAATTATTGAAGACTAAACAGTATAGAAAACAGCTGTAAACATTTACGCATCAATACATAGTTTCAAATTTAAAGTACATAGCGCTAGTGGTTCAGTGTAGATGAACAATGTAAAAAAGATAGGCAAGACAGGTTATCAAATCCATTCCACGACAGTTACATACTGAAATGATTATCTGTATATTTAAACTGTATTTAATAGTCATCTTATATAGTCAGTACATATTTTGATTATAATTTTATGAGAATCAATATTCTATCTACACAAATTAAAACCAAAATGGTGCATTTGTTTATTTTTTGTATGTCTATCATTTGTTTTCAATAGCCAATAGCATCTTATACAGATTAAAGATTTTTTTAGTGCAGAACAAACATTTACGATTACAGTAGAATCTCGCATAAGGTATAATTTCGGAACTGTTGCACCCCTTCAAATGTATAGTTCCCTTCAGCCATTTTAAGTCTCGCTCCGTGCAATGGTCGCGCATTAGTTGCCAAACAGTCTTAGCAACCTCAACGATGGCTCCTATCGTACGAGAGGCATAATTTTATCGTATATGAGTAAAATTATCGTATTGCTGATTCATATCAAATGAACGTTAATGATGAATAAATTATTTTAATTATTCTTACCTTAATCGTATATTGCGTCCAGTCCAATTCCAATACTCAATTTTTTTTTAATTTTATGACCTTTAAAATGTTTGAAAGATCCAATTTGTACAATGTACAACATTGCTACGCAATCCTACATGGTATGTTGACATGAATTTATCGTAGTGTACGATAATTTTCGTACGGTTGCTAATCATGGACATAGAAATCTAGGGACGTAGTACAAGCGAGTGGATAGGTTGCTGTTAAGGCGGGGGGGAGTTGAGGAAGCAAGTGTGCCCACATTCTATTGGTCGCTTCAGTTGCGCAAGCGCTGTGCGAGCAATTGAACATGCGCAAAGACGCGGACGACTGCATCTGGCGCAATTGAGCATGCGCAAAGACGCGGCCAATAGAACGTGGGCACATGCATAGCATAGACATGTCCATAAGACAGGCATGCAGGCTCCCCTGAACGGATTCCCCCCTCGTCTATAGTGGTACTTTATCGTCTGTATAGATTCCTATATCCATGTTGCTAATACTATTGCCGAATAAGTATGCGTATTTATGGATCTGCGCGTTTTTGTTGTGTCAGTAGGAGTGGGGGAACGTGGGAGGAGAAAAATATTATTTTAGCGAGACAGATATATTATAACTTTTTCGAAGTCAGAATAAACATATGTGAGAATCTACTGTATTGCTGATGCCTCATGCCAATAAGAAACAGTTACAGATTTTACGACGCGTACGTATTTTGATTTTATCTTTAAAAAAACCGAATGCGCATGCGCCGTACCACTATTACTGATGTGCAAACTTATTGCCTTTTTTTTAATACATCATGTATGTTATAAGTAGGTAGTCTTGATATGTTTAGGCATCATTAATCCTTCAAGCATATTATATATGATTTAGCGAAAGGCTTGGCATTATCCAATTGAAAAACATCTTTTTGTATATTTATTAAAAATGATAGATATCTTTTTGTATTTTCGATTACATAATGTCAACCGTTTTTATACGCAGCACACGGTGTCAAATAAAAAAAACACCTAAAAGTAAGTTAATTCTATAAGAGGTGACACTTGAATGAGTTTCATTTTCGATAGAAAAGATTGATCATAACCAATTTTAAAGATCTATCGTATATTTGGCCACATTCGAACTGGTGCGTTTATTTGGCTCATCGTCGTTGGACGAAATCGACATTTCTTTCTCTACATTGCTACTGAGTACTTCAGGAAATAAATGTGACAAACTAGTTTTATCGAAGTACGTGCTGCCGTCTTGTGATTTTAAAATCTTGTGTTCACAACCAGTCGAACGTTTTAAGGTCATCAAAGGAACCCGTAACGTTGCTTCTTATAAAAACTTATCTACTCTGATAAAGCACTGTCGTCTTGTATGTAATAGTACAGTGACTTTATAGAGACAGTGGCGACAATAGACTGTCAATTCAAATTTCGACACATCATGGCGGCGTTGTTTACATGGCGTTGCTATGGCATTGCGTTAATTTTTTATAGTGAATAGTTTTTATAAAAAAAATACATTTTGTAATAAACAAAAACAACCAATTCAACAGACAAAAATGTAGAAACACTGGCGAGAATAAGCGGGAAACTTCGCCCATCCGAAAAATTCACGCAATGCCATAGCAACGCCATGTAAACAACGCCGCCATGTTGTGTCGAAATTTGAATTGACAATCTATTGTCGCCACTGTCTCTATAAAGTCACTGTATTTAATAGTTGATTACACTGCCATCTGTGAAATGAAGGCAAAACAAAATCTTGGTGAATTGTTTTTTTATAATAATTACTAAAATATTGTGCCATTTTGTTAAAGGGTCATATTTTTACGCTAACAGCAAAATGTGCTTATGTATATTAAATGATATACTCTAAAGTCTAGAGTCTAGCGTTTTCTTTTTTATTAAATTGCTAACTGCTTGGATTTACTTTTGTAAATAATTATAACAATTTTTTGTGGAAATTTTGAACTTATGAAATGTTTTCAATAATACAACTTTTTTGATAATATTATTGTAAATTATATTCGTTTTTGTTTTTAAAATTAATGTGTTTGTTAATTTTTTTATAGATTTAAATATATAAATAAATAATATTTTCTTTATTAAACAAATATTCCTAATCAATTTAATAGTTCCGCCCATTTTAATATTACGTAAATAAATCAATCATGAAATTTTTTAACGAAAATATACGTCAATTTGAACGAAACTCAAATCTGAGAAACATGAAACGATTCATTGAAGTGCAATAATTTATTCATGTATTGGGTTTTTATAATCTACAATCTCTCTTCCTATTATATTTGTTACTGATGTCACATGTCGTTTAAAGAGCACAGCAACTAGTAAATCATTTCGCTTCAACAAATCGTTCAATCGGTCAGGGCCGGATTAACCACGTCGGGGCCCCTAGGCAATGCCATTCTCGGGGCCCCTTTTCAGCCGTTTGAAGATGATCAAGCATTTCAACACTTTTGTTTATCATACTGTATTTCGACGCATGCTGTCAGTTGATGAAATAGGTACTTCATACTTACAGAACAGAACCATCTAGTATCGAGTAGTAGAACTAATAATATGGATGCGTTACGTAGCGTATTGTATGATTCATACAATACGCTACGTAACGCATCCATATTATTAGTTCTACAACTCGATACTAGATGCTTCTGTTCTGTAAGTATGAAGTATTTCATCAACTGACAGCATGCGTCGAAAAAAAGCAATAATACCTATTGTCATTGAGGATACAAATTTTCCAATTAAATTTTCACTCTATGAAACATTTTCAATTTCTTCTGAGCGCGCGCGGGGCCCCTAGTCGATGCGGGGCCCCTAGGCAGTTGCCTACTCTGCCTGATGGTTAATCCGGCCCTGCAATCAGTATCCTATTACTATTCCAAAGATATGTTAATTTTAAATGGTGTTAACGAATAACATCTACAATGATAACAATCAGTAGAGTAAGAAACACATGGTGGGATGACCAAGTAATGTTATTACAAATCGACAAAGATGTAGGATCCGCACCCGGTGTAGGCAAGCACAGAAGAGTGAGCGAACCCTCTAGCCACAAGACACCGGACTGAAGTCACCTTTTCCACCTTTATCGTAGATCAATTTATTTTTCAGATCTTGAAATTACTTTCAATTTTAAACATTCGTTGAAAAGTAATGATATTTTTAATAAATCAGGAAAATCATGAAAATATTAATTTTTCTGCTGTAAATGTGTACAGTGAATCATGCTTTGAGTTTAGGCAACCGAGCGCCATATTAAGGTCCACACGCATTGAATCGACACGAATCGGTCGACTTGGAACGGTACAATCGGCACGTCAGCATATACCGCGCACCGAATCAGCAAATTCCGTGTTTTCAGCAACTCAGTACAATTCGTAGCAGCCATTTAGTACAGACGTTAAACAATTTTGAATATACAGGGTATCCCAAAATTGCTGGGACACAGAGCTACCACGTGTAGTAGAGGTCAAAATAAGTCGATTAGACCCAATTAATTTATATACCAAAATGTACCGTTTGCCCGTGAGAAGAGTTCAAAGTTTACATAAAAAAACACATTTTTGTACGCTGTTCAGAAATGAGTGAAACAAATTGAATGAAATTTGACAAAAGTGCATTTTAGAGGATTACTCTCCTTTCGGTAATCAAAGAAACCCAAAAGAAATTGTGGAAGGGTTAAAACCACCCTCACCCCCTGACATTTTTTTCAGAACTTTCTTAGGGGTGGTAATACGGTTCTCAATTTTTTTTAGCGAGAAGACTGATTAATTATCTTCATTTTGTAACTCTAGTAAAAATTTCGTATTCCGCATAGTTCCGAAGGAAAAAAATGTTTTCTTCAATAATGCTAACAGATATTCCTAGTACAAGTTTAATAAAATTGTAATACAAAATTTTATGTAAACTTTGAACTCTTCTCACGGGCAAACGGTACATTTTGGTATATAAATAAATTGGGTCCAATCGACTTATTTTGACCTCTACTACACGTGGTAGCTCTGTGTCCCAGCAATTTCGGGACACTCTGTAGAATAAAAAAAAATGAGTTTGAGTTCTTCAAATCTGACGAAGATGTTATGATTGCTTTAGCATGCAAAGAAATAGAAAAGCATAAACCAACATTCTGGATCCATAGCATTAATCTTAAAAGGGAAACCTATGGAGAGTTTTACCACTTATTTCCTGATTAAAATTTCGTCAGACATAGCGATAATTCTGCAGTTTTGAGCTTACTACTTGATATACAGGGTGTATCACAGAAAACCGAACATAGGGAAAAGTACACAGTACAAATTAGTTAAGATCAGAGATTGCTTTGCCCTCTATTCAGAGGTCGTTACCATGGTGTACGTATACAGTAACAAATGCATATTGCTGTTCATTTGACAAAATCTGGATGAACTTAAAGACAAAATCGTCGAAGTATGTTTCAATATGACTCCTGTAATGTTAGATAAAGTGAGACAAAGTTTTTGTAACCGATTAAGCCACTGCTTAATTCAAAATGGAGGTTTATTTGAACATTTGCTTTAATTTTTTATTTTGTTTTGTTTAATTATTAGTTAAAAAAATATTTTCTTAATAAAAAATTGTTTCATTAATAAAAATAAATTCATTTAATATTGAAGAATTTATTTTAACTGTTTTTTCTAATTATTCATTATTAGCTATTATTGTTATTAAATAATGGTTAGTCAGCGTTACCATAGTACCCATTCTCATATGTGGCCAAAGTAATTGTTGATCCTAACTAATTTGCACAATGGAGTTTTCCCTATGTTCGGTTTTCTGTGATACACCCTGTATAATAGTGAAAAACCGTCGAAACATTCGGCAATTTTTGTCCCTTCTATCATTCTCAACCGTTACCGAGCCGATTCGATCGGTCTGAGGTGGTCGAATCGAAGTCAGTGGGTAGAGATTCATTTAAATTCATGCATACCAAAACGTGTCGTTCGTACCGTTCCGAGTCGGTTCAGTGCGTGTGGACCTTTATATGGCAGCAGTCAATAGTCTCATTGCTCACAGTGAAAATGAAATATGTATCTTAAAATTTTCAAATGAAAAAAGCTAATTGCTTTGTAAGGAAAGAAAGATCGCGGCAAATCGTTTTTTCTCAATTAATATTTGTGGCCATTCTAAAGTAAATAAAAAACATTTTTTCAGAATAGTTTTATTTTTACTAAACACATTTTAACATTTCAGAACTAACATAAAATATTTTGAATATGAAGACATATTTTCAATAACTATGAACATATATTTTTATTTTCAATCGGTTTAGTCATTTAGTGCAATGGTGTCCAGACATTTTAATATTACATAAATTCTGAAAATTACTCCCGAATAATCATTTTTACAAACTGTTAGAAAATTGTTTGACTAAATACTCATCTTTAAAAAAATTTATAAATAAAATTATTATTTTTTTATTTTATAACAATTAAAAAAAAATTGTTGATTGTGTACCACCGAAATGGAAAAATATAAAAGTATTTTAGAGTGTTCGTCAACATGTGCGCTTTAGCTTAAATTTTATATATTAATAATTGATTGGTCACCTCTGTTAAGGCTAGACGTCAAAAATTGGAATCTAATGTATGTCACATTAGGGATATGAGATTTTGGATCTGGATATATTAGGAGTCTTTTATTGGTTTCGGTTATGGATACGGATATGAAATTTTTTCGGATATCCGATAGTTTCGGTTACGGAGCTCCATAACATCCCCGGTGCAGATTGCAGACCCATGAGCCCTCAGCTGTCGAGCGTCCACAATCAATCTATCTGAGTGAAGGAGCCACGCTAGCATGTTGAAAACTCTTAAGACTGTACCTACACTGAACCCTGACTTTCGTTTGACCTGTTCAGACCATGACCCGACTATCCGACCCAACTCTCATGTCTACGCTGACCATGTATGGAAATTATCATTTTGACTCAAGATCTCATGATGAGAGCTTCAAGATGAGTGATTCTGATAATGATTTAGAACTATTGTTATTATGTGATAAAAATTTAAATTTAAGCATGAGTTTAATATGAAAAGGAATGAAAATGAGTACTTCATTATGCGTTTGGCGTTGCTGGAACATCCGGGAAAGAATATTATAGGATGATCATAGAAACCTAAACAGATTAACTCCACGTCTTGTCAGTACAGACTGAGCTGAAAAAACAAAAATGTTTGAATTTGTCCGACGTCGGGCCAATTCACAGTCGGGTTGGGTCGGGCAGTCAGCGTTAGTGCAGGTACAGTGTAACTGATTTTACTGTTTGAAATTTTTAAGTCTAATTGGGCGATCGGATCAGATTGAGTCGGGTTCAGTGTTGGTGTAGTCAAAGAGACGTTAAAGGGCGCTAGAGGTGTTGTATTGCCTGGGGTGCAAAAAATTTAATTGCATCTTTGCACACATGTAATAGTAGATAGTATTTCTAGGGTCGTAATGGGGTTTATTACTGACGAGTTGAGTATGTAAAAACGATCGATAGTGAATTTTGCAGTCACAGGAGTCATAATACCATTACCACGAGAAATATGTGGTATTTTTTGCCATCCCCACTACAAAATACCTACTTTTCACTTTATTTTCAGTATTTTCAAAAAATGTTCAGTTCATTTGCGTCGCCATCTTTACATTTACAGCAGGCCGTGAGTATGTAAATAGCAGACGGATAGAGCGAATAAACATGTTACAATGGCAACCATATTTTACTTACCGCATTAGTTGTTATAAAAACACTTTCGGCACGCCTGCTTGTTAAATGATCCAATACAGGCCGGTATATATGCATGGAAAGTAGCTATTTTGTAGAAGTATGGCAAAAAATATTTTTAAGAAAAATACTAGACAAAAAAATGTAAGTGTACCGGATCAGTTTTATCATAACGGTTAAATCTGATATGGCCCGTGATGTGTAAAATCATTTTTAAGTTAAAATACACAGCGACTCTTGACGTCTGATCTTAAACTGCCAAACTATATCAATAATGTGCAAATTAAGATAATAAATTTGTATGCAATGAAATATATAACAACAATAAAATATCGAAAAATCAATGACATAATATTATCATATATAAATAAAGCATATTCACTGGACGTATCCGAACTGCGCATAACGGCAGAAATACAGAAAGGGCGCCTACGGATGGGCTGGTCACGTAGAGCGCATGTTGGATAGCAGGGGACTACGGCAGGTCTTCAGGAATCATACAAAAGGAAGACGTCTTCTAGGACGCCTGCGAAAACGCTGGCTGTATGACGTAGAGGAGAAAACCTCAAAAAGAGACGACAAGCCCTAGACTGTACCGAGTGAAGAAAAGGGGTAGAGCAGGTCAAGGTCTTTCATGGGCTGTAGCGCCACCGAGTAGTAATATTCACTGGACAAGCATCATTATAATTCAATATTCCGCCTTTGAGACAGTTTTAAAACTTTTTGGCCTTAGTTCTCGGTGCCTTGAGCTCGCTGACTTTTAAAGCACGTGCTTGTCTGATGTAAATCCTAAGTCGGCGAAATCATGAACAACTCTGGAAATATGAGTTATGAAGAAAGATTGATCCGAAAACAGACAGTCTAATATAGTAGAAACATGAGATTCATTTGCACGTCCACTAATAATGCGAATTATAATAAAATTTTAAAATAAAAAAAACAAACTGCTGGTCATTGAATGAAAAAACGGTAGGGAAAATTGTATTTTAGATACTGAAAAAATTGGAAGTTAGCGATTTTTTCCTAGATATTTGTGGACATTTGTATTTAGTAAGTCAAGTACTCTAGCACATATTAGAAATGAAAGGTTATAAGAACTATTCAACGTCTAGTAACAAAAACTCTCAATACTAATTCCCTCTTTAAGTAGCGATATTCATTATGCAATATTGTATTTTTGTATCATATAATTCTTTTATTTTCAACAGGAACTAATAATAGTACGGGGATTCCTTTAGATGCACCTATTATTTTTTCAGATATGCACACTATGTTATACTGCTTGTATTTTTTATGAAAAAATAAATTCAATTCATTTCAAAAAAAAATGCACCCCTTAAAATAAGCAGATAGTTTTTTCTCTTATAACACGGTATATGTGTTCCTAAAAATCACGGCGCTTATGGAAATTCACGTAATAAAAATAACAGGGCTTATGGAGAAAATAGGGCTAGGGGCAGAACACGCATAACAGTTGTATAATACGCGTGTTTGTTGGTGCCGTTCTGACGGTTCTAAAGCGTTTTTTACATTTTTCTTCGGATTGATTTCAGTAATAAATTCGTTTGTTGGTTGAACAGAATTCTAACTACAAATAACAATTCTCATTTACTTCTAATAATAATAATGTACCTTTATTCTGTCTCTGTGTAAGTACTGATAATTAGGGATGTGCACTATCGAATGATCGTTATTGAATTGTAACAACCATCGAATGAATCGTTAGATAGTTCACCAATAGTCTTCCCAGTGGCGGCTCGTGGGGTAGTGTTACAGTGCCATGGCACTACCCCTAATTTTTCAATTTTCTCTAAAAATATTTTTCGTTGATATTTTTATTAATATATTTTTTTTAATCAATTTATAAAATTATCGATCGTCCGGACAGCAGAGTTCAGCCTAAATCGCACAAATTTCCTAAAACATTTTCACCACGCGATCAGTAACACGTATCCTGTGCCATTTAATAATAGGCACAGTGTAAACAAAGCATACCTTACGGTCCTTATATGTGAGCAAGAGAGATAGAACTATGACTCATGATTTCCCTATGCTGTAATGCTAAATCTAAATGAAATGTGTGCCAGGCACATTATTGGCGATATTCTGTTTGGTCATTGTTGGAATTCAACAGATCTGATTACGTATTGTTGTTTCGGTTAAATGTTATTGTTGATAACAATTTTGTTTTATTATTTGACGGTTTGCTTTGTCAACATTTTTTTTTAGTTTGTGTAGCTTTGTAGTGTGTAATTTGTGTGACTACTGACAGTATCGTCTTAACTCTTAATTTCCTTAGTTTGTTTTGTATATCTATTGGACATTATTGATAACTATTCGCCGCTATGACCACAAACAAAGTGAATTTTTTAAAAATCTCCTTTAGTGCGCTCTCTTTAGAGGAAAAACTTCAAATAAAAGAATTAGGGCGGCCATTACCTGATTTAAAAATTGAAAAACAAAGTGGAAGTGGACAACAAAAATCTCGCTATCGCAAATTCAATAAAAATATTTATGATAAAAACAATTGGTTGTGCGGGTGTTAGGAAGAAAAAAAATTTAGGTATGCTATCGGCGGAAAAACATTTAGTGACAATTTTAATAATAAAGTAATTGAAAAATTTACAAGAAATAAGGAAAGAAGGATGGACTTTATTTATCGGAAACTTTACGTCATAATTTATGTGTTGCGTAAAATATATTTTTTATTTTATTATTTTGCCAGAAATGTGTAGAGGTCTTGAACTTTATTAAACTGTTTTTTTTTCGGATTTCTATTGTTGCACTTTGTGCCAGTGTGTACTTGTTTAGTCAAACATAGACAGTTGCGTGGATAGTCACTTATAGGTAAGTTATTTTCTATGTTTTATAGGTACTTCTTTTCTATTTTGACCTTCGTTTTGGCACCACCTGTCTAAACAGGCACGAGCCGCCACTGAGTCTTCCTCCAACTCTCTACTGACAACTGACGGTTTATGCTGTAAAATAGTATCTGGCTGTCTTTTGTACCTCAACATATTTTAAGTTTGCACACTTAATGACACATAGGCGTCGGGTTCAAATATTTAAAACTATTTATTTGTTCAATAATAAAACCTAATTTTGTTTATTTCTCCAATGGGTGGCCGAGCCCCAGTGCCCCCAAATTTCCGGTACCACTGTAATGACCATTTCCAGAATAAAATAATAATAATAATATACGAAATGTTACAATTACCATAAAACACCAAACCATAACAAACACTCTCGACGTACGTTTCGCCAACCAAGTTGGCATCATCAGGAGATGATTAAAAGTTTTAATCATCTCCTGATGATGCCAACTTGGTTGGCGAAACGTACGTCGAGAGTGTTTGTTATGGTTTGGTGTTTTGTGGTAATTGTAACATTTCGTATCTTTACACCAAAGGTTCCACCATTTTTTATTAATAATAATATAGTGAATGATTTTGTAACGAAAGAATAGCTTATGCTACTATCGAACTATTCGAATGAATCTATTCTATCGAATTGTTCATTAGTATTCATTCGATAGTGCCCATCCCTACTAATAATGCAGTGTATAGTCCCGTTTTGGTTGTCCGAAGAGTTCTGGAATAGTTCTAGGATTTCACCAACAAACAAACTACGTTTAGCTAGGTGATGTTTTTTGCAATCATGTGGTGTTAATCGCGATAATAGTGATTTTATTTCTCTCTTCATCAGTCGCGCATGAACAAATTCGTGCTATACAAACACCCGTTATAGCAGAAAAGACTATAATATATTTTTGGGTGATCTTACATGAAAGTGAGACAGATAGAAAACCCACGTGTGGACTCGATGAATGTATTTTCATGTATCTAAAGATTTAGGGTGGCCAATAATTGTTGTCCTGTGGTAATTATGAACTGTTTAATCTGATTGGCATGAGCTGTTTGTTTGCACAGCTGTATATATCGTTCATAATCTCTTTCTATAAAATCTGAATCATTGAAATCGGTATTATAGTCTGAAATATCTTTTATATTTAGACTGTTTGCTACACAATCTTGGATATAAGGTTTTTTATTACTCGTTGATAAATTTTCAACAACATCCACGTATTTTTTCGGCTTCTTATCTAAAACATCTGCGGTTTTATTATTATCAGGATTGTCTTCACGTGACTTTTTGTCATTTTGTACTAAATTATTTTGAATATCGTTAAAATTGTGACTAGAATTTTCATTAAATTCACAAAGAGATTCTGGAAGGTGATTTTCATCTGATGCAAGGCATTCTTGGTCATCAGTCGAACTTTGAGTATTATCTTTGTCATTAATTATTCCGGACCCATTAGTTTCTTGGCGGCTACATTTTCTTGAATTTTGATGTTTTGGTAATATTTTCAATAGTCGCTCTAAAGGTAGTGTAACGGCCATGTGTGTTAACACCTCTAAAAAAATGTTTTTTTATAAACCAATCAAAAAAATATTTAAACATTATGAGAATAAAAACAGTAAAAGATAGTAGGAATAATTTTCGTTCAAAACGAAAAGTAGTGTTTCGTAAACAAATTAGAAAAAAATATTTTTTCTTTTTTTAAATCTGATGTAAAATAAAGTTCGGATCTGATATTATTTATTTGCATTATCGCTACTCTATTTATTAACTGTTATACCTTTTAAAACTTTTTCTAGAAGGCTTTTCCATTCACTATCAGTATCAGAATCTTTGATTTTATGCTCAATTGTTATAATCAAATCTTTCCATTCATTATCACTGGTAAAACGTTCCTGAAAATAAAATAAATATTAACAAACTCATCGCCCATATAACCGAGCACATCCTGAAGGAACAATACCTTTGCAAACTGACAAACGCACAATGGATGGTTTTGTATCAAAATTACAGTAACTTCTTTCAGCGGATACAGCAAGGATTGCAGGCTTAATTCACCAAGCAAATTTTTATTTGTAGACAAAAATAAAACTATTTCGTTTATAACAGTACTTGGCAACACACTGCTACATATTAACGCCTAAAACAATAAATACATTAATATCATAACTTGCATCATTGAGTGAAATCTTCACTCAATGGTTACATAAAAAAGACAAATAGGAAATAAGTCTATTCAAATGACTCTTATACAGTGAATTTTCTGGTATCATCAATAAATAGTAGGAATAAGGACTCATGACAGTAGGAAGTAGTAAGTACAGGAGGAAAAGCATTGACTTATCAAGCATCAACTTAAGGGAGAATAACAATCTAACCTGTAATTTTTTCAGTGTAAGTAATATTTCCAAATCATAAGAAGCGCAAGTTTTTGAACCCAAATCGAACGGAGGCATACAATCTAAATATTTATATCTCATATAAGAAAATAAAAAATCATCTTCTGTCAGTTGATGAAAACAGTCGAGTTTCTTCATAATACTTTCATTAATATTAGCTTGATGGCATTGAATGTTATCAGCTTCGGAATTCTTTGATTCCATTTCTTCATTTTGCAAATTACGCAACGTATCAATTTCCATCGAAATTTGTGAACTGCTTTCGGCACTATTTGAATTTTTCAAAATATAATCGCTTAACAGTTTTGATAAATAAGTTCTTGTTAAAAGTTTAAGGCTTTCTCGGGTTCCGCTGTCATAAGTGTGTCTAGAAAAGTTTTGATTTTCGGGCCGGGAAAAGTAAGCCTTTAAATATCTTTCAAGCATTAACTGTAAAACTCTGGTGCCGTTTGTCGATATTGTTCCAATTCGTGATGGTAGGTACTCCATAAATATCTACAAAAATGGTGCTATAAATTGATCTACTACCATTAATTATGTTGAACATGAAACACATTTCTATATTATAACGGCCGTGAAAATAACAACGGTTCACATAAAAGCGATTTTTTATTGGTCATATCGATCCAGGATCGGATCATACAATTATTTCAAGTGGGGCATACATAACTTTTTCTTTTATTTCGCAATTACTTATTTAAGAAAATATTTATTCTATTTTGTGGGGGAGTAGATATTACGTTGGATGTTAACCAATAAGAGATACAGAAGTATGCATTCGTTAATTTCAATAATATATAATTTTCTACATCAGTACCTACTTATTATTAGGTACTGGAACTTGAAAATATCTATGAGTTACCTAGAAAGTTAAAAAAAATGTGTTTTTTTTCGCTTAATTGTTGAAAGAAAGTTATAAATTGACAATAATTGAAACTACGGATTTTGATGATTACGTCATTATTTTCCAGATTGTGCAAACCGTAGTTATTGTCACAGCAACTAAACTGAAGTAAACTTACTTTCAATATTTCATTCAAACTAATAACTCTCAATTCAATAATTAATTTATATATTAATAAAGCTAAAAATTCTGGTCGATTCATAATTAAAATTGTTGTCAAGTCTGAAAAACATTTTTCACAGCGTCGTTTTCTATTTAAAATAGTATCAAACAGCAATTCCCAATTTTCTGTTAACGATTCTTCGAGAACATTTGTCGATATTTGTTCTATCACAGTTTTCGCATTATTCGAATCACCCTTTTGTAAATAAAGAAGAGATAAGGCAAAATAATCACAGTTATTTCTGCAAAAAGAAAATATAATATAAGAATCGGGTGATATTAATGGTGACGAAATAATGATAGTGTTATCTTTTGGAAGTTTTGCTGTCAAGTTAAAAATACGGGAGATATTCAATTAAAAGCAACTCACCCATAAAAATCGCGGGGGTGGAAAACGCACAAACAAATATTTTGGGAATATGGTGTTTTTAGGTTCAATACATTTAAAAACAAGCCGTGAGGTGGGTCGCTTATTAGGACTAAAGTGCGACCCTTGAGGTCCACGCGACGAACTTCCCAGTTTGATAAATATTTAATAATAATAATTAAATTAGATATTACACAGAAAAGTAATCATTTTAATCATTAAAACATAATTATTATTTATTTTTAACAATAATTTAAAAAAAAAAAAAAAGGCCGAATTGATTTTTATAAAATTTATGTCGGATCAAAATGACGTTAACACGCCTCGATTGACACCCTTACGAAGTCGATATAATTTTTTATTCGCGAGATATTGTGTAAAATCTACTTTTTTGGAGTCTATTTGGTTAAGAAAAAAGAACGGCTGAACCGATTTTGAAAAAATTTCTTTCAGATCATATTTACGTTAATACGCGTCAATTGGCACCCTAACATAGTCAATATCATCTTTCATTCTCGAGATTTCGTCTTAGAAAGAAATGGACACATACGTACGACGTATGTACACACACACACACACACACACACACACACACACACACACACACACACACAGACATCTTTCTAAAAATAGTGTAGTGACCTTGAAACATAAAAATTTGTTATACATTTTGATTTCGATTTTCGGACCCATTACAATAACTTCCAATGGGAAGTTAAAAATCAAATATTTATAATAATCGTTGGTAGGTAGGTAACCTGTCTATGTTTATATTTTGCATACATACGGGGCCTCCAACTCCAAACTGCTTCTTACTGAATATATTTTGGCCTTGTTTGGGATTTTGATTAAGAAGGACTTCTCGAGATTTGGAGACCCTCCAGGATCAGAGGCCCGGGGCGAGCCGCCCTGTCCCCCCTCCCCTCCAGTACGCCACTGGTGTATATTCGCTAAACATTGGGTGCACTAAGCTTGGTAAACGCTGGCTAAACAGAATCCTGCCGTGTGGATGCCTCCTAACTTGACTTAAGTTAGTGCTATAGTAGGATAGTATAGTTTACAATAAAAATATGGAATTATCACCTTTTTTCCTTGTGCATAATAATATTTATAATCTTGTCAGTTGCATACTCTCTCATAACACTACTTTTTACAACAAAGTATGATATTTGGCCCGGATCATGCGTATTAAACATTTCTAGAATTAGATCTGCAAAACTTTGCGATGGAATATGACTGGTACTCTTTTCTGATATTTGTTCATTTATTGGAGTGAAGATCTGATCAGCCTCCGAGAATTTTATTTCTAATAAAATTGTTTTTAAGTAATATAGTAATCCCGTCATATCCTAAAATACACATTAAAAAACATTACAATCTTTGACTTTGCAGTAGTTGGGTAAAAAACCATTAAGTTATAGGTTAAAATGAAAGTGAGATTTTAATTTTGTAGTTTATAGCTGAAATAATATTCAAACATTGCATTGACTTATAAATATACCTAGCCTAGAATAATCTGCAAGTTGAAAAAATTAAAAATTAATAAATTATAAGTCAAAATGAAAATAAAGAGATGCTACTTTAATCAAGTTTATCATTTGAAATAATTCCTAATATTCCTATATTAATTTTAAATAACATTAATTGAACCTTTTGCAATTAATTTGACAAAAAAAATCTTACATCATCGTCCATTTTAATTTGCAACGCTTTTACTCTTTTTATAACATCAACAGCTGTAAGTTTAGCCATTTTATAGTATGGTAAAGCTAGTTTAAATTCATTGTGACTTTTGCTCCTAAAATATTTCAAATTACATTAGTTATAAAATTATTTTCTTAAGACAAAAGGAAGTCTTCAAGTGGCGTAAGTATCCAATAATTGTCTTAAGAAAATACTCGAGGACAGTGTAATCTAATGGTTAGCGTAGCGGCCTATTAGATCAGACTGTCGTGGGTTCGAATCCCACCTCATCTCATGAATGTTTTGTGATGTCATTTAGTTTTAGGTAATTTGTTATTTAACGTTATTATGACGCTAATGACCTAAGAAATCGACGCGTCTATCATCTACAACAATGATTCCCAAAGTGGTCCAGGTGGACCCCCAGGGGTCCACGGGAGACTCGACGGGGGTCCACGTTGGCGTGACAAAAAAATGGGGGTTCACAATTCGTAAGTGGGTGTCCACGAAAATTTATCTGGTTTCGATAGTGAAGAACTAAAATGTTGGCTTGACATATTACAATGTAATGTAAACCTTACAATGTAATATGATAACAATAATAATTAATAGTGTAATAATTACATATTTGAATAAATACAACACAAGAAAATATACTATTTTTCTTTTTATTAATACCACTCCGAATGGGGAGTTTTCTAAATAAAATAAGTGAGAATTGATTGGTTTCTTGTGCTGTGAGTAGATGTCAAAAAGTACAGTTGGATGGAATCGCTTTTTTGATTGGCCAACTTTACTTTTTTGACATCCACTCACAGCACAATCAATTAATTAATTAACCATTCAATTCTCACTTTTTTTTGAAAACTGTTAATTCGTGGTTGGAACTCAGCCGCAAAGCAAATTTCCATACTTAGATCTAATCTTCACATTTTTTGTCGAGTTTTGGGAATATGGTAGAAATGTAGTTGCAGGGGGTCCACCGGAACCAGCAAAATTTTTAAAATGGTCTATGAGGAAAAAAAGTTTGGGAACCTCTGATCTACAATAAAAAATAAATAAGAAAATACTCAGATATCATCAGGATAACATCGTTTTCTGTTTCTCAAGCAGATACTTATTATTAGTTACAAAGATAAATTTTTTGATAGCGCAGTTTCATTTTATTCACAAAGATCTGTGCATCTGCATTACATATTTTCGGGGTAAATATTACTTATAATTAATTAGGTATCCATAGCTGCGCGACTTTGGGGGTGTAGGAGATGAAAATTCTTGGAAGAGAGAGTTTTTCACATGACGCATGGTCCCATGCCTCCCTACTAGAGGTGGGCGATATTTAAAAATTATCGAAATTAGGATTTTGAATGATTTTTTTTTACTTAAATGGAAAGACCACATAAGTACAAGTTTTATAGCAAAACTGTTTTTTGCGTACTAATTAAAACGTTATATTTAAATAAAAATTATTTTTTAAACTCAGTTCCGATGACGCGCCGAAAGAATCCGAACGCCTGTTGCGTCATTATGTTATCTATGGTCTTTGTATCCATGGTTACCAAGTTAAAAATTTATTATTTTTGATAGTATGTGCAATACATTATACACAAATACCAACAAATTTAATGCACACAAATTTTAACATAACGACGTCACAAACATTCCTGGCGCGTTTTGAAGTCACGTGATATTTTTTAAATTTTTATACATTTTAATTAATTTTTAGTAATTTATCTATGGCTTTAAAAAAATTTTCTTTTCGTTTTTCAATATTATTTATGTTAAATTATTAGAAAAAATTACAAAATTAATAATTTTTTTTAAATTTAAATACTTAATTACAGTACGATTGACATCCATTCTTTATTGAATTCTTTTACTGACTACAAGGGCCAAACATACTACCTTGACTAGTCTGATGTAAAAACCGTTGACTTTTGATGACGTGACTGAACTGGGACTTGACTTGGCGTGAAGTCAGCCTCGGTTATAAAAAAAAATGGGAAGTGAGGGAGCGCACGATGTTTTGGTGTGGAGGGGATTCAAGGAAACAGACAACTATACAGTAGGAAACTATAGACAAATTTAAGAAAATCTGTTAAAAAAATATCAAGGTTAATAGATTAGTTTCCTTACATTACATAATAGTCACCAAGAAATGCACATGAATTTGTATATTCCTGGAATATTTCGCTCGATGTTTCGACTCGATGTGATATCAAACTGACTGCATGTTCGTTTTTGATTGTCCAATTTAAAAGATGTACCGCCATTCTCAATACAATGTGCGCTTCGGACAACAAATGACAATATGTTTGAGGACTTTCTTTTTTATGAATATCAGCCACTGTTAAAATGTCTTTGTAAAGAAGTAATGAAGTCGGTAGTTGTAAATTATAAAGAGTCCAATTCGATGAAACTGAGCTGAAAAGGAATATTTTATTTTAATCCTTGAACTTGGAGTATCAGTAGTAGATAGATAGATAGATGTCTTTATTTGATTAGTACAAATAGTGTCAAACAGACACAAGGCTCAGTCCCAGGGTTACAGGCGCCCCAGGCTCAGGCATTCCATTTAACCACAGATATAGAAATATGGAGATGTAGTATAAAGTGCCACTTTAGACGAGGGGGGAAATCCGTTCAGAGAAGGGTGCATGCCTGTCTTATGGACATGTCCATGCTATGCATGTGCCCACGTTCTATTGGCCGCGTCTTTACGCATGCTCAGTTGTGCCAGATGCAGTCGTCCGCGTCTTTGTGCATGCTCAATTGCTCGTACAGCGCTTGTGCAACTGAAGTGACCAATAGAATGTGGGAACACTTGCTTCCTCACCCCCCCCCTAACAGAAACCACCCCACTCGCTTGTACGTCCCTAGATTGCATTTAACATGCTTTAAAAATATTTTAACACAACTAGATTACACTTGTTTCATCATGTGAAAAATTACTGAAGCCCAGTAGACCTGTAACAATCCTTCGTGGGATTAATATTTCACGGATTAAAATAATTTAATTGTAGAAAATCTTGCATTTTGTCGCACATAATATTTCCGAAAACATAGTGTACGTTTGACATAATTGTAAATACTTTTTATCTTCCCTTATGGCTTTAAAAAATTCACTAAATAAAAATGTGTTGCACAAATTACACGCACTGAAATATTGCGAATGCTGAGAATATGGCCCTACCACTATTGCTGCCTTTCGCGACTAACTAAGGTCTGAGGTACTGCACTCAGGAAATGGCGCGATCAACGAGATTGCCGATTGTAAATAATGCTTCATTATTAATAATTCAAATTACCTATTTGAACTGTTTGTTGAATGAATTGGAGAGCCATCTGAACTTGCTAATAACACTAGATTTTGTTCGGACAAAAACATTTTCTCAATACCAACAAATGGTCTAAGGCCAATTAAACATACTGGTTCTAGAATTGAAGGACATGCCTGCAAAATAACAATGATGATATTCAACATGCTATTCAAAGAAAATATAATATTGTCCCCAGAGACGGAATGGTCATTGGATGAAAAAAATGCTGTGTCTACTTGTCTAGTCATCTAGTGTCACGCTAACGTGAAAATAATTCTTCATTATTACATTACATTACCTATACAGTTTACATCATTACTAACGTGAAATGTCATATTGTCAGAAATGAAACTTTAGATTATTCTGCTATTTAGGTTAATGGGTATTTCAAATTGTTACTGAGCGTAGAGTAAGTGGAGAATTATTTTCACTTTAGTGTGAGACTAGACATTAAATAATTTAAAAAAAATGTTAATTAGAAAACTCAAAAATTATTTTTCAGGTATAAGCATATGTAATACTCCTATATTGTTTGCACCCGTAAGTGGAAGTATCAGGCCGCAAGTGAGACAGCAAATGACTGTTCCTATTTTTGTCGAGAAATCCATCTCATTGTGCGCAAGCGTTGCAACATTCAATTCACATTGTTTCCATTGCAATTTTGGAAATATTATTATCACTACTAACCTTGTTATTATCATAGATCAATTAATATCATAAATTGTTCATGCGCATAAGACTCGACGTCTTGCGAGAGAGACAGACATATAATATGTCTGCACCGTAGGCTTTTCGTCAGACTCCAGACTCCGGCTAGCAATATAGGAGTATTATATATATGGCTATAAGCCTCTCTACAAAAATAATATGAAATTTGAAATGTCCTAATCCATCACTTGTCTCTACAGTTTACATATTATTTCATGTAATTACCAAATTTTTGTTATCGAGGTTTTCAACTGTTTGAGTCAACTGATGACCTATCCTCAATGTGTACGATTCTAATCCAGTTTCAGTCAAAGCATGCAGAATATAATCTTCCATTATTATTTTATTGACTGGTGATGTGAATGGATAAACTGCAATGCAGTTATCCATTTCTTCTTTTTTGCTTGCATCCTCTATAAAATTTCTTCAAATTATACTCATGACCTTGCCACACTAAAACTATGTGACGATCAGGGGTGCCTTTGAGGAACAGTGATTGAGGAAATAATTTTCAAACATTATTTTTTGATGTGTAAACATTAATTATACTCCCTCTTCCCCCAATTTATACGACAATAGAGTAATCTCAGAAAATTGATGTGACGAAAAATCGAACGGATATACGTCATGCGCAACAAAGCCACACATGCTATGAGAGTGCTAACTGGGCACGCACATACCACAGACACGCACGATGTTTACACATACTATGAGAGTACTAAATGGATTTTTTTATTATTTGTGAGTATTTTTAGGCCGTCACACTTCTAGAGACGGACATGGCCAATGTTCCCTCTAATTTTTTCGCTGACTGCGCGGTACAAAATTATATGGGAGCAAAAATGTTCAAAACGCATGTAAAAGTGTGCAAGTGGAGGGGGTTCTGTGCCTGTGTTTGAAGTAAAAATTTTTTTTTAATAAATACTCTTGAAAATTACATTTTATAGCATTTTAATAACACGCAAACAAGAAAGGATTTTTACATTATCGTTCATATCTTTGTTTATATTCTTTCTTTATTAGGGGCAAGATCTACTGTTTGAACGACATTTTACGATAAACATTAAAATTAAATTTCATTTCTAAATGTTAATTAGAATGTGTTTAGTGGAATATTATAAATATGAATGTAGGTCATAAAATAAATGTTTTGTGAAATTTGGATTTTTGCCATTTTTAGATGCAATTCTTCTATAAAAATAAAATGAAATATAAAAAATGGTGCGCAGAATACAAAAACGGCTGCGCAACTTTAGAGGGAACTTTGGACATGGTTGTCTGGGAAAGTATTAAGAAAAAATTATAAAATTGTACACAACAAATTTAGTAAGCAAACTTTTCACTCCAACCCTTCCAGAAAAGACTCAAAGACAGCCCTAATCTCAATGAAATAATATCTGAATAGTAATACCCTTGGTGGAAAACTGGTACAGATATCCTTCTTGTGTTGTTGTAATAAATATTGCAATACTCTGTAAAAATTGTCTATAATCTGATTTTAAAAATAATTTATTCTTTTCGTGAGTTTTTAATTTTTCAGCACTCTTTTGATAAACATAGAGTGGCTTCACATTTATACATCTAAATTCTTCGGCAACGTCATGCGTTGTCCCGTTAATTACAAGAGGTCTCAGTTTTAATTGCATTAAATGTTCAACGTGGTAATTTTGCACTGTTGTCTGAAAATATCTCAATTAAATTAATACACAATGTCCACATAATATTATTCATGCCATCATTAGCCAAATTCATTATAAGTACAGACGCTTATGATCTAATATAATTTACAATATCCAGCGTCATAATATGTAGACAGGGGCAACAGGGGCTACGGCCCAGGGCGGCAAATTTTAAAAGGCGGATGAATAACAATATTATTAGGTAATGAGTTGCCAATGTGTTTAATCAACAGTTCATTAGGGAACCCTATGTATTTGAATAAAGCTTTTTGATATCTAAAATTTGGCGTTAATTGTATGCTGTCATGTCATACGCTTTAAGTATGTGAATTTTGAACCGAAACTAAGCTCCCCGCCGTCTCAACAAGATTTCCCAAGGCAACTGTAGCGATTGTGCATTGTCACAATAAATACTACCTTTACCAAAAATGTCATCCTGCTAAAACTGAGCATAGTATTTTTACAGTCTCCGCTTGGACTATTAATAAATAATTTCTTTTTAATGACATACATTTTGTTCAATAAATATTTTCAATTGCCTAATATGAGGCAGTCAATTTACAATGAAGCCAGGCAATTAAGTAAGAGACAGGTATTCGACTTGAAGAGATTCGATTATTATAAAAATCCGGTTTTCGCTACATAAAGTGGATTTTTATTTTGTATAAAAAATTGAGATCACTTAACAGTAACCTTCTTTCTGTAAATAAACATTAAACATAGAAGATATTTTTATGTACCTCAATTGGAGAAGTGGATTTTATATTAATGTACGCATCTTTACTGTTATCCATAAATGGAAGATTTTTATGAATTTCGCTATTCTCTCTCAAAATACTAGGTAAATTTACTACAACATTTGCATTGAAGTTTTCTTCGTTTTTCATTAAACTGGCAAAATCGATGCATATATTTTCATCAGAATCTAAAAATTGTTTATTAATTACATCACTGAAGAATGCCGGTACATTATTTAATAAACGAAAGTTTAAAAAATAATTTCAGGGCATCTAAATATGAGCGTTTAGTGGATACAGGGGCACTAGTCGGGCGCAGGGCTGTCCCTAGGGGTGTCAAGCTGATTTTGGCGCCATGTTAAGGGGAGTGCCGCCAGGCGCCCTTTCTAAGGGTGTTAAAACCGATAGATAACTATAACTTAAATTTTGAAACCAAACAATATCCATATAATTAATCAACTTTTACGCGATACAGTGCCCAAACTACATTTATCTAGAGTTTCTCTAGTAAGAGTTAGGACAAAGACGCCATATTTAGCCAAAACAATAGAAGCGGGTGTAGTGAAAATACGCGCGTACTTTTGAAAACTTTGAAAACATAACAAAAAATATTTCGCGTTTCACTTTTTTGCACTGACAGCAGTTATGACAATTCGTTACGTAGGAAACTATGATGTGAATGATGCTTTTAAAAATTTAAATTTTGGCTGAAAAACATGACGGATCGAACGAACCAATCTGAAATCGACACCCCTTTGTCTTAACTCTTACTAGAGAAACTCTACATTTATCTTATTTTTAGCACCCTCCTTAAAAACGATTGTTCAAAAATACTTATAATAAAAATACGAATAAATGTTAGTTCATTAGCAAGTGTGCACTTTGTCCTAAAAACCAAATAAAAATATTTACACTACTTGATGAATTTGACAGTTCGGCGGGGCGTTTCAGGTGTCTTCGACCCATGCGCCTCAACCCCTAGGGCGCGCGGCATACTAATATTACAACTGCAAAGAAAATGTGCAGTATAATGCATTCAAATAAACAAAAACTACATACAATGATATCTGGGTTCAATTTTTTCCAGTTTTGGTTGGATAGCTGGTTTCTGTACAACGAAATCAATTCTAAACATGTGAAAATTTTCCATATTCATTGCAGCAATAAAATTTTCGACTAATCGTATTTCAGTAGCCTGAAAGCTCAGTTCTAAATTTATAGATAGCTCTTCAAAGTCGATGAATTTGAGTTTTGAAATATCATGAGTTTTCACCACAAATTTGTAAATTGTTAATATGATCCGTGATGATAAGACCAATATATTTCCAGAAACCTTAAAAAACAAATTCAAACATTTGTATCAAATTTACATATGAAGAAAACTTTGGAAGATGTATCCGCTGAGGTCATTTAAAGTGTAAAATAACGAGTTTACATTTACAAATCATCAAAAAATGGGATTTTAAGGAAGGCCTTCTGCCTTCTGGGAAGTTGAAGCGTTACTGACATAATCGAATCCTAACGTTTCAAATGTAGGTATTGAGATTTGAGAGTTACTACTATTATAGTCTACAAAATGTTTTGAAAAGCCTCGCCCCTCGGTAAAGTTCATACGTCCTAATTTAAATCATTAGGTCAGTATGGCGATCAAAGAAAAAAGTGTAGGGGTATATTTCTTTGTTAAAGAAATTAAAAAATAAAAGTTATGTTGTATTACCCAAATGGCCTTCAATGACTGTAAAAAAATTCCTGCCAGTTGGTCGACGGGACCAGTTGCTTCCCGTATCAAGTTTTAATAATTCAATTGAAAATATCTAATTAATATAGTAATTTATAACTTACCTGACAACAGGTGATTTGTTCTGGACATCGTTTTGACGGTAATTCAATCATTTCTAGACTACTAATTTCCGACTGAATTACGGATGGCGTCACTCGACCAGCAATTCTTGCTCTCATTGGCTGAACCATACCTATTAGATCAAAATATTAAGTTCAAATCCGTAGCTCGATTATCCGACTAACATTGTATCCCCCGTTCAACTTTGGGGTTTGAAATATGGAATTAAACAATAATTAAAAAGAATACAAAATGAAATAGATCATTTCTGGCAGTTTTAAATTTTAATCTTGCTGACAGTTATTGTAGTTTTTAATATTTGTAAAAAAATTGTTTTGATCGGAAAAACATACCGCATTCAGATTGAGTTAGGCTAACTCCGCAGCTTGTCATTTTCGATTGCTGTAGTGTGCCAACAGTATCCCAATTCGCGTATATTCGTACATAGTTTGTGGATTTGTTTTGTCTGTTTGATTTGGATTCCAGCGTTGCAATATAATTACCTATAAAAACAGTATTTTATTTTTGCTTTCAATTATATTTTTGTGAGTTAAAATTGAGGGTGCATGTTTGAAATTAACTGATGATATGATTGACTATCTGGCATTTTTCTTTATTTTAAGGATTCTAATCTACATTACAAATAGACTATTAGCACGGGAGCCAGTGATGATCTTCACACGTCATAATGCTGATGCACCGTTTGGGGGGGAATAGAACAGATAGAGGACACCGAGCACATAATGTAACTTTGGTCAGTTGGGTCTAAGTGGTTGCGTTCCGCCCCTATTGATTTTTGAAAGTAAAAAAAATTCAGGGGCATTCACGTCATATTGTTGATAAAAATTTTTAATTGCATATGAAAGTTTAACCTCTGCAGATCACAAAAACGACCTCTGCCATGCCAAAGCGGTTGCAATCGTCGTCTGTCAGGGTATCAAAATTGCAAAAATTCAACATTGTCATAGTCATATTGCTGATAAAAAATCTAAATTACTTATGACGTTTCACTTTTTACTCCAGTAATTTTAGATATTGAAATGACCCACCTGCAGAAAAATTCCCAGTTAGCTAATTTTTTTTTATTTACCTTCGTTATGGTGTTTTAAAAAACGTGTAAAAAGTCCCCATCGATATCGTGCCGGCGTTGCCAGATATTCGAGGTTTTTAGTGAATTTCTCGGTTCCGTTCCATTTTTTGTAAAAAATAGTTATTATCAATTTTGTAGAGGACGAAATTATCTACAACTTTTGTATAAATATTTTTTGTCTACGATTTATAGTTTTTCTTATTAAAGTACCCGCGGCTTCCTCCCTTTCGATTTTACATAACGGGATTATGCTGCTTCCCGAGGGCCTAACATAATGATTTGTACCATTATTTTAAGTTGAACTTAAAGCTAACGATTAATTATAATTTTATCGAAATTAATACAGTAGTTCTCTACTTATGAGCAACCAAACATACAAATCGACAGCGCTCAAACAGACAGACAGACAAACAATTTTTTTTCGAAAATACGATATTTATACTTGACATCAATTATAAAGACCATTCGTAAAGTAATTTTGTAAAAAAAATTACAAGGGTTGAGAGAGTGCGGATTAAGTACGAGTATGCATTTGCATATCGTATAACGCACTCTACTAAGAATAGCTCGGAGTAGCCATACTTTTAACTTTTTTTTCAAAATTCCTTTACGAATACTCATTATAATTGTTATAAAGACTATTCGTAAAGGAATTTTGTAAAAAAAATTAAAAATGTGGCTACAATTACTAGAGTGCGTTATACGGTATGCAAATGCATACTCGTACATAATCCGCACTCTCTCAACCCTTGTAAATTTTTTTTACAAAATTACTTTACGAATGGTCTTTATAATTGATGTCAAGTATAAATATCGTATTTTCGAAAAAAAATTGTTTGTCTGTCTGTCTGTTTGAGCGCTGTCGATTTGTATGTTTGGTTGCTTATAAGTAGAGAACTACTGCATTAATTTCGATAAAATTATAATTAATCGTTAGCTGTAAGTTCAACTTAAAAAAACTCGGGTCGCAGTGCCAAACCCTGCCGACAATATAGTGTATTTGCTGATACAGGCCTTGTGGCTTTAATACGTGAACTTAAGTTTGTTTTTGGACAAAATAAAAAATTCAACCCCTTAATACATCCCTTAAAATAATATTTTTTTTCTTAATTTCAATATTATTATCATTACAACCTCTGTACCAAATTAAATACACCCTTCAGTAAGTAAATCACTATCCGCAAAACTAGTGTTTTCATAAAATTTGTAAGTCCGGTCCTATCGGACCGATTTTATTAAAATTTTAGCGGCACATTTTGATCTTTACTAAAAGGTTAAATTTCAATTTTGAAACAATTCTGAAATTTTTTTCGGTATTTTCGGGCCCAAAAACTTTTTTCAACCCCTAAAAACTACCCTTAAAATAGTCCGATTGGGCCCATTTTAAATAGGTTCCGTGCGGTGATGGATTCCAACGTGTGTACTAAATTTCGTTCAAATCAATTAAGTCTTTCGAGAGTTATGCCGCGAACACATATATATATATATATATATATACATATATATATAAACATTTCTAAAAATGGTGCCAAAGTGTTCAGGGGGCTATGAAACGTCGAGAAATTTTGGTCCGACCCCTAGGTCCCGCCATCCGACCGACGCCAATAGTGTATGTGCCATATGGCAAATACACTAATAATGGTACAAATCATTATGTAAGGCCCTCGGGAAGCAGCATAATCTCGTTATGTAAAATCGAAGGGGAGGAAGCCGCGGGTACTTTAAAAAGAAAAACTATAAATCGTAGACAAAAAATGTTTATACAAAAGTTGTAGATAATTTCATCCTCTACAAGATTGATAATAACTATTTTTTACAAAAAATGGAACGGAACCGAGAAAATCACTAAAAACCGTCTATCGTGAACTTGAACCTCGAATATCTGGCAACGCCGGCACGATATCGATGGGGACTTTTTACACGTTTTTTAAAACACCATAACGAAGGTAAATAAAAAAAAATCAGCTAACTGGGAATTTTTCTGCAGTGGAAATCTAAAATTACTGGACTATTTTCTGTGTTAGGGCTCCTATCTCAAACGAGCGTTAAGAAGCATAGCTTCAAAAACTAAATACGAACATATTTGATTTTCCTTAAAACACGTTTAAACTAAGCCTACTAGGAAAATCAAATATAGGGTTTTTTGGAAGTTTTTTGCAGCCAATTTATTGGCTGCAAAAAACTATAATATCCTCAGCCGTACTAAACTCACTACGCAAAATCAAATATGTTCGTATTTAGTTTTTATCGATTTTAAGGAAGACCATAATATGCTATACTGAAAAATTGTAAGAGACAAAATCAATTGATATTTAAATTTCCTATTACCATGTGTGCTCAATTTTAGAATTTAGTGAATGATAAAAAAAAATATTGCACTTGCACATTAAGTAGTATCAAAAGTGCCGTGATTGGTCTATTTCCAGTGTGCCTTTTTCTCCAAACTTCGTAGAATTATAGTTTTTTATTAGTGACAAACGAGGTCTAAAATTGAAGGTCGTATCCCAAAACGGTTCTCCCAATATGAAGATGACAATGTGTAATTTATGCAAGTTTGACACCCTGGCAGAGGGCGATAGCAACCGCAATCTGCAGAGATTAAATTTTCATACGCAGTTCAAATTTTTTATCAGCAATATGACGAGAATGATCCTGAAATTTTGTCACATTCAAAAATCGATAGTGGCGGAACGCAACCACTTTGAGCCAATTGACTAGAGTTACATTTATGTGCTCGGTATCCTCTATCTGTTCTGTTCCCCCCCAAACTGTGCATCAGCACTATGACGTGTGAGTATCATCACTGGCTCCCGTCCAATATTAATTTTTTTGGGAAAATTTCCGGAAGCCTATCGTGCGATAAAATGTTCTCAAGTAGTATGTATTTTTCAATGTAATTCTAAATATAAAGATGGTGACGCGCACTATGCTCAGCCAATCACAGGTGACTATAGGCATCCCGCCCTTTTATCATATTGAAAGCAATCTCACGATGAACGTTTCGTGATTTTGGTTCTTTCCCGTTTGCATGGCAGATACAGGATGGCCTACGGCTCTAGTATAGATTATTATAACAGTTGACAGCATTGGCGAAGGAACGACTTTTTAGAGGAGGGGGGTTGCTATAGATCCATAATCACTTATGAATAAAAAATTGTTAAATTGTGTTTTAAAGACCACCAACAGCTAAGGTTATTTGGGCCTAGCACCAATTCATATTTTTAATTCATTATTTCTTTTTTTAATAATAAATTGAAAATCCAATTGACACTTTTATCAGCTCTCGCCTAGAACCCGGGAACTGGGGACTTGTAATAAAGGAACCATAGCAACGCCATGTAAACAACAGCATTGCTACACGCTCGACTATTCTCAAGCCCAATCACTTATGAAAGCTTACATTGTAAAGAGTAGTGATGCGCGATAGGAGATGTTTTAGTCGATTGTTCAAACATCTCGATGACTCTCGATGGTTGTCACTTGGACTCGATTGTTGTTGTTTTATAGTTCACCGAGACTGAGTCGCATAGTACTGCATCGTATACTGTCGAGAGCCACATACTATACAATCATCACTCAACAACTGTAGTCGAGTCGCGTAAATACGAATTCAATAGTGAAGAGATCACAGAGTACTGACTGAACAGTGTGAATAGTGAATAATCAACGAGTCGCGTGAACGTCAGTCGACTAGCATATATAACCTTGAATCGCGATTGTATGTATTCTCATTCGTTGCTATTGCTATAACCTATGTGGCAAATAATCGATTAGAACAATCGAACATATCGATTGTAAAATCAAACTCCGAGTCGATTGTGGACTCGATTGTTATTACGAATGATTGCAATTGTTTCGATTGTAAAAACATCTCGTATTGCCAATCACTAGTAAAGAGTATTAAACATACTGGTTTACAATTTTAGGGGAGGCCTTGACGCTACTTACTTAGGGGGGGGGGGTGTCTCGGTTTATTGCCAAGGGTTCAGTCATGCTCAGATCAAAATATTGTTGGAAATAAATACTGCAGTCACTTGAATACACAAAAAGCATGCAATTGCAACCATATTTGATCAGCCCGTGGACCGTGACTTGACTTAGGTATACTGAGTGTGAATTGGGCTTAAGACACCGGCTCAACGAGTGTTTGCTAGGTTGCTTGTAGATTTTGTTTAAGCCTGCACAACGTGATAAAGTTAATAAAATATGTTCCAGGAAATCCGAATTTAATTAAGCTATTGGTGGCGAAACGTCTTTTTTTGGGGGGGCTATAGGCTTACGATCACTTATAAAAACTTCATTGTAAAGAGTGTTAAACATGCTAGTTAAAATGTTAAGGGGCCTGAACTCTGTTTTGGGGTGTGCTTAGCCTCCCAGTCGCCTATCCCCTTTCCGCCATCAGTGTTAACAGTAGTCGACCTGATAGACTGTTAGTTGTTACTTATTACAATTGCACAACTGACGCCCTTAAAATATTGTTCTTACCATTCCGACAATGAATGATTTGCTTCACAAAATCTACAGTTGGAAAAGTAAAAACCACTTCTCCTTCTGCATTTAAATCCCGTACCTCGATGCAATGACTTGAAAGAGCTAATAATAATTTATCTGGTAATGCTACACAAGACGCGGTAGGTTGTTCAACTGTTTGTATATTTTGTTTCACAAAATGATGTACTGATAATACACGAACCATTGTTATTAATAATTCCAACAATACTTAACCTAACAACTAATAAAAATATAGCATTTAAAATATTTTAGTGACAGATAATATCACTTGATTTATTTAAGACTGAATTACAAAGATTGTCCAATAAATTTAAATTACTTCGTTTATGTTCACAAAACGTAAATGTCATATCCCAAAATAAACTGTATCGATTTTAAGTGTAAACATCTCATGTCAAACGAGCAGGCGCCAGGGTTATTCGGTATTCCTGAGAGAGTGAGACAGAGAGATGTACTGAAATCAGTGATACCAATATACTGTTTTAAATTGTACTGACGCGGGAAATTCAACAGGTTCCCAGTCCTCAATATTGCTCATGCAATTTTTTATATAGGTAGTCTTTTACAATAATTAATATCGTCAGCTGATGATTGGTTTGTTCAATATCACAATTTTAAGTTTCGAGATAAACGTATAAACAATTATGTTACTTTTAATAATTTTAAAATATTTTTTTCCCTGAATCTCTAATGGCTTTTCTTTTAAAAATTTACTGTTGAAGTCTTTATCTGATAGTGAATTACCTGTTCAGGTAGGTACAGATTTATTAGGAAATGAAGAAAAAAAATGGACATTGAACAAAAAATATTATGTTTTTTTAAAATTTGTTTATATATTTTGGAATTTTGAACAAGATGAACAAAAATTTATTTATGAATTAAAATGTATGTATTTTTGAATCAGATTTTATTGCGTTTATAAATTGTATTTCAATATTTTGTTTTTGAAAAAAATGTTATGTTCAATAGAAATTAAAAAAATTATAATAATAATAATTTGTTGATTTAATATTTTATTTTGCAAAATGATACAAAAAGTATAATTTTTACAATGTGGTAGTTTTCTGTTTTGTTATTTAATAATTATTTGATGATGAATTTGTAGGTAACTGCAGGTGCCAAGAAACATTCCGTTTCAAAAACTTTTAGGATTCATTCGGATTGATAATTTACATTCAGAAAGGTGTAAAGAATTGTGATGATATTTCATTTATGTTAATAATATAGTTATTTACGTATAATTATCTAAATCGAGCTTTATATATTTATAGTATTTGTTCGTTGTTATACAATTTAATTAGTAATATTTTCAGTGGCGGATTTAGGTTCCATGCCGCCCTAGGCCCTTGCCGATGTGCCGCCCTTTTTTTCTATGTAAAAGTGATTGTCAAAATTATATTATGAGTTATTTTTTTCCACATATTAGTTATTTTTCCACAGTGTAACAGTGAGAGAGAAAATAATAAAATTTAATCTCACAGTTGACGGAAAACTTAATCAATTTTGACTTTCCAGCACCCGGGAGAAATGTTTAGGTTCAGGCGCCTTCTTAATTTTGCCGCCCTAGGCCCAGGTCTTGCGGGCCTAGGCCTAAATCCATCACTGAATGTTTTATATTACATAAGATTGAAAAAAGTATTTTAGATTCATAGTTTTAAGATACATTTAATCATTCATTCAAATCTTGTAGCTGTAAATTAAAACATGTGAAATAAAACCATTTTATAAAAATATAAAAAGACTTTTGATCTTACAAGAATGAAATTCCGAAGGTTGCCAAACACAATTTTCCGAACTTTTTTTCATCAAAATTACATGCGTTATATTATATATGGCGCACGCGCTACCAGCGTCGTAAGAATAAGATATTCTTAAAAAATATAGGGTCATCATCAGACTGCCCACATAGGCCTGAGTCTTTCGCAAAATTCTACTCGTCGATCAAAATCGTCCTCGGACAGCTCGTGGACCAAATAAATCTTGTATGGATGATATTTAGTTTTTCGAAAAATATTGCTGATTGTACTTTTAGACGCATTAAAATCAAGAGTTGCCGTGTGGTTGAATTAGGTTGGTTATCAACCATCAGAAGTAGATCTAATTGAGTGTCTTCATCTACTTGGCGACGACCAGTTCTTGGTTGGTCACGCACATGTCCAATTTCCAAGAATTTATTGTGAATCTTGATTACCGTGCTAAAACTGATTGGATCTGGATGTGTCGCATTAAGATTACATAATTCGCACACGTCTCTATTACTGCGAGTTCTATCGCCAAAACCAATCATCATGAGTAATTTCAATGCACTCTCTTTCGGTTAAATACATTTTGATCAATTCACCTGACCACTAAAGCATTGACCAACGAGGTTTAGATATGGATTATGGAGAGATAGTGTACTACTGCGCTATATTTTATACCTCCTTGACAGCACAGCCGCGCTATTCTCCACTTTATTTTATTCGAATTTCGAAAATATTTTTTTATTTTTTTACGTTCATTCGCATTTTTCTTTGAAATCTTATGTAAGACAGTAAGATACCAAAATATTGACACAGTCATGTAGAGGATTCCAAGGTCTATCAAAAACCGTAAAAAATTGGAGGGATGCCATTTAAGAAAAAAACAATTGAGTAACATCAGGAGGTAGCTTTTAACAAAAATTGTTTGACGTGTTTCAGAGTTTTTCCACACATTTGTCAGTTTGGTTTTTATTTGGGTGATTCCAGACTTGTTGGAATATCTATACCTACTAATATTATAAAGCTGAAGAGTTTGTTTGTTTGTTTGGTTGAATGCGCTAATCTCAGAAACTACTAGTTCGAATTGAAAAATTATTTTTGTGTTGGATAGTCTATTTATCGAGGAAGGCTATAGGCTATATAATATCACGCTACGACCAATAGGAGCGGAGCATCAATGAAAAATGTTGCAAAAACGGGAAAAATTATTCCTTTTGAGAGCTTCCGTTACGTGCGCTGCGTAAACGGTTAAAGTTACGCAAAAATCATGTATGACGGAATTTTTCCCGGAAGGTTTATATATACAGCGAACGAGCGAAGCGAGTGAATAATGTAATTCCTAAACCACGCAACGGATTTTGATGCGGTTTTCACCATCAGTTAGATAATTTTTCACGGAAGGTTTATATATATAGCGAACGAGCGAAGCGAGTGAGTAATGTATTTATAATATTCAAGCGAACGAGCGAAGCGAGTGAGGAGTGTATTTATAATATTCGAGCGAAGCGAGTGAGTAGTGTATTGCACCCGGGCGAAGACGGACGGGGCCGCTAGTATATTCTTATAAGTAAATAAACCTGCGCCTTTAATTTTATTCACTCACTATACGGAGTACGGACCATAAAAAAGAGAGACCGTGTTACACACTATAGAAGTGAAACTCATAGTCACATCGACTGTAGGCACACACATATCCATACGGCAACGGGGTGCAGTGTTTTGTTCACGCGACGTCACGGTCGTTTTGTTACACGTTCAGCCTCATGAATCCAATTCACTGTACCACGCGTAAAAAAGTTTCATTTTAAAAGCATACGATAACGTCGTCGGTTCACGGTGATGTGACGCTGACGATGTCTCTTTTCAATGAAACGCAAAATAGAGAACTGGATCAAATGACGTGAATAATAGCTATATTGTGCACATAACATATGAATGAATATTCAAATACTCAATAATAATTACACCCTTTCATCATCTAGTCTAGACTTTAAATATGGTCATATTATTATTGTATAGACAAGAAGTTACAAACATAACTATGGCCACAAAGCAAAACCACTCATGTCGATTTTTATCAGTAAACAAGATCATAGATAAACAAGATCAATGAGGCAGTAACAGACGCTAATGACCTTTGTTGTCGAGCGTCTATAATCCACAATTCATTCATTCATTCAATGAGGCAGTAAAAAATAAAAAAAATAATATATGACTGTTTCCTATTAGAAATCGTTGCCACAAACACAATGGCGTTTATTTCATTTCATTACTCTAAGTAATTACGAAGAGACAAATTTTTAGTTTTTAATACTTACCTGCTTACGTCACACAGATCGCACATTCGCACCGTTTCCATCAATCAACTATCAATATGAGACATGTATTAAATATATGGGGTGTAGGAGTAGGCTGTGATATTCGGGGCATGTGACATCAATCGCTCGAAAAGGAAAATAGAGGTTTATTTATTTATTGTAGATTATAGACGCGTCGACATATCAGGTCATTAGCGACATTAACGTCTTTCAACTACACTAAATAACAACTTTCTTAAAACTAAATAACATCATACAAAACATCCATGAGCGCAGATGGGATTCGAACCCACGGCAGTCTAGTCTAGAGGCTGTAGTACCAAGTACGCTAACCACTAGGCTACACTGCCCTCCGAAAATAGAGGTGCGGTCTACTTTAACCAACTAAAAAAATTTATTGTGAAGCCGTTTGTGCTAGACAAAAAAAATCCAGAGGCATTATTTAAGTTAGACGAAGCTCATTCCAATAATTTAATAAAAAAAGTCGTTTATTGGGATCCGTCAAATGAGCATATTATGGCATCTGGTGGTAGAAAATTGTACACGGATCAGGAAAAATTTACATGCTAACAGTGTAAATTTATCGTGAAATTGTTTATTACAAAAATAAAAAAAACTCGGGTTGCAGTGCCCAACCCTGCCGACAATATTATATTTGCTAATACAGGAATTGCGGCTTTAATACGTGAACTTAAGTTTGTTTTTGGACAAAAAAAATTTAATCTCTTAATACATCCCTTAAAATAATATTTTTTTTTCTTAATTCCAATATTATTATCAATGCATTATGCAACCTCTGTACCAAATTAAATACACCCTTCAGTTACTTCAAGTAAGTAAATTACTATCCGCAAACTAGTGCTTTTCATAAAATTTGTAAGTCCGGAGCCGTCGGGCCGATTTCATTAAAATTTTAGCAGCACATTTTGATCTTTACTAAAATGTTAAATTTCAATTTTGAAAAAATTCTGAGAATTATTTCGGTATTTTTGGGCTCAAAAACATTTATAACCCCTAAAAAACACCCTTAAAATGGTCCGATTGGGCCTATTTTAAATAGATTCCGTGCGGTAATGGATTCCAACGTGTGTACCAAATTTCGTTCAAACAAATTAAGTTTTTCGAGAGTTATGGTGCGAACACATATAAAGGGTGTCTCGGCAAGAACTTGAATTTCGAATTGCGCGCCATTTGCGACTGTCAATTGTTGAGTCAGCCATATTTGGTGTTTGTTTAATTAAAACATTGACATTTACGAAAATGGTGCGCGTTATAGCTTGGAAGAACGTTTGTTAATAGTGCATAGTTACAAACCAAGTTTTCAGGTCGTGTCTGTTTTGGAGATCAAAACTGGCCGTCAAGAAGTTGCAATTTAACTTGTTTGGACTATTTTCTCTGGGGTTCTTTGAAAAGTAAGATCTATGCGAACCACCCTGAGACAACTGAATCTAAATTTTATACTTAAACCCCCTTTCTTACATTGGCGTAGAAATTTGAAACGTTCAAATATTAAAAAACCCGAGTTCTACGCCTATGGATTAATATTAATCATAATTTTGATGTGGGTTTTTTTGTTCCATAAAACTATGTCAACGTGCCAAATTTTAGCAAAATCGCTCAAGCCATTTTAAATTTATAACAAAAAAACGATTTCTAACTTCAGGGCCGTATAGCGCCCAAACTAAGCAATTTTGTAAGAAGGTAAGTTTGCTTAAATCGGCTTATTTTGGTCTCAGAAACATGTGGTAAGCATGTGTTAAGTGTCTTTGAGGACACCCTGTATATTCTTCCCGGAAGTTGATCGGGTGCGAGACCTTAAAAAGGTTAAATCTCTAACCATATTTGGGGGTAGGCTGGGTCAATATCAGAATTCTCTTAGAACCCACGCCTGTGGATAGGGAAGATGGAGGTGTTGCAAATCAACCTGCAATACAGTAAGGCAGCAACAGCTGCACTAGCCCGGCGTATTAAAGCCGAGAACTTAACCCTGGTCCTTATATAAGAGCCTTGGATTTTCCGGGGCCGGGTTATGGGATTGGGGGGACTGGGAGGTAAGGTGATCTATGACACCATATCAAACAGGGTCAGGGCCTGCATCTTTGTAGGAAACTACCTGTCGCAACTCCCACTACTAGAATTCTGTTCCAGATATGTCGCAGTAACTAAAGTAAAACTTCATATGGAGAATACTCGTAGACATATGGAGGCCATTGTAGCCTCCATATATTTCCCATACGAAGATCCACTCCCGTCACCGAAAGTGGAAAAGTTAGCAGCCTTCTGCTGGGGGTCTCAGCAACACCTACTGGTAGGCTGTGACGCAAATGCTCACCATGTAGTATGGGGAAGCAGTAATACGAACAAAAGAGGAGAGTACCTTTTAGATTTTATTCTAAGGGAAAATTTTGTTCTACTTAACTTGAGCAGCGAACCAACATTTGCAAACCGAGTTAGATCTGAAGTCATTGACGTCACCTGGGCAACATCATTTCTCAGCCAACAGGTGAATGGGTGGCACGTTTCGACGGAGCCATCCTTGTCGGACCACAGATACATTCTCTTCTATATATCTGGTGATATGGAGGATAAGATGTACTACAGAAATCCAAGAAAAACCGATTGGGATCTTTTGTCATTTTCTCCGTCTTTTGGCCGCCGTAATACATATTATGTGTTAATTTCAAGTCCCTATCTCATTTTGTTTAGAAGTTAGAGGCCAGTGACAGACCGACAGACAGACAGACATAGTTGGAACAACAATAGGGTTCCTTTCTGTACGGAGCCCTAGAAAAGCAAACGTAAATTGAAAAATCACGTGAATCGGGATATGAACGTTTGCACACAAGAGGTATATGAGATATCAAGTTCTTTGATAGCGATCTACTAAGAAAACACTAAGATATATACCTACTATATAAATATAAGAAGTAATATTAATTATTGTAATTAAGCATTATTTTTATTACATAATAATCTTATAAAACAAAAAAACAAAAAAAGAAAAAAAGAAAAAAACAAAACTTATGTACGCGCGTTAGAAGTTATACTTTGAAAACTCACCAAAAATCGTATGCACATTTGATATAAAAATATTAAAAATAAAAAAGTGGAATACGGAATAGTTAAAAAAACTATAATTAATGTTGCTGCACGGAAATTCGAACCAGGAACGTATAAGCCAGTAGCCACTATAGACTGTGTGCAGGGGGCGGAGTTATAATAATATCGACGCGAGCGCTTGTTGTGGCATCCGTTGTAAACTCTGAACTGCAATTTTCCGTAACTGTCAGTGAGCATTATTGTTCAAAAAGTCAAGTAAGTAAAACCATGATTTTACTTCTAACTTATTTGGAAATTATTACTATAAATCTGATAAATTTTACACTTTTAAACTCGGTCCGCAAGATTACATGCGCCATGGTTTTAGGTTATATTTCCGTCTGTCAATATAAACCATAGACATAGGTGTAGGCACACCTCCATGTCTGATATAAATTAATCAGTTATTTTTTATTATACGTCAAAATTGAAGAAGAAAAAAACTTAAAATCAATAATTTTTACGTACCCTTTTATGCTATGCTATTTATACTATTTCACAGCTAGATATAATGGTAATCGTTTATTAAAAAAATTCCCGATATAAGACAACAATAAAAAATAGTTCAATCGTACACTATTGCCCGCTAGCGGCGCTAGTTGGCTTCGTGCACACAACCTATAGGCCACACATACTTTACACTTTACAGCAAGCTGCTATATTTATGGTATAGCGGTTGAACTGTTTAATACACACCAATAGGGTATTATAATGGAAGAGGTGATGGTGACGCGTGACGATCACGTTTTCTCAGTTTAGTCCCCTGTGGCCAAACGCACAACGTCCGTTAAATAGTATAAATTCAAAAAAACGAACAAGCATAACTGATAACATACTACATAGTACATAGTAATAATCAAACGATTAAAACCCCAATGCTGGATTTATCGTACAATTTTAACAGGCTGTTTTTTCAATCACGCTGTTAAATTTTGATAGCTACGTGTTCAATGGCTGCTCGTGCATTTTCATTTTGGCAAATTGTTGATCGTTACCATAGCAACCGTCATTTAACAGCGTGATTAAAAAATAAAATTGTATGATAAACCCAGTACGAATATTCCCAAACGTAATAATTCACGTGAATAACAGAGTATCAGACAGCTAAGCTACCATGATTGTTGCAAGATTTTTTTCTTGTTAAATATAGCCTTGCAATTAGGGCATGCAAATATTCGGATGTTTCAGGTATTCGAATATTCGCTCAAATTTTAGCCAATATTCGAATATATTCGAATATATTCGAATAATTGGTAAAAATAATAAAAACACTGGAACTTCAATAAATGACTTTTAATTATTTAAAATCAACACGCCTACTGCACGTCCATAAATCCAATCAATATTTTAACAACAAAAGCAGCTTACTTCTAATTAAAAAGAGATCAAATAATCATTTTTACTTTACTTAGTTACGTAAAAATTCAGATCAAATCACCTAAATATTAGAGCGCACATAGCTTCCGAGAACCATAGATCAAATGAACATATTTAAGTAATCAAAAAAAATCAAAATTCTTTCTTTCTGTTTTTCCTATTCAAACAAAAATATTAAATGAGCATCTAAGACGCATTTTTATTAATTAGTACCACAAAATTATGGGATATTGCTCCCCTATAAAAAAAATACTTCACAAATAAATAATACGTCTATTAGCACGTGCGAAGAGCAAATCAAGCAATTAAGTACACGTACGTAACGTAACGTAAGTAAATAGTTATATCAAATAAACATGCAATAATTAACAAAAAAAAACTTTCCTCGCCCCGTTTTGATTCCCCTCCCACGCCCTAGCGCGAACTTAGAGCTAGTGTAGCGTTTGTAAGATGTTTTAGCGCCGCCGTAAACCGTTTTTAAACAATTTTAATTCTTAACAAATAATTCGAATATATTCGAATAATAGGAATTACTATTCGAATAATAAATGCAGCCGAATATTCGCTTTATTCGAATATTCGAATATTCGAATTGCATGCCCTACTTGCAATAATCTTGGCAGATTGCTTATTCACTAATATAAGTGAATACGCGCTTGTGGATATATTAGGAGTTTTAATCGTTTGATTGTTATTAACTATTTTAATAATTTGTTATATTATACAGTTACCTACTCAAATACGGTATATATGGGTGAGAAGGGTAAGGGTTTCGTTTAACGGTTTGAGGGAGGAAAGTAAATGAATATAACGTAACTCCGATTTTACGTAAGTCGGGGTAATGTAGCTCGGGGTATTACTGTATGCATTTCTGCTCTCCAGGGTGATATTGCGGAAATGAAAACCTAAGAATAGTCAGTAATGAATCAAACTGTGATTTTACCTTCATGTATTCGCTGCGAGCAGATGCTTGTAGGGGATTTCAGAGTGATTGTTAACGCACAACAACGGATAAATAGAGAAACATTCGATAGTACATACCTAACTCGCCCTTCTCTATGGTAACTACTAAGTATAAATACATCATAGTAAATAATAAAATAAGTAGGGGAGAGTTGGATAAAACAGGATGGTCTGATAAAACGGGATACCACGTTTTATTTCAAAACAAGTAGTACGATTTATCGGGTAGGGGCGGAACTAATAACCCCCGATTTCTACCTATGCCCGGCAAGTGATGTATCTACTTTAGATTCACTGTAGGTGACGTAACAGGTGAAAGTGTCAAAAAGTTAGGTTAAAGTAAAATGTTTGGCGTGTTTTCAAAAGTCGATTTTTCAGTTTAAAGGCAAAATTTACCGAAAATGAGTAGATTTAGAGAATACTATGTTTGTTTACTATAGTTATGTATAACAGTTTTTAGGAATTTGCTTTGTTTATTTACTAAAATATGGTCACGGTTTCGCAATCAACAGTTGAGTAAAATCGGACACTGTGATTGCTTAAAACGGGATACCTCCCGTTTAATATAATAGCGGGTAATATAATACCGGGAGGTATCCCGTTTTATCCAACTACATGGTTTTTTTATGAGAAGTGGGTTTTGTTAAGTTTTTTTTTTTTTTTTTTGTATTTTTCACAATATATTTTAAATTTAACATGTTGTGTCTTTTTTTCCTGAAGGATAAACGTTATGGAACTTGAAAAAATATAGGTATCCCGTTTTATCCGACTAGGTGGCTAAAATGGGATACTTCCTACTTTTTCAAAAATTTTTTTTTTCTCTTATGTGACTTCTATTTTCTCATAAAGGATGGTGGCAATCAAAAGTACATTTATAAGGGAAACAGGGGCCAAAAAATAGTCCTTTGTATTACTTCATTCAAAAAGTTATGAGACAGAACACTAAGTATGCCGTTTTATCTAATTCTCCCCTATTATAAAATGTGCTGTGAACAGTGAAAGCGGACGCTAATGACCTAAGTTGTCGACGCGTCTATAATTTACAATAAATAAATAAAAAATAAACAGTGAAAGTAACATTTCTTAATAAAGTTTGAATTTTTATGCAGAAAAAATATAATATGCAAAATGTTCATTTGCTTTTAGATTTATTATAACATATCTTATTATTTTTTTTTTATTTAATAATAATTATAAAGGAATTTTTGAATGTAATTTAACTACATATTTGACAGCTGAGTTGGTTTTGCGCGTAGATTTGATAAAGTGTCCTTACCGAAGTTGTGTTGCGAATTATGAAAAAGAAGGTTTATGATTTTTATTGTTCACAGAATTTCACAAAACACGCTTTTCACGTTGCTATTTTTGAATTCAACAGAATCATTGAATGATTAAATTGTAACTTTACCATAGCCGATTTACGCTATCACTCACCAGACGGCAGGACCATGCATCTGCTCACATTTCGTATACAGATATATTATAAACAAATAATTACGGAAATGAAGAAAAGTGTTTAATGAGAGCAGTCTTGAATGCTTCAACTGCTGCAACGTGCCACTATAAGGATTGTATGTTTTCCTTATGTCAAGGGCTAAATTAAAATATTAAAACTAAAATAGAGTCTATGCTACTATTTTAAAAGATATCCAATACTATTCGTTGGCTTACAAATTCACAGAAATCCACTTCTTATTTAACTTAGGTAATCTAAATTCCTCAAAAAACATTAAATATATTATAAAAAGCAGATAATAATATTGTTTTTAGTGTTCCGTATTCTGTTAGAGCCTTCTAGCTCCAAATCCTAAACTACTTATATAAGTACATATAAGCGCTACTAGAGGCGCCGACTTATGTAAATCTACGGGGGGAGGGGCGACTTATACCCAAAAAATTTAAATATCTAGTGTTTTTCATGTACCTATGTAATTTTTTTTTATATCGCAAATTAAAAGACGGGCGGAGGTATACGTACTTATATGACCCCTTTTGGTAACTGCCAAGTGCTAACTGGTGGGTAATATTTTAACAATAAGGAAGCGATTTTGGCCTTAACAGCTAATTAAATGATAATTTTAAAACATTTTAATGTATTATATTTTATTTATTTATTTATTATACGTCATATCGTTTCCATTAGATTAGTACAAAATTGTGAACTGGCATTGCGGATTAGTTTTCGGTTTATTTTTCTCACCCTTCTCACCCCTCCCCCCAGAATTTTCTCTGAGGATGTCTCGGCCCCCGACTCCCCGTCTTCGGCGTTTATGAGCGCTACAATAAAGACATTTATATATGTATATTATGTAAGTTGATCGCCCCAACCATGGAGGCCCAAACCCAAACAAAAGCTTTTTTAATTAAACACATTTAGGGGCTCCTGCGAAAAGGAGATAAAAAATTAAATTTTTTGAAGATAGTCATGTTTGATAATTCTGAATACTTATGTATCATAGAGTAGTACAGTATGAAACAGTTTTTTTCCTTTTTTTAGTCCAAAATGGTGACATGGGGGCAGCCCCGGATCTAGGGGGGGGGGGCAAGCCGGGGCCTATGCCCCGAGCGGCAAGTTCAGAGGGCGGCCAAATTCAAATTCACACTTTACAGACGAATGGACAACTCATCATTTACTTAACTTTGACCAAATGTCAATCAATTAGTGGACATCTGATAGCTGAAATTATAAAGATGATAAAGGTAAAAAAATATAAGCGGGCGGGGGCGGCATTTTTCAGTTTTTGCCCCGCCCAAATGTCAATCAATTAGTGGACATCTGATAGCTGAAATTATAAAGATGATAAAGGTAATATAAGTGGGCAGGGGCGGCATTTTTCAGTTTTTTCCCCGCCTAATAAAAATTGAAGATCCAGGGCTGCATGGGGGCCCCGTAAAGTGGCACAATATCGTTGTCTCCCGGTCACATTTGAAAACTACTTGAACTAGATACCTGAAATTTAATAGAAATGTATTATGTAATATTTACGATTACAACTAACGACAAATATGTTTAATCAAAATCCGTTCAGAAGCTTTTGACATAGCGAAATAAATGTACTATATAGTTATGCAATTGAATAACTTGTTATATGATTTTAAGCAGCTCAACCGTGTCTGCACTGGAAACGTTCTAAATAATTCTCTTTTAATAAAGTTACCCACCCATCCTCAGCGAAGCGGACTTGACTTGACAATCATAATGATTGCACGAGCACGCTTGACGGGAGTCGTTTTACACAATACAGTCATTTTGTGCAAGCTTCATTTCGTTTTGGTGTCCCGGAAGACCAACATGATTGAAGCTGTTTGTATAGTAATTGTTCTTGTATTTAGAGCAGGCAAAGAAACAGTAACAAAAATGACTTGAATGAGTTATTAGTAAGTATATCGCTTATAACGCTATATAACTCAATAATATCATGCTGAAGTTGGTTTCTCATACGTTTTTCATATCTACATTTATCTTGACATATCTTTGAGATAGCTTTGACTAACATAAGAGTGTTTGTACAAACAATACTTCACACGCCAATAAAGCTTGCGCAAAGATCATGCTTGACGATAAAAATCAAACATGTTTCAAAATTCATCAAGCATTTACGCAAACCTCCAATCCTGACAAAATGTTTGCGAAGGGTTACCAACTTGGCTGGACCAAAAAAGAGTACAGTCCTGACCCTGAGTGAATTTTTTAGTGTATTTGCCATATGGCACATACACTATTGGCGTCGGTCGGATGGCGGGACCTAGGGATCGGACCAAAATTTCTCGACGTTTCATAGCCTCCTAAACAATTTGGCACCATTTTTGGAAATGTATATATATACAGGGTGTCCAAGACTTGCGTTGTCGGCCGATATATTGATTTTGGGTGAAGATAGAAAAGAAGTTTAATTACAAAAGTTGTATAATTTTTAATGATGTATAACCTAAAAATATTTTCAATTATACAGCCTGTCCCATTTAAGCGTGGCAGATCAAAGTTATGTTTTTTTTAACCTAGCACCCTGTTTTTATTTGCTTTTTCAATTCTGCATCTAAGTGTGATTAGAAATTGTAAGGGATGCCATGCTCGAAAATTCAGTAATTTTTGAGTTATTCAAGTTTTTTAGAAATTTTTGATACGTGCAGACCTTTACCTAAAATTCGACATAGCCAAAACAAAAACCTTTATCAAACTGAAATTTTGAGGATCACTAGATAATAGACGGACAAATCAATGTCTGTCCTGAAAACATAAATTTATTATACAGGGTGTTCAAAATAAATTACTTCTTTTACCTAACTTCAATCACGTGTAACTTTTGATTGTTAAATACAACGAGGGTATTTTTTTGATGGAATTGTATTCTTTAGGATATTTTCTAACACTTTTATTAAGGGTTGTCCATACCTAAACTTAATATTTTCATATAAAAATGTTTGGTTTAAGTATGGACAACCCTTAATAAAAGTGTTAGTAAATATCCTAAAGAATACAATTCCATCAAAAAAATAACCTCGTTGTATTTAACAATCAAAAGTTACACGTGATTGAAGTTAGGTAAAAGAAGTACATTATTTTGAACACCCTGTATAATAAATTCATTTTTTTAGGACAGACATTGTTTTGTCCATCCATTATCTAGTGATCCTCAAAATTTCAGTTTGATAAAGGTTTCTGTTTTGGCTATGTCGAATTTTAGGTAAAGGTCTGCACGTATCAAAAATTTCTAAAAAACTTGAATAACTCAAAAATTACTGAATTTTCGAGCATGGCTTTCCTTACAATTTCTATTTGCATTTAGGTGTAAAATTGAAAAAACAAATAAAAACAGGGTGCTAGGTTAAAAAAAACATAACTTTGATCTGCCACGCTTAAATGGGACAGGCTGTATAATTGAAAATATTTTTAGGTTATACACCATTAAAAATTATACAACTTTTGTATTTAAACTTCTTTTCTATCTTCACTCAAAATCAATATATCAGCCGACAACGCAAGTTTTGGACACCCTGTATATGTATATATATAAATATGTGTGTGTGTGTTCGCGGCATAACTCTCGAAAGACTTAATTGATTTGAACGAAATTTGGTAGACACGTTGGAACTCATCACCGCACGGAACCTATTTAAAATGGGCCCAATAGGGCCATTTTAAGGGTAGTTTTTAGGGGTTGAAAAAAGTTTTTGGGCCCAAAAATACCGAAAAAAATCTCAAAATTGTTTCAAAATTGGAATTTAACCCTTTAGTAGAGATTAAAATGTGTTGCTAAAATTTTAACAAAATCGACACGACAGGACCGGACTTACAAATTTTATGAAAACACTAGTTTGCGGATAGTGATTTACTTACTGAAGGGTGTATTTAATTTGGTACAGAGGTTGCATTGATAATAATATTGAAATTAGGAAAAAAAATATTATTTTAAGGGATGTATTAAGGGGTTAAATTTTTCATTTTGTCCAAAAACAAACTTAAGTTCACATAATAAAGCCACAAGGCCTGTATTAGCAAATACACTATATTGTCGGCAGAGTTTTGGCACTGCGACCCGAGTTTTTTTTTTTTGAAAACTACAAGGAAAATAAATATACTTGTATTAACACAATTCAGAGTTTGAACTAAAATATTAATGTCATTTTTATAAATCTACTGAATATCTAACCGAAAATGGAAAAAAGCGGCAAAGTGCGTGTCGGACCAAGTATAGTGAAGGGTTTTAGCGTATTGGCGGAATCCTATTAATATTATAAACACCACCAGTCCGACTTCGCCTCACAGGAGGAGAATTTCTCGCGGCTGAGGGGGGGGGGGGTGATAAATCATCAATTCTTAGCACACAAGCGAATTTGATCTTTGGGTTTTCTCGCAGTTTTAAACCAAAAACGTCCTTATTTCAATTGCGTTTCAGGTTAGAATCCTCACTGCAGTGACTATGGTTGGTGAAATGATTAATTCCAAACATATCGTAAAAAAATATTTTGCCAACCATAGTCACAGACAGGATTCTAACCTGAACCTTTCCACTTTCGCGGCGGAATGAGCTTGCAATTATTACTCAACCGTGACATGATTACTAATCTAACATTCTCCATATATGCTTCGGAATCAATAGATTTTCATCGAATTTTCACTACATGCGAGTGTTAATTCGATATAGCTAGGTTGTAGTTGTTTTGTTACTATCCCACAAGAATTATCCCCCACCGTGAGAATTATCAAAAAAAACATAGTCTATATCACTCAGGGATCCTGTGGCGAGCAAAGGTGTTGGTTCCTTTAATCCTTATCATTTTGTGTCTGGCACATGGGATTAAATCCTTGAAGCCAAGAAGGGGGGTTCAAAAAAAATCGCTCAGGGATAGTGGAGCTTTCTATTAGTGAAATAATTTTTAGAATCGGTTCAGTAGTTCCAGAGATTACCCTCTACATACAAATACAAATTTTACCTCTTTATAATATTAGCATAGATATTACAGTAATGTGTGTGAATTATTGTGTATGTATTTGTGCAGACGACGCCCCGCAGTGAGAGACAGGCGTCTCCCTGGCTAAGCGCCGCGCGGCCTCTGCTGGCGGGACGCCGATACACGCACGCACGCACCAGACGCTCCACAACCAGACCAAACCTCCTTCCCTCCCACACACACACACACACACACACACACACACATGCATAGATCAGACACGCATTATCACCACGACACTATTATAGGGTCGTCACCTTAACCGTGTTTTAATGGAAATTAATTAGTCTTGCAAGGGCTTCTGAAAACCCTATTAAGAACTAGATTTTTTATATGCAAGGTTTGTTAATTTATAAAAAATATTCTTTTAGAATCGGGAGCCACGCGAATGCGCAAGTATTTTACTGACGAATATGCGGAAGACTTATATCTTCAAACGCCAGAAAGATCAGCTAAGCACGTGATTGTGACTAGGGCCTTCAATATTGGATCATACTCAATTCCGGAATTGATTTCGATAATATTGCAGTTTTCAGATCGGAAATTCCAAAACTAGTTCCGATATTGAGAAAATCCACAAAAATACTGCTTTTAGAAGAAACGAGTTTTTTTTTAAATCGAAATACGTTTATTGACGTAGAAGTTGAATGAAATTTTGAGAGTTAGTCAAATCGTCACTGTTGGTAGATATTAAAGTTATGCATCCCGGCATGTCAACGTAATGCTGAGTCACTAGTCTGCAGCATGCAAAAGGTTGTGTTTATTGGTTCGCTCAATGTACTCCGTGCGCACGACGCAAACTTATTGTAATCGTCCATTTCAACTTGATCCGCAAGTATCCCTTGTATGACGGTGACGAATTCGAAGTTTTGGGTGCTTGTAGATGCAAAATTCTTTAGGAAATTTTTATAATAATAATAATTTTAAATAATAGTAACGATAACAAAATAAAATTCAGTGGTATTAAAAAAACATTTCTTCTTTTAGTTTTTACAGAGGGGTTACAAAATATTCTTAATCAGACACTGTCCACTGATAATTATTATAAAAGGCACCTAATATTATACTTTTTACCTCTGTTATCTGTTGATGCTTGTTATTTTGAAGCTGCTACAGTTACCTGTTACATCGACACTGTTAAATAGCTGTTATTTATTAATTATTATTTGTTTGTTAACTGTTGTCGTTTGATATAGAAGATTGGAACAAAGCTAGTGCTGCTATGCTGAAAAATACTTTATCTGGCTTTTTACAGAACATTGGTTATGTGAATAATATGGTGTGGATATAAGGGGTTTTAAATCGATTGATTTTATCATATACCAAGAACATTGGTTGGTTATTGTTAACAGTTATTAAAGTATTATTTTCAACTAACAGTAGCAGTTGCAACTGCTAAAAAAAAAAACTCGGGTCGCAGTGCCAAACCCTGCCGACAATATAGTGTATTTGCTAATGCAGGCCTTGTGGCTTTAATACGTGAACTTAGGATTGTTTTTGGACAAAATAAAAATTTTAACCCCTTAATAAATCCCTTAAAATAATATTTTTTTTCTTAATTTCAATATTATTATCAATGCAACCTCTGTACCAAATTAAATACACCCTTCAGTAAGTAAAGCATTATCCGCAAACTAGTGTTTTCATAAAATTTGTAAGTCCGGTTCTGTCGGGCCGATTTTATTAAAATTTTAGCAGCACATTTTAATCTTTATTAAAGAGCTAAATTTCAATTTTGAAACGATTCTGACAATTTTTTCGGTATTTTTGGGCCCAAAAACTTTTTGAAACCCTTAAATACAACCCTGAAAATGGCCCGATCGGGCCCATTTTAAATAGGCTTCGTGCGGTGATGGGTTCCAATGTGTGTACCAAATTTTGTTTAAATCGATTAAGTCTGTCGAGAGTTATCGTGTACACACATATATATATATAAATATATACAGGGTGTTTCATAAACATTGCGCCAAACTTATAGAGGTTTCAGAGGGCAGAAAAATAAGCTATTTTGGTCAATAAACCCCTGTCGGGAAATGTGCCGTTTTGGCGGTAGGTTAAATGATAAATTTAAAGTTCTATTAATTACTTCCCACCTCTACTATGGTAGGGAAGTAATGGATTCAGTCCGAAAACAATATTTCGAGATTTTAACAGATTTTCACGTTTTGAGACCCTAGCAATCGTTTAAGATCATTTTCTGACTGATGTCTGTATGTATGTGTGTGTGTGTGTGTGTGTGTATATGTGTGTGTGTGTATGTGTGTGTGTATGTGGTCAATTTTTCGCCTTCGATATCTTAAGAACGGAACAACATACGGGCATGCCGATTATTCTATTGTGTTTATCAGCCTTTAACTTAGATCTGATTAGATTTTGAGTCAAATCGGTTCAGTGGATCCTGAGATATTCAAAAAAACGTCCTCAATGTCACGTATTAACATAGGTAAAAAAAATATAAATGAATTCTAGATGTTATAATATGAAAAAAATGTAAATATTTTTTTTCTCTAAAATGTATAGTTTTCGAGAAAAAAAATATTTTACTAAAAAAAATAAAAATTGTACGTAAATCAAGGTAACCATGATTTTTGCTATATTAAGTTAGCCATCAGTAGATCACCAAACAAAAAAGAGGGCCATGCTTTTTTCAAAGAATAAAAATTAAATTGTGTTTTAAAGACCACCAATAGCTAAGGTTATTTGGGCCTAGTCAAAGAATAAAAAAAAAAGAGTGTTTATTTTTTGCAAATATTTACTAGGTGGGAAGTATAGGACTGGTCATCAGTCGAATTTTTTATTAATGCAAACTACAACATCAACGGCTCAATATGGCGTCCATTTTGCTCCATGCACAGCTGGGCACGGTTGTTCATTGATGTCCGAACCCTGTGAAATATCCCAGGCATATCTTGAACATGTGCGCAAGCGGCCATCACCCTGCCCAGCAGTTCTTCAGCGTTGGGAATGGGTGTCTCATACACCAAACTTTTAACATGGCCCCAGAGGAAAAAGTCAAGTGCGGTGAGGTCCGGAGACCTTGCGGGCCAATGTACAGGGCCTCCGCGCCCAATCCAGCGGTTGCGAAAGACTTCGTTCAAATACTGCCTCGCTTCCAGAGAAAAATGTGCCGGAGCCCCGTCGTGCTGAAACCACATACCTCTCCGAATGTTAAGTGGAACATCCTCCAAAAACTCGGGAAGAATTTGTTCTAAGAATTGAACATAAATGTGTCCATTCAAGCGTGGCGGAAGCAGGTACGGGCCAATAATTTTCTCTCCCACAATGCCGGCCCAAACATTTACAGAGAACTGGTGTTGATCTCGTCTGAGCGCGATTGCATGGGGATTTTCATCATCCCAAATGTGACTATTACGGCTATTGAAAAAACCATCCCGCGTAAAACAAGCCTCATCCGTAAATAACACGTATCGGCCGAAGTCAGGTTGCCTCAAATTCTGCTGCAACCACCAACGGGAGAATCGTAGTCGATGAGGGTAATCTTCCGGGCCCATAGCTTGTACCTTCTGCAGGTGGTACGGGTAAAGTTGTTGGTCATGAAGAACACGCCAAACAGTGGGCGCTGCAGCCCCCATGGCGTAAGCAATAGCACGAACATTGGTATACGGGTTTTCCTCCACACGTTGCAGCACCTCTTCCTCAAACTCTACGCTGCGCACTGAAAATGGTTGACCAGAACCCCCTTGACGTTTTAAGCTGCCACTTTCGCAAAGACGAAGATGAATCCTGCTAAAGATGCCACGATCAGGATGGCGACGTGCTGGAAATCTCGCGGCATACAACCGTTCGGCTCGTCTTCCATTCCCCTCAGCTTTTCCGTAAATAAAATGCATGTCGTAGAGTTCGGCATAAGAAAATTGGGCCATGTCGATAACAAATTAATTCACTAATATCTGGGTGCCGAGCTTTGCTCGGATGAGTTCAAAAAAATAGTACTTGTATGCTGTGAGATATTATTTTCTCAGAATATTATTCCGAAACGAATTTATTTCTGAAACATAATTTAAATAATTGTTTCTGTTAAATATTTTAAATACCTATGTGTATTTTTAAGCGTAAAAACTAAGTATCAACTTGAATCAAGCATTTTTTCCTGTAAATATTACTTAGGTCGCCATTTTCAAATCTACCGCCGTTATTGTTTTGTTGACTGAAGAGCTCGCAAAAACCGATTTTCATAGATTGAATATCTTGTAAAAATGTTCGAATCAGATGAAATTCTGCTTGCCCGTTGCCGTTTCAATAATCCATTTTTAAACATTGATACCAAATATGAACTTTATCGAAGTACTTTTTCTCTGTGATGTCATCTTAGCAACTTTCAGTAAATTTCAAATATTTTTTTTGCATAGAAGGTACCTACTGAAAAACTCACAAAAATCGATTTTCGAAGAAATAGAATTCATATTATATCTTTTAATAACAAACGTCAGACTATAAACCTGCAGCGCAAAACTTTTTTGCATGCATCTTCACCATAGTTTTTAAAAATCGATGTGTTTTGATATACTGCATGCCTGCGTCGCTAGAAGTGCGGCCCTTCGGGCCGCCGTGCAAATTTTTAAACAAAACTTTTTTGTATGTATCTTAACAATAGTTTTCAAAAATCGATGTGTTTTTACACAGACTCGGGGTGCCAGAAGTGCGGCCCTTCGGGCCGCCTATTTGTCATTATTTACATATTGTGCAAGACACTTCTTATATTAGTGTTCATTTACAGTTTTAACCCTTGTGATATATTATACAAAATCTATGTAGAAATAGGCTTCGAATCGATCTGACAATTGACCGAGTTATAAATAAAAAAACTCTTTTTTTTAATTGCTCCCCCTGGGACCAAGATTCCTACCTAGATCGATTTCTCGCCCCGAAAAATCCCCATTCTGTAAATTTCATCAAAATCGTTATTCTTTTTTGAGAAAAAAAAGTCTAGGTAAGATTATACGTCATACTATATTTAACGTACATAATATACATATTTTATATAGGTAATATAAAAATAACATACTTAGGTATCTATTTATTTAAATATTAGTTAAAACTACTTACATAATTACGTTTAGTTTTTATTTCTGTTATTCTTTACTATACAAATAGTTCACGGATTATTTTAAAATAAGTTAAAAATTCTGTCAGAGTATTTTGACATATAAATAATGAAAGTAGTTTGTTTTCTCCAAAGCCTACTCACGATATTACAATGTTTTGACAGGTCAAAAAACCGTTTTTAAAAATGATAAAATCGATAGGAAAACGAATTTTTCCAGGGATGAGACCTAGCTAAATCGATTTTTTTCCCCCCGAAACCCCTTTTCGGTAAATTTGATCAAAATCGTTAGAGCCGTTTTCGAGAAAATATTTATATAGATACATAGAAACATATATATATACAAGATTTACTCGTTTAATAATACTTAATTAATTAATTGTTAATGCAACTGACATCTTGTCAATTGTTTCAAGGCGCTCTTGATTGAAATACGCTACTTAACAAAATACAAACTCCGTTGATGTGTAAAAGAAACCAAAAATCTTTGATTTCCTTTAGAGCCAAAATGGTACATTTTCGGACAGGGGTTTATTGACCAAAATTGCTTATTTTGATGCCTTCTATAACCTCTATAAATTTGGCGCAATGTTTATGAAACACCCTGTATATATATACATACATATATACATAAACATTTTTAAAAATGGTGGCAAACTGTTCAGGGGGGTATGAAACGTCGAGAAATTTTGGTCCGACCCCTAGGTCCCGCCATCCGACCGACGCCAATAGTGTATGTGCCATATGGCAAATACACTAATAAAATACTTTGGTTCATTGCTAATGATATTGCGAAACCATATCGCAGCAGTAGCAAAATGATAGCAGCCAGTCCCTCGCCAGTCATTTGTCTGCACCACTACAAGTACAAGACTTTTCATTATTACTACGAACATTTGGCACCGATCTGACATTGTGCTCTTTTGGGTTATTGACTTCAGTCTTTAATGGTTAATATCACAATATTATAGTAGGTATTATAATAGATTATTAATTAGCAAAAATACTCGTTCTTCGTAAACTTTTTTGGGTAGCTATTTGATAAAAGCTGAAACTTCGTAGAATGGTGTATTTCTACCTTTCCTGAGGAAGGTATCGAAGATCTGCGTGGTTACTTTCGCACAAAAAGCTGTTTAAAGTTTGGAAAGCTGTCATTAATTACGACTAGGTACAGTTGACGGTTTACCCATATGACAAATAATCGCTAATTTTAAGTTCTTTGTTACGACATTTTGATTATATTATATAGTTAGTTCGTTTATTGAAAACAAAAGGAAATAATTCTGTAATAATACTTCATTAATTATTCTAAACGACTTGAATACCTATTTCAAATAATTAAATTGTTACCTTGTGTTTTTCAACAGCTGTAATATTGTTTTTTACCCCTGTTACACAGACAACATACACGCAGTGTAGTGTTAAGCGAGTTGCCTAATATTGAACGTCTACACAATAACGGTTTACACTCTGCATCTAAATCCAATGGTATTTTTATTCTTAGTTTAAAGTAATTATTAATAAGGAAAGACATTATTTCAACGAAAAGTTAAAAAGTATTTTTTGTTATACTCAAATTCTCCAGTAGAAAATCTTTCTACAATTTCCTGAACCATTTTACATCGAGCTATGCTTCGGGCGTCAGGTGATTTGATAAGAATAATATTATAGGTACACCTTCTGATACGTTATGGCAATTCTTACTTGAAAATTTTAAGCGGAGTGCGGGATCGTTTTTAACTTTATTTTAACCCTCCAAGGCCCAAGCACAACCCTTGAACACGCCACCCCTTGCTATCGGACTACTTCTTTGACAGGCCCCAAGCCCCAGTTCAATTTGTTTATAAACAATAATGAGTAGGTAAAAAAAAAACAAATTTTACGTTAATTACTACCTATAGCTTATATTTTTTTTTTGGAACTTCTTAGTTCCTTAAGACACCAGCCCCATTGGTCCAGTTGAGGCATGCCCTTGAGTTTTCGAAGATTCAGTCGATGTTTAAAATGTTAAATATTTTAATGAAATTGTGCCTTGGTTAGAAATGCAATTTATCAACAGAAGCCCCTTAGCAATAGGCGGATAGAAATTTAACGCCTTTCTATTACTAGAATTAATTTAGAAATCATTGATTTGAAAATTAAGCCTAACTTAAATTTAATATAATTATCGTATAATTACAATTATTAATAAATAAATCTGCATAAATTTATTGTAAAAAACATTTTTATTCATAATTTTACCTAGTAAAATTTAAAATTTTTACGCCCCTTAACCTCAGGCGCCCTAGAGGAGCACTTATATGTTGCCTTGCCGTCTTGCCGATAAGACGTCACTGATTATCAGTTTAATAATAGTGAAATTTTATGACGATATTAGACTTACCGTTTACAAACAATCATTTTGGTTTGAAAAAATAAAATAAACTCAAAAAAATTAAAAAGCAACAAATATTTATTGTTTATATTTTGTGTTTAGTGTTTACTGGAGAGCCAAAAATCCTTGTTGGGGAAAACATCGTTCAACTATACTTATGTATATAAAAAAAACAACATCCCGTGTATTGTTCTTCCAAGGTAAACATCAACAAGGCTGTTAAGTTGTTGTGCAAGAACTATCAAATATTTATGTGCAACTATTGTTGTTTAAAGAAACCTAAAATGCAATTAACCCTCGAGTGGACACGTGAATCACAATCACTTACGTTCAGGGAAGATAAACTTAGATAAATGGGATCACTGGAAACCTATGTACAAGAACTAGTATTACTATGGGTGTTCGTAAGGGGGGAAGCTGCCTTCCCAGGAATTTGAAATAATGGAAAAAAGCGGAGAATTCATGACGCTTATTTTGTACTAATCCTTTCTGTTTTCCGTTATTAGTGTATTTGCCATATGGCACATACACTATTGGCGTCGGTCGGATGGCGGGACCTAGGGGTCAGACCAAAATTTCTAGACGTTTCATAGCCTCCTGAACATTTTGGCACCATTTTTGGAAATGTCTATATATGTGTGTGTGTGCGGGCAATAACTTTTGAAAGAGGTAATTGATTTTGACGAAATTTGGTAGGCACGTTGAAATCCATCACCGCACGAAGCCTATTTAAAATGGGCCCAATCGGACCATTTTAAGGGTGGTTTTTAGGGGTTGAAAAATGTTTTTGGGCCCAAAAATGCCGAAAAAATTTTCAGAACCGTTTCAAAATTGAAATTTAACCCTTTAGTAACGATTAAAATATGCTGCTAAAATTTTAATAAAATCGACCCGACAGGACCGGATTTACAAATTTTATGAAAACACTAGTTTGCAGATAGTGCTTTACATACTGAAGGGTGTATTTAATTTGGTACCGAGGTTGCATTGATAAAAATATTGAAATTAAGAAAAAAAATATTATTTTAAGGGATGTATAAATTTTTTATTTTATTCAAAAACAAACTTAAGTTCACATAATAAAGCCACAATGCCAGTATTAGCAAATACACTATATTGTCGGCAGGGTTTTGGCACTGCGACCCGAGTTTTTTTGAACTTTGGCGCCAGAAAATTCCCCGAATTGCACACAGAACGTTTGAACTTATCGTTCATAACCTAATTGCAGTATGATAACAATGTTTACTCTCTTAACTATTGCCCCCTTCCTGAATAAAATTCTGCGTACATTCTTGAGTGTAACCGTCGTCTCGTCTTGTCTCGACGAGAAATGACTATTCTCATCCTCGTCTCGAATTTCATTAAAAAAATGTTTCTACTCTTATTTCATTATTTTCTTGAGGATGCCTTTCTGGGCTCGAAAAATTTCGTCTTCGACAAATTAATATGCCATCTCCGGTAGAATATCGAAAATAATGTTTTGCAGTGGCTAAAACGTAGTAAGCTTACGTTTTCTGTAAGAAAAGATTTGTCAGAGTTCGAGGATTTACAGTTATTAGTGTATTTGCCATATGGCACATACACTATTGGCGTCGGTCGGATGGCAGGACCTAGGGGTCGGACCAAAATTTCTCGACGTTTCATAGCCTCCTGAACACTTTGGCACCATTTTTGAAAATGTTTATATATATATGTATGTATATATATATATATATATATTATATATATATATATATATATGTGTGCGGGCAATAACTTTCGAAAGAGTTAATTGATTTTAACGAAATTTGGTAGGCACGTTGGAATCCATCACCGCACGAAGCCTATTTAAAATGGGCCCGATCGGACCATTTTCAGGGTTGTATTTAGGGGTTCCAAAAAGTTTTTGGGCCCAAAAATACCGAAAAAATTGTCAGAATTGTTTTAAAATTGAAATTTAACTCTTTAGTAGAGATTAAAATGTGCTGCTAAAATTTTAATAAAATCGGCCCGACAGGACCGGACTTTCAAATTTTATGAAAACACTAGTTTATTGATACGGATTTACTTATGGAAGGGTGTATTTAATTTGGTGCAGATGTTGTACTGATAAAATCCATGTCTAATATTGAAATTTAGAAAAATTTAATTATTTTAAGGGATGTATTAAGGGGTTAAATTTTTTATTTTGTCAAAAAACAAACTTATGTTCACATAATAATGCCACTATGCCTGTGTTAGCAAATACACTATATTGTCGGCAGGGTTTGGCACTGCGACCCGAGTTTTTTATTAATTATTATAATAAAAGTTTTATTTCGAAATAAATTTACAATTATGTACATATAAAATCTGTTGCAGCGTTCCATGTTTTGCCAGCTGCTTATAAAAGAAAATTAAATAAAAAAAAGTTTAATTTTAAGCCTTCTTGAGCTTTTGGGAAAAAGTTAAAAAAAAAACCAAACAATTAGATTTACAGTTATACCTCTACTATGACTCCATGGTTATGTTCCACCACCACAATTGTCAGGCAGGGACCTACTTTTGCCATATGGCCAAAAGGGCACTTGTCCGAGGCGGCTGACTTGAAAGGACGGCACAACCGCCGCGCCTGTTTTAAATATCAGAAGCAAAGAAAAAGTGGCGTAGCTAGGGTCAAGGGCGGCGACAAATCGTCTTTGCCCAAGGCGTAAATTTTACAAATACGTCCCTACTATCACGGTTATCTGATAACTCCACCCAAGTTAGGTGTGAAGAAACAATTAGATAGTAGAAATAATTAAGAGCACTGTGGTTGTTTAACAATAAAAAAAATAACAGTTTAGTCACTTCTACCACAACTTCTACTTCACAAAAAGTTGTGGTAGAAGTTACTAAACTGTTATTTTTTTTTTATAATTAGATAGTATTAGTTCGTTGTTGATGGAGATTGGAGAAGTTATATTTGAAAGATTTATCCATATCTGATTATTATTATTTTTTAGATTTTTTATAAACGAGGTTGTAAAATAATTAATATATGACTGTTTCCTATTAAAAATCATTTCCAGAAACACAATGGCGTTTATTTTATTTTAATACATTAAGTATTTTCGGAAATACAAATTTTTGAACTTTAATAGTTGCTTACGTCACAACACCCGCGAGGCAGGCTTTATAATCTTTGTGACGCCGTTTTAGTGCTGGACAAAAATATCCAACGGCATTATTTAAGTTAGATGGGGCTCTTTCTAATGAGAAAAAAATGACGTTTACACTTAAGACTCATTCCGTGTACCACCCTTCCTTCTCCTTATGACGACTTCTGGAGCAGTCGCACCAGTTGCACCGTTGCTTGTCACACCACCGAGAAGACATTTCTGTTGTATGCTTTTTATGAAATCATATGACGTAAAGTCTATTATAGCACGGAACCAGCTTGTGGAATTTCCATGTCAGAAATCTCGAAGTGCCTAGAGAAGATTTTTTATCCCGGCGCGGCGCTGCGCGTCTTTGTGTGTGGGTTTAGACGGAAGAAACAGCGGAAAAAATACGCTCTCGTGTCATTTCGACACTACTTGGATGTTTCCATTTAATGCCGACATGCCTGATAGCATTTAGGCATTCCGTACATGTATTTGACACCTAGGGCTTTTTCATTGGTCACGATCAAATTCCTAGCCAATCAGAACCCGAGTGCCCTGAGCCGGCGGGCCCCCTTCAGGAGCCCGGACCCGGTGTACCTTTGTCCCGCTTACCCCCATCCCCCTAACGCCGGCCCTGTGTACAGTATAAATTATTGTAGAAAAACTAAGTGCTACTACACTGCTATACGATAAAAGTAGCTGATCATCCGTTGAGTTCGTGGAGTAATGGATAAGGCTGTTGCTTCTTGCGGACAAGTACGCCGGTTCGATTCCGACCGACGTCACAACATTGTTTTTGCATCCTATTCCATATTATTATTTCACTTGATATTTATTTATTTTTTTTTCATTTATTTATATTTTTTTTATTTATATTTAAAAATTTTTTTAAATTAAATATTTTTTTCAATATTTTTATCATACTTAGCGGGATGTGCAATTTTGCTTTTGCCAACTATTTTTTCTATGTAATCCACTACATAAGTATTTACATTACGTCTTAATAACTCATAGCTTACTACAAAATTGTAAATGTTTTCAATGTTATTTTCTCTATGTTCGGTAAAACCGTTTACACACTGTAGATCTATGAATATCGCGGCTTGTAATTCTTGAATTACTTGTGCGCTCCAAAACTTTTTAAATGTTAGCCGCTTGGATTTTTAAATTGTTATTCTTGTTCTCGTTCAAATCTCCAAACGAGAAATTTTTCAATTCTTGTTTTATCACTTTTTCGAGTGTCTTTCTCTTCTCGGCAGCGGGAATTTTAGAATTTTTTTATTATTAATGGAAACGAAGTACTTCAATTCGGAGTCATAAAAAATAAAAAAAATCAAATACTAGATTTTACGGCATATCAAAATACAAAAAAAAATAAGGTTAAGTATGAATTATAATATTGTGTTAACTAAACTAAAACAGAACGGTATGCGTCAATGGATTTGGCATCTTATAAAAAATATTTTCATATTCTAACTATTCATCGCAATTTATAAATATTTCTGAAAATAATTGAACTCGTTAATAGATAAAATATTAGTGTAGTATCTACAGCGTGTCTTTAAAAAACATTGTTCTCTTTAACCTTCGTTTGACTTATCAACTATGAATTAACCAATCTCTTAACATTGAAAGAAAGCTGAAAAATTTCTTTTTATTCCTTTTTAATAATGTAGGCCAGTCAAATTATGTTTTAAAACTGAATAAATCCAAAAATATAAACTTTACAATGACTGATTTGAAACTTTCACGATAATCTAATAAAGAAAGAGCCAGTGAAGATTTTTGGGTAGGTTCTTGATAAACGTTGGAACTTCGTAGAATAGTAATTTTTCCTTACTTAGTGAAGATCCCAGGACGAGGCCGTCAGTGGTTACTTTCGCATCAGAAGCTATTAATCTTCATCAAGTAAGGTAGAAATACTATTCTACGAAATTCCAACTTTTATCAAGAACCTACCCAAAAAATCTTCATTGACTCTTGGACTATAATATTTAGTTGCCATGATTTTTTGGATTTCAATCGTGTAATATTTATTACTTAGTAGTCGACGTTCATGTAGTTCTGCAGAGCTTACAGGACTATGTTCCAAAATAATTTTTAATAGCTCGTCCAAAAATAAACTTTTTTTCATATTTTTGGACGAGCTATCACATCCTGAAGTCCTGCGCATAATATATTATGAAACACCCTGTATATTATATTTTTGTTTTTTTTATTTATCAAATATTCTGTTATTATATTTTTTTACATTTAAAATTAATTTAATTAAATTTGATAAGGGAAAAATTTGATACACTAAATAAAAATTCGACTGATGACCAGTCCTATACTTCCCACCTAGTAAATATTTGCAAAAAATAAACACTCTTTTTTTTATTCTTTGACTAGGCCCAAATAACCTTAGCTGTTGGTGGTCTTTAAAACACAATTTAATTTTTATTCTTTGAAAAAAGCATGGCCCTCTTTTTTGTTTGGTGATCTACTGATGGCTAACTTAATATAGCAAAAATCATGGTTACCTTGATTTACGTACAATTTTTATTTTTTTTTAGTAAAATATTTTTTTTCTCGAAAACTATACATTTTAGAGAAAAAAAATATTTACATTTTTTTCATATTATAACATCTAGAATTTATTTATATTTTTTTTTACCTATGTTAATACGTGACATTGAGGACGTTTTTTTGAATATCTCAGGATCCACTGAACCAATTTGACTCAAAATCTAATCAGATCTAAGTTAAAGGCTGATAAACACAATAGAACAATCGGCATGCCCGTATGTTGTTCCGTTCTTAAGATATCGAAGGCGAAAAATTGACCACATACACACATACACACACACACACATACACACACACATACACACACACATACACACACACATACACACACACATACACACACACACACACATACAGACATCAGTCAGAAAATGATCTTAAACGATTGCTAGGGTCTCAAAACGTGAAAATCTGTTAAAATCTCGAAATATTTTTTTCGGACTAAATCCATTACTTCCCTACCATAGTAGAGGTGGGAAGTAAAAAGAACAAAATTTAATATAAGTAAAAAAAACTGTTTTTAAACAAGCCTAAATAAATAAATCTGTTAATTTTTTATCCCTATCTAACTCCTTATTTTTATTATTGTACGGAACCCTCGGTGCGCGAGTCTGACTCGCACTTAATCGGTTTTTAGGCGCGATCTTAGCGAAGCTAGAAGCGCCTATATACACTCGCTTTGTCTGTACGTCTGTGAATCTGTGAATCTGTGAATCTGTGAATCTGTGAATCTGTGAATCTGTCAATCTGTAACGGATTTTTTGTATCAGTCGTACAGCCCAAACGGGTTAACCGATTTTAAAAAACTTTTTTTTGTTCGATTCCTCTCGGGGTCTATTTGATCCTAACGTCGCCCGATTTTTGAATTTTGGTCCCAGAGGGGAGCAAATTAGAAATAACGGTGTTTTTTGCTTATAGTTTGCTCAATTTAAGTCAGATCGATTCGAAACCTGTCTTAAACGAAAGAGCAGAAAATTTTAGATAGATTTCATGTATAATATTGTGTCAAAACAGTTTTTTTATACAGATCTTTATGATTATTAAACTAAATAAATGCGACTTTATCTAATAAATCGCGAACTTGTTTCGGTTGTCCTTGTCTGTTGCACAGTGTGATATGGATATTGGAAGATAGCGTATGCTCTGTCTTATATTGCATTATTTTAATATAGTTATTCAATTTTTTGACTGCTGATGTTTGAATTTAAGTTTAAAAACCCTGGCCTACTGGTAGGTACTTTTTTGCTAAAATTATCCGATCCTTTTGAAAATTGATATTTGAGAGTTTTACAGGACACAAAAAAATAAAATTACTTTTTCAAAATGGCGCCCGTATGCACTTTTTTGAAAAATTATCCGATCTTTTTGAAAATTAATATTTGCGAGTTTTATAGGATGCAAAAAAATAAAATGATGTCATATTTCAAAATGGCGGTCATAGGTATATATTTCTTTGTAAAAATTGTCCGATTCTTTTGAAAATTGATATTTGAGAATTTAATAAGACACAAAAAAATAAAATGGCGTCAGATTTCAAAATGGCGATCAAATAATAACTTTTTAATTGTATTATTTATATCTTTGATAAATTCGGTTTTAATTACAATGCGTAAGAAGCATAGCTTCTGTCGGGTGTCTTACGACTTATCATGACTTTTTTATTTAGCCGGTTCCGATGAACGCTTAATAGTCAACCGTTGCTATGGAAAATTGTTTAAAAAATCACTGTACTATTTTTTCTATGTAATCCAATACCTACATATTTATATTAGGTCTTATGGCTCATAGCCTACTACAAAATTATAAATCTTCTCAGTGTTATTTTCCCTATGTTCGATAAAACCGTTTACACACAGTACCTACACGAATATCGCGCCTTGTAATTCTTGAATTACTTGTATGCTCCAAAATTTTTTAACTTCCCATTGGAAGTTATTGTAATGGGTCCGAAAATCGAAATCAAAATGGAAAAAAAAATTTGTTTCAAGGTCACTACACTATTTTTACAATATTTTTAGAAAGATGTCTGTGTGTGTACGTATGTACGTACGTATGTGTCCATTTCTTTCTAAGACGAAATCTCGAGAATGAAAAATGATATCGACTACGTTAGGGTGCCAATCGACGCGTATTAACGTAAATATGATCTGAAAGAAATTTTTTCAAAATCGGTTCAGCCGTTCTTTTTTTTTAACCAAATAACCTCCAAAAAAGTAGATTTTACACAATATCTCGCGAGAAAAAAAATATATCGACTTCGTAAGGGTGTCAATCGAGGCGTGTTAACGTCATTTTGATCCGACATAAATTTTATAAAAATCGGTTCAGCGGTTTTTTTTTAAATTATTGTTAAAAATAAATATTAATTATGTTTTAATGATTAAAATGATATATTTTCTGTGTAATATCTAATTTAATTATTATTATTAAATATTTATCAAACTGGGAAGTTCGTCGTGTGGACCTTAAGGGTCGCACCTTAGTCCTAATAAACGACCCACCTCACGGCTTGTTTAATAATACATTGAAAATCCAAAACTACATTTTGAATTTCATTTTTCGTGGTTTATTTTTCGATCGTACTGTATATTGTGTTCAACTATAATAATATGTCTACATTATTCTTGTGCATCATACGCACATCGTCCCACATTGAATAACCAATGTCAAACAGCGCCGTAATACCTACCTAATTGAATTGTTACGTAAAATATAAATAGTCTAATAGATGAAGTTCCAGACACTATTTTTGTTAAAAATAAGTACAAAATTGTCATAAATTGGATCTACCCACGATATTCATGTGGAATTTTCGACGTATCTGTTTATTTGTGGTCTAAAGAAAACTGTGTTAAAAATAAGTACCTACCTATCTATATTTTAAAATTGAATAAAGCAATGTTTTAATTATTTACATTAATTAAGAATGTTATTTGATAACAATTGTTTCGCACAACAAAATGATAGACCGAGAGCTAGTGACAATTTTTTTGTGTTATTTATTCAAGGCCTTATAAATTTTGTGAAGATGTTGAGGGCGGTATATTAAAGTGCCCTGAGTAAGGGATTTTGCTAGATAACGGTATGGGAGGGATGCAGGGATAAACATCCAGCTTATAAGGTATAGATCTGCAAAGTTTCATTAAAATCTGTCCAGGTGCTCACATCGACGGACCTAGCTATCATTTTTAACCGACTTCAAAAAAGGAGGAGGTTGCATATTCGGCATCTATGTATTTTTTATGTATGTATGTTCACTGACTTCTCCTGTAGGTATTTGTGAACCGATTTTGATGATTATTGTTTTATTTAATAGGGCATACCTCCGAGGTGTTCCCATATAAATTTTACTGTAATCGGTTCAGTAGTTCGATTGATTTTAATAAAAAGTGAGTAACGGAGTGTAACATCGTTAAGGTAAATGTCAAATATCAAGACAGAAGTCGGTTAATAACGTGTAAACTATAACGTATTGTAAAACCACTAAAAAGTAAAAAACAAAAAAACTTTTTAACAAAAAAAACCTTCAGAAAAGCCACTAAAAAAAGGGAAATAATAAAATTTTGCGGTCTGCGCCAATTTAATAAATTATGAAGTCGATTAAAAAGTAGATAATAATAATAATGGAATTTATTTGCATACGACCAAAATGGTTTACAAACGTCAAAAAAAATACAAGTTTAAAGTAATTCATTAATATTGTATGGACTTAGGTTTATTAAAAACTCTTTTAATTTCATACGCATCTGACCATAGCGGTTCTCCTGTTGAATTTCTTTTGGTAATCTGTTAAATAATTTGTAGCCAGTATAAATCGGTGTTTTTTCATAAAAACTCGTACGGTGTAAATAATCATATGTTACTTTAGATCTAGTGTTATGAAGTTTGTCTTTTTGTTGATCAAAATATTTATTGGTTTTCATATAACATAGTAATTCTAAAGCGTACACAGCTGGAAAAGTTAAGATTTTTTTTCTCTTGAAAAGTTGTTTGCAGGATGTTGTTTTGCTGATTTTAAATATTGTACGAATGATCTTTTTCTGTGTTAGAAGCACTCTAATAGCTTCGTAGCATCTGCCCCAAACTAGAATGTTATATTTAATAGCGGAATAAACATGTGCATAATAAAACATAATTAGTTGTTCTTCATTTAGGTAATCTCGCAAAATTCGTATTTGATAACAAGTTCGATTCAATTTCCTACATAAGTTATTTACATGTTCCAAAAATTTCAAATTACTATCAATAGTGACACCTAAGAATTTCGTATCACGGCACATCGATATGCTGTCGTTATTATTCAGTTTTATGGAGCTTATTATTGAGCCATACTGTAATGTAAATTGTACAACATTTGTTTTTTCCAGGTTTACAATTAACTGATTTTTGTGACACCACGTTTGAAACATTAAGAAAATCTCACTAGCCAATCTATTAACATCCGCCATGTCTGCAGCACTTATCAAAATCGTAACATCATCTGCGTACATTATTACTTTTCCAGCAGATATGTGTTCTTTCAAGTCATTTACATAACAATTAAATAACAATGGTCCTAACGTACTTCCCTGTGGAACTCCTGTTAACGTGCTTTTTAATTGTGATATTAATTATACTATACTATACTTTTTAACCGACTTCATATATTATTAAATTGGCGTCATGGACCTCAAAATTTTATTATTTTCCTCTTTTTAGTGGCTTTTTTGAGGCAGGTTTTTTTTTGTTAAACAATTTTTCTTTATATAGATTATTTTGACAAATGATATTGGAACATGGAAGGCATACTGTCCATTCCAACATTTTCAATATTAAATATTATAGATTGAGGTCAGTGTTATTGTACATAATATTTGAAACATTCAGTATACGTGCACAATGTAGGTATCTAATGTTTATCATTAAAAAACTGTTTATATATTTGTTGCTAAGTTGATTCACCTGTACTGTGACCTGACAAGAGACTCTCATTGAGATAAGAATAATCAGAAAAGATGAAATTTGATGGTATCGTTGATTGGGGTATCAAACGGGAGCTATTTCACACGCGGGTATTTAGGTGAAACCAAAAATAAACTACCTAAGGGCTGAGGCTTTCGGCGGCCCTGATTATTCAGATTATATTATTAACACTTGACAGTTAGATTTTTGAAATTCAAAATGAAATTATTGGCAGTTGAATAATTGATACAAAATATGAAATTATTAATAGAAAGGTGGGATTGTCAGCTGGGTTTACTGACCCAGGTCCTAGGGCTCGGGTATCTATAATTACGGGAGCTATTTCACACTTGGATATTTAGCCGAAACCATAAATAAACTACCTAAGGGCTGTGGATTTCGGAAGCCTTGATTATTCAGATGATATATGGCAGTTAGATTATTAGATATTTGAAACGACAAATGAATTTAATACTTTGAAAATATAGTAAGATTCTAGTCAACCACGGTGCAAACATTCCTGAAAGACGTAGCAGTTAAATCCATGGTTAGCAAAACTAAAATGTCTCACCTGTCTGCACTATCCAATATCCATCTAGACGACGGCAAGCAAGCAACCGTCAAGACGCCGTTTGATTTGCGGGGTGTTCACCTTTTCCATCATCCAATTACTAAAGTTTTCCGGATAGGCTGCTTTGTAAAATTGTAACGGTAGAGAAGATTTTGAAATGTTTAAAAAATACTTATAACATACAGCGTAAATCTTTCTTTAAAGTTCAGAATGTAAACAGGGGCGCTGAAATGTTTTAGAAGTGGGTGTTGAGTAGATCAAGCCGCGGTTTACCGAAAGGGGTCCCCCTTTGAAAATGAAAGTTTTCAGAAATTTGCATTACATTACAGACTTGTGAAGGTATATTTCAGTGTGTGAAGGATATATGAAAAGAGCGTTATTAAGAGTGTTATTTTAAAAAAAAAAAAAAAATACGTTTATTCCGTCGAAAGTGTTAAGGTACATCTTTACCTATATAAAGCAAACACATTCGTTCGTTTCTTATTTCTGACAATGAATTCATCCGTAAGTTTTTCTATGTCTATTTTGCCAGCCAATTCATGGCAGATATATTATGCAGAATCGCAACATTTTAATCAACCGTTTTTAATCCACGTGCACCTTACATCCATCGTAGAACGCACATAAGATTTCAGCCTTTTTAGTGTCGAAAAACTTCTTTCATTTGTACAGAAAGATGTGGGAATCGTCATTAGTAACTTTACAAATCGAACGAATTCTGGGATTAGACCAATTGTACCATGGATTTGTCTGGCGAGTGCAAGTGAGAAAAAGGACGGATTCTCTTACATGACAAATGGAAATACCCGCTTTTTCGGGGATTCCCGACGCTCATCCTCTTCTAATTTTTAGAGTGATAAAACTACGCCCAAAAATGTGGTTTTTCAAAAATATCAATAACTATATTAATATACAAAAAAAAGTTTTAGACAACAATTCTGCAATAGTTAGATAACTAAAAATTTGGTGCTTACACATTTTCGTGCAGGTAGAAAGGTATGGCCTGAAAAAGGGCTCGAAAATCGCAGGGTTTTTGTCGCTTTGGAAACCAATGGCTAAAACGTAATGTCCTTGGTATTTGATTATATATCAAAACTTTTTCAGCAACCCAAGCCACGCATGGCGCTAGTGTTGCTTGCTGTCAATTTTAGAATACAGTTGCACGTATTTAAAATTCTATAGTATTTGCTTCTACTAGAGGAAACTACTACAAAAACGACATTAACGCAAGAAAAGCTGGTAAAGACAAACAATATTTTTTGATATACAAGGAAAGTTTATTTGAATACATCAACCTTTATTATATAGTAGTGTTGATCCAATAGGTTGTCAATAGTTGAAAGAAATTTTGGTTGAGGATCAAAAAATAAAGCTTTACTAATGTTACACTAGTGGTGAACGCTTCGAAAAATTAATTTTCATCATCAGGGCCTCAAGCTAGTTGGAAACTGGCGTAACATTGGTAAAGCTTTATTATTTGATCCTCAACCAAACTTTTCTTCACTTATCAAGCTTTATGCACTTCTTAAAACTTGCATTGGGGTGGCACGGCGCCGTGGCGCTGCCTCTCAGGACAACCTTAGTTTCTGGATATTAAAAAGTCCTTTCAACATCCATTGTCAGTAGAAATTTGCAATGTCTATTAAGAAGCTTCTTCATGTTTTTATCTCAACGGTGAACAGCAACCAATATGGTACATATCTATATTATCCTAATATCTATTACTAGTTGCTTGACTTCATGGCGCCGATATTATAGTTTTATACAAGGTGTTCTATTTACAAAGGTTGAGAACATTAATTAAACTAATATTATAAAATTGGTAAATTCTGCACTTTGTACAATAGAAGCGCTACTGGGTATCGATCGATGTGTTCGTATATATAGTAACGCGCCTACAAAGTCGACATCATGAGAGAGTCATGTTTTTAATGATTTATACAGAAGTTAATAACTTTAATAAAAATAAACTAAATCGTAACTTAGTCTGTAATTGTAAAGTTCTAAGGACTAGAAGAGCGAATTTTCCGTTTTCATAATTTTTTTCCTGTTTTTCAAATTTCAATCTATCTATATCTATTTGTTTGGTTGAACGCGCTAATCTCAGGAACTACCAATCCGATTTGAAAAAAATTTTTTTTGTTAGATAGCTCATTTATCGAGGAAGGCTATAGGCTATATAATATCACGCTACGACCAATAGGAGCGGAACATCAATGAAAAGTGTTGCAAAAACGGGAAAAATTATTCCTTTTGAGAGCTTCCGTTGCGTGCGCTGCGTAAACGGTTAAAGTTACGCAAAAATCATGTATGACGGAATTGTTCCCGGAAGGTTTATATATATAGCGAACGAGCGAAGCGAGTGAGTAGTGTATTGCACCCGGGTTTTCTTAGTACCTGGGCGAAGCCGGACGGGGCCGCTTAGTAATAAATAAACTGTTCGACACAACTCTAACTAACATTTTTATATAATGCAGGGTAACAGATTTACAGGTTTAATACAGTAACGATCGTGATGCACACTATTTCTATAAGATGCCCGAACCAGGGGCGGATCCAGTCGCTCTATTCGGGGGTGGCGTTCTGGAGTATATTATTATTATAGCTGAGGTAGCCGGTTCTAAGAAAAGAACAAATAAAATAATAAAAGTTGTTCCAAGTTTTATGATAGACAAATTGCTGCACTAAAAACGTGTAAACCTGGAAGAGCTTTTTTTTCCATGTAAAACCTTTTCTATTTCCATGTGTAATTAAAAAATATATTCAAGATTTCGGGAGTGGCGATCGCCACTTGCGCCACCCCCTGGATCTGCCCCTGCCCCGAACAACAGAGAGAAACAAGTCAAACATTTTAAAAATAAAGAGTTTAGTCACGTCTAACCACAATAATTTTATTAATGAATGTACATTTCAAGAGCTATGCTCCCATCTTCAGCAAATACTTAGGTATTTGCTGAAGATGGGAGCATAGCTCTTGAAATGTACATTCATTAATAAAATTATTGTGGTTAGACGTGACTATAAACTCTTTATTATTAAATTAAACCACAGTGCTCTTAATTATTCTTATAATCATTTTAAAGCCTAATTACATTCTAACGCATATTTTCGTTGGTCAAGACCTATACTTCTCTTTTTACTATACCCAAGACTCATTTATTTTTTTTGCCATACCCACTACAAAATAGCTACTTTCGATGTATGTATAGCGGCCATTAATGACCCATTACAGGCAGGTGTGCGGAAAATGGTTTACTTTCTGCAGTAGCGCAGAAAATAACGGTTGTCATGGCAACTTCTGTTAATTCGCTCTATACGCCTGCGTACGCTTGCGTGTGTCTGTCATTACTTACTTGCACGAACTTCGCGACACACTAGAAGAAAAGATGGCGACGCAAATGAACTGTCAGAATTTTTTAAAAATGACGTAGAAAGTAGGTATTTTGTAGTGAGTATGGCAAAAAATACCATATATGTCTCGTACGTAATGGTATTACGGCTCGTGTGACTGTAAAAACTCGCTATCACTCGTTTTTACATACTATCAATACTCGCCGTAATATGTCTCATTAAGTATCTAGACATACAATCTACTATAACCTTCGAACAATGGGTATTTGTGTGATAAGTGCAATTTTAACAGGAAATGTTCATATCATTCTTTAAAATGTATTCTTATTCTAGATTAGTTAACATAAGTACCTACATATTATATAAGAAAAAAGAACTTTCAAAAAATATATAATTTATCCTTTCATTTTATGTTGTAATATTTAAAATTCCTCTGCTTTATGTCCTATAACCAAATTTTGGTTCGGCATTTATAAAGAAAAAAATTTGGTTATAAAGAAATAAACAATTATTAAATTGTTTATAACAATTGATCGCGCTAGAATATTTCAACCTTATAATTTTTTTTTTGTTCTTTTTAGGCTTTCAAATTTTTTACTAAAAGGATAGGTATTTAATACAATAAAGAATAAATAAAAAAATTTCCCAACGTGGGGCTCGAACCCACGACTATGCGGTTACGAGACTCGTGTTCTACCGTTGAGCTACAGCTTAACTTGTCCAAATAGTTCGCGATATATTATATTCCAGTTTGACGTTCTTTCATCAATTTGAAATGAATTGTGTTAATGAAATTTTTTATAACAATTGATTGCGCCAGAATTTTTCAATCCTGATAATTTACGTTCATTCTGCACCTAATTCCTAATTTTCATGATTTTTTTTAGATTTTTTTGAGCGACCCTTTTGGTTATATGGGTAGGGGACAGCAATTTTTAAGTGTTTTTCCTCAAACATGTTTAAAAAATGAAAACATAAAAGTACATCATATGTATTATTGATTTCGTGCTTCAATAAGGTTTCATTTAACATCCTACACGATGCCCTTGAAAAAAGTTTTTTTTCTTTCATTTCCCAATTCACCTCCTGAAATTAGCCCCCAGAATCACAATTCAACTTTTTATACTTCACGTCTGCCATTGGGCCACCACACTCTATCTCTGTGCCAAATTTCAATTTTTTACGTCAAATAGTTTCAGAGAAAATCGCCTGTGACAGACGGACGGACGGACTCAGAAGTGAATCTATACAAGTGTTTCGTTTACAAGGAACACTAAAAACAGTCAGTATAGAAATATTGAATATAAATATGTATGCGATGTACCCGTCGATTTAAGTAAAACCGAGCTATGCATCTGAATCATACTTTAAAATAAACTACTTGTTTTAAATGTCAAATCAATTCGCAGATTGGAATCACTCGGCTGCGGTCTTTTAACTCAAAAAGTCAAGTACCTATAGATTTTTACCATAACACGTGTCAAACTGAAATAACTATACAGAATGTCTCAAAAAAAACATACCGAGGATTTTGAAGGCATGTTCTTTGTGTTTAGAATCGCCTTTTACCGGTTTTTTCTCTGAAGACAAACTTGCACAAGTAAATTTCTGTTAAGTGCGAATAGATTAGCACTTTTTCTCAATATGAGATCGAAAACTGCTGAGATTTAGTCGAGACTACGAGTTTCGAGAAATCGCGACAAAATTGTGAAATATCGAAATAATTATAGAATCTGTTATAGATGGTCAAAAGAAAGGTAGTTAATGTTATTCTTTATTATTGTATAAAGTAATAAAATGAGAAATAATTAATTATCAATTGAATTACCAAATTATTACTAAAAAAATCATAAACTAAAGATGTGAATTGGTACTTCAAAAAATTTTGGCAGTTGGTGAAACGTACCTAATCATGGATCCGCGGTAACTATGTGAATCTCCCGAGCTCTGCTAAGTCTTTGCCTACAGGAAATGTAAGCTTGTCATGTTTTAACCATCGCAGCCACAATTTCTGGTAATCTAATAAATAGACTAAAATTATCGTTGTCGTTATCTTTCACACTCAAGAAAGTGATGAGACGATAGGTTGCGAAATTTCTTGTCTCGAAGTTCGAGACGAGATCGAGAATGGCTATTTCTCGTTCAGACGACGAGACGGAAACCCCACTCACGACTACGCGAGGCTGTATGGAAAATAACGCTCTAGTTTTATTCAGATCCGACATTCACATCGGAAATATTTTGTCGGATACTGCTTACTACGCTAGTCGTGTCAGACATTTTGGTCTTTTTTTAAGGCTACCAACAGCTAATCAGGGCCGTTCCTAGGGTAGTCAGCGCCTGTGTGCAAGATTGCAATTGGATGCCCTCCAGCTCAGATTATTTCTATTCTATAGTAAATTAAGAAAAAAAACATAGACTGTCAGTTTAAAAAATATATATATTAAATCAGTTATTAAAAAATTAAGTAATAATCCTCATAAATCACAAACAATTAAAATTCTCATTATACATAATAAAATAAGTATTATTATCATAACAGTCAGTTATATAAAATTGATATCTAATACCCCCCAGGGGGGACATTGAGATGTAGTTGTTATCGCAATTGTTTTCCAATTTTCTTTGGGAATTAGCGCTCCCAGGGACCCGAGCTCGTACCAGTCGGTTTGTGTATGCCGGCTGGCGGATTTTAATACACCAATATGTTATTTGTTGTGTTGAAGACGCTAATGACCTGAGTTGTCGACTCGTCTATAATCTACAATAAATAAAAATAAATAAAATGATATCTAATATAGGAGTAGATATAAAAAATAAATGTATAAACTTTGAACTTTGGGATCATATTTGGCATAAACTGGAGTCTTTTAAGGAGCCTAACTAACAATAAGATTTTTTTTAAATATCTATTAGAATAGGTATATTATTTTTGATAAACTTCTTTCCTCCACAAATTACATTTTTAAAAAATTAGACTATGAAATTTTAAGTTGCCTTTCACATTAAATTTTTATTACATTTGTTATTTTTTCTCGACACGTATCTGGCGCCCTTTCCTGTTGGAACCCGTGTGTGCCACTCCCTTTGACACCCGGTACGGAACGACCTTGCAGCTAGGGTTATTTGGGCCTAGCATCAATTCATACTAACTTATCGAGCATACTTAATACTGTAGGTACTGTCAACTTAAAACCGTGGAACACCTATAGAAATAATAATATAAGGAGAACATGCTTTATTTGTTGAAAAGACAGAAAACTCTGTAACTTTAAGTCATAAACAATGCCAGCTATGTATTTAGGATAATATTTAAAAAAGTGACAGCCGAACGATAAGCATCTTAAAAAATAATTCTTTTTACGGATGCAGCATCGATGTTCATGTACATATCTGTGGCCAAAACACAAAATAGCTTATGTCGAATTTTTGGTAACTTTTTAGTGTATTTGCCATAATATGGCACATACACTATTGGCGTCGGTCGGATGGCGGGACCTAGGGGTCGGACCAAAATTTCTCGACGTTTCATAGCCTCCTGAACAATTTGGCACCATTTTTGAAAATGTTTATATATATATATATGTATGTATATATTTATATATATATATATTTATATATTTATATATATATATATTTATATATATATATATATTTATATATATATATGTGTGTACACGATAACTCTCGACAGACTTAATCGATTGAAACGAAATTTGGTACACACATTGGAACCCATCACCGCAAGAAGCCTATTTAAAATGGGCCCGATCAGACCATTTTCAGGGTTGTATTTAGGGGTTCCAAAAAGTTTTTGGGCCCAAAAATACCGAAAAAATTGTCAGAATCGTTTCAAAATTAAAATTTAACTCTTTAGTAAAGATTAAAACGTGCTGCTAAAATTTTAATAAAATCGGCCCGACAGGACCGGACTTTCAAATTTTATGAAAACACTAGTTTGTTGATACGGATTTACTTATGGAAGGGTGTATTTAATGTGGTACAGAGGTTGCATTGATAATAATATTGAAATTAAGAAAAAAATATTATTTTAAGGGATGTATTAAGGGGTTAAATTTTTTATTTTGTCCAAAAACAAACTTAAGTTCACGTATTAAAGCCACATGGCCTGTATTAGCAAATACACTATATTGTCGGCAGGGTTTGGCACTGCGACCCGAGTTTTTAACTTCCCATTGGAAGTTATTGTAATGGGTCCGAAAATCGAAATCAAAAAGGAAAAAAAAATTTTATGTTTCAAGGTCACTACACTATTTTTACACTACTTTTAGAAAGATGTGTGTGTGTGTGTGTGTGTGTGTGTGTGTACGTATGTACGTACGTACGTACGTACGTACGTATGTATGTGTCCATTTCTTTCTAAGACGAAATCTCGAGAACGAAAAATGATATCGACTACGTTGGGGTGCCAATCGACGCGTATTAACGTAAATATGATCTGAAAGGAATTTTTTTAAAATCGGTTCAGCCGTTCTTTTTTCTTAACCAAATAACCTCCAAAAAAGTAGATTTTACACAATATCTCGCGAATAAAAAATTATATCGACTTCGTAAGGGTGTCAATCGAGGCGTGTTAACGTCATTTTGATCCGACATAAATTTTATAAAAATCGGTTCAGCCGTTTTTTTTTTTTTTTTTTTTTAATTATTGATGTTTTAATGATTAAAATGATTACTTTTCTGTGTAATATCTAATTTAATTATTATTATTAAATATTTATCAAACTGGGAAGTTCGTCGTGTGGACCTCAAGGGTCGCACTTTAGTCCTAATAAACGACCCACCTCACGGCTTGTTTTTTCTGTATTTCCAGACAGATTTCTTAGCTCTACTTTGTGATATAATATGAACATTGAAAGAAATGCTGACTTACAAAAAATTATTGAGAGAAAGAACACTTCATTGCAAAAAACAATTTCGAGTATGAAAAAAGTTATTAGTTAACAAAAATGTGAGCCGTCGTGGGACGTCTGGCAGATGTGAAACATTTTCAGAGCTTGAATCCCCCCGCGACAAATTTATCAAAATAAAATATACCTAGCCTATATCACTTAGGGATAGTATAGCTTTCTATTAGTGAAAGAATTTTTAGAATCGGTTCAGTAGTTCCAGAGATAAGAATTTATGATTTAATACCCCCTCCCGCGAGAAATTCTCCCTTTACGACGATAATAAGTGAAAGAATTTTTTTTTTTTTTTTTTATTTTAGAGAGAAAAAAAAAAATAACATAAGCGAATCAGCATCTAAGGCCATTATCGCAATTACATATATAATATGGTAAGTACTAAGTATAAAAAACTCGGGTCGCAGTGCCAAAACCCTGCCGACAATATATAGTGTATTTGCTAATACAGGCCTTGTGGCTTTAATACGTAAACTTAAGTTTGTTTTTGGACAAAATAAAAAATTTAACCCCTTAATACATCCCTTAAAATAATATTTTTTTTCTTAATTGCAATATTATTATCAATGCAACCTCTGTACCTACCAAATTAAATGCATCCTTCAGTAAGTAAATCACTATATCCGCAAACTAGTGTTTTCATAAAATTTGTAAGTCCGGTCCTGTCGAGCCGATTTTATTAAAATTTTAGCAGCACATTTTGAGCTTTATTAAAAGGTTAAATTTCAATTTTGAAACAATTCTGAGAATTTTTTCGGTATTTTTGGGCCCAAAAATATTTTTCAACCCCTAAAAACTACCCTTAAAATGGTCCGATTGGGCCCATTTTAAATAGGTTCCGTGCGGTGATGGATTCCAACGTGTGTACCAAATTTCATTCAAATCAATTAAGGCTTTCGAGAGTTATGCCGCGAACACATATATAAATATATATATATATATAAATATATATATACATATATATATACATATATATATAATCATTTCCAAAAATGGTGCCAAAATGTTCAGGAGGCTATGAAACGTCGAGAAATTTTGGTCCGACCCCTAGATCCCGCCATCCGACCGACGCCAATAGTGTATGTGCCATATGGCAAATACACTAATAAGTAATTAAGTATAAATAAGTAAGTATAGTGTGGGTATAGATTATATTACATTTATTAATTAAGTGAGTATTTTTAAATTATATTTCTTTATATTTATTTGTTAGTTTTAAAAATTTGATTAATGATGTTATATTCTCTTCTTCATTTTTTAGCATGGTTTTCAGGTCGTTGGGTAGGTCAGCAGACATCCGATGGACATCATATAATGGGCAGGTTACTAGAAGGTGTTCTACCGTCAATCGCTCTCCACATACTTCACATTCAGGAGGAGGGTTGCGTTCCATAAGGTAAGAATGCGTGAGTCTGGTATGTCCTAGTCTTAATCTTGACAATACTATTTCATCTCTCCTGCTTAGTCTTACTGGGGTTTTCCATCTTTCTATAGTAGTCTTTATTTTATTTAATTTGTTATCTTCGCATTGGGTCCATAAAGTCTTCCATTTATTTTTTATTATTCGGCTGATATTCGTTTTCAGATCAATATACGTGATTTCATTTTCAATTATTCAATTATTTTTAGAATCGGTTCAACAGTTCCAGAGATAAGAATTTATGATTTATTACCCCCCCCGCGCGAGAAATTCTCCCACTGCGAAAATAATTAGTGAAAGAATTTTTAGAATCGTTCCAGTAGTTCCAGACAAGAATTTATGATTTATTACTCCACTCTCCGCGAGAAACTTTCTCCGTATTGAAACAGCAATACACGGATATTCACACACACTTAACATAGCGAGTGTGTAACAGTATTATTGTGGACGACGTGACGTAACATTTGGCGACGTAACATTCAAATCATTTTATACCCGTGCCTAAAGATGTTTCACATCAAAAGTTGCAGCTGTAGAGGTGTATAATTTGCAATCTTATTTAAAAAATTCGACTGATGACCAGTCCTATACTTCCCACCTAGTAAATATTTGCAAAAAATAAACCATTTTTTTTTTATTCTTTGACTAGGCCCAAATAACCTTAACTGTTGGTGGTCTTTAAAACACAATTTAATTTTTATTCTTTGAAAAAAGCATGGCCCTCTTTTTTGTTTGGTGATCTACTGATGGCTAACTTAATATAGCAAAAATCATGGTTACCTTGATTTACGTACAATTTTTATTTTTTTTAGTAAAATATTTTTTTTCTCGAAAACTACCTATACATTTTAGAGAAAAAAAATATTTACAATTTTTTCATATTATAACATCTAGAATTCATTTATATTTTTTTACCTATGTTAATACGTGACATTGAGGACGTTTTTTTGAATATCTCAGGATCCACTGAACCGATTTGACTCAAAATCTAATCAGATCTAAGTTAAAGGCTGATAAACACAATAGAATAATCGGCATGCCCGTATGTTGTTCCGTTCTTAAGATATCGAAGGCGAAAGATTGACCACACACATACACACACACACACACATACACACACATACACACACACATACACACACACATACACACACACACACATACAGACATCAGTCAGAAAATGATCTTAAACGATTGCTAGGGTCTCAAAACGTGAAAATCTTTTAAAATCTCGAAATATTTTTTTCGGACTAAATCCATTACTTAATCCCTACTATAGTAGAGGTGGGAAGTAAAAAGAAGAATATTTTTAATATAAACCGAAAAAAATATTCCAACTACCGATTCTTAATTGATTTTAAATATTTTTTATGATAACAACGTACTTTTCACTTCCCACCTCTACTGTGGTACGGTATAGGTAATGGATTCAGATCGAAATTTTTTTCGAGACATAATATTTCACGTTTTGACACCCTAGGAATCATTTGAAACCATTTTCTGATGTGTGTGTGTGTATGTTGTGAAATTTTTCGCCTTCGATATCTTAAAAATGAAACAACGTAGGATAATGTTGTTTGTTTTGTTTTATTTGTCAACATTTAACTTAGATCTGATTAGATTTTGAATAAAATCGGTTCAGTAGATTCCAAGATTTTTACAGAAATGTTCTTCGGTACATAAGTGGTTTTGCTTTTTGGCCACAGATACTTACATAAGCTTTGTTGTTTCTTTTTACAGTAACGAAAATTATGTTTCTGCATTGGTTAAAACGTCGCAAGCTTACGTTTCCTTATACCTACCAAAGTAAAAACTTATCGGAGCTCTCGGGGAACATAATATCAGCTATCGACTATATCGAGGGTTCACTTGTTACGTTCCACCTACTGCCAGGGACACGGAACCAATTATTATTTTCGGTGAATTATTATTTTTAATGGACTTCAATAAAAGAAGGTTATCAATTCGACGAGTATATTAATTATTTAATTATATTCACTGACAGATTCGCTGACTGACTCTGTAACGCTGTAAGATTTTGAAATATTAGTGTGCTTTGGAATTTGTATATTACTTATGTCAAATTTCCATGACAGTGAAACGTGAGTGTGCTTTGGAATTTGAATAAACATTCAACGGGCGCCTTAGGCGCCTTACTACTAATTAGTGTATAATATTTTATTATGTTTGTTCAGTCCATGGGATGCACCTATTATAATGACTGGATACTAGTGATGTAAAATGACGGTCATTTAAAATCGTGACCGCGTCACGATCATTATGACGGTCATTTAAAATTATTGATCATTACATAACACAGAACACACGCATGTTTACCAGTTTCAACAAGTATGTGACCGTCAGTTATGAAAATGACAGGTCATTTATGCGTCATTTTTGCAAAATGACCGTCACAGCCAATCTGATGCATTTTTGCAAAAATGACCGTCACAACCAATGTGACGTGACGGTCATTTTAGTCATGACCACATCATGACTGTGGTCAGATTATCAACTCACATCACTACTGGATACCTATAACTGCAGCCCATGTTCACAAAAATGAAGCAGGCGTTTAAACGTCATGTCAACCATAGCTAAGAAGGGCAAAATAAAGTTTATAATACTTTTACCATTTTTCTTTTTTTTAACTTTTTTACAACATATTCCTACAATTATTTTAAATTTTACTTTATAAATATTATAATAAATCATTTAAATTCACAAGCAAAAATAATAGTTTATTGTGCAACTGATGTGCTAACTGCTAAATACATATTTATGCGTCAGGCGTAGTGTTGCCAGGTCCAGTTTGCCAAATTTCGGGACAGAAGGCTAAAAAAATCGGGATTTTGGTTCTGAAATCGGGACAACTAAAAAAAAACAAGGTGTTCATAAATCAACGTTAATTTTTGTTATTAAGTGGTGAAAATAATGTCTTTATAATATCATCAAAATAATGTCATCATATAATCTTTGGATCGTACGCGGCGGCAGAAAAGAACGGGAGAGCGCGATACGTCTATCGCGCTATTCACAGTCACAAAACAATATGTGTGAAGTTTGAACCTTTTATAATTACCGATTGACCCTAAATTGGGACATTCAGCGTCCCGATCAAGGGTGAATCGGGACGTGTCCACATACCCCTGAAAATCGGGACGTCCCGCGCAAATCGGGACACCTGGCAACACTAGTCAGGCGTGATGTTTTCAGCAGAAGTAGTGGGCGAGCGCGGGGAATATTCCCAATAAGTTCCCAAAGAATGGAAAAATTGGGGAATTTACTTTAATTATAGGAATGACTGGCATATTGAGTTGTAATTAATTGCTTTTCTATTATTAACTACCTACATAGATAGTTATGATATAACATCTTCGAAAAAAGCAATTTACCATATTTTCCCTAAAATTTCCAATTTGCGGGAACATTTTCGGGAAATATTCCCGAAATTGGATCCTTAAGCCACATTCGAGTCATTTTATCTATAATTGATATAAGTAGTAAAAAGTTATATGAAAAAAAAAGAAACTTTCAATATTTTTGTTATGCCTCGTAGATCCTTCATTTGAAGAGATAGAGAAAAATATTTTAGACTTTTTTCAAACCATTTTACAAGCAGAATAAAGCCACCTAAACCGTTTTTAGGTAGCTTTTCTCATATTCAAGTACGGGAGTAAGGTTATGTTTTTTTAATGGGTATGATAGTTGGCTATGATAGTAATTTAAAGGCTTTTTTACGAAACTATGAGGTTTTAAAAAAAATTTTACAAAATTGTCTTGCAAAAATAAATAGAATAATAAACCATTATGAAAAGTATATCGTTATAATAGAAAAAACAACGTTATAGCACACATCTCTTCTGTGGATACGCCGATTTTCCCCAAAAACAATAGAGCTCGTCCTATTTATACATGTTAAACATCTTACCAAAATTTGGTTTCGATCCGTTAAGCCCTTTGACCCGTGTTGTGCTCAGAGGCTAACGTTTTCAGTAATAATTAATAAAAAAAAAATCAGTGACACTAATGTCTGGCACGGTGATATTTATAGTTTTAACATACAAAGGATCAATTCAGTCCGGAGCCAGACACGAGCAAATAATTTAATGTTCCTTTTTTTTGCAACTTTGAAAATTCGCCTTTCATTATCGCAGTAAAAATAAGATGCCAGACTATTGTTTCATTACTTTTCATTAACATTTCGTGTAAATTTCATTGACGAGCAAATGATTTAAATTTTGGTATGTCATAAAATTAAAATTAAAAATAAGAAATAATTTATCATTAATACAGGGCTGTAAACATCTGGCATTGAAATTTATCTGGAGGTCTTGTCAGGGATCATAAGTAAAAAAGTGCCAGACGCAAGCAAATGATTTAAGTGCACTTTTTTTGCATGTTTAATTGGTTATTATATAATGCGGCGACAATTGTTTGGCAGAAGTTGTCATTAGTGGTTTTTATGATCAAAACTTCCCTATTTTCAACTTCTGCTAAATGGTTTAAAAATTTCTGCCACCATCTTTCTAATTATGAGCTTGGCGACAATTTAATAAAAGTATACCTGTGTAAAAAGTTTTAGTACCTAGGTGATTAAATGGGCGTCGATCACCTCAAAATTTAATTCTTTTTCTCATATTAGTGTCTTTTTCTAAGAAGGTACGTCTTTTTTTATAAAAAGTGTCATTTTTTAACAATAAATTTGTAAAAATAAAATTGGTACGCTCAGTAAGTAGTGTTCTCGTTTACGAAAAATGAAGAACTATACTTATTGAACTGAACAATTAAATCTACCTCATTTTCGACATAAGCAGTTTTACCTTTTGGCCCCAGATATAAAAACAAAATGCATGTGCAACAGAATGTTCTAGAGAATCTAGTAAAATAATAAATAAAAGTTGACAGTTGAAACAATCAATATTTTTTATAAAAACTGCTTTTGTTGTACAGCAATATGGCGGTATCATAAAAGATACCTACTGCAATGATCTGACATACATAAATATATACTTGTATTATTTTATGCATCTACATATTTATCGCGTATACAGAATGCTCAAGTAACTGGGTCCACCAAGGGAGAGCTTTTAAACCACTGCAGAGGTTAAGTTTATCCACAATAATAAATAAGTATTTGTGATGTATTGTTACTTGTATTTGACATAAATTTACGCGCGGTGTTAATAAATTTATCTGAATGTGGACGTGTGTGCCGCAAATGAACTTACACACGTGATATTTAACATACACGATAGGTTTCTTCACCAAATTAAGAGTTTTGTACCAAAATATTATGAAATAACAAGTTATGAAACTACGCACATTTTGATCACTGACGCACAGTGCACAACTTACATTTTATATGGGAAAAAGCACTTGATTGCAGTGTTTATTATTATTAATTTATTATTCATTTTTGACCGTAAAAAGAGCTAGGTATAAAAGGTAATAAAAGTACAATAAAGGAACAATTGCCAACATATTAAAATTTGCATTAAAATTAAGAGTAGGTATAAGTACACTCCCTCGAAAAAAAAAAACAGAAAATTACTTAGGCCGTGTATTGCATATTTTTTTTTCTTCTTTGAATCATGAAGACAAAATTAAGATAAGAATATTTATGTGTTTAGAGGTGTTCATGTTATTTTTTTCCCTTTAGTACTTACCGTACATTTCCCCAGTTAAGAGTTTTCTCTACCTGGAGTTACTCCCTGCACGCTGCATCTCAAATTATTTCTCCTCACCTAAAAATAGTTACAGCTCTCCCGAAGCTATTTTTAAAGCTAAATGGTTCGGGTAAACGCGGAAATGAAGGACAAATAATCACACTGCAGATCCTTCAGGCGAAAAATTGAAAAAAATATCCTGGAAAAACATTTAAAAAAATTATCTAATCTTTCACACGTAGCCAAAACTTTTTTCAAAAAATTCGTCTGTAGGATCTGTAGTTGAATTCTTGGTCCTACATTTGGCGTTTAGCTGAATCCTTTAGCTTTAAAAATAGCGTCGGGAGAGCTGTAGCCATTTTTAGGCGAGAGGAAAGAATTTGAGATGAAGAGTGAAGGGGTAACTTTCGGTAGAGAATACTCTTAATTGAAATAAATAGTAAGTTTTGTTTTGAATTTAATGCTGATCTAATAACTAAATACGCTATCATCAGCTGTAATGTTCCTAGTGTCTCCTGCCGTTACTGAAAAGCTACAAGCATTGTGTAGATATATTGACTATTCATAATCCACATGATAAGAGATCCATGGCTCCCACAAGGGTAGGGCTGACTTAGCTCTAACCTTGGGGTCCGGGGTCAGGAGGGGCCCGGCACGACGCGGTAAATCGGTCAAACTCCCAGGGAACAAAAATTATGCTATGCATAAATAGTATAGGTACAGGATTCTGTAGAGTGTAGAGAATCAAGTTTCCCAGCAGTAAGTATTAAGTACACTTACAGTGAAAAAAAATTGGTTGAACGACAAAATTTTTTGAATAGTCGCAAATAAATAATTTCAATAATTCAAATAAAATATTTTACAATTCACATAAATATTTTTGACGGTGATGAAAACATTGAAATCTTTTCTTGCAACTAATAGTTAAAATAAAAAAAATAATTCTTTGCCACGAGTCAAAGAAAAAATTCTTTGTGTTCAACAGAATTTTGTTAATAAAACAAAATTTTTTCTCAGTGTAAGGAGGTTTGCCAAAGTTCTTGGCCTGTGGTCCCGCTTCAGGATGTAGGGGTCGTGAAGAGATCAGTGATTATATTTAACAAGCAGAAATAAAATAGTCCTACACAAATAAATTGCCACTCTTGGACGCATTCCCCATACGGTTGACACCCCTGTATACAGGTATGATGATTGATGATGGCATGTATCTATGGACATTTACAATCTGGTCAACTATAATGTAACAGTTTGAAGTAAACGGCTATTATTTATAATTAAGAGTTATTTTGTGTTTTTGTTGTGGATGCATTTTTATGACGACAGTTAGTTCTCTGGAGGTACAAAATAATATATTATGCATTCGAGTTAATGTTCTTGTTATAAAAACTGTCGATGAACGCTAACCGCCTCTAGTTACCGCTCCACGCACCGTAAACCGGTGCAATCGTGGGTCGCTCCGATTTTCCTGATCCATCTCTTGCTGGTAGGTACTACTGCTTACCCATCGTTTCGCTTGCGTTAATGCCATTTTTGACAGAAATCTTATCTTGCTTGATCAGACGACCTTTATGAGGAAAATATCATCTTCCTCATACGTCGGTTGACTACTGGATCACAATTTCTACAAACTTTGTAGTTTTAATACATAATTACATTATTCATACACTGCATAAATGCAATTAATAATATCAAAAATTCATATTGGAATATTATTATAATATAAATTATTCCTGACATCTAGTATATTCCATGGGCACCAGTAGGTATATTTAGTGAGTATTAGGGACTCTCTGCATTATGGACATGAAGAACCGAATTATGTTTTTGATACTCAGTTTAACATGTGAATTAATTATGTATTTTATTACTTTAGGGAGTCCCAATTTTTTCATAATTTTATGAGATATTCTTTCAAATCTCAAATGATTCAAATTTTATGATATTTTTTTATTTAAAATTAACCGTGATCAGCAGCACATGTAAACAGATAAGTTTATGATATTATGGTCCCACGTCACCCCCAAAACAAAATATATTACAGTAAAATTTCACATGACATTCCCTATACTTTAGTTTTTGTTTTGTTACTTACCAAATCTCTAGTATGTGTGGACACTGGAAACTCCTATGTAATGCATTTTATTTATTTAATTTAGATTATAGACGCGTCGACAACTTAGGTTATTTGCGTCTTAATTACATTAAATAACAACTAACTTAAAACTAAATGACATCACAAAACACCCATGAGCGGAGGTGTAATGAACAAAATTTCTTGATCCCCGATGTGTCCGTAATAAAAGCGCTATATTTTTAGTTACAAGTAAAGCAAGCCAAGTTCCCGCAGAAGTGAACTATTAAGATTCTTGAAACTCTATTCCGGTATTATTTTTGAGACAGACTATATATCTACATAATGTAACTTCTACATAATATCCCGTTAAAAAGAACTTCTTGTATATAAAAATTATGTACACATTGTATATCTATAGTTTAAGACGACTATATAACATATTATTAATTATTGATTTTTGTTCTTGGAAAATTGTTCATGATATTCTCATGAAGAACTCGCTTAATTGTTACAATTATTAATGTGTTCAAAGATGGTTTCCGTAAATGAATACAAATCATCTTTAAGATCATTTAAAAAAGTATCAGCTTGACTAAGTGAATACTAAATTTCAATATCGTGATGTTCTCACGATCCCTTCGAACGAATTGGGACAAAAATAATGTATCAATTTTTAGAGTTACTCAACAAAGGCTTTGTCGTCAATTTATCTTTAATTTTTGGTGAAATATTTTATATACATAATATATAGCTATATCTTTACATATTTTGCATTATATCGCTTGTCTGCGAATTACTAATGGGTCAAATTCAAATTTTTATGTAAATAAAATTAGCTAGTAGCTTACTGTACCTTGGAGTTCAATCTTAAAAATTATTTTAGGTGAAGGGTATACTTAAAGACTGTGTTAGTGAATTTTATATTTTTTTTTCTTTTTATATAAATTGACAGATCATAGGCAGTATTTTTATTAAAAGTGTTTTCTTTTTTTTATAAAAATATTGAAGTTATAACGTTTTAAAATTTTGTTATAAAAAGAGAGCCGCCCCGCGGCACACGTCACATCATGTCCGTCTCTCTTCTGCAGTAGGTGCTCTCCTATTAATTTACATTTATCTTAGCTTCACACCATGGACAGACGCCAACAATACGTTCGCTATCTCAGTAGTCAGTGACCACTCTGTATTAGGAGTTCCCACTCCTGCGCGCCATAATGAGACTGCGGTATATTAAATCTCATATAAGGCTTCCATATCGGAATTCCGAGATTTCGCGATTCAGGAATTTCGGACAAAATTTTTAAACAAGTTACAAATTAATTCCGGAACTGAGAAAATTAATATCTAAATTCCGACTTCTGTCTTGATATTTGATCAAAACTGACATTTACCTTAACGGTATTACAGTTAGTTACTCACTTTTTATTCAAAATCAGTCGAACTACTAAACCGATTTAAGTAAAATTTATATGGGCCCACCTAGGAGGTATGCCCTATTAAATAAAACAATAATCATCAAAATCGGTTCACAGATACAGGAAAAATCTGTGAACATACATTTAATCATTCATACATAAAAAAACATAAGTCCGAATAATCTCTTTTTTTTTAAATCGGTTAAAAAGTCTTATGCATTTCAAAAGATACAATGTACATAAACGTATTAGATATAATAATTGTGAAATACAATCATTTAATTAGTTATAATACCGTTAGTTTGAGGTAAAGTAAGTAATTTAAAGAGTTTACATGCCTGAGATTTTTTTATGAACGCGCGGTATGTTAACTGGATAGTTGATTATCTCAGATGTGGTTTTGTTTTGATCAGAGATAACCAATAACATTGGTCGTATACAATCTTTGCCGATGCTGATGTTATGTATTCTTTTTTCCCCCTTGTTTTCCTATGAGCTATGTTTTTAAAGTGTTCGACCTTGACTAGGTGCATTGAATAATTTTAAAGGTTGTAGTCCTTTATAAGTAAATCTCTATTATGTTAATTACAGGCCAATTCCATCAAATTGAACATAAAACTTGGATAATTTGCTAAATATTTTTTATATAAATGGATTAATTAAATGCATTTATATACAGACATTTAATACTTATATGGGAGGTGTTACGCGGAATGCCATTGCACACGAAATACGTATAGTACGGTTCGAAAATAATTGTCAGCGACTGATACACTTATAGTTCACAATGTAATATAAGCGGAAATTTTTTTATGTATGGGACGGGTATGCTCTACATTGTTTCATTGCTTTTCGCTCCATTAAGATTGTTATAGTACGGGAGGCAGCGTTGCATTTTAGGTAGTGATTTCATACCGACCATTTCTTATTTCTAGTAATTGCTTAAGTATCAACAGTATTACCAAAGTTAGCGTCAATCGTCGCACCCGCGGTGGGGGTAGTAGTAAGAGGATATCAAAATCGTTGAAAAATATCTCACTGAAATATTTTTAGCTGTCAGTGAGATATTTCAACTTTGGAATACTTTAATTTTATGTTTACATTTCCAAAACTGTCTGCCTTGCTTATTTGTGTGTTCAAAATTAACTGTCGGTTTTTTTCTTATTGTTTATTATATAAAGAATCACCATACCAAGTTTGGTGCGGTATGAAATAACTTTAAAATCTATTTTTTTAGCGACTTCGACACCCCCACCGCTGCTGGCGCAGCTGACGGTTGGATATCTCATCAGGTGGATGAGAACTAACATTGGTATAATTATCAGCCGGTATGAAATAATTGACTCATTTGCAACGCTACCTCCCGTAGTATATAATATTTTCAGTTGATGTGACGCTGCCTTGCCAATAATTTAATGGTAGGAGAGAAAAACGAATTAATTTTATTACTAAACAAGCCGTGAGGTGGGTCGTTTATTAGGACTAAAGTGCGACCCTTGAGGTCCACACGACGAACTTCCCAGTTTGATAAATATTTAATAATAATAATTAAATTAGATATTACACAGAAAAGTAATCCTTTCAATCATTAAAACATCAATAATTTAAAAAAAAAAAAAAAAAAAAAAAAACGGCTGAACCGATTTTTATAAAATTTATGTCGGATCAAAATGACGTTAACACGCCTCGATTGACACCCTTACGAAGTCGATATAATTTTTCATTCGCGAGATATTGTGTAAAATCTACTTTTTTGGAGGTTATTTGGTTAAGAAAAAAGAACGGCTGAACCGATTTTGAAAAAATTTCTTTCAGATCATATTTACGTTAATACGCGTCGATTGGCACCCTAACGTAGTCGATATCATTTTTCGTTCTCGAGATTTCGTCTTTGAAAGAAATGTACACATACGTACGTACACACACACACACACACACACACACACACACAGACATCTTTCTAAAAGTAGTGTAAAAATAGTGTAGTGACCTTGAAACATAAAAATTTTTTTTCCTTTTTGATTTCGATTTTCGGACCCATTACAATAACTTCCAGTGGGAAGTTAATAATTGCAGAGCTTCTCTTAAAAATAAAAATTATAAAAAAATTGTTATGGTTAATGTATAATTAAATGTGTTCATTTTTCCGTTTTATAATATTCTTTTATTATAATAATGTAAGGATTGACCTAAAATGATAATATATTTACAAATGTTTGTCTAAAATTGTATTGTGTTTGAAACACGTTTATTAAATTATAAAACAGCATATTTACAATAAATAATTTTTGAAAGTTGTAATGCATACTGTCGTCCTGAAACTCTCCAAAAGTTAAACAGTGTCTTAAAAGTAGGTAGGTACTGAAATTTTGGTTTACTAAAATGGTTATGTCGGGCTGTCTGTTGGAAAATTTTGCCGCAACGAACACAATGAAACGGGACCCAAATAATCATAGGTATTGGTGGCCTTAAAAAATATACGACCCTTGTATTTGTTTAACTTATCGATGTAACTGGCGACTTTCCATAGACATAGAAATTGTCCCTATAGATTCCTATGTCCCTGCAAATTACGACTGCCGTACAGAAATCACTATTAGATGAATTGGGAGTCTCACTCTTGGTAGTCATGAAATTAAAAAAATTAAAAGTAGGTATGAAGAAAATATCGGTTAAGGGTGATGGTTTAACTCCAATGTGTCGATTGTGTTTATCAGCGGGTGTTAACTTACTAGATATATTTTCGTATTCGGTCAAAATGAGAAATCTACTGTCAGATGTAATAATGAAGTGTGCTCCCGTTCAGGTAACTATATTTTATTAATTAAGGCTGCGTATTCCTTGGAGCAGATTTACGCGCAAATTTGCTCAGATGTGTACCTACTTGTTCGCGCAAGATCGACGGAACATTCTACAGAATGCTCCCAATTGACATACAGTATTCTACTTTATTTTACAATTTTTGTCCTATGATATTTTTTCGGTTAAGTTACGGATTAGAAGGTAAATAAGGAAAACTCAAAACGGGTCCGCTCTAGGGGTAGTTTTTCGTCCAAAAAAGTATATTCCATCACACCGCACCTGCTGCGACACTACGAATATTTATTCAGTAGACTCAAAATTACATTCTAACCAATTTTCAGCTTTACAATATCTAGTTTGTGTTTAGGTTCAAAAAGTTAAATACCTTGTAGGTTCTAAGAATTTTTGATAACTGTGATGTAACAATTAGTTCAAATCGCGTATAAAATACAAATAATTTATTGCATTTTTTTCGTCGAATTTTTTTCATTGTCATCTTTAATTAATTTTTTTGTCTTAGATAACGAAACACGATGAGATGCCGACTTTCATCTGTAAGTTATGCTACTCTCAATTAAATAATTTTCAGCAGTTTCAGACGCAAATAGTGCAGTCTGATAAAACACTACGATGCTATCTGATGCAATTACAGACTTCTGATAGACAAATCAGACCTGAATGTTCTATTGAGGAGCCTTCTGAAGAACATATTTTGATCAAAACGACTAATGCAGATATTATAACTATAAAGCACGAATCTTTAGAACAATATGATATGTTAGATATTATGGCTGAAGAAAATTCGTTAATTCAAACAGAATTTCCAGATGATACAATAGAAATTGTATCTAAGGATGGTAGCAATGAAATCACCTTTGAAGACACAAAGATCGGTCTTGGTCACATACTAAAATCGGAAGTCAAAGACGAGGAACCATTCAATGAAAATTCACTAAATCTAACAGAATTCTCAGAAGAAACTCTTAAAACTTTATCTAAGGATGATAGGAGTGAAATCAGCTTTGAAGATACAAATATCGATCTTGGTCACATATTAAAATCTGAAGTCAAAGACGAAGAACCACTGAATGAAAATTCAAAAATTCTAGCAGAATCTCCTATTGCCACCGTCTCCCGGTCAAGTCATTTAAATAGACATAAACAAACACACACTATTGAGAAACCGTATCAATGTGGCATTTGTGATAAGTATTTCTCACGGTCACATACCTTCAATGTACACAAACGGGCACATACTGGTGAGAAATCGCATCTGTGTGACATTTGTAATCGATATTTCTTAACTTCAGGTCATTTAAATATACACAAACGGTCGCACACTGGTGAGAAACCATATCAATGTGGCATTTGTAATAAGTTTTTCTCCTATTTAAATACTTTAAAATTACACAAACGGACACACACTGGTGAGAAACCCTATCAGTGTGACATTTGTAAACAGTGTTTCTCCCATTCATGCAGTTTAATTAATCACAAACGGATACACACTGGTGAGAAACCGTATCAGTGTGACATTTGTAATAAATGTTTCACTCAGTTAAGTACATTAAAAGATCACAAACGGGCACACACTGGTGAGAAACCCTATCAGTGTGACATTTGTAAACAGTGTTTCTCCCATTCATGCAGTTTAATTAATCACACACGGATACACACTGGTGAGAAACCGTATCAGTGTGACATTTGTAATAAATGTTTCACCCAGTTAAGTACATTAAAAAATCACAAACGGACACACACTGGTGAGAAACCGTATCAGTGTGACATTTGTAACCTGTGTTTCTTATCTTCAAGTTATCTACAATGCCATAAACGGACACACACTGGTGAGAAAACCGTATCATTGTGACATTTGTAATAAGTGTATTGGTGAATTTCAATAAATATAAAATTGTACCTTTGAGAGTCTTATATATAATATATTTTTTACTGTATCGAAACCCTAGAGAGTAGGGAAGTATTGTATTCGTCGGAAAATTTGACTTCGAGAAGAACAAAATATGTGAGCTATATTTTTTTGTTGTTAGTAGTCGGGTACTCGAATACCGACATTTTTTTCTTCAGCTCCCAAAGAGGTTCCTGACCACTGATATCAAAAAAAAAAACTATCTCACGTGTTGATTTGCTTGTTTTCTTCTTTTACGTTATCGGGTTTGAGTTTTTGACATTTATTTTCTATGTAAATATATTTCTACCTACGGAGCATAGTACACAAAGATATTATAAATAAAACACCTTGAAGCTTAAATTGTAAAACGGTCTATTAAGAGATCTTGCATTTTGTGTATTTATTTGAAAAAAACATTTGAAATAAAAAATTTATTAAAAAAAACAAAAAACCCGACTGCGTAAAAATCGAACTTAAAAGATGGAAACAAGATCAAATGATAACATGCAGTCGGAGGCATAGTAGTAACAAATTGAACAGAAATACCTCCGACTGCATGTTATCATTTGATCTTGTTTCCATCTTTTAAGTTCGATTTTTACGCAGTCAATTTTTTGTTGTTTTTGTAATAAATTTTTTATTTCAAATGTTTTTAATTAAAAATAAATCGATATAGATCCTAAACGGTCAGTCGAATCGAAAAATGTTGAGGGAAAACTAAAAATGATTTTTAAATACCTATTCAACGATACCCCACTTGACATAGTTTGTTGACTTTCATTTTTTCATTTTCACTATATGGCGTCCTGTAGTCGCCATGTTGAATTTTCACTAACGTCCTGTCTTTAGTGACACTCGCCGGACTAAGGGGAATCGATTGACGTGTGAATCATAAAAATCGGCCCAGGTGTTTGGTCTGTGTAGTGCTTCAAAGGAACATACAAACATATACATAGGCTGATAAACACATAAAAATAAAGTTAGATTACTATGAAATTTAACTATATTTTACACAGATAAAAACATGTACTAACGATTTTTAAAAATTTTCCCTTAAAGTTACCTCAATGTTGCGAGTGAGTAGTGTATTAATTAAAAAAAAGCGAGTGAGATAATAATATTCAAGCGAACGAGCGTGGCGAGTGAGTAATGTATTAATAATATTCAAGCGAAAAATTTTCCCTTAAAGTTGCCTCAATATTGCGAGTGAGTAATGTATATTAATAAAATCAACTCGGCTATTAATATATAAATTCTTAGACCCGGGCGAAGCCGGGGCGGGTCCGCTAGTAGCATATAAAAAGACATGCCCTGACTGACTGAAAGGCGATTCATCATCGCCCAGGTCAAGTCGCTGAAGCTAAAAACTTGAAATTTGGCACGGACAGTAGGTTCCTTTTATGACGTAAGCACCCACATAGAAGGGGTTTTTCAAAATTCAACCCCTAAGGGGGTACATTGCACAGCCTAAACCACTGAAGTTACAGAGGTGCACTAAGAAAGGATTTTTCGGAAATCAACCCCTACGAGGGTGAAATGGAGTGGTCTATCCGTAATATCGAAATAACTGCCTTTTTTAAGCTTATATGGTTATTTGTATGCTATTAAAACACAAACAACCAAAACTTACCACTAGCCCGAGTTCACTTAGCAGGGAGGATAATATAAATTCACCGTAAATTCAGAAAATACTAAATATAGGTGACTGCTATAAAATCATAATTTCATAACAGTCGGGCGAATCTGGATGGGTACCGCTAGTAAATAAATCGATAAATAGTATAAAACTTTAATAATTTGGATAAGATGAGCTCGAAATCGTTCTGTGTCCTCCTTGTGTGCTGACGTGATGTGATTTTTATAAACTTTATCGTAAACAACTCAACCACACTTCATCTCCCTAGACCAAAAATTGACAGTTTTCAACACACAAAAATCGTTTTGAAAAAATTGTCGTTGAAGAATTTTCAGGTTGGCTAAAGTGTCCAGAATAAAAATGCAATTATTACTGTAGTGAATTTCGCATTTTTTAACTCACGTTTCGTGAAATATATTCGCAACCTCAGAGCTTAAATGTCGTTAGGAAGAAATAGTAAAATTGTCATATTTTAAACAAAATATATAATAAGTCATGTTGTTTTTAAATTTCAACTTACTTATAGAAACAATAAAATATAGTGTTATTATGAAAAATAATGAAATTATTCTTATTGTTTAGCTTATACAGTGTTTGAACAATGTTATAGCTATTGTTTTTTAATTTAGATTTTAATCCTTGTGTTCAAAAGTTAGAACCCACATAACCAACTCGATTTTCTATTTTTTTTAACTTTGACATCAAATATCTCAAAAACTTTCCTCTTCAACATGTCACTTTTTTGATATGGTTTTACTTAGAAAAACATTCTTCTTCCGAATTAGGCGAAACAAGTTGGGGTTACCATTTAAAAAATTGCTGATGACGTCATAGTTCAAAAACAAAACCCGATCGAAAAATGAAATTTATCAGAAAATATGCCTTTTTAAAAACAAAATTACGTGTCCGAATATTTTTCTCAGAAAGTGTCAGCAAAAATTTAAATTTCATAGTGCAAGAATTTACGTGTTCACTGTAGGTAGGTATACAGATTTTTGATCTATCCTTTATGTCTTTAAAAGGCAATATCTCGAATCGATTCGAAATCTTTTGTAAGTGGCTTCTTTCATGCACAACATACAGTCGTCTCACTTCAGTGGCCTGCATTCTTCTGCGGTCTCGTCTTATTTCTCATCAAGAGCTTTCTGTCATCAAAAGCAAAGCCGAGAAATTGATCCAAGCTCCTTTACAGTTCACTACGTACAATGTTTGTAAATTCGCCCAGAGGCCAGAAGTCCAGCTGTTCCCCGATATCTGACTTTGTATTTTCATTCGCCTAGTTGAGAGCAACAAACATACATTTTTGTTTGTAAAAAAATGCACTAGGTGTGTAATAGTAGATTGTGTATCTAAGGGCGTATTGACATATATTTTCGACTAGTTGTGACACTATGTTAAACGAGCGTTAGCAAGTTTGTCACACGAGTCAAAGTAGCATTGCACCTTTGATACACACTGTATTTTTTTGTCATACACCCTATAAAATAGCGGCTTTTGTCTTCATTTCCAGTATTTTCAACATTTTTTACATTTCGCTTGTGTAGCAAACTTAACTTCAAAAATGAATAGTATGTACTGTGCTGAGTATGTATAAGACCCTTCTCTAAGACGTGACACGCATACGGCATGTGTGGCCGTGTGGGTAGCGTGCCGTGTTATCTGTATTGTGTACTGTTCATACAATCGCAAATTCGCCTCCAGCTGGAGTAATATGAACCATTAAAATTATCGATTTTTACCTTATTTATTGTTAAAAATAATAAATTGAAAAAATCAAATTATTTTTGAATTTTTATTTTACCGCCCGGCTCTCGTCACCTGTCTGAAATGGGTTATTTTACGATCGGTATACATGCATGAAAAGCAGATATATTACTGACTATAGAGGGTAGGACATAAAAAGTATGTTATGAACAGGTTATATTTTGTAACCGAATAAATTACATTGCAATACTACTGTAGTAAGTTACTAATCTTTCATTAATATTACTCATGCGGTGATGCTAAAATATGCACAATATGCAATATGTGCATACAAAATGTCTTGAGAAACGTATAATTATGAATATTAAAAAAAATCACTACAAACTTCATTTATTATTATTTTGAATAAAACAAGCCGTGAGGTGGATCGTTTATTAGGACTAAAGTGCGACCCTTGAGGTCCACACGACGAACTTCCCAGTTTGATAAATATTTAATAATAATAATTAAATTAGATATTACACAGAAAAGTAATCATTTTAATCATTAAAACATAATTATTATTTATTTTTAACAATAATTAAAAAAAAAAAAAACGGCTGAACCGATTTTTATAAAATTTATGTCGGATCAAAATGACGTTAACACGCCTCGATTGACACCCTTACGAAGTCGATATAATTTTTTATTCGCGAGATATTGTGTAAAATCTACTTTTTTTGAGGTTATTTGGTTAAGAAAAAAGAACGGCTGAACCGATTTTCAGATCATATTTACGTTAATACGCGTCGATTGGCACCCTAACGTAGTGGATATCATTTTTCATTCTCGAGATTTCGTCTTAGAAAGAAATACATACGTACGTACGTACGTACATACGTACACACATACACACACACAGACATCTTTCTAAAAGTAGTGTAAAAATAGTGTAGTGACCTTGAAACATAAAATTTTTTTCCTTTTTGATTTCGATTTTCGGACCCATTACAATAACTTCCAATGGGAAGTTAAAAAGGGCTTCGCTCACGTTAATGTTGGTTTTGTGGCTACTTCTCAGTCCTTTTTAGTAGAAACACGATGGTATTATGTAGCTTATGTATAACCAATCAAAATCGGCTCAATAGTTTTTGAGTTAACAAGCTGTCAAACCGACATATAGACAGATAAACAGGCATACATGCGAACAGAAAAAACTTTTAAGATGACTAGTTCGGTCTTGGTATCCTGTAAACTGTATGTCGAAACTTCGTTTAAATTTTATTATTTATTTTTTTTTTATTTATTTGTATCGATTATAAAGTCCAGCAGTTAAGTTATTCTTCTTAGTAATAATTAAGCGTTGAGCACCGCCTAGCTTACCTTTTCTCGAAGCGATTCGGCGCATTTTAAATCCTCGTAACTACGGCCTGGATAATACTTCAGGTTTCAAATTTTCAGGATAGGGTGGGGTCAGCATGCTTATGTAATGTATCAAATTTCATTTTTATAGCCTTCTTTTGATTTTATTAATACGCAAAGTTCATTGACATTGTCACTCACTCACTCACTCACTCACTGATTATCATCAAAAACCTAAGATTCCCGTAATCCTAAAAGGTTGAAATTTGGTATGCAGGCTGAATTTCACGTACAAGTAACGATAAAATTAAAACAATACGTTTTCCAATATTTGAATGATGGTATTTGAAAAACAGTCTGTATAAATAGGTAGTTAAAATGGTAGCGGATTTAAATTAATTATTTTCAAATAGATTGAAACAATGATTTATAAATAAAGAACTTTCTAGGTACGTAATCAGTTTTGGCCAAGACCTTGATCATTATTTATATTGCTAAATACATAGAATTGAATATGCAACTTGTTTATTAATTATTATAGGTATAGTTCCTAAAGGTGAGTACGAGGTATACCTATAATATTACATACTAGCAAAAGCACCACAAATAAATTTTCTGCATCGTATTGTAGCAAAACCCCAGATGTTACGCCGCTGGCGACAATAGAATCATCGAGAACAAGTAACAATGGTGAGGCGTGGCATGATATCGAAGACACGGGAATATTCTGGAAAGCGCGCGAGCATGGGGGGGTCAAGCTGCTAACTCTATATAAACAAGAGCAGTCACCGGACAAACAACAACGAGAGTCGTGTGATAGTGTCGATTTGAAATAAATACAGCATATAAATTGTTCAGTGCATTAAAGTGCTTCAGTTCGTTTAAGAATTACTGTTCGTGTTATTATTATATAAACAGTGTTGACTGTTAAAATTGAGATATAATTGTTACATTTTATTGTTATATATTGTGTTATATTTTTAAATTATTGTAAATAAATAATTTATTCCACCCACGTAAGAAAACAGTTTTGTTACAGTATGTATAAAATCCACTGTAAATTTTCAATTGTTTTTAAACAGTTTCCCACGTTTCTAGTTTTAGAGATACGCTTACCCTACAAGAAATTTTCTATCCCTAAGTCGCACATATAAAAATATAACCACGGCACTTAAATTTGCTAAAAAATATGAAAAAATTATAATCATTATGTTTTTAAATTTTCTTTAAAAACATTGTGCTCCTTTATTAATATTGTTCTCCTTTATAATATTATTAACACTGCATTCGTTATATGTATTTGAAAACAAATTAAAACAAATTAGAGGTGCAATCGTGAGTAGTATTTTGTTCACGATCACTCACAATCACGAAAATCATTTTCAAGTCAAGTCCGCTCACGCTCCGCTACATTTTTTAATCACACTCATGCACGCTCACGTCTAGATTTCAACACTCACGCACAATAATAATTATATTATTTCGAAACTCACGTCCTCATACACATTTACTCGCACTCACGAAATTTTACAGTAACTTTATAATTTACATTATCACATCGCAAATTTGACTGATACTTGTTAAGATTAGTTCAGGGTCAGGCCTAACAGTCTCTCCGCATTTTACCGGCAAAGACAGGAACAATTTTTTATGTGATTAACTTTTTACTCACGCCAACTCACGTTCACGAAAATTCTTTTCCAGTCACGCACGTTCACGGATGCGTATATTTTTTTCAATCACACTCACGCACACACACTCACGGCCACGGAAAATTTCACGCACGATTTGTAATCTCTAGTACAAATATTATGTAAAACTAAATTTATCTATAAGACAGCAAATAAAATACATTCTCACGGCACCAGAATCTGTTCTGACATAAGAGACTAAGAGTACATTTTTATAAGAACAATAAATTAATTAATAGTTCCAATTTTTGGGCCCCCAAACTTTATAATCACCTTCTAATAGTATAAAGGTCTTTTGCTGAACATTTTCAAAAATCAACTCAAGAATTTACTACAGAATATCTGCTTGTACAATTTCAATTTTTATGTAATGATCTATTTTGTATGATGATCTATATCTCTATGTCTTTTTTCTGACGTTTTTATACCAATATTGGTCACTAAATATATACATCTATCTATCTATCTATCGTGAATTATTCAAGTCGGGAAAATTTCAACTGTAGCTCAAAAACGAAATGTCATCAAAATGATGAATTTGCTACTGAATTTATTTCGAAACAATACATTTGTTTTTCTCTATCTGTATAGTTGCCGAGACATATCTCACAAAAACAATATGGCACACAGTGATTACAAAATTCTACACGGCGAATCTAAGGGTTAATAGAAACCAACCCTTCTTAAAGACGATTAAATAAAAAAAGGGATAACACATGACCCATGTCTTTAAAGATACCGTTAGGATTAGGTACATGAATAACAAAAAATTTTTATATGAATGGATGATTTATCAGATACAATTATTAATGGGGTGATTAAATTTGATGTACCATACACAATTTGATAAGTTGATAGAATATTGTAGGCAGGGGCGGACTGGCGGTAGTCAACCGGCTCGGGACTTACGGGCTATCGGTCTTTAGTCCTCAGTGTGGACGTACTGTGGGGGGTTTTGGGGGGGGGGGGGCGAACAGCCCCCTCGAAAAAAGTGGCACAGATGAACATTTTTCAAAAATGCAAGATCATTGAGGTTTTTTTCAAAGAAATTTTGTTTTTTTGGTTAGGAAAACATAAATATTTGACAACAGAAATATTTAAATAGTAGTCTAAGTATCTGGTTCTGGTATCTGTCTGTTAATTATTCGAATTTAAAATATTATTAGCAATATTTTTACTCCTAAAAAAGTAAAGTATGCAGTACCTACTAGTACTCACAATTTTTAAGGGGATAGTTCCTTCCTCTACGAACTACTTGATTTAGTCGCTTAATATTTGATAGTACGTTTTTCTCACAAGACATTATAGCATAAATGCATTAAAAAAATTGTCTGACAACGTGTTCCTTAATCTATTTTTTATAAATTTGAGTTTTTGAAAATGATAGTTCACAATTCACTTGAGTAATAGTCTCTTAAGCAAAAAATATACCGCTTTTCTTATTTCTTATATTATTAAAATACAGCAGTCGGATACGGCCGGCCCTGAAGGGACCGGCCCCCCGGGAAATCTCCCGGTATTCCGGTGGCCCAATCCGCCCCTGATTGTAGGTACACCTACCTACCTACCTACCTACAGTGCGTTTGAGAAATGTAATATTCTTTTTAATTTATTTGTGACCGTAAGCTACCATCTGATGACCTAGGCTAGTGGGCAAACTTTTTAAGTCCCATCTCTCTTTAGAGTTACTTTAATCAATTATCTACTATAGAATTTATAATACGTGCAACTCTGGTCTAAAACTGGCAACAAGTAACACTAGCGTCGCGTGCGGCTTGAGTTGCAAAAAAAGTTTTTACAAACTGTCAAAAGAAAGAGAGAAATAGTAATTATTCTGCATAGTTAATTGTTGCTGAACCGTTGACATCCCGAGCTCATAGATGGCACTGTTTTTTTGACTGCCGTAAGAATGTTTGCAAACAATCAAGAGTTACACGTATTTACTTGTGTCTATTGGGATCCGTCAAATGAGCATATGACATCTGGTGGCAGAAAATTGTACTCAAAACGAGGGAAAATTTTACATGCTAACAGTGCAAATTTATCGTGAAATTGTTTATTACAAAAATAAAACAAGTAAAATAAACAAAAAGTTTATTGAAAATGGAAATTGCGACGTTTTCTAATATCATGGCATTAAACATCACCAGTTATTGCCTTGTAAAACTTACTTTACAACGAATTATTTTCTAATGAAATGTGGAAACACTGTATTTATGAATTAAAAAAATATTTTATATTAATAATAAGATGTACTCATTATCATACTGTACTACAATAGTTAAATCTCTGAATATTGACAAAATTAGGACTAATTATGTGTATACAAATATTTTGAGGTATTTACCTACTTATTACAATATAACATATTACCTATGTTGCAGTTATGTGTTTACATTATTCACCTAACACAGCCTTAAAGGAGCATTGAACGGATAATTAATTTCGTGGAGATTTTCTTTTAATTTTGATGTTTTTAAGCAATATTCCGTAAAGATTACTACTTTTGACAGTTCATTTTTCATGTATTTTTCTCGTTATATTTCCGACATTTGATAATACGTTCGGCTTTAAGAATCCGTTTCCTTCAACGAAATTCCTTTGTTTAGGATTCGTACCGGCCCAATCACAAATTGCATATATTTTATCATTTCTTATCACTTTGAAAATCACAAAATTACACGCAAAAGTATACCCCGTATATGAAGTTTCCCCCCCTCTGCGCCATGTTCTTTAAGCTCCACCCATCTGACGGATCCCAATAGTATTTTTTGCTTAAATATTTACGCCCCTCCAAAAAATAAAATATTAAAATGATAACATTTTATTCAAATTCAAAATAAGTAGGTACATACAAATTACAAAATACGAACTATTTTCAAAATATAAATTTACAGTACCTATATAAAGTAATTTCAAAACATATGAAGTCAAATCTGCTTGAGATTTGGGATCGTTCTACGCATGATACTCCCTGGTTCTATGCTCCTCTGACAATTTTCGCGCTTGTTCAACTTTATAGGCTTAGTAACAATTCATGTTGAAAACATGAATTGATTATTATTGAATATTATAATAATATCAATTAAAATTATTGTTTTAATAAGAATTTGGAAATCCAATTGATACCCTCGCCAGTTTTTTGGGGATGGGTTGCAATTATATAACATTATTTTGAATATAAAACTCATGTGGGTATGTCTATTATAATCATGGAAAGTTTACCAATTTTATGTAAATTTTTGTATTCTGAAGGCAACTTTTATAAAAAAAAGAGGATTTCTATAAAATTTATTTACCTGTTGTTATGCGATCGTACGTAAATTGTATAAATTTTAAAGGGTAACAAATTACACTATCAATATAATATAAAAACCTTGAACATCCAGGTAGAAAAATTATAATATTATTTATAGAATACACAGATGATAAATTATGGACTTGCAGTTGCAAAATGCAGTTGGATGCATCGCATAGGCGTGCATTTTTGCGCCAAACTTGCATGTAGTGTTCTGTAATATGAAGATTTTTCAATTTGTTTATATACAAAAAACTCTCTTATGTAAGTAACGCAATGCTGAAAAAGCTATCTTATGTACCATTGCCAATTTGGCTTACATAATGTAGATAATACCTATTGTTAATTATCGTTCAATGTAGACCTCATTATCAAGATTCTTGATTTTTTTCAGATTTTTCTGAGGCATATTTTTCGGTGGTGAAGGGACAGCGATTTTTAAAAGATATTTTAGAAAAATGTTAAAGTTTAAGTACATACGATAAGAAAACAAATTAAATATTTTTGAATACGCGCTTTAATAAGCTACCTCATACGATGACCTTGAAAAATAAGTTTTTTTGCCTCCTTCTATCCCTCAGAACTGATCCCCAAAATCAAAATTAAACTTTTCGTGCTTCACGTCTGTAATTAGGCCACAATATTGAAAATTTTTTAACGGGAAATAAGGACCAATTATAAATGCGTAAAGTTTTTCTTAAAAAATTATCAATATTATAATATATGATGGACGTAAACAACACAAGTAATAATTAATTATAATAGGTACTAATTAGACATTTAGCACATTATAATAAGTATTTAAATAAACGGTCAAGTGCGTGTCGAGCCACGCAATGAGTAGCGTTCCGTACTATGTAAGTTATGCTAAACCTGCAATTTTGATAAAATAAATAAAATAAAAACACATTCTAATCTACTCAAATGGCCCTTTTCAACGATACCCCACAAGAATGCATAAAAAAATGTTTTTGGCTTCCGTTTGCATGTATGGACGCTTTCTTTTTTCTGTTTATGGTATTTGTTGATTAACTAGAGGATATAAGTGATACTTAACGTGATTACAGCTTTACAGGTAATGGCGTTGTTAAGATAGACCTGGTAACACAATAGGTTTAAAAATAATTTTGTCATCGCGCTGCTCTCTTGTGAGTGTTGGTGTTTTTTTATATTGTTGCTCAAAAATTAACCGTTTCATTAGAAAATTCGCGTATCAGATAAGAAAACTGTAATAAAAAAGTATATAATTCAAACTATGAAATAGGTACGCTCCTGACCGATTAGGCCACAGCTTTTATTAAATGTAGAGAACCCTACGATAAAAAATTATACCTGATACGAACGCTTGGTTTATTGTCGAAATATTCATTTAACCCTTTCCTTTCCCCATACGGAATTAAATGTATTTTTTTTATAAATGATGAATATAAGAGATTATTATCATTTGAAGCATTTAACCTATTATAAGTATTTTTTTCTGCAGGTAGAATTTTTTTCCAACGAACAGGTAGCCTTTTGTTATAAAGGGTAAAATATGATTAATAAAATACCTTCTTTGTAACAAAATCTTTATCAGGAAGGATTAAAAGGGTTGTATTTTATAAAAGGATAGAAAAAAATAGATTTATAACGGGAATGTTGAGATTCAACCAGCGCAGTTGTCAATCAATAAAATAATCACCTAAAGCAGCGTTTTTCAAACTTTTTTGATCACGGACCCCTTTTGATTTTAGAATTTTGTTGTGAACCACCAGCCGCTCGCTACATTTAGTGGAGTGTGAGTCGGAAAAAAACTCTAAAAATGCAAATATTTTGCACTGGAACGAGATTACCTCCTCCCCCCGTTTACGAGGATTTTGAGTACGGTGGTGGAGTTAGAATTTCTCTTTGGAGTTGCACAACCCCCCAATTGGCCAACAACCACCCCTAAAAGGTGTCAAACGCTTTTATAACTATTTCCACAAGACAGACATAGCTTATCTCCCGTTTTCGAGAATGCTGAAAAGACAGTGGTGGTGGTCGGAATCCCCCTCGCACACCGCCAACCTCCCAAACCCCCCAAAACACCCTCCATGGGGGGTGAAAATATGTTTTTTCTTCTATCAACGATTATATCTGTTTACCGCCCGTTTTCAATGATGCTGAGCACAATGGTGGCAGTTAAAATTCTCCTTGCGCCTCGCCAACCCCCAAACCGCCAAAAAATTTTTTTTTCTTCTTTCAACGATAATATAAATATACCGCCTGTTTTAGAGGATGCTGAGCACGTTGGTGTCAGTTAAAACTGTCCTCGCGTCCTTCCAACCCCCCAAACAATAAGAGAGAAGAAATCAATTTTTTTATCCAAAATTTATTTAAGCTCCAGGTCTGACGATAGCGCGTTTCATCTTTTTTCAGAACATATTTTCACCCCTTTCGAGGGTGTTTTTCGTCTGTTTGGGGGGTTGCCGAGGCGCGAGGAGAGTTTTAACTATCACTGTCGTGCTCAGCATCCTTAAAAACGGGCGGTAGACAGATTTTTATCGTTGATAGAAGAAAAACCATATTTTCACCTTTCGAGGGTGTTTTTGGCGGTTTGGAAGGTTGGCGGGGTGAGAGGGGGATTCCAAGCACCACCACTGTCTTCAGAGCCTCGAAAACGGGAGATAAGGTAGTTAGCTGGATTGTGGACATAGTAATAAAAACGTTTGACCCCTTTTGTGGGTGGTTTTTGGCCAATTGGGGGGCTGTGCAACTCCAAAGAGAAATTCTACCACCACCACCGTACTCAGCATCTTCGAAAACGGAGAGGAGAAGTAGTCTCGTTCCAATGCAATATATTTGCATGTTCGTCCGACTCACACACTCCAAACAGAATTATATACCTACTTAACATTTTTCTCAGTGAAAAAAATCTTAAGAAATAAGATATCTTAAAACAATCTTAAAAAAATAAGTTAATTCACTTAGTGGTCAAGTAGTTCGCGGACCCCCAAGGGGTCCGGTGACCCCAGTTTGAGAAACGCTGATCTAAAGCAAGTAATCCACTGGTGAGATTTATTCTCACCAGTGGATATCTGATATAATACGTAATAATAATATACATAGTTATCTACAGCTACTTGCACTAAATTCATTTACCTTTCAAAACGCTGTTTTTATACTTTGACAAGACGTAGAGCCGTTTCCGGATTTTTCACCTCTTTACCTTCACGCCTTGCCTCGAAATGAATTTAATTTGAATTATGAAACACTTTTCGATGCTATAATGAAAAGCATTAGAAAAACCAGTTAAATAATGAACCATTATGTACCTCTTTTCAATGCTATAATGAAATATGGTTACTATGGCAACGAAGTAAATAAATATTGTCAGGGCCAATGTTTTTGTTATGAGATGTACTGCTGTCAGTGAATCTAAGGTATTTGACATTAATTCAATTAAAGTCTAAAACCATGCATGCAGTTGAATAAAGTAAGTATAGTGTGCATTGCGTGTGCTAAATCTTTATGCGTCAGGCGCGATGTTTTTAGCACTCGTAAACGGCTCGCAATGCACACTCGTCAAGGCTCGTGTGCGCTCGCTTACTACTTGTGCTGAAAACATCGCGCCTGACGCATAAAGATGTATTTAACACACTAGTTACACAATATAGATAGATAGATAGATAATTTTATTGTCAATAAGAGATACATAGATCTTTATGACACTCCAAAATAAAATTTGTTAAACACGATATTAATTTAAGAAATCTAAAAATTCATTCACACTATAAAATGCATTTTCCAGTAAGAGTATTTTTATATTTTTTTTTGAAGGCATTCATTTCGTCAACTTTTAAACTTACCGGTAGCTTGTTGTACAGAGTTGCTGCGAAAATCGATGGACAAAACTTATAAGCGTCAATGCTTGCCAAAGGTAGCTTTATGTACTTTTTGAGACGAGTATTATGATTGTGACCATCCTCTGTCAAAGAATAATCAGATTTGTTGTAATGGGCATAAACTTATAAATGAAATATGAAGATACAAGGTATTGTCATAATTTTTCCACTAACAAAAATTTGTTTGCATGAGTCGTATTTATTTATTTTAAACATTGTGCGTATACTAGCTTTCTGTTTAATAAAAACCCGAGTAGAAGAGGTGTTATATCCCCACACAACAATACCATACTTTAACAGAGGATGGACATGACCATTTTAAATCGACTTTAAAATATCTTTATTAGAAAATGAATTCAAAGCTTTTCTCATGACATACACATACCATTTTGAGCGTCTATAGTTTCTAAATTTAGAAAGATAGATAACGACTTAAGTTTTCTTTTACTAAGAGTGCCTTGAAAACCGACATTAACCGTTAACGCAAGCGAAGCTACAGGTACAGGCTAACTGCCTTATTGAAGTGAAAGATTTTGTAACTATTGCCTTTACATTGTCTAAACGATTGTTTAACTTTTAATTTTTTAACTTGAAAAAAATCAATTTTAATAATCTAGATATTAAATATTTAATAATCAAAAGTGCAGGCATAAAAAATGTGAATAATACATCAGTAAAAAATTAATAAATTGAAAAAAGTATTATAAAAATGCAAGGCACATTAAATTCATTAAAATAGTTCATATGACAGTACCTACTTTATGAATGGGTTAATGAAAATTTAAATAATTGACTTTTAAAATTGAAGGTTTAACAGTCACATAAATAAAATAAAAAGCACATAAAATTGTTTATACAGTTTGGAAGTGTAACTTTGACTCATGTAGGAATGATTTGACCAAAATGCAATTCTGATTTTTTGGGTGCCGTGTCAAAATGATAAAAAAAGAAACCCTAGGTCTGTCTGTCTGTTACAGTCGATTTTCATAGGAGGCCTGAAATAAGATTTTTTTCTTCACCAGTCGAGTGGGGTATCATATGAAAGGGTACTTGTCATAGATTCCACAAATGTATTTTTTTTTAAATTTTATATCGCGTAGATTTCGAGATATTAAGCGAAAATGTTTACTCAAAAAGCGTCCCCCCTATATTCGAACTTTTCTGTAAGTTAAGTTTTCAAACATAACAGTAGATTGTATGTCTAGATGCGTAATGAGCTTTATTACTGACGAGTAGTGACAGTCACACGAGTCATAATATCTTTACGCACGAGATATATATACGGTATTTTTTGCCATACCCACTATAAAATAGCTATACTTTTTACTTCAATTTCAGTATTTTCAAAAATGTTTGACTGTTCATATTTTGCTTCGTCAACCTCATATTTATAGCAGATCATAAGTAATAGCGGGCGGATCAGAGCTAATAAATATAAATCACAATGGAAACTGTTTAGTTACCACACTAGTGTGTTTTGAAAACACTTTCAACACACCTGCCTGTTAACTGACCCATTCCATGCATACATACACGCATGTAAAGTAGCTATTTTATAGTGAGTATGGCAAGAAATATTTTATTAACTGGTTTTTCGCTTGGCACTCGGTGGAACATGATTAAATGATATATAAATAACATGGGTACCTACTTTGATAAGTTCTACAACGAATTTAATTTACTCAACGTACGTTTCGGAATATTATTACATTCTCAGGGGTATAACATATTTTGTGGTGACGAAAATTCAAATTTTAAAATAACGGAACAAAAAAGCAAAATAGCATCTGAAAAACTGAAAAATCAGAATGTCAAGTTACTCTTCCATACTATATATAATTTTTTTAAAAGTCGATATGAAAATTGTAGCTACGTTCATTTTTTATTCTCATTCATAAAGTTCTGTCGAGAATTAATTATGTTAATTTTAAGTAAACATGCACATCCGTTCATCGACATAGTGGCACAGTCAGTTGTTTTTCGATATTAAATTAAATTTGAATAATAATTACGCATAGGTGTCGAAAATATGCAATTTAACGAGGGATTCTTGTTATTTGGTCTTAGATAAGAGTTTCTATTATACCTCCTTAATAAAGGGTTTCTATCACAATCTACAGATTTCTTATTTTGTTGATACTATAAAGATATAGATATTCGGTGTTAAATAAATACTATTATCTTTAATCTTTATAGTAGGTACAGGGTGTCCAAGACTTGCGTTGTTGGCCGATATATTAATTTTGGGTGAAAATAGAAAAAAAGTTTAAATACAAAAGTTGTATTAATGGTGTAGGTATAACCTACAAATATTTTCAATTATACAACCTGTCCCATTTAAGCGTGGTTTTGTTTTTTTTTTGTTTTTTCAATACTGCACCTAAATGTGAACAGACATTGTAAGGGAAGCCATGCTCCAAAATTCAGTAATTTTTGTGTATTCAAGTTTTTTAGAAATTTTTGACACGTGCAGACCTTTACCTAAAATTCGACATAGCCAAAAAAGAAACCTTTATCAAACTGAAATTTTGAGAATCACTAAACAATAGACGGACAAATCAATATCTGTCCTAAAAAAATGAATTTATTATACAGGGTGTTCAAAATAATGGACCTACTTCTTTTACCTAACTTCAATCACGTGTAACTTTTGATTGTTAAATACAACGAGGTTATTTTTTTGCTGGAATTGTATTCTTTAGGATATTTACTAACACTTTTATTAAGGGTTCTCCATACCTAATATTTTCGTATTAAAATATTAGGTTTAGGTATGGAGAACCCTTAATAAAAGTGTTAGTAAATATCCTAAACTCTAAAGAATACAATTCCAACAAAAAATAACCTCCTTGTATTTAACAATCAAAAGTTACACGTGATTGAAGTTAGGGAAAAGAAGTACAGTATTTTGAACACCCTGTATAATAAATTCATTTTTTAAGACATACATTGATTTGTCCGTCCATTATCTAGTAATCATCAAAATTTCAGTTTGATAAAGGTTTCTGTTTTGGCTATGTCGAATTTTAGGTAAAAGTCTGCACGTGTCAAAAATTTCTAAAAAAACTTAAATAACTCAAAAATTACTGAATTTTCGAGCATGGATTTCCTTGCAATTTCTATTCTCATTTAGGTGAAGAATTGAAAAAACAAATAAAAACAGGGTGCTAGGTTAAAAAAAACATAACTTTGATCTGTCACACTCAAATGAGACAGGCTGTATATAATTGAAAATATTTGGGTTATACACCATTAAAATTTATATAATTTTTGTATTTAAACTTTTTTTCTATCTTCACCCGAAATCAATATATCGGCCGACAACGCAAGTCTTGGACACCCTGTATATGGAAGTAAGCACTATCTATACAAAATATTTGTCATGTATATTTTTATTTTAGTGTTGAGCTTATGGATAAACTAGTTAGTTGTAACTTGTAAGGCGCCTAAGGCGCCCGTTGAAAATTTATAAATACATTACTCACTCGCTTCGCTCGTTCGCTCGAATTTTATAAATAAAACTGATGGAAGGATCAATAATTGATCCTTCCACCAGTTCTTAAATTTGAATTTGGAAATTGAGAGTTTGTAATTTATTTATATTTGTTTTTAGTGTCATCCATTTTTTGAATTTAAAGTTTATGCATCTTATTTATATTTCAGATAAAGTAATGATTAATAACAATGTATTTAAATTAATTTAAATGAAATATACAATTTTAATATAGAAGAATTTGAATTAGATATATTTAAAATGGTCATTGGACCCTATTTCTAAATAAATGCTGCCGTCCTAACCTAAAAAGAAGTATCTTAATTTTTTCCTCATTAATTGTAGTTAATTCACTTTCTGGGTTATTATAGGCTATGGCCTATGGAAATATCTGTTAACCTACAACGCTAGAAAGCAGTAAGAGCATTAGATTAATAAAAAAAATATCTTATATACTTTGCAGTATGATGCACATAACATTATAAATTCATAAGTTATAAGAAGTTAAAGGCGCTTTTTCTCTAAAATAACAATTTAGAGATACTACCTTTTAAGTAAGGACGGCGGAATATCTTCTGATGCTTCAACATTAAAAAGTAAGAGAATAAAAATTTTGCAATAAATAAAAATTGCATAAAATATGTATCGTTATGAAAAACGTATTGTTCTACCGCTTCAATAAAGTCATGAGTATGATACCTATTTGGGTACCTATATTATTTGCGAGTGAACTTTCATTAAGTCGGTGCTTACAGTGTTGTTAAGGAACAAATTAACGATGACTTAACGGGAGCCCCTCCTTTTTATCCGACTGCGAAGCAAAGGAGTGGTAATGTGTTTAACAGTCTATGTATGTATGTATGTTCCTTTGAAGCACTATACAGACCAAACGCCTGGGCCGATTTTTATGATTCACACGTCAATCGATTCTCCTTAGTCCGGCGAGTGTCACTAAAGACATGACGTTAGTGAAAATTCAATATGGCGACTACAGGATGCCATATTGTGAAAATGAAAAAAATGAAAGTCAACAAACTATGTCAAGTGGGGTATCGTTGAATAGGTATTTAAAAATCATTTTTAGTTTTCCCTCAACATTTTTCGATTCGACTGACCGTTTAGGACCTATATCGATTTATTTTTAACTAAAAACATTTGAAATAAAAAATTTATTAAAAAACAAAAAACCCGACTGCGTAAAAATCGAACTTAAAAGATGGAAACAAGATCAAATGATAACATGCAGTTGGAGGCATAGTAGTAACAAATTGAACAGAAATACCTCCGACTGCATTTATCATTTGATCTTGTTTCCATCTTTTAAGTTCGATTTTTACGCAGTCGGGTTTTTTGTTTTTTAATAAATTTTTTTCCTTAGTATAAACCAAACATAATGAAAGATCTAACATACCGCAGTTAAATTATACAGTACTTACTACTTATGTAAATATACAATAACGTCCCTACCATTTTTAAAATAGACTCGTTCATTTTCCAAGCCAAGACTAATGTATATCAATTTCTAAATTAATCACTAGGAAAGGAAGGGTTATACTATAGGGTGTTCCAAAATTTACTCACTTCATGAGGGTTCCGTATCGTTGTAACAATTTAATACAAATTAAGTTTGTTACGTAGGCGGATAACTAGCGTTTCGGTCGGCCGCAAGATTATTTTGCGCCATAGCTATATGTTTTTAACTTGTCCTCTAGATGGTTTTTACTTACCTATAACTTGTGAGTTAGGCAGTACCTATCAAAATTCGTGATTTTTTTAAAGGCTGTATATTTTTATTGCATTGAGTTGGAATTTTTAATTTTTTACAAAATTACAAGGTTGTAAAACTTAGTGTTTGATACAAATTTTAACTTAGGTAATACCTCTAGCCGTTCCTAAGAAAAAGGGTCTTGACGGAACCCTAAAAATTAAGTTTGTCACGTGATAATTCCACATAGAATTAGAAATTAATGATTTTTGGATTTTTTCCTTTACTTGTGCTATAAGGCCTTCCTTCGTGTCAAATTTCAAAATTCTAGGTCAACGGGAAGTACCCTGTAGGCTTTGATAAGTGAGTTACTATAAAAAATACATTTTTTAAAATCTTTTTTTGCATTGAGTTAGACGCGTAAAGTTTTTTACAGTTTTTTATGGGTCGTAGATTTTAGCATTTGATATTAATTTCAACTTGATACATCATGCCGCTCCTGAAAAAAAGGGCCTTGACGGACACACAGACAGATAGATAGACGGACAACAAAGTGATTCTATAAGGGTTCCGAAATGTTGTAGGTACTTAAAATGTAAGCTTTTTTCCACATCGGCGTTGGTATCTTCGAGTCAAAAAATCGGAGCTCAACTTTCAGTAGCTTCAGTAGCTTCCTTGTTTATGAGTTTTTAATAAGATATTTTTCCTGTAATTTGGATACAATAAGGATATGAACTTTTATTACTGTTGTAACTATGATGTAACGATTGATGATGTTTTTTACCAAATATAAGAGTGTGTAAAAAATCCATTAAGTTGTTCCAAAAACAAACATTATTTACGTATTTAAATAAATTAAAAGTAAGGAATTACCCTGTCATATCGAACAATGTCAGTGCTTGAGAATTTTTCCATTTGTACTGCGCATGTCTTAATTTATTTATTTGTAGAATTTTTTTGTGCTTCGAATTATGAACACAAAAAATTATTACGACTGCAATAATACGTTTATTCCTAAAAAATGTAGGAGGAGCAATTCGAAGTATTAAAGATTCTTGATACTTAAAATATATACCGGAAATGAAAGACTGCTTATGTTTGTTTTGTACAGAGTGGTCCAGTTTATATCAGTTTATCTAAAATTCAAGGTGGTTTTTCTAATAAAATATGGCCGAGTTTTGCTTCCTTTTTGGTGTACTAGGGTGTTGAAAAAAATCAATTATTTTAAATAATTTGCTATAAATCAATAAAAAAAAAGTTAGTCTTCTGAAATTCTGCATACCTAGATATTTTTTTTTAAATTCTCTATTAATAATTTAATAGTGGTTGCAACTTACAATGGAGATGGGCACATGAGAAACGTAATAGATATGGCAGCAGGTATATAACTACCTAAGTTATCATTGGTTTTCACAGAAAAACCGCGAGAAATCAAGTTTTTTCCCTTCTGATACTAGCATGCAGTCACTTCTTTTCAGTTCCGAATCCTTTGGAAATACAAAATCTCTATGATTTGAACATTGGTAAACACAGCACATCGGCGATTTATTATTTTAAATAAACTTATTCTGTGCACACTATGACTATGAAGTGCTTACAGACCAGGTGGTTATATAGCTGGCGCCCCTAATGGTCAAGTTTAGCAGTGCAGTCCATCTCAATTATTTTATTTAGAACACAGAGGCGTGCGTACGGGTTTCCTCAAAAATACCCTGTTCATCAAAAAGAAAGCAGAACTCGTCCACAGTTTATTATAGACAAACTACCTTTAATTTTCGATAAACTATTGGCTTGTGATATCCTGATGATATAAACTGAATCATCTTGAATATTAAAAATTCAAAATAGTCTTTTATAACTCTGTTTTGTGCAGCACTATGGTAACACGTTTTATTTCAAATTGAAACTATTTTTAACACGGGTTTGATTATACGATCCCGATCGTAGTTTTGATTCGAGGATGTTTTTTTTGCATAAAAATAAAGCCAATGGTCCCTTCTAAGGGTGCTATAAATCAAATCAAAAACATTTTGAGTTCAGAATATCAGATGTTTTTACGTTAGCTCCATTGAAAAAGTTTTTAAATATTTTTTGAAAGTGCTCGCCAGGGCACCTATAGACTTATATTTTATCAATAATTTAAAATCAAAATGTCCTTATAGAGCGATGACACACACAGCGGTTTGCGCCAGGCGGTTCTTGTGGAGAACAATGTGTCGAGACGGCGCGCACTCAGTCGGCTTTCAGTCGATCGCCGCTGTGTATGTTTTGTATCAATGAAAAACACTAACTTAAGTGTCGAGGCGGCAGCCGCCTCAGGCAGCGAGTCGGCGCAAACCAATGTGTGTGTTATCGCTCTTAAAGTTCCAAAGTGAGGTCGGGATAGTGAAATAGTGAACGTCTGTTTTTCACTTTTCACTACTCGAGTGGTAGCAATTGACTATCTTGATGTTTTAAATTGCAGTGAAAAATAAGACCTAAAGTCCTGAACCAGTAAATGAGCTCGAATATTCAATTATAATTTATCATATTTTAAAATAACATAAGCGGTTTCGCCTTTTGGTCACATATCTAAGATATATATTTTTAAAGAAATTAATTGTTTAAAGTTTTTTTGTTTAAATTTTTACATTACAATATGTTCAATCAACTTTTAATTATAAAAACTTTCTCAGAATTTAAAATTTGCAAACGTGATCAACCAGATTTTTTATATTATTTATTCAAGCCTATTAAATGCAAAGCTTATTTGGACCTATAGTAACAAATAATATTTTCAATAATAAATTGAAAATTCAACCGATATTTTCACTAGTCAAATTAGAACAACCACAAATATCCGTTTTGCTTGAAGTTTTTCAGTAGGCATATAATGAGGATGGACACAGCCAAAGTTGACCGCTAGGGGCGCCAACTATGTAACCACCTCGGTCTGTGGACAGTTCATAGTGAGTACAGAATAAGTTTATTTAAAATTATAACTCATTGACAATGCCGATGTGCTGTGTTTAGATACTAATTTTTAAATTATAGAGTTTTTTTTAGTTACGATGGACGGCTACTAAATAAATAATTAAATCATAACCAATCAGGACAGCCGCAGCACTACCTGATATATATTATTATTAACTACTTAATTGTTGTGAATATATATGGTGTGGACATAAGGGAACAAAAATCGCTGTGATTTAATTATTTACATAGAGGTTTTGTATTTCTAAAGGATCTTAAACTAAAAAAGAAGTGCTTGCATGTTACCAGAAAGGAAAAAACTTGATTTTTGCGAGTTTTTCTATGAAAACCAAATACCTGTTGCCATCTACAATACGTTTTTCATGTGCCCATCTCCATTCTGTGAAACAGTAACTAACAGAACACTTAAGAATGAATAATTTTTCTACCCTTCACTTAAATTTTTGAAGTGAAACTTAACACACGCTAAAGCGAAGTGAATTTATGCCGCTGAAAGTGAACGAAACGCTGCACCACTATTCCTCTGCGCCTAGGGTTGCCAGGTCCAAAAATAGAAAAGCTTGACTCGACGTTATTTTTAGAAGGACATTTTGTCCTAAAAGCCGGACGTGGCATTATATTTAGCCGGACATTTTGCCCTGAACGCCGGACTATCTATTTTGAATAGAAATAGAGTCAGTTGGATATTTTCAATCATTTATTAATTATCAATTACAGTAATCAATTACAGTCAGTTTTTTGCGAAATCCACTTTAAACGTGTGTAGGTATATTCCTATGTTTTCATAGATATAGATAAACCAACCAATTTATGTGCGTTCTCTACTTCATCGCTAAAAAGCCTAATAAAAGCCGGAGAGGTCGGATACGACCGTAGAAAGCCGGTCATGTCCGGTTAAAACCGGACACCTGGCAACCTTATCTGCGCCGTTGACGTATGATGCGTGTGAGTGTCTACAGTCGACGCGACTAGAAATTTCACTTCTGTAGTGTATAGTTATACAATAAATGGTCTATTTTTTCTTTACGTAAAGTAATGTTAATTTAGTAATTATTAGAAAGGAAAACATAATTTCGTGTGTGTGTGTTCGGCTCGCGAGGTAAACACATACTCGTTTTGGTATAAATACTACATAACCTTACATTCGTATCGCAAAATCGCGACTGTCATATAATCCGTCACTTAAGCCACTAATTGCATAAATTGCTATTATATGGATCAATAACTATAATTGTTTTTTGAAATTAGGAGAGGAAATCTCAGTGGCAAAGGATCAAATAAATTGCAATACTGATGAATTAAAATTGCATTGTTAGCTAACGTTTCGGTGCTCTTTACACTATCTTAATCAGAACATCAATGCTGTAAAAAATTCAGTATATTGTACATTGTATAATATATCATGAAACATCATGAAATTTTGTGATTTTTATTTTTATTTGATTTCCTCTCCTAATTTCAGTCATCATCTACGGATCACCATTTCTCTATATCATAGAGTTTTTTAATATAATTGTTTTTATTTTATTTTTATACAAAGGCTACCAACTGCTATCTGAACCGAGTGGAATTTATATTTTCGAATTAATGTTAGTTTTAAACTTTCTCTCAGGTCAGAATCTTTGATCAGAACTTGCGAATTAGAGATTTGTAATAGACGGACCATGGCAGAGCTATAGGTATATAAACAATGACATTCCAATGATCTAGTTTATTTTCAAGCTCTACTGATATTATAAATAAAATTGTCCTGTAGTTTCCATGAGTCTTTTGTTAGTCTTACAATTTTATTATTATTAATTAATTATACCTATGGGAAATCGTATTTTGCGTTTGCCGCCTACCGAGCGACACACGTGTACATTTGCTGACTCAGGTATTTCCCAATTGTTCTAAAATATATAACTGTCCTATTAGATAATAAAATGCTTATTTTTTAATTTAAAATTTACGAAAATACAGTTCGATTTTGAGTTTTCGGTGTCTCCTGAACGTAAAAAAGTGTTTTTAAAAAAATGTCTGTCTATCATCCCTCTTGTCTTGCCTTGTCTAGATTTTCAAGACAAGACTTGCAAAAGTCTTGTCTAGAAATTTTCAAGACAAGACAAGACTTGCTTTATCTAGATCAAGACTCTTGCCAAAACTCTAGACAATTTTCAAGTCTAGATAAACTAAGTAGTAGTATGTAAAGGTTTACTTTACCTACTGCTACTAGTCTAGACTCTTGAAAATAATCTAAAGTCTTGATATTAGACAAGACAAGAGTTTGTTAATCTAGACTAAGAGTTAGTGAAGTCTTGATATTTCAAGACAAGACAAGACTTTGAAAGTCTTGTCTTGTCTTGTCTAGACGGCAACACTATAAAACATAAATTAAGTATTAATTATTGCTGGATATTATAATTAGGTGGATTTTCCTAATTTGTGTAAGTTGGTCTATATTTTTTTTGTGTAGGTGATATAAAATAATTTTAAATGTGACAATTTTCAATTAGTGGATAGAGATTGTAAACACTTATAAGTACCGTATTTATTATATAGGTAAACCGAATTAGTATCATCCATAATAATTGTTTTAATTCACACCACCATAACTTCAACACATAGGTACGTAGTAAAATAATTTATTATACACGCTGAGATGATGCACACGCGTACATGTGCGACAGAGTTGTACGTAAAAATCTATTATGAGTGGACACGAATGTTGATGAACTCGGTTTTGAATATGACTTATTTAACTTTTGAATGAAGTACTTGTTAATATTGTAACGAACTGAAGAGCGCCGTTTAAAATCTGCAAACATGCTGGAATGCTCGCGCAGCCTTGGAATATTCTAATGTCGCAATAATGAAGAAAGCGCCACCCTTGACTGGGGTGAGTTAAATATAAATGGACAAATTGATAAACAATAATTGTGGAGAGTTGTATTAGTTCGCTGATGTACCGTTTTCCTGCACTTAAATAAAATAAAATTTTTTACCGAAATTACCACACTTACAGTTTTGTTACAATATGTAGGTACGCGCAAATGTGGGAGCTTAGGATAGTGATTTGAAAATCACCAACGTTTGCGCATGAACAATTTGCACGCAAGTTTCCATTGCACATAATTTACGTAACGTTCAACGTTCATCTGTCCAACGTGCGGATAATAAAAAACTGTTTATAAAAAGAAGCCTCCTTCACAAAAAAAAAAACGCTAAAAAAAGAAAATATTACAATTTTGAGGTTGGCGCCAAATTAGTTACTAAAACTTTTTATAAATCTACTTTTATTGAGCCGACCTTAAACTTATATTATTTTTGTCTTTTTAGTAACTTTTTTAAAAGAGGTTTTTTTTAAATTTTTTTTCTAAGATAGAAATATAAATAATATTTTTTAGATATTATGAATACCTAGTACCTACTTACTATGTAGAACATTGTTCATAATATCTAACAATTATTATTAAGACTCGTAAAGTTTATTATAAAAATCTTTCTGTAATTTTGAATTGTTCAGAGCAAAAAACAGACGTCTGCACCTCTTTTGATTTAGAACAGAAATTTTTAATGGTTTTTATCGTTTTTAACTTTTGTGTGACATATATATCGTGACATCGCTACTTTTTATAAAATAAATGTACTATGCAGGGAGTAATTATGTAGGATGTTTCCAGGGGAGATGGAGAAGGGCTTCATTTAAACATTGTTATATTCATTTCCAGAACGCAGATATGAAATTAAAAAGGTTTTATATTTGTGTTTGGTAGTTTGCACAGTAATAATATGAACTACCGATTACATAATACAATCTTTAACCTGTTAATGACCACAATATACGGTGGTAAAAGTGTTAATTATCTTCTTGTTAGAATAATGATAAAAATAAATAAAGCTAAAGCTATACATAGATAGTATGACGTGTAGGTACTCGTACTATGTGTAACCAAAAAAACTAACAATTAAGTGATTATGATCTTAAAAACATCCTTGTAAATAATATTGTGGGAATTCCTGGAACTCCTTGTGCCAAATTTCGTCAGTGGTGTAGGTATACTACATATCTTTAATAATTGTACAGATTCTAGAGTGAATTTTGACAGATTCTAAGGTGCAGATTTTAACAATTTCTAGAACAGATTTTGACACTTTCAAGGCGAATTTTGGCAAATTATAGGGCGAAATTTAATAGTTTCTAGGGCGAATTTTGTTAGTTCGTAGGACGAATTTTGGCAGTTCCTTCGACAGCTCATAGGTCGAATTTCGGCAGTTTCTAGGACGGATTTGATAAGATTTTCATAGTTTTAAGGCGGAATTTCAGATTAACTTGAGTTGAATAGATGTTAATATTAAATTATAAAACAAAATATTTATGACTTTTACAAATTATCAGCGTCTTGCTTACGGGTAAGGGACGGGTATAAAATAAATTTATTGATATAAAAAAAACTAAATATTCTATAGTCCGACACTGGCGGTTAATCTTAGGCTACCATTTTAAAACATTTCCGGGTTTTTTCATCTGTATGCACACCACTGCAAAACGACGAAATCAATACTTACATAATTTTGCGGTTTTTAAACATACGTCATACCTACTTTTAATTTTGACATATTCATAAAAACTGACATAATTCTTTTTTTTTGTTTGTTTATTGTGTGATTTATAGTGATGAAAGTTCAAATTTGGAGGACAGTGTGGTGGGTCAGCGTGCTAGACCTTTGGATCAGACTGTCGTGGGTTCGAATCCAAGGATATTTTGTGATATTTCGACCCAGCTTTGATATTTAATAATACTGGCCAGATATCTTATTTGGTGGAACCACCCCCCAAGTGATATTCTGTTGTATATGTGCATAATATGCTGTATATACTCGTATGTGGACATATACAATTGGATATATCTTTTAAAGAAAAGTTCAAACTTCAGGATCCGTAAGGTAGAGCTACAAAAAGCAAGAAAAATCTATGTTAATAATCTAGAAAAAGCTATTTCAAAAAGAGTCTTTAAAAAGAGGAAAATGATAGAATTTTTAGGTCAGCGCTAATTTAATTAGATACTAAAACTTTTAATCTTTTTGTCTACTTTTATTAAATTGGCGCCAATCTCAAAATTTTATTATTCTCCTATTTTTAGTGATTTTTTTAAAAGGTTTTTATCGGTTTTTTTTTATAAAAAGGTTTATTTTACTTTTTAGTGGCTTTGCAATATCTATGTAGTTTGCACGTTATTAACCGACTTCTTTCTTGATATATTATGATCATTGATCTAAAAAAAAAAAAAACTACTGAATCAATCTAAGTATTTATGTGGGACTATACCCTGACTGTACGCCCTATTAAATAAAAAAAAGAATTAGCAACAGCGGTTCACAAATTCAGGATATATGAGGTAACTTACCTACATAAAATAAATTTAAAAAACAGTGGCCAAGTGCGTGTCAGACCACGCACAGTGATGGATTCTGTAGTCGGCTGAAAATATCCCATATCTCAAAAACTATATACCTACATATCTTATTCAAACCAATTTTCGTTGAAAGTATTTTATAAGTTCTTCTTGCTTAAATTTTTTCAGAATTTTCCACCCCGTAGTGTGTCCTACACACTTTTTATACGACTTTAGAAGCGCATATCTCACCAATTAAATAAAAAAGTCATTTTGAAACTTTTCGTAATTTCACCTCACCATTGTATAGAGGTTCATAGAAGACATCTACCTTCCAAATTTCATCTATATAGTGTCAATTTCCGAGTAAAATGGATGTGACATACGGACGGACAAATAGACAGACAGACAGGACGAAATTACAAGGGTTCCGTTTTCGCCATTTGGCTACGGAACCCTAAAAAACTACTGAACTTATTTGGCTCCTAGAAATCTACTTTCTTTAAGCGAACAAAATATGCGTTCTTTATACATATAGTAATTAAGAAAGATGTAAAGAAGACGCCACGACTGTTATAGTAGATTGTATTTCTATAGTGTCGTAACGAGGTGTATTACTGGCGAGTAGTGATAGTATGTTAAAACGAGCGCCATCGAGTTTTTTTAACAGTCACACGAGTCATTACGCACGAGATATACAGTGTGACCGCCGGCTGTGGAACGCTGTGAATAAAAAATTTCCTGAGGATATGTGTTAAAAAAGCTTGGACACGTCAACCTTTGTTTTTGAACGTGAAAAAAATTGAGGTTGCCATTTAAAAAAAATGTCGATGACGTCATTGCACAGAAGAGTGGGGGTAAAAACAAATTACAACTACAAGGAAAAATGTGCGTTCAAAAACTAAGGTTGACGTGTCCAAGCATTTTTAACACATATTATCTTCAGGAAATTTTTTATTCACTGCGTTCCACAGTCGGCGGTCAAACTGTATATGGTATTTTGTATCATACCCACTATAAAATAGCTACTTTTCACTTCATTTTCAGTATTTTCAAAAAATTTTGACAGTTCATTTGCGTCGCCAAATTCACTTTTATAGTAGGCCGTGAGCTGTTACAGTGCGCACGCACGTTGCACAGTAGCAATAAACATAAATCACTATGGAAATGGCTTTATTTTCCACACTAGTGTGCTTAGAAAACACATTCAACACACCGAACTTTTTTTTATAAATTATTTTATAATTTTTTGCCATGCCCACTTTAAAATAGCTACTTTACATGCGTCTATGTAAAACACGGAATGGGTCAGTTAACAACCCATTCCGTGTTTTACATACACGCATGTAAAGTAGCTATTTTAAAGTGGGTATGGCAAAAAATTATAAAATAATTTATAAAAAAAAGTTCGGTTGTAATTTGCATTTTGTGTCTTTATTTCATGTTTGGAAAATAAAGTGATCACTACGAATTTAACTGTATTTTAAACAACAAATGAAACATGTACGAACTGTTTTTCAAAATAGACTTCTTCTTTCTTAATGCTTCCGCCGCCTGTAATTTTTATACAATGCTCCCCATTTGCTTCCGAGGATACTACCGCCCCCTCCCTGGATCACTCCAGCGCCTCCAGAGAAACGGTTCGCCCACTTTGAGAAACACGATCTAAATAAATATACAAAAAAAAATTATATTTTTTCAAAATTATTAAATTTAACAATTTTTTTTAATTTTAATTTTTTTTAAATAACGGGTTAGTTAAAAAATATCCTGTACTAGGGTACGTTAAGTTTGGAAACCGCATTGTATGCATTAGGGTCATCAAAATCAGTCTACAGGCAGACATGAAAAAAATTCTGGAAACGCCTTTTCTAATCAAGAATCTAGATAATAATATATAAATTTCCCGAATGAAAACGAAATCAAATACAAAAATCGCGTAACAATTTTATACATTAGTATTGAAATTTTGATTACAGAAAGCTTGCGAATCCTCAGAAGTATTGATATATTTCAAAGACGTAGGTAATTTAACGTCTTTGAGATAATTAATATTATGATATAATTTATTGTTATATGTACTTATTTTTTTTTGAGGAATAATAAAATTGAATTGAATTAATATTATGATATAATCAATATTATGATATAATTAATATTATGATGTAATTAAAAATAAATATTTCAATTCAAATTCATTATTAAAAATTTTACAATGTGAGATTTTAATTTTATTCCTAATTTTGTCCTTATCTGTTAATTTTTTCTTTTTTTAAGGCCACCAGTAGTTAGGGTTATTTGGGTTTAGTAATAATTCAATTTATCATTTTTAATAATAAATTTAAAATCTAATTGATAATTTTACCAGCTCTCGGATTAGAACTTGGGTTACCTTTAACAATTAGTAAAATCCTAAACGAATCCGACTCCAATGTAAAAAAAGTATTAAAATTCCTTGAATTAACAAAACTAAAAACATTAATATGAGACATAGCTGAAAAAACAGTTATAAGTGTTTAAAAAAATCAAAGTGATATGTATACTAACCTGACAATAAATGTCTACATAATTACCTGACTCTACAAATCTGAACTACATTAACGTATTAACGTAGTAATCTTATAACCCTCCACTCATATAGCCATAGCAGCTGAGCGTACTAATACAGGGTGTTAAAAAAAGAGTGTAGCATATTTAAAGAGGTAATAGTATGGACCAAAATAAACAAAAAAGTCTTAGTAAACATGGGTTCGTAAAGTAACGGCTTCGGAGATATGGAAGGTTATTCTTTTTTGAAACATTTATTTGCAATTATTTATTACTTATTTATTATGTACAAACAAACAGAAGAAGCTTCTATCAAAACCAAAAAATAAAGTTACATAAGATGTTCAAAGTGCCTTCCTTCCATTTCCAAGCAGGCACGACATCTTTGTCTGAAAGATATTCGAACTCTTTCTAAAATCCCCTCATTGACTCGGATTTGTTGGCATTTTTGATTAATTCGTAGTTGCAGCTCCTCGAGACTATTTACAGGAGCACCATAGACTAATGTTTTCAAATATCCCAAAAAAAAGAAATCTAGAGGGTTTAAATCAGGCCATAATACAGGTCCGCCCTCTTCCATATCTCTGAAACCGTTACTTTGCGGACCCATGTTTACTAAGACTTTTTTGTTTATTTTGGTCCATACTATTGCCTCTTCAAATATGTTACACTCTTTTTTTAACACCCTGTATATAAAAAAATTGGAGGCCTTAAATAGCTAGGAGTCATATAGAAATGCCATGTAAACAACGGTATTGCTACACGTTCGGCAATTCTTTTCTCAAGCCCTCATATCCGTTTATCTATTGTTTTGTTACTATACGGAACTTAACCAAACTGTCAAAAACAACAAATGACAATAGTCATAACTATGGATTGTTGAAGGTGAAGGCCTTGACTGAATTAAAGTTATGAACTTAACTCACGGATGCTATGGGGTTACGAATTTATAATTTTCAATAATTATGTATTTCTATAAATTATATCAAATAAATATTTACATAAATTTGTAATCCATACACGAGACAAAAATATTGAATTTGTCATGGCAGAAGTTGAACAGACACATTTTTGAAATATTTTTCATGCTCTAATGGAAATCCCACTAATTTTTTTTACGTAACAATTTGGTAAACAATTTACAAATCGATAGTTAATACACTTATTAGCATTTAATTATATGCATTAAAATATTTAATTGGACGTTTAAATTACCAATTAATTAGTTGATTTCATAAATTATTCTCTTCAGAACAATAAATTGAATTTTATGTACCTACCTGTGTAATTTTGGAAATATTTATGCATTTAAAACTTTGCGAGTTTTCTATGTTCATCTATTTCTCAGCTTCGTCAAAATCGATTTTAGTAGCGGCGCCAAGGGGAGTTTTAGGGCACATGCTCTCTCCTGAATTACTAAGTTCTACAATATTGCGTTTTCATTGGAGTTGAGATTAACCTGTAGGTTAAATCGTTAAATCCATGCTTCATTCTTTACTGCCTTCGATTATCACAAGTCTCTGTTTTTCTGAATTCTACAGCACAATCAGTTTCCTTATCTACGCAAAATTTGACGCAACTTGCATAATAATCTAATAGGCATTCGAGAAATGTCTATAAGAGATCAAACCATGAGGAGCTCCGAACAAGCATGAAGTACCTTTTGCATAACAGTGGGTACAGTTTACAGGTTAATATACTACTAAACTTGTTACACCATAAAAACAGCCCTATATATTTGTGCCTATATCAAACAGCTTCAATGGCAGAGCTGTTAGAGCGCTTGCTTCGTACCCGGAAGATCGCTGGTTCGATTCCGGTCAGCACCGTAGTTTTTTCTCTATTTTTAACACGCTTATATTAGCTTCACATATATGTTTGCGTGCTTGCGTGCTTGCTTGCTTGCTTGTTTGTCAGTTTGTAACCGACTTCTTTGAACTTGATTTTGACCAACTTTGTATGGTCAGATTTAGTTTAAACTTTGTCGACTTATCAAGGACCGACGACAATACAATAATTCAATAAGTTTGTCCCATTATCCTGACCAGGATCTCCAGGACTAAAAAAAAATGCAAAAAACTTCAGATTGAACTGAAACTTTGCACACTTATCAAGGACCGATTACAATACAATAATTCCATAAGTTTGTCCCATTATCCTGACCAGGATCTCCAGGACTAAAAAAAAAAGCAAAAAACTTCAGATTGAACTGAAACTTTGCACACTTATCAAGGACCGATGACAATACAATAATTCCATAAGTTTGTCCCATTATCCTGACCAGGATCTCCAGGACTAAAAAGCAAAAACACGCTTATATTAGCTTCACCTGTATGTTTGCGTGCTTGTTTGCTTGCTTGCTTGTTTGTCAGTTTGTAATCGACTTCTTTGAACTTGATTTTGACCAACTTTGAATGGTCAGATTTAGTTTAAACTTTGTCGACTTATCAAGGACCGACGACAATACAATAATTCAATAAGTTTGTCCCATTATCCTGACCAGGATCTCCAGGACTAAAAAGCAAAAATAAATTATAATTTAAAAAAACTAAAAAACACGCTTTAATGAACTAAAAAGTAAAAAATAATTAATTTTATTGTAAAAAAGCGTGGGGTAGTATGAAAATATGATACAAAGCACCCCACGCTTTTTTACAATAAAATTAATTATTTTTTACTTTTTAGTTCATTAAAGCGTGTTGTTTAGTTTTTTTAAATTATAATTTATTATAACTATTCCATGCCTATATCATTTGATCATTTATTTATATATTTTTTCATTTCTCATTTTTATTGTGTCTATTTATTTATTCTTTTTATCATATTAATCACTTAGTCGGGTGTGCACTTTTGGTTTTAATTTTTTAGACGAACGCGCTGGTCAGAGTTTCTCGCAGGGGGAGGGTTTCTCACAAGGGGGAATGTTGGTGCGATGGTGTTTTTTGCGGGGTGAAAAGAGAAGTGGTGAAGGAGGGGAGTTCCCCAAAAATGTACGCGGGGGATTTTGGTGCGATGTGGCGTTTCTTGCGCAGTGAAGGGGGATAGGAGGAAGTTCCCCAAAAAACGTGCGCGGGGTGAAGATCCAGTGAATTATTCCAAGACACCATCGTGCGAGCAATCGTGCATCTTCGTGTTCCTCATGATTTGATCTCTAGACTCTTGTGGCGATACGCTTGTTAGATGCTTTTTATTGAAATCGTGTTTGTTTTTCTGTCATGATGTCCTTGTGTCTTGGTGTCACGATTATAATGTATTATGTATAATATAATAACATCACTGATATGTAGGATCTCGACATGGTGTGGTTAAGTCTACCACTGTTAAGGCACAAGGCCCTTTGGCGTAGCGGATAGCGCGTTAGCTAATCCAAAGATCGTAAGTTCGGATCCCTCATAGAACCGTCTAGAAACTCCATGGATTATCGTGAATTTTAGTTATAAAAAATAAAACACATTTTTCATTTTTTCTTTTTTTATTAAAAAGTAGTGAATTATTTGTAACTAAAAAGTACAAAGTAAAATTAAAGAAAAACAAATTTTTTAATAGAAGATGCTTTTTAATGAGTTGCGCTAAGAACCGGAAATAAAAAAATAATGGTCCAAATTTTTTAATGAATAAAAAATTTGGAAGATTATTTTTTTATTTTTTGCTTTTAGTCCAAGCGGCAGGTAATAAATGATGGGGGTTACCTGGAAAGTATTCCGAAGCTAGTGATATTTTGGTGTGTTGTTTGCGGGTACTCTGTGGAGTAGAATCTGAGTTTTCGACCTCGAGGACCCTGTGCTAACGTGGGGGGAGCCGAAAAACCACAATATTTCCGCCTTTTTTTCTTTTTTCGAAATCTCTCAGAAACAGTCAACTTAAGCAATTCTTTCATTATGTAATGTTTTAAAGAGGATTACATTTGCTACAATTTTCATTCCCACAATTTTTCTGTGGTACTAATGGTAAGCGCGCTGCAGCTTCTTGAAAATCACCCGCTCGGTTTTTTGTAACCTTGGTAACCAATGTGTGACGTGTATTTTCAATTTAAAGTTCGATGATGAATAAAAATTGTAAGAAATGTAATCCTCTTTAAAACATTACATAATGAAAGAATTGCTTAAGTCGACTGTTTCTGAGAGATTTCGTAAAAAGAAAAAGAGGTGGTAAAATTTCGTGGTTTTTCAGCTCCCCCCACGTTAGCACAGGGTCCTCGAGGCCGAAAACTCAGATTCTACTCCACAGAGTACCCACAAACAACATACCAAAATATCATTAACTTCGGAATACTTTCCAGGTAAAAAGTACCTGACTGCTGAACTATTTTTAGGGCCCCTCAATAAAAGCATGTTCTATTAAAAAAAAAATTTTTACTTTAATTTTTTTATAGTACGTTGTATTTGAAAAGAGGATAAAGTTTTCATTTACTTCATTTCATAATCTCGCATTTAGTGAGAGTCTAATAATTGCACGTCTACAAGTCTACTTACACAAAATTCTATCACCATCTGTAAGATAATATATTTCATCTGTAAAAGTGCATTAATATGACACAGGAAGTCATCGTTTGCGTGATTATTTTTTTCACACGATAGTACCAAACAATGGAATTTAAGGAATTTATTTTCAAAACTAGCTTTTACCTGCGGATTCGCTCGCGTTAAAAGCAATCCTCCCGTTTATGCTGTATAATATTCATTTCCCAATATTTTGCTTTACGGTTTTTTTAAGGTGTACAGAAAAGATCGCCCTCAAAGTCTTATGTCGGGTTTATCGTACATTATAATCACGCTGCTATATTAATTCGTTGTTATTTCTATGGTTACTTCGTATATTTTATGTGCAAAAATTTAACAGCGATTAACAAAATCGATCGTATTGAAAAAAAACAAATACGGTTGTGTAAGTAATGAAAAACTCTTCCAAATTAGGGACCAATTGACCTCCCATTCCATTTAAAATTTGGGGGGATTCGCTACCCCCCGCACAGGGCTAAAGTTGCAAGAATGATTTTTGCATAAAAATTGGTCCCCTTTGATATAAAAATAGACGTGTTTTGTCAAAACGTTCATTTTGCCGAGTTTTACGGGGGTACAAGTTTTCGTTGAGACACCGTGTATCTACTTATTTTAAAGTAGATACCTACCCTATTGATAAAACAAAATGCAAATATTAACAAACTTTAAACAAGTCCGCCCCTATCCGAAACATTTATATCGGATTCGGTTACGGTTTCGGATATTTTTTTATTTCGGATATCCGATAGTTTCGGTTACGGTTATACGGAGCTCCATAACATCCCTATTTAAAACGTATAAACATACATACATACAAATATACGTAGGTACATAATATATGCAGTTTTTTAGCTTTATGACTTTATGTTGGGCTGCAGAACGTATTGTCAAAAAATCTGATTTGACAATGATACAAACAGGAACAGTCTAATGTCGTCAAATTCTTTACTCACAGAAAAATAAATTACTGATCTACATAGAGAAAGATCGCTTTTCAAGATAAATTTTGATCAAAATTCGTAGAAAAATGTTGTTTCGAAGTGAAAATTGTACAAAAACCTGTTCTGGTTTTCATTCTGATGTATAGAACCCTAAAAAGGGCTATGAGCCTGCAAAAAATAAAAAAAATTAATTTATGACGGTTTTCTATTAGAAATCATTGCCAGAAACACAATTAATGGGCGTTTATTTCATTTCAATACGTTAAGTATTTACGGAGGTACCTACATAATAAATGACAACAAAAAATTCACGTTTAAAGGCTCATTATTAAATCTTACGAAATTTGTGCGAAAAAATGTATAGACAGAAACTTAATACTAGTAGTACTAGTAAGTACTGTGTAGTTACATTTGAAATGAGCTTAGGGAAGAAACACCCGAAAATTCAACATCTGCACTATTCTGCACATCACCTGCCCGCTGCCGAAGCAGTAAGAATTAAAAGCTCATAGGGGGGCGTCCATTACTTACGTGAGGCGTTTAGGGGAGGGAGGGGGTCGAACCGAACCTAACCCAATCTCACGTGGGGGAGGGGGGGGTCTCGGCAAATATTACGTAATTTTTTTTCCGCAAGAAACACTGTAAAATTGCGAGAAAACTGGATTAAATTAAGTAAAACATGTTTCTCCACTAAAATATGGCTAAATCCTATACAATAATAGGTATTTACTAATAATGAATTGAAAATATGAATTGGTGCTAGGCCCAAATAACCTTAGCTGTTGGTGGTCTTTAAAACACAATTACCAATTAGGTATTTACTACACTAAAAATACGCATTTTGAAAACTCTCACGTGAGATTAGGAGAGGGGGTCGAGTAAAATCTCACGACATCTCACCAAGGGAGGAGAGGGGTCGAAAAATCGCCAAAATCACCTCACGTAATTAATGGATGCCCTCTAGAGAACACCGATTAACAATAATTCATTAATCAAACTTTGCAGGGTTTGGTACTTTTGGCTTTGCAACGATTGCAGGGAGAGAGATTCCTGCGGCTGTGGGCAGGGGTGCTGGTGCGTTGGCGTTTTTTTGCGAAGTGAAAAGAGGATGGGGTGCAGGGAGGAGTTCTCCAAAAACACACGCGGGTGAGTTTTTGGTGAGATGTGGCGTTTTTTTCAAAGTAGAAGGGGGTGGGAAGCAGGGGGAGTTCCCCAAAAAACGGTCGCGTTTGTTCGTGCGATGGCATTTTACGCGCAGTCATGACTTCCTATCAACTTCATAATATGTTAATCGGTGTTTTCTAGACTCAATAGAGGCTAGTGTAAGAATATATTGTAATTTATCATATTATGTCGCATGTATTAGACTCTACAGAAGGGGCACCTAATAAGTCAGCATTAACTTCCGTAGTCGCGCACTTCGTGGGGGATTACGGTAAAAGTAAAAAATAAATAAATAGATGCTGAATGACAAGGATGATTCATATCAGTGTAACCAGAGCAATGATGCAGGGCTAAGTCAGCATTGCACCTGTCTTCATAGAATATGAAACCGGATACAAAAAATTTGCTAAAGCAAAAAAAAAAGTACTTGTCAACTATGAATAAAACTGGGATAAAACGCAGATGAGAACTGCTTTACGTATTCGTGTTTAAACCTTATATTGACAAGTATAAGTAAATAATAAAGGTTACCGTCATTTTTAGCACCCCAAATGTATAAAAAACCACTTTTATTCAATACATGCACTCTTTTAACGTTTTTTTGTATGTGTTTTGCGGACCATTATGTAACGCTGTTCAGTGCTATAATGGTTAATTATGTAACTAGTTACATAATAAATCATTATGTAATGCTTTTCAGTGCTATAATGAACCAGTATGTAACTAGTTACATAATGGTTTATTATGTAACTGTTTCTAATTGAATTAATGTCTAGACATTAGATAGATAGGTATATAGATACTAGATAGATAATTTATTCATTGGGGACTTTGTCAGGTATAAAATCGTCAAATACAATTACATATTAAACATTAAACATTTAAAATATAGTACATAACATTTAAAACTTGTCACATATTAATAAATGTACATATATTTATCAATTAAATGATTTTTTAATTTTTTTTTAAGATCTCCATATTGCCTATTTTTTTAAATCGTCTGGCCGATTATTAAAAAAGTATCTTCCTTTACATAATATAGGGCTGTTCGAATATTTAGTTGTACGGTAGTTTTCTATACCTATATATAATATATATTATAATTCATTTAAAGTCTAAAACCATGCATGTGTTGAATAAAGTATAGTGTGCAACGCGTGTGCTAAATATTTATGCGTCAGGCGCGATGTTTTCAGCACTCGTATTCTGCTCGCGATGCACACTCGCCAAGGCTCGTCTGCGCTCGCCTACTGCTCGTGCTGAAAACATCAGTACTCGTATTAGGCTCACGATGCACACTCGTCAAGGCTCGTGTGCGCTCGCCTACTACTTGTGCTAAAAACATCAGCACTCGTATGCGATTCGCGATGTACACTCACCAAGGCTCGTGTACGCTCGCCTACTACTCGTGCTGAAAACATCGCGCCTGATGTATAAAGATACACTAGTTACACAATACACAATATACTATTCTGAATTCTGATTCTGACTCGAACTACGTGCGGGTACACAAGCTTTATAACTATTCCAAATTTCAAGTCGATAGCATAATAAATCCTGAATAAATCAACTGTGACATACAGGGGTCGTCCATAAACCACCTAACGTTTTTAAAGTGACACTATTTTAGCCCCGTTTTTTAGGGTTTCGTACCTACGAAATTATATACTTGCGGCGATTTAGGGTTAAAAGCGTTTATGACAATAAAGTTTTACTTGCACCGTGGTTTCATAAAACCGCACCCTAGTTTTTTACTTAAGTTTTTTTTCAGCTTGATCCCTTCCTCCCTCTTCACATCAAAATGATGAAATTTCAGAGATTTCAGAGAATTTTTGTATAATACTTTTATTCAAATTTTTGGTAATTACCTTGGTAATGTGACGTAACAATAATAATTAACTCACCCTAGACTTTAGAGATCACTTCCCCCTCCCTCTCAAGAGCGTTACGTGGTTTATGGACGACCCCATATGGACAGATAGACGACGAACTTTGAGCATTTTGGTACCTACGGAACCATAAAAATCTGTTTTGAAGGAGTTATGATGCCACAGATCCAAACACATAACCCATCTTTTTGTGAGTCGGGGTAAAAAAAGCTTTTGTCCGCGGCTGTGCTCTCGTGAACGTCTATTTTGTCTAGAAAATGTTTCGCGTTATTTCTGATTTTGACCGCGGCGACTATTATCTTAACCCGAACGCAGTCGGTTAAAAAGTATATTATATGTAAGTATAGGTACCTACTTTAAATTTAAGTTATCAATTGATAAACTAAATAATATTAAGTTTTACTTTTATCAAAATCGGTTCAGCGGTTCAGCTATTTTTTGAGTAATGCCGGTACAAACAGACGTACCTACATTCTGGAAACGCGTTCTCCTGTGTAGATATCATTCGAAATATTCGAAAATTCCAAAAGAAAACGCAATTACTGACAGAACCTCAGAAGTTCTGTTATAATTTTATTTAATAATATTGATTTCAAACATACAAATTAAATTCCAAAACTGAACAAACACCATTTTTGTAGAAGTAATTGATAACTCAGCCAGCGCTGTTTCGGGTTTGAGTTCTGACGGTTACGTGTTAAAAAAATAAATTTGTCTGATATTGCACTGCAACGTGACGTCATTGGGTGTCTCTCCTATACAGGATGTCCCGGGAGGAATCTGCTTAACTTTAGGAACTTGTTTTAATAAGTAAGTTTAAACAAAAAAAAGTTATATCAACATAGGTCCGATTCGAAAAAGTTATCGGGTTATGGCTTGTTGAAGAAAAGGTAACAATTTTAAAAATGGTTTTAAATATGGTTTCAAATTATTGTATATAGGAAATGATTTTTTCTATTAAAAAGCAATAAATTAAAATTTGGCTGCTTATCCAATATTTCCTATTAAAAATTCTGCACGTTGGTCGCAAATTTGTAACTCGATAACTTTTTCGAATCGGACCTATGTTGATATAACTTTTTTGTTTAAAATTACTTAAATAATAAGCTCCTACGGAGTCCTACGTTTGGCAGATTCTTCCCGGGATATCATGTACCTATATTTATAGTTACGAGCATTTCTCGTAGGTGATTTAATTATATTATCTAGCTATTATGATTTGTATTAAAAACATTTTTGACGTCTACAGTCGCATTTAACTTTGTAATGACGTTAATAGCCGCCACATAGACGCTTATTGACCTCTGTTATCAAGCGTCTATAACCTACTATATCTATTTAATAGCCACAGTACTGTCCGTGAACCTGTTAATGCCTTAATGAATGTGTGTGAGTGGATAATAATGTTGAAGTGAAACTAGGCAACCAATCGCGTCCATTCGAGTGAAGGTTTCACCCCCGCGATTTGATTGGTGATTAGAAAGGCGCTTCTTTCCCCTTCTTTTCACCGTGAACCTTACCTACGCGAGCGGATAATTGAAAAGAATCCAAGTTGTCGCGAGCATAGCGAGTATAGTCATGAGTGGAACTGTTACTTTTTATTTAAATAGCTGTAACTGTTACCTACTGTTATTTGTAAATAACAGCTTAAATAAATAACGGTTTCCCATAACTATGTACTTATATAACAATATGTTATATAACCATTATCAGTATTTATTTTTTGGGGCAAAAAGAAGATATTTTCAGCATAGCGAAAATTAATATTGCTAAATCGTTTTTTTTTTACTTTTTGACCACAGTTGGGTTGAAATGTAATGTTATTGAATTTTCCTGTTAAAAAATAAACTGCAGTTCATTTATAAGTTCTCAAAAGCGTACGAAAACCGTTCCTTTTTCTGCTGTTATTGGTTACCTTGTTAACTTTCGAATATAACCTGTTATTCGTTATTGTACTGTTAACGTTTATTGTTGCTATGCTAAACAGATAATTCTTTTTTATAGTGAAACTCGTTCGGTTACACATGTCGAGTGTCACGGCACGTCACGTTCAACCGAAGCGATTGGTCAAACCAGTACTCCTCGAAAAGCAAGGACGTTATGTTCATAACTATATTGTATACGTCTACATCACTAATATCGTACGAATATTCAAGCAGCACATCAAATACCCATTGACCACCAACGATAGAATCTGAATTCTTACGTTCGTCTCCATACTGATCAGGGGTCAAATTGCAATATAAAAACCACGTAAACAAAATAATTATATACTTTTGGCGATTTCGGGTTAAAAGCGTTTAGGGTTATGGCAATAAACTATATATTTTGGGTTTCCTCTATTACAAGTTGAGAACTGCTATAAAATGATCATTTGGAGTTTTCATTAAAAAAATTAAAATGCTTATTAAATTAAAAGTATTAGTACTAAACCGGTCATTTGGTGGACTTTAAAAAATAAAACTTTTGGTTGCCAGTAAGAGACTGTTTTTATCAATTGTTGGTAATCTAACGCAGATAAAGGTACCTACTTATGTAGAGATAATTCGTTCCAAGCGCGAAAGTTCGTAAAGCGGGAATATCATTTCTTTATTGCAATAATTAATGGTCATATTTTAGATTTTGTTGATAAAAAAACCTCGTTAACAAGGGTATTCTGAAAAAGTGGGAATTGTCTGCAAAATATTAATTAAAACAATAACTATTGTAATCGTTACCAAAAAGTAACAATTTCTTCCAACACTATCTGTTACTGGTAATTCGTCCCATCACTAGCATCGGCTATAATGACTAGCGATGGGGCTACATAAGAGTAACAGTTATTTACCGGAAGATAATTGGTTTCCAGAAAGATGTGCCACCAAAATTTTGTTATTTTAAAACAATAGGTTCCTAAAATAACTAGTTGCCAAAACATATCACTAAAATATCAGGTTATTAAAATAACACGTTGCTAAACTAACTGGTATTTAAAACAATTAATGCTCTTCATCGAAACTTGAAGTATTTATCGCATTTAAGAATTGCCGTTGACTGACTGTTATTTTTAAACAGTTCCTGACAATCGATTATTTCAAAAAACAGTAACAGTTATCAAGAAATAACAGTTTCTCTCATCACTAGACTACCGAGTGAAATTTCACCCCCACGTCTTGATTGACGCGGTACATTCTATTCGTATAACACATATGTTAATATACATTGTGGGTACTGGGTATACTTAATATACACAATTCGTGTAGATCGCTACACATACGTCTGACACACACATACAAAGGTATCGCGTAAATATATAGAAAGAGGCAAATCATGTGGAGGCAGTCAGTGTCACATACATGTTAGTGAACAGTTGACTTGTGCAGTTGGCCAGCCAACTATCATAGTACCTACCTACAGACTTGTTACTTTATAGAACAGCGGTGTTCGTTCATCGTGGTGGTTTTTGGTTCCCTTTTGCCGGTTGTTGAAACATCCCTAAGATCCAAGTGATTTAATTGTAATAAATGTACTTGCGATATGTCGCATAGCAACACGTGTCTTAAAAACAAAAAAAAAAAACTGTACTGATTTGAATTTATGTCATCTACCATAGTGCCGCCACTATAGAACTTTACTTTAGTTGTTTGTATTTTGTTTGTTTTTTTTTCCGTCAAAGTGGGAAGCGCGAGATTTTTAAATTAAAAGTGCATCTGGTCTAACATAAAATGTAAAAGTAATTGAACTGATAAAATTTTTTTTTGATAATATGTTATTAAAAATGGGTATCGAAATGTATGGAAAAATCGATCAGAATGACAGAATAGGTATCGGCGGACCGATAGATAATGATAGCAGGTGCAGTTATGGCGAACAATTGACCACGCATTGCAGCGGCAACAATAGTACGACAAAACAGTGTCGACAGAACGTTATGGCAAATCAAAGACAATTAGCATTAACGTCAACACAAAAAAATAAAAGTGTTATCGATCATCAGAATAATAATAAATCAATGTCTCAAATGTCTAAACGGCGCCAATGTCATAATTACTGGTATTGGTGCAGTGAAAACGTATTAAACGTTAATTTAAAGGTGCCAAGCGTGCGACATTTAAGTAAAGTAATTACGATACTAGTGGTAGTAATTTGTTTAACAGCTCCGTGCGTGAGTAGTCAAAGTGAGGACAGAGACAAAAGATCACCATCGAACAACCCTCCAGATTCGAGAAATCATCAAAAAGTCGATGAAAGTTTTCCATCACAGCGGCCATCGTCGTGTTCCGGTTGCATGCTGAGAGAAGAATTGAGGACATTGAATTTGGAATACATCAAATCACAAGTGTTGAAAAAGCTCGGCTTTCAAGAAAACAACGCGCCTAATGTGACTGGACGCATGTTGCCGAAAATCAGTGCTGAAAGAATGAGGGAAATTATGGATAAGGCTAGAGAGGATACGAACATTAATTTGATGTTAGGAGACGATCCGAATCCCGGTTTCAAAGAAGGTCCGATGGTTACTGAAGAGGAAGATGATTTCCATGCAAGAACTGAAAAAGTCATTTCTATTGCTCAGCCGTGTAAGTATTGACAATGAAAACAAATTTTTAATATTGCTATCCATTGTAATTATTAAGTATTTCTACTCGACTAAGCAAATTCATAAACCACAAATTGTTTTAATATTATACCGCTATTTAACCAGTTACATTTTATTGCTTTTTGAATAATGTATGTCTCTTATTTAAATGCCATCTGAATAAATGGCATCTGTAGGCACGCAGATATTAATATGGAAACTGTGATCGGTTTTGTTTTAAAACTGATGTTCTATTTTTATTCGTATTATTAATAACAATAAAAAAACGATTATTTATTTAAAGATATTTGCCTTTTGTACTGTTATCCATTAAGTTACGACACGTTTTTATATTTTGAAAAATACTTCGTTTGCTTAATTGATAGCGTACTATTTTGTATCTTTATGTTATAAACTCGTAGCTCCCAAATTTTAACCTGTGAAGTATCAATGTACTATTATTATTGATAATAATGAATCGAAAATTTCAACTGATACTAGGCCTCGATAACCCTCACAGCTGGTGGTCTAAAAAATTATAATTACGTGTTGATACGTGGCGTTTGTATTTTATATTTAGCTATCTTGTATTTAAAAAAAATAAGATAGATACATAAGAAGGATAACGTAAGAAATCCAAGGATATTATCGTAAAAGAAAAGAGTTTTTTCGACATTTCGTGTTCCTAGAAACTGCAAAATAATTTGATAGAATATGTAACTAAATTTATGCAATTGTAAGGGAAATCTAAAAAGAATCGGATTTTAAATTGTTATTACCTAGTATTTCTTCATTATGCGTCGCCTAAAATCCTGCGCAGAACCTGTACAAGAAAACAAATTATTACCTGTGTTAAGTAGAAAATTATAGCGCAAATTCGAATTTCGAAATTTTTCTGTTCGTTGCAATACCTATGGTTGTATTGAAACTTATAAAACATTGGTTGGTATAAATACATATTTAATTAAGCATATGTTTAACTCAAAAGTTTTCTTATTAAATGTGAAATACAAAATATCCTTAAAACTTTATTTTTTCGTAACACTATAAATTTTAAAAATGTGACTTAAAAGTAAGAGCCAAAAAAACTGGACATGATAATATTATTACCATTTTTTGCAAATTTTATTTAATGACTAAAATCTTAAAATCTATAGGAATACAAAATATTTATAGGGAAACAAATAAAAAAAAACTTTAACTAGGTACTTGTTATTACTTATTAATAACTTTTAGTGTAGTGTTTAAAATTAATATTAGTTTAGTTTTTACTTTGTTTCAGCAAAATAAAAAAACATACTGTATTTTTATTTTAATAATGCACTTTTACATACATGAATAATAACATGTCACTTATTTTAAAGAACATTTTAAAACAATAAGCGTCTTACAAAGTTACACATTGTCGTTCAAAAACAATGGGCTGTCTGAAAACAAAGAATTGAATGATAATATTAGATTGGTTTTCAATCAACAATTTTTTTTGCAACACTTCCATCAAAAGTACAATTTTAGATGGCTGTGTACCGTTTAAAAAGTAATTCTTTATGGAAGCTTCTGATGCGTTCGAACGGTAGTGTTTAAAGTAAATTTTAACGCACTCCGTTCTATAAAGTAATACTGTTTTGTTTTACTTTAAAACACACGTGCGTCAAATAGTACTTTATAGATTACTTTGCTATAATGTCACTAATAAAAAATTTATCAAAATTGTGTTTTATTTGCTTAAAATTGAACTTTTGAAGCAGTTGTTGCAAAGAATATTGTATGTAACGCATGCCTAAAGTGACGAATCTGACAGTCGCAATTTTACAATACTCTCGTAAGGTAGGCGAGTGCGGTAATCACACGAGTTCTGGTATAAATGCAACATAACCTTAGGCTCGTATCGCAAAATCGCGACTGTCATAATATAATCCGTCACTTAAGACACTGTAGTTGTATAAATTACTATTAAACTATCAGTTGATTTTTCAGGGTTCGGTACCTCATAAGGAAAAACGCCCTTATGTTTCTCACAGTTGAATTTTTCGGAACTAAATAAAGCTATCAAACTGAAATTTAACATAGTTATAAAGCTTACTATAGCCCGCATATATTGGGGGGGGGGAGTAAAGTTTGATACGCAAACAAATGTCTTTGTATTCGGTCATGTGGGGAATTGTCTGAAGGGGTTTTTCTTAAGGACTCAAACACTATTTTTTTTTCTTCGGAATTTTATGTTAACTGGTTTTCGAGATTTTTCTGAAAACGCATCTCGAAGACTGGTTCCCCCTTCTATTTTCAAAACTAGCTAGAATTTCGAAAAAACTAGTGGTGTTAGAGGTATACGTATACTTTAGAGTTTAGAGGAAAACTATTATGATGTTTTCAACAGCTATAGTTTTTGAAATTCAAAGGCAAATAATATAATGGTAGATGGTTCGGAATCCCTGGCCGCACGCGAGTCTAACTTGTACTTGTCCAGTTTTTTTTCAATGCATGAAATATTTTCGTTGATTGTAATTGAAAATACTTCATTTTGATCAGTTCTCTTGTATACGATACAATCACGGTAGCTAAGGTACTGCTGTAAAATTTTGAAAAAATATCATTAAGCTATTTTATCCGTAAATACCTTAGGAAGTACGTTTTCACCGATTGTAAGGACTGACATTGTAAGTTAATTGATACTGGTTTTTATAATTAATCTGAAATCTATAAGAAAGTTTAGTAATGTCATTTCTTGATTCAATATTAATGCAAATACATTTTACATTTCTAAAACTTTATATTAGAAATCGTGTTCATCGTGATTATAATAAAATTAAGAAAAATAAATAAATCCAATATTTTGTCCACTATCCTGCGATTTTTCTTAATTTTATTTCTAAAACTATTTTTAGCGTGATGTTTTTATTTACTATGCAATAATAATTGTGCTAACTCAAAAACAGTCGAGGGATTGAGAATAACCGAGCTCTATTCTGTTTGTTCGGGTAGCAATTTATAATTAACTAGCAGTCCGGTCCGGCTTCGCCCGGCTGCTATGAATTTATGATTTATTAATACAATACCCATTCGCTTCGCTCGTTTTCTATCGGGCACTATCAATTTATGATTTATTAATACACTAGCGGCTACCCGTGGCTCCGCTCACGTATATTAGTGTATTGTTAATTTATTACCCTCCCTCATTAGAATCTCTTCCCCTGCGAAGCGAAGTCAGGCCTAAAATCACTTGGAAATAGTTTGCATTAACGGTGTCGCAAAAATAAACAGTCAACCAAACATATTTATATTGTTGCCATTTGCATTAACGGTGTCACAACGCGCGCGAGACGCACTTTAAAATTGACATATCTTTTTTATTTGCCAATCGATTTAAATGAAACAAACACTAAATGTTAGCCCAAGCTTATCTCAATCATCACTGAAAACCACATCCAAATCGGTTCAGTCATAGCGGAGATTAGCGTGCACACACAGACATATACCTAGGTAAAAAAAGCATCTACGATTTTATTATATGTATAGTTTATTCACTCGCTTCGCTCGCTCGCTCCAGGTATTATAGCCTATGCCTTAAAGCAAAGTATCACCTATCGAACAGTGAAAAAAAAAATTGAAATCGGTCAAGCAATTTTTGAGATTACCCCCGAATTTCACCCGGACGAAGCCGGGCGGCCAGTTATTATCGCCTATGTCCTAAAGCAAAGTATCACCTATCGAAACAGTACGATAACAAAAATTTGAAATCGGTTCTATAATTTTTGAGATTACCCTCGACTTTCGTTCGGGCGAAGCCGGACCGGCCAGTTATTTTAGCCTATGTCTTAAAGCAAAGTAACAACTATCGAACAGTGAAAACAATTTTGAAACCGGTCTTCTGATATTACCCCGGATTTTCTCCCGGACGAAGCTGAGCCAGCCAGTTTCAATTATACATCTGAACCTTCCTCGTGAATCAATTTATTTATTCGTAAAAACGGGAACAAAATCCGATCAGAACCTATAATAGGTATTAATTACTAGTTAGGATTAATACGTTACTAATATTCGCTTGGCTCGTTTGCTCGAATTTATACCTATTTACCTAGGTATAACTATTATTGGGTATAATATTATATTTCACATCACATTTGAAATAAACTTGATTTCAAACCAACTTGGAATCAATCCGATTTGCACCCGGACGAAACCAGGCCGTACAGCTATTGTGGACCTAAACCTTCTCCAAGAATTAAGCTACCGAATGGTAAAAATCGTATTCAAATCCATTGAATAAATCTCGATATTAGTCGATACAGATATCCAGACTTTCTTTTATACTTTGTATAGAGATGATGTAAGACAATTTTACTGCTCACTCGGTACGTTATTCTATGTTAGAGATAGAGTCAAACGTCGCGATGACATTGTCGTTTCATTGAGTCGTCTCGAAAAATGCATCTCGAGGCGAAGAGCTTTTCTCGCGGCGACGGCTTCGTATCCTCGCGTCGTCTCGAGCGACATTTCTAGAAACAACGCAACTGACTGTATTCTCTCACATTATGTTATGATCGTGTCGGAACGGCAGAAAAAGCTCCGATTGTTATTATGTTACAGAATTTAATTGATCGTACAGTATAAATTAAAAGTGCTTATAGTAAATAATTATACAATCAATATTTAATCATTACTTAAAAATGCATATAATTTCAGTTGCATTATTAACATAAAGCAGTAATAATTATTATTAGGTATACGATTATTTTTTAATTAAAATATTTCCATTCATTGGTAAATACATTTTTTGTTGATAATTTAATTGTGGTAAAATTTAATATTTTAATTAAAAATAGTGAAATCGATTATAACGTTTGTTGATAAGTGACTTTTTTTATACGCACAGATACGGAAGTTCCACATTGATCAGATATAAATATTATGTAATGTTGGAACTGAGACGTATGATTATTGATCACAGATGCAAATATTTTAAAAAGGTTTGTCGCTGCTGCACGGACAGTATACAATAAAGCGACTTGTCAACTGAAACAAAATCCTTTTCGCGTAATCTTTCCGTAAGTGTCAAACAAAAGTTGCGTCGTTGTGTTTTTACTTCCCACCTCTACTATGGTAGGGAAGTAATGGATTTAGTCCGAAAAAAATATTTCGAGATTTTAACAGATCTTCACGTTTTGAGACCCTAGCAATCGTTTAAGATCATTTTCTGACTGATGTCTGTATGGGTGTGTGTATGTGGTCAATTTTTCGCCTTCGATATCGTAAAAACGGAACAACATACGGCCATGCCGATTGTTCTATTGTGTTTATCAGCCTTTAACTTAGATCTGATTAGATTTTGAGTCAAATCGGTTCTGTGGATCCTGAGATATTAAAAAAAAATGTTCTCAATGTCACGTATTAACATATATAGGTAAAAAAAAATATAAATGAATTCTAGATGTTATAATATGAAAAAAATGCTAATATTTTTTTTCTCTAAAATGTACAGTTTTCGATAACAAAAATATTTTACTAAAAAAAATAAAAATTGTACGTAAATCAAGGTAACCATGATTTTTGCTATATTAAGCTAGCCATCAGTAGATCACTAAACAGAAAAGAGGGCCATGCTTTTTTCAGAGAATAAAAAACCTAGGGACCTAGGGGTCGGACCAAAATTTCTCGACGTTTCATAGCCTCCTGAACACTTTGGCACCATTTTTGGAAATGTCTATGTATATATATATATATATATATATATATATATATATATATATATATATATATATGTGTACGGGCTATAACTTTCGAAAGAGTTAATTGATTTTGACGAAATTTGGTAGGCACGTTGGAATCCATCACCGCACGAAGCCTATTTAAAATGGGCCCAATCGGACTATTTTAAGGGTGGTTTTTAGGGGTTGAAAAATGTTTTTGGGTCCAAAAATGCCGAAAAAATTCTCAGAATCGTTTCAAAATTGGAATTTAACCTTTTAGTAACGATTAAAATGTGCTGCTACAATTTTAATAAAATCGGCCTGACAGGACCGGATTTACAAATTTTATGAAAACACTAGTTTGCGGAAAGTGGTTTACTTACTGAAGGGTGTATTTAATTTGGTACCGAGGTTGCATTGATAAAAATATTGAAATTAAGAAAAAAAATATTATTTTAAGGGATGAATTAAGGGGTTAAATTTTTTATTTTGTTCAAAAACAAACTTAAGCCACAATTATTAGCCACAATTATTAGCAAATACACTATACTGTCGGCAGGGTTTTGGCACTGCGACCCGAGTTTTTTTTTGCTAATATTTACTAGGTGGGAAGTATAGGACTGGTCATCAGTCGAATTTTTTTTTAATAAGTCGTGTAGCCCATGGGGGGAGAGGGGTTGCAAGAGTGCATTATTTCGAAATCTTTTTTCCAATTTAAAATTTAATCAGTTAGCAGTACGTCAGATCACAGATGTTACGTGGTTTAGGTAAGTGACCTTCATTTAAAAAAAATCATATTACATATTAGGTATGTTGAGAAATACGCATGTATGTCAATTTCTATATTAAAAATGCTGTATTTCTTAAATTACAATTGGGTAATAATAAAAACAGTTATCTATTAAATAGTTGGTATCTATAATATTATAATTTCGTATTAAATAGTTTTCATTTGACTAAAATATTAATGACACACAATGACAATAAGGATAGGCCGGATAGTTTTTATTTATTTATTGTAAATTATAGACGCGTCGACAACTTACGATAGGTCATTAGGTAGCGTCTTGTTTACATCAAATAACAACTCACTTAAAACTAAATAACATCACAAAACATCCATGAGCGCAGGTGGGATTCGAACCCACGACAATAGGCCGGATAGGTATGCGTGTTGTGATCATACTTCTGTTCAGTGACACTACGCCCCGCTTACGTTTCTTTTTTAGGAACTCTCCCTCGCACTCCTCCTTTTTTACCCCGCCAAAAAAACGCTGTCGCACTAACACTCTCCGCGTATGTTGTTTGGGGAACTCCCCCTGGACCCCTGCACCATCCCACTTTTCTTTTCACCCCGCAAAAACTCCATCGTATCAAAAGAAATGCTATATACAGAACTCACAGTATTTTTTGCTTTGTATCTGAAAGATTATAAACACATCAGTTACGACATTCTCTAGGTTCTTAGCGCCTCGGGCAATTACCCGAGTTACCGGTTCTTTGAGCCGGCCCTGCCGTGGCCTTGCAAGGTCATATTGGTATGAATGTCATTGTTTGTTGTCCAACTCAAACGCACGTCTAGTAATATATAGGTTGTTCCGCGACTTTATGTCATAGAGCTTTCAACTCTAATTCAAGATAGATCTTGTAGATTATAGACGCTTGACAGCTGAGATAATTAGCGTCAACTCTAATTCAAAAACACCTTCAGGATTTATGACATAAAGTTAAGATGTATAATAAATGTATCGCATATAAACATATACATGAATTTTTTATATAACCATTCATTGGCGGCGAAACGACTTTTTTTGGGGGGTGGGAGCTATATAGACCCGTTATCACTAATTATTAGGTATGAAAATTTACCTTGTAAAGAATATTAAACATTTATCATGCTACTTTAAAATTTGGGGGTTCGACATTCTTTGGTGGAGTTTAGCCCACCCCAGTCCCACTTTTGCCGTCAATTCTTGTAACTTATTAGTAATACAATAGAATTATTATTTTTTATGAACTTATAACGTCATACCTATTAAAACTTTATTTTTTTACATAACTCTAGTCATTTATAAGAAGAATGGGTTGTGGTAGCTTCTTCAAACTTATCCTTTGCAAAGTTTCTGAAAAAGAGGGTTTTATGTCTCACCAAAAAATCTTTTTTTTATTCCATGGCCGTCAACCGCCCGTCCACCTTGCGTAAATGTCAAATGGAAGTCGCAAACTTTCATTTAAAATTTATTTTGACCTTTTGCCATATGACGGAGGGTAACCCTTTTCTAAAAATCACTTCATGCACGATGGGAGAAGGGTAGGGGCGGGAGGGGGGTGCTAACCGAATATGTTTTCGGTGGCAGAAATCGAGTCCTTTTAACTTTAGTTATATGACGGCAAAGTAAAAATTGTCGGTAATTACTCAAAAATGAAACCCTGTTCAATTAAAATACTTTTTATTCCAAACATAATTTAGGTGTTTTATACAATTTTGGAATTTAGATGAAATAAGCCGGTTTTTTGAGATTGTGGGTACAACATATGTACAACCATGTGGTTTTTACTGGGATCATGTTTTTATTATTTTGATAGCGCACTGGTCTGCAGATCTATCATCGGTTAAAGTCTTACAGAGCTATTATTACTGGACACCCTGTATTTAAATTTGTTACACATATTGGAATACATCACCGCACGAACTCTTAAAAATGGGAGCAATTGAACCATTATTAGTGTATTTGCCATATGGCACATACACTATTGGCGTCGGTCGGATGGCGGAACCTAGGGGTCGGACCAAAATTTCTCGACGTTTCATAGCCTCCTGAACACTTTGGCACCATTTTTGGAAATGTCTATTTATATATATATATATGTGTGTGTGTGTGTGTGTACGGGCTATAACTTTCGAAAGAGTTAATTGATTTTGACGAAATTTGGTAGGCACGTTGAAATCCATCACCGCACGAAGCCTATTTAAAATGGGCCCAATCGGACCATATTAAGGGTGGTTTTTAGGGGTTGAAAAATGTTTTTGGGCCTAAAAATGCCGAAAAAATTCTCAGAATCGTTTCAAAATTTAAATTTACCCCTTTAGTAACTATTAAAATGTGCTGCTAAAATTTTAATAAAATCGGCCCGACAGGACCGGACTTACAAATTTTATGAAAACACTAGTTTGCGGAAAGTGCTTTACTTACTGATGGATGTATTTAATTTGGTACCGAGGTGCATTGATAAACATATTGAAATTAAGAAAAAAAATATTATTTTAAGGGATGTCTTAAGGGGTTAAATTTTTTTTTTTGTTCAAAAACAAACTTAAGTTCACATAATAAAGACACAATTATTAGCAAATACACTATATTGTCGGCAGGGTTTTGGCACTGCGACCCGAGTTTTTTAGGTTTGTATTTATAAGGGGTTGAAAAACATTCTGGGCCCGTAAACACCGAAACAAAAATTTTGAAAATTAATTTATTTATAACATCTTTAAACTTTCTGAGTGCGGGTGAAAAAAATAGATGGCGTTATTTTAAAAACTATGTTTATGTAACATTATCAATAATAATTATTGATATGACGTATACTGTATAGTCATAAGACAAAACGATTTATAATTTGTCAAATTTTCAGTAGGTAAATTATGAGATTAATATCAATTTAATCATTGAATTCATTTGATCTAGTTCTTTTAAATAGTAATATAGTCCTAGTTCTGCGCTGTGAGAGGGCGCCAAGTCCTCCTTTCGTCAGGGGCGCCGCGGCAGGACTCCTAGATACGGCACTGGCCACAGATATAAATAATGTTTACATTGAATTTAGATTAGTGATTAGAGACTCTTAAAAAACAATATAAGGGTCGACGACGCCACCTATTTTCAGCCACGGTCAAGGTCGTGGCCGAAAAGTAAATTAAAACGATTAACAAGGTTTTATATTTGTACAATATTATAATGTAGAGAAGCATAGCTGCTGAATGTGTTTATGTTAAAAAAAGAGATTACAAACTATTCATATTTTGAAAACTTATCTATATAATTATATTAATATATAGATAAGTTTTCAAAATATGATACGGTAGTTTGTAATTTCAAGGTATATACGATAATTTTAAATGTTCGTACCTTTTTTACTATTTATTATAAAAGGAGGGAAATGAAACTTATATCATTCGAAAGGTACTGTGCAATAAATGTGCACCAAAAAAAATCATGTGTGTATGTTGCCGTTAAGGCAAGTAAAATAACTAAAACATACACATATGATTTTCAAAGCATGCCTCCTTCCCTGCATGGGAGAATATTACATGCAAACGCGTTGTTTCTCTCGCTGTTTAAAGACTTCTGATGACACACCACGGAGATTCTATGACCTATCAATATGTAGACTGTAGAGGGTATCGGCAAAACAAACTTTTTTTGGATTTCTTCGTTGTCGGTACAGTTATGTTGAATTTGTGTTTATAAGGTTATGTGACGAATAAATGTGGATTTATGTTTACCCGCTGTGTTTTGTTGTAAGCTTTCGAGTTTTTGTCTAAAAGTAAGTTTTGCCTCGAAGAAGAACGCTAACGTGTTGGATTGAAAGGCAAAGAGATAGGGAGGGACAATTTTTGCGTTTTATACAGACACAATGAGAACCAGTAGACTTTTTTCTATCACCTTATATCGCCACTGGCAAGTGAGGAAGTAAGTTACTAGATTTAATAATTTTGCTAAGATATACGTCATTTTTGTTACTAAAATGTCAGTACTGTTTATATTTTCCACTATCTGATAACGCCATTAGCAAGAAAAGTATCAGTCATTCAATCATTTAAATGGCCAAATCGCAATTTTGTATTTATTTTAATATTTATTCCTTAATAATGAACAAATGAAGAATGACTAAACACAAATTATTAATCTCTAAACCACTTTAAACCTTAGGCATACCTTGCTTGCCACTAGCACCATCTAACGAATAAAAAAATGTAAGCATTTGACGTATATACCTCACTTCCTACTAGCGCTATCTGATGAATAAAAATGTGATAGCTCTCATTGATCGAATTTCGACTACAGGCAATACTAGTAGTACCCTTGAGGTCCACACGACGAACTTCCCAGTTTGATAAATATTTAATAATAATAATTAAATTAGATATTACACAGAAAAGTAATTATTAAAACATAATTATTATTTATTTTTAACAATAATTATAAAAAAAAACGACTGAACCGATTTTTATAAAATTTATGTCGGATCAAAATGACGTTAACACGGCTCGATTGACACCCTTACGAAGTCAATATAATTTTTTATTCGCGAGATATTGTGTAAAATCTACTTTTTTGGAGTCTATTTGGTTAAGAAAAAAGAACGGCTGAACCGAATTTGAAAAAATTTCTTTCAGATCATATTTACGGTAATACGCGTCGATTGGCACCCTAACGTAGTCGATATCATTTTTCATTCTCGAGATTTCGTCTTTGAAAGAAATGGACACATACGTACACACACACACACACACACAGAGACATCTTTCTAAAAATAGTGTAGTGACCTTGAAACATAAAAATTTGTTATACATTTTGATTTCGATTTTCGGACCCATTACAATAACTTCCAATGGGAAGTTAATAATAGATTCGGCCGTGACTTGATGTAAATTAATGTTAGATATGCATTTTTAAATGAAATAAAACAGAACGTTTAATTATTTGCAGTTAAGAATTTTATTTTATTACAATTGTTTCGCACAATAGGGTGCATATTTGGTCGGACACAGATTTAAACCCAGTTTGAGTTCAAGATCAGCTTTGTTTGACGAAGCCACTGTGTTTTGCAAAACATTATTGTTATTGTTATAAAATAAAGTATACCTACTTATAAGTGTAAAATTAATTTAAAACATTTTATTTCATATTTAATTTGTAAATGTACGTTTGGAACCCTATTACCCTGCCTACGATGTCCGTCCGTCCGTCTGTCACAGGGCTTTATCTCACAAACCGTAAGAGGTAGCTAGTTAAAATTTTCACAGATTGTGTGTTTTTATGGCATGAATCCTGGCAAATAATAATTATAACTAAATAAACAATTAATTTTAACAAATTAATGTTTATACGTTTACAGTACAAATTCATAGTAGAGTTCTCTATAGTCTATACTCTATAGCCTATACTATTGTAAGAACAAATTTATGTTCTTACTTTAATAAAATAATAAAACACAATAAATTCAGTTGAACAAAATTTCAATGAAATAAGTGTTCTCAATATTAAATGTTGATTAATTCTAAATCAATTTTTTCGTTGTTATCCAAAACAAACTTCAATTTTATAGCGTAACTAAGAAAATATAATTTTGACAAATTCATATCGAGAACGCGTGTTATTATAACAAACGAGTTTGCTACGGAATTCTAAAAATAGTAATCTGTAAAGTGTAAATCTGTTTTCTTGTAGATAAGGTTGTCGGGTATTTTATGTGATAGCTAGACGGTCAAATATGTTCTCAGATTTTTTGTCCGTACTGTCAACGCTCGAAAACACCTGAACTGATTTTAATCAACTATCAATTTACTTAAAGTATAGAGCTTTCTTCTAAACTGTACAACAATTTTCACCTAATTATACTTAACCGATCTAATTTTAAAACAAATCAAAATGTGCGAAATTTTTTAAACTAATGTTCATAACTAAAAAACGGTCGATTTGGACAGGTTCGGTATCCAATACAAATTAGATAAAAAATTGTAAGGATAATCTAATAATGCAGTAGGTAAGTAATACATATCTATAAGGTGTTACATTGAAAACCGGAAAGTTTGGTGTCGGACAAGACGTAACAGGGACGCTTTTAACAATTAAAAACTATTTTTTAGGTTATTAGCAATTGACTATCAAAAACTTTTGTAATAATAATTTTTCCACATATTTTATTTACCTACTCATATATGTATAAATGAGCAATCGAAGTAAAGCAAGGTTTTGAAAGACCTTGTTTCCAAGTTTATTGGAATTGAAGTGAAAAATGCACCTTCACAATTATTAAATTCTGAATAATTTGTTAATCACCTTTGGTGGATGTATTGCATATCTGTGGCCAAAGGGCAAACGGGTACAGTAAAAGTTCCAATAAAGTGAGATTAATTTAAAAATGTACCAAAAATCTAACAAAAGTGATTAGAAAGAATATGCATACATTGATTTATGTTAGCCAAGAACATTTAAACTTAGCAGATATTTTTGTAATGTATTTGTTTGTAACTTTGTAGGAAATTTTCGCTTTGAGTAATCATTTAAATTTTAAACTATTGATAGAGATTATTATGGAGAAAGAAAGCACAATACTACAGTGGAATCTCATATCGTGAAGGTACGGTTTACAACAAGAAACCGTGTACAGCGATAATTTGTGCAACTTCTGGCTGCTTTAGGGTTTTGTACCAGAAAGGAACCCTATTGTTGTGCCAACGATGTCTGTCTGTCACAAGCCTCTAACTTCTAAACAAAATGAGATAGGGACTTGAAATTCACACATAATATGTATTACCGCGGCCCAAAGACGGAGAGAATAACAAAAGATTTAAAGGGTTTATTTAAGGGGTGCGCCTATACATACAAACGGAGTCAAAACATTTTTTGTTTTATCGTTGGAAAGGTCTTTTTGAGTAGATAACGAATGCGTTTTTATTTTATTTTATCAAAATTGTAGGTTTAGCATAACTTACATAGTACGGAACCCTACTCTTTGCGTGGTTCGACACGCACTTGGCCGTTTATTACTGTAAGTATACAATTAGTTACGTTATAACGAAAACCCGTCTACAACTCGATAGATTTAGAAAAACAGTCCGTTTATTCTGAGATGCACTGTACTGCGTTTCATCTAGAAATAAACGCGGGATTCCCCGCACTACAGACTCAGACTATTGACAATTAGTGACGTTTCCAGCTATGCTATATAATATAACAACTAAAATCGGAACCATTCAAACTGAGTAAGCATATTTTTACTTCCCACCTCTACTATGGTAGGGAAGTAATGGATTTAGTCCGAAAACAACATTTCGAGATTTTAACAGATTTTCACGTTTTGAGACCCTAGCAATCGTTTAAGATCATTTTCTGACTGATGTCTGTATGTGTGTGTGTGTGTGTGTGTGTGTGTGTGTGGTCAATTTTTCGCCTTCGATATCTTAAGAACGGAACAACATACGTGCATGCCGATTGTTCTATTGTGTTTATCAGCCTTTAACTTAGATCTGATTAGATTTTGAGTCAAATCGGTTCAGTGGATCCTGAGATATTCAAAAAAACGTCCTCAATGTCACGTATTAACATAGGTAAAAAAAAAATATAAATGAATTCTAGATGTTATAATATGAAAAAAATTCGACTGATGACCAGTCCTATACTTCCCACCTAGTAAATATTTGCAAAAAATAAACACTCTTTTTTTTATTCTTTGACTAGGCCCAAATAACCTTAGCTGTTGGTGGTCTTTAAAACACAATTTAATTTTTATTCTTTGAAAAAAGCATGGCCCTCTTTTTTGTTTGGTGATCTATTGATGGCTAGCTTAATATAGCAAAAATCATGGTTACCTTGATTTACGTACAATTTTTATTTTTTTTAGTAAAATATTTTTTTTCTCGAAAACTATACATTTTAGAGAAAAAAAATATTTACATTTTTTTCATATTATAACATCTAGAATTCATTTATATTTTTTTTTACCTATGTTAATACGTGACATTGAGGACGTTTTTTTGAATATCTCAGGATCCACTGAACCGATTTGACTCAAAATCTAATCAGATCTAAGTTAAAGGCTGATAAACACAATAGAACAATCGGCATGCCCGTATGTTGTTCCGTTCTTAAGATATCGAAGGCGAAAAATTGACCACATACACACACACACACATACACACATACACACATACACACATACACACACACATACAGACATCAGTCAGAAAATGATCTTAAACGATTGCTAGGGTCTCAAAACGTGAAAATCTGTTAAAATCTCGAAATATTGTTTTCGGACTGAATCCATTACTTCCCTACCATAGTAGAGGTGGGAAGTAAAAATGTAAATATTTTTTTTCTCTAAAATGTATAGTTTTCGAGAAAGAAAATATTTTACTAAGAAAAATAAAAATTGTACGTAAATCAAGGTAACCATGATTTTTGCTATATTATGTTAGCCATCAGTAGATCACCAAACAAAAAAGAGGGCCATGCTTTTTTCAAAGAATAAAAATTAAATTGTGTTTTAAAGATCACCAACAGCTAAGGTTATTTGGGCCTAGTCAAAGAATAAAAAAAAAAGTGTTTATTTTTGCAAATATTTACTAGGTGGGAAGTATAGGACTGGTCATCAGTCGAATTTTTTCGGATATAACGAGTTGACCCGTTCGGTTCCCACATTTTTCGTTATAAGCGATTTTTACTGTATTGTGTTACCACTTTTGCACTAATGAAATGATAATTGTTTTTCTTTTTTTTTTTTGAATACAGATTATGCATAGTATTAAATCTTTTTATTATTACTAGACAAGTTCAGTTGACGTGTGTTCCATCCGATAAATGATAATAATAATTTTGACTGACATATTTATAAACAATATATATAAAATAGGAAATGCTGCATGGTTTAAAAATAGAAAAAAAAATAATGAAAATGTATTTAATTAATTAATGTATTATAAAATATTTTTATCGAAAGAGATAAAATGTATTTTGTTATAAAATAGTTCTTTCAATGTATGATTGGATAATAAACAGCATGTATCAGTTCTGTTGATGAAACGATTTTGTTTTCTGCTTTTATAGCAATGTAGATAAATATTAATATAGGAAAATCTCTACTATTTAAAGAGAATGGACTGCGAATGCCGGCTTTAAAAATTCGAACTTTAATATTTCTTTAAAGTAAAAAAAAATAGATACTTATAGTAAATAAAAAAAAATCCCGTTAGTGAAGGGTTCCAAAAAATTAAAATAAATCCTACGAACACGCTCTTGTCTAAGATAAGGGTGCTATACAGTGTGATCGCCAACTGTGGAACGCTGTGAATAAAAAATTTCCTAAAGATATGTGTTAAAAATGCTTGGACACGTCAACCTTAGTTTTTGAACGCGCATCTTTCCTTGTAGTTGTAATTTGTTTTTACCCCCACCCTTCTGTGCAATGACGTCATCGACATTTTTTTTAAATGGCAACCTCAATTTTTTTTTGCGGATTCTGATTCTACTCGAAATTCTGGATTCATTAATATTGCTGAATCCAGAATTTCGAGTAGAGCATTTATATTTAACATTTATTTAACATTTCACACACGTACGTCGTCTTACGTGAGCGGTAACGCATCACACGGACGTGCCGGCCGGTAGACGCGGTGGTCGAGGTATCATCGGCAGACGCAGCGTTAATGTCTTACGTACGTTCCACGTCCAGTCGGGTAGTAACCGTGATTTACACGGTAGCAAGAATACATACGTGCGGCGCGGCCGGCAAATATCAAATTATTTGACCGGTTGCGCCGGACGCATTAGAGCCGTCAGTGCCGCATGAAAAAATCTACGTAAGACACATGAATGGTTTCGTTCGGTTTGATATTGCGGTGTCTACCGACCGAGCCGACGCCGTCCGTCGCCGCTCACGTAAGCCATCTACTTACAGTTTCAGTCTTTTGAATTAATTACCGAGTACGGAATTCATATATGTTCGTGCCCCATTTTCTAATGAAATATCAAAAATGTATGGCAACAATAGTTTTATGTCAATAACTAACCTTTACCTATGGCTCCGCTCGCGTTAAAGTCGCTTTTGACAGACACCAAATGAAAATTACGCTGCATTTTAAGTTTGGGTACTTGTAGAGAGTATGCCAAGTTTTATCAATGTCAGCCCAACCGTTTTTGAGTGATGCTGGTACAAACAAACCGATAAATTGACTGTGATGTCACACTTTTCCGTCCCTGTATCATACAAAATGCCCAACAACTTACAAAAAACTCGCAAAAATATTAACAAGTTTCCGATAAAGATTTATCTCGTACACTGTGTCCAGTCATTTTAGACATAAAAACAACAATTCTCAGAAATAATTCCCAGTTAGCTCAATTTTTGTATACACCTTCGTTATGGTGTTTTAAAAAACGTGTAAAAAGTCGCCATCTATATCGTGCCGGCGCGGCGTTGCCAGATATTCGAGGTAAAGTTCGCGAAAAACGATTTTTTGCGAATTTCTCGGTTCCGTTCAATTTTTTGTAAAAAATGGTTATTATCAATCTTGTAGAGAAAAAAATTCTCCACAACTTTTGTGCAAATATTTTTTGTTTACGATTCATAGTTTTACTTACTAAAGTACCTACCCACGAAGAAAGTAAAAAAAGTGCGTTATATACGATATGTGAATGCATAGTCATACTTTTTCTGCGTTCTCTCAGCCCCTGTAAATTTTTTTTACAAAAGTCCTTTACGAAAAGTCTTAGTTCATGTCAAGTAGAATATTCGTATTTTCGAAAAAAATTGTGTCTGTCTGTCTGTCTGTTTGTTTGTTTGACTCCTGTCGGTTTGTATGTTTGGTTGCTTATAACTAGAGAAGTACTGCATTAATTTCGATAAAATTATTATTAATCGTTAGCTTAAAGTTCAACTTAAAATTGGAGGTACAAATCATTGTTAGAACATCGGGAAGCAGCATAATTCCGTTATGTAAAATCGAGGGAGAGGAAGCCACGGTTACTTCAGTAAGTAAAACTATGAATCGTAGACAAAAAATGTTTATACAAAAGTTGTAGAGAATTTTGTTCTCTACGAGATTGATAATAACCATTTTTTACTAAAAATGGAACGGAACCGAGAAATTCGCAAAAAACCGTTTTTCGTGAACTTGAATCTCGAATATCTGGCAACGCCGACACGGTATCGATGGGGACTTTTTACACGATTTTTAAAACACCATAACGAAGGTGTATACAAAAATTGAGCTTACTGGGAATTATTTTGCAGCTAAAATCTAAAGTGATTGGACTATAAGTGATAGGCATATTATTGACACATTGAAATTTAGTAAATAGGTACCCAAAATATAATTTTACGCGGTACGCTCTCCCAAGGTCTGATTCATATTTCGGCTATTCTCAAGTCCGTTATAAATGTATCTATATCCACTTACCAAAGGTGTTGGGGTAAATACCCAGTTTGTATCCAATATTCATTTACCTGCCCGATGGATATTTGCCTATCGCCCATCACTAGTACTCTAAGTCTAGGATTTACGGAGTGGACTCACAGAGTTTGCGGAACAAACCCACTCGTTCGAACGATATGTGTTGAATAATATGGACAGTGGCTCGGTCCGGCTTCGCAAGGGTCCTATGAATTTATGTTTATTAATACATGACTCACTCGCTTCGCTTGTGCGCTCCAGTTCTTATAGCCTATGTTCTAAAGCAAAGTATCACCTATCGAACATGGAAAAAAATTGAAATCGGTTCAGTAATTTCTGAGATTACCCCCAATTTTCACCCGAGCGAAACCGGGTTGGCCAGTTATTATAACCTATGTCCTAAGGCAAAGTATCACCTATCGAACAGCGAAAAAAATTTTGTAACCGGTCTTCTAAGATTACCCAAGATTTTTACCCGGACGAAGCCGGACCGGGTAGTTTCAATTATACATCTGAACTTTCCTCGTGAATCAATCTATCTAACAGTGAAAATCGGAAAAAAATTCGTTCGGTAGCTACTGCAGAGAAATCGGTCTTCTAAGATTACTTATTTTCACCCGGGCGATGCCGATCCGGCTATTTATTTAGCCTATGTTCATCTTCATTGCGGAAGTTACCGGTGTGTAAAATTTCACAGAGATTGGCTGAGTAGTTGAGGCGTGAAAGCAGAACCAACAAACAAACTCACTTTCGCATTTATAATATTAGTTAGGATTCGATGCTAACAATTATTACGTATACCTAGACGGAGAAAAAGGATGGGTGGTAAAGTAGTTTAGTGTGTGCGTGCGTCCAGACGCAAACACAAATTAATGATGTGTAGAAGCGTTGAAAAAGAGGTTAAAAGGTCATTGCTACGTAGTGTTCTGTATGTGTGTGTAATGGGCATATAACTTCTGGGGGAAAGTCGTCTCAAAATCACTTCATTCATTGCAGTCCTTTAATTCTTTAGGATAATTTTCGTTGGAAAACAGCCAATTATATAATTGATTCGAAACATATTGGAAAAAATCATTTTACCAACCATTGTCACAGTCATGATTCTAACCTGAATCTTTCCACTTTCGCGGCGGAATGAGGTTACATTTACTCAACCGCGACATGATTGCTAATCTAATATTCTCCTTATATGCTTCGGAATCAATAGATTTTTACCACATCACTCGCATGTGGTGAAAATCTATTGATTCCGAAACATATAAGGAGAATATTAGATTAGCAATCATGTCTTGTGATAGATGAACGGACGGACGGACGAACGGACGAATGGAAGGACATCGTAGGATTAGTAATAGGGTTCCGTTTGGAGGTACGAAACCCTAAAAAGATTTCTGATCTCAAAATTTTGCTTTTGCATTTTCCGGTTAGGTGTACAGGTAAAAATTTATTTGTTCGATTCCTAATTCTTGTACTTTCTCGGGGGTATAACTGGACCAGTCTCCGACCTCCGTATATCCATTCTTATTTTGTGTTCCTGTTATATCTAGAAATTTAGGATAGTCTTGTAAATGGTATTAGGAGTGAACCCAGAAGCCAACACTGGTGAAAGTAAAAAAAAAACTGGACTTATTCAATAATAGATTTGCTAGAATAAACAGCAGGAGACTATAAAATTTTTTGATTACAAATCATTTTGGCTTTAAAGTCCATTTATAATTTATATCTTAAAAAAATACTTGACTGCTTATCACCCCCATATTTATTCTGTGATAGTGATCCTATTTTTTCGTTAGTTTGTAAATTATGCATTAAATTTGTCTTGGTTTTATCTCAATATGTTAGTTGAAATAATTATAGAAAGTCTTGTAAAATAATATAATGTTGATAATAAAAGAATTTATGATTTCCAGGTATGCTTAACTGAACAGCTTTTTTACGTACTTAATAAATATCGATTTGTGAGAAATTTATTTTATTATACAATTATCCAATTGATTACAGAAATCCTTGTTAGATACTTATTTATATGGTTAATTTAGGAATGAATGATTTCCAGCTATCATTCAAATTTCAAACATAGGTCCCATAAGGCCAAGATTGGGTTGGGTTGGTTACTGGTACCCAAAATAAAGTCTATGCCCCTTTGAGAGAGAGGAAAATCAAATTGAGATAACCTCGACATTTCCTTTTTTTAATTATGCAGGTCCATCCAAGGTACTTAAGCGTCTAGGTTGAGTCCATACCCAAAAAAATAATCTTAATTATATACTGAGTGATAAATCGTTTCTTTTCTATAATATCACAGATTCTACTTTAAGGATTTATAATGTGGTACAATTTTACCCGAAATACATACAGTCTTCCGGGATGGAAGCGTTCCAACACCACCAGATGTCTCCCTCTGTTGGAGTTAGAGTTAACGACACGGTAAACGTAGTGCTTTAAAAATTCAGAGCTATCGTTATAAATTTTGTGATGTATGTATGCTAAAGGTATTTTTAACGGTAATTAAAATAGCAGATCTCAAACGTTTTTAGAATAAAACAGTCGATGAAATAGACTAGCCGTTATTATCTTACAGATATTTTGTGGCACCTCAAATAAAATTCTAGCTAACATTTGACCATTTAGCAAGTATTTCATATTAATTTCAACTTGATATCTCTATCCGTTTCTGAGAAAATTGGTCTTGACAGACGACACCCAGCCAGACGGACAAACGAGTGATCCTATAAGGGTTTCGTTTTTTCTTATTGAGGTACGGAACCCAAAAAATTAAAAAGTCGTAAATAAAAAATTGAATTAAAAAAATCAAAAACCCGACGGCGTCAAAAGCGAACTGAAAAGATGGAAACAAGATCAAATGATAACATTGCAGTCGGAGGCATACATGTAGTAACAAGTTGAACAGAAATATCTTATGCCTCCGACTGCATGTTATCATTTGATCTTGTTTCCATCTTTTTAGTTCGCTTTTGACGCCGTCGGGTTTTTTGATTTTATTACTATATATTTTTTATGGCTCGTTTTAATATATTTTTTTATGGTTCTCGGGTTATAATGTGAGAACTGACCAGTAGAGTACGAATTGAATTTCTGATTTATTGTTAAAAATAAAAATAAATTGAAAATGTGATATGGTAGTACTAGGTTCAGATAACCGTTATTGGAAATTCTCCAAAATTAACAGATATTTCTTTAGGCATGAATTTTCGAAAATTGCGATCTGGAAGCTTGTGTGCTTATAGTCTCTCTAGTTTATTTCTATATTTTGTTTTATATTGTTGTAGTCATGTTTATGAATTATAATCTAAACCCCCCATACACGCTCGAGCATGTTGGGTGAGCAAGAGTTGGAAGTAGGCTCGGACCAACATGCTCGATCGTGTATGTGTTGTACAAGCCTAGTTGGCGGTTGGAATGCTCGGCTCGGAGCTTGGCTCGATGGCACCGACCTACACGTGCTCGGCGCAAACATGTTCGTACGTATATGGTAGTCGCCCGAGTATGTTCACCAATTCCAGCATTTCCGTGCGGGCCGCCAGATGAGATAGACATATTTCGGTGCTTTTGATTCAGTGTAATTTTGTCGTGATGTCGTTCAGCGACAATAAAAAGTTTTGGACGGAATTCATAAATTTATACAGAGAACAAAGGGCTCTTTGGGACGTAAGAAGCAAAGAGTACAGCAACAAACATATGAAGAGGGACAGTTACGGTATACTTGTAGAAAAGTGCAAAGAAATTATCCCTGATGCTAATGAAAAATTTGTAAAGTCAAAAATTGAAAGTCTTAGAGCTTCATTTCGGAGGGAGTTAAAAAAAGTGTTGAAGTCAAAGAATAAAACAGGAAACTCGCAAGATGATGTATACGAGCCACATCTGTGGTACTTTGACCAATTACTATTTACGAGTGATCAGGAAACTGTTAGGAAAGGTGTCTCTAGTGTCTCTAGCCATATGACTAAATTTATTCCGTTCTTGAAGCCATTGTTTTGTCCAAACACGTCTGGGTTTTCTCCTTCTTCGCTGGTCTAAACATATAGCGCCACCCACAATCGCTATCGTGGTAATAAGATCCATATTATATTATGGGTGAGATGCTCACTCAATAAAGTCGATGATCAACTGATGTTGGGTTGGGAAAATGGTTAGAACTTTGGTTCGGACGTGTATGGAATAAAATGAACATGCTCGTTTTGAAGTTGGGCTCGTGACGAGCCAAGCATGCCCGAGCGTGTATGGGGGGTTAAGACAGAATTGGACCTTAAAATTAAAAAAATTGAATTTGATTGTATTGAAGGTTTCTTTACCTTGTTGTAACTTCCTCAGCACAATTGTTTGTATTCTAGACCAAACAGAAATCAAATTACATTTTGAATAAATACTAAAAGAAGATTTATATTAGAAATCGTGTCCATCGTGATTATAATAAAATTAAGCAAAATCGCAGAATAGTGGACAATATAATTTGATTTATTAAATTAAATGTACGACGTTTATAGAACAGACACTCAAAATTTAAGTAGTCAGTACAATTATATTATGAAATTATTCTAACTTTTGTATTATTATTATTTTTATTATTGATTGTTAAAATTTATAGTCAACATAATTTGTTACCATGTTTTTGTCTTATGTACCCTATCTTATGTTAATTGCTATGGTTAGTAATTAATATTAATTTTCATAAATATTGTTATTTTTATGTATGTACTTGAAAAAGTCTAAATCTATAGACGAAACGTCGTACATTTAATTTAATAAATCAAATTATATTGTCCACTATCCTGCGATTTTGCTTAATTTTACTAAAAGAAGATATAATGTTTTCGCATAATCTTGTCATAAAATTGTCGTTAGATTAAGATTCGTTGCTCAAAATCTGGATTCGGATTCGACAAACATTTTGATTCGATCCAAAAGAAAAACGAACTAAGATTCGCATTGTGATGCAGCATGTAAATGGTAGAACGTTCTTTATTCGCGTGTAGCGTTGTATTTAGTACGCTTAAATGATGCGTCGCGGTCGTTAATAAAGTCTGATCCCCTGGGTCAGTCCGCGGAACGCGACGTCTGCCGTCGGCGTCACCTGTGCGTCACGTTGCTCTGTTTAATAGCACGCGGGCCGGCGGACTGTTGCATGTCCGCCGCCGCGCCGTCCCTGTTTGTGAGTGTATGTGTGCGTGTGTGTCACTATAATCCGTGTATGATCACAGAAGAAGATTATTACAGAAGTGACACATACTGTCGTGACCATTGATCTTGCATATAATGTCCCGTGACCTTGAAACGTGTGGTAGTAATTTGGCGCTGGGTTTAAAATGTATTTTATATTTTATATATTTTATTACTGCATATTTACTGTAAAAATATGGTGTACTTAATTAATTTAATGTAATTAAGGATACTATTTTAAAAGAATATTTTATAGATAGAATAAATGGTTATAATTTAAAAAAAAAGATATGTCCAAATTTTTCAATTGCAAAATCGGACCTATTACAACTTCCAACAGGAAGTTAAAAATGTTGCAAATTGAAATAATTTAGGTATATAAAGAATGCGTCTTGAAATTTTCCCTAATAAGTAAAAAAATTCTTTAATTAAATATTAGTAATTTTTTGAAAATTATTTTAACGATCAGGTATAAAAATTTCTCGAAAAATGATATACCATACCTATATCGGTATTGTATTATAATAATATATAGGTCTACTTATTTTAATTTTTAATGGATGATAGTACAGGTCAAAAGAAGACGAATAATGTTAAAACACCTTATTAAAAGTTGTATCATAATTTTGGTGCACTTCCCCACGTCAACTATCTAATTCAATATTAAAATATGAATTTAGATAATCATTTTTCTTTCTTATCATATAACTTTTACTAAGGTATTTTAACACTAATCGTCTTATTTTGACATGTACTATCAGTTTTCACCCATTAAAAATTATATCCTGTATATACCTTCCTATATAAATAGAGTCATACGTAGTTTTTTTTTTTTTTTGAGAAACAATGCACAATATAATAAAAAATAAATAGTGGATAAACTAAAATGAATTACAAATAAATAACAACTTAAACTAACAGTGGAGTTGCCATCTTGACGAGAAATGGCAATTTTTTCGAATTTCTGAGATGAGAAATTTTGCTACTCTCGTCTTGCTACTTTTTCTGGGCTGCTTTTCTCAGCGCGATAGCGAGAATTCTTGAAAATATATTCGATAATGTCATCTCTAATTAGCGGAAATACTCGTAATGTTTCTGAGGTGGTGAAAACCTCACAAGCTTACGTTTTCTGCGAGGTTTTCTGTAATTTTGTAAGCTACGACATATCAGAGTTATGGAATTTCATATTTATTCGGATCTGTGGTTACATTTCAGCAACTGTTAGGGTTATCTGGACCCAGTACTAATTCATATTCTGTATATTTTGTTATTATTTTTAATAATGAAATAAAAATTCAATCGAAACTCATTACTGGTATCGGCAAAATCTCGACAATAATATCTCGATTTCGTTTCGGATTGCGAGGCGAAAAATCTCGTCTCTGCGGCTACACTGTTAAACAAATAGATTTAATAGGAGCTACATAATTTATGGGGAGTTTGAATAGACTTAATAGTAGATTGTATGTCTAGATACGTAATGGAGCAAATAACGGCGAGTGATGACAGTATGTAAAACCGAGCAATAGCGAGTTTTTCTAGTCACACGAGCCGTAATACTATTACGTACGAGAAATATATGATATTTTTTGCCATATTCACTACAAAATACCTACTTTTCACGTCATTTTCAAAGAATTCTGACAGTTCATTTGCGTTGCCATCTTTTATTCCACAGTGTGCCGCGAAATTCGTGCAAATAAGTAATGACAGGCGCACGCAACCGTACGCAGGCGTATAGAGTGAATAAACCAAAGTTGCTATGGCAACAGTTATTTTCTGCGCTAGTGCGGAAAATAAAACATGTTAAATGACTCATTAAAGGCCGCTATACATCGAAAGTAGCTATTTTGTGGTGGGTATATGGCAAAAAAACTATAAAGTACGTCATGGGCCATGGCGGACTTGATCATGCGCATAAAAATATGGTTTAGCCACTGACGCATCTGTAAATCCTCTTCTGTGATGTGACTCTGTGATGTTTAAGAATTACAAACACACATAGCCAAACGGACACCTGTCAACTTGCCTGCCTCACTGTCTGACGGATCTGCCCAACACATATAAACAGTTGAGTACAACGCTGACTTGAATATTATATTATACCGTGTGTTTCTGGTTAATTGATTATCTGTGACCGCCGGTCCGAAAGCTAAAAGTCGTGTATGCTGAATTTTTCGTAATATTTTGTACATCTTCGGGTAGAATGCCGACTCCCGTCTTGTCTCGCCGAAGACTGGTTATTCTTGTTCTCATCTCGATTTCTGAGACGATCAGAAATTTTGCGACTTTCTCGTCTTGATAGCGAGAATCCTCGAAAAATCTTGTCTCGATAATTCAGTACCATGTCATCTCACAATTATATCGAGATTTCTAGAGGCTCGTTTTAGATATTTTATTTTAGAATAATTTCAGATATTTAAAATAAATATCCTCTTGCGCTATGACATTTTTTTGAAAAATCTCATTTTTAAAGTAGCTTACCCCGTTTTCGTTTCGGAATTCGAAATGAAAAATTGATAATCTCGCTTTATTTGCAAAAAAACAGTCAAGTGCGAGAAGAACTCGCACCCTGACAGTTCCGGAGCGTTATAAAAATTTAATAAAAATTAAATTTGTCACGTAATACTTTCTAGATATAAGTAGTTTACAACCATCTCGTAGGATGACACCACTTTCGCTTACTTTAGACACTATAGGTTTTGATGAGTGAGTCCAAGGTTAGTAGAGTATAGGTTGCCTCATTCCGATAGATAGTAGTGGGGGGGATGACGTCACTCAGAATATACCATGCTTGCTCACTTCAATAGAAAAGATCAGACGACGGACGCTGCTAATTTTTGGAAATAAAAATCACAGTAACCATGGTAGTGTGATGTTTTTTTTAATACCTAATAGAAACATGATTCTTCTATCAGTGAAAAAAATATGATAAGTTGTCAATTTTGCGAGTGTTATGGTGTTTTGTGATTATTTTTAATATTTTGTGAATATAAAAGATAAAATAATTAATTTATCAATTTGTTAGTTAATTTTATTCGTTTCTTAAATTTAAAAAATAGGTAATTAACAAGATCTGCCATTTCTTGAGCATTATTTAATTTTTTGTTTGTTTATATTATAGATATTAAAACCTAAATTTTGTAATAAAAATAAAAATTATCCTATTTTTTAACATCTATTCTTCTATTTATTGTCTTCTGTAAATTTTAAGAAAAAATCTGCACGAAGCATCTAATATAAATAAGCATAATCTTCAACAAATTTTGTACTTGATTTAAACTAAATTCTAGCTGACGTCATTCCCGCGCTTACGCTGATTGGTCAGATGGAATGAGGCAACCTGTACTCTAATAACCTTGGAGTGAGTCAGTATCAAAATATTATGTGATTTTAACAGGCCGTATCTTATTATTGCGTCGAGTTGAAAGCTTGAATTTTTAACAGGACTATGGGGTTGTAGACCTTAGTATTTCATATTAATTTCCTGAGGAAAAGGGTCTTGACGCCGTAGTGTTGCCGTCTAGACAAGACATGACTTTCAAAGTCTTGTCTTGTTTTGAAATATCAAGACAAGATTTCATTTAAGTCTTGTCTTGAAATATCAAGACTTTCACTAGGTCTAAGTCTAGATTAAAAAACTCTTGTCTTGTCTAATATCAAGACTCTAGATTATTTTCAAGAGTCTAGATTAGTAGTAGTAGGTAAAGCAAACCTTTACATACTACTACTTAGTTTATCTAGACTCTTGAAAATTGTCTAGAGTTTTGTCAAGAGTCTTGATCTAGATAAAGCAAGTCTTGTCTTGTCTTGAAAATTTCTAGACAAGACTTTTGCAAGTCTTGCCTTGAAAATCTAGACACGACAAGACAAGAGTCTAGAAAGTCCTAGATCTAGACGGCAACACTACTTGACGGACATACAGACAAACAGAGGAACAACAAAGTAATCATATAGAGTTCCGTATTTTCATTCTGAGCTACGGAATCCTAAAAACTTTAAAGAGTAATTGATGGACAGGGTGGAATGGTATTCAATCAAAATTATAATTTATAATAATTCCATGGCTTGCTTGTTCCATATTTTCTTCTTGTGGAGCTTATGTTAATTATACATTTTACATACCTATACACTGTGTCCCAGATTCATGTATACATAGTGAAAATAACATTGAGAACTTTTTACAGTTTTGTAGTAAGCTATGGGCCATAAGACCTAATGTAAATATGTAGTGAATTACATAGAAAAAATAGTACCTACAGTGAATTTTTTTATAACAATTTTCCATAGCAACAGTGGACTATTAAGATTAACTCGGAACCTCCTTACTACAAAATTGTAAATGTTCTCCAAGGTTATTAGGGTACAGGTTGCCTCTTTCTATCTGACCAATCAGCGTAAGCGCGGGAATGACGTCAGCTAGAATTTAGTTTAAATCAAGTACAAAAATTGTTGAAGATTATGCTTATTTATATAAGGTGCTTCGTGCAGATTTTTTCTTAAAATTGGCAGAAGACAATAAATAGAAGATTAGATGTTAAAAAATAGGATAATTTTTATTTTTATTACAAAATTTAGGTTTTAATATCTATAATATAAACAAACAAAAAATTAAATAATGCTCAAGAAATGGCAGATCTTGTTAATTACCTATTTTTTAAATTTAAGAAACGAATAAAATTAACTAACAAATTGATAAATTAATTATTTTATCTTTTATATTCACAAAATATTAAAAATAACCACAAAACACTATAACACTTAACAGCTATCGCAAAATTGACAACTTATCATATTTTTTCACTAACAGAAGAATCATGTTTCTATTAGGTATTAAAAAAACATCACACTACCATGGTTACTGTGATTTTTGTTTCCAAAAATTAGCAGCGTCCATGAATGTTCTCAATGTTATTTGCTCTATGTATACGTGAATTTGGGACACGGCCGTGTATTTCATTTATTGCCTAGTTCCACGGACACCCGATATGTAAGGATGGTCCACTGTTGTTAAACATTCACGCTTTTATAATAATTATTATACGATCAATGGTGAACAATGAACTAACGATACGGATTACAGCCAATTACGGTCATTCTGAGAATATTTACTTCGTTTAAGGTTTAGCAGGATTTGCATAATATATGCAGCTTAAATACAGTGCCTCCAGTAAATCTTTTGATTAGATAATGATTGGAAACGAAAGCAGTATCGCATGCATTGTTAAATGCGTTATAATGGATTTCGGTATTCTGATTGTTTTGCATAAAGAACGACCGAAAAAATGCCCGTATTTGGGCCCTCAAATTTAAAACCGAATTATATGTCAATTAATGATTAGTTATATGATGAGACGGTCAAAGTGGTTACCCTTCATTCAGCAAGTATGACTTTCAGATTTTTACATGCTGAACAAACATTTCTGATACTTGATAGTAGATGTAAAGGTTTTTTGGGTCATTGATTAATTTACATATCTGTATTACAAAAAATATTCCTTTGCTGTGGAATTAGGTTCATCATAAGCTTATATTGTGAACGAACATAGACCATCATAATTAGTGCAGTAAGCAGGGCCGGCGCGAGCCTATTTGGCGCCCTGGCCAAACAATTTCTTTGCGCCCCCCCCTATATTTTCGTTTCAATAAAACATGTACACAATTTCCTATCATTAATATTAAAAAAATTTCCACAAGGTTTTACGTAAATTGTTTTTTATTCATATTTTTCAGTTCTTATGACATTCGACTTATTCCAAGTATTGCACCAATGTTTTAGAAAAAAATGTCCATTTAATTGCTTCAGAAATGAATTCTGCAAGCTTTTTTCTCTGCAAAACTTCTTATCAATTTTTTGTAATCTAATTTTTTTTTCGTGGGTCATCAGTGCCGCCCCTATTTCGATGGCGCTCTGGGCAGCTGCCCAGTTTGCCCGCCCCAAAAACCGGCCCTGGCAGTAAGAATCTAATAGTCATATATATCTACTTGCTGAGTAAAGGCTGACCTGCACTTTGACCTTCTGTATTTATAAAATCAATCATATTCTCAACGCAATATTTTTTATGATTATTATCTCATCATAACTGTTCATTTTACACATAATTCGGATCTAAATTTGGGGGTCCGAAAACGGGCGAAAAACACACTAATTTTTTTGTCGTTCTTTGCAAATTATATAGGACTTAGGTTGAGTTCTGGTTGAAAAACTGCTAGCAATAAATTGGTGCATAATCTAAGCAGGGGCGGATAGGCATGATCTGACCGGCCCGGGAAAAATAGAATCTAGGAGCCCACTGACCATATTCAAGGTCCAACAAAAAAATTGCCGCCACCTTGAGAGCACCAACCCCCACCTCCTTTTTTGTTAAGAAAAAAATATGAATTTAATTATAGATTTCAGTATTATTGTATTTATTAACTTTGAATATTTGTATGTATGTACAATAGCAGTATTTTTCATCGGCCCATTTTCGTCAATATAAGTAGTGGCCCATCGGAAAAATTCCGGTGACCCGGTGGGCCTATCCGCCCCTGAATCTAAGTCCTATTTATATTCTTTGGTGCTTTTAGTTTTCTTAAATTTTATGTATTTAAGCTAGCCAAGCCGGTTTTGGGCTTGATCTTGGGAATTAGGTTTGAACCCATCATCTCTCATCTCTACGGCCTTATGTAACGCGCCACCTAGGCTTCCAAGGAATGGCCGTAAAAGTCCCAGATATTCCGAATTTGTCGTTTTTAGGGTTCCGTATCTCCGAACGAAACCCTATTACTGAGCTTCCGATGTATGTCCGCCCGCATTCAATTCGTCGGTCACTAGGGTCTATCTCGCAAACGGTAAGAGGTAGCATAAGTTGAAGTTTTCACAGAATGTGTGTTAATGTGGCATGAGCCCTGGCAAATAATTAGAATTAAATATTCAATTAATTTTAATAAATTAATGTTTTTTTATTTTACTATACTGTATTATTTACTACATGTAACTTAGTACTCTGCACTACGATACTGTACTATAGTTTATCTTACCGCGCTTTGTGCAACCTAGCACTAAACTTTTTGATATACCCCATAATATGTTGTATCATCACGCTGTCACAGTATAAATTAAAAAGACATTACAAATTTGTTTCTGATAACATGACAACACGCAATGTCGTTGACTTAATATGTGTATTTCCTTCTACTTGCACCGAAGTACAATTTGATAAGAAAAGAACGGATAGGAAATTTGACTTAGCTTAAGTTTATTGTCTATACCTATGTGTAGGTACCGATAATAAGTACTAAGTAAGTATATTATAGTGTACTATACTACACTAGCACCACTTGCATGTTGAATACTAGTAACTGATAGCAATGACTACAGTATCTATGCCCATAAGGCTAAATCGTTTATGTCGACTTTTTAATCTTTCGTAACGACTCAGTTTGTTACTATGTTTATTTTAATAATAAAATTTTTTTTTTCTAAATAATTAATTTTTATATTTTATTCGCCGCCTCTGGCCTAAACTAATAATAATTATGAAACGTAATATATTTTTTGTAACACTTGCATCAAAAGTACAATTTTAGATGACTGAGGAGTGTGTACCGTTTGTTAAGTGATTCTTTATGGAAGCTTCTGATGTGTTGGAACGGTAGTGTGTGAAGTAAATTTTAACGCACTCCGTGTTTTATTTTACTTTAAAACACACGTGCGTAAAATAGACAATAGTATTTTATAGATTACTTTGCTATAATTTCACTAATAAAATATTTATCTAAATTGTGTTTTATTTGCTTAAAATTGAACATTTGAAGCAGTTGTTGCAAAAAATATTGTATGTAACGCGTGTCTAAAGTGACGAATCTGACAGCCGCCATTTTACAATACTCTCCTAAGTTGTCTGATAACTTCTTTCCATTGGCGTAACTAGGGGGTGGCCAAGGGTGGCCAGGCCCCCCCCTGGAAGGTGACGCCCCCTCCCTAGAATAATTACGGTATGTAACTCAGAGTGCTGACGTACGAATAAAGAAAGTCGACTTAAAATTATTATAAACTATTGAAAGTAACCGTTTGGGGGTACCAAAAAATGAGCCAAGCGCCATATTCTATAATTTTGTATTTTCATTACTATATACTTAAAAAATAGCCACTCAAAATAAAAACTTCATACAAGACAAGCAACTTTTACTGTTTTTTTTTTTAATATGGCATTTAATGACTATTAAATTACTGACAATAAAAGATCTCATAATAGTGATTTTCAGTTCTCAGATTGAAAGGGCCATGGCCCCCTCGGAAAAAATCCCTAGTTACGCCAATGCAAGTTCTTCCCCTATCGTGCAGTCCAAATTGTGGCGAGGTTTTGTACCATACATTAACCACAATGAAACGGATGCTGCCACACGAATGAGAGCAATATTTTATTATAGTTGATATATTTTAGAGAAAACCAAATTCTAACGGAAACCTGCGCACAAAAACTGGTGGGAAAAGTAGTTAGTGGTGTATACAAAACAGATTCTGACACACAGACGTAGGTGCTGGGGGCTTAATTAAATCCGATTTTTTCTTTAATTTAATAAATGGAATTAATAAAATCTTTTAAAATCATTCAAACATAATATATCACTGCTAATGCACTTCAAACACAATTCAATACTTGATTTTTAACAACATGTAGGTAATCCAATGCCGGATTTAGAGGTCTGGAGGCTTCGGGGCAACAAAGGAGTGGAGGCCCCCTGACTCCAAATTATTTTCCAAATAAAGTAGACAATTTTTTTCAGTCGAGTTTTCCAATAAATAATTTATTGTGAAACCAAGTATAGATTCATTTATTATTTAATAACCGAGAATTCAGAGAATTTTTTTCCGAAGTCTCTATTGTGGGGGCCTCTCTTTTGTGGAGGCCCCGGGGCTGTAGCCCCGGTTGCCCTCCCCTAAATCCGGCCCTGATTATATAACCTAAACAGTGAACATTGAATGACAAGTAAATAGTGCACTGACATGTACACATAAACTGGCGCACCCCTTCAAACATTTAAGTTTTCTCTAAATGTATGAACTCTAATTCACGAAAGTCGACACAATTACTATTTAAATCTGCAACACAGTAATTATTGTAAATTATTATTTTGAACACTATCAAGTAAAATTTCTTTCTAAATTTTACTTTGTTTTCGTCTGTGTATCTGCCGGTGTATTGAACGTGATCGACATCTATTATTTTCAAAATTCCACAATATTCCATCTTTGATTTCAAATCTGTACGTGACGTACCTACGTCCAGTGCGTCACACTTTTTTTCTGTGTCTTCAAAATATATATTTTGTTGTTTTGTGCAAAAACATTTCATCTTCACATTACGTACTTGTATCTATGTCCTCAAAACAAAATCGCTTATGTCAAATTTTTGTTATTTTTTTCTACATTTTTAACCGGCCTAAAAAAATTGGTTATGAATTCGACGGGTATATTTATAATTTTTTTTTATGTTTATTCCGCCTTAACTTCTCGAGGGGTTGTCCGACTTGAATGATTTCGACTCCGTTGTATTCTATATAATTTTTCCTTAAATTGGTTCAGTAGTTTTTTTTTCTAGTTTAATAATCAAATATTAACGTGCTATGTGTTGCAAAGCCACTAAAAAGTAAAATATAAAATTTTTATAAAAAATTAAACCTCCTTCGAAAAAAGCCGCTATAGAAAGAGAAATATAATAAAATTTCGAGGCTTTGCTCAATTTTATAAAAGTACGACTATATACAAAATTTTAGTAATTCAATTGGATAATTTTATTTAAATCTGATTTCGCAGTGTTGCAATCTGAAATTATTTTGTCAGAGTTGTGAAGGATACCGGGCGTGGATATAGTCTTGAGTGCAACTTTTTGCAGCATAAATGGCATCTCAATTGCTATAATAACATACATCAATAAACCGATGTAAAACGATAATTTATCGTTTGTATGCATGCTTTGTAATTGGATAATAATAATATTATAGCAGATCTGTAGGTAAGTACTTATAGCACCTTACAGTGTATGCGATGCCGATGCTTGATAAAGTCGGAGCATGCGTGCTGCATACAGATGTCTCGAAACATTGTTAACATTTTAAATGGCATGCTCTGTTTTTTTGAAGTTATACTTCTTTTGGCGCGTTATGGAAAAATGATGAGAGTGAATTTTTACGTTTAACACTATGAAGTTAGTCGGAAGTTTATGATTATAATACCCTATTATCACCAGTCACAATGTGACAAGAGCGTTTTCAGTTTTGAATAACATTAATAAAAGTTATTGCTATACAAACGCTTGTTTATGCCGCTTTCGTTAAATATGAGTTCGTACTCCAACACCCGTACCTACTGTTCACATTATTATTTTTCATGATTATAATACCCTATATTATATAGCAATTAATTTATAAAGAAGTATAACTTCTGACGTGCGTACATTCTTTTTTTTGATAAATTTGAAATAGTACCTACATTGTGTTCCTAGGGCAGAAAATTGGTGATTGCGAACGAGGGTGCCGTTTGCTCGCCAAAGCGCAGCAAGGGATGCAATTACACGAGTTGCAATCGCCAGTTTCGCCCGAGGGAAGTTTTTGTAATAAGTACATTGAAAGAATAACACTAAATAGGTACTTACAAAAGACCGTTAATGGATATTGTAGGCTAGGTAGTAGGCGTCAGATATAGTTTACACGTGGGGATTGGGGTGGCGTCACTTTCGCTTACTTTCCCAAAGGACGAAAACACTTTACTTTTGGCATGAAAAGGCGAATTTTTGACCCTGAAAACAAGTATGTAATGATGCAATTTCAATTGCACGTAAGTATTACAATAGTAGATTGTATGTCCAGATACGTAATGGACAATATTACGGCGAGTAATGACAGTATGTAAAACGAGCGATAGCGAATTTTTACAGTCACACGAGCCGTAATACCATTATACGTACAAGACATATATATGGTATTTTTTGCCATACCCACTACAAAATAATGTTTGAACTATCGTTTATGACCTAATATAGTATGATAACCGGATAATCCATGTTTACTCTCCCCCCTCAACAAAATTCTGCCTATTTAACTCCTTATATTTCAAGGCACATGTTAGCGCAGTTTTTATCAAAATGGGTCCAGTAGTTTATATGAAAATGGGTCCAGTAATTTTCAAGTTAATAACGTTCAAACGTATACCACCCGTAAGAATTTTATATATTAGTAAAGAAGACGCTTATTATAACATCTGTTGTCGAGCGTCAATAATTTACAATATCTATCCATGTATTTATCGGACGACAATAGCTACAGACAAATTTCACTCTCCAATTTTATTTTGTGGCTATTAAACGTTACAATTGTTAAAAATGTATCAGTGAAATTTTAAAGTTTCATGATATTTTCAATGAAATTTTTAGATTGCATGATTTTATAGTTGGCTCTTCTTAAAATTTTGCCATCTTCAGGTGTGGTTAACACCTGAAGATGGCAACTCGTTGCTGAAACGCATAGAGAAAAATCACAAGGAGTCACAAGACGGACATAATACAAGGTATTTCTAATACATACTTCATAATATTCATATAGTGACTTGGATACCCAACACTCTAAAAATGTATTATTATTTTACGGATCGCCTCTATTAAATCGCACTGCTGCACAATGCACCTGATGCACATGTACCTAGTTATTGTTTGTGAAATATATAATTATGTATGAAAATAGAAACAGGCAACTTACATAAAGCCTAGCTGTTGTAAATGCAGTTTTGCGGTGAAACTGATTCATTTAAATAAAATATCTGAGAAAATAGAAATAATTCTATTTATAGTTGCCGGATGCACTTGCTTGAGTATCAACAATTTTTTTCTGACCTATTGACCTACAAAATGTCAATACAATGTATGAATTATCGGGAAAAATTTTGGACGAAGTACCTAAAATCTTTTTGTTTTAAATCAAACACAAGCAATGCCGCGGGGAAAAACTAGTAATCTATACTGCTATATATAAAGCGGTAAAACTATAAATATAATATAAAGGGGTTTATTTATCTGTTTGCTTGTTTCTCCACTCTAATCGGAAACTAATGAACCGATTTGAAATCATTCTATCACTATTTAAAAGCTTACATCTTCCCGAGTGATATAATGACGACAAAAAAGGAATGAGCAGTGAGCGAGAATACAAAGCAAGTCGGGGATCCTGCACGTGATCCCGTCGCTAAATTGATGTACGCTTGCTAACTATGAGATATAGTAGTGAAGTGATATATTGTGAGAGATTTGTTGCTCTTGTTTATTTATACAAAAAAAGAAGCTTGGTGTGTGGGTAAAAACACACCTCTAACCTCCCATTGGGTGCCCTTAGAGACCAGTCTACCGTAGAGAAACTATTTGCAATACAGGTTAACATGTTTTTTTGTTATAAAAATAAAATATTAGAAAAAAAAACTTTTTAGAGACAAGCTTTTATTGAAATGTAGGTACTAAAAAGGAAAAAATAATATTTAATAATTTTGGTTCATAATTATTATAAAAGCGGAGGTTGTAATCTCTATGATAGTTTATTAGTCGCAACCCCTGCTTTTATAATAGTTATGAACCAAAATTATTAAATATTATTTTTTCCTTTTTAGTACATTTCAATAAAAGCTTGTCTTTAAAAAGTTTTTTTTTGCTAATATTTTATTTTGTTCATTTTAGTCTTTCTAAATTTTACCCCCCTTTGACACCCGTATAGAGGTTGAATTTCAAGAAATCCTTTCTTAGTAGATGCTTACGTCAGAAAAGGAACCAACTGTCCAAATTTCAAGTTTCTAACTTCAGCGATTTGGTCTGGGCGTTGATTAGTCAAAAAAAACCCTACATACCCGTTTGAGCCCCTTGGGGGTTGAATTTGTTTCTAAAAACGATTTATTCATGTTTTGTCATCGAGAATACATATGTGTACAAAATTTCAAATCGATCGGATACGTGGAAGTCGTTCAAAATTGACTTGCAAGTTTTGACATAAACAAACAAACACACCAACCCACAAACACACAAACAAACACATAAACTAACTAACATACATTGCAAGTTAAATATAAAAGCTTGTAAAAACTGCCATTTCAAATTTTTTGCAAACCTTATCAGGTGTTCATTATGCAATTATGCGTCGAATAAAATTGACCCGGACTCGATATCTTTCTTTGTTTTCGAGATATGCGAGACGAGAAACATTTTACAACCATTTTACAGTAGTTTTTTTGTTATAAACAAAAAACCACTAATTGAAATTTCCTGCAAACCTAATCAGGTGTTCATTATGTATAATTATGTGTTCTAAAGAAATTGGTCCAGAGTCGATATCATTATTTGTTCTTGAGATGTGCGAGCCGAAAAAAAGTTCACTAACGTACGAACGAACGTGCGTACGTACACACACACAGACATCTCTCTAAAAACAGTAAATCGGGACTCTTGGAACCTCAAAACGTGCAGATATGTCCAAATTTTTCATTCGCAAAATCGTACCCATTATATAACAACTTCCAATGAGAAGTTAAAAAATCATGAATAGATATTGTAAATTATAGACGCTCGACAACAGAAACGCTCCTAAAGAGGTGTAGGACGTAGGTGGATTTAACAGGTAACTCGCAATGGGCACTTATTTAAAAGGAGTTGTGAGACAGCCGCCAAACCAAAATCTAGCCGGAAGAATCCGAGGAGGAAAACGTAATGCCAAACTAAAATCTAGCCGGAAGAATCCGAGGAGGAAAGCGAATAATAATATAATTGATGTTTGACATCATTGCGAATAATATGCGTTGTGTGACAGTTAACAGACAGCACAGAGGGAATATGCGTGAATTATGTTGAGTCGTGGACCTAAAGTGTGTGACCTCAAATACTTTCTTATTTCCATGAATTCGCCGAGAACTGAACGCGAGGTCCTCACACGATCGCGCAGTGTAGTCTAATATACAATGTGCATCTCCTCATATTCAATCAGCCGGTGGTAGGTAGAACACTCCGTTTGTCAACTATCTTGCGCAGAGCTTCTCAAAGTTTGTTGTGCTAACTTCCATTAGACAAATATAATAAATATCCATGGGAAAATATGAGACAAACGTCTAGTTAGTGTTGGGAGCATCAATCCCGAAGATGCACGATTACACGCACAATAGTGCCTTCGAATAATTCACTGGATCGTCACCCCGCGAAAAACGTAATCGCACGAATGCCGCCACGCGTACGCTCTTTGGGGACCCCCTGCACTTCTCTTCGAAAAAAATACACATCGCACCAACCCCCCACCGCACGTTTTTTTGGGGAACTCCCCCTACATCCTCCTTTTTATTCGAAAAAAACGTCACATCGCACCAACCCCCAGCTTCCCCGAGAACGTTTTTTGGGTACCCCACCCTGCACAACCCTTTTTACTTCGCAAAAAATCCATATCGCACCAACCCCCACCAGCCCCGCGTACGTTTTTTGGGGAATTTAATATCATAGCGAATCTTCAAACTTCAAGATTGGTACTTCCAACACCAGTTAAACGCAAAAAAATATTAGCAGCAAAGTGTTTATACTATGATCAAATACAATAGACTTTTATAAAGGACCAGCACACGCTACTTTTGTATCCAAAATATTCGATTTCAAGTGCATTGCGACTGCATCGAGATGTGATGATTACTCAGCTACCTACTCGAAATTTGTCTTCGATCGCGATCGATGCGCTTGCTTCCCATTCGAAGTGTGTTCGACAATCGAGCGTTCGTGACACATCTGTTGTGTATTTAAGCGGATAGTGTGCGGCCTTACGCTGCTGGAAAGTAGCATGTGTGCGCTGGCCCTATGTCAACGTTTACGAGGCTGTTGGGTTAAATTGTGTTTTAAAGACCACCAACAGCTAAGGTTATTTGGGCCCAGCACCAATTCATATTTTTAATTTATTTTTTTAATAATAAATTGAAAATCCAATTGACACTTTTACCAGCTCTCGGGCTAAAACCCGGGAACTGGGGACTTGTAATAGAGGAACCATAGCAACGCCATGTAAACAACAGCATTGCTACACTTTCGGCTGAGGCTGTTGGGGAAGTAAACGCTGATTCCCTTCCCTTTGTTTATTTTTTATTCAATCCAGTCTCATTATGGGTAATAATAAACTTACGGCAAACTATTCTATTATTGTAACTATATTGGCTAAGTAAGTATGAACGTTTTTAAAAGAGGGGTGTTATAATAATTATTATCATTGCTATACAACTTATTTTTTTCTTTCAGTGTACTTTATTCTAATTTCTTATGATTTCTTCTCTCGCACTTTACCATATACTACGAGTATAAGAAACATTTAATAGGAAACCAGAAGAGTGTTTAAAAGAGGATTGGTAATTGTGCAAGTGGCGCCTGAAATGATTCGATGTCGAGAAACTGATGTTTAACGCATTATTATTTAAAAGGACAGTCCGGCTGCAACGATAAAGTTTGGAAACCCTGATTAGACTGCCTGATTACACTCTTCGCGTGTCCAGTGCGATCTAACAGACTGGAAGGTACGTCTCACTCGTATCCACTGTCCGTCCAATACGTCTGTCGTTGTCGGGCGATCATTTCGGGCCGCGACGGTGTACAGGTCAAGTTTTCTGATTGACAGGTCAGAGTGACCATTACGTAACGGCACGGCTTGGCTAGACTGCCGTGGACTGATCAATTAAACGCGCGTATATTAATATTTTATATTCTAAATGACCAACGATTTAATAACCGGCACAGATTGGAAATAACACCAAATGATATACATTGATGTTGTCATGGATTAGTTAAGTCATTAATTCGTATTTATGAGATTAAGAGGCCTTTTTTACTGATGACTAAATACATAACACTACACACAAAATGCCAATTATAAAACGACTCTCATAAAATATAACTGGGCTTTAAGTGCAGCTGACAAGGACAAAAAATAATACTGTGCTTCGCTTATATAACGTAAAAAAGGGAAAAACAGACGTTCACTATTTACGCTCTCCCGACTTTATTTTTGAGTTTAGTCTTAAATTAAAGATAAAGAATGCGTCTAGGCGCACTAAAGGCCAGTCTTTAGAAATATTGAAAAGATTTTTCAGTAGAGATGACGTAAAGTAATCTAATATTCAGAAGAACATTGTGTGACTTGAACTCAATATTTTTAAAATTTGGCCTATAGCGCCCCAAAAGAGAACAATTAGCTTCATTTTGACGCAAAAAATCTATCCTCGGATCAAAAATACGGTGGGGAACGTGTGTTTAAATTTTATTAGGGATAAAAATAATATAATAAATCGACAATATGAATTATATAGTCAGGTACTACTACTAAGCCGAGATAACCATGGCAAAAAAGTATGTGTTTTAAGACCAAATGGTACAAGTGAAACTTCTTGATTGCTTTGTCTACTCAACCATAGATGGCAGTGCCAACCAAACGCGTTGTGTAGTAAATAATAGTGAGTCAGATGTTGACTGTTCTCTGTCTCTTTCTTTCTCAATCGATCTATTTCTATCATGTCGTTTTTAAGATTTCGTACCTCCGTATATGGAAACCTATTTACTGAGTCTACTATGTGTGTCCGTTCGTCCGTCTGTCACACCTCACAAACGGTAAGAGGAAGCTAGTTGAAATTTTCACAGATTGTGTGTTGTTATGGCATAAATTCCTAGCAAAAAATAATTAGAATTAATAAATGAATGTTTTAACACGTTCACAGTACGTATTCATAGTAAGTATAGAGAATATTTTTTGTTTCATCGCCTCATGAACTTATCCTCACTATAGAAGTTTTACTTCAAAAATTAATAAATAAATATTATAATGGTGTTACGGAACCCTAAAAAGAGGCATCCTATATTTGCCGGAAAATCTATAGTACGTTTGTTGATATCGATGTTCGAAAATGTCGCGATAGAGCAGTCATGGCTATTGGCTAACACACCGCTCTCGCTGTGCTAGGAGCTATGGGCCAACACCTATAATACCAGAGCAACTCATAGAGGCAAGATGACGCGTGTCCGTTCCGAATGTGGTCCAGCCATCAGCCAGACCAGACGGTCCAGAATTGTGACAATCAGCTGTGTATGTGTGTTTGTGTGTGTGGTCATTCGCGTCTTAATACATACATATTATACAGTGTGTCCCAATAAAAAAAGATGGACAAATGCGAGTAGTGCTCGCGCTTTGAGGGTTCCGTACCGTTATAACAATTTAATAATTACGTAATAATTCCGCTATAGAATTATAAATTAATTATTTTCAGATTTTTTCCTGTATACTTGTGCCATGAAACCTTCCGTTTTTTCATTATGAGGTACTGAACCCTAAAAAACACCATAAATGGGGATATTGTGGGTATAGGGAAGCTGTCAGATATACCTAGTTTAAAATCATCGCATAGGATGGCGCCACTTTTACTTACTTTCGATACTATACATTTTGATAAATGAGTCAGTTTCAAATTAAATTTTTGAAAGGTTGTTACTTTTTACTGCATGGGCTATGGGTCTGTGGACCTTAGTATTTGATATTAATTTCATAAGTTGACACCTCTAATTGCTAATCGATTTTTCCCTTTCTCCAGAAATGTTTAATAAAGTTATGGTGGGGTCCAGGGGCGATGTCCCGGTGGGGATTGGAGGGATTCGCCTCCCAACTACCACCGGGGCTTCGCCCCTAGATCCCACCATAACTTGATTATTTACCAGGCGCTATTAATTTATTTCGATAAAATATAATGAAGTTTTATTATTATTATTATCGGTGAGATCAGTTATCGTGGTATCACTTGTCGTGGGATAAAATTGTTGGGATCAGTTAACGGCACACCGTTCCCGACAGACAGAGAGACGGACACAAAGTGATCCTATGGGTTCCGTTTTTTTTTTCGTTCAGAGATACGGAATCCTAACAATCTATCCTAAAGATCTCAGAACCGTTTGAGATAATTTTTTGCGGTAAAGAGGAAACCTCACAGTAGAGGTCACTTGGAGCGCGCACCTACGACTGACCTGGACGCCTCCATCCGACGTAAATTCGAAATGTTAAAAAACATTTTCTCGTTGCAATTTTTGAATTCGATATGACAAAATTGGCGGCAGATCTAATTTTGATTTTTTAGTGTATATTTCATTGTTACTGCTTGTCATTAAATAATACATATTTCAACTATTATATCATTTACATCCAAAACGACTATTTAGGGTTGACCATTTTTTTTTTACATGAACTAAATAATACGATTGTCTCATTGCACTGTATACTGTTATCTGATCCTAGAATGCTGAATTCGAACCTACGACACCCGGTGTTATATTTCGTTTGCTGTAATGTTCGCCCCCAACTGCTAAAAGTTCAATTCATATTATTAGTTTATGTATAAATGAAAATCTAATTTGAACAGCTCACAAATTAGAACCTAGGAACTGGAGTCTTGCAATAGATGAACCGTAGTTATTAAGCCTGTATAATAATTTTCCCGATGATCGTATTTCAGGTCCATGCTATCGTTATAATTGGAAAATTTCAGGTAAAAAAAGACCGCAGTGCAGTGTCGTAATATTTATTATTTTTCAATTACACAATGTTTCGATAGGGAATCTTATCTTCCTCAGGTGTCTGGGGAACAAAACATACTATTAAAACTTTTATTAGTATGTTTTGTTCCCCAGACACCTGAGGAAGATAGGATTCCCTATCGAAACGTTGTGTAATTGAAAAATAATAAATATTACGACACTGCACTGTGGTTTTCACCTGAAATTTTCCAAGTAATAACTTTCCCACAGTGATTTCGGTGGTGTGCCGTCAGTTGATCCCAGCAATTTGATACCACGACATTTGATCTCACGACAACTGATCCCAACGATAATTGATCCCACGACATTTGATCCCAAAAAATTGTCTATAAACTAATAGAGCCTGATAAGTAATAAAGTTATTAAATTTTATTAATTTAATGAAATAATTTAATCGAGGGAAATTTGTTTGAATTAAATTTGTAGACATTATATGATATATTTGTAATTACATTGATATTCGAATTCTAAACAATGTAATAGTAAATATAATGTGTTTATGAGTTAATAATCCTTTAAAGATTATGTAAAGATCAAGAATAATTCACTTTTATTTATCATTTCCCGGGATACGCCGTAATTTTGTCAAATATCGTATTTTTTAAATTTTGTTGAAAAATTACCTATTGTACATAAAAACTTCGAAACATCAGATGTGCAGTCAATTTGGTCTTTCGTGCTTTTCACATTATAACGAATTGTTAAATATGCCATTAAAGTTTATGAAAAGTCAGCGTGATAATTTGTTGTTAATTCATAAAATACAATATTTGACAAAATTACGACGTATCCCGGGCAATGATAAATAAAAGTTAATTATTCAACTTGATCATTACATAATCTCTAAAGGATTATTAAATAATAAACACATTATACTATTACATCCGTTAGAATTCTAATAACAATGTAATTACAAATATATCATAACGTCTACAAATTTAATTCAAACAAATTTCCCGACAAAGGGAATAATCGATTAAATTATTTCATTAAATTAATAAAATTTAATAACTTTATTACTTATCATACGCTATTAGTTTATAGACAATTTTTTGGGATCAAATGTCGTGGGATCAATTGTCGTTGGGATCAAATGTCGTTGGGATCAATTGTCGTGGTATCAAATTGCTGGGATCAAATGTCATGGAACCGATTTCGGTCCCAAACCTTCGTTCTTAGGGTTGGTTGAGGTGTAATTTAAAATTAAAGACCGAAGTCGTTTCTCAGCATTGTTGACCTGTAACTCGGTCAATAAAATCAGTAGGACACACTGTATTTGTGTACACACATGTGTATTGGTTGATTCTCTTTAACCTAAGTGGCTTCACTAATTGTCACTGATTCGATTTAAGTATTTTGTATTTATAATATTATACTCCAAAGGCGCGAGTAATATAAAAATCGGTAGAAATTAGAATACGAAAAACAAATAACAAAATACTTAAGGCAATTGCCTTGAACAAAAATCATCAAGAAAATCTTTAAAAATATATTATATCGTAAGTATGCCATTTATATAATATAGGTATCTTGATGTTAATTCATTTAGAATAGTAGTTTATACAACTAGTACAATTAAGTAAGTATAAGACGCGGCGCTCGAAGTATTGGTACGCTCGCCTGCGGCTCGCGTATTAACTTGACCTCTCGCGTCTTATACTTAATTGTACGAGTTGTATACACTATTTTTTGTAATACATATATGAAATGTACAACAATTTCAACTTTAGAGCTTTATTGAATTAATTTCAAACACCGAAATCTCATTCACAGTTAAAAATATGTGACGTTATAAACAAAAGAAAAATCAAAAGGAACGTCGCGAAGATCAACAAAAAAAACGATTACTGTTTAAATAAAAGAAATATAATTAAACCAAATAAAATCGAATTACAAAAATGAAACACAAAATTACACAAAATATATTTAAAAAAAAGAAGTAATAACGAGGATTCGAAAATAATAAAGGATTGAAAAAACAGAAAGGAAATGAAAGAATGTCGCTAGGAAGGGACTGAATTTCGTTTTAGCTGATTCAAAATTATTTTCTAACTGGTTTTTGTTTTTAGAATATTTAGCAAGAATCAAAAATTACTTCAGTTAGGTACTTAAATAATGGTCCGTTGAAATGAGTTACTCAACTTGCTTTTAGTAAAAACATAACTGGTGCGTTTGTTTGCAACTTAGTAAACAAAATTAGTATCCAACGATAAAAAAACGGCACAAATATTTACTTCGTTACCATAGCAACTATATTCCTATATTTCTCGTATGGAATAAAACATGTGTCACAGTTTATATTTTGCGCATGCCTAGCTATATTGTCGTATCACATAAAATATATTTTTTGCCACACCTGCATCAAAAGTTCAATTTAAGAGTCCTGTGTACCTTAGGTGATTCTTTATGGAAGCTTCTGCTGTAGTGTGTTAAGTAAAATTTTACGCACTCCGTGCTATTTAGTTTTATCACGTTTTATTTTAAAACATGCGTGTGTTAAGTAGTACTTTATAGAATACTGTGCTTTAATGTCACTAATAAAATATTGATGTAAATTGTGTTTTATTTGCTTAAAATTGAACTTTTGAAGCAGTTGTTGCAAAAAAAATTGTATGAAATGCGTGGCTAAAGTGACGAATCGGACAGTCGCGATTTTACAATACTCTCAAGGTTATTTATACCAGAATGAGTGTGAGTTCACCTAAATAATGAAATTTGTAGGAAATGTTAGGTTAAGTTGTAAAACAGCTTTATAAGCTGAACTTTGCTTTTTGGTGTTAACCAATAAAAATATTATTATTACTTTCATTTTGAATAGAGAGATTATTTACGAAAAGTTGATAGTTTCCGAGTTATAAGCAAAAATCCACAAAAAAATGAGATTTTTTATCTTTTTTTTTTCATTTTTTTCAATGTTGCGTCACGAAATTTTGTTAGCAAACCCCAAAAAACATATAGAACGGAAGAAATCAAAACTACTCCATAACTTTCCCGCTAGGGGCCCTTTTGAGCACAAATTGACTGTATTAATAATCATCTTAGGATATTGATCGGTTAATAGGCAATCTTTTATCGAACGAGCTATAGGTAGTCGCGATGTGTGAAGTGCCTCATCTATGACGATCATGTCTATGAGGTAAATCACCTACTAGTTCAAGTGAGTCGCGGTGACCAACTATATGGCATTGATCTAATGGGTATTTTATTATCATATTATACTGTCAGTTCAAAGCACTGAAATTTTATTTAAAGAATTTCATTGCTGTCATGGCCATTCAGCAGCATGTGCTTTGTTTGTCCAGAAGAAAAGCTTCTTCACGTATACACGCTACAGGGTTGCCAGGTATTCGATTTTCCAATGTCTTGTCCCGGTGGAAAATGAAAAGAAAACTGGGCTATGAAGTATCCGGTTTTTAAAATCGTAATAAAACAACACCTTCCGGGACTATTCTTTTTAATTTTTTAGGGTTCCGTACCTCCATATGGAACCCTATTACCGATCCTACGATATCCGTCCGTCCGTCTGTCTCAGGGCTCTATCTTACAAACGGTAAGAGGTAGCTATAGTTGAAATTTTCACAGATTGTGTATTGTTGTGGCATGAATCCCGGCAATTAATAATTATAGAATCTGTACAGTGTACACTAATATTATAGTCATAGAGCTGTTCTCCCAGGGGGAACATTGCATTCCAATGTTCTTTGGGGATTGACGTTCCCAGGAGCCCGAGCTCGAACCAGTCGGTTTGTTTATGCCGGCTGACAGATTCTAATACACAAATGGATTATTAATTGTTGTGTTGAAGACGCTAATGACCTGAGTTGTCGACGCGTCTATAATCTACAATAATAATAATTATAGAGCTGTACTAAGTTAGTCAATTGAACGACGGTGTCAAACGTCGTCCGGATACAGATTGTTAGACTGAAGATCTAAAATTACCCGGTTGTTCAATTATATGCTTGTGGATAGAAGATAATTACTTTTTCTGTTCTGAAAGAAGACTTTAATTTATGTTCGATTTCCAAAGATTCAATTAATTGCTTTATTACTTTGTTGATTATTCGGCCCCGGTGTCCGTTTTTTTTCAAGCAAATCTGGCAACTCTGTATACACACAGACAGAGTGACAGACCTACATGAGAACAAATTACAAATCTTTTTTTAATGTTACTAGCAAAATAATTAAAATTGTCTCATAAAACTTTTTTATTTTAGACGAACATCTAAAGCATGATCTGCGTATTGCTTTGGAATTTTTATATTTCTCTTACAAATATCATGTCGGTATGTATTACAGGTGATCTTTTTTAAAAAGAATTTTTTATCATTGTATTATTTTGGCATTTTTCAAATTAAACCTAACTGAATAAACAAATGAAATCGGGTTTTCACTGTTGAATTAAGAATTTTTTGCTATACCCACTATAAAATAACTACTTTACATGCGTGCATGTATGCATGGAATGGGTCAGTTAACAGGCAGGTGTGTTGAAAGAACACACTTATGTGGAAAATATACAGTTACCATAGTGATTTACGTGCTCTGATCCGCCCGCTATTACCTACTCACGGCTTGCTACAATTAATGTGAAGTTATCGACGTAAATTAACTGTCAAACATTTTTGAAAATAAGTACTGAAAATGAAGTGAAAAGTAGATGTTTTATAGTGGGTTGGACAAAAAATACCATATAATATATCTCTTGCGTAATGATAATATGACTCGTGTGACTGTTAAAACTCGCTAGCGCTCGTTTTAACATACTGTCACTACTCGTCAGTAATATACCTCATTACGCATCTAGACATACAATCTTCTATTAAAGTCATTCAATTAGCTCCTCTCTAGCTTTCTTAATTTTTTTCGAAAAAAAAAGAAATTGGCTCAGGTAAAAATCAAGATTTTTGAAATGTATGTATCTATATTAGCTTAGGCAATGAAGTGCTCTAAAGAGGGGTTTAGCCGAAAAGTCAAAAAGCGCAAAAACCGACTTTGGGACTTTGTTTGGACTGGTTAGTAAAAAAGGTTGAGGCGCTAGAGAGAAAATTTCAGCAAAAAAATGTGGTGCGAAAAATATTTTTTCGAAAAATAGCGGTTTTCGAGATATACGCGAAAAACCAAAAAAAAAGAGACCTTTGAAGTGCGCACCCGAGGGTCAAGGACTTTTAATATGCTTTTTTACTAACCAGTCCAAACAAAGTTCCGAAGTCGGTTTTTGTGCTTTTTGACTTTCCGGCTGGACTACAATATTATAGTAAATCAAGATTTTTTTTTAATTTGTGTTTCGAGGTGGCAAAGTCTAAAATTTTAACTGCACAAGAAATATTAACCAATTTAACTAAATTTTTGTTTTTTAATTTTTTTGGTTAGAATTAATTTTTACTAAAAAAATTGGGCTTCGTTGTGCACCGGTAGACTTGGAAATTATTGAAGAAAAATTTTTTTGTCGTTTTAATTGTATGCGTGATACAAAATAGCATGTCCCATATAGCTACTGTCACATGTTTTCTATGTTATTCTCACCTATAAAATTACGAACAGATTATACTCCAGTAATTTTAGACATTAAAACGACCCATCTGCAGAATAAATCCCAGTTAGCTGAATTTTTTTTATATACCTTCGTTATGGTGTTTTAAAAAACGTGTAAAAAGTCCCCATCGTTATCGTGCCGGCGTTGCCAGATATTCGAGGTTCAAGTTCACGATAGACGGTTTTTTGCGAATTTCTCGGTTCCGTTTCATTTTTTGTAAAAGATGGTTACTATCAATCTTGTAAAGGACGAAATTATCTACAACTTTTGTATACCTACACATTTTTTGTCTACGATTTATAGTTTTTCTTATTTAAGTACCCGCGGCTTCCTCCCCCTCGATTTTATATAACGGGGCTATGTTGTTTCGCGAGGACCTAACAAAATGATTTGTAGCTTTATTTTAAGTTGAACTTTAAGCTAACGATTAACTATAATTTTTATCGAAATTAATGCAGTATTCTCTGGTTATATAAGCAACTAAACATACAAATCGACAGTACTCAGACAGACAGACAATTTTCTTTCGAAAATACGATATTTATACTTGACATCAATTATTATAAACACTATTCGTAAAGTAATTTTGTAAAAAAAAATTACAAGGGTTGAGAGAGTGCGGATTAAGTACGAGTATGCATTTGCATACCGTATAACGCACTCTAGTAATAGATCCACATTTTTAATTTTTTTTACAAAATTGCTTTACGAATAGTCTTTATAACAATATTATTCAATAACAATATCTATTCTATTCTATTATAATGAGTATTCGTAAAGGAATTATGAAAAAAAAATTAAAAGTATGGCTACTCCGGGTTATTCTTAGTAGAGTGCGTTATAGAGTATGCGAATGCATACTCATACTTAAACCACACTCTCTCAATCCTTGTAATTTTTTTTTACAAAATTACTTTACGAATTGCCTTTATAATTGATGTCAAGTATAAATATCGTGTTTTCCAAAAAAATTGTCTGTCTGTCTGTTTCACTGCTGTCGATTTGTGTGTTTTGTTGCTTATAACTAGAGAGCTACTGCATTAATTTCGATAAAATTATAATTAATCGTTAGCTTTAAGCTCAACAAATAAAGGTAGAAATTATTATGTTAGGCCCTCGGAAAGCAGCATAATACCGTTATGAAAAATCGAGGGGGAGGAAGCCATGGGTACTTAAATAAGTAAAACTATGACTCGTAGACAAAAATGTTTATACGAATGTTGTAGAGAAGTTTGTCCTCTACAAGATTGATAATAACCATTTTTTACCAAAAATGGAACGGAACCGAGAAATTCGCAAAAAACCTTCAATCGAGAACTTGAACCTCGAATATCTGGCAACGCCGGCACGATATCGATGGGGGCTTTTTACAATTTTTTTAAAACATCATAACGAAGGTATATAAAAAAATTCAGCGAATGGGGAATTATTCTGCAGTGGAAATCTAAAATTACTGGACTATTACTTATATACCTAATTCAACCATGTAAAGATATAAATTATATTAAGTGGTAACATTTATTATCACCAAATTAATTTTCATAATATTTTTTAATGGAAGTAGTACCTACCTATATTTTTTCCGTACCAGCGGCGGATTAAGCATTTGAAGATCCCATGAGCATAACTTTATTTTGAGATCCTCTTAAAAATTTTGCACTTTTATGCATTAGTTAAAAATTTAAAAAAATTTAATTTTTTTTTGATTTTTAAGGCCCCTGCGCTACTGAGACCCTAAGCATACGCATATCGCGATTGTGCAGTAATCCACCCGTCTGTTATGACAAGATATTTTTGACCCAGTCACCCTCTACGCACTTGAAAAATTTGATTACCTATGTATATAATAAGTCCCAGACACGGGTTGCCTACATATTAATTTGAAACAGATTTTCGTTTTTTTATTTGTATTTCCACTTTCCAGGTGTGCCAACGTAAAGAAATTTGCAAAAGAAGTAACACCAAACAAATTATTTTTATATAGCATAAATAAACATTATTCATGATGTACATTGCTCCTTAAAAACAGCTGTTTCCAATTTATTATGACCGTCAACTAACACTTTTACATTATCTTACTATTTTAGAAGGATGGGCAAAAATAAAAATAAATATATTTATAAACATTAGATGATTAGTGTATTTGCATATAGGTATTATAGGTATGTACTACATAATATTGCTGATTTGCTTTGCGGGTAATAGGGATTTAACCCGTAAAATCAAACTTTCGCGATTTCCTGCTTCCCTAATTATTTTAGGAAAAATATCTTCAATTAAAAGTTTTAGAACATAAAATTCTGCAACTAAATCATTAAACAAAATTAATTTTGCATGTTTTGTAACGGCAGAAATTTGATATGAACTTGAACAAAATGATTAGAAATTATTCTGACAGCTAAAACGTCATCATTTTGTTCAAGTTCCATGGTAGTCCAGTCACGAGAGCTTAAAAAAGTAGGTCCACCTTGCGTTTTGTGCAGCAAATGATTTTATTTTTTTGTGTCCTCAAGCATGTTTAAGAGATGTCAAATCCAAGTTTGCGACCTCTAAAACAGGGTGGGGGAGTTTTGGTGGGCTAAAGACCATGATTTTTTTGCCCTTTTTTCGGTTTTTTGCTTATAACATAAAAACGGCTGGTCCTATCGAAAAAATGGTCCTGTTCAAAATTAAAGGGCACAAAATTTACTTCAAAATCCACTAGTTAAATATGTTTTTGTTCCGATTTTTACCGACTCTACAGAACTTAGAAAAACAAAAAAAAAAAATAAACTCTTTTTTTGTTTGAAGGCGCTAATCTCAGGAACTACTAGTCTGTAGAAGAAGCAAAGTAGTAATCATTGAGACCCTATACGAGTTTTTTAAAAATTCAATCCCAAAGGGTGAAAACGGGAGTGTAGGATTTATTGTAATAACAAGAAATCCTACACCCACGTTTTACCCCCTTTGAGATTGAATTAAAAAAAAAATCGAATAGCCTATAACCTTCCTTAATAATCGGGCTATCTAACAAAAAAATTTTTTTCAAATCGGACTGGTAGTTCCTGAGATTAGCGTGTTCAAACAAAAAAAAATAAACTCTTTTTTTGTTTGAACGCGCTAATCTCAAGAACCACAAGTCCCATTTAAAAAAATTTTTTTTTGTTAGATAGCCCGTTTCTTGAAGAAGATTATAGGATATACGAGTTTAATTTAAATTTAACCCCAAAGGGGGTAAAACGGGGGTGTAAGATTTTTTGTAATAACAAAAAATATTACACCCCCTTTTTACCCCCTTTGGGATTGAATTTAAAAAAAACTCGAATAGCCTATAACCTTCCTTAATAAACGGGTTATCTAACAAAAAAATTTTTTTTTAAATCTAACTTGTACTTCCTGAAATCAGCGGGTTCAAACAAAAAAAGAGTTTATTTTTTTTTGTTTGAACGCGCTAATCTCAGGAACTACCAAGCCGATTTGAAAAATTTTTTTTTCTTAGATAGCCCGTTTATTAAGGAAGTTTATAGGCTATTCGAGTCTTTTAATAGTTAAAAGCTTGAAAAAATGCTTTTTTTTCATTTTGGTAAATGTTGGCGATTTTCTAAGTTCTGGAGAGCCGGTAAAAATGGGAACATAAACATATTTGACTAGTTCATTTTGAAGTAAATTTTGTCCCCTTTAATTTTTAATAGGGCCATTTTTTCGTTAGGACTAGCCGTTTCCATGTTATAAGCAAGACACCGAAAAAAGTGCAAAAAAATCGTGGTTTTTAGCCCACCAAAATTCCCCCGCCCTATTTTAGAGGTCGCAAACTTGGATTTGACATCTCCTAAACATGCTTGAGGACGCAAAAAAATAAAATCATTTGCTGCACAAAACGCAAGGTGAACTTCCTCTCGTGACTGGACTATGGTTATCGCTGTCTGTTTTTGAGGTAATTTTGACATTTTCATGTCAAATTTCTGCCGTTACAAAGCATGCAAAATTAATTTTGTTTAATGATTTAGATATAAAATTTTATGTTCTAAAACTTTGCAGGAAATCGCAAAAGTTTGATTTTACGAGTTAAATATATTACCCGCAAAACGATTTTAGAAATGTATCTACATTTCAAAATTTTTTGTGCTGAAAAACACCGAAAAAATTAACGAAATTCTTTCAAACTTTAAATTTAATCCTTTATTACACATTTAAATATCAAAATATTGTATTTAAAAAAATGGACCATGCAATTTACTCCAGCGTTTCTAAAGTCTAAACCTTTATGATGCGCGACCCAAATGTTTTTTTGAAGTCATACTCCGACCTGATTGTTTATAATATAAAATAAAAAAGGTATTATATCGTCACTGTGATACTGTATGTATTCGGATCACTATTAATTTATAATAGACCAGGCGCCAAACAAAAAAAAATCCTACAAGATTTTTTTACATGATGGTCGTTTGGGTGTTCTCAATAAATTATGACATTTTCTCCCTCCAAAGAAGTGCGCTACTCACCTGGGAGGTTGGGGAAGGGACGAAAATCAGGACTAACTGTAAGCTTTGAAACATAATAATAAAACCGTCCGAAAATTCTTTTGAACCAGTGAACGTGTCCGACGTTTACATTTTGTGCGGTGGTAATTTATTGAATTTTTAGTAAAAAGCTGGAATTCAGTGCATTGCCTTATTAATTAAGATCAAATATATATAAAAATTCACTTGTCCGAAATTTTGAGCCGCACAATTTTGTCATCCGACGTCAAAATGTTGTCACCGTATTACAAAAAGTGGAATTATTAGTAAAAGGTCGAGTTTCGTTTTATTATGTAGAAAATTGATACAAAATTACCATACTGACTTTGTCCGACGTTTTTAGTTGACCTATTTCATAAAAAAGGGAATATTGTAAAAGTAAAGATGATAAGCACTCGCTGCTTACATTTTTCCTTTGACCACTGGATAATTTCGTATTAATTTGATCATAAAATAGCATTTTTTATGAATGTATTTAAATTTTTCTGTGGAGTCGTAAAGAACAAACTTATACTAATTCGATACTAATTACGATACATTTTTAGGGTGTTAGGTCTCCAAGTAATTATATGAATAATAAGAAGTGTTAGAAATACCTTGTATTTTGGTGTCCCTCATGTGACTCCATGAAGTCACAAGACGAACACCAAAATACAAGGTATTTCTAATACTTCTTATTATTAATTACTTACGATGTAACTAAAATTAAGGGGATCCTTGTGGAAATTGTTAAATTTAAATTGTGAACTTAGAAAAAAACATCATTTAGTTAACAACTTTATATAATTTTTAAATTTTGAGTGTCGGTGATTATATTGAAGGTATTATTATTTTCTATGAACACCATTTCACTAGTGCTTAAAAAGGGTCTCTTATAACAGACCGAAACGTAGTATTTAAAAATAAAGTTGGCAGCTATAGCCAGTTTTGTGTGTTTTATTTATTAAAGTAATCTTTTTCGCTGTCGGTAGAACCTAATAAGTGGATGAAATTTAATTCATAAATGCGTCGGGGACCGCTGAGACATTGGTATTTTTGTCATTTTACAGCGGTCCCCAACGCATTTATGAATTAACTATTTCATCCAAACGAAGAAAAATTCGGGTTTTATATACTTTGTAGAAAATAATTATTTAGGTATTACTTTTATTTTTTTATTTCGGAAACTGATTCTATTACCTATTCTTAGATTATAATTTAAAACGTGTATGTTTGTCATATAATCGAGTGATGGTAACGTCTATAAACGGCAGCATACCAAGAATCTTAGCTATTCACAGGGCCGGCGTTAAGTATCACTAACTCTGGAAATTGCCTATAGGGTCCAAGTATTACAGAGCGGAAATCTAAAGTAATATATTTTAAGGAAAAAAAAAACTTAATTAAGCTTACTCGGGGAGCCTCCAATCTCGAGGCCGGTCCTGCCTATATTCCCAAAAACTCCATTAAATCCGTACTTACGTTGATTCATGAAAAATGTCTAAATTATAATTTTTCACATCCTTCAATGAATCTAAAAAACTTCAGCATTGCTGTTAAGATGTCTCTTTCTGGCGCATATAAATCTACTCTATATTGCGTTATTTATGTCTTTGTCGTTAGGTTTATTTCAATTGTAAGCAGCTGTTAAAACGTTCGTTCCCACAAAAATCTTTTTTTCTCAAAGTGACAAAAAGAGTTCATCCTCAATATATTGTTATGGGTGGGAAAGGGGGAGTCTAGGGAGACAAGCGTACTGGACCTCAAGCTGGGTAGGTTCCATTGTAAATAACCATTTTTGCAAAATCCCCATTTCTTTAGTTTAGTATTAAAATTAAATTTTTGAGAAAAATTTCCTCAGCACACTTACCTATACACTTTTATACACGGTGTCCCAACAGAAACTTGTACCCCCGTAAAACTCGGCAAAATGAAAGTTTTGACAAAAATCCAAAAACACGGCGATTTGTATATCAAAGGGGACCAATTTTTATGCAAAAATCATTCTTGCAACTCTGGCCCTCTGCGGGGGATAGCGACTCCCCCCAAATTTTTAAATGGAATGGGGGGTCAAATGATCCCTAATTTCGAAGAGTTTTTCATTACTTACACAACCGTATTTGTTTTTTTTTTCAATTCGATCGATTTGTTACCGAGAAATTGCTTCTTGAAGTTTCCAGTTATTATTGTATGGCAATTGGTGGTTGTCATTTCGAGCAATACATTCGATAGTTTAAACCTTTTTGTGCTTTTATTAGTTTTTTAACTTGGAAACTTTCTCGGTAACAAATCGATTGAATTGAAAAAAACAAATACGGTTGTGTAAGTAATGAAAAACTCTTCCAAATTATAGGGATCATTTGACCCCCCATTCCATTTAAAAATTGGGGGGGGGGAGTCGCTACCCCTGCACAGGGCTAGAGTTGCAAGAATGATTTTTGCATAAAAATTGGTTCCCTTTGATATACAAATCGACGTGTTTTTGGATTTTTGTCAAAACGTTCATTTTACCGAGTTTTACGGGGGTACAAGTTTTCGTTGGGACACCGTAAAGAAGCATTTCCATGCGAATTTGACACGTTAGATCGATACACTATGAACAATAATTTGTTTCCTGTTTTTGGTTTTGTATTTCCACTCAAGGTGAGACCCCAGTTATCAGTGTATCGGACAAGCGTCTACAGACAGACCAGCTCGCATAATGTTGCACAGCGCTGTTATTCCTTTACATGTATTGTCTGCGAGGTGAAGAGGGGGGGTGTGTTTGTGCGACGGTTTTGTCTGCGGGATGAACAGGGGGGAAGGAGGCGGCGCACAAAAAATTAACAAATTATTCTTTCACATAGGAACATTAATTGAATATCAGGACCGTGCAATTCTTGCGGGGGCAGAGTTTCCCGCGAGAGGGGTGTTCGTGCGACGGTTTTGTCTGCGAGGTGAAGAGGGGGGTGTGTTTGTGCGGCGGTTTTGTCTGCGGGGTGAAGAGGGGGGGTGGAGGCGGCAATACATGCAAAGGAATAACAGCGCTGTGCAACATTATGCGAGCTGAACGCGTCTGTCTGTAGAAGCTTTTGTGTATCGGTACTCAACATTCCTCTGAACGGCCCAGTCCCTAGCTGGTTAATAACAATTAACCTACTAGCATATAAAATACTAACTGGACTACGTCCGTAATTCCATTTTCTTGCGTTACTTTCGTTTTTTAGGGTTCCGTACCTCCGAACGGAACACTAATTACTCTGCCTACGATGTCTGTGCGTCCGTCTGCCACAAGGCTGTATTTAGATATTTTGTCTGATATTTAGACGGAAAAACGTGATTTTTTGTCTGTTTATACTAGCACCATTCAAAAACGGCTGGATAAAATTTTAGGTACACTATCAATAAATCGATCCTCAAAAATTTTACCTATAAGTATGTTGTTCTCTCCCTCAGAGCATAAAAAAAATATCCAATACGTTTTATAAGTAATATTATTTGCCAACAATAATATAGACCAGCGTTTCTTAACTTCAGGTCGCGACCCAAATCCGGGCGGTATTGGGATAGGCCGCGGGAATTCTCCAAATGACATTATAAGAAATTATGAAATTTAATTTTACAACACATTTTTAATATCGAATAAATAAATAAAACATTAGGGTCTCGGGCTTAAAATATATTTAGACTTTGGGTCGCCAGCCAAAAAGGTTAAGAAATAGACTGTTGAATGAACACAATTGCAGTTTTACCTTTTTTCTAAAAGAAATGTGACCCCTCTAAGAAAAAAATGGCGTGAACAACTTCACTATTGATGTTAATTTTGAAACATTTTAAATCTAAGTAAACTCATAAAAACGTTGTCTCCGTATTATGAGTTTCTGGTTTTACACTTCAAAGATGTGAATTTATCATTTCACAGAAATGATATGAAAAATTAAAATGAAAAATTTTGGAGCATGCAAGTAATTCAAGAATTACAAGGCGCGATATTCATATTGTGTGTAAACGGTTTTACCGAACATAGGGAAAATAACACTAAGAAGATCAATTTTGTAGTTGGCTATGGCCATAAGACCTAATGTAAATATGTATTGGATTACATAGAAAAAATAGTGCAGTGAATTTTTTAAACAATTTTCCATAGCAACGGTTGACTATTAAGCGAAACTCGGAACCTGCTAAATAAAAAAAGTCATGAGGTGTCGTAAGATACCCGACAGAAGCTATGTTTCTTACGCATTGTATATAAAACCGAATTTATCAAAGATATAAACAATACAATTAAAAAGTTATTATTTGACTGCCATTTTGAAATCTGACGCCATTTTATTTTTTTGCGTCTTATTAAACTCTCAAATATCAATTTTCAAAAGGATCGGATAATTTTTACAAAGAAGTATATACCTATGGCCGCCATTTTAAAATATGACGTCATTTTATTTTTTTGCGTTCTATAAAACTCGTCAATATCTATTTTCAAAAAGATCGGATAATTTTTACACAAAAAGTACATATTGCCGCCATTTTGAAATCTGACGTCATTTTATTTTTTTGTGTCCTATAAAACTCGTAAATATCAATTTTCAAAAGGATCGGATAATTTTTACAAAAAAGTATATATAATGGCCGCCATTTTGAAATCTGACGTCATTTTATTTTTTTGTGTCCTATGAAACTCTCAAATATCAATTTTCAAAAGGATCTGATAATTCTTACAAAAAAGTACATATGGCCGCCATTTTGAAATCTGGCACCATTTAATTTTTTTGTGTCCTATGAAACTCTCAAATATCAATTTTGAAAAGGATCGGATAATTTTTACAAAAAAGTACATATGGCCGCCATTTTGAAAAATCTGACATCATTTTATTTTTTTGTGTCCTATGAAACTCTCAAATATCAATTTTCAAAAGGATCGGATGATTTTTACAACAGAGTACATGTGGCCGCCATTTTGAAATCTGACGCCATTTTATTTTTTTGTGTCCTATAAAACTCTATTAATTTTCAAAAGGATCGGATAATTTTTACAAAAGTGACGTTACATTACTTCGTGACGTGACGTTTCACTTTTTATAATTTAGGTCCCCATCTGAAACGTGCGTTAAGAAGCATAGCTTCAAATAAAAATAGGTAAAAAAACTTTTAAGTTAAACGGTTTTATAATAATAATGTTTTAAAAAGAAAAAAATAATATTTAATTTAGGTTCATAAGTATAAAAGCGTGGGTCGTAAACTCTGTGATAATTTATTACAGTCACGACCCACGCTTTTATACTTATGAACCTAAATTAAATTTTATTTTTTTCTTTTTAGTACATTTATAAAACCGTTTAACTATTTTTATTTTTAATTTTTTAGTGTGCTTTATTTTCTTAGTCTGATTTTATAACATTTATCCGATCCACTGAAACGTTACCGGAGAAAGACCTTTTGCTTGTGAAAATTCATAATATTGTGTGCAAAATTTCAACTCAATCGGATCACGGGAAGTGGGTGAAAATTCAAAAGTACGATTAACACCCGGACGAAAGCCGGGCCGGTCAGCTAGTTACCATAAATTGTATTGTCACCGGAGCTACACATGTGTGCAAAATTTCAACTCAATCGGATCATAGGAAGTGGGTGAAAATTCAAAAGTACGATTTGCACCCGGACGAAAGCCGGGCCGGTCAGCTAGTTATCATAATATTGTATTGTCACCGGAGCTACATATGTGTGCAAAATTTCAACTCAATCGGATCACGGGAAGTGGGTGAAAATTCAAAAGTACGATTTACACTCGGACAAAAGTCGGGCCGGTCAGCTAATTACCATAATATTGTATTGTCACCGGAGCTACACATGTGTGCAAAATTTCAACTCAATCGGATCATAGGAAGTGGGTGAAAATTCAAAAGTACGATTTACACACGGACGAAAGCCGGGCCGGTCAGCTAGTTACCATAATATTGTATTGTCACCGGAGCTACACATGTGTACAAAATTTCAACTCAATCGGATCACGGGAAGTGGGTGAAAATTCAAAAGTACGATTTACACCCGGACGAAAGCCGGGGTATGAACGTCGAGAAATTTTGGTCCGATCCCTAGGTCTCGCCATCCGATGGACGTCAATAATTAGTTACACGTCATTTTAACTCAGTAGGCCAGGGTTTTTAAACTTAAATTCAAACATCAGCAGTCAAAAAATTGAATAACTATATTAAAATAATGCAATATAAGACAGAGCATACGTATCTTCCAATATCCATATTACACTGTGCAACAGACAAGGACAACCGAAACAAGTTCGCGATTTATTAGATAAAGTCGCATTTATTTCGTTTAATAATCATATAAATCTGTATAAAAAAACTGTTTTGACACAATATTATACATGAAATCTATCTAAAATTTTCTGCTCTTTCGTTTAAGACAGGTTTCGAATCGATCTGACTTAAATTGAGCAAACTATAAGCAAAAAACACCGTTTTTTCTAATTTGCTCCCCTCTGGGGCCAAAATTCAAAAATCGGGCGACGTTAGGATCAAATAGACCCCGAGAGGAATCGAACAAAAAAAAGTTTTTGAAAATCGGTTCATCCGTTTGGGCTGTACGCGTGACACAAAATAGCGTGACAGATTCACAGATTCACAGATTCACAGATTCACAGATTCACAGATTCACAGATTCACAGACAAAGCGAGTGTATATAGGCGCTTCTAGCTTCGCTAAGATCGCGCCTAAAAAAGTAGCGTAATTAATAGGTGCGTTTGGTATCAAGGTGTAGTGTAGTGTAGTGTAGATAATTTTCCACTGAAAAGTGTAAAAAGTTCACCAAAAGTGTAAACTAAATGTACACTTGTAACAAACGGGCTAGTGTACATTCTGAGTAGATTGTACATGCGCATTACAAAATAAATTAATGACAGATTGGCTGAGTTCATTATTTCTAGTTTTTACAGTTTTTTTTTGGTCGTAAAAATGTTAAACTCACTGCCATATTTATCTTGTACCATTACATTTTGAAGCTCATTCATTTTTAAGAGACAAAAAATGTAAAAAATTGAGTACGAAAAAAGTATCAAATCTGTCAAAGCGATTGTCAATTCAGACATATATCACGTGACCTACACTACACTACGTGCACCTGCTCAAAAGTCAGGACTATTAGTTGTTACACTTTTAGTCCCACACTGAAATAACAAACAGATCAGTTATTTTACACTTTTGTATAACAAACGTAATAGTGTCAAAAGTGCTTACACTTTTTACACTACACCTTGATACCAAACGCACCTAATATCTTTTATCTTTAAAATTATTTTACGGTGTTTTAAACTACTACAAAATATTTTTAACGACATAATATAAGAGATTAACGGGAATTTGGACCGTGGGTTGAATGAAACTCAGTTAAAGTTTTAAATCGCAACATTTCGTCTATATTTTAGACTTCTTCAGGCTCTGTGAATAATAACCACATACATTACTTGTACAACTCATACAAACTTATAATATTAAATATTTTATTACAAACCTTAAAACATAACAGGAGTATGTCAATAAAAATCTATCGTCATTATTCATTTACAGCGATAATATAATATGCAATAATCCTTTTGAAATGATTGATCATAATAATTTCATTAAAATTAATTTGTTCAACAGACACATTTTTTTTAAAACAACATGGCTATTTACTCGGCTATTTAATACAAAAATCCAACTAGTTAAGTGACATAATCACTAATTATGCGTAACATAATCTAATCAGTGTCTCTAAAAATCTTCTTTCATTACCGATAGTAAATATAATCAAGTCACTTTACTTTCAATTTACATTCTGACAATATATTCATATATAATTTAGGTACTCAGTCCCTGCGTATCCGATCTTGAATTAATAGTATCGTTTAGAAAGATATTTTAACGACGTTCTTGAATATGGGATTTTCAAACAGACCAGATATAACTTATTTTATCTATATTTTATAACCAACAAATTTAGCACAATATGTCACAAAAATAGATACAAAGATGTAATATTATATTACAGTGCTGGTAAAAAGTCTACAATAGAATAATATATTTTTTGCAGATTAATATGCATGTCATAAAATAAAAATAATTGTAAAATTTCGTTAAAAAGTTAGAATTAAAAACACAGTAGCGATTTTATTTATTCGTATAAATTATTTATTTCTGTGACCTGAAACTGTTGTACGGTAGTGTTATAATTAATAATAAATTTGCATTTAAAATCTTGTCAAATGAAACATTGCAAATAATTATTGCTTTAATTGAAAAATTAACGTCATATTCTTAATGGGGCATGTTTGGGATATCTCAAGTTCAAATTATTGTTTTTTTTAATGAACTTTTGTTGACCTGCCAAAATAATCATCATTAAATTGAATAGATATTATGAAATGTTATTTTAATTATAAATGCTTTGAACTCTTGCTTTTATCAGTATTGAAAATTATTAATTTTGAAATGCTGAACATAGAAACTATTTTTTTTTGTATTTAAAAAGCTATACACGTCTTTTTTTACACGTGTCTTACTTTTATCCCACAAGTTATCTCGTGTGCAGTTTTGCATTGTTGACGCAATTTCAAATGAAAACTGGAATAACATACTTTTATAGCAACATAAAAAACATACTTTTATATTATAGCGAGAAGTATTTTGGAGTGCAAAAAATTCCCACAAAAATTTTTTTTCATGATGGTCCCTTAGGGTGTCCTCAGTACATCCTGAAATTTCCTCCCTCCAACGAAGTGTGTTACTCTCCTGATGGGTTGGGGAAAGAGCGAAAATCAGGTTTTACCGGATTCATAATTTTCTCTTAACTCTACGACAAAAATAGTTCACACAAAAATAAAGTTAACTAAATTTTCTACAAAAAAGGTTCTATACATATTTTTGCCAGATTCGTATTTCTGCTAAATTTTTAGTGTTTAGTTTATCGTTTAGCTTGAATGTTTGTTGAAAGTTATTTGCATTTTGTTATGAAAAGATGCCACTTAGTACATCGTTAGTTGAGACCCTAATTATTAATATTTTGAGATCAGTAGTCACGACCGGGGGTTACGGCGTCATCCCCTTTTTCAAGAAAAACCACCCCCAACTAGATTTTTGAGTACATATAGTTTCCAAACGTACAATAAAAAAAACTAGGTAAACATATTTACCACTAAATTTTACCTAAAACTGTCCCATTTATGTTCAAGTTTTTTTAAAGCTACTTTCACACTGGAAGATCAAACTAAAGCCGTTAAGGGTATAGTTTGGACAATTAATGGAAATTTTGGTAGGTGTCTGTATGGATGACCGGCTAATCTTGAGAACTACTAAACGGATTTGAATGCGCTTTTCACTATTCGATAGTCTGTTTCTTGGGGAAGGTTTAAATCTAGTGGCTCTCCGGTCCGGGTTCACCCGGGTGCAAATAGGATTGCATCTGCTATACAGTGCATATTTAAGTACGGTTTTTACTATTCACATGAAATTCTGCATCTATTAATAAATAAAATTGAATTTGCGTGCTTTGTAACGGCAGAAATTTGATACGAAAATGTCGAAAATTACATCAGAAATAGATAGAAAATCAAACGATGACGTTTTATCTGTCATTAATATTATATTTAATATTTATCATATTTTTCCTTTTAAGTTATAAATTTAACACTCACAATTCATAATGACCGGCTATAAATTACTGACGAGAGATTAGAAATTATTCTGACAGATTAAAACGTCATCGTTTTATTCTATCTATTTCTGATGTAATTTTCGACGTTTTAAAGAGCATTTAAAATTAACTTTGTGTATTGCTTTAAATGCAGAATTTCCCGTTCTAAAACTTTTATTGGAAGATTTTTTGCCTAAAATAATTATTAGGGAAGCAGGAAACTACGAAAGTTTGATTTTACATGTTAAAGTCCTTGTATATGTTCAGCAGTCACGGTTACCACCCGGTATGTTATACGAGTACGACTCAATGCATTTTGTATGGTTTATTCTTAAAGTAATGCTTGTTGATCGAGTCGATTCAGTGCGCATCCTTGTGGATCGATTTGTCTATAAATATTATGTTGAGTTGTGGATTTCACCGGAGGAGGTTCTCAATTTGATGCGTATTTTTTATTTTTTTCTTATGTATGTACCTACACTTTTTTATGTATGTACAATTTTTTTTTAACTTACTCTAAGCTTTATGACTTTAGCCTTAAGATATAAATACTATAAAGTTATATATCATAATTAATTTCTTAAAAAATATGCATTTCCATTTGTAAAATGTATTATCTATATAATTATGTAAACCATACTATGTATGCAAGTTCGTGTTCGTGTTTGTTCTTGTTTTTTTTTGAACGCGCTACCAGCACAGAATTATCTAGTTCTTAGGTAGCGCAGTATTGTTTCTATGTCTAATTACCCGACTGCGAGACAGCAAAGACAGGGAATTGTTTTTTAGTATAGATGTTTTATTATTTTTTATTTTATTTATTATTTATATTTATTATTTTAATTTATTTTTATTATTATTATTTTGAAAGAAACAAAATATAATTAGTTATTAGTGTATTTGCCATATGGCACATACACTATTGGCGTCGGTCGGATGGCGGGACCTAGGGGTCGGACCAAAATTTCTCGACGTTTCATAGCCTCCTGAACACTTTGGCACCATTTTTGGAAATGTCTATTTATATATGTATATATTTATATATATATATATATATATATATATATATATATATATATATATATATATATGTGTGTGTACGGGCTATAACTTTCGAAAGAGTTAATTGATTTTGACGAAATTTGGTAGGCACGTTGGAATCCATCACCGCACGAAGCCTATTTAAAATGGGCCCAATCGGACCATAATAAGGGTGGTTTTTAGGGGTTGAAAAATGTTTTTGGGCCCAAAAATGCCGAAAAAATTCTCAGAATCGTTTCAAAATTGAAATTTAACCCTTTAGTAACGATTGAAATGTGCTGCTAAAATTTTAATAAAATCGGCCCGACAGGACCGGACTTACAAATTTTATGAAAACACTAGTTTGCGGAAAGTGCTTTACTTACTGAAGGAAGTATTTAATTTGGTACCGAGGTTGCATTGATAAAAATATTGAAATTAAGAAAAAAAATATTATTTTAAGGGATGTATTAAGGGGTTAAATTTTTTATTTTGTCCAAAAACAAACTTAAGTTCACATAATAAAGCCACAATTATTAGCAAATACACTATATTGTCGGCAGGGTTTTGGCACTGCGACCCGAGTTTTTTTCTATTTCTATTGTATGTAGGTACACCGATTTCTCCTGAATTTGTACATCGATTTTGATGATTATTGTTTTATATAATGGGGCATACCTTCGGGGTAGTCCCATATAAATTTTTCTTAAATCAGTTCAGTAGTTCGACTGATTTTTTTATATTATATTGTGTTTTTTGTATCTTATGTACCATATGTATGTATGTCACCTCATCTCCTGCAATTGCGAACCGATTTTGATTATTCTTGTTTTATTAAACAAGGCATACCTTCAGGGTGGTTTCACATAAATTTTACTAAATCGGTTCAGTGGTTTTCTTTTTTTAGTTTAGTAATCAAATATCAAAACAAAAACCGGTTAATAACGTGAAAACTACGTATTGTAAAGTCTATAAAAATTAAAAAATAAAAAACAAAATAAAACCTTCAAAAAGCTACTAAAAAGAGGAAAATGAAAAAAATTTTCAGTTCGGAGCCTGCAACTTCTTAAAATAAATAAAATACACAAAAACTGTATGTCGGTAGAAGCTAATAAGTGAATTCTTAAAATAAAAGCAGATATATAAAAAAATTTAGCAATTAAATTGGCGCCGACCTCAAATTTTTTTTATTTTTCTCTTTTTAGTGGCTTTTTTGAAGGAGTTTTTTTTAAGTTTTTTTTATATTAGCACTAGCTGTGCCATATTCAGCATTGCGAATAATCTATGATGATGATGGTAGGAGGCGGGGAAAATCACACTTTTTTAGGTCTGTAAAGAGCCTACTGTACTTCCCCAATTTTGATTAATTAGTGATGACTATTGTTTTAATTATTATGAAAAATTAACAGCTCGAAACAATTGAATATTCGGCTTGTTCTAAAATAAAATATAAACTGGTTCTAACTTTGACCCAAGATAATATAATATGTATACGTAAAGTAAATAAATGTTATTATTAAATGCAAAGAAAGTAATTTAAAGACATGTTATTATCAGAAAAAAATAATTAAATATTTTTTATAGATCTATAAAGAATTTATAAACGATTTTTTTTATTTTGTGACTCCAGGTTAGCACGTGGTTAGTCGAACTGTGGATAATCTTCTTAACAACTCTATTTAATAAAATTGGTACCGATCCCAGTTCGAAACGAACACAGTTCTTACCATTTCAGATAGATATTGTAAATTATAGACGCTCGACAACAGAGTTCGAAAGCGTCTTACTATTTCAGTTGTGAGTGAAAACGAGTATCCGGTTTTTAATGTTCACTGTAGCCCGTGCAGGTATCCCACATTAGCCCTACTAATGCCTATATATAAAAGAAAAGTTGTATGTAGTGATGCCGTCTAGACAAGACAAGACAATACTTTCAAAGTCTTGTCTTGTCTTGAAATATCAAGACAAGACTTAAGTGAAGTCTTGTCTTGAAATATCAAAACTTCACTAAGTCTAAATCTAGATTTTTAAACTCTTGTCTTGTCTAATATCAAGATTTTAGATTATTTTCAAGAGTCTAGATTAACCGAGTGGTTTACTTTACCTACGACTACTTAGTTTATCTAGACTCTTGAAAATTGTCTAGAGTTTTGGCAAAAGTCTTGATCTAGATAAAGCAAGTCTTGTCTTGTCTTGAACATTTCTAGACAAGACTTTTGCAAGTCTTGTCTAGAAAATCTAGACAAGACAAGACAAGCGTCTAGAAAGTTTAGATCTAGACGGCAACACTAGTTGTATGTTTGTTGCTCAATCACGTCCTAACTATACTGAACGGACTCACTTGAAAATTTGTAGGTGTCCGGGTAGCATGGGGTGCATATTCGTTAATACCTGACGTGTTAGATGCCCGAAGTTGCTTCGTAAATAGCAGACGTATTAGACTAACACGTCAGTTATTTACATGCCCCGAAGTTCTTTGTAAACAGCAGACGTATCAGACTAACGTGTCAGTTATCTTGTTAACACAACGATGGAACTAAATTAAAAGTGCAAAATAAAAGAAAATACAAAGGAGACAGATAAAAATGTTTATTTGAATAAAACAATAGGTATTTACGAATATATCTGACCTTACCTTTGTTAGCACTGTTCACAGTCACCAAACGCGTCAAAACAATGAGATATATATCCAAAACTACCGACTATCATTGTGCGGCAGAGGACCACTTGGTTCTGACTTCTGGGTGTGAAATTTACAACAGACTGCCTATATCAATACGAGACAGCAACTTTAGCTCTTTTAAACGCACATTGAAAAATTTCCTGATTGTGAATTGCTTTTATGATTTGAAAGAATTTTATGATTTCAATTAACATTTATTTTGACTTGTCACATACATTTTGTCAGTGTCGACTGTGATCAAATAAATATCTATCTATCTATGCAACTATCATAATACATATTGTATATAATAGGTATATGATCAAAATGTAAAAAAAGTAAAAATGATGTGACAGCTATTAACGCGCTATGTTTACAAACGTCAAACAAGGAAGAAAAACCCCATGAAATAAATGCTATAATATCTTAGGGTGGAAAAATAATTTTAATTTCGTTAAGGTAAATGTCACTTTTTGAAAGCTAAGCTCTTATCTTCAGCAAATACTAAACAGTTTAGTATTTGCTGAAGATGAGAGCTTAGATCTTGAAATGTACATTCACTAATAAAATTAGCTCAAAGTAGGTATTTTAAGGGAAGTTTATAAATAATAATAATATAATAAACAAAATAATGTTTATTTCTTATAAATTAATCAGTGTATGAAACTAATTACCATTTTACGTTTCAACTAATCTTAACGAAACTTTGCGTAACATAATGTTTTTTACACGCTTACCGCGTAAAAAGGCGGTTAAACACTTCAAAATCATTTTACTTACTTCTACATATTCTTCTTTTGACTTAAATTTAGTTAAAATACAATTTTCACCATTTGTTTTATCTGCGTAACCTTCTGGTAAGTCACTTACTTCACCTTTTTGGTTGAAATTAATCACACAATAGTTAGAAGTTGCAAACAATGCTGAAAAATCAATCACGGCAGTTAGAAGTTGCAATTTGCAAACAATGCTGATTGACGTGTTGTAAATACTAGACGAGTCGTCACGACACGTCGGGTATATACGAGCGACCGAGCGGTGGATAACGCGTCAGGTATTTAAGAATATGCGTCCGGGTATAGTAGATTTAAATATGGGCTGGCGGGCTGCTTTATTTCTTAATATCTCCGACTTATTGTTTCAAAATCTAATTTTGTTTTAGCATTATATTTACAGTGGGCGTCTAAAGTGTCCCTCCCGTCTTAACTTTTGAACGAATTGAGTTAGAGAATTTTGGACAAAGTTTAGGTAAAATTCTTATCACATAAACTAACTTTTGAAGTTAAGTTTGTTTTTGGAAACTGTTGTATCTTATTTGAAAGGTGTTTCATTCTCTACACACTCGTTTAAAACATTTGAAAATTCAACTGTCCGCGTTCTCTTGTTTATATGAAAAAATTCAAATCTGAATAAAATGCAGGCAATAATAGGCTATCACAAATTATTACAAAACAAGCTTCTAGTATGAAAAGTAGCCGGGTAAAGCATTTTTAGTATCATCTCACTACTATTACCTATATTAAAACTTTAATATGCTTTGCCCGGCTTTTCTCATAGGTACTAGAAGCTTGCTTTGTAACTATAATAATCGTGGTCGTATTAAAAAAATGTTTTTTTGATTCCTTAAAATGTTCGACTTGCCTGCATCTTATTGTTTTGAATCTATTCATAAAAACAAGAGAACGGACAGTTGAATTTTCAAATTTTTTAAATGAATGTGTAGAAAATGAAATACCTTTAAATGGGGTGCATAACATGACCGCTCTTGCTATCTAAAAAATATTTTCAATTGACGGTGCTCCTGGCGTCATCTTTGAATTTTCAAACCTGTTTTTTGCCCACGAGAACTTTTTCTCTCGAACTTTCGTTAACTCACTTATCTATAGCACAACCTTTCTGGAGACATAAAAAAAATGTCATCCAAATCGGTGTGACTGGTTCTATATGCTATTAGCTCATGCAATCGAAGAAAATTTTCTTTGCATGATAGAATTTGTGTATAGTAAGACTTCGTTTTTTGCTTCTTGTTCAATACTTAGTAGAATGAAAATAGTAATAAGTAAATTTGCTTCCGTACAAGATGAAAACTCTTTATTGGATTGAAGAGAAATTGACAACATGTTTCGAGAGCTTAAGCTCTCATCATCAGGTCAAGTTAAAACAATATTTTACAAAAATTGAAAATTTATTACAATTGTGTTCTGTGAAAGGAAATTATAAATTAGATTTTACAATAACAATTAGCAATAAAACTAAATTAGTTATAATTTTAAGTAAATTACCTGTGTTACATTAAGCATATTGAGGAATTATCTGTTGTGATAGTAAATTTTGTAATAACAACAAATATAAGCCTTCTATGTTGTGAAATCAAGAACTGACATAAGCGAAGCATTCTATTGAATTTGTTGATCGCCCCAACGAAAAACTGCATCACAATGATATCAAACTTTGACACGTGTAAGAATGTAAAAAACAAGGTAATTTATCGAAAGCAACAGTAAGAAACGTTAAATATTCATTTTCTCGGAACTATTAATAACAATAAAAATCGCACTTCTAATCTGATAATTTGTGATTATAAAATTAAAATGAATTTCAAGGAATCGCAATAAATTCGTCATTCGTGTACAAAGTACACAAACATATTATTGCATAGGAAGTCAAACTCAATGAGCAATGAGAAATGCACTTCTCTTAAAGAATATTAAGATTAATCATTACTTGGTTACTATATTGATGCAATTTAAAAGACAAGTACAACTTGTCGCCACGATGTTTTGTAATCATATTTCAGCTGACGCCTAGTTAATAATTACTGTATATGCATTATACCTTTTAGGAAAATATGACTTTATTCGATACAATGAATCGACGGTTAAAAAACAAAATGGCGTACGTGATACAGATGAATTTTCACGCCAAATCCACGTTGAACTTCGATATTAAATAATTATACTAAATATAATAATAAATTGTACAATATATATTGGGAAAGTGAAGTGAACATCAAACACCAAAAATCGTTTTTATAATAGTAATAAAAAACACGAAATTTCTCGTTCGACTGCGCGATTTGGCGACAGCATGGAAACTCAGTCGCATGAAGATTGTAGAATGCAGCATCATACGACTCCATGGCATGTGTCACGCGAATCTGCGACTTAGTGTGCGCGTGTTTTCTACAATCGCGCGATCGCGATATATCAGTCGTGTATTTCAGCGAGTTGTGTGCGTGCGGGCCTATGCTGATAGTAGCTACATCTGACGATCTACATTCTACAAGCGAATCGCACAATCGTGATAAAAAGTAGCATTGCGCCCTGGTCCTTACCTACGTTTATATGTAGTACAAAAGGCTAAATTATTTACACGTTGCCCATAATAATTAGTTCACATTATTTTATATCAGGAATTCAGGAAAAGAATAGTATATTGCATTACAAGGTAAGAAACGTGGCGTTTGCAACCACTGTGAAGTTTGTTGCCCGAGGTACGAGGGCATGCAATCACACGTGTTGCAAACGCCAAGTTTCATACCGAGTAATCGCTGCATTTTCACAACAACTTTATTGACAATTCGACCTACAATTTGGGCGTGCAAAAAAGGCACAAAAATATTAGATCTGTCAGATTTATATGGGGTTATGTCTGTCATTTTGACGTTTATGAATATTATGCGGATTCAATATCGCTCTAACTACTTCTTAATTTGACGTTTTCGAAAATTATATGCGGATCCAATCGCTCTGTCTCCCTCTTTACATCGTTAAAAAACAGAGAGAACCGACCTGAAAATTTTCATCCCTAGGGATGAAAACGCTCAGTTTCAACCCGCTAAACAGGTACCGAAAATGGAATTTTCAATAGCGGCGTTGTGAAAAATTCTTTTTCTTTCCTGTAAAATTAACAAAATGTCGCTTATTCCTTTTTGCTTTTTGACCATCGATAATATGTTCTATTTCTGGATTTTTAAGGCTAAACCGTAGCTGGTGACTATAAACGTTTGCGATTGTAGGTATAAAACGTGGGAATATTATATAGTATTGTTAAATGGTATGCCTTTTCTTTAATAAATAATATTGTCACTCATTTGCTGAATTTTTGTAACATTCGCTGTTTCGCTAGCTCAACAATTATATTTTCTAATCTATTTCTTTAAAATATAGATAGTACATATAATTTTTTTATTTCTTGATATGAAATGATAAAAACATTTTTTTTTATATCGACATTAGAAAAGAGATCTGATTTCCTCTAAAAAGGATAAAATAATTGTTCCCCTCGTTTTACAATCATCTGCCCTACATACAGTTAATTATTATAATAGAAGTCGGCTCAATTATGTCTTTTACTAATTTATTTATGCCGACTTCATTGGCCGCGATTCTCTCAGGAACTAATGTACCGATTTGGATGAAACTTTTACCATTTTATGTAGAATTATACGGGGAAGGATCTTAACTAGTCGCATTATCCTTTTTTATCCGAGCAACAGGGAATAAAATAATAAATTAATTTATGAAATGATATACCTATAGATTGTTTGCATTTTTAACAAAACATTTGCAGTCTGTTGTCTGTCTGTGGCATCGTAGCTCCTAAACGGATGAACTGATTTCAAAGCGGTTTTTTGTTTGTTTGAAGGCTGGTATTTGCGAGATGGTTCTCAGCGATGTTTGATGAAAAACGGTTCAGCCGTTTCCAATATTTTCAGCTCTCATCACAGTTTGTGTAGAAATCTCGCCCACTTTTACAACTAGAAACTTCGAGTTTGTGTTCAAATATTCAGTTTTTCATTTTTAGTCTAAAAAATATGAAATAAAAATTACATTACAAATTTAAAAAACTCCTGACGCAAAAAAAACACACTTTTAAAAAGTTCCCGACGCATTTATGAATTAAATATTTCATCTAATCGAAGGAATAGTCGGTGCGTCGGACCCGGGGCCTATGTATAGTAGAATGCCCGCGGTGAGAGATGAAGCCAGGCACGTCATCAATAATATGCTAGTGAACGCCTGTTTGCCCGCAAACAGTGCCATGTACTCAAAACTGTACATAGGGTTTTTTACGAGGTTTTTTATGACGTTAGGTACAATTTTGGCAAACTGCTATTCATGACAATAAACAGCCAATAGCAAGCTAGAAGGCGGGCGCAATGCATTCACGTTACTATGACGCGGTGGATTTATCTTTCGCCGCGCGAGGTCTAGAAATTAATTATTTAATACTTTTTAAAAGTTTGCTTTTTTGCGTCGGGTTTTTTTTTAAATTTTTGATTTAATTATTTATACCAGCTATTAACGCCTGCAGATGGTACACGTTCGCCTTAAATAAAGACAGAATGCGCAGAATGAGTCATCGTAATAATATTGCTATTATGCATCTTTGAAATAGGTAATTATACTATTAGTAGATTCTCTTTCACTTTTTTCGAAGAGGTAGGCGTCTATTTTACTCAACAAGTAAAGAGAATTCTAGAATCGGTGCAAAATCTGCGTGCATGATTAATTTAAATCTGAGTCACAGAAAATTGATCGGATATTCTAGTTTGAGATCACGAACTGTAGATTCGTACAAAATTGATGTACAGTTACATTTGGACGCTAATATAAAAGGGTTTCCGAAATCATAGAAAAGTAAACGGGCGCTCTATAATGAAAGATCTTATAGAACTGCAGATTTTCACTAAATTCAACAAAATTGACGTTCTTGAACGCTGTAAACAATTTTTCAAATTAAATAATTAAATTACTATATTGACGCTGGCTTACTGCAAATGAAGGCCAAACTAAAAAAAATCAACTAAACTTTTCAAAAATATCCACTACTTAGCGCGAACATTTAAATTCTCTTAGTTAAATCGAAATGGTTATGTTTGAATATTTCCTAAAATACAAAACCTTTTACGAAATCCCTTAGGAAAATTTCGTCCCTTACAAATCCCCTATAGTTAATAAAATTACACCTCATTTTCGGGGGAAACCCCTAAACTGGCAGCACTGGATCGTAACTGAAACCACTCTCCCACCATAGATTTATGTAAATGTATTGATTTCTTGACAGTTGGTTATCTAAACCGTAGTTATAGTGGATTAACAACGAGAATCAAAATATTTCCACTAACGGCAACATCTAAATTCTCCCAGTTTGGCTGTAAATTACAATGGCTACCGAACATTTGAATGTTTTATGAAATACAAACCCCAACGAAATCCCTTAATAAATTTAGTCCCCTAAAATTTCCTAGGTTTCTTTAAATTACCCCTGATTTTAGAGAAAAACCATGAAGTTGGCAACACTAGACCGCTACTGAAGCTGCTCTCTCACCTCGATTTTTCTGATTGGGTTCTTGACAGTTGGCCATTTAAGCCGTATATAGTTATTGGATTAATAATGAGAATCGTTGACTTTAAACACATGAATAAATTAATAATTCAACAACAGAATGAGTGCACTATATGAATTTTAAAATTTTCCTATTACGCAATTGGTTATTTTGAACAGAATAAAAAGTGGCATTTATTATTGGTAACCCTTGACGACCCCAGTCGTGTGCATGATACCAGCTAATAAAATAGCTTACTCTGCTAAAATCCTCATTTTGTACAAATAAGCAATAATCGTATATCAGATCTGTATTCAATGCAATTGGGGCCCAGTGCACCCTGAAACTTTTAATTGAGATACTTAAGTGTTGTCCTTATACTAATATTATAAATGCGGAAGTGTGTTCGCGTGTCTGTCTGTCTGTTTGCTACGTCTTCGCGGCTTAACCACTGAACTGGTTTCGGTGAAAATTGGCAAAGAGGTTCCTTGAAGCCCGACAAAGAACATAGGCTATAACTAGCTTGTCGGGCCGGCTTCGCCCGTGTGCAAATCGGATTTTTTATGTTAAAATTATGCGTGTTAGGTTTCCATAGTTACTCATCTTGTATTTGTGTATTATTGCATTTTTATAACTGTCAAAACACTACCTATATAATAATTTATTGCGTTCAGCTGGGTAGGATTTTCCATATTTGCCCTAGTTTTATTCGGTAGCTGATCTCTATACTTACTGGCTGAATAGCTGCGATCCTGCAGTCCACCATTGTTCCAATTTGAACGGGTAATCAGCGCCTCAAAATATCGGGCCAGTAACTAAAACTTATCTCATTGCCATGGAGATCAGTGCTTATTGCACAAGCACTTAAATTCATTTTAGTTCTCGGCCCGATAATGTGTGGCGTTGCGGCTACCACATCAATTGGTTCCATGTTTTTATTTTTTTTTCCATATGAATCAGCTATCCAGTTAGTATTATTATAGAGATCAGTGCTCAAATTAGTCGGACCTCGTGATTTTGGTGACTTTTCCCCCCTATTTATCAATCGCGTATGAACAAATTCTTGGAATACAAACACATGTTATAGAAGAAGAAATTGTATTTGCCTTAAGTGATGTCATAAGACTATCGGAATAGAATTTGTGCGAGTTTATTCCCTATATTTATTCCCTATATTTATTGATCATGTATGAACGGATTCATGCAATACAAACACAGGTTATGGTAGAAGAAAAAGTGGAGTCACAAGTGTTTTTGGGAATTTATTTGTTTTTCCTATTTTTCAAACGCGGGTGAAAAATTCATGTATTACAAAAACCGTTATATGGCAGAAGAAACTGTATTTGGCTTGAGTAATGTCATCGGGATATAATTAGGAGATTTTGGAGGTATAATATGAATGAATTCGTGAAATACAAAGACGGGTCATAGCAGGGAAAAACACAATTTAGTATTAACAATATCCACACATCGTGTGAAAGTGAAATGATTAAATTTCTGTACCTACATCGAATTGTTACGTAAGATAAGATAAGATAAGATAAGGTAAGATTTATTGTCACCAAATATAAAAAAATTTACAATTAGTTAGATAGTTTTCAAAATTCTGTTTCCTGTATGTATATTACCCAGTGGAATAAGCTTAATGCTAACGTGTTTGTTTTTTAACACGCTTGTATTAGTTCCACCTGTATGTATGTATGGTAAGTAACGGATTCTTTGAACGCGATTTTCACCCACTTCAAAACTTCAGATTGAACTGAAACTTTGCACAGTTATCAAGGACCGATGACAATACAATAATTCAATAAGTTTGTCCCATTATCCTGACCAGGATTTCCAGGACTAAAAAGCAAAAATAAATTATAATTTAAAAAAAAACTCGGGTCGCAGTGCCAAAACCCTGCCGACAATATAGTGTATTTGCTAATACAGGCATTGTGGCATTATTATGTAAACTTAAGTTTGTTTTTTGACAAAATAAAAAATTTAACCCCTTAATACAGCCCTTAAAATAATTAAATTTTTCTAAACTTCAATATTAGACATGGATTTCATCAATACACCCAATTAAATACACCCTTCCATATCTAAGTAAATCCGTATCAACAAACTAGTGTTTTCATAAAATTTGAAAGTCCGGTCCTGTCGGGCCGATTTTATTAAAATTTTAGCAGCACATTTTAATCTTTACTAAAGAGTTAAATTTCAATTTTGAAACGATTCTGACAAATTTTTCGGTATTTTTGGGCCCAAAAACTTTTTGGAACCCCTAAATACAACCCTGAAAATGGTCCGATCGGGCCCATTTTAAATAGGCTTCTTGCGGTGATGGGTTCCAATGTGTGTACCAAATTTCGTTTCAATCGATTAAGTCTGTCGAGAGTTATCGTGTACACACATATATATATAAATATATATATAAATATATAAATATATAAATATATAAATATATAAATATATAAATATATAAATATATAAATATATAAATATATAATATATATATATATATATATATATATATATATATATATATATATATATATATACATACATATATATATAAACATTTTTAAAAATGGTGCCAAAGTGTTCAGGAGGCTATGAAACGTCGAGAAATTTTGGTCCGACCCCTAGGTCCCACCATCCGACCGACGCCAATAGTGTATGTGCCATATGGCAAATACACTAAAAACTAAAAAACACGCTTTAATGGTAAACTGAACTAAAAAGTAAAAAATAATTTTTATTGTAAAAAAGCGTGGGGTGCTCGATATCAGTTGTTATAAAGTATGAAAATATGGTACAAAGCACCCCACGCTTTTTTACAATAAAAATTATTTTTTACTTTTTAGTTCAGTTTACCATTAAAGCGTGTTTTTTAGTTTTTTTAAATTATAATTTATTAACTTCCCACTGGAAGTTATTGTAATGGGTCCGAAAATCGAAATCAAAAAGGAAAAAAAATTTTTATGTTTCAAGGTCACTACACTATTTTTACACTACTTTTAGAAAGATGTCTGTGTGTGTGTGTGTGTGTACGTACGTACGTACGTACGTACGTATGTGTACATTTCTTTCAAAGACGAAATCTCGAGAACGAAAAATGATATCGACTACGTTAGGGTGCCAATCGACGCGTATTAACGTAGATATGATCTGAAAGAAATTTTTTCAAAATCGGTTCAGCCGTTCTTTTTTTTTAACCAAATAACCTCCAAAAAAGTAGATTTTACACAATATCTCGCGAATAAAAAATTATATCGACTTCGTAAGGGTGTCAATCGAGGCGTGTTAACGTCATTTTTATCCGACATAAATTTTATAAAAATCGGTTCAGCCGTTTTTTTTTTTTTTTTTTTTTAATTATTGATGTTTTAATGATTGAAATGATTACTTTTCTGTGTAATATCTAATTTAATTATTATTATTAAATATTTATCAAACTGGGAAGTTCGTCGTGTGGACCTCAAGGGTCGCACTTTAGTCCTAATAAACGACCCACCTCACGGCTTGTTATTTGTGGTCTTATGTGTTTATCATCATTTTTTGTTAAGATATAGGGAAAAGTTTAAAAAAACTCTACGCGAGATGAATTGTTACATTATTTAGGCACAAACCAACATGATAATAATATAATATCACATTAAAATGAATGCAATATTTTCAATCACGATATTCTAATTTAAATACATTGTATGCTATCAACTGTTATTATTTATTTCAATAATATAAAATATTTATTAAGTAATAAATAATAGAATTTTAAAAATAGTTACACTAATTAATTTCTTTAAAGATAATTATATTAGAAACAATATTTCTCTTGACGGATGATGAGTGATGAAATATATACACAGTATAAATTTTCAATTACATCGTTTATTGATTTTTGTAGAGGTTATTGATCTAAGAAAAAAATTTATCACAATCATTTCAGAAATTTATCGGATATTAAGTATCGGCTATTAAGTATAAGTACTATAAGTATTGAGATTTATTTTCTAAAATATTTTAATTAAATTCACCAACTATAACTAAAATATCGTAGTTGGAACAAAAAAATTAAATCCCCGTCGGCATTCGACTGAGTGAGGATATTTGAAAAAGTATCTTAGAAATAAAGAAACAATTCTGAACAGCCATTTTTAACATTCTTGGCTGCTTATTTTCGGTTTCACCAAGTGGTTAGTTGAAACCCGATTCATACATGTACCTATATTAGGTTGCTCGGTTTGGACTTCCCGGAGCAGTTCCGATGAAACTTGATTCATTCACAAGAATGTTAAAAAGGAGTGTTCATAGTTGTTTCTTTATAATAAAATAAAGGAAAATACTGATGACACATCTGTGGACAAAATCTTCAAATTACAAAAAAATATGTCAATCGGTTGAGAAGGGACCGTTGGTGGACTGTAGAAAAAAAGCGGCTTGTGTGTTAAACAAATAGATTATATTACGACTACGTATATAAAATAAAACGATTGAGAATGGATTTTTGAGAAAGTGAAAAATCCTGGTACCAAATCACGCGAATAGAAGATAAATTTTATAACTTATTTAAATCTCGATGGGGTACAGAAGAATTCTCACCTGTCCGGTAGATTAAACATCCCCTTTTTCGCTAAAAAATGGAATGTTTATTCCACTGGAGAGGAAAATTCCTCGAATTTTTATTAGTATCCCCATCGAGGGTTCGTATCAAAAATTACAAAAATGCTCGCAAAAATGTAGTATTTTTTCCACTGTATAACAAAAATAAAATTCAAATAAATAAAAACAAGTCGTGAGGCGGGTCGTCTATTAGGACTAAAGTTACTTTTAATTGGGACTCACAAGTGCGACCCTTAAGGTCCACACGACGAACTTCCCAGTTTGATGAATATTGAATATCAATAATTAAATTAGAAATTTCACAGAAAAGTAATCATTTTAATCATTAAAATATAATTATTATTTATTTTTAACAATAAATTAAAAAAACGGCTGGATCGATTTTGATAAAATTTATATCGGATTTTAGTGACGTTAACATGCTAATTGATAGACACCTCAATAAAGTTGATAACATTTTTTTAGGCGAGATTTCGTGTAAAATCCACTTTTGGCAGTCTTTTTCTTTAAACAAAAAACGGTTGGGCTGATTTTGATAAAATTTCTTTCGGATCAAAATGACGTTAACTTAACACGCCTCGATTGACACCCTTATGAAGTGGATATAATTTTTTATTCGCGAGATATTGTGTAAAATCTACTTTTTTGGAGTCTATTTGGTTAAGAAAAATTAAAGAACGGCTGGACCGATTTTGAAAAAATGTCTTTCAGATCATATTTACGTTAATACGCGTCGATTGGCACCCTAACGTATAGTCGATATCATTTTTCATTCTCGAGATTTCGTCTTAGAAAGAAATGACCACATACGTACGTACGTACGTACACGCACACACATCTCTTCAAAAACAGTGTAAAAATAATGTAGTGACCTTGAAACATAAAAAATTGTTATACATTTTGATTTCGATTTTCGGACCCATTACAATACTTCCAATGCGGGAAGTTAAAAAATCTGTCTTGTATACCAGTGTTGCTGGGTTTGTATCTTCTTATTTATCACAAAGAGAGTGAGGCTAAGTTGAACCCACAAACCCAATGGTGCAACCAGAGCCGGCCTTAGCCAGATTGACGCCTCGGGCGATATTTTTTTAGCTCCCCCCACCAAAAATACTTTTCCCAATGGCAGATTTCCCTATTTGTTTTAGTAATTTGACTAGTCTATGAGAGCCCCGTATGGAGTGAGCTGTCAAAATCTCTTTAGAATAGCTTTTTACAAAAAATTGAGTAGATCATGACATGACTATTTTATGTGTGGATAGGGTAAAAATATAACCTGCGAGTTGTACACCTTTGGCTTTAACAACATCAAAATCGGTTCACTGATCATTTAAGAGCTATGACACCATAGACTGCAGATAAATACACACTACACAGGCATACAAAATATACGACCCAAACACATAACACCCCTTTTTGTGGGTCGGGGGTTAACAAATATTGTTTAGCATTGGACTTGTATCTCAAATTAACTAATATACTTTTTGTTTAAACTTCAATAAAGTTGTTGGTTTAAGCGGGCGTCTGATTTGTTAAGAGTATTTTCTACCGGAAGTTACCCTGCACTCTCCATCTCAAATCCTTCCCCCTCGCCTAAAAACGGATACCGCTCTCCCGACGCTATTAGTAAAGCTAAGTGGTTCGGGTAAACGCTAAATGAAGGACCATTAAGAATCACATTATAGGTTCTACAGGCGAAAAATTGAAAAAAAAAAATTCCTGGCAAAACTTGCAACTTTTTAAAAATCACGTTATCTTTCACACGTAGCCAAAACTCTTTAAAAAAAAATCGCCTGTATAGGATCTGTAGTGTGATTCTTGGTCCTTCATTACGTATTTACCTGAACCTTTTAGCTTTAAAAATAGCGTCGGGAGGGCGGTAACCGTTTTTCAGTCAGGGGAAAGGATTTAAGATGAAGAGTGCAGAGGGTAACTTCCGATAGAGAATACTCTTAAATCTTAATTGGAAATAATCAAGAGCTGAGATTTATTCGGCTGAAAAAATAGAAATTAATTAGTGAAATTTTCACCCTTGGGTAGGGAATCCCAAAAAAGAGCATTAAAGTATGTTTTGGACACACTTTATTTATTTGCATTGTGTTATCGTTCATCGCGCTTTCTCACAACGAATAGTAGGGTAAAAAACTGCACAGCTTGATGACACGTATAGCCACACGAATGGATTTTGCCTAGACGAATTCTGTTTGCCTGGGCAAATGGGTTTTTTCTTTTTAGTGTTCCGTACCAAAATTGATAAAACGGAACACTTATGGCCTCACTCCGGTGTCTGTCTGTCTGTCACAAGCTCCCAAAGCCAAACGATACAAGCTGTAAAGATTCGAAATTTGGCATAGTTAAGCTTGTATGGCCCAATGCGGTGGTTTAGATATGGATAAATAATTCGGATAATTACGGCTAAAAATGGGGGGGGGTCAAAGAGGTTATGAAAAAAATGAAAAAAATTCAACACCATCGAGTGAGGTGTCTAATGAAATATAGTCACCGATAGAAAACAGTAATATTTAAAAAAAATATTTAGTTAAATTTGTTTAAGAAAAAAAAAATTAAAAACCGCGAAAATTGCCATTTATTTTTAAAGTATTAATCGGAAAAATCTGAAATTTTAACAAGTGGATCATACGTCAACATTGATAATAAAATATTAGTCAAAAAATTTTTTTTAGAGACAAGCTTTTAATGAAATGTACTAAAAAGGAGAAAATAATATTTAATAATTTTGGTTCATAATTATTATAAAAGCGGGGGTTGTAATCTCTATAATAGTTTATTAGTCGCAACCCCCGCTTTTATAATAATTATGAACCAAAATTATAGATGTATACAATTGCGGGAACATGGACTAAAGAAAATTATTAGACGCTAAATGTTTTTATAATTGCGACGTTTGTTCGCTTCTTCAGGCAAAATTAACTATTAGCATCCTTCATGGACGATACCAACGTTAATTTATTGCAACTGGGAGGTTATTACAGACTAGTTAGACAATCATATGGCGTAAACACTTGCAAAATTATAGATTTCGAGAAATCCCTTCTTAGTGGATACTTACGTCAGAAAAGGAATCTACTGTCCAAATTTCAAGTTTCTAGTTTCAGCGATTTGGCCTGGGCGTTGATTAGTCAAAAAAACCCGCCACCCTCGTTTTATTCCCTTAGGGGTTGAATTTAATTCTAAAAACGATTAATTTATGTATTGTCATCGGAAATACAGATGTGTACAAAATTTCAAATCGATCGGATACGTGGAAGCTGTTCAAAATTGACTTGCAAGATTTGACCTAAACAAACAAACACACAAACAAACTAACATACAAACGTTGCAAGTTCAATAAAAGCTTGTAAAAAATATATATACAGACAACACTGTAAAGTTTAGTATATTTCGAAGAAATTACAGATTTTTCACGCAATGTGCATATCTTGTTAAAATGAATTCAAGATACGAACTCATCTCCAAACGCGTGAGTGGGCTACGCAACTAACTAGAAATACAACGGTGTAACCATGGAAACGAAAAGCATCTCATTTATAATATAAGTAAATGTCAGTTTATACATATATCTGGGGCCACGGCAGTCGAGCAAACAACCTAGACGGCCGCTATCGTGTATATATATATATATATTATATTATACCTTTTCTCGAAGCAACATAAGGCACTTTTCAACTTTCTATATCTCTGTTACAAATGCAAACAGAAGGCTGAAAATTTCGCTAGAGATAGTACCTAACGGTCTTAACTAATTCTCCAAATTACAAGTTTCTAATAAATATAGTTCAGAAAATATCAACCCTCAAAATTGTCTATTTTGTCATCACTCACTCACTCACTGACATAGCGATCATCAAAAAGTTAGGGCACTTCCAGTAGTCCTAGAAAGCTGAAATTTGGTATGCAGGCTGGGTTTCACGTACAAGTAACGAGAAAATTCCAATATTTGTATTTTTCCCCCTCCAACCCCTAAAAGGGGGTGGTGCATATTTCTATATTATTATAGGCTAAGTCCGTAGTCAGAGAAAGCTGAAATTTGGTATGCAGGCTAGGTTTCGCGTACAAGTAACGAGAAAATTCAAACATGTGTGATCTTCCCCCTCCAACCCCTAAAAGGGGGTGTTGCAGATTTCTATAGGTCCTTAGTCAGAGAAAGCTGAAATTTGTTATGCAGGCTGGGCTTCGCGTACAAGTAACGAGAAAATTAACAAATCTATGTTTTTCCCCCTCCAACCCCTAAAAGGGGGTGGTGCATATTTCTATTATTATAGGCTAAGTCCGTAGTCAGAGAAAGCTCATGAAATTTGGTATGCAGGCTAGGTTTCGCGTACAAGTAACGAGGAAATTCAAACATGTGTGATCTTCCCCCTCCAACCCCTAAAAGGGGGTGTTGCAGATTTCTATAGGTCCTTAATCAGAGAAAGCTGAAATTTGGTATGCATGCTGGGTTTCACGTACAAGTAACGAGAAAATTCAAATATTTGTGATTTTCCCTTTCCAACCTTACAAAAAGAACTGAGATCCCATCAAAAATATTCTTGTAAAGAAAAAAAAATGCCAAGTCTCGCAACACTTTCGCCGTAAAAAGTTTTGAGATCCCGAAAAGTACCAAGTCAGCCATTCTATTACCTTTGACTATGAAGTTAGCAAATTACTCGATAGTTGTCTTAAAACTACACAGGTAAAATAAAGAATAATTTATAAATAATATTTTATGACTCTATTAAACTTGTAGCACCTTTTGAACTTGGCAATCACATAGCATCAGGATATATGACACCGTGCGATAAAGTTTTAATAAAAACAATATCTCATCACAGTGCACCTATGCCACGTGATTGCCAAGTTCAAAAGGTACTACATGTTTAGAGTCATAAAATATTATTTATAAATTATTCTTTATTTTACCTGTGTAGATTTAAGACAACTATCGAGTAATTTGCTAACTTCATAGTCAAAGGTAATAGAATGGCTGACTTGGTACTTTTCGGGATCTCAAAACTTTTTACGGCGAAAGTGTTGCGAGACTTGGCATTTTTTTTTCTTTACAAGAATATTTTTGATGGGATTATATTTTTTAAATAAAATAAGGCTTTTATATTTAACGATAACACGGAACACTCATTGCGCGAGACTTGACTCGCACCTGAGCGCTTTTTTATTTCCTAAATTACTAGGTAAATGCTATTTGACTATGAATATGGTATTCGCGTGAATATTTTTTAGAGAAATAGCAATAAAATTACTTCTTAATTAAAGTTAAGCTGTAACACTATTGTACAACCAAAACTGCAAATACAAAATGGTAAATAATAATATAAAAATTTAAAAACACAGTTTGAGTTTTAAATTAGAAACTATCTTATAAAGTAATTTGCCCAGGCAGATAGCATTCGCCTAGGCAAAAGCTATTTGCCTGTGGGAATAGATATATTACATTTTTAGAGTGTTAGGTCTCCAAGTCACTATATAAATATTATGAAGTATTAGAAATACCTTGTATTATGTCCGTCTTGTGTCTTCTTGTGATTTAACACTACGCGTTTCAGCAACGAGTTGCCATCTTCAGGTGTGGTTAATTAACCATACCTGAAGATGGCAACTCGTTGCTGAAACTCGTAGTGTAAATTCACAAGAAGTCACAAGACGGACATAATACAAGGTATTTCTAATACTTCATAATATAAATAATTTATTTACTCAATCACACATGACACAGTCTAAAAAAATGACATTAATCATATTATGTACTTTTTTTTGTCACACTCTATATATCAGTAAGTAAGTAATGTGATGAGCAATATTTATTGCTTTACGCATTATAATAAAAAGTAAATATGATAGTAAACATTAATTCTAATTATAGGAAATGTCATTAGCACATCATAATAGATTCCAACTTTTATTAATAAATTTTAAAAATAGACTGGCCTAGAACTAGAATACATTGTACTTGGCGTATGTACTAAGTACTGCAAGAATTTCAGTGTTAACTAACTGTCGCTAGCTTTTTGATTACTGCTACGCTTTCGTTAAAATAAACGAATAGAAGTTTCATGTCTTTTTACACTGATTTTGATTGTAAAACAATTGAACGTCACGTTTCCGAGATAGCGATAAAAACAAAATTATTTCGAATGGAATATTCTGTATATTTTAAATGAAGCGTAAAGGCCTGAACACATTAGCGCGGTGGCGGTGACGGTGGCGTTTGATCGCAACACTAATAAACAAATGGACACGCGCATATATGTTGCTGCTTGTCAGCGGTACAGCGTTCTGGTGCAGCGTTCTATGGCGCGGTGGCGGTCAGACACAACTTGTCGAGTTTGACCGCTGACTGCGACGTCTAGTAACGTTATTGTAGTCATACAGAATTACAAAATTTATCTAGAAAGTTAAAAACTGCACGAAGTCACCGTAAATGCCACCGCAACAGTATGGCCTACTCAAAAAACGCCACCGCAACAGTATGGCCTACTCAAAAAACGCCACCGCCACCGCTATCGCCACCGCGCTAATGTGTTCAGGCTTTTAGAATGCCTGTAATTTTTTTATTTTGAAGGTATATTTTTCAAATCAGTAAAAAATAATAGTAGATTATATAGTGGCGTAATGAGGCATATTACTGACGAGTAGTGACAGTATGTTAAAACGAACACAGCAAGTTTTAACAGTCACACGAGTCATAATATCATTACGCACAAGATATATATGGAATGTTTTGCCATACCCACTATAAAACAGCTGCTTTTTACTTCATTTTCAGTATTTTCAAAACATTTTGACAGTTTATTTTGTGTCGCCAACTACTTCTATAGTAGGCCGAGAGTAGCTGTCAGTAGGTAATAGCAAGCGGATCAAGGCTTTGCATTCCCACACTAATGCGGCAAAGATACGTTCCCGCACCCCGGCCTGTCAAAATAAACTTGACATGCAGCTATTTTATAGTGGGTATGGCAAAAAGTTATAAACTGTACAAAATTACGATTTTATTTATTTGTATTTATTGAACTAACTTCTGTATCATTAATAAAAATTCTCGCATGTGCAGTATAATAAAAAAAAATTGAACGCCACTTTAAGCACTGCACTGTGGTGTAACCATAGAAATATCATAGATAGAGTAGGAGAGTCATAGGCACAAGTGTAAGTGATAGTATCAGGTTGGAAAAGAGAGATAGAAAACAAATAGATTCTCTTTTCCTTGTCTTCTGACGCATTTGTGAATTTAAAAATTTATGGTAGGTACTGTTAATTTACATCTGTAACCATAGTTATGTGTTTGTGATAGAAAAAGATAGAAGAACACGTCTATTCTCCATCTCTATCTTTTGCATCGACACTTTTTTGGGTGACTTCCCTCCTCTATTTATATGATATTTATATAGGTGTAACTACACGAAGCTATGGGATTACGATTTTTGATGATGTGATTGATTAGGATTTTGGATAACATAAAATGACGCATAATAGAGCCGGATAACAGGGAGTCCATTTTACTTGTATTAATTATTTATTTAAAAAAAAAATGGTTTATAGGATTTATTACTACAACTTTCTGGATTTTGTAGTTCCTGATCTGATGTATAGATATAAATAAATATCAAAAAATTGACAGTTTAATGGATTCCTATAAATCAATTCTATAGTATCTCTAATTCCATGTGTGAACTTACAAAGAAGTACATTAACCAAATTTTTACAGTGGGTCATAGTGGCCAGTTATCATTTATATTCTCTTCTGATAAGTGATTTAATCGTCAAAATATATTTATATTTTTTTATTATGTCGTATCTACTAAATGAACAAAGTACACCGATATTGTATATTTTTCGAAATGTTTTGTTTGTTTCTTCGTTCTCTTTTTTATAAATAAAAAATTAACATTACTTACTCATATATAGTTTGCAGCGTTTGCTGGTTATGTTATTACATAATGAGTTCTTGTGAAATTTATTGGGCTTTAATATTCATTTTCCAGAAAATATACTTATGTTGGGTTGCTGCAGAAAGCATTGTCATAAAATCTGAAATTTAGCAAGTGGAGCATACGTCAACATTGATAATAAAATATTAGTAAAAAAAAACTTTTTAGAGACAAGCTTTTATTGAAATGTACTAAAAAGGAAAAAATAATATTTAATAATTTTGGTTTGATTTGACAATAACCTTAGGCTGTGACCACACATATTTCTCCATATCAGAAAAGCATTGTAGAATTCTAAATTGATCCTACTCGAAAAATAATTGATCCCACTCGAAAAATAATTGATCGATTGAAACATTTTTTTTAAACTGTGTATAGTAGTACCTACATGTATATTTAACATAGTTTTTCTACATGACAGGGAGTTTCACATTAGACTGCTCCTGCATGTACAAAGACAGTAATTTTATAAACACAATCTAAGGTCATTGTCAAATCAGATTTTATGATAATGCCTTCTGCAACCCAACATTACTCCATAAAAAGAGACTATAGATATCATTTAAAAGGGATTTTCATAAGGATCTCAAAACTATTTTTTCAGAATTTTATGTTATACCTACATATAGTTTTCGAGATTTCCTCTATTTCCAAAACTAGTAGGTACTTAGTGTTAAAATTAGATATACGTCATAGATATAGAAATCTGGGGATATAGTATAAAGTGCCACTTTAGACGAGGAGGGAGGTCATTCAGGGGAGGGTGCATTCCTGTCTTATGGACATGTCCATGCTATGCATGTGCCCACGTTCTATTGGCCGCGTTTTTGCGCATGCTCAATTGTTCGTACAGCGCTTGCGCAACTGAAGCGACCAATAGATTGCGAGCACACTTGCTTCCTCACCGCCCCCCCCCCCCTCAGAAGCAACCACCCCACTCGCTTGTACTACATCCCCAGATTTCTATATCTATGATATACGTATACTTTACAAGAAAACTATTACATTTCCAACAGCTATTAAATTTTCGAAATTCAAAGGCAAACAGTATGGTTTATTGTACTGAACTACTGTCCAACCAAGGAAAGAACGTCGGTGCGGAAGGGTGTTCGCAATCTGACACGAGTGTTTTAACATGCATTGTCAGAATTAGCTACAAGTCGTTCGTTTGTTTTCATGTCGATTACCCTAAATAAGAGCCCCTATGCTGCTATGCACATTCTTTAAACCCGCAACGTTCTTCTGCTGGTCAAACAGTAGATACAATCTTTCTACCACACGAAAGTCAGAAATGAGGAGACTAAAGAAATTAACTTGCCTACATTGATTTTTAAACTACAAAATAAATCAGGAAGAATAGTATTCGAGTTTATTATAATTTCAAATGTACATATTACGGAATGAAGTTGGTTTGTATCGACGTTTGTACCGTTCGTGTGTAGGGAAGTGTTCCAAAGCGCTAGATTACATTTTCGGTCAAAATGTAAAATTAATAATATGGTTGATATATGTGCGAGAGCTGAGTTGATGTTTACCCCGGCCGCCCCCGCTGCAACTTGCTATGCGTTGGACTTGAATAAACGCTACATTTCAGTTAAAAACGGAATGTAAGAACCAGCTTAGTTAATTTTAGTCCAAAAGCTCGCGGTCAAAACTGCAAGATTTTTGTGAAAGCTAATATTTTGAGATTAGCTAGTATTTAGGGTGTAAATAAATAGACAACAGTCAGCGGTTGGAGCCTCTGGCATCGGGGCGGTTTAAAATGTGTAAAAAAATCTAGTGTTTCGTAAAAGATGAAATTTGGCACAGGGTCAATTTTTTGAATATAATTTATGAAAAAAATGGGTAGGTATGTCTGTATCGCGGGTACAGACAGGTGATGTTAATGCCGTTAAACACAAATAATAATTGTATTAATACATCCACTTTAATTTATCTTATTAAGTCAAATGCTCGTAAAATATAATAGGTAAACTAGCGGTCTCGTCCGGCTTCGCCCGGGTGCTAAGAATTTGTGATTTATTATTCTCCCCCGCGAGAAATCATCCTCCTGCGAAGAAGTCGCGCTGGTGGTGTTTATAATATTAGTAGGATTTCGCCAATATGCTAAAATGCAAAAGAATTTCAGAATTACGTTCTGTTATTATCACACAGGAATTACCCCCCCCTCCCCGCAAGAAATTTATCAAAATAAAATATAGCGTATAAAATACAGCGTAGTGAAACTTTTTATTAGTGAAAGATTTTTTAGAATCGCTTCAGTAGCTCCAGGGATTACCCCCTACATACAAACAAACAAATTTTATCTCTATAATATTAGTATACCTACCTAGATAAAATAATTCGAATTTAATTTTTTATATTTTAAATTATTATCATTTAAAAAAAATACATATATTAAAAGCCTTCGGAATTTGAACCTGGGCTTGGCGTTTGTACAGTCGCGGACTTAAAAAAGTTTACACCTGTATCATCTAGTTACCGGTTTTTTGAATTTTTGCATATTGTAATTTGGCTTTTGATAGTAATGTATCAATTACTAAAGGTTACATCCTAAAAATTCAATAAGAAATTATTATCAAAACACCTCAGTTGTTTATTATACAATCCAAATTACTCAATATTATTCAATTAAAACATAAGAAGATTTGATAATATTTGCTACTAGCAAATTCCTTCCTCCAATCTTGCAATGATTCTTTTTTTTGGTCATCGTTTTAATAATTTCTAGGCATTTCAATTTCTAGACATAAACGACAATTATTTCTTTTAATTTTTGACATTTACATTTACCTATTAAAAACTAAATTTGTTGCTAAGCTACTGACTTTTTGTGAACTTACACTGAAAAACTCAAGTTTAAACTTTATTAAGTCCGCGACTGTACCTGTCGGTCGACTTTTACTTTACCACACAGCCACAGCTGGCTTACCTCAACCATAGTATATTTACTATGCCTCAACATAGACCTTAACATAGGTATACACATGTGTTTTGTTTCATATGACAATAATTGACAACTACTTCCTTCTATTTCCGGAACATCTAATATTTCTCAAATGCCACCCAGTATGACACATTAGACGTTATTGACGTCAAAAACAGTCAGACCTAATTTTGAATAAATTGACTTAGTCAGCAGTCGGTATAAGTATAAAACTTCTACCGACTGATCGACATTCGAGCCATTCTGTTTTACGACAACAAATTGGTGTACTGAGCATAAAATTGTATCTGGTTGGCAATAAATGCATTAATTCTAGGTCATGTATCAATTTTACATTACAAGAAAGTGCATTCAAGGCTGTTGAATATATCGGTTCACGGCATTGTGATGATTGTTCGGAGGTCAAATGCCATCCTCGTGTTAAGTATAACACATAATAATATGATGTACCGTACCTAATATGCACTGTACATACATACATAGGTACAATGCACTACATAATATACTCGTACTTATGTGCTGATAGCCTGCTATAGTTACTCCGCCCGCGCGCCTCTTCACTTCGCGGTAATATACTCAACATGAGGTTATGCATTTTCTCCATTGCACCTTTAGCAAATGGTGAAGGTGCATTAATCTTAAATGATCGAAAACTGGCATTATCTTGAGAAATAATACCAATTTCAGACTTAAAACTAAAATTAAATCAAATTATTAATTATTTTATAATTGCATAATATGGCTTCTTTATATATTTAGGCTTAGGTACTTCTTTATTATTATTTTTCTTTTACTCTTCTCTATTTTCTTTTTAACTTTGTCTGCACGAATTGTTTTTTACCTGTAATTTGACAATAATGTCTGTTGGTAAATAAATAAATATATTGATATCTGTTGTAAAATTTATGATTTGTGTAAGCATAATAAATAGGTAGCTTAAAAATATGAATACATTTTAAGCCAAATGATACATTGAGTGATCGTTCCCATAGATACATAGTTTACTTAATTTACATAGGTAAAGTGCGGTATTTTTAGACGTTTTAGTTGACAATGTAAACGCACGTCCGCGGGCGAGGCTTAAATTTATTTTTGAGTTTATATAAAATTGGAAATGGTTAATTCGTATAAATTATTATACCTAGGATATGACTAAATCGAATCAGTAATATTATGTTAAAAACAAAAATACAGATAGTTACTTCTTACCACAACAGTTTTATTGATGGATGTACATTTCGAAAGCTATGCTTTCATCTTAGCAAACACTATACATGTATAGTGTTTGCTTTCATCTTCAGCAAACACTATACATGTATAGTGTTTGCTGAAGATGAAAACATAGCTTTCGAAATGTACCTACATCCATCAATAAAACTGTTGTGGTAAGAAGTAACTATCTTTGTTTTTGTTTTTATTCCAACCACAGTGCTTATATATATTTTTTTTAATATTATGTTAGTCTAATAGTAATAGGGACAAATTTAACGCTAACTGTGGTGTAACTGTACGAAGCTGTGGATTGACGATTTTATTTAATTATATAGATTTGGATTCTTGGAACTTTTCTCAACAAATTAATATGACTTCATTGAGTCGATAGCTTGTAGAGCTTAATCGTGGGTCAGAGTAAATCGATTAATTAGTGACCGAGAATTTGCTAATTTATCTATAAGAAATGCAATCGTGTTTACGTAGAAATGCAGTGCAAATTGCGTATAAAGGCACGTTAATGACAATAATAAGACGTACAGTTGCAGTTGCAATATAAAATAATCAAATTCAAAACACGGGTAGATATTTATAGAATAAAAAATAATCACAGCTATTTTGTTATTATGGAGATAGGTGATTTGTTAATAATGAAATAATTATAAAACCTTTCTCGATCAATATCAATTTATTGAACAAATAAAATTGACAACGTTTTGACAAATTTGTTTTTCTTCTTCAGGTCTAATAGACCAGGCGCTAAGTCGAAATAATGTACAAACATTGAAAAAAATTCCTACAAGAATTTTTTTACATGATGGTTTCCTTAGGGTATCCTCAATAAATCCTGAAGTTTCCCCCTCCAACGAAGTGCAGTACTCCCCTGGCGGTTTGGTGAAGGGACGAAAATCAGCTTTTACCGGATCCATAACTTTCTCTTAAATCTATAACGACAAAAAATTGTTCTACACAAAATTAAAGTTAACTAAATTCTATACAAAAAGGTTCTGTATATGTTTTGGTGAGATTCGTATTTCTGCTACATTTTAAATGTGTAGTTTATCAAATTTCTTCGTTTATAATAATAATAATAATAATAATAATTTTTATTAATTCATAAAAACTGAAAAATACAGATATGAACAGTCAAAAATAATTGGTTACATATTTACATATTCAGGGATGTCATAGAAGCAGTTTTTAATTAGGTATAATTTCAAATGTTTGCAAAATAGCTTTAGGTCTGAAATTTCTTGCAATCGACTTTTAGCTTTTAAATACAGCTTCAAATGAATGTTCGTTGAAAATAACTTGCATTTTATGATGAAAAGATGCCACAATTAGCACCGTTAGTTGTGACCCTAACTAATGTTTTGAGATCTGCAGTCGCACGACCGGGGAATACGGCGTCATCCCCTTTTCCAAGAAAAACCACCCCCAACTAAATTTTTGAGTATAATTCCCAAACGGACGATAAAAAAAACTATGTGAAAATATTTACCACTCAATTTTCCCTAAAATTATCCCATTTATGTTTAAATTTTTTTTAAAGCTAGTTTCACAATGGAAGATCAAAGTTAAGCCGTTACGGTTAGTTTAGACAAATGGAAATTTCGATAGGTGTCTGTATATATGTAACGGCTAATCTTGAGAACTACTAAACGTATTTGAATGTGGTTTTTACTGTTTGATGATTTGTTTCTTGAGGAAGGTTTAAATGTATAGTTGAATTGAATTGTAGATTATAGACGCTCGACAACAGAGGTCATTAGCGTCTAAAAATAAAAAAGTAAACAAAAGAAAACCAAAAACAATAAAACCAAAGCAAAATCAATACAAAAACAAAAGTTGACATACAACAAAATAAAATCTAATAGCTACAAATACAATGTGTCATATAAAATAATGTAGTGATATAAAGAAAAAACCATTTAGGCTGTAAAAGGGCCTAAATGTATACAAATAAATAAAATCAAATAAACCGGTCAAGACCGGTTTCTTTTAAAAATCGAAACAGCAGATCGACATTGTCAGGATCATTTCCTAAAACAACCGACAGATCACCTGACAATCCGATCTGCTGTCGTGTGTCCCTAAACTGGACACACTCTATTAAAATATGCGAAACGGTAACACGAGTGTCACACGTTTCACAGAGGGGCGGTTCCTCACGAGCCATCAAAAAACCATGTGTAAGTCTACAGTGACCTATGCGCAGCCGTGTAAGGACCACTTCCTCCCACCTGGAGGGACGGAAAGATGTGAACCATGGGTCAACTGTAGATTTTATAAATTTTAATTTGTTTTCATCGACAGCACTCCATTCATCCTTCCAGAGCTGCTGAACGGCTGAAATCAGTACGCTCTTGAGGTCGTCACCGATAACGCAAAATACACTCTGACCGTTATTTGCAGCGTCCTTAGCTGCAGTGTCAGCTAGTTCATTGCCAGCGATTCCCATGTGGCCGGGAACCCAACAAAACCGGACAGTGGTTCCACCTCTTTTCAAAGTGTACAATTTGTCCTGAATTAAACAAATAAGAGGGTGGCTGGGATAGGAACGCTGCAATGCCTGAAGAGCACTCAAAGAGTCGCTGCAAATAACATATTTGTGTGGACCGTGCACATGTCTCAAGGCCTGCAAAATTGCATATAACTCTGCAGTAAAAATACTGCACTCTTGAGACAACCTGTATCCAACACTGGCGTTATCGGTGACAAACGCGCAACCAACTCGGTTGAGAGACTTCGAGCCATCCGTGTAAACGGAACGGTAGTCTCGATTCTGATCCAGCCATGCCAGGAAAAGCTGGCGATAGAGCTCTGGAGTTGTTGTATTTCGAGGATGAATGGAAAGTGACATATCGATGACGGGCTGAGGAATAAGCCACGGGGGCACAGAATTACGGCCTACTTTAAGAGTTCTAGGAAGCGCCAAGTGAAGTTCATCTAAAAGAAGATTCAACCTGATACCGAGAGGTCGTGTTGCATTTCTTCTCCGTCTATACAGAGAAGAAAAACGAGGTTGAAATACGCAACTGTAAGTTGGGTGATCAGGTTGACTACGGAGCTTAGATACGTAGGATAGCATATTGCGTTTCCGCCGGATGTTCAGCGGAGGCTCTCCGCATTCAGCGGCTATGCTAACAACAGGACTCGATCGAAACGCTCCGGTTGACAATCGGATTCCGGCGTGATGAACAGCGTTTAACGTCCTGATGTACGACTCACGCGCTGAGTCGTACACGATGCTACCGTAATCCAATTTAGACCGTACGACTGCACGATAAATTCGCAGCAAAACCGTACGGTCTGCACCCCACGTGGTACTGGATAAAATTTTTAAAATATTAAGGGAAGACGTCGACTTCCTCTTTAAAATATTAAAATGAGCCTTCCAATTTAACGACCGGTCAAAAGTGAGTCCTAAAAATCGGGCAGTATCTTGCACAGATATGAGCGTATTATAAAGATATAAGAATGGTTCCTGATAACAACTACGAATGCGGCAAAAGTGCACACACTGGGTTTTTCCAACGGAAAATTTAAACCCATTGTTAGTTGTCCAGTTCTGGATGCTATTAATGGCCAGCTGCAAATGACGTTGTGCAGTACGAATGTACTTTGACGAACAGTAGATCGCCAAGTCGTCAACATAGAGCGATGACTCTACAGACGATGGAATGCTGTCAATTATGCCATTAATAGCGATGGAAAATAAGGTGACACTAAGAACCGAACCCTGTGGAACACCATTCTCCTGTGCAAAGACACTTGACAAAGTGTTGCCGATACGGACTTGGAAGTAACGCTCTAATAAAAAATTATTTATAAAATTCCCAAGATGTCCTCTGATACCCCAATTATGTAGTGTTCGGAGTATTCCATACCGCCATGTAGTGTCGTAAGCCTTTTCAAGGTCGAAAAAGACCGCTACCAAGTGCTGCTTGTTAAGAAAAGCGTCCTGTATTGCGGACTCTAACCTGACTAGATGATCCATAGTTGAACGGTGCTTACGAAAGCCACACTGGGCATTCGTGATCAATCGTCTGGATTCAAGAATCCAAACCAATCGTCGGTTGATCATACGTTCGAGGAGTTTTGATAAACAGCTAGTCAGTGAGACAGGACGATAACTTGATGCTTGTTTCCGGTCTTTACCGGGCTTCAACAACGGCACTACAATAGAATTACACCAAGCGGTAGGAAACGTATTGGTGTACCAGATTAAATTAAACATCTTGAGAAGGAATATCAATCCGGAGGGAGGTAGCTTTTTCAAAAATTGGTAATGAATATCGTCAGATCCTGGAGAAGTATCATGGCAATCATGCAAACTCGACTGCAGTTCCCACGAGGAGAAAGGTGCGTTGTAGTTCTCCTCATTTTCTGAGGATAAGTTTAATGCAACTTGTTCTGCTTGATTTTTCTGAGCAGAAAAACGCTCAAGGTAGTTTGCGGAACTCGAGACTTTTGCGTAGCATGAGCCCATGTGATCGGCGACTTCATCAGGCGACGTAATTATGTCATTTCCCATTACCAATCCAGAAATGTAATTGAAACTCTGTTTGCCAGAGATCCTCCGAATTTTCTCCCACACTTCGCGGGCGGGAGTAGAACTTCTTACAGTGGAAACAAACTCACTCCATGACTGCTTCTTACTCTCTGCTATGATACGTCTGGCAATGGAACGCTTTTGCATGAAAATTACACGATTTTCATCCGTCATATTATTTTTGAAGCGACGGAGAGCTCTACGACGTTCACGGATGGCATCCCGACAAGCCTGATTCCACCAGGGAACAGGCACACGTCGCGGTGTTGTTGACGTGCGTGGAATTGCAGCTAAAGCTGCCTCGATGACCGCATCCGTGAAATGCTCTACAGCAGCATCGACATTGCCAAAGTTCATTTCGCCGACATTTAGTACTTTTTGAAAGTGTGACCAATTAGCGTCTTTTATTTTCCACTTCGGGGAGCGTCTTTCATCCACATGGAATGAAAGAAGACGACAAATGATTGGGAAATGGTCACTGCTACAAAAATCGGCATTTACTTCCCATTCACAGGATGGGGCGATAGAAGAAGAGCAGAGAGTAAGATCTATAGCGGAAAATGTCCCATTTGCAGCCGAGAAATGTGTATTGGAACCTGTGTTCAATACGACCAAGTTTTTATTCAGAATCAACGTCTCCATTAGCCTTCCACGAGCATCCACATGATTAGAACCCCAAGTGGGATTGTGGGCATTAAAATCCCCCATGATGATAAAGGGGCGTGGAAGTTGGTCTATAACAGACGCAATGGTTGCAAGTGTCGGTTGTTCTGATGGAGGAATGTATATTGAACACAAAGTTACCGGATTCGGCGCATAAAGTCTGACAGCGATGACCTGTAAGTCAGATTGTAATGGGACATTTTCGGAAAACACATTATTTCGGACTAAAACTGCCACTCCGCCACTGGCACGTTCCACAAATAGTTTATCTTTACGATAAATCGTAAAACCACGAAGAACCGGAGTGTTTGTGTCTTTTAGATGTGTTTCCTGTAAACTAATAGCAGTAGCATTATGATCATTAAGGAGGAGTTTCAATTCACTGAAATGAATATAAAAACCGTTCATGTTCCACTGTAAGAAAGTGAATGTTTATTATAAAGAAGAAAAAAGCTACCTCATTTTTTTCCTCGCTGCATCAGACCGATGATGAGGAGGTCTGCTTATGTCTTCTTCCATAGCAGAGTCTGCACTGCTGCTATGGTCGATGCGAGTGTGAGTTATAGTCATTTTATGACTATTATCCCGGTTCAAGATAACCTTAGTTTTCTTGACCGGAGATGTCTGACTCTTTCCAACAAGAGATTTTACTGGTGATTTCGCCTTTTTAACTGGCGATCGTGATCTACTATCCGGACTTATTTTGCTTTTGTTTTTATTTATTTTTTTGGCAACAACTTTAGAATTTGATGGGGAAACTTCGGTTTGTGTAGACATGTCACATGTCTGTGTTGACATGTCTACTTTGACAACAGGAGCGGCAGCAATGGTTGCAAACGAACGTGTAAAGGAAGGGACAGTTTCTCGATACTTGCGCTTGGCCTCTGCAAAAGAAATTTTTTCAATTGTTCTGATCTCTTGGATCTTGAACTCCACTTTATATTGTGGACATTCTCTAGATCTTGCAGAGTGGGTTCCGTCGCAATTAACGCAATGCGACACCCTTTTGCATGGAATATCCTCATGCAGAGGTTGGCCGCAATTGTCGCAGAGACTGGCAAAGCTACAATTGTTCTGCGAATGTCCAAACTTTTGACATTTGTAACAGCGCAAGGGAGATGGTATATACTGACGTACTTTCAAAGAGTAGAATGCTGCTTTAATTGATGGCGGAGGCTGCGGTGTACAGAACGTAAGAATATGAGACGGTGTAGGTACTAATTGACCGTCTCTACGTGCGTGAATTCTGTATACGTCTGTAACACCTTGGTCTTTAAGTTCCTCTTTTATTGTTTCAACTGTACAGTTAAGAAGATCGAAACAATAAATAATGCCTTTAGAAAAGTTCAGCTGCTTATGTAATTCTACTTTTACCGGTACGTCTGTGCACATGTCGACACCTTTTATATTTTTGCATGCCAATACCTTTTGAGCTTGATGCTGGGAAGATGTTTCAATTAATAAAGATCCATCACGCAACTTTTTAACACTTAGAAAAGTTCCAAACAAGCCATCAAGATGTTTATTAATGTAAAAGGGACTGTCGCCATTGAAGTTTCCAGTTACCTTAGTCATTATCAAATATTTGTTACAAGGAGTAACATTCGCCAGGTCATTACCAAATAATAAATCCAAATTACCATCTTTACGCCCTCTCTTAGAGGGAGGGCTATTTAATGGGGGGAAATTTTCCATAATAGTTTTTTTATATTCATCAACCGTGCTCCCCACCCACCACGGAGCCCAACAAGGGGACGATGACCGCAAACCGGTACAGAGCGCCAGGGCTACACGGTGATATAGTCAGCTCAAGAGACGGCGCCACTCCATCCAAAGACACTGGCTCACCCCGCCGGAATACTATATAAACACGACGTTAGCCGATTGACTAGACTGGGTTAGGTCTAGCCGCCCGTTTACAGCGAAGCGGAGGCCAAAGCAGTGTGTTGGTGCACCCAGGCGAACCTCAACTGCCAGGATCCTCTTTTCCGCCTTACGGGTCACCGCGCACGGCAAACACGCAGGTGTACTATTAGGGACTACTACAAACAAAGGACAGCAACAAAAGTGTACCCATAACGGAGGGACAAGACCGCTATCAACAACAAAAAAGAGGGAAGAACAGAAGAAGAAAAAAAGTTGCGACTGTCCTTCCTTCATAATAGTCCCTAAATGAATCACCCAGCCGGGTACACAACCGACTGGTGCGTGCTCGGGTTTCCCTGGGTTCGCCAATTCCCAAAGAACATTGTAATGCAATTGCGATAAACAACGACATTCCAATATTCCCCCTGGGGGCTTAAATGTATAGTGGTTCTCCAGTCCGGCTTTATCCGGGTGCAAATTAAATTGCATCCACTATACAGTACAGATTTCAGTGCGGTTTTTACCGTTTTTCTATTTGAACAATTTTTTTAATGTTATTTAACTGATTTCCAACAAAAAATGACGTACAACTTTTTTTCGTAAAATTAATATTTTCGAAATTTGATTTTTTGAATATTGAAAAAAAACCCGAATTTTCCGTTTTTAACACTTTTATAAACACGTTTATAAAACATATCTTTAGACCTTGCATATATAAGCCACCAAAAAAGGAAATTGAAAATTAAAATTTTTTACCCATATAAAAAGTTAGGTACCTATATATTATTTATATCAGTGCGCGCGTTCTTCATATAGGATTAGTATATCTACATAATATACATGTTATGTAGAGTTGTTTATCAAACATTTTTCTAAGAATAATATAAAATAGGCAATATACCTATACCTACGCAATATAAAAATACATTTTTAAATATGGGTAAAAAGTGTAAAATCGTCAATTTCCGTTTTTGGACGTTTGTATGCAAGGGCTTAAAAGATGTTCTAAAAAAGATGTCTGGTAAAAAAAACACTTTTTTCTAAAACTTTTAAAGCGACAAAAAAACGACAAAATCGCGTTTTTTCAATTTTAAAAAATTCTTAACTTGGAAAATAATAACTTTACGAAAAAAAGTTATAGGTCATTTTTTACTGAAAATCAGTCAAATAATATTTTAAAAAATTGCTCAAATTGTTTAAAAGTTTTTATTTCCCTGTGTTACAAAAAAAAAGATTTTTAACCACAATCAGATCAGACTGTCTGGTAACATGGGTTTTCATAATCAGTACTATGTCAACTAAAGCTCTTCCAGCAAAAAAATGTCATTCGAAAATAATACGATACGAATGCGACAATACTGCGTAGTCTATTACTTATTAGTGCAGTAAAAATCTAAAACTCATACTTTCTTAATTAACAATGAGATTAACAATCAATTTTTGTTATTACTTCCTTACTGTACAAATTCACTATTTTAGTGAAATTAACATGAGAACAGAGAACAGTATGGCTCAGTTGGTAGCGTCGCGGCCTCTGAATCGGACTGTCGTGGGTTCGAGTCCCACCTCTGCTCATGGATGTTTTGTGATGTTATTTAGTTTTAAGTGATATATTATGTATATTTGCTGTATTTAAGACGCTAATGACCTAAGTTGTCGACGCGTCTATAATCCACAATAAATAAATAAATAAACATGAGAACATCAGACGACATTATTCGCCATAACATGCACTTATTAGTGTATTTGCCATATGGCACATACACTATTGGCGTCGGTCGGATGGCGGGACCTAGGGGTCGGACCAAAATTTCTCGACGTTTCATAGCCTCCTGAACACTTTGGCACCATTTTTGGAAATGTCTATTTATATATGTATATTATATATATATATATATATATATATATATATATATATATATATATATATATATATATATATATATATATATATATATATATATGTGAAGAACTGTTTAATTAAAAACAGAAAAGTGGTGATCCTGATGATAATGAAAGAAGACAGCTTTGAGATGGCTTAAGGATCCAAAAATAATAAGCAAATACTGTTAATATTGCATTTATTAAGCTGACGTTTCGAGAATTATATTCTCATCCTCAGAGCTCTGTTAAAAAATTATAAAATTGTGTTAGGAAAAAATTTAAAAAATAATATATAACAAATATTAATTAACTTACCAAATGCCGTCAAACATGACAGTAAAATTGTCCAAAAAACTTTTTAAAAAAACATACTAACATTTTATTTGGTTTTTATTGAAGTGTAAAAAAATTTGTTTTATTGATTTGATTTTGTACACAGAAATACTCAAAACTTTATGTTTTATAGAATTTGATTTTATTTTTTATTGTAGAAAATTTTTTTTAATTTTTTTTTTATTTGCCAGATTAACTGTTTTATATTTACGTGCTATAAGCTAGAAACTAAGTGAAATAATTTTTGATTTTTAAGTTGTTATTGCAAAAATGTAGTATGTTTATTCAAGTTTGGACAATTTTTATTTCATTGAGCAATTTACTATATATATGTGACAGGTTATCAATATCTGTGCGTTTGTTTATACAATTTTTTGTTTTATATATGTAAACCATTTCAAGGAAAAGGCGTTTTTGATAATTACTTTCTAGAGCCATAATGGAGGTATTTTCAAAATCAAATTCGTGATTGTTGGCGACGCTATGCTGTACTAAAGAAGTGCAAAAACAAAGTTGAGAATGTAAATTAGATTTTATTTGGTTTTTGACGCCCACATTATGTTGTTTCAAACGCATGAGTAAATACTGAGATGTCTGTCCCACATATATAGCATTACAGTTTTTGCAATCAATTTTGTAGATTAAGTTTGAATTTTGAAATTTTTTTGTTTTAGTTTTAATTTTTGAGAAAAACATTTTATAAATTGTGTTAGTATTTTTGAAAGAAATGCGTATTGGTTCCGATTTAAAAATTAATTTTAATTTGTCCGATAGAAAAGGGAAATATGGAATGGAAAAATATGGTTTTATTGCTGTTACAACATTTGAATCTGATGTATTATTGTTATTTTTTATGGACTTTTTAAGAATATCCTGGTTATTGTTTTTTTCTTGATTATGAAGATTATGCTTGTTTATAGTCTGGTTTACAATTTTATTTATTAAATCTGCTGGATAATTGTTACTAACAAGAAAGGATTTTATAATGGATACATTTTTTGAAATAAACTGTGGACTTGAAATACCTATAGCTCTATGTACAAGATTTTGTATGACATTGATTTTATGAGTGAAAGGGCTCGTGGAATAATAATTTAAGTATCTTCCTGAGTGTGTTGGTTTAAAGAACCAATCTATGATTAAACTGCCATCTTTTTGATGAATGATTTTAGTATCTAAATAGGAAATAAAACCTTGTAACTCAGATTCTAAAGTAAACTTTATATCAGGATGGAAAGAATTAAAAATGTCTAAAGTTAAGTCTGTTTTGTCATTGGGTACTGCAGTAAGAATGTCGTCAACGTAACGTTTAAAAAACGGGATATTAAAAGGCAATTTCGGCAATATGGTATCTTGTAATTCACTCATCACAATGTCACTCAAAATTGGGCTCAAGCAATTACCCATGGCAACACCTTTTATCTGTTTAAATATTTCGTCTTTATAAGCAAAATAACCGGAATTTATGCATAAATTAATTAATCTGCAAAATTGATTTTTATCAATTTTTGTGTGTGGTTGTATGAGGTGCCATCTGTTTTCAATAATATTAAGAATTAGATCAACCGGTAAATTTGTGAACATGTTATTAACATCTAATGAAATTAAAATATAATTAGTAGGGATAACTATATTCTTAAGTTCTGTCACTAGGTCAAAAGAATTTTTTATGTAATAGTCATTTTTTATAAAAGCGTACTGTAAAAAAGAACAAAGAAATTTGGAAATTTTATAACAAGCTGTGTTAATGCAAGAAACAATAGGTCTTAGTGGAGTTTGAGGTTTGTGTATTTTTGGTAAAAAATAAATTTTAGGAGCTATTGCATTATGGGTTTTAATTTTTTTTGCTGTTTGTTGATCAATTTGATTAGATTTTAAAAGTTCGTCTATAAGTTTATTGCATTTCAGTTGTATGGAATTTGTTGGATTTTTTTCAATTTTAATGTACGTAGAAGTATCAGATAATAAGTCCAAAACTTTGTTCTCAAATTCAGTTTTATCCATAATTACAGTGACATTGCCCTTGTCTGCTTTAAGAACTAAGATATTTGGATGTTCCTTTAAAGATTTTTTTGTAGATTGTATAAGTTTATTTTTTAATAAATGATTATTGAACGTCTTATGGGCCAAATTTTTTTGATAATTTAAAATTATATTAGTACAATGATATCTGTAGTTATCTTTTTGTTCTAGAGGTATTTCCAGATTTTTAATCAAAAACTCAATATCTGTTAACAATTTAAGATATGGCATTTGGTTTTTGTTAAAATAAGGTAGATTAAAATTAGGTCCTAAGCTTAAAATTAGTTCTACATCATTTGGTAAATCAACAGAAGATAAGTTTTTTAACCATGTTTTATTCGGAGAAATTGATTTTTGAATTTTTGTTAATTTTTTTAACTTGTTAATTATTTTTAGGTTATGAATTTTAAATTTTGAATCAAAAAATTTTTTTTGGTTATTAATGAAATTATTAAGTAACTTTTCGGGTAAAATGGGGATTAAACGTTCATTAATTAATTTAAGTGTTTTTTGGTTATTTCTAATATTCCAATGAGTAAGTGTAATCTCTTTGTTTAACACTTGTTGTTGAAATTTTTTAATGAATGCAAAATAATTGTTACGGTACGGATGGTTACCTACTAATTGGTTATTTAAACATTTGAAATTGTTTTTAATAAAATTTGGAATCAAACCTTGGTTTCTACATTGTAGTAAAAAATATCTTCTGTTGTACAATGAGATTAATTTTTTTTGAATTTTTGCATATAATTTTAGGTCTAAACTGACATTACAATCAAAATTACGTTTAACAAAATCAAAAAAACCCATGTTAATATGAAGAAAGTGTCGTCAAATTAGCCAAATATTATAGATGTGAAGAACTGTTTAATTAAAAACAGAAAAGTGGTGATCCTGATGATAATGAAAGAAGACAGCTTTGAGATGGCTTAAGGATCCAAAAATAATAAGCAAATACTGTTAATATATATATATATGCCCGTACACACACACAATATATATATATATATATATATATATATATATATATATGTGTGTGTGTGTGTGTGTGTGTGTGTACGGGCAATAACTTTCGAAAGAGTTAATTGATTTTGACGAAATTTGGTAGGCAGGTTGAAATCCATCACCGCACGAAGCCTATTTAAAATGGGCCTAATCGGACCATTTTAAGGGTGGTTTTTAGGGGTTGAAAACTGTTTTTGGGCCCAAAAATGCCGAAAAAATACTCAGAATCGTTTCAAAATTGAAATTTAACCCTTTAGTAATGATTAAAATGTGCTGTTAAAATTTTAATAAAATCGGCCCAACAGGACCGGACTTACAAATTTTATGAAAACACTAGTTTGCGGATAGTGCTTTACTTACTGAAGGGTGTATTTATTTTGGTACCGAGGTTGCATTGATAAAAATATTGAAATTAAGAAAAAAAATATTATTTTAAGGGATGTATTAAGGGGTTAAATTTTTTAATTATGTTCACATAATAAAGCCACAATGCCGGTATTAGCAAATACACTATATTGTCGGCAGGGTTTTGGCACTGCGACCCGAGTTTTTAATTATTATAGAAGGCTACATAAGAAAAATTTTTAAATGCACCGCCGGGAATCGAACCCGGAACTCCCAATTTCGCGTCGGAAAAGTTTCCAGTTACTCCACAGTGCCCAACAGCGTACACTTAAATCTTTCTTATGGCAGTTTTCCAATTACATCGCATAATGCGACTCAGTGGCGCACAATGCCGAGGTGTGTTAATGCTTAATTGGAACGTGCATAGTTTTCATGCTATGTTTTCATGTATCCACTGCGCGCATCACCCCAAAGCAGTACTTTTCAAAGTGCTCGATTGTGCGAAGCATTGCTGTAGTTGAAACATCGCCGTTGAGCACTATGCCGCATAATGCGCTTTAATGCTGTAATTGGAAAACTACCTATATATAGCAACGATACACCGCAAATCCACAATCTGCGAGAGTTATTATTATTTTTATTTTTATAACAACATTACAATGAATGCTGGCTTTCTTGTTATTCGTACTTATACAATCAAATACTAAAACTAACTTTTTCTTTTTTACAGTTCCGAGACTTCGGCATAACTGGAAAGGCCACGACATATTACAGTTCACTTTTTCCGAAAAAATAATGAGACATCGAGTAAAAAAGGCAACTTTACACGTTTACGTCAAAGGAGCTGAAGCAATGAAAAGAAAGAAAAGAAGTATAAAACGACAAAAAACTAATAAGACTGATTTAAAAAACTCTGATGACGCAACGAATGTTGACCAACAAGAGAACAATGAAGAAATAGGAAGGAGAGAGAAAAGGACAATTGAATCTGCAAAAAATATAGAATACGACTACAATTCATCGGATTTGACGACGTCAGGTTCTTTGGAATATTATAAAGTGACCGTTTACAAGGTGTATAGAAATCCGAAAAATTCCGAAGTTCCGTCCTTTGAATACGTTGAAAGTGAAACGTTTCCTCAACCGGGTGGAGCCGGAAAATGGATTCGCCTCGACGTGTCAACTATGCTGTCAGAGTGGTTCAAAACGCCACGCGAAAATCTGGGTTTTGTTATCAAAGGCAATGACAAAGATGGAAATAAAATTGTGATCACTGACGTTAGTGAAGATGACGCTAAGGTGATTTTTTATTTTTCATTTCAACATCCTTTTAGAGTTCTGTAACTCAGAAGGAAAAAACGATGGGTTCCGTTTTTCCTTCTGAGTCATTTTGTTGTCTGTCCGTCCGTCTGTCTGTCTGTTTCTCACGACCCTTTTTCTCAGGAACTGCTAGAGGTACCAAGTTTATTATGAAGTATTAGAAATTCTTTTATTTGCATTGATGAGATCTATACACGTATAAAATTTCATTGAAATCAGATGAGTAGTTTAAGAGTTATGGCGTAACATGCAGACACACAACCTTCTTTAAACTTTACAGTTAATTATTAGTGTCGATTGATTTGTACGAAAAATACTTTTATTTTTATGGGATGGGAGTTCTATTTTAACGTGAGCGAGGCCAGTTATAAAATAGCCTATCTTTTGAGTTAAGGAGTCCTATTGATATGAGTTACGGCTTGCGTTGAAATTAATGTTTTTTGTTCTTAATATTATATTTTAATTTTTTCGTTTAATATCAAAAATATAATATACAAAGAAAATACAATTCAAATTTTAAATTCAGAACTGAATGTTTTGCAGTCAAAGCAAGTTTTCGTTCTGTTCTTATTTAAAAAAACTAATATTCTCATTTCTGACAAAAATGCAATTATGCAATAAACAAACATTACTTTAAATTATAAAATATTATACAAGGTGTCGGCTTAATAAGCTCTGTATACATGTACCAAATTTCATTTATATCGGATCAGGGGTTTAAGATTTATGACGAAACAGACACATAACCTCTTTAGTTTTTTATTATTTAAGGTTTATTCATTTTCAAGATTAGGTGACATATTATGTGCGTGATCAGCACGTGCCTCTTTGTTTCTTGAGTTGTGATTGGTCAATTGAGAGAATTTCAAATTTTGCTAATGTACTGGACCGTATTTATTATTTATTTTGTTGTAAGCTGTAGATAAGCGATACTGTTGGAAAAATAACAGTTTTTGAGTTCTGCGTTTTAATAGCAACGCATTATTAAATTAAGGTATGTGTCGTGCTACAATAACATCCAAAAGTTTCGTTCATAATACGCTGTAAAACAATAAATAAGTATAGTGTTAAATGTAAAAAAAAATTTGTTAGAGACTGTACCTAAATTCTTTTTCACATAGTAACGCATATTTCACTTAGTTTGTTCGCTTGGATTATATAAAAATTTCAATCTTTTCTCCTAAATTGTTGAACTTTGCATTATTATATCTCAACAATAAAAAGGTCAATAATTTTTGGATTTTCTTTTTTAAACTCAGAACAAAAACATCAATGAACAGTTAGTTTTTTGGAAATTTCTGACTGTTACTTTTTTTTTAAATTAAAAAACTTGTCAAAAACACAACCTTTCCTATGCTCTCCGTGTTAATTATCCGAACTTTAATTAAGTTTATTTCAAGTTAGAGATGGTCAATCAACTTCAAATTTTAATGGTATTTGTATTATAGTATCCTTAATGAGTATACGAAAATTTAGTATTTTCTGACACTATACCCATAGCACGACAACTACCTTAATGTAATATTATTAATTCATTTTAAAGAAAACTCAACAACTGTGCTATAAGTGTACAATTATTTTGGTTTCATAACATACACCAGTATTTTCCAAACAGACACACGATTCCATCTATCACTAGTTAGTGTATTTGCCATATGGCACATACACTATTGGCGTCGGTCGGATGGCGGGACCTAGGGGTCGGACCAAAATTTCTCGACGTTTCATAGCCTCCTGAACACTTTGGCACCATTTTTGGAAATGTCTGTTTATATATGTATATATATATTTATATATTTATATATTTATATATATATATATGTGTGCGGGCTATAACTTTCGAAAGAGTTAATTGATTTTGACGAAATTTGGTAGGCACGTTAAAATCCATCACCGCACGAAGCCTATTTAAAATGGGCCAAATCGGACTATTTTAAGGGTGGTTTTTAGGGGTTGAAAAATGTTTTTGGGCCCAAAAATGCCGAAAAAATTCTCAGAATCGTTTCAAAATTGAAATTTAACCCTTTAGTAACGATTAAAATGTTCTGCTAAAATTTTAATAAAATCGGCCTGACAGGACCGGAGTTACAAATTTTATGAAAACACTAGTTTACGGATAGTGCTTTACTTACTGAAGGGTGTATTTAATTTGGTACCGAGGTTGCATTGATAAAAATTTTGAAATTAAGAAAAAAAATATTATTTTAAGGGATGTATTAAGGGGTTAAATTTTTTATTTTGTCCAAAAACAAACTTAAGTTCACATAATAAAGCCACAATGCCAATTAGCAAATACACTATATTGTCGGCAGGGTTTTGGCACTGCGACCCGAGTTTTATAAAAATGTCGTCGACGAACTCAGCTACTGTGGTTAATATGAATATTTGTAGTCCCCCCAAAAAAGAGAAAAAAGAAGTCATTTAAAGTTCGTGAGAAAAATATGATTATAAACGTTAGCAAAAGTGATAATTATTAGCGAATTCTAAAATACTTATGCTAATCAAATGTATTTCATTACTTTACCTGATAGTGAAACTGATCCTGTAGAGTGGTCACGCGGAGAGTGCGTGATCACTCTATCTTGGAAATGAATAGATCGCGGGCCGTTGGCCGCAAGTTGCCAATCCCAGGTTTAAAGCACGATTAAATTTTTCATTAATGAAAAAAATAGATTGGAAAGTTAGGTACAATTTTTGGAGATGCAAATGCATCCTTGTGTCCTTCTGCCTACACCGCTGTCCGCTGACTATAATTTAATATTTTTGTTGTCTCCAACATTTTTCACCGTTATTTAATAACTGATCGTAGTATTCTTCCAATAATAATATTTTATAAACTGAATGTAACTTTCCAGTCACTGTATGTATATTTTAAACGTACAATTCAGGAATATTATCTGGATACAAGGTCAATGATTCGAAATTTATCATTGCAACATTAGCGTTGTTTTTGTATTATTTTAAAATATCAATATTGTCAATAATGAATTGTGTTTTTGAAAAATTAGATTTTTTTGTTCGTTTTATATTTTGAAATAGTTATTTTCGATACGTATGCGTGAAGTGAGGTATTCTAGTAAGCTTAAATTGAGGAACGAGCTAAGGGACTGACGCATACACAACGAGATCTCGTTGTGTATGCGTCAGTCCCTTAGCTCAATTTAAGCCTACTAGATACCTTACTTTAAGCGTACGTCTTGAACATAATTTTTTATAACGACTGCTTCTAAAGTTTAATAGAGAGAAAAAAAATTAATACACTGGTTCTCATGACTGGTCATTTCGTTTGCGCAGGCGCTAGAATTCTCCCCAGCGAGCGCGTTAGTTTAAATGTGTGGTAGAAATAAACACACATTCTTCGATTTATGTACATTTCTTATACTCAATTTTTTTTACGCACGGTGACTGTACTTTTACGCACGCTTTGGACTTACTTTTACGCACGCTTTGGACTTTCACGCACGGTAACTGTACTTTTACGCACGCTTACTATAGTTCGTTAAACTACTATATAAAAATACGTCTCTTCACCTCGCCCGCCTCACAGCGCTCGAATATTGTACTTTAGAACCGGGAGTTATAAAAAATGTATTATAAGTTGTGGTAAATTATTAAGAACCTAGTAAACATTTGCGAAAATTTAGAATATAATAAATGTGTCGTGTAGAGAAATGTATAACCTACAATTTTCATCATGAAACGTTTTTCGCCAAAGCAGCCGTTTATGAGATACTTGCAACAATAGAGCGAAAAACGCAAATTTTTTGTAATGCAAAAATAACATTTTTTGACTTTGGGCCTCTATTATAGGCTCACTTTAAGGATAAACAGAATCATGAATGATTTTTTATTTTATTGACAAACATTTTTTACCTATATGTTCACTTTTATCGTCCGATTAACCGTTCAGACCCCGGACGCAGAACCACAGCAATGAGTTCGCTTTTGAGGTGGTATTTCGCCAAAAAGGGGATGAAGGGAGCATAGGAAACCATAGGATTTTTAATATGTGTTTCCACACACTTTATACAGTATTTGCAATAATTTAGAGAGATAAGGTTTTTATCTCTGGGTTTTGGTAAAATTTTGTCAAACAACCCAAAACTGAGTCCTGGAAATTGAGGACGCCGATATGGACATTTCCGAAAATGTTAATATATTGTTCTTTGTGGTCAATAAGGTCACTATACAAAAATTCAGCTTTACACAGAATACTTCGAGGTTTCGTACTTATTTTACCTATAATGTTTGGACTAAAAATTGGCAAGTCATTGATAAATATTTCTGTCGTAAAATTATTGAAAGTATCAAATAATAATAGGTACCTACTCTGAATCAAAGTTATCAAAAATAATTGCGGCATAACTTACTAACGGGCCGTTTGGTGTGTGTAGCAGAAAGTGGTACACTGGCATTCAAAATGCTAAATGGTCATAGATTTGATTTTCTGTGTAGCGTCTTTAAAAAGTCAATAAGGTTGGACAGTGGACACTTTTAACTTGCACTGTATGTTTCCAGTTTCTGTTAATTACAAATCAAGTGATTGATGCGATTAGCAGCGATCGTTTGTCAGTGAATAGTAAATAAATGGAGACGCCGTTCTAGCAACACTTGCCACACCGAAAACGACGAAATATAGCGTCGGCATGCACTTGCAGTGTTGTGTATGCTAACGTGTATATTTACATGCATGAGCATTGCCCTTGTTCGTTTACACAGGGGCTAATCTTCATACAGGATGAATTGCTTTGCGGCTAATAGGGATTTAACTCGTAAAATCAAACTTTTGCGATTTCCTGCTTCCCTAATTATTTTAGGAAAAATATCTTCGAATAAAAGTTTTAGAACATAAAATTCTGCATCTAAATCATTAAACAAAATCAATTTTACATGCTTTGTAACGGCAGAAATTTGATATGAAAATGTCAAAATTACCTCAAAAACAGATAGCGATAGCCATGGAACTTGAACAAAAGATTAGAAATTATTCTGACAGCTAAAACGTCATCATTTTGTTCAAGTTCCATGGTTTTTGAGGTAATTTTGACATTTTAAAATCAAATTTCTGCCGTTACAAAGCATGCAAAATTAATTTTGTTTAATGATTTAGATGCAGAATTTTATGTTCTAAAACTTTTATTCGAAGATATTTTTCCTAAAATATTATTAGGGAAGCAGGAAATCGCAAAAGTTTGATTTTACGGGTTAAATCCTTATTACCCGGAAAGCAATTCAGCACCCTGTATATTTAACTTAATTATAGTCTCTGTTTAATTAGTAGTCAAGTTAGTGCTCTCCTGCACTTTAAGCTGTTTTCAACCGTTAAAGCTTCCCCACTCGTGTATGCTGTGCTAAGACTGCGGTAAATTAGATTTCACAGTGTTTGGCTTGCACTAAAAAAAATAAAGAGAAAAGACTCCCATCAAGTCAGCCTTTTCTTATAGCCATTGATCTCATGACTACAGGCTAATACAGCTATTGTTGAATGCTAATTAGCTCATGCTGTATTTTACAAAACGTTAGCAAAAATACAAAATTACCACAGAATATAATTTTTAGGGTTTAGTACATCAAAACTCAAAAGGAACAAACTGAACCCTTATTATTATTATTGTAGATTATAGACGCGTCGACAACTCAGGTCATTAGCGTCTTCGGAACCCTTATTGGATCACTCGTTTGTTTGTCCGTATGTCTATCACAGTCGTATAAAAAAAAGTATATCAAGCTGAAATTTGGCATAAAACTTACTTACCCACATAATATGTTCCAATAGTCAGAACCTAAAAATATTTTCCCGTAAATTGAAGGGAGGGGGGACTTTGACACCCCCAAAACATCTTTGTATTTGATCACGTTTGCTAGGTATCAATTGAAAGGGTGAAGTATTACTGCCAGTAAATTCGTTTTTTTTTTTGCAACTTTTGGAGTATTTTATATGACTCGTAATAAATGAATGGTAAATTATAGACGCTCGACAACTGAGGTTATTTATATGACTCGTAACTCGTAAGTCGTAAATGGGAAAACTGTGTTTTCAAAATTATCTGTTGTTTGTAGCAGCATCACTCGAGAACGGGTGGAAGTTTAATATAAAATACTAGCGGTCCCGTCCGGCTTCGCCCGGGTACTAATAATTTATGATTTATTATCCACCCCCCCGTGAGAATTCTCTTACTGCGAAGCGAAGCCGGTCTGGTGGTGTTTATAATATTAGTAGGATTCTGCCAATACGCTAAAATGCAAAAAAATGCAGAGTTCCGTTTTGTTACTATCCCACAGGAACTATACATTTTTCCGGGATGAAGAGTACCCTATTTTATCAAAATAAAATATAGCCTATATCACTCAGGGACGGTGTAGCTTTCTATTAGTGAAAGAATTTTTAGAATCGGTTCAGTAGTTTCAGAGATAACCCCCTATATACAAACAAACTAATTTTATCTCTTTATAATATTAGTATAGATTTAGTCCTATGGGTTTTCCTTGCCTGGGTTCTTAAAAAAAGTTACATGACGAAATACGGAATACGCATTTTTCAGTGATTATCAGGCATTTTAGATTAAACTTTGATTCACCAGATCTTTGAAATAAATTAGGGTATCGAGTTCATTTTTATTTTCTTTGTAATTTTTAGTGATCAAAAAAATATCGTATGGTTTTATCGGATTTCGAGATAGAGTCAGAGATAGAGTGCAAAGCGTGAAAATTCGTACCTATTGATGGTTTTTCCAATGCCTTTCGCTCGGAATCCAAGGTCAGAAAATGGAATGCTTCAAGTTCAAGTCGGAATGAGTCAATTTATCTAAATAATTGATGTTGTATAAATCATTTTTATATCGATTATATGAGTCTCGGGACTGGCTTAAACGGGTCCAAACTCGCCTATGGAGTTAAATTTCAAAAATACAAGTCGTCTTCCTCTATATGGCTACTCTTTAAGTCTCCTCTGATTCAGGATTTCCAACTTAGGGGTTTTCCCCCCAAGATTTAGGGGGAGAATATGTGGAATGGGATTTTTTAGGGGTTAAATATTTTTAATCCATCAAAAAAATGCTAAGCTTGTTTAATGTTAAAATGTATGATATGTATGGTACTGATGTCACCTCCGGTTATTTTTTGTATTGCCTTCTTATGTCACCGACTAGATAAATAAAATTAACTTCAAAATTTCGGTCTCATCGAGGACTTTTATATCATAATGGGGTGCCCGAGTTTATCCTACCGTAACCCCTTTGGCAGCCCTAACTTTTCAATTTATTTTACAGTTTTCTTATGTCATTGACTCCATAAATAAAATTGACATCAAAATGTCGGTCGCAACGAGTACTTTCATATCATCATGAGGTGCCAAAGTTCATCCTACTGCAACTAGGGTTGCCAGATCAAAAACCAAGATTTTCGGGACATTTCTAAGGCAAAGATTATTTATTTCAGGGGGGAGGGAGTCAATGTGAAAAAAAATGTTTTATTATTTTACAGTTTTTTGTATTTATCATTAGACTTGTCTAATTTTATTCATTTATCACACACCAGTTACGGTGAGATGTGGGACGCGCTTCTGAGTGTGTAAATCACACATAATTTCGTGTGAATCTTTAATAATTCATTTTATTGTTCCCAATTTGTCTTTACCGACATAGGGTAAGTCCGAAGAATACAATTAAATACAAGTAAAAATACATATAATATGTACAGAAATTGCAGATAGTGCTAAATAAATAAGTACTACTTAGCATGTAACTTAGTGTCGTTTCTTGCGATCGCGAGCACGAATTCGTTGAACTTATGCTTTTCCGGTATAGAAGACTTAAATTCCGGGACACGAGACAAACCTACGAATTCCGGGATTTTCCCGGAAATCCCGGCCATCTGGTAACCCTAACTGCAACCCTTTGGCAGGCCTAATTTTTCAGTTTTCGGCAGAATGAAAATAATAATAATAATAATTCATTTATTTTTATTTCCCGCTACTTTAATTATACCTAATAATAATAATTGTGGCTCCCTATTTGTCTGCCTTAATGCCAACTCACACAGACAAATTTGTACATAGAAAATCCGACGGTCGGTTCTAGGACTAATAGAGATAGACAAATGTCCCATCGAAAAGCCAAAATACCTTAAAAGTTACAGGTTTAAAAGCGCCTAAAAATAGATTTGAATACGGATGTTAATTTCGTTGTTTATAACGCGCATCATTTTTTGCTGATAAAAATAAAATCATCATTCAAACTAAATAATCGGTTTTTTAGATATGTTTATTTAAATGTGGAAACAGTTGATAGCTGGCGCATGTATAAAATATGTTTTTTTTTATATTTAGTGTTTGATGCGGCACAATTTACACATGACTGTGCCATTTAGGCGCCACTTTCGATAACGAGCAGTCGTTAAACGTGGTACGCAGAATTTAAATTTGGAAAATATTTTCAAAGAATCATATTTTTTCTACTAAATGAATTGTAACAGTTAATGGGTTATTTCTTAAAATAAAAATCTAGCCTTAAGCAACGTTCGACGAACGCTAAACAGAATAAAAATAATTAAAAAAAAAATTAACAGACTTCAAAAAAGGAGCCAGAATGTCTCTAAAAAGGATAAAGGATAAAATATTTTTTCCGTTCATTTTGCAATCACCTTCCCTAACCTAGTCATGATTTATTTAAAAAGGTTTCTAGTAAGGTTAGTGATTGTAAAATAAAGGGAAAATTATATTATCATTTTTGAATAGGGTTCAAGCGTTAACAATAAACTATCATCAGAACTGAATGTAAAAAACTTTTTCAGTTTTTAGAAATTTCCCGGAAACATTTTCCTAAGAGACGTTTCCTGAGAGAACTTCCCCTGTACACAAAAATATTTACCTGTACAGGATACTTCTCTAGGGCAACTTTGTTCGATAACTCGTTGAATATAAAAATATTATTAGGCATTGGCGAACCCGGCCCGGCTTCGCCCGGGTGCTAAGATATTATATATTAATAGCCGGGCTGATTTAATTAATACATTACTCACTCGCTTCGCTCGTTCGCTTGAATATTATTAATGCAATACTCACTCGCTTCGCTCGTTCGCTCGAATATTATTAATACATTTCTCACTCGTTACGCTCGAATTTTATTAATACACTACTCAATCACTTCGCTCGTTCGTTCGAATACATTACTCACTCGAAAAAAGTTATAGTCTTGAGTTAATACAAAAATCCCATAGAAAAAAGCACTATCAGTTTTTCCCAAATTTTCCATTTTTCCGGGCAACTTTTCCAATTTTTCTTGCCGTAAAAACCTTATTCGGACTATTACGAACATTTAAAAAAAAATTAGCCAAATCGGTCCAGCCGTTTCTCAAGTGATACGCTTACCAACGAACAGCATTTCATTTTTATTTATATAGATAACAAAAGTTGTTATGTATGATTAGATACATAATTGGGCTCAAATTTAACATAGAATTAAAATATATAGTACGTTTCGTTTAAAATTAGAAAGCTTTTTTTAATTTTTTCAAATTTGACATATTTTTCTATAGCTTAATATAGCACCATACAAAATGTTGTACCTTAAAGAGCTAAGAGTATTCGATAGCGGAAGTTACCCCCTGCACCCTTCATCTTAAATCCTTTCCCCTCGCCTATCAAACGGTTCGCGCTCTTCCGACGCTATTTTTAAAGCTAAAGGGTTCGGGTAAACGCTAAATGAAGGACCAAGAATCACACTACAAAAATTGAAAAAAAATCCTGAAAAAACTTACAACTTTTTACGTAATTTTTCACATGTATCCAACACTTTTTTAAAAAATTCGCCTGTAGGATCTGTAGTGTGGTTCTCGGTCCTTCATTTGCCGTTTACCCGAACCCTTTAGCTTTAAAAATAGCTTCAGGACAACGGGAACCGTTTTATAGGCGAGGGGAAAGGATTTGAGATGAAGGGTGCAGGGGGCAACTTTCGCTATCGAATACTCGTAAGCTGCATTGGTCTGTGAGATATTTATTTTAGAACAGAAGTCAAGCACTGAAAATGGCAATAACTCAAAAACAGTCGATTTTGCAAATATACAGTGCAGCAAATTAGATCTAGAATTTTTTGAGGAATCTAAAAAATATACAAAATGTTATATTTAATTTAATAAAATTTGATGCCGAATATGAGGTAAAAGAGACACCCAGTATAATTGACTATAATGTTGAGTTATTTAGCAGTTAACTACCAACTATTTTGTGTACCTATTCCTTCTCTACAGTCGTTTTATTTTAAACGAGCTATCGAACTTTTGGCGCAATATTAGAGGGCCATATAATAAGTTATGAGTAATTGTTTATGGAAATTTTTTATTAATGTTAGTTTTTTGGTTCCAGACGCCTTTCGTGGAAGTGTACACAGTAGAAGCGGGCAACCGGCGGATGAAGCGGTCCATCGGCTTGACGTGTACCGACACATCGGAAGAACCGCGCTGTTGCCGCTATCCTTTGACGGTCGACTTCCAGGAGTTCGGCTGGGACTGGGTGATCGCGCCTAAGAAATACGACGCCAACTATTGTTCCGGAGATTGTCCATATGTATTTCTCCAAAAATATCCACATACGCATATCGTCAGCCTGGCGGCGCCGTCACAACAAGCCTGTTGTACGCCTAGAAAAATGTCTCCTATATCAATGCTGTACTTTGATCAGGATTATAATATTATCTACGGAATGTTGCCCAATATGGTCGTTGATCGGTGCGGCTGCTCTTAGGATTCTTGAATGAAAATTAAATAATATATTATATTATGCATGCATGTACCTTCCGATCGATCAATATACAAAAAACAGGAACTTTAATATCATATAATATCATTATGTATTATATCATCCAGAAAAATTTTGACTATGGTCACCCCACTTTGCAACGTTATCTTCAACAGTCTTTGCTGCGTATTTCGTCATTTACGACTGGAGATCACTGAAAATATTCGACAGAAGAGTGCAAAAGATTGTTGTTTTTAGCAATTTTTAGTAAATTTTTTGTGATCATATTAAAATGTATTTGCGTAAATTCTGACCATATCCTGATTTTTTCAACAATCTATACTGCGGGTTTTTTGTGATCATATTTTCAACATTTGAGTGGGGATCTTTGAAAATATCCAACAGAAGATTTCGGAATTACTTATTTTTGACTTTTGAATTCTAAAAACAATTAGTTTCAACGTTGTTTATTTTTGTGATTAGCATTCATGACTTTTTTTTAATGTGAGTATACCTAACCATATTTTTTCTGGATAGATTAAACATGATTATGGCATATAGATACATATCTCAATATAAACCAGGTTCGCAGATTTAAACTAAACAGATAGTACAACTTTTATTCATAATATTATGAATATAATAGTTCAAAACCTAAACTTAGTTATATAAACCCTATGAACAATAACTTACTGTGACGGTGAAAATGTAAGTATTTATGTGTGTTAAAAAAATAGTATTCCAAGAAATAATAACATAAAAGAATCCTTCGACAGTTGGTAACAGTTAACAACCCAAATCATCTGAAAATTCGTTAATAAATTATTTAGACATTAAGACAATGGATAGCTACTTAAAATCTATCAGAATATTATTTGAAATTTACACTGCAACGAAAAATCAAAAGTATTATTAAAAATGTTACTTTATACGAAGCTATGCGCTTCAAAAATTTGACCTAATGGGCACATGGTAGATAAGGACAGTAAAATAGTGGGTAAAGATAATTTTTTGATAACTAAAAAAACCAAACGGTCTGGTGGATAAACAGTGTGCCTAATCGTTAATACTAATTTTCATATAGCATTATTGTTCACCTTCCATTGGCGTGTGACAATAGTGATCCAATTCTTTGCAACATTTTAGTTGCAAAGAATTAGACAGCACACTCGAGCACACATCCCCGGGGAGCGTGCATCATTTAAACCAGTAGATTTAAAGTGATTACTTGAAAATAGCCGAAATTGCCGGGTGTCGTTATCAAAATGATGTGTCCTTAGTCCTAATCTGAAAATTAGTATCAACTAGATTTTCAATTAAAAATTAAAATAAGTAAATTGAAAATAAGAACTGGTGATAGGCTCAGATAACTGTGGCATATAACTTTAGTCGACGCGTCGTTCGCGATGATCGTGTCCATAATATGGTCAGCAGTGCGGTTTCTTTCAGTCACAGTGAAAAATGAGATTATGGGTGAACCGCGCGCTCACCTAAGGGTTTGAAAATCCCAGTTAATATTATTGTTTTTATTATTATAAATTGTCATTCGTACCAACGCTACACAGCTGTAGGTATTTAAGATGTGTAATTTAACAATAGAAATCGAAAACATAGCAGCTTAGAATAATTGAAAACAGTTTGTGATACAATTTTGTAGTGTTTTTTTAGAAATGCAACTCTCAGAAGAACGAATTGAGAAGACTGAAAAACTGTGAATATTTAAATTTTTTAATTGAAGTTGTAAGAAATTAACAATTTTTGAAAACAAATTATTTGTTATATATTATAGAACAATCACTATATTTTAGAAAATAATAAAACATAAGTGAAAAAATAATACGACATTTAAAAAACGAGTTGTAAAAATTTAAAAAAAGTATATAAAGACATAACTGTAAAGAAGTGCAGAAAATAATAAAATAAAAATAAAAAAGTGCTTAATTAGTAGTTACTACGAATTTTTTTAAAAATATTTTATTTTAGCTGTAAGATAAATACAGTGTAAAGTGATTTTAAGTAGGGAAGCTTCGACTGTTATTAATTTATTTTAAGAAATTAGCTCTTTATCGTAAATGCGATTAGTTGATGTAAGTATAAAATCCTTTCCGAACTGTTCGTATTCTCTTTTTATTATTATTATTATTATTGTTTTTTCGTTTAGTATTCGATTTATGATGGCCCATTTTTTCAGCGACAATAGGTATAATAGTAGACGAGTAGTGACAGTATGTTAAAACAAGCTCCAACAGTCATACGAGTCATTATATCATTACGCACGAGAAATACTATATGGTATTTTGTGCCATACCCACTATAAAATACCTAATCTTCACTTCATTTTTAGTATTTTCAAAAAATTTTGACAGTTCATTTGCGTCGCCAACTTCACTTTTATGGTAGGGTAATAGCGGACGGATCAGAACGAAGAAACATAAATCAATATGGGAATGATTTGTTTTCCCACAGTAGTGTGGGAAATATAAGTTCCCGCACACCGGCCTGTTATAGTTTATAGTGGGTATGGCAAAAAATAAATTTCGACTTTAAAGCCCATTAACGCACGTATATTTTTAAGCCATGTACGCGCGTGCATTTGTTTCATCCAGTGAACTATATTTATATGGACAAATTCGCCCGCGTTTCCCATGAAGATACACATTATTGATGAACGCGCGGTTTTTAATGACGCAGGCACTTGTCTTAAGACAAGTATGCGTCACTTAGAACGGCGTATTAATTAACGCGCATCAATAAATGAGTATCTCCGTGAAATCGTAAACAAATTTTCCCCTACACGGTGATATAAACGCACCCGCGTACATGTGCGACGGAGCACGTGGTTTTGAATACAGGAATAACACAGTGGCGTAACTACAAATTTGGGGCCCCTGGAACATTTTTATGGTGGGCCCTCTGGCATATTGAAAATTAATTATTTGAGCTCGCCGACAAAATGATAAAAAAACTGATTTTGATGAATTTGAAATTTATCGTCAGCTGTCGCAGGCCTTCTTGAAACCGGACTCCTTGGCTTTTTGCTAGTTGTGCCACTCTGTAGTTACGCCACTTCACAGGCTGGTTTATTTGTAAGCATAGCCGGATTTACCTTTTTGTCACCCGATTCCAAAACCTGCCGTCCCTTTTTTGAAAACGTGTGCAAAAGACTTAAATTCAAATTTTAACAAAATTTATTCAGTTAAATAAACATGTGATTTAGTTAAAATCAAAAATACTGAAAATTAAAGCCGAACGGGTTTGTTACCCTTAAAACTGTTTGTACTAAAAAGTTAGGCCTTAATCATTAAACAAAACTTTGTAACGCTAAGAAAAAATTACATAATATAAAATGCTTTTTAGAATTTGTTTACTTACCTAGATATTTTAGAATGTTGCAATAATTTGGTGGTTGATAAAATTCTAAATCAATTGGTTTGCAGGAAAATTATGATAAATTTTGTCGGAGACAGGGCCGGATCTAGGACTGCTGGTGTCGTGGACAAAGTAAACGTTAAAGACTGGCTTTACATCATTTTTTATTACTCTGTATTTGCAAGACTTCTTTTAGCGCCCGATGCTCCAGGAAATCGCCCGAATTACCGGGCCCTTCGAGCCGGCCCTGATCGAATTTTGTGGTTAATTAAAATCTTAGGGGTATATGACGTCATAGTTAAATGCAGCTAAAACTGATATAAAACTTATATTGTTGTTTTATTATAAAATTGCGAAAGGTCTTGAATTGGTCAACAGACTAATGAAATGAACATTTTTATCAAACCTTATCCACTAAAACATTGCGACAAAAGATTTTCTTGGTAACAGTAATATTTTGAAAATATAAAAAATGACACACTTTTAAGTGATATTATTTCGTAATAGAAATTATGTGTGATATATTTAAAAAGAGAATATCTTGTAGATTAAAATTTCCCCATTAATGTCCAGCATATACTCGTATATACTGAGTTTTTTTTATAATTATTTTGAACCCATTTGATTATTGTGAAAATAATACTAATGTTTCTGGAGATACAGATCCAGTTCGATTTTTTATCCATTTAAATAATAATAAGTGGAATTTGTCAAATAGTAACAAATACAATTAAATAATAAATTTGACTGTATAGTATAAACTGCATTGTTTAATTAATGATTTCGTAAGCTCTTTTTATGTTTGTTAAAAAACAAAAAAAATGCAGTTAAAAGTATACCTACTTTGTAAAAAGATTGGACATTAATGGGTTAAAATAAGTTACGTTTTGACCGCCCCCTTTTTTGATATATTATTTAAATGAGCCGCACTGTATCGAATTGCATTAATTACAGTTCAGGTAAAGCAGGTCTGAATTATGCTTTAATTACAGAGATTTTGATACTTGGTAGGGTTATTATTACGAAGGGGGGGTGCCCGCAATAACCCTGCCAAGTATCAAAACCTCTTAATGCATAATTAGGCAGTTGTTAGTTTAATTTTAGTACCTATAAAGAAACTGGTCAAAATCGGCGATAATTCCTTTAAGACGCAATTTCATAATTTTTGAATGCTAATTATCGAATAAAAGACGAATGATAAATTCATAGAAATTAGATAGATTTGTAGAAGTACGACATTCAGTTAAATTAAATATCAGAAGAGATGGCAGTCAAAGTGTTGATAAAACGATGTAGATTTATTTTAAGCAAACGAATATTATTGAAACATATTTTTCAAACAGGCAGAATTTTGTAACAAAAATGTGATGAATTAGAAATTATTTCTTTTGAAATTTAATGTGATTTTGCCTTAGCATATAAAAAGTGATAACTAAGGAGCCTTAATTAGGGGTAAACTAATTCTGCCTTAGAAAATTGATAAAAGTATCATGTGATATGAATTTTTTTAATAAAATGTCCCATTTTTTGTATTTTTTCAAAGCTAGACTTCTTAAAAGCGAAAAATGTTATTACAGTGTCTTTCAAAATAATTATTTAGATTTATTTGTACTATGAATTAGAATTTACATTTTGTGTTTGATTGTTTTAATATTATAGGTCTTTTGTACCGAATGTTTAACAATTTCTTTTTTTAAGGTGGGGTTATATAGGCAAATCTGCCAAAACATTCTGTTTTATTTTCAAAAGGTATAATATAATGAATTTGACTTTTGTTTGCTTTATGACAGAGAAGTGTTTAAAAAATATTGGAAAATAGTAAAATTAGTTTGTTAATAAAAAGCAGTGAAGTTAAAAAAATCTTATTTCTAATTGTTTAAAATCTGTACTTTTTTCCAATTAGTAATAAGTAGGTATAGTTTTCCATAATAGGGGGTAAGGTCGAAAAAAAAAAATATTAATTAGACTGAAAATTTGCAAATTTGACCTACATCACGCAGTTTTGGTGCTACCGCTAGGTAGCCTTAATTAACTAACAAGTTTTTATCGCCTGATATAGGTCTCGATATTTTTACCTTCGCGTCATTTTTATTTAAAATATTGATTCAGATGTACTTTTTACAATTTTTCAAACGTTTGTATCCTTCAGCAAACAAAAGTCACATTCAGTTAACCTATATTTTGAATAAAACAGAAATGTTTGATTAAAACCGCACCTTAAAACACCTACCTGTAGTAAAGTTTATAGTGATATTTTCTAATTATTATCTGCATTGATACTTTTAAGACCATAAAATCGGTAGCTTTTAACTGTAAAAAAAAGGAAATATGGTGAATAACGAACAAAGCCAAATATTTTTAATACTGCAGGTGTTTGTATTTTGTATTAAAAGTATAATATTTTGAAAAAAAAATGTACCTACAAGTCGTTATTTTGTAGATAATAGTTATTTTCAGATAGTGATACGTTTACTTCAGTATTATTTGCATCTTTTAGAAACTAGTTTGGGTAAAATTTTATATTTTTTATGCTAGTTAGTGTTTAATAAATTTAGCAGATTTTATTTTTTTCTTTGTATCATTTTTAGATATTAACTGACGTAAACGATTAATTATCTGAAACGTTTGAATACAGTTATGTGTTTTAAATGTAATGTAATTTTATTTTCAAATATTGTGACCAAAACTTTTGGGCAACTTTATAGATCTCTTTATTGAATAATAAAGTATATAAGATAAAAAAATGTACAGTGTTTATATTATCTGTTCAAGCCGATCCTGCACATTGCGCACATTACGAGTGCGAGTATCTACTTGCGATTGTGAGAGCGAATACGTATGAATATGAACAATGCCAAGTTGGGCTTCGCACGAGATCGACATTTTTTCGAGACGAGACTGAAACAATATCTCTTTAAAAATATTGAGTCGATACTGAAAAGAAATCAACATTGAATCTTCGCTATTTAAATGCTGGGTTGCAGAAAGCATTGTCAGAAAATCTGATTTGACAATGACCTTAGATTGTGACCACACATATTTCTCCATAAGAAAAGCATTGTAAAATTTCAAATCGATCTTACAAAAAAAATAATTTATCTATTGAAACGATTTTTTTTTAACTGTGTATATATTATGTATTTAACATGTTTTTTTTACAATTTCCATTTCGAAACAATATTTTTCTACGCAGTTTGATCAAAATTTAGCTTGAAAAGCGATCTTTTTCTGTGTATATCAATTATTTGTTTTTCTGGGAGTACAATCTAATGTTCTACATGGCAGAGAGTTTGAAATTAACATTAGACTGTTCCTGGCATATATAAAAAGTGTAATTATATAAGGTCATTTAAAAATCAAATTTTTTGACCCAGCGCCAGCATAATAGTTCCAGTGGGCAATGATACATTTTAAGATATGTATTAACAAGAAAATCACTGGAAATAAAAATTCAATTACAAAATGAAATATTTTTTTAACAATGGTGTAAGGATACTGCCCCTTTTGTTTATCAACAAGGCCAAACCTTCCACACCATACGTACCTACTGTTACATTACACAGCCTTGTGATTACTTGCGTGACCCCCAGGTATGACATACTAAAAGCCCCCAGTCGGGGGATGCGAGCTTTGGGCGGGAGGGGGGTGAAAAGGTCCCATTTTTTGGTTTTTCGTAAATATCTCGAAAACTAAGCGTCCTAAATAAATAATGAAGCTGATTAAATTTCCTACAAAATGGTACCTACATTAATTTTTTTAGGAGCAATACAAATACCTCTCACCTTAACGAGACGTGAGATATGAACATTTTGCCAAATAACTCTACGCCCCCATTTGACCCCCTCAGAAGTTGAATTTCGAAAAATCCTTTCTTAGTAGCTATTTTTGTCACAAAAGAAACCTCTTGTCCAAATTTCACGTTTCTATTTTCAGTGGTTTTTTCTCTGCATATACCGACCTACGGACGCCTCCTGAGTCCAGGGGTGGGGATAGAAAAAAAAGTTGCCCTGTATCTTCCGAGTCCAACGGTATCCTCATTTTTGTTCTCGGACGATTTCTTCCAGAGATATAGACTGTTGCAATAATTTGCCCCTGAACAGTAGGCAACCAGCTCCTGCCCGTCCGGCCGGGGGGCACCACTTCTTAAATGTTACCTATGGGTAGGTATGTACTTGAATTGTGCCAAGTTTCATCCCAGCAGGAAAAAGTGCAAAGTTGGACCCCTTAGGTTCCCTCACTATCGCCTACTAGATAGGTAAAACAGACAATAAACATTAATTTTTGACTTTTCCACCCCCTGCCTCTCCCTTTGTATTACTCCTAAAAAAAATTAATATACAATTTTGTAGAAAATTTAATCAGCTTCATTATTTATGAAGAGTTTTTTTTTCTAGGATGCTTATTTTTCGAGATATTTACGAAAAACCAAAAAATGGGACCTTTTCACCCCCCTCCCGCCCAAAGATCGCATCCCCCGGCCGGGGACTTTGAGTATGTTATACCAGGGGGTCACCCCTACCACTTAAAATAATAATCCACACTACACGATTTATTGCATTTATTTGCCAATTTCGCATCTTCGTTGACTGAACTATACTCGCAGTTTCCACGAACAACAAATTCACATTAAATAAATAATCAAACCATTATATTATGTGTTTTTGTGACTAGTCTCTGTCACTGAAAAGCTCACGTAATACAAATTCTAAACTTACGTAAACGATTTACCATTGTGCCAATATACTTTTAATATAGTTAAAAAGGTTATATTATTGCTGTTACAGAATTTTAAGCAGAATTTGTCAGACTTTTGTACTGTCAAGTTGCGATCTTGTAATTTGATTGTTTTTTTTTTCTTATGTGAATTTGTTGTAGGCATGTTTAATATTTTGTGATTTTTACGGTTATTACGTATAGAGCTCAATTAGAGATATAAAGTTTGGACAAAGATGTAGTGCAAGTGGAAACTATAACAAATTATACAGGGTGTACCACAGAAAACCGAACATAGGGAAAACTCCATTGTGCAAATTAGTTAGGATCAGTGATTGCTGTGCCCTTTTTCATGCTGAAAACAATGATAATTAATTTAGTTGAGTTAGCCATGTGTATTCTATCTTTGTCACGCTACCCATTTTGTTTATGTCTTCCCTGTTGCACTCATTTATTTTCTATGTTCTCAATCCTGTGATACACCCTGTATATGAATTTAGTCACTCGTGATTCGCGGTGTGTGTGACTGGCTTTAGTAAAACCGAATGTCCCAAAATGTAGAGATTTTACTGAATAATCCAGGTAAGTGGTTGTTAAAGATTGTTTAAATGGAATTGGCGATTATAATTTTGGTAAAATAAAGAAACAGTGAGTTCTAGACATGAGCTGTTCAATTTCTTGGTGCTAAAACCTAGTTCACAAATTACTGACAAATTATTCCTTCAATGAAAATAATTTTATCAATTTATTTCTTATAATTTATATAATCTACGTTTGATGCTTGATGGGACTCAGAAAATATCTTACAGGTCGCAGTGAACGAAGGTCAGTAGTCCCTTACGCCCCGTATTAAAATCTAAAATCTAATGATGCTTGATGACTTGTTATTTGGCAATACATTAATTAAACACGATTGTAACAATTTCTGTTTGATCTTGGTTTAAAAATAATTGAGGGTCTCCACATCTTCGTTGCACCAGGGGCCTCTATACACTTTTAAATCAGGCCTGAGGGCAGTGTAGCTTAGTGGATAGCGTACTTGGTACCAGCCTCTAGACTAGACTGTCGTGGGTTCGAATCCTACCTGCGCTCATGGATGTTTTGTGATGTTATTTAGTTTTAAGTTAGTTCTTATTTAATGTAATTTAAGACGCTAATGACCTAAGTTGTCGATGCGGGTATAATCTACAATAAATAAAATTAAATCAGGCTCTAGGTTTGCGTAACAGGCCAGCAAACGTGTCGCTCAGTAGAAGGAGTTAGGCAGTGATGGCAGATTTGGACCAATAGTACTCACAAATCACAATGATTCAGATCAATAAAATTCACATTTTACAGAGATTGGCAGCCACTTTAGTTTATCTCGTTCACATTTTCAGCACATTACTGAAATAGAGAATGCACAGTTTGTCAATTTCTATACCAGGGATGGCGAACCTATGGCACGCGTGCCATAGGTGGCATGCAACAGAATATTGTCGGCACGTCATTTCAGATTGTGGTATCACAATCTAAATAATTAAAAATATGTTAGATGCTATCGAAAAAATTTGACTATCATTCAAGTAACATATATTATGACATCGACACAAGTCAAGTTAATGCATTATCGAAATAATTAATTATTCTTTTCATCTACCTACGTTTGAATAGTTTTTTGCCCACTAAATTTCTTTAGGTACTTGTTGGCACGTCATGACCACATTATAATAATAATATCTATTTATTCCATAAAAACTTTACAGTTTCAAACATATCAACTAATATTATGGTTTGTGAAATTAATCCACCCAACTTGGCGGAGCCAGTGCTAGGGTGGATGTATTAATAATTAAGTCTGTATAGTATATTTTCGTTGTGATATTATGTAATGTATATGTATTATATATATTTTATATGTGTGGGGATGTATTTATGTGTGTGTGTGTGTTTGTATATGTATGTGTGTTTGTATATGTATGCGTGTTGAACAGTTTTTGAAGAAAATTGGCACGTAGATGTGAAAAGTTTCACCATCCCTGCTCTATACCAATGGATAGTGATGTAAAAATACGGTATTAAACTTTTTTGTGTATTAAACCCATGGTATAATACCGTATTTTTTCAGTATAAAACGGCTTTTTTACTTTTTCACACTACAGTTACGGTGCATTATTCAGTATTGCCAACTGCATAATAGGAAAAGTTCCTGTTCTCATTTTGATATTAAAGCGTTTTAAACGGTACTAAACCGTTTTAAACGGTGTTAAACGTTTTATACGTGCTGTATAAAATAGCAAAATACGCAGTATTTATACCTAGTATAAAACTGGGGTATATTATTTTTTTTACATACCGTATAATACCGTTTTATACAAACGTTTTATACCAGAGTATTATACGCATTTACATCACTACCAATGGATAGAATCATGTGCCAATATTCAAGCTTATTTTAAATATTTTTTTAAACTACAAAAATAGTTTTTTCATTAGAGCAACGATACTTCCCGCCGAAAACAAGGCGCATGGCTAACCCAAAAAAGGCATTGATTTTGGTAAAATACAAAACATGGAACTTTATTGAGAGCTGGAGTAGATTTGCGTAATTGGTTTTGTTATAGTAGTTATTTAATCGTAAGCTGTGCGTATTATAATAATATCTGTGACTAAAAGGCAAAATCACTTACATTGTCAATTTTTAGACCAAATAAGTTTAAAGACTATTTAATCATCTGGCTGATTAGTGAACGACTTAAGCTCGATTTATATTATCCGGTCAGACACGGCGCAGAAACGTAGCGTTTCCGGCAAGACAAACATTTTTACATGCAATTCAAATACGAGTATTGATACGTGTCTGAACGGACGGGATCTGCTAAGTATAAATATTCGTATTTGAAATGCATGTAAAAATGTTTGTCTTGCCGGAAATGCTACGTTCCCGCGTCGTGTCTGACCGGATACTATAAATCGACCTTTATTTACCCTCAGTGAGTATGTGGATCACACTGTTCTCCATTTTTCGCTTAAATCTAAATAAGCTCGAAACCATTTTTCCTAATTGACGTAAATTTAAAATATGTACGTTGATAAACGCTACTTTTTAGCAAATGCCGGTAAATACAGGAATCAGCCCTGGTCAATGCGCATTGCACCCTGAATACAGCTCTAAATCAATTAACAGCTTCGATTGCCGACCTGGTAGCGTGTCTATACTTCGTATGCAAAAGACTGGTGGTTCGATTCCGGGCGGCACCATTAATGTTTTTTGTTTGTTTTTTTACTAGTCCATATGAATTTAATATAATTATTGCTAGGCACTTGGTAGAACATGATGATTGAATAAAATAAAATATACAGAACACTTGAAAAAATTCTAGAATTTCTTTAAGTGTTGTGCATTTATTTTAACTAGTCCATATTCCACTTGATATTTTTTCAATTTTTTATATTATCTATTTCATTATTTTTTATCATACACTCAAACTTAGCGGGGTATGCACTGTGCACTATTGGCTTTGCAACGATTGCAGGGGGAGAGTTTCTCGAGGGGAAGGTGATGCGATGGAGTTTTTTACGGGGTGAAAAGGGGATGCAGGAGAAAGTTCCCCAAAAAAATATACGAAGGGGAGTTTTGGTGCGTTGTGGCTGTATGGGGGAGTTCCCCAAAAAACGTTCACGGTGGGTGTTCGTGCGAAGGCGTTTTTCGCGGTCTGAAGATTCAGTTAATTATTCCAAGACATCACTGTGTGGAAGTCAGACAGTCAAGGACCGATTCCTGTATTTACCGGCTCCTTCTTTTTAGCATGCTCGTGTATAAATCGGATTTTATAAATATTCTCACTTCGTCGAATTTCGATAGGGTCAGTCTAGTTAAAAATATAATAACAAATTGAATTTGTAAGTTGATGCTAATAATCCGGGAGGCAGCGTTGCAAATGAAAAAGCCATAATAAGCCGGCTAATTTTGATGTCGATAGTTGATCTCGTACAACTTATCAGTGAACCAATCGTCAGCTGCTCAAGTAGCGGTGGGTCTGGGTGTGGGAGGCTGCGAAAGTGGTAAAAAAAAAATTTAAGTAATAGTACGCCAGCTGAAACTTTTTTATAAATATATAGTGTAATTTAGAGTGCAAAATGAAAATAATATAAACTAATATAAAGGTAATATAAAAAAAGAACAAGAAATATAGAAATTAATAATTTCGTACAAATTAAACATTATCGATCATATCGCTATCATAATCCTAGGTAACGTAATTGTCTCAGCTGCTATCAGTGCAAAAAAGTGAAATACGCAGTATTTTACGTGTTTTTTTACAAGTTCATGCGAGCACCTGACGCACAATCCCCCCTCCACGATGCAGCTGACAATTTTTTTTCAACTCACTATGATGTCAACTATTTATAAAAAAAGTTTCAGCCGGCGTACTGTTACTTAAATTTTTTTTATCACTTTCGGATGCGTCTGCTGACGCTTGGTTTACTTATTAGTCATACCAGATTTATCGAAAAAGATAACAATCGATCGGCGTAAAAACACTACTTAAAATGCAACGCTAACTTTTAGGCTATAAGTCTCTGGAAGTTGGTGGCCTTAAAAGATCTAAAAAATGAACTAAAATTCAACCTACACTGTTTTGACTTTGGGCCATAGACATGCATTATGGTTTTGAGTAGTGATGGTGACAACAGGATAAGGACACGTCATTGTTATTATCAGGGCGACATAAATCACTTACTGCAATGCATAAACCACAGCGCATGTCAAATATAATATATAAATAGGTGTAAATTAGTTGACTGCACTGTATACTAATTATATACAGGCTGTCCTCAAATAGGTACACACTTTCTACCCCAACCACTCGCCAAATTTAGTTGTTCCGCAAAATGTCCGTCCTGGTGTGACCTTGCTGACCAACTTGATCTATGGATAATGGATTCTCTTATACTGCCGTCTTAACTTAAAACGCGGATTTAAGTTCTTATGGCTTATGATTTATGAATTGACGATGTCAGATGCACACACTGCAAAGTGCATCAGATAGTTTTTGATAATCTAGTGTTTGTACTGCTTTCTAGCGTTGTGGAATAACAGACATTCTCATAATAAACCTTAAAGTGAATCAACTGCAAATGGGGGAAAATCGAGATAGGTACTGATTTCTAGATTAGGACGGCAGTATAATTTTTTACAGAGATTTCAGCATTGACATGCATGGAGATATCATAGATAGAGAAGTTAAGCCACCCAAAAAAGTGTCGGCGCAAAAGATAGAGATGGAAAATAGAAGTGTTCTTCCATCCTTTTCTATCACAAATACATAACCATGCTTACAGATGTAAATTAACAATACCTATCTACTATAAATTTTTAATACATTATAGGTAGAAGGTTTTATTTGGAGGAAACAAGCAATTTTTGTTGATATACTTAATAGGTATTTATTTGAAATGTTTATTTGGATTTATAGTCACAATGGTTATTGTCAAATCAGATAATGGTTTCTGCAACCCAGCAAAAGTTATAACTGTCATCAAAAATATAATAGTTTCGCCTACCATTGCTTGTAAGACAGTCGGTATGTTGTGTAAATTTTACGCAAGCAAAGAGCGCGGGCCGGTAGCAAGTTTTGGCCGCACAATGAGTGCAACGCTTGATGCACCGCCACCCATATTGTACTGTTTTGGTTGTTGCACTAGAGTACCGACGTAACTTGCAAATTAGTTCAGGGTTGTCACTGAGCTTTTGCACTCTTAAAAGTATAATATGTTACCATAAGGGTTTAAAAGGTCGATGCGTTTTGACAGAAAGGACCGTTAAATGACGAAAAATTTTAATCAGCGGCTATAGAGATACAATCAGTGAAACAGACAAAGATAGAAAAAATTTTATTTTAAAGACCACCAACAGCTAAGGTTATTTGGGTCTAGCACCAATTCATATTTAAAATTCAATATTATTTTTTTAACAATAAATTGAAAATTTATTTGACACTTTTTCCAGATCTCGGGCTAGAACTCGGGAACTGGGGACTTGTAATAGAAAAACCATAGCAACCCATGTAAACAACAGCATTGCTACACGCTCGGCTATTCTTAACCCCGACAAAGATAGAGACAGCAAATATATAGATATATATATATATAGTCACTGAAAGAAAATAAAGATTTCAAAGACAGATTCAGCAAACACACTGTGTTAGAAAATTGAAATTTTTCAGAAATAGAGGTTCGGCTTTATGGACGTTCCGATCGTATTTTTGAAACTATGAGGTTTGGGTAAATACCAAATGGAAGACAAAGAATCAGACTACAAATCCTTCAGGCGAATTTTGAGAAAAAAAATTTTATTCGTAGAAAATTTATAGTTTTGAAAAATATATTCCTAAAGTGATGACCGTTTTGTTGAATACACCGTCGAAGTCTTTCTTGAAAGTTCGTGTCCACCATTTCAAGTACCTCGGGATAGATTTTACAGATTTCCTGGCGTATTCCTGCCTTCAAATCTTACAGGGGTCTTGGTCCTTCCTTGTAAACATGTGCGTGGCCAGGAGGGTTCAATGCCCTTTCTTCCTCCCCTATACTGCCACCGTGGGGGGCCCACACAGCCAGAGTTTCAAATTCAGCGGTAAGAGCTCATTTTCCAAATCGAGTCATCTCCCAATTCGGTGACTTTTTATGGCCTCCTCGCTCGCCTGATTTGTCAACCTGGGAGTTACCTTAAAGCACGTGCTTTCAAGGAAGGACCAAGAACCCACACATAATTTTTCGAATCTGATTCATTAACGGCATGTAATAAACTATAAATTTCTTACCAACAAATTTATTTGTCTCAAAATTTGACTGTGTTCTGATCATTTCAAAAATTAGCTATTCCCGTGGCGTACCCGTATTATTTTCGTAATATTACACCGCCGTTGTCAGTTCACCCCCAAAATTCTCGATCGGATAGTCACCTATATGACGTAAGGATGGAAGTACAGTAAGAAGCCCTAGTGATCAGAGCGGCGACGGAGGAATCAGAAATGAAGGTGTCCGGTTCGGCTGCCTGGTCCATCGACCGTCCGCTGCTGTCATATGTCGGCCTTATTGAGACACACTGCACTGTTGCACTGTACTGTGATACTTTCATTGACCTGTTATGACCCGCGGGTGCATTTTTAAAAGTGCACTTACATTATTATTATTATTACTATTAATATATATTATGCGAAATGCGAGAGAAGCGCTCGTTATTTATTTGAAGCGAAAAACCGATTTGTGTCTTGTATATCAGAACTATTATGAACAATCGACTTCCAAATTAGAATGAATGAATTGTGGATTATAGACGCTCGACAACAGAGGTCATTAGCGTCTGATCCAAATTAGAACCCCAGTATTTGAAGGGTGGGATTTTTAGTATGTTAGTAAGGGGACCACCCTTGACAATTTGCCGCAAAATCTCCTTTGTTAATACGTTTTTCCTCTAAATGCCACGTTTGTGTAGCCTAGGCTGTATATGACACTTTCATTTTATTAACACGACTGTAGTTTCATCTAAAATAGATATCTTCAGGTATTATAACTTATAGATACACTAAAATATACAAAATGCATTAATCTTTTTGACATTTTGTCTAAAAAGCCGAAGACATGCTTCATATACAAAAAATTCATCATTTTGGAGTACAGTGTAGACGATTGGGGAAGTAAAATCATCAAAAGTACTTGCATTATAATATCCAGTATTTAAGATCAATTAAGATCCTTGAAAAACATTTAAAAGTGTACTTAACACGTCGCAAAAATCAATCAATACAAAATATAATATATAAACGATGCAAATCAGCGGTTCTAAAAAAGACCATTGTATCTCGAGAAAAAGAAAAAGATGGCCCACCCTCTAAATAATTACAAATTAAAAGACGATAAATACTCGTAAAATTACGAGACTCACTATTATATGTAAGTATTTATTTAAAATTTTAACGCTTTGCGCCCTAAAATATAATACGTTTTGTTAAAGTAAAATATGGTTGCCCTAAGTAAAGTTGCATTATTGTTACGTTAACAAAAATGCTCTGTCAATTTACCTTTATAGTTCTGAATTAAGCAATTAGTTAGTTGCTTTCTTATAAGAAAACTTTAAAGTGCTATTATATTTTTACTTCCCACCTCTACTATGGTAGGGAAGTAATGGATTCAGTCCGAAAACAATATTTCGAGATTTTAACAGATTTTCACGTTTTGAGACCCTAGCAATCGTTTAAGATCATTTTCTGACTGATGTCTGTATGTGTGTGTGTGTGTGTGTATGTGTGTATGTGTGTGTGTATGTGTGTGTGTGTGTATGTGTGTATGTGGTCAATTTTTCGCCTTCGATATCTTAAGAACGGAACAACATACGGGCATGCCGATTGTTCTATTGTGTTTATCAGCCTTTAACTTAGATCTGATTAGATTTTGAGTCAAATCGGTTCAGTGGATCCTGAGATATTCAAAAAAACGTCCTCAATGTCACGTATTAACATAGGTAAAAAAAAATATAAATGAATTCTAGATGTTATAATATGAAAAAAATGTAAATATTTTTTTTCTCTAAAATGTATAGTTTTCGAGAAAAAAAATATTTTACTAAAAAAAATAAAAACTGTACGTAAATCAAGGTAACCATGATTTTTGCTATATTAAGTTAAGATCACCAAACAAAAAAGAGGGCCATGCTTTTTTCAAAGAATAAAAATTAAATTGTGTTTTAAAGACCACCAACAGCTAAGGTTATTTGGGCCTAGTCAAAGAATAAAAAAAAAAAGAGTGTTTATTTTTTGCAAATATTTACTAGGTGGGAAGTATAGGACTGGTCATCAGTCGAATTTTTTTTTTTTTTTTAACTTTTATTTCACTGGGTCAGCTGGCACCAGCTATGCACAGTGTAGGTATCAATAAAATAATATACATAATGACATTAGATAAGAACTAAAGGTAAGTATCAACCTTATTTAATTAATATTACTGGGGACTGTTGATTATTTATTTCGAGTATTGTTATATTATTATGTTGTCTTGGGAAAGTCTTCTTCTCTTGAGTCGTGGATTAGCGGTTTTCGTGCCTAGCTATTATATTATGTGATGAATTGCAGTTGTTAAAAATATCTACCAAGGAGGGACTAGAACTGAGGAATTGTCGATTTTTTTTGTAAACTATAGATCCCAAATAAAAAATCCGTTTTCAGCTAAAGAGCCTTACTTTTTGAGGTATTAATTTTGAAAATGTAAAAAATTCTCTATTTTATTTTATTATAGACGTGTAACGTTTTCAAAATAAGGCCTATTATAGATCGTATACCGCATACCTTATTTTTTGATTTGGGTTCTATCGTCAATAAAAACGGTCGAAATCAGACATTTTAAGGTCCTTTTTCAAATATTTACATTTTCTGATACTTTTAAAATACCTAATTTAATGCCCTGATAATAAATGTTTATTTCAAAATTACTTCAGTTACACAAATGTAAAACTTTTATATACTAGGAACTATACCTATAATTTATTGTATAGATTATAGACGTGTCGGCAACTTAGGTCATTAGCGTCTTAAATTACATTAAATAGCAACTAACTTAAAACTAAATAGCATCACAAAACATCCATGAGCGCAGGTGGGATTCGAACCCACGACAGTCTAGTCTAGAGACTGGTACCAAGTACGCTATCCACTAGGCTACACTGCCCTCTATATATAGGTACTTATAATGTTGTCTCTTTACTATATATACGAAAATCATCATATAACTTAATTAGTTACGATGGTTTACCTGCTTTGCAAACACCGAAATGTGCATTGTGGTTTAGGCAATTATTATAAGGTCGTGATCACAACACAGCCGTAACCACCCGACCGTTACCGTTTAGTATCAGTAGTAAAAAACCACGAGGTATTTTGTTTATTAATGGTTAGAGAAGAATTGAAATTAAAAATGGTAGCAGTAAAGATGTACAAAAACTAATACTGCTTTATTAGTTTTTTAAACGTAGATACCTACTTCTTGCGTTGAAGGTTCCTTAATCATTTCCAATAGAAAAGTTGACACATAAAATAAATAAATTAAAAAAAATCATCCGCTGGAAAACACATTAATAAAAGAAATCTTTCGTTCACCAAACACTATAGGCCATGTATTATAGTATAGTACTATATTATAGAGTATAGAACTATTATAGGGCATCGTTCGCATGCTGAATGACACTTAACTACCACCATACGAGTGACTTGTTTTGCTTTAAATCTCAAAAACTAGTGAAAATCTGGCTTTCGCTTGTAAACTATAATATTTACCAGCCTTTTTATGCTTGATTTTTTTCAAAATTTTAGACCTCATATTTTCGGAGATATGGGGGACATACTTTTTTTTGGTATAGGTACATTTTTATAAAATAGCGTATAAAAATTCATAATAATATTTTTTTGTATCTTCCAAGTGAGCCCTTTCTAATGCACAAGACTGATATTTTTTTTAGTTTTTCCTTTATTGGTCATAGAAGACATAAACAATGTTTTCCTTTTTTAGGTAAAACGATCCCTGATATTTCTGCGAACAGAAATACCTGCTGTACTACCTAACTAAAATGCCAAAAATATGCATAGGTATCAAAGTTTTTATGTCCAACCGTTCAGTAGTTTAATAGACAGACAGATGGACGGACAACGAAATATCACCATAAAAGATAAATTTTTTACCATTTTGATACAGAACTCTAAGAATGTAAACATTCGCCTGTTTATAATTTATCTAGACATTCCTGCTAGCTTCAGTTCATTAATAATTAAAAAAAAATCCAAAAATTTGAATGTGAAACATTCTTTACAAGTACCCTTAAATAATTGTGAAACAGGCCTCTAAATTTTTATGTCAAGGATATGGTAATTTCAAGTTACGAAAGTTACGCATTAATGTGACCACGGCCCAGTGTACAATCGGTATACCGAGTGCATTGTCTGGTGACCTTTAACATGCGGTAGGTTTATGCATTTTTGACAGTGCATTTACACCTCATGCACTTACACTGCTATACCAAAAAAAATATAATTTGAATTTGTGATCTCTCGATAAAAATAACAATTTTTCTTCACACACTTATTTACAAGATATTCGACATCATGGTGAATATTCATAAAAAAACGTTTTATCATGTAGGCTACAGGGTTTTAAATTTTTTTGTCGCGGAAACACAAAACTATTAGCGACTCCATGTACAGTAATAACGGTTAAGGTTGTAGTGTATTGTAGACCGAGAGCTAGTGACAATTTTTTGGTGTTATTTATTCAAGGCCTTATTTTTGTGAAGATGTTGAGGGAGGCACATTAAAGTGCCCTGAGTAAGGGATTTTGCTCAACATGTAACAAAAAAAATTGTCACAATTATTATTGCTTCAATGGTTGAAATTGTTCGTCGGTGACCCAATAATGCCATTATAATATTTGCAGATGGATTGGTCAGTATTAAAGGGATGACAGATCATCCTAAACGTGTCATGTACCCGACCCCCTCTCTTAAAGGGAAACTTGCTCGCCTAAGTGTTTATATCGTTCTGCAAGGGGGTTAATACTAGAGGTGGTACAAACTGTTATTTTTTAATAACAGTTCCGTTCCTGTTCCGCTTACGGAACAGTTCCAAAAACCTGTTACTTTTTAACAGTTCCAACGTTGGAACCTTGACATTCTCGGAATAGCTTGTAACATGCAACGTATAAAAATTTGTAATTATGAAGTGTGTATTATTTGTATTTTTTCGTGCATTAATTCTATTATTCAAGTTTAATAATTTAAGGTATACCTAATTATTAAAAAAAAAAAACAAAATAAATTTGTCGACAATATATTAAAAATATACTTTTACAGAAAATCAATAGTGAAAAATGGATTTTACCATTAAATAAAAAGCGTTATTTAATAAGGTGCGATGTCGTGTGCGACGCATGTTAATGTGATGGTGTGATACTAAAATCGACTTTACGTACAATGTACGCTAGCCGTAGGTGACAAGCAAAACTGTTGCAGTTTGCAACGTAGGTACAAATGTACAATTGACAACGAGAACGGAGAATGTTTCTTTTATGCAGAAGAACGCCTGTTTTGTTACTTGGAACAGTCGAAGCATTGGAACAGCCCGGAACAGGTATTTTATTAAACTGACAACTGTTCCAATCTGTTCCTGGTTCGAAACTGTTCCAAAATAACTGTTCCTAGTATTTTGTATCATCTCTAGTTAATACCGATATTTTGTTCGGCAAATTCTAGAGAGCGTGTTATTAGAAAGAGCCTACTGTATTTTCAGGGCCGCCGTAAGCGGGCGTGCAAAGCGTACACCGCACACGGGCGGCACGCCCAGGGGGCGGCAAATCGAGCGACTCATACCTAATTCAAGTCATTGTATCCCTGACCGGTCGACTCCTACGCAGAGGGCGCGCATAGGATACCAACTTCGGGCGCCTAGCGCGCTCCAAGAACTCCTTGGAGCGCGCGAGGCGTGCCCGTTGAGGGGATAAGAAAATATGTCATAGCATAGAAAAAAATCCGACCGAATGACGTTAAAACCGCCATCTATTGGCATCCGTTTAAACTAAGAATCTTAGTTTTAAAATAAATGTTTTATCTTCGTTAAGTTGTTTTTTTCCCCACCATAATGAGAAAACATTAATTATCCTTTTTTTGACAAAACTCAGAGTAAGTAGTCGTAGGGCGGCATAATCGGTATTGCACGCGGGCGACGAAACAACTAGCGGCGGGCCTGTGTATTTTACATTTCATTTAACAAATCCTTCTGTTCGCTCTACGTAAACATCACGAACGTGTTCATAAGTAGAGTCTACTATATGTTATGTAGGTAATATTAATCGAAATTAACATTCCTGTTGGAGTTGCGTTCGTGGACAAGCTTTAGATATTTTTAAGAGTAATGACATCAAATGCACTGCAAAATGCATCTAGTTTTAGGGCCTGGCAATGCAATGCAGTTCTAACAGCGTAGTTGATTGTACTGAGAAAAACAAGTCTAATTAGTTCGTTGAAAAAAAAATTTAACATTGATCGTAGGTTATCAAACTCGTTAATACAAATATGGTACTTATTTTTTATTGCCAATTGCCCTGAAAATATCAACGAACCCAAATTTATAGCATTTTGTTTAATTTAAATTTATTCGATATTTGCTCGATTTTTTTTGACTTCTTTTTAAAATTTAAAATAAAACTTCTCAATGCATAGACGGCTATAAAATGATTTTATTTATTTAATTTAATTTTATCTATTGTAAATTTTAAAAGGCAGTCATAAAAATAAAATGGTTTACGTCGGGTATATTGTGCATTCGTGATTCCAGGTTAACATTAATATTTTAGTGCAATTTTGATATTTATGGAAATGACGTTTATGGAAAAACTTACTTCTTTTCAATGTTTTAAAATATACAGGAGCTCCTAATACCTATTCCTTTCTTTTATTAAAAACACCCTTTTGTCAGCTGTATAATAGGGCATATGCATGAAAATTGTTTTTTTGTTATATTAATAGAGCAGTAAATTCTGAACAAAATTATATCAATTATTCTGATTTCAAATAAACTCAAAAATAAGTTTTAAAATATGTATGCAAGCCTCTCCCGCTAAAAACGTTTTTGCCCGTGACATCATGATATATGAAAGTATAGAGGACGTGCGTGTATATTATTTACTAATACTATCTAAGAACCACAAAACAAACTGTTGTTTTGTACTAGTCCATTGAAATGTTACAATAGGCTTGCATTTTGGTGTATGGACAAGGTTTTTTTACTGTTGCGTAGGGGGGGAGGTGTAAGTTTAAAATTGAGTTTTCGGGGTCAGCGGCAACCCTATTTTGCCGCAATTTTGAACAGGTTTTGCACCGTAACGGTACATTTTACTGAAAATTTGTAGAGAGGTTTTTTGTTTAGAATCAAATTCTCTACAGCTTTACTGTAGGTACTTTTTGTCGTAAATTGAATATATAAAATGATATGCCTTCTAGAAGATAGAATTTTTTTTCTGTTAAAATTGAAAGAAAAAAAATATAATTTTGTATAAAACGCAAGGGGTATATAACTGTGACGTCAGCGTGCGATTATACATATTTTATTCCATACGATAAATATAGGAATATAGTTGTTATGGTAACGAAGTAAATATTTTTAGCAGTCAGTGAGATTTCGGTGTTTGAAATTGATTAAATAAAGCTCTAAAGTTGAAATTGATGCACATTTCATAATATTATATGTGTTACAAAAAATAGTTTATACAACTCGTACAATTAAGTATAAGACGCGAGGGGTCTTATACATACAAAATTGTACTAGTTGCATAAACTACTATTAAATATTTTTGAAAAAAAATATACAAGCAAAGGGATTTGTATTATTTTATTATTTTATTCCTTTTAAGAAAAATTGTAAACATAGTGTCCACAGATATATGTATTACAATCTACAACGGACTTTTCAATTCTATTTTGCAGTATGGACTGATTATATGGGGTGCTGACTCTCATGTTGACAGAGTCTTTAAATTGCAAAAGAAAGCAGTCAGAATAATAACTAAAGCGAAACATAATGCTCACTGTGCTCCTCTTTTCAGGGCTCTAAATATCATGACGCTACCCTCTCTTTTTGTTTTTGTCAATCTTTTGTACGTCAAACGAAATTTATCTAAATTCCAAATTGTTGAGGAAGTACATTCTCACAATACACGTGGTGCGAGAGACATCAGAGTGCCTTTTCATTCTGTAAACAAACAGAAATATGGACCTAATTATTGGTCACTAAGATTATATAATTCTCTACCTTTGGAAACGCGTTCTCTTCACGAAAATAGTTTCAAAAAAGTTGTCAAAAAGCAACTAATGGAGATTTGTCTATACAATTTTAAAGATTTTTTTAATATTAAGGTACCATGACATATTTTATATTATCATTGTATTTTGACGTTTTGTCAATCTTTATATAGCTGTGACAAATAAATATTCTATCTATCTATCTATTCTATATATACGGACAAGTGCGCCTTATGAAAGGGCGTTCTTTGGCTTATGAAAATACGCAGTGCCGAATTAAAAATCGTTAAAGAACATAAATTGTAGATAATTTATAGATTTTTAATAATTTTTATTTGATTTTTTTTTGTAAAATGGACAGTTTTCAAAACAAGGCCATAAATAAAGTTTTAGCCACCATTTTCTAAGGTGGTGATTTGAACACAACTTTTTTTAGAAAGAACATTAGGTATGTCCACAAATTCCCTTGCTTCAATTATAAAATAGTTGAAAACATCTTTGAACTTAGTAGAATGAAAATAGTAAAACACTAAATTTGCTTCCGGAACAAGATATAAAACACTTTATTTAATCTAAGAGATTGACGACATGTTTCGAGAGCTTAAGCTCTCATCATCAGGTTAATTTAAAAAACAAAATTTTACAAGAATTGAAAATTGCGTACAAATAAGTTCTTTGTAAGATGCTTAAAGTAACAAAGAACTTATTTGTACGCAATTTTCAATTCTTGTAAAATTTTGTTTTTTAAATTAACCTGATGATGAGAGCTTAAGCTCTCGAAACATGTCGTCAATCTCTTAGATTAAATAAAGAGTTTTATATCTTGTTCCGGAAGCAAATTTAGTGTTTTACTATTTTCATTCTACTAAGTATTGAACAAGAAGCAAAAAACGAAGTCTCACTATACACAATCTTTGAACTTGTTTTTCCCGACTTTTAACAATGTAAAAAATAATAATGTTATATATTATGTGACGCAATCAAAAAATAAAGCTTCAAATCATATACTACGTAGAGGAAATCGACAAAAATTAAATTTTTTTACAGTTAGTAATATTTTTTGTTTTGGTGGTTGGCATAAACTTATTTTTCTTTAATATAGTGAGATCATAATATTATGTACTAGCGGCCCGTCCCGGGTACGCCCGGGTGGTATTAAATTATGATTTATTAGCGGTCATGCTAATTTCTCCGCTCACGTGTATTTAGTATTTTGTTAATTTGTAATCCCCCCGCGAGAATCTCTCCCCCTCAGCTGTTGAACATCTACATTTCGTCAAAAACAGTTCAGCTGTTTTCGAGTACTGCCGATGTAAGCAGACAGACATACAGAATTAGGTACTGGAATTCTGAAAACACGATTTCTCAACCAAGTATACAAAATACTAATAAAATTTTATATAAGTATAAAAATTTTATTAGATGTTTCGTTACTGTTTTCATAATAAATATTCTTTAATGGCCGACAGTTTAACAATAATATTATTGTGCTTTGTATTAAAAAGTTTAGAGGCCAATAAACCTTATATTAAAAAAAAAATTAAAAAATTGGTCATAAATACTGTTATTCTTTTGCCTTGTTAACCCGATTTCCGTTCTCCTAAGGTAAATAAACTTCAAACAAGGTATTTAAAAAAAAACTAATATGAAATATGTAAATATAAAAATGCATGTGTAATCTGGCAATGTACAGACTCCAGGGACATAGCCAGAATATTTTTTTTCTCCTACCTAGGCCGAAAGTTCGGACTTTCGTCCCTGCCAAGCGGGAACAAAGTCGCTCTTTATTCCCGTGGTACGGACAAGTGCGCGTGCGCAATAGTACTTATGCCGGCTCTCACGCACCTACTTCTGTCTCCTACACATTAAAATTATTTCCTTTACAATTATTTTTTAATAATTTTTAATTATTTTTTCTTGAGACCCGGACCCCGTAAGTGTTATTTAACGTTTCTTCAATTTTTTTTTCAATTTTGCGAACTTTCGGCCTGGCAGGAGAAAAAATAGTATGTGCAACACGGGAGGAAATTACTACATCTCCTCCCGCGTATTTGCTACCCTCGCCTTCGGCTCGGATGGCAATTTTATACGCGGGAGGAAATGTAGCACTTTCCTCCCTTGTGGCACAATGTACTATTTTGCGTGGGCCAGGGTTGGGTCACACTGATGTAGATCTTCAACCCCATATATCCCAAGACGCCTTGAGTTTCGTAAAAATGATAATGTAAAACCACAAACATTTAACCCAATAATGACCAATCGTCTGCTTGGGGGGCATAAAGTAATGTATAAATACTTGTTTACCGGTATTTTGAAACTTTAATTAAGTACTGCGTAAAACGCGCTAAAGCCGCTTTTTCGCAGCTTGTCAATTAAAAATTTTTTCGCCATCAGCATGGGGTTAAATGCTTTCGGTTTTAAATTTTCATTTTTACGGAACACAAGACGTCTTGGCTTAAATGGGGTTGAATACTTGTGATTTTTTTTACATCTTGGATTATCCGCATGGGCCAAAACTTTTATTGCGTGGGCCACCCAGACCCATCCGTAACTACGTCCATGGCAGACTCAAAGCTTTGACTGCATCAACTGGAATAATAATAATAATAAATCATAAAACATTTTTACAACACTGTTATATTCGGTGTTCCTGAAACCACTGCAATTTTGGTTTTAAATTTGTTTTCATGATATGCTTGAACCAAGTTTAATTTTAGGGGGAAAAAGCAAAAAAGGAAACCAACTCGCGGAAAATCATATCTTATCAATTAATGAATTAATTTATCATGTATTTCATTCTCTTGTGTATCAACTGAAAGTCTGGAACTGTATTATATTATGAAACAACGAAAAACGTTTTCCAAACCGATTGATAATAATCGATGCCCGATTCCCCTATTGCAAAGATCTGTAAATGAATGATAGGTTTATTAATATGATATTGAGGTAGGTAAGCATACATTGGGACATTAGTCTCGGACTTTGAACCGGACCAAAGTCGTAAAAAGTGGTCCTGCGTTCACGATACAAACTGGATTTATGTAAATGTCGTATATATACGATTTGTTGTTGAGATACACAATTAAAGATCGTTGGAAAGTCTTTTGCTTACATATAGCTTTGTCATTATTCAAACTCCCTGTTTTCAGGTTCTAATTTTAAAAATATCAATAGGATTTCAGTTTATGGTAGTGGTTGAAAAAAAAGACGAACAAGTAAAAGTAGGACTCGCGCAATGAGGGTTCCGTTCCGTTATAACAATTTGACAATTACTTTGTGGAGGTTGACAATATTGACAAAAAATAAAAATTAAGTTTGTCACGTAATAATTCTACTTAGAATTATAAATTAATGATTTTCGGTTTTTTACTTTATATCTGCTATAAGACCTTCCTTCTTGCCAAGTTTAAAAGATTAAACGGGATCTACCCTATAGGTTTTGATGAGTGAGTCAGTATCAAAACATACGTGATTTTTTGAAAGACCGTATCTTTTTAGTGTATTTGCCATATGGCACATACACTATTGGCGTCGGTCGGATGGCGGGACCTAGGGGTCGGACCAAAATTTCTCGACGTTTCATAGCCTCCTGAACACTTTGGCACCATTTTTGGAAATGTCTGTTTATATATGTATATATATATATAGATACTAGCCGTTACCCGTGGCTTCGCCCACGTATTTTTCGATTTATGATTTATTATCCCCCTCGCGAGAAATTCTCCTCCTGCGAATTTTATAAGTAATACATAACTCACTCGCTTCGCTCGTTCGCTCGGATTTTATTAATACATTACTCACTCGCCTCGCTCGTTTGCTCGAATTTTATTAATATCTACATTACACACTCGCTTCGCTCGTTCGTTTGAATATTAATTATACATTACTAACTCGCATCGCCCGTTCGTTTGAATATTAATAATACAATACTCACTCGCTTCGCTCGTCCGATCGAATTTTATTAATACATTATTGCTCACCTACGTTATATAAGGAACTCCTGTGCAAAATTTCATGCTTCTAACTTCAAAAATGATGAACGTCCATACAAACTTTCATCCCCTATTTAACCCCTTTAAGGGATGAATTTTCAAAAATCCTTTCTTATTACTCATTTACGTTATATAAGGAACTCCTGTGCAAAATTTCATGCTTCTAACTTCAAAAATGATAAACGTCCATGCAAACTTTCATCCCCTATTTAACCACTTTAAGGGATGAATTTTCAAAAATCCTTTCTTATTACTCATTTACGTTATATAAGGAACTCCTGTGCAAAATTTCATGCTTCTAACTTCAAAAATGATGAACGTCCATACAAACTTTCATCTTCTATTTAACCCCTTTAAGGGATGAATTTTCAAAAATCCTTTCTTATTACTCATTTACGTTATATAAGGAACTCCTGTGCAAAATTTCATGCTTCTAACTTAAAAAATTACGAACTTCCATACAAACTTTCATCCCCTATTTAAGCCCCTTAGGGGATGGATTTTAAAAAATCCTTTCGTATTGCTCACCTACGTAATATAAGGAACTCCTGTGCAAAATGTCATGCTTCTAAATTTAGAAATGACGAACTTCCATACAAATTTTCATCCCCTTTTTAGCCCCTTTAGGGGATGCATTTTCAAAAAAAAATTTCTTAGTGCTCACCTACATTATATAAGAAACTCCTGTGTAAAATGTCATGCTTCTAACTTCAAAAACGACGAATTTCCATTCAAATTTTCATGCCCTATTTAACCCCCTTAGAGACTGAATTTCGAAAAATCCTTTCTTAGTGGATGCCTACGTCACAAAAGGAACCTACTGTCCAAATTTCAAGTTTATATCTTCAGCGGTTTGACCTGGGCGTTGTCTGTCAGTCAATCAATCAGTCAGTAACGGAACTGTTTTATATATATAGAAGATATTTATATATTTGGATATATATATATATGTGCGGGCTATAACTTTCGAAAGAGTTAATTGATTTTGACGAAATTTGGTAGGCACGTTGAAATCCATCACCGCACGAAGCCTATTTAAAATAGGCCCAATCGGACCATTTGAAGGGTGGTTTTTAGGGGTTGAAAAATGTTTTTGGGCCCAAAAATGCCGAAAAAATTCTCAGAATCGTTTCAAAATTGAAATTTAACCTTTTAGTAACTATTAAAATGTACTGCTAAAATTTTAATAAAATCGGCCCGACAGGACCGGACTTACAAATTTTATGAAAACACTAGTTTGCGGATAGTGCTTTACTTACTGAAGGGTGTATTTAATTTGGTACCGAGGTTGCATTGATAAAAATATTGAAATTAAGAATAAAAATATTATTTTAAGGGATGTATTAAGGGGTTAAATTTTTTATTTTGTTCAAAAACAAACTTAAGTTCACATAATAAAGCCACAATGCCAGTATTAGCAAATACACTATATTGTCGGCAGGGTTTTGGCACTGCGACCCGAGTTTTTGTTACATTGAGTTAAAGCTTAAATTTTTTACAGGGCCATGGGGTTGTAGACATTAGTATTCAATATTAATTTCAGCTTGATAATTCTAGTCGTTCCTAAGAAAAAGGGTCTTGACAGACAGGACAGACAAACAGACAGCCAGACAGACGGACGAACAACAAGGTGATCCTATAAGGGTTGTGTTTTTTTCATTCTGAGGTACTGAACCCTAAAAAGATCATTAGAACGCTATTGTTTATATCGTCAGTTTCAGGTCTCATTCCTAGGTTTTGAAAACTTATTAATACAGAACAGACAGAAAACATGTATAAAAAAAACTCGGGTCGCAGTGCCAAACCCTGCCGACAATGTGTATTTGCTTATACAGACCTTATGGCTTTAATACGTAAACGGTAAAACTTAGTTTGTTTGTGAACAAAATAAAAAATTTAACCCCTTAATACATCCCTTAAAATAATTTTTTTTTCTTAATTTCAATATTATTATCAATGCAACCTCTGTACCAAATTAAGTACACCCTTCAGTAAGTAAATCACTATCCGCAAACTGGTGTTTTTATAAAATTTGTAAGTCCGGTCCTGTCAGGCCGATTTTAATAAAATTTTAGCAGCACATTTTGTCTTTACTAAAAGGTTAAAATTCAATTTTGAAACAATTCTGAGAATTTTTCGCTATTTTTGGGCCCAAAAACATTTTTCTACCCCTAAAAACCACCCTTAAAATAGTCCGATTGGGCCTATTTTAAATAGGCTTCGTGCGGTGATAGATTCCAACGTTCCTACTAAATTTCGTCAAAATCAATTAACTCTTTCGAAAGTTATAGCCCGTACACACACACACACACACACACACACACACACACACACATATATATATATATATATACATAAATAGACATTTCCAAAAATGGTGCCAAATTGTTCAGGAGGCTATGAAACGTCGAGAAATTTTGACCCGACCCCTAGGTCCCGCCATCCGACCGACACCAATAGTGTATGTGCCATATGGCAAATACACTAATAAAAACCACTAAAACCCGATTACGTAAAAGAAGTGAACAAGCTTCCAATATGAAAGTTAGTTAGTTAGTCATATTGTACATTTTAGACATTCTATAACTATATATGGTCATTAGCGTCTAATCCAATTTGAAAAGTAGTTGGGCAAAAAGATATTTGTTTTAGTACCTATCATCTAGCGTACTAAAACTGTTGGTAATATATTTTTGCCCGGCTACTTTCCATATTGTATTAGACGCTAAAGACCATAGTTACAGAACGCCTAAAATGTACAATATGACTAACTAATTAACTTTCATATTGGAAACTTGTTTACTTCTTTTACGTAGTCGGGTTTTAGTTTTTTTAAACTTTTTATTTCAGCCTTTTTTCATTTTTTAAGTAGGTAACCAATTTATCATAAATCATAAAAAGTTTATAGTATTTTTGGTATCTCCACAAAATTTTCTTTCATTAATTGATATCCTTACTCGATCGATTTGGCCTGGGAAAAAATTTTGACCTAGATTTTTTCCACCTTTTGGCCGCCATATTGAATTCATACCCAAAAATTATAGCCTATAAGACTCACGTGATGAAGGCAAATCGAATGACACCCCGATTTTGAAAATCGGCCCAGTAGATTTGGCCCTACGTGGTAACAAACGCACACACTATTTTTGTAGCATATTTGTAGTATTTTATAATATAATCTATTTATTATAAAGCATGAAAAGTATACTTTAATAAATAAGACACACGGTAGAAGCTAATAAGTGAAAGGTATATATTTTTGGAATCGTCACAAAATTCTCTTTCATATGATACCCCACTCGATCGATTTGGCCGGGAAAAAATTTTTAGACCTAGATTTTTTCCACGTCACGGCCGCCATTTTGAATTTATAAAAATATTTTAAAGCCTATAACACTGTTATGACTAAGACAAAGCGAATGACACCTCGATTATGAAAATCGGTCCAGTAGATTTGGCCCTACCAGGTAACAAAAGCTAACATACATACATACATACATACATACATACATACATACATACATACATACATACATATGTTGATAAAACATATAATATGCATAGACTGTTAAAATCATAAGCCTCCTTTTTTTCGTAGTCGGGTAATAACTACTATGTCCAAATAACTAGTAAAAAAAGGATAAAATTGCACTACAAGGCAAAAAAATGGGTATGTCAGATGTCTGTATCGCGGGTACGTACAGATGATGTGATTGCCGTTAAGCGCCCTCTACACGCAGCGGAATGTTTGTATGTTTTGTTTGTGCTGACATGTTTGTACTACAAATTTACAACTACACGTAGCGATTTGTTTGTACGACTTGTTTCTACTGACTTGTTTGTACAAACATGATGTTGCGTGTATAGGGATAAAACATATTTACTATCAGAATATTCTGATGGTAAATATTATATGTAAAAACATGATGTTGCGTGTAGGGATAAAACATATTTACTATCAGAATATTCTGTTGGTAAATATGGATATGTAAAAACATGATGTTGCGTGTAGGGATAAAACATATTTACTATCAGAATATTCTGATGGTAAATATGTATATGTAAAAACATGATGTTGCGTGTAGGGATAAAACATATTTACTATCAGAATATTCTGATGGTAAATATGTTTTATCCCTACACGCAACATCATGGTTTTACAAACATATCAGTACAAAGAAATCACAGAAAGTTGATTAAAAAAAGCAATGTTTCGATCCTTCTGTTTGTGCAAACAAAACAGCGACATTATGTCGTTGCGTGTAGTTTGTCGACATGTATATGTGCATACAAAATGCTGAAAGTTGTTTGTACAGATTTGTATGAACGTGCAGGAATGAAACAAATTGTTTCTGCATTTTGTATGTGCATTGCGCATATAAGTCGTACAATTCACTTTTATTTATTTTATAGAATCAAATATTCGTAAAATATAATAATTAATAAATAAGTTGTAATTTTACTTTTTTATAATTTAAATATTGATATCCAATACCATAGATATATTTTCATTATTAAAAAACTAAAATATTTAAAGTTTTCGGATTTCGAACCTAGGCTTGGCATTATTGCACCTGTCTGTAGACTCGTACTTTCTCGCACGACCACCTGGCTTACTGTGTCTGAGACCTTAACATATAATATGCTGTGTTTTGTTTCCGTTTCATCTAATATTCTTCTAGGATGAGTCAGATGGTAATGTAGGGTGGGCCGGGCCCACCCGGTCTTCCTCTATAGTTACGCCTATCCTTGATGTCCCTGACAGTTGTGGCCTTTAAAAGAAATAAGTACTTCATTATTTTAAAATTTCTCAACACAATCTTGATCAAACATTAACACGGTCAAATATTGTCAGAAACATCACGTAGTAGCATTCTGTGATAGGTCATTATTTAGTTGCAACGTATATAAGTCAATTCTGTAATTACATACATTGCTAACGTTGGCGACACCATCACCGGAAATATCGCAAATATTTGAAGAAATATTACAGCTGATGCCTCCCAAGTAGCCTATTTTGTTGACATAACATCGATATTAAATTCATATATTAATAATCACACCCTTTACCACAATACGAATTAACTGTAGTCAGTGAATTTTTGTTACAAACACCCATTTCTGCTATTAGGTATAAGAAAAATTTGTTATTCAACATGTCACTGTCAGGACTCAAAATCGAAACTTTCAGTTTAAAATAATATTGTAAAGTTTAACAGCAGCCTAATAATCTATATCTATATATATAAAACAGTTCCGTTACTGACTGACTGACTGACTGATTGACTGACAGACAACGCCCAGGTCAAACCGCTGAAGATATAAATTTGAAATTTGGACAGTAGGTTCCATTTGTGACGTAGGCACCCACTAAGAAAGGATTTTTTGAAATTCAACCCCTTAGGGGGTTAAATAGGGGATGAAAGTTTGTATGGAAATTCATCACTTTTTAAGTTAGAAGCATGAAATTTTGCACAAAAGTTTCTTATATAATGTAGGTGAGCACTAAGAAATTTTCTTTTGAAAATTCATCCCCTAAAGGGACTAAAAAGGGGATGAAAGTTGGAATGGAAGTTCGTCATTTTTGAAGTTAGAAGCATGACATTTTGCACAGGAGTTCCTTATATTACGTAGGTGAGCAATAAGAAAGGATTTTTCGAAATTCAACCCCCGAGGGGGCTAAATAGGGGATGAAAGTTTGTATGGAAATTCGTCATTTTTGAACGGATCTGGATGAAATTTGGCACAGAGATAGATTATAGTCTGGAATAGCACATAGGCTACTTTTTATCCCGGAAAAATGTACGGTTCCCGTGGGATAGTTTTGTTTTTGTTTTTCACAGAGCAAGGGATCGACATGATTTTTTGCATAGTGGTAGTTTAGGGGTCAGATAATGTTATAGGCTACTTTTTATCCCGGAAAAATGTACGGTTCCCGTGGGATAGTTTTGTTTTTGTTTTTCACAGAGCAAGGGATCGACATGATTTTTTGCATAGTGGTAGTTTAGGGGTCAGAGAATGTTTTAGGCTACTTTTTATCCCGGAAAAATGTACGGTTCCCGTGGGATAGTTTTGTTTTTGTTTTTCACAGAGCAAGGGATCGACATGATTTTTTGCATAGTGGTAGTTTAGGGGTCAGATAATGTTATAGGCTACTTTTTATCCCGGAAAAGTGTACGGTTCCCGTGGGATAGATTTGTTTTTGTTTTATCTTTAGAACTACTAAACCGATTTTAAAAATTCTTTCACTAATAGAAAGCAACGCAGGGGGGCAGATTCTCGCGGGGGGATAACAAATTAGGGGGAAGATTCACGCGGGGGGATAACAAATTTAGGGGGGAGATTCTCGCAAGGGGATAACAAATGTAATGTATTATTAATATTCGAGCGAACGAGCGAAGCGAGTGAGTAATGTATTAATAAAATTCGAGCGAACGAGCGAAGCAAGTAAGTATTGTATTATTAATATTCAAACGAACGAGCGAAGCGAGTGAGTCATGTATTAATAAAATTCGAGCGAACGAGCAAAGCGAGTGAGTTATGTATTAATAATAATCAAGCGAACGAGCGAAGCAAGTGTCTAATGTATTAATAAAATCCGAGCGAACGAGCGAAGCGAATAAGTTATGTATTATAAAATTCGAGCGAATAAACATGCCCAACCCGGCTTCGCTTCGCAGGAGGAGAATTTTTCGCGGGGGGATAATAAATTGTAATCGTAAAATACGTGGGCGAAGCCACGGGTAACGGCTAGTATTATATAAAACAGTTCCGTTACTGACTGACTGACAGACAACGCCCAGGTCAAATCGCTGAAGATATAAACTTCAAATTTGGACAGTAGGTTCCTTTTGTGACGTAGGCACCCACTAAGAGAGGATTTTCGAAAATTCATCAATTAAAGGGGTTAAATAGGGGATAAAAGGACGTTTTTTATTTTCGAAGCTAGAAGCATGAAATTTTGCACAGGTGTTTCTTATATAACGTAGGTGAGCACTAAGAAATGTTTTTTTGAAAATTCATCCCCTAAGGGGGTTAAAAATGGGATGAAAGTTTGTATGGAAGTTCGTCATTTTTGATGTTAGAAGCATGAAATTTTGCACAGGAGTTCCTTATATAACGTAGATGAGCAATAAGAAAGTATTTTTGAAAATTCATCCCCTAAGGGGGTTCAATAGAGGATGAAAGTTTGTATGGAAGCTCGTCATTTTTGAAGCTAGAAGCATGAAATTTTGCACAGGAGTTTCTTATATATCGTAGATGAGTAATAAGGAAGGATTTTTGAAAATTAATCCCTTAAGGGGGTTAAATAGGGGATGAAAGTTTGTATGGAAGTTCATCATTTTTGAAGTTAGAAACATGAAATTTTGCACAGGAGTTCCTTATATAACGTAGGTGAGCAAAAATATATTAATAAAGTTCGAGCGAACGAGCGAAGCGAGTCAGCAATGTATTATTAATATTCGAGCGAACGAGCGAAGCGAGTGAGTAATGTATTAACGAAATTCGAGCAAACGAGCGAAGCGAGTGAGTCTCGGAGTGAGTAATCTATTAATAAAATTCGAACGTACGAGCGAAGCGAGTGAGTTATGTATTAATAAAATTCGACCGAATAAATACCACCAGCCCGGCTTCGCTTCCCAGGAGGAGAATTTCTCGAGGGGGGGAGATAATAAATCAAATCGAAATATACGTGGGCGAAGCCACGGGTGACGGCTAGTAATATATAAAATTGTTATGGAACATCTGTCTGTAATTTCGTTTTCATGCGATTTTTTAGATGGTATTTTGTATGACACTTGTGACTGTCACACTGGTCAAATTAGTCGTCATTACGCCCTAGATACACAACCTATTAGGTATTATTTACATCTATTATTTTTTAAATTCACCACTTTATCGGGCAAAGTGTAAAATTATTAATATGATAGTTGGTGAGAGAGGGGGCGTGAGTTTATATGCTTTGTCAGTTTATTGGTTATTCCAGTTGACACTTTCTAATTGGAACTGAGAGATTATTATGTGGAAACACTTTATAAATATCTCGACTATTCTTAAACTCTGTTGTTTGAGTTTATTTCATTTTCAACGTTAAAACATTAATTATTTTTTGCCATAGGCCATACCTACTATAAAATAGCTGCTTTACATGCATGTATACCGGTCTGTAATGGATCACTTAATAAGCTGGTGTGTGGAATCATAATATTCCACACTAGTGTGGAAAGTGAATCATTTCCATAGTGATTAATGTTTATTCGCTCTGATTCGTCCGCAATTATCTGCTCAGCCTAGTATAAGTTGGCGACGTAAATGAACAGTCAAAATATTTTGAAAATACTGAACATGAAGTGAAAAGTAGCTATTTTATAGCGGGTATGGCAAAAATACCATATATCTCGTGCGTAATGATATTGTGACTCGGGTGACTGTTAAAACTCGCTGTGCTCGTTTTATGTACTATAAAATGCTGTTATATTTTTTTCTAAATAAATAAATGTGTCAACTAAAAAATAAACTCAGCTTGAACAAAATCAGTAGGCTTGAGAATAGCCGAGCATGTAGCGGGCTTGAGAATAGCCGAGAGTGTAGCGGCGCTGTTGTTTACATGACGTTGCTATGGTTCCTCTATTACAAGTCCCCAGTTCTCGGGTTCTAGCCCGAGAGCTGGTAAAAGTGTCAATTGGATTTTTAATTTAATATTAAAAAAAAAAAAATAATGAATTGAAAATATGAATTGGTGCTAGACCCAAATAACCTTAGCTGTTGGTGGTCTTTAAAACACAATTACCAATCACACACAATTACCGAGCGTGTAGCAGCGCTGTTGTTTACATGGCGTCGCTATGGTTTCTCTATTACAAGTCTCCAGTTCCCGGGTTCTAGCACGAGAGCTGGTAAAAGTGTCAATTAGATTTTCAATTTATTATTAAAAAAAAAAAAATAATGAATTGAAAATATGAATTTGTGCTAGACCCAAATAACCTTAGCTGTTGGTGGGTTTTAAAACACACACACACACAACAAACTCAGTAACTGTCGAACACTAAAGTTCCTAAATTTATATATTTGCACCAAAAGTGAATTCAAATTTAAAATGTCGAAAGATTTTCAAAAAAATGAAAAACTAGGGTGCGGTTTTATGAAACCACGGTGCAAGTGAAACTTTTTGTCATAACCTTAAACGCTTTTAGCCCGAAATCGTCGAAAGTATATAATATTTTGTTTAAACTCTGCAAAGCTAAAGTGCACACCCGGCTAAGTTTGGCTCTGTGTGATAGTAAAATATTCAAATAAAAAATAAATAGAGAAAATATAATCAAAATAGAAAAAAATATAAGTATAAATAAATATGGAATAGTTAAAAAAACTAAAATTAATGGTGCTTACAGGGTTCGAACCGAACCAGCGACATACTGCGAATAAAGCAGCTGCAATACCCCTACGCCTGGCATCCCGTTGTGTTTGCTGCTATATTTATGATATACTATTTGGGATGACGCAGTGTTCTGCAATAGTGTTGGGATATTATATACGCGATATTTCGACTGGACGTGACGTAACCTCGACATGCGTAACCGTACGAAAAAAACGAGGCAAAAAAGTTACACTTAATAACAACTCAGATTTAAAAAAATTAAGGTCATCATTACGAATAATAAATTTTATAGTTTAACAAGTCATGAAAATTTAAAACACGGGGTCTATAACATTCTAAATTTAAACGAATGAATTCAGTGGGGGTCGTCTGTATTATAATTATTATTTCTCGAAGATGCAACGCTTTGCATTATGTAAATATTGTGCACTTTGGGTCTTATTCTTAAACTAGGCTTTTTTAAATATAGCTTTGTTAGTCTAAACGTCAATTTTAACGACAGATTGGCCTACGTTAGTGTCGGTTTTGATAGAAACCCCTGTCTTAACTCAAACTTAAGGTACGTGCAGTACGCAGCTGGGATTCTAGATGGTAGCATAGATCATAGCAGGGTTTGCTTAAATTAATGCATTGTTATACATGCGAGCGTGCCGTACGCAGCTGGGATTCTAGATAGTAGCATAGATCATAGCAGGGCTTGCTTAAATTAATGCATTGTTATATATGCGAGCGTGCAGTACGCAGCTGGGATTCTAGATAGTAGCATAGATCATAGCAGGGCTTGCTTAAATTAATGCATTGTTATATATGAGAGCGTACACAACGAATGAGTGCGTGTAGCAGGTATAAGCGCTGTTAGATATAAGAATGTATCTCACCATTCTTTCAGCGCGCTGACTACTACAATCAACGTGTGACAACTGTCAAATGGCCGTTACAAGTTTCGCAATGGATGTGACTAGTTTAATAAGTGAAATTTTGCCAGTTTTTTTTAATTTGTTTTGAGTTTTTTCTAAGACGTATCTAAAAGTGTTAGGTTCTATACGTAAATATTCAAAAAACCGGTTTGGGTAAAATTTTAATTCTTGGTATAAATGATGAAATTCGCCATGTTTAGATCGTTTTCTATTAATAGGGTGGACATGATAGTTCCTACCCAAATTTATATTTAAAATATATCACTTTCTAGCAGAAGAACACAAAAATTCGTCTTCGCTAACTGACATTTCAAACGCGATTTAAGCTTGTATCAATGCTAGTATCAAAGCTTCGTTGTGCAAACCTATAAGCGCTTATAATTTCAGGCACCATCTACCATACATGCTACCATCTAGAATCCCAGCTGCATACTGCACGTACCTTTAGTCGGTAAAAAGTTACTTAAGTATGGCACACACGCGTGGCGGCGCGATGCTAGTTTTCGTGCTAGTTTGCTTGCTGAATTTTTCTGCTTGCTGCTGTGCATGGTATGCTGCTTGCAGGTTGGCAGGGAGCGCTGTTAGTTTGACTTCACACGAAGCTCGTTGAACATGGAGGTCTATTATGCAGGAAGCAGGATTGTTGTGTCCTTTTGAGTCAACATTAATAGTCTACATTGTCGACCACAACATTGTTTTGTTTTGGCAGTTTCTATGAGCTACGCTTTTAAAAACAAACTAGTTAATCAAAATTATAATTTCGTTGTGATCAGACCTATTTTAGACTCGTCTTGATTAAATCAAATTTTGTTGCGTACTGCTGATAAATCAAAAATCGTGAAGCCAACATATGTGCAGGAACTTATATATTTCTGTCTTTTTTATGCGGGCTCAGCTGGCTGGTTCCTGATTGGCTACCGTTATAGATAAAGACATTTTGTCCGAATGAAATAGAGAGATATCTATAATTTCAAAATTTTTTAACTTCCCGCTAAAAAATTGAAAATTTTCAAAAACAGGGAAGTTAGGATACCTACTAATTTTACCCCGATTTTCGAAAATCGAGTTTTCATCAGATCTCGACGTTTTGTGATCCTAGGAAGCTTTTCTGACTATTTTTACGATGATGTCAGTATGTCTGTCTGTTGTGTGTATGTAATCCTCTCATAACTTTTGAACGGCTTGACCGATCGAATCGCGATTTTCGGCATTCGAAAGGGTTCCACTGAACTTAGATTTCCTGAAAATTTGAACCAATTCGGCCCAATAAATTTTGAGAAATTCCAAAAAAAAAATGAAAAAAAAAAGTTGTTAAAACGATGTTTTTTCAAAATAACTTCTAGAATATTGTACCGATTGATATCATAATCTAATCAGCTCTTCTCCTCAGAAAACTGCGTCGAATGCCGCTACGCGGATCAAAATCCGTTCAAGAGATATCGTAGTCAAAAGATTTCGAAAAAAGTGTTTTTTCAAAATAGCTTCGAGATTTCTCAACCAATCGATTTTGTACATCTTACAATATTTTTAGAGCTTAAAAAACTGCGTCGAATGCCGTTTTAAAGATCAAAATCGAACAACGCGTTCAAAAGTTATATTTTTTCAGAAATTAAAATAGTGTTGTTATCAGCAATTTTCAGATTTTTGAGCTCGAGTAGCTCAAAAATCTACTGAGGGCAGTATAGCCTAGATGGTAGCGTGCTTGGTGCCGCAACCTCTAGACTGGACTGCCGTGGGTTCGAATCCCACCTGCGCTCATGGATGTTTTGTGATGTAAATTGTAGAGTCGGGATTGGTTAATGCGAAGGAACAGAAGTGACAGTGCTCTAACCTTGCAGTTTAATGAACAAGGGTAAATAGTGATAAAACATAATTTTAAGCTTAATAAGTCAATCTTCGAAAATATGTTATAAGAGGCTAATTTTAGTCGTAATTAGGGGGGGGGGCAGTTGGCCCTTTGGCACATCTAATAATAGCGGTATAATTTTAACTTCAAAGCATTTTATGTTGTTATCATTACTTCAGGAGATAAGTAGGAGCCGATTGTATTGATATGATGACGTCAAGGCAGACTAGCCAGCGACTGCGAACGAGGCTGGCAAAACTGAACAAAAAGGAACGAATGAGTGGAAGTAAAAAATCATGTTTTTAGTGTGGATAAAAGTGAGCTCGTTGATGTTGTGGTTCGTCGTGAACGGATAAGACTCGCAAAACGACAGACGAGATAGAGCGGCCGTCTGATACACATCGGGCTGTTAAACAATCAAAAATTAATGATTGATTATTCGGGGGAATAAAATACTTTTTATTTTGGGATTTTGGATTTCCGTGTGGCTGTGTTGATTCTGGAATACGGGAATAATTTAATTTATTATCCCGAAATTTTTAATATTCGCTATCATAAGTGACGACGCATAAAGTATCCCAGAATATTATGAAGTGTCTATCCCAGTGGGATAGATATGGTACTAAAATATATCCCGAAAATATTAAAGGATAACATCTAATATTTTATGAACATTTTACATTTCTGAATGTCGACCACTTTGCGTAGTACTGGGTTAATTTAGATATTTACGTCAGAATTAAAATGATAAATAGTGCGTCGATTGTATTCCTGTAGGATTTCTTGCACTACATTGGGAATTTTCCAGAATATTTTGAATCTTATTACGAATTAAGTTTGAATTCCACGTCGCCAATTTCGCGATTTTAAAGTGTTTATGTCCCGAGTCCTATGCTATGTATTTTATTTTCAGGCTCAGGAATTTCTGTACAGGCCCGGATTAAGTGTGAAATAATTGTTAAAGATTAATTATGTGAATTTCGTTATCGTTCCGTATCGCTTCATTATTTATGAAGATTTTGTGTTGAGAATTTCGCTATCGTTAGGTTATCGTTCCGCTATCGCTCGCTAACGTCACGCTAGCGTTTTGCGATTGAATAAGTAGGTTCTTGTGAGGCTTCGAGGCCTATTGATTTAGGATTTTTGTCTCGATTGTTGGAAGTTGCGATTACAGGGCCACCTTTTTATTTTTTGGTATCTCGAATACTGTGTGTCTCTATATTGTGTTCGTAATCTGTGTTTTGTTGATAGTTTAGGTTAAGTTATCGTTTGGTATTGGCCTTTGAAATCACCTCTGATTTTTTTCTGTTTATCTTGCTAAGGAAGTAACAGCGTTAGGCCTGGGATTAATATAACTGTGATTGTGGTTCTGGACTCTGTTCCGGAATATTTTTCGGATCTCTTTTGGCCAACGTGGTTATCTTCTACGAATTATCCCTAACTGTGACCACTCTCTACGTCTCAGTTTGGACGACCTGAGACTTACGCAGTGTGGCCCTATAAGTTCTGGCGATCTTCGATCTCTCGGTCGGTATCTGGCCCACTAATTAATTTTCCATCGAGGTCCGTCTCTGGTTAGGTGATCCTGAGTGTAGAGGTGATTTTAAATTTAAATTAAATTATTTTGACGCACGATTTATTGTATGCATTCACATTTTGTGTTGTCCTAAGTGTCGAGTGGTAGGTGGTTGGGTTTTTTATTGCCCATTAAGGGATTTTCCGGTACTTAAATTTTGAGGCTGCTTCCCAAAAACAAGTGCGATCGTAATACTAGACAATAATTTTTGTGCTCCGACCCATGACCCCGCGCCTTCTGTAGCTAGCCGCGCAACCGATTAAATTCGGGTCGCTTGGAGCAAAAGCCATTGCTATAATGTATTTAAGACAAAAAAAACTTAAACTTAGAAAATACTTTTTTTCCTCTTGCAAAGACGTTACGTTATTTTTCTCAAAAAAGTTGGCAATTCTATATGTGTTGACAGATGACTACTTAAATCACGTAACTAGTTAAATCACGTGATAAAATTCTGCTCCGCGATTGGCTCAATGCTTGAACTAGCAGGCAGCTTTGCATGAAAAATAGCACGCTCTATCACCAAAATATAGCGATATTATGAAGTATTAGAAATACCTTGTATTATGTCCGTCTTGTGACTTATTGTGATTTAACACTACGCATTTCAGCAACGAGTTGCCGTCTTCAGGTGTGGCTAATTATTTTTTAAAAAACACACATTAAGTATTCGTAATACTATATAATATTATGATGCTAAGCACTGTGTATTATGTCGTGGTTTGTGAAGTACTGATTTAAATGTCGAGATTTTATGATTTATATACTATATACTACTATATAAATCACAAAATCTCGAAATTTAAATCTGTACTTCACAAACCACGACATAATACACAGTGCTTAGCATCATAATATTATATAGTGTTACGAATACTCAATGTGCGTTTAAAAAAAAATAATTAACCACACCTGAAGACGGCAACTCGCTGCTGAAATGCGTAGTGTAAATTCACAAGAAGTTACAAGACGGACATAATACAAGGTATTTCTAATACTTCATAATATTCATATAGTGACTTGGAGACCCAACACTCTAAAAATGTATCAAAATATAGCAAGTTAGCGAGCAGCGGAGCCATTATTGACGTCACTGTTTAAAACGAAGTGTAGAAACTTCGAAAGGACGTAATGTCCAGGTACCGTCAGAACCATATCTAACTGCAGTGGCGGACTTTCCATAAGGCCGACTAGCCCCAGACCTAGGGCGGCCAAATATTAGGGGCGGCCAATCTGTGCCCGCGACTGGCGCCAGCGAACGCCAACTGTCTATAACTCAATTAGTACGCGCGGCGTGCACTGAGAAAACTCTAATAGGTCTTATAACTATCAGACAGAAATAACTCAGAAATAAAATATTTCTAGCGGGTTGGACCGAACGGCGAACGCAATGCCGATTTTCGTACAACTTCATATTTCTAAGCTGAAAAATTCGTAGAAAAGGGCGGCTGTTGCTGAGCGGCCTAGGGCAGGCAAGATCGCTAGTCCGCTTCTGTATCTAACTGTTTTTCTTGCGATAGGAAAACTATGGAGTCTGGAGTCTGGAAAGCGTATAAGTTCAGGAATAAGGCGTCGTGTCAGTCAGTATATGGAAGCGACTGTGCGTAGGTAGCTCGGAGTGGCCTATGCCAATGTGCATGTTGAGGTATCCAGTGTCACCGCGTCTAGACATATAACCCCATCAATGATATATCAATAAAATCGATCAATTTGTTGTATAGATAGTGTATACTGTACGTTCCTCGTATCAGAGCAGTATTTTTCACTATTATATAGTTTGCTTTAAAGTACTCGTTTGTTGAACATTGCCAGTCGAGCGCTGCTGACGTGCGTTGTGACCTGCAGTTTTATTTCTTATATAAAAAAAATCATCAAAATCCGTCAAATAGATTTTAAGTTAAATCATTTCCAACATACATACATTGTTACAAACATACCTCCATACAAAGAATTGTATATAATAGTTTAGATAAGAATGTGGTTTCTTAAAATTGCAGAGCTACGTTTATTATTATTATTATGTGACGGATAAATTCCTTAAAGAATTTTGCATTCACAGACCACAAGCACCCTAAACTTCGGATTCATCATCGTCACACAAGGGATACTTGCGGAGCAAGTTGAAACCATAACCGCGTCTCAAACCATAAAATGGGCGATTACAGTGAATTTGAGTCGTGCGCACGGAGTACACGGAGCGATTCAATAAGCACAGCCATTTGCATTACGCTGACATGCCGGAATAGCTTTTATATTTGCAGTGACGATTTGGCTCCTCCAAGAACACCAATTATATAAGGACAATCAATTTAACAGAATACTCTGGGTTTTGCTTCCTGAGCTCGAAAAGAAGGTCTTGATATTTTGTTCGTTTTTCAGTTTCCTTCGCGACTATGTTCGTTTCAGCAAGAGCTGAGAATTCGATGACATACATAAAACGCGTAGTTGATCAAGGAGAACTGTAGCTGAAAGTTGCCTGGTAGTACTGAATGAAATAGTTCCAGAAAATCTTACATGATTCATTCTTGACGACGGACTCAATATCGCCGGAACATAAGGCGGAACGGGAGTTTTATCAATACCGTAATTATTATAATTATTATTATAAATTGATATCTTGTATCAGTTAACAGTCTTAAAATTAGAAGAAGACTATAGAGATGTTTAGGTTTAATTGACAAATTCTTCGTTCTCAGGTTTTAATTTGAGAAAAAATATACCTATCTGTTGGATTTTCAGTTTATTATTAGGTATAAAAAATATCTATATTAGGTAGGTATATTATTAAAAAAGACCCCAAGCCTTGGGGTCTTTTTTGTAGCAGTTCATATTTAAGGCGGATACACACAATTGTTTCCACGACTAAACAGTTTAGTTGAGTTACGTACATGTCGCGAATTCAACTCGACTAAGTTGTTAGATGTGCGCATACAATCAATTAGTTGTGCCATAATTTCACTATTAATCTAATGGGTCGCCGAAAAACTATTTAGTCGAGCGTATGCTAGCGTCAATACACAGCTGTGGACATAAGCTGTCGACGATCTAGTTGTTCAACAGAAAAGTCAAAGGACGATCGATGCGGTCTTTTGATTTTTTTGTCGATAGTATGCGCAGTCCCTTTCAATTCCATATAACCTTATGACAAACAACTAAAGAGTTGAGCGATTAAAAATTGATAGTATGCGCCAGACTTAAGAAGGCAAAACATTTTTTAAACAATCGTAAAAAATGCATTGGTACACAACATTTGTTGTTTTAAATATAGATAAAAAAATAGTTTCAGATAATAATCTCGTTACAGATCTGTCATTTTATTTTAATTTATTGGTTGACAGAGTATTCACTTTACAGTATACTAATATGAATAACTGTAGCATATATTATTCGTGTACGTCAGCAAGAGATTTTGTATTCATTTTTTAATATGTAACATAATATTTGTTCATTCAAGGTTATATGTTATTTTTATAACCATAACCATTATAAATGACTGAATCCAGTTTAGATAGCTAAATCGAAAACTTGATGGGAAAAATGGATAATATGATATGAGGCAGAAAAAATCCGCATGAGGTTAGGCCTATGGTGGGTCGACTAAATGTTACCGCCAAGAACATATTACAGTGGAACCTTAATATAACGAGCCTCAATATAACGATTTCCTCGATTTAACAAATTTTTCGAAATCCCCTAGAACTGCCCGTAAGAGGTAATGCAAAATATACCTTTACATTACGAATACATTTGTCAAAAACCTCTTTATAACGAATTTTCAATCATTGCAAAATATAAATAGAAAGTATTATTTACCTCTATATTATAACCTTTACATAACGTATCCTATCAATTATTCACACTCAATTCCACAATAATTCATATCTCGACAGGTTCAGACACGTTAAATTTTTCGTAAGACAATCATTGTTGTTTGATGCTAAGTAATGTATAAACACTGCTGTTTGTCACTGTTGTTAGTTTTAAAGTTGCAATGGCTGAGAAACGAAAAAGGTGTTCCTTAACTTTGTCAAAACGAATCGTAGTTCAACCTAACCTCTATATAACAAACCTCATTGTAACAAATTACTTGGTATAACGAATATTTTCTAATTCCCTTCAGTTTTGTAATATCGAGGTTGCACTGTATATCGAAATTTTTCTCGTCTCGTATACTGACGAGATCGAGATTAAATAATAAAAGTCTCACCGAGACATTAAACGAGCTTCGGCCTTCGTTAAACCTCGAAAAAATTGTAGAATATAGAAATCAAAAGAAAAGTCTGTAGTCGCTATTGTTTTTATTTTCATAAGATCCAAGAACCGGTGAAAATATTAACTGGATTTTCAATTTGTGATTAGCAATAGTATAATAAATCGAAAATCTGAATTTATTGGTATTAGACTCAGATAACACTAGAAGTTGGTGGAATTGATTCAGAGTAATTCTATGAATCCTCGAACGCTTTAACCACTACATAAATACCTATAATTCTCATTACTCTACTAGAGAGTGAACATGGTATATTGAATGAACGAGACGAGAGTTTTCGGAAGTTCTCGCCACCTTCGAGAAAATATACGAGACGAGAGTTGCAACATTTCTCGTCTCGAAACTCAAGAACCCTGTTAACTGGCGGCTCTAGGATCTCATTTTGTGGGGGGCCTCCAACACATTTTTTCTCCAGCTCAAAAGAATATGTCTTACATACATAAATAACAATATGCCCGACCTTACCAAACAGGCGTCGTTCTTCCCCTTCAACATCTTCAGGCTGAATTAACTCGTAGAAATCAATAAAGGTGAGAAAATCCTCTCAGAATGAAATCCCTAACTGCATTTTCCACAGTCTCTGTGTGTAATTTTCTGCAAACTTTCGGTATTTTATGTAATACCTGCATCGGTTGGATCGATTTTGATGTAACTTGGTTCACTACCTCTGATACACAAACTTAAAGTATAGGGTACTTTTTATTCGATTATGAACAGGCAAGGCCATAGCTAGAATCAAATTTTAGGCAGGCCGTCAGAAATTTGAAGAAGCGCGCAAATTACAAAAGACTGATATAATACTACATGTATATGTTGGCTATTTTCAAGGTAGCAGATTGGCATTTTATGGTAGAGTATTGTCTCTCCATATGCCCTCGTAGCTACGGCCCTGCGCACGGGTAAGGTAGGGCAAAATAAGACCTGATAATGGAAAAGCATATCAAGCAACAGTTTTTTGAAACTGAGAAAATTGAGATTACAGTAATGGATTATAGGTAGGTAACTGTGAAGCTACTTTCCAATATTTTCAATTTCATCTTGAATATAATAATACGAGTGTATGGCATATAAAAATGTATTTAAATAATAGTGTGAGGGAAAATTTGAAAAAAACATTTTTCAAATTACTTTCAGGGAAATTTTCCGCTTAATCGCCATGGGTTTAATAGTTAGTGACGTATTAATTCTCAATAAAGAATTAAGCGCCGTCAAATTTGGTGCTTGTGTAGTATAAGTGTATAACGGTTAGCGTAGCCGACCTTTGGATCACACTGTCGTGGGTTCAAATCCCACCTCCGCTCATGGATCTTTTGTGATGTCATTTAGTTTTAAGGAAGTTGTTATTTAATGTAATTAAGACGCTAATGACCTAAGTTGTCGACGCGTCTATAATCTACAAAAAACTCGGGTCGCAGTGCCAAACCCTGCCGACAATATAGTGTATTTGCTAATGCAGGCCTTGTGGCTTAATTATGTAAACTTAAGTTTGTTTTTAGACAAAATAAAAAATTTAACCCCTTAATACATCCCTTAAAATAATATTTTTTTTTCTTAATTTCAATAATATTATCAATGCAACCTCTGTACGGAATTAAATACACCCTTCAATAAGTAAATCCGTATCAACAAACTAGTCTTTTCATAAAATTTGTAAGTCCGGTCCTGTCGGGCCGATTTTATTAAAATTTTAGCAGCACATTTTAATCATTAATAAAGAGTTAAATTTCAATTTTGAAACGATTCTGACAAATTTTTCGGTATTTTTGGGCCCAAAAACTTTTTGGAGCCCCTAAATACAACCCTGAAAATGGTCAGATCGGGCCCATTTTAAATAGGCTTCGTGCGGTGATGGGTTCCAATGTGTGTACCAAATTTCGTTTCAATCGATTAAGTCTGTCGAGAGTTATCGTGTACACACACACACACACACACACACATACATAATATATATATATATATATATATATATATATATATATATAAATATATATACATATAAACATTTTTAAAAATGGTGCCAAATTGTTCAGGAGGCTATGAAACGTCGAGAAATTTTGGTCCGACCCCTAGGTCCCGCCATCCGACCGACGCCAATAGTGTATGTGCCATATTATGGCAAATACACTAATAAATAAATTAAAGTTTGGCACTTCTCTATAACAAAAATATAATCATAATTTTGCAAAAGCGCTTATATTCATAGCCTATATTTTTGCAAAAAAATGCTAATTTTGCGTAGGTATTTAAGGTACCTACTTAAAGATAGTTGTCGGCAAATACAAGCACACAACATCATTAAAGGCTAATGCACACATGCTACTTTTTGTAGTGCGATTTTTCGATTAAGTCGCTTGAAGATCGTCATAAAATGTGGCTACTAATACCGTAATTAGGCCGTAAACTCTTCGCTGAAATACACAACGATGTACCACGAAAAAGTTCGAGTACACTGTAAAAAATGGATGTAAAAATACTTTGAAAGTTAAGGTAGAATTCGCTCGATTTTCTAAGTGATTTTACATTATTATTTATTTTTACACAGAAAACTTCATACAAACTTGGACTTTTACTGTAAGTTAAACAAATTTGTGATTTTTACATAAAGTAAATTAAAATTACATAATCTGTGTAATACTTATTCCAATAAAGTGAGTAAAAATTACAAAATAAAATGTATAGTTACATATATAAAATGGATGAATACAAAACAAATTAATGTAAAATTAGTACCCACGCATGCGTAATGTGTTTTTATGGAATCTACGCGATGTGCAGGCGATACCTGTTTGCGACGCCATTGTCTCTTTGTGTGCCTATTACCAGATTAATCGCTGGCTACAAATGAACCATCGATAATCTATGTGAGGACAGTGTGGTGTAACGGTTAGCGTAGTGGCCTTTGGATCACACTGTCGTGGGTTCGAATCCCACCTTCGCTCATGGATGTTTTGTGATGTCATTTAGTTTTAAGAGAATTGTTATTTAATGTATTTAAGACGCTAATGAACTAAGTTGTCGACGCGTCTATAATCTACAATAAATAAAATAAATAAGATAATCTATGTAATCGGCCTTCTCATTTCTTACAGTGTAGCTGTGAAACCATCAAATCGCGATTTAGTATCCTAAATTGCGCGTTTTCGATACAAAAAGTAGCTTGTGTGCACTGACCCTAAATCATATTTCTTAATTTTGACAAATAAATTGTTTTTCCATAACCAGGTCCAACTGAAATTCACGTGAGTGAAACGGGGAGCAAAAACTAGTAAGTAAAAACTCGGGTCGCAGTGCCAAAACCCTGCCGACAATATAGTGTATTTGCTAATACTGGCATTGTGGCTTTATTATGTGAACTTAAGTTTGATTTTGAACAAAATAAAAAATTTAACCCCTTAATACATCCCTTAAAATAATATTTTTTTTCTTAATTTCAATATTGTTATCAATGCAACCTCGGTACCAAACTAAATACACCCTTCAGTAAGTAAAGCATTATCCGCAAACTAGTGTTTTCATAAAATTTGTAAGTCCGGTCCTGTCGGGCCGATTTTATTAAAATTTTAGCAGCACATTTTAATCGTTACTAAAGGGTTAAATTTCAATTTTGAAACGATTCTGAGAATTTTTTCGGCATTTTTGGGCCCAAAAACATTTTTCAACCCCTAAAAACCACCCTTAAAATGGTCCGATTGGGCCCATTTTAAATAGGCTTCGTGCGGTGATGGATTTCAAAGTGCGTACCAAATTTAGTCAAAATCATTTAACTCTTTCGAAAGTTATTTCCCGTACACATATATATATATATGTATATATATATATAAATATATAAATATATATATACATATATAAACAGACATTTCCAAAAATGGTGCCAAAGTGTTCAGGAGGTTATGAAACGTCGAGAAATTTTGGTCCGACCCCTAGGTCCCGCCATCCGACCGACGCCAATAGTGTATGTGCTATATGGCAAATACACTAATAAAATATAAGAATATAATGAGTTGCACATTGCAACTACACACACACATAAATAACTACGCTGACATTAGGGTAGGGTAGTAGAGTAGCGCACGTACGCATGTTTGAAAAAGGGATGCAGTTAGTTGTTTTTTTGAGTATAACGGGAAAGAGATTAAAAAGTTTACGAGGATAATATTATTACTGACAGGAAGTTATAAGTAGCTGGTTGAGTAAAGAGGGAATCGGGGGGAGGGAGTGTCGGAGCCGAGTGCCACTAACTTACATCTGTGGTCACAAGACAATATGATCTAAGTTGAATAAAAAAATATGACCTTCAGATATGTTTTATGTAATCAAATAGTGTTACTATCCTGACCAAGATTATTTTTGAAATGACTTCTTAAAAAGTGTACTATTTCCTTAAGTAAATTATCATTATAATCATGCATTCAAAGACTATTTACGGGATGTTTTCTTCCGAGAAATGCAGACGGCGTAACGTGCATTGTTTACTAAATTATATTAGGTAATAATAAAATATTTTTTTGGGAAATACAGGGTCCGGTAAGGAGGTATGGTGTTTTTGAATAGACGGTCACACTTTTATTTTCGAACGAATTTCAAAATTTATTGTTTTCATACATTACTTGTACATTGCCATTTGAGAATACATAACGAAACATAAGAAAAAATAATCAACTGCTATGTTGAGGCATTCTTGTAGACGGCTGGCGAAATTGTCTTCTTTCAAGCATGGCACGCGGAACTCTTTGAATTTCTCGTGTTACGTTTTTGGAAAGCGCTTCAAGAGTACGTGGTATGTTTATGTAAACTTTATGTAACCCCATAAAAAGTAGTCAAAAGAGGACAGGTTCGGTGACCGAGAAGGCCACTCCACATTAATTCAGAAATAAAAGTTTGGTGTGTCTTATTTCAGAATTTATTTTCTATGATAATTTACAAAACATTTATCATGAAGGGCAACAGCACAATGGTTACAAGCTTATTTGTCTCATTTCTTTCCGAAAACAACGCGAGAAATTCAAAGGTTTTCGCGTGCCATGATTGAAAGGATTATGAACAATTTCACGACACGTCTACAAGACCGCTGTTGATTGGCAATGTATCAGTAATGTATGAAAACAATAAATTTTGAAATTCGTTAAAAAATAAAAGTGTGACCGTCTTTTCAAAAACATCATACCGTCCTGCCGGACTCTGTATATTTTGTTATTGTATGTTTACCAGTTCATCTTTCAGATAGAATTTCAACTCTGTTTGGCGTTCTTGTTGAAGCCAAATCGTCACTGTTGGCAAATATAAAAGCTATCCCGGCATGTCAGCGTAATACTGAGTTACTAGTCTGCTGTATACAAAAGGTTTGCTTATTGGGTCGCTCCGTGTGCTCCGTGCGCACGACCCAAATTCACTGTTATTGCCCATTTCATGGTTTGCGGTGCGGTTATAGTTTCAACTTGCTTCGCAAGTATCCCTTGTGTGACGGTGACGAACCCGAAGTTTTGGGTGCTTGTGGATTTCTTTAAGGAATTTTTCCTTCTCATAATATTTTATATCATATCCAGAGTTCCAATTCAGAAATTAATGTTCCGCTAAACAGCCTGACGTAAAGTTTTATGCTAAATCACAAATACGACGTGCATAGCAAAATTAATAAATAATCTAAATATATTCCAAGTCTTTATGGTTTCCGGGCTTGTAGGCCGTGGTCCGGTGGTATTTTTACCTGACGTTTCGTCTACAACTGCGGTAGACGAAACGTCAGGTAAAAATACCACCGGACCACGGCCTACAAGCCCGGAAACCATGAAGACTTGGAACAATGCCGGTCGTGAAAGCTTGCACACTTGAATAATCTAAATATATTATTGCATATAAGTTGTACATATTTGCATGCATATAATTTAGCTAAATTTTGCTGTCCGCGTCCGTTCAAGAGAGTGTCTTTCAAGAGAGAGTGTACTATATGCAAAACAATAGGATTCGACCGGGATCTGTCCGTCCAAAAGAGGTGTCCGCCCAAGGGAGATGCTCATTAAGGGATCGATTTCGCTGAATACGTTTTAGTACTCACTTTGTAGTTTTACAATCATAGAAAAAAAATATTATTACTTAATTTTTTTTGTCCTGCTATTTTAAAAGTTTGTCCTGGAATCTTTTAATTTCATTTTTTTATCACATAAGAAATTTTGTCTTGTGACCGCATAATACATAATATGCAATGCACAATGTGTATCAAACATCGACAGCTGTTCAGCGAAAAACGTTCCACTAGCTAATTAATGTTTGCCATGGAATCATGGATATAATACATCAAAATTAAATGAGAACTACTTGAGATACAGTCAGCTCTCTCTAAGAACAGTGATTTAAGACTGTAACTATTCTTTCTTAACGAGTAAGAGGTCTACATTTATATACAAATTAACCGAAATTTTGAAGGTATTTAATATTCAAGAATATGGGATATCCTAGCGAGAACTGTCTATAGTGATATCCTATCTAATCAGCGTCGGGATCATCGGCGCCCAGGGCAAGATTCTGATTTCGCGCTACTTTTTTCAAACAAATTATATATTGTATACATAGTTTTTAAGCATTTTGCATGATATAAAGTCATAATAATAAATAATAATTTATTGATCATTTACAGATTTCTTTCCGTCTGTGTCTGTGTCTGTTCCGCTATAAATCTCAAATCCCTAAATCAATTTCAATGACATTTTGTCTATGCATATAGGGCTCCTCAACTCAGAATAGGCTACTTTATATCCGGCTTCACTCGCGTTAACATAACGGCTCGTACATAATAAAAACGAAAAAAATTTGTAAATATCAAAATTCTATACATTTGAAATATGAAATTATAGATGTGTCCTCGATGTTCCAAAAAAGATAATACGTAATTTAACTGTAATTAGATGAATCCGTGGAGTCCACAGTTCATTGATTTCGAGTATTTTTCATAGATTTTGGTATTCTCTGACACCTGCATATATTTCGTAAATTTACATAATATAATTTTCATCATAATATAGTCCAACATTGCTCCTGGCAAAAAATATTTTCATTCATTCGACTCTCGCTTTTTCGAAATGGAAGTTGATAATTCGATTTAAGGAGAGTTTACTGTAAAAAAAAAATTGTTACAACAATGTTTTTTAGATCTTTCAATTAAAAGTTTCTTTCCAGTAAACAATCAATTGTTATAGTTAATAAGGCGCATTCTGCAAAATTTCGTTTCAAATGTAAAGTGGACTATTTTTCTTCATTGTTAACTATTTCTATAGTACCTTCGAACTAAATTTGATGCCTCAAAAGTAATTAGGTAAATATTAGACAGATAATTTATTGCTATTGTTATTCAGTCAAAAAAATAATTAGCAAACTTTTAAACTGCCTATGAAGTTTTTAAGATGTTTGTGACTTAGACACAGCTTATAGACATATCAGCGCATTCACTTGACTGTCGGAATATTTGTCAGACAGTTTCTAAAACCTTGAACACAGCAGCTGTGCTAAGCACGCGCTAACCTCGCCCCTAATTTTACTACACGACTGATACGACAATTAGCTATGCTTGCTAAGAACATGGCGGTCGCTTGCACAGTATGCATGCGCAAATTACATTTTACTATGATTTAGGTCTTCAAATTAGGCTTGCGCAAAACAGTTCTAAAGACGGAACGAACATGTTCGACATATTCGAGGAACGATCTCGTTCCACTGTTTCATTGGCACATTTGCATTGAAGGAAAGAAATGATATTTAGGTATGAATGTCCGCTGATTGCGGACCGATCTCGTTCCACAACTCTAAAATCTAAACAAACAGGAATATGTTACGTAATGTAAAGCGCCGAGCCTACCCGAACATGCTCTCTCATTCGGAAATGAACGAATACTTATACCGTGGCCGTCGTTAGACTGATCTCGTAATGAACAGAGTATAGACATATTAAAATGGCTCCATGTCCCCGGCCCGACCACTTTCAAATTTTCAAATTTTTTTTACGCCATAATTTTGTGCTAGTTTTGTGCCATAGTAAGATGCGTTCTCACGAAAGATATAGGAAACATCTCCGACAAAAGACATGGTTCCTGGATCTGTACATGTTCGGAACTACCCAAGTCTACTTCAAACAGGGTAATTCGGTTCCTTCTGTTTGTGAGGGGTCGAATTTAGTCCGAGAATACTGTATGCACATACACACACTCACACATGCATATAGGTACGCTGTAACATATATTGTGCGTATCAGTTATGTTGCATATTTAATCTTTTATAGTTTGCACGCAAACCTTACAACTGAGTAATATAACAATACGATGCACTTTTGTCGGAAATGAAATAGAGTTTTAAGCGGCAAGTTCATTGTACATCAGATAACGATTCTCGATGCAACGATGCGTGTTAAAAATTCTAACTTAAGAACATTCTAGCTGTAATGTACTAGGAAAATATTTGTTCAATTTATATTGAATCAATTATGGTTATAGAAAAACATTTCAAATTTCTGTAATTTAAAAATGTAGGTACTGTATTCAAAGACTTTGTAACTTCTTGCGATTTTAACTGTCTGTAATTCGGAATAGCCCAGATCTTTAGGTTGTTGTTGTTGTTTATTTATTGTTTATATGTTTATATGCTTCATATAGTTCGCCTGTGATAAGCTCCAAGTTTCCTAAACTAATAAAAGATTCAATTGGATTTTCAAAATAAGTTTGTACAGAAATGTATTGAAATCATGCAGAATGGTCTATGCTAATCCCGAGAAATCCTTTAAGTTTCTCGGCGCTAAGACGTAATGATGTCCCAGAATCTTCATTTCCCATCATCACCTTCTAATGAATTATCAAGGGCTTGAGAAAAGTTGAATTCATAGAGGTATCGTTATTTATATGTATATGGCGTTTTCGTAGCATCCTCAATTACAAACTTTCAGTTCCCAGGCTCTAATCGGAGAACTGGCGGATCAAGTATCACTTGATAAAAATAAATTTTATTAATTGGATTAAAGAAAACTTCATTGTATGATAAAAACTCAATTTCATTTTAAATACTATGAAATTTATTGGCTGAGCTATGAACATTATATTATTGCAATAATACAGGGTACCTTTTTGGTTTAGTGTTGTAAAAACTATCCCATTGAAAACATACCTGTAAAAAAACAGGCCAAGTTCTCGTCAGAACTAAGTATGTGTTTTGTTATCTGAAAAAAAATATAACTGAAATGTAGAAATTATGCCAAGTTCCGTGCCTACGCGTTATTGTCAGTGTTTTGATAAGTACAGAAAAATATTGTATGAATTGATAAAATTCCAGATCAAACTTGGCAAGTTTTCATTAAAGAGCTGAGCAATACTGAGACCCTTGAAAACTGCCAAGTTTGATTTGGAAATTTATCAATTCACACAATATTTTTCTGTGCTTATCAAAACACAGCTAATAACGTGTAGGCAAGGAACTTGGCATAATTTCTACATTTCAGTTATATATTTTTTTTTTCAGATAACAAAAAACCGAGCAAAAACAGTCCTGACGATACATGTATGATTTTGGTGAGATTTCATAACTTTTTGTTCAGTTACATATTAGTAAATAATCCCACTATCCCATGCCATCCCACTAATATATACACCGACTGTACATACATCGTACACCGACTGCCTGTACTCCTTAACTTTCCTAACAAAGAAGAACTCGCTATTTCGTGTCAGAATCCGCCATGTTGGATTTTTAGTGATTTTTGATTTTTCTCATAGCTATAACCTTAAACACTATCTACGTTCAAAATTTCAAAGCTTTAGCTCGACTGGAAGTACCCTAGATTTTATTTCGTGGCAGAATCCGCTATATATGTTGGATTTTCATTTATTTTCGATTTTTATCGTAATTATCACCTAAACACTATCTATGTTTCAAATTTTAAAGCTTTAGCGTGATTGGAAGTACTCTATATTTATGATGATCTATCAGTCAGTCAGTGTCAGTCAGTGAATGCCAAAAATTGTGATTTTTAGACATTCGTATCTTGGAAACCATTCAACCTAGACGTATGAAACTTAGAATACTGCTTCTTTTTGGTAACCTTAAACCCCCTGAAAAAAATCAGTCCTGTAACGCAACTAACCTCGGAGATAGAGGAGGGTCGAAAAGGGCTCGAAATGGTTCGTGTAAATATTGCAGTCGCGCGCAATCGGTTTTACCTGTTGCGAGAACTTGGCCGGTGCACCCCGTGCGCCTAGATCAGAATTTGTTAGTGTTGCAAATTGTTGGGGGTATGACCTATTTTTCGCGTGAATAATTTGGGGGGTGTAACCCTTAAAGGATTATTGCCATCTATGAAAACTCAGGATTGTTCGGAGACATATACTCCTACATTAACAGATAACGAGGTTCTGCGCAAGCGCCTCAGACTCTAACCCTTAGGAACTAAGTATTTGGGTACCAACTACCAAAAGATTCATCTGCAGGTCCAGCACGAATAGATTGTGTGCCTTCTTACGAAGGCTCAGGCCTATTCGAGACCTAGTTTAGTTATCAGAGAGGTATTATGGGCCTTTGTAGGCCTGAGTACAGCAGGAAAATGTATCTGATCTATTTATGTATCCTATTACTATCTGTGGGCCTATTGTCACGTATTGTGATGATATCGGTCATTAAATAATTCGATATTTCGTATTTGTGTCGACAATATTTGATTCAGTTATAGCACACGCATATTCTGCTCAAGTGTTATTAGTGTACAAAGCTCGAGGGGTGGCGGCGGCGACGGCAGTGCATGGGTCATTGTGTGATGCGTTGACTCGAGTGCGTGCACTGCACCTGCACTCAAAGTTTACACCCGCACTAATACGACAATTCTGTTAATGCAACCATAGAAAATCTGCATACGCTGCTAACACACAACATGACACCATGTCCGCGTCCCCTAGTTAAGGTCGATTTATATTATCCGGTCAGACACGGGGCGGGAACGTAGCTTTAACGTTCCGGCAAATACAGTATGTTGTTACAGAAATTATTTATACCGTTTTATTATGGTCGTAAAAATACACTTTTATACACGTGTGGAACGCGCGTCACCGTTCGTCGGGATGCCCCAATCCAATCCCCTCCATTTCCGTCTGGAGACCATTCACCGTGTGCCGTGTTGGCACAATTAGTTCTCGCCAGTGCCGCTAGGTTAATATACACGCCTTGTTGTTATTGTCTATGGTTGTGGTAATTGTCTATGGTTATACGCCAGCGAACCTAAATCAGTAGTACAATAGCCATCAGCCGAACTGAAGCGCCACTGCTCTTGATGCGTGTAACAATGTATTTATACTATCAGACACCAGACGAAATCAATTGTTATAAAGGTGCTTTGTTTAAAAGAATTAAACTTTGTTATACCTACAGCGAGTTATTTTAAAATGTTCTCACATTTATCATTAGAAGATTTATGTATAATTGCCCTATTGTTAGATGAAGATGAAAAACAAAAATATTGTCATCATTGTCATTTTGGTGTTCATTGTCGCTGTACCTTTTATCTTTTGATTGTATAAAAATTATATGTTTTTAACACTTTTGATAAGTTTTTCGTGATCCATTCCGACAGAATTTAACGCAATCACTCTAAACTTATTGCTTTACTGTCTGAACATAATGTATACTATACGTACGTACCGTTTCAGACGTATTCAGAAATGCTCAGACGCGTAACGTATCAGACAAAACATTCTCGCCGACAATGTTTGACGGTCCTTGAATGATATGCAACGCGTCTGAACGGACCGGATACGCTAAGTATAAATATTCGTATTTGAAATGCTTGTCTTGTCGGAAACGCTACGTTCCCGTCCCTTGTCTGACCGGATAGCATGGTGCGCATATTCGTAAATACCTGACTCGTTAGATGCCCGAAGTTGCTTCGTAAATAGCAGACGTGTTAGACTAACACGTCAGTTATTTACATGCCTCGAAGTTCTTTGTAAACAGCAGACGTATCCGACTAACGTGCCAATTATCTTGTTAACACAATGATGGAATTAAAAGTGGAAAATAAAAGAAAATACGAAGGAGACAGATGAAAATGTTTATTTGAATAAAACAATAGGTATTTACGAATATGCAACTATCATAATATTATATGACCTACAAACCAAGAAAATATATATGATGCAGAACGAATTTTATCTGTTGGATAGTTAATTAACTGTGGAATAAATTGTGAAAAAAGTAATAATGGTGTGACATCTATTAACGCGCTATATTTACAAACGTCAAACAAGGAAGAAAAACCCCATAAAATAAATGCTATAATCTTAAGGTGGAAAAATAATTTTAATAATTTGTTCTTGTAAAGCAGAGAAAAATGTAAATACATGTATATTTGATCACAATTGTTTTATATGCGTAGCCTTCTAGTAAGTCACTAAAAGCACGCATTTTTCACCTTTTGGATTAAAATCAATCATACAGTTAGAAGTTGCAAACAATGCTGAAAAATCAATCACAACAAGTAGAAGTTACATTTTGCAAACAATGCTGATTGACGTGTTGTAAATAGCAGACGAGTCGTCACGATACGTCAGGTATATACGAGCGCCTGAGCGGCTGCCGAAACTTCCCGAGTGGCTAATACGTCCGGTATTTACGAATATGCGACCGGATAATATAAATCGACCTTAAATTCACCTTCCGCCAACTAGATCATTTTATTCTTTTGTTTGGCAATTTTCTTCAAGTTAATAATATACTGAACTATAGCTGTGTTTACCCGGTGTTACCCTTTCTTTCATTACTTAGCGCCCTGTCATGGGTTGCGTCATGAGATAATATGTATGTAACCTAAACCTACGTGAAAACCGGTTAATTAGTTTTCGAGTTGTTTGAATATTGTGTGTAAAAATGCTACCTGAATCTTAAACCAATGAATATTTTGGAATTTTTTAATTTATATTGTTTCACCAACTGTCAGATTTATCTTTGTACTGTAGCAACATTTTTGATAGGTATCATATCAACAACTTTCAATTTTCTAGCGTAGCTTAGAAAAAATAATTTGGAAAACATCATATCGAGAAAGCGTGTTAATATAACAAAAATGTTGCTACAGTACCATGCACATTGCACATTTCATGTTTAGGACATTGCCTTTTGGTCCAAATGTTGTTCAGAGTTGCTCAGAGTAAACATGAGTGGGAATCGAAAGATGCAACTTTTTCTATTGCACAAATAGTATATTGTGCGACTAGTGGGAGAAAGAGGAGATTCCTCGAGTGTGGATTTTGCCGCACGAGCGTAGCGAGTGCGGTAAAACACACGAGTGGAATCTCCTCTTTCGACCAATAGTCGCACATAATATTTTGTTCAACTACCGCAAGAAATATGTCATTTTGTGGCTCTGCTGAGCGTGGGCGAAATAATGAGTGACCTGATTGATTCACGATACTATCAGCGCTTGCGTAAACGTTCCCCGTAATGAGCGTGGGCGAAATGGCTATTTCGCCCACTCTGTACGATCAACAGTCAGGGAATTCATTATTTCGCCCACTCTCAGTATAGCCACGAAATTACATATTTCTTACGGGTGTTGAACAAAATTATTTAACCTAGACCTATAGAGGAACAGAAATACTTCCTCATTATTGATGTTAATAACTATAAGTAAAAACAATACTTTTCAGCTATTGCCACTATTTAAGAACATTTTTCATTTTACTATGGGGATTTGCAATGTTGCCCAATTCTATTTCAATATATTGTGTTTCTAGTGTTGTCTTAGACGCTAATGACCTCTGTTGTCGAGCGTCTATAATCTACAATTCATTCATTCTAGTGTTGTCTGATGCTTTATGGTATTTCCAAAAATCTGTACCGAGGTTTGATTTACATATTAAAGTTTAGCTATAATTAATTTAATAGTCTTACTTACTTATTAACATCAATATTTATTATTAAGCGATATTTCTGTCCCTCCAGGATAAATAATTTTGGTGCAATAGAAAAAGACCTTTCGATTCTTCTCATTTTAACTTGTGTTAACTGTTAGCAACATTTGGACCAAATCTCCAAGTAAAATGGACAATGTCCTTTATTAATATTTTTGATAAAAATTCAATTGGATAATCTTACTATTTCTCAGATTTGAATCCGAAACATGAGGAATAAACGAACTACAAAAACGTTGTATACATTCTATTTTAAACAAAACTAATAATTCTCAAGCCCATATTAGATTGTGCTAGAAATAGTAAAGGAAGCAACATAAAAGCTTGATAATCATGTTTTTACATTGTACAATGTACATATTGTATTCTAATGTTATCAATTTTTTTATATACAGGGTGTTTCTTAATCGTAAAATTGGTAGGGAAGCCTACTAAAATTAATAGCGTTGTTGGTGTAGTTAGGTTAAATTACGTAACACTAGAAACCTATAAGAACAACATAAAGCGACATGAGAACTAAATGCGACCCTGAATTACACCCTTGAAATATAAAAGCATAAAGTTAGAATTTAATTACGGTTATAAAAGTCAGCAACTGGGACATTTTCTTCCATTAACTCAATATCACGGCCGTATAGTAGGCCATGCATGTGTACGTGTGTATATTATGCAACCAATCAACTAAGCATAGTAATTTTCACAACCTTGACAAATGAAATAATAAAACGTTTGATAAATGTTCACTTTATTTATACTTTGCTATAATTTTGTGGGATTTAATAATTGAGGTGTTAATAACTTAAAGTCAATTAATTTTATTTGTAGTAATTCAATTCTATAATATTATATACCTATAAGCGACTATGCATGGCTGAAATCTCTCCTTCTTCCGGGATAAAAAGAAGCCTATGTCCTTTACCGGGCTTCAAGGAATTTCTTTGTCAATTTTCGTCGAAATCGATTCAGTAGTTAAGCCGTGAAGAGGTAACAAACAGACAAACACACTTTTACATTTACAATATTATCTATTAGTTTGGATTTGTATTTCATTGTATAACTTGATCTGAGAGAAAGACGCTTCGCTACAGAATCATATCTAACAAATTGGAGATTTTGGGATAGTTTCACCAAGAAATTAAACTTTCAAAAAAGGCTACTAAAAAGAGGAAAATAATAAAATATTGAGGTCGGCGCCAATTTAACAAAATAAATGTAAATATATAAAAAGTTTTAAGAATTGAATTGGCGCCTCTTTTTAGTGGCTTTTTTGAAGAAGGTTCTATTTCTTTATCAATTTTTTTTATTATGAATAATGATACGAAACTCATAATATAAATTTTACGAAAGTAGCCAAATAAAACTATCGCAAGTTACTGTCTGAAAGTAGTAGTACTTGCCTTGTAACTTGCTTGTGTAAACTGTAGCAGAGAGCACGCTTGCTACAAGTTATGATAATTGCGGCAAGCAGTTGCTGCAAGTAGTGATTTATAGATGTAAACGACTTGCTAGAGAGCTCTAGCAAGTCAGTATTATTTTTGAGCTTGTCTGGAAGTGTTCGCAGAGTGCGGTCGTAGAGTACCTACGGTTTGGCTTTTGTTTCAAGTGATTTTATTTAAAACATTGAGAAATCAAATCGGTAAATCCAATTTACAAGATCTTTCTTGAAACTTCTGAGTCGAATAAATTTATAACAAGCCGTGAGGTGGGTCGTTTATTAGAACTAAAGTGCGACCCTTGAGGTCCACACGACGAACTTCCCAGTTTGATAAATATTTAATAATAATAATTAAATTAGATATTACACAGAAAAGGAATCATTTTAATCATTAAAACATCAATAATTAAAAAAAAAAAAAAAAAAAAACGACTGAACCGATTTTTATAAAATTTATGTCGGATCAAAATGACGTTAACACGCCTCGATTGACACCCTTACGAAGTCGATATAATTTTTTATTCGCGAGATATTGCGTAAAATCTACTTTTTTGGAGGTTATTTGGTTAAGAAAAAAGAACGGCTGTACCGATTTAAAAAAAATTCCTTTCAGATCATATTTACGTTAATACGCGTCGATTGGCACCCCAACGTAGTCGATATCATTTTTCGTTCTCGAGATTTCGTCTTAGAAAGAAATGGACACATACGTACGTACGTACGTACGTACGTACACACACACACACACACACACACACACACAGACATCTTTCTAAAAGTAGTGTAAAAATAGTGTAGTGACCTTGAAATATAAAAATTTTTTTTCCTTTTTGATTTCGATTTTCGGACCCATTACAATAACTTCCAGTGGGAAGTTAAAAATATAAAATGATTCTATTGAATTCTTTAATTTTTTTAGAGTTCCGTATCAGAAAGGAAGCCTATTGTGTTTTAAAGACCACCAACAGCTAAGGTTATTTGGGCCTAGCACCAATTCATATTTTCAATTCATTATTTTTTTTTTTTATAATAAATTGAAAATCCAATTGACACTTTTACCAGCTCTCGGGCTAGAACCCGGGAACTGGGGACTTGTAATAGAGGAACCATAGCAACGCCATGTAAACAACAGCATCGCTACACTCTCGGCTATTCTCAAGCCCCAGGAAGTCTATTGTTATCATCTATGTCTGTCCGTCTATCTGTTACAGGCCTCTAACTTCTATACAAAATGAGATAGGAACTAGAAATTCACACTTACTATGTATTACCGCGGCCCAAAGACGGAGAGAGTTACAAAAGATCAAAAAGGTTTATTTAAGGCGCCCATACTTACGTGCAAACGGGGGTCAAAAAACAATTTTTTTTTGAACCTATTCTTGTGGGGTATTGTTGAAAAAGGCCTTTTGAGTAGATTGTGAATGTGCTTTTATTTTTATTTATTTTATCAAAATTTAGGTTTTAGAGACCGTCGCAATTTTTAGACCTATTTTGTTGCCAGTTCTATTTTAACAACGCTGTAATTCACGTCAAGTAATCCTCTAGTTAATCAACAAAATATACTAAAAACAGATAAAAAGAAAGCGCCCGCCGCCCATACATGCAAGGGGCGGGGCAAAATTATTTTTTTGTACGTATTCTTGTGGGGTATCGTTGAAAAGGGCCTGCTGGAAGTTGTCAGCTGCTGTATTTTGTAAACAAAAACATATTATATTTTGTTGTTGGCATAGTGCCAAAAGGACTTTAGCAAGGCCACAAAAGTTTCTAGAATCTATCAGCTGGTAATTGGTATTAAGTATGTTTTGAGTTGACAGCTTTGCCAGAACAGCGTAGACACTTGGCGGGAAAAAACTATCTCGTGTAAACGCCAGTGCAAGTTCTTGCTATGGAGAGTGCAAAATATGGCTAACTGGATACATAGCAGTTGTCGAGAGAGCTTGCTCAAATTAATTGCTTGTGTGTAAATGCTTGCGCAAGTTACTCTAGGAAGTACTCTCGCAAATTACTTGCTCGTGTACACGGACCTTTAGGGTTGAAACTCTCAGTTTCAACCCGCTAAACAGGTACCGAAAATCGAATTTTCAATAGCGGCGTTGTGAAAAAACAATATTTTATTACATAAATACAGTAAAGCTTCTTAAACTATAAGAACTGCTGAAAATGACTACGACCAGCTAGGATGCATAATATTATGATTCCAATCTTCTTCTCTTTGACTGTCGAACTCTTCCAAAAACACCAAAAACAAGTCGCAATCGAAACGTAATCAACAAAATAAAGCAGATTTCCGAAAATCATAAAAAGATAAAAATATTTTTAAAATTATCCAAGGAATCGTCCCTTGCATTTTTGCCGCGCATGTTTAGGAAACACCTTGTATGTGGTATCTCCCCCCGCAAAGGCAAGCTCCAACTATTCCGACAATTTCTTCGCGAATGTGGCCTGTCAATTCCTCGATTGCTGCAAGGCGACTTACAAAAACAAAGGTTTTTTTTTTATTTAAATCAAAAAATACAAAACAAACAAAAACAAAATTGTGCATCAACTATTTATTGGCACTGTATTACAATACTAATTGTAACAATATTTAAGAATCGTGGATAATAAAATTAGTTAATTAAATGGACGGTTTTGAAATGGATATTGGAGCGGATTGTGTAAGGGCGACTCTGGTAAGTGATGAGGTGAGTAATTATATATGTGTATTATGTTGGTTGCGTTTAAAAATCTGAATAATTTTACTATGTTTGTTTCAGTATAGTCGAGAATGTCCTCTATGTTGGAGGGTTTTTGTAAGTCGCCTTGCCATAAAACTCAGCGTCCCGTTTACTGTAAGCATCAATGAATATTATAAAAAAGTTCGGAGAGATTAATTTAACAAGAGTAAAAAATATGCTGAGCGGCTAAACTATTTCCTTTAAAAAAACCTCGAAAAAATTTTTTTCAAACATACTCATAGAAAATGAGAAGCTGAATTCGATAAGCACAATCGCTCTTTTGTTTGTCTTGTAACGTTGAGGCCAGTAGAGGTTTAGTAAACGGGTGGAAAATGAACTTAAGAGTTGCTGGACCCGTAAAAGTCTTACAGGGGATTAAAACAGAGACGAAATATTGCATTGTTAATTCTTTAAAATACAAAAAAAAATATTATAATTTAATATTGTTGCAGTCTCACAATCTGGAAACTGTAGATCCCAATTTTTTTAACCCCTATTAAATTAAAATAGATACAGAGGTAAGTACTTTCTGAAAGATTTTCAAAAAAATAAAAAAGGTAAGCTGTGTTTTTTCACTTTTTCAAATTCAAAAAATGGCACACTGAATTCATTGACACCCGCACTTAAATATCTCATTTAGCTTTGCAGCCTGCTATTAGAGACGAGGCGTTATAAAAATTGGAGTCCAAAATTTTTAAACAACGAGAAATACAAAATGTGTGACGTGCGTATCTAATCAAATTAAGCACATCATTTTCTCTAAATATAATAATATGGAAAAAATCTGTAAGATTTTAAATCGTTTAAATATACACGCGTAAACAGCGCTCCGATGTTTGAACTACAAACTTTTCAAGCATCACTACAATGAAACAGTTCGATTCAATGGAACACTGATTTTAGTGCGAATCATTTGCGCTAGATGGCAGCACGTACATTTTATGAAAAAAGATATTGATACCCAAATAGGTATGTATAATTTATTTAACCCTGGAAGCGCAGGGTCATTATAAATTATAATAGCGTACAGATATTTTTCGTATTGAGGGAAGATCCTGCTGTAGACTATGAAATTTTAGGCGTTTTCAGAAATTTATTTCAAATTTCTATATTGTATTTAGACATAATATTTAAGGTACATTTCTGAATTTTCTAACAAAAGTAAAAAAATATCGAGTAGAACCACCGTTAGTGAGCAGACGCTAATGACCTCTGATGTCGAGCGTCTATAATTCACAATAATAATTAATTCGCCGTTAGTGAGATGTAGCTATAGAGCCTCGACGGTGAAGTTGACAATTAACGTACAGGTAGCACTGAATGTAAATTATTTTAATTATTTTTTTGTGAGTTACTGATATATACTTAGTGTCGTCGATGAACCTCAAAAAGCGAAAGAAATTTGAAAAAAAGTGAAAATAACATTGCTTTGAATCCAAATGTTATTTTTTTGACATTCATTTTTACTCTTCTTTCGTTGAAATAAATTATAGTTTCATTGGTAAAAATAAAGTTAGATTGAGGTTCATCGATGAAGAAAAATTGTATAGTAAAAGATCGGAAAATTTGAAGACGATCGAATGAATTGTTTTTGAGTTATCCTGCACACCAATTTCTAAAAACCCGTTCCAAGAAGAATGAGTTAGTTTTACGTACATTTGTTCAAGGCTAATCAGCTATTTCTGAGCCATACATAGATCTGCTTTTCGAGCCTCTTGTGACTTGCTGTAACTTCGCTGCTCCTGGCGCGTAACTCGATGGCAATACAATATTATGATATTTTGGTTATAAGTGTGGGATTTATCAGCCCGTCAGACAAGGACAAAATATCGACAAAAAAGATGTCTGAAGCGACAACAAAATAGTATAAACGGCTTTAAATTATTGTTTTCACGACTAAAAATCATTAATTTTATTGTAAAAAAACGTGGGGTGCTTTGTATCATATTTTCATACTACCCCACGCTTTTTTAAAATAAAATTAATTATTTTTTACTTTTTAGTTCATTAAAGCGTGTTTTTTAGTTTTTTTAAATTATAATTTATTTTTGCTTTTTAGTCCTGGAGATCCTGGTCAGGATAAGACAAACTTATGGAATTATTGTATTATAATCGGTTCTTGATAAGTGTGCAAAGTTTCAGTTCAATCTGAAGTTTTTTGCTTTTTTTAGTCCTGGAGATCCTGGTCAGGATAATGGGACAAACTTATGGAATTATTGTATTGTCATCGGTTCTTGATAAGTGTGCAAAGTTTCAGTTCAATCTGAAGTTTTTTGCTTTTTTTTTTTTTTTAGTCCTGGAGATCCTGGTCAGGGTAATGGGACAAACTTATTGAATTATTGTATTGTCGTCGGTCCTTGATAAGTCGACAACGTTTAAACTAAATCTGACCATTCAAAGTAGGTCAAAATCAAGTTCAAAGAAGTCGGTTACAAACTGACAAACAAGCAAACAAGCAAGCAAACATACAGGTGAAGCTAATATAAGCGTTTTAATAATATTGCCCGCCACAAAAGAGCATTGCACGACAAAAATGTTGAATGAACAACAGAAAAGAAATGAGAATTTAAATTAAATGCATTGCATGACAGAACTGGAGATTGCACGACAAAAATGTATTATACTCGGTAAAACAACACCGACAGAAATAGGCAAACTAACAATAAAAATGTATTCATACACGACGACTTGACAACGACAAAAAAATATTATTTTACAAGTTAAGAAAAGTGAGATTTTTCCAGCAAGTGGAATGTTTTAAATTTTACATAAGCATGGAAAAATCGCTTTTCTAACGTTTACTTCATGAAAATTTTATATTAACTTAATTTTAAAAATAAATATACGAAAATAATAATTTATCAAAGTAGGTATGTCGAGCATGTGTCAAAGAAATTGAATGAATGAAAGTAAAGTAGTGTTGCTAACAAGAAAACTACCACTTTTCTTTACGATTTTTGATTGAACAATGTGCGAGAAATTGGGTATTGCATGGTGTTGCATACATTTTTCTGTCGTGCATTACCTTTTTTTAGCCGTTTAAAGCTTTTTAAAATCTGTTAATTTTTTTGTTTTGGCGGACAGTTGATTATTCTGTCGTCAGAAACATTAAGCATTGTCGTTGATTAAACCTTTTTTCTTATTAATTTTCTGTCGTGCAAACAACCTATTGTGACGTGCAGTTAATATTTATATACCTAACAAGTTAAAAAATGGAAATACATATAAATATGTGGTGGAAGTGACGGTGTTGATGTTGGGAAAACGTGTCGTCACTAAATGGACTTCATCAAGGAGCTGGATTGCTCAAAGCTAACGGCAAGACCATATGGGCATGCTAAGGTGCGTTCCAGGGAAAGATAGAAAGCGTCTTCGACAAAGAAAATAGTCCGTGGAACTATGCAGGTCCGGAACTACCTAAGTCTAAACTAATCCATTCTGATAATAAAAAATATTGACGGTTAAGTTGACTTAGTTGGTTTACAGTAAAATTGCGGGTCCACAATATTGATGATGATTGAAGGAAGAATTAGATTTTTTTTCCCAGTGGCAATAGGATCAATAAATTGCATTACCGATGTTAAAATATTTGCATAGGTATATTCACTAGCCGCTAGCGTTTTGGCATTCTGAAGATGGCACAAAGAGTGCCGAAACGTTAGTGAATATACGCAAATATTTTACCATCAGCATTGCAATTTATTGATCCTGTTGACACTAGGAAAACATTTCTAATTCTTCTTTCAATCATCATAAAATATTGACTTTAGGGCAACAATTACATGACTGAGCTTTTTCTACATAATATTCGGCACGCCATCCTATGTTAGTGACACAGTGTCGCGACAGAACGAAGGTGCTATGGCGTTTGATCTGTAACACAGGATGACGTGCCTATTCGGAAGAAAATGCTCCGTCTTTTATATAGATGTACATTGTACATCAGACGTTTCGTGCTTAGTTTTCAATCACTGCATAGCATAGACGCTTTGTGTAATTCCCAAAAATTTTAAAAATATATTTAATTCTAATTTGAAGTTTCATGTTGGACACAACTGATCAGATTTAGGTCAGACAATGTCAGTAACCATAAACTGAAACCATTACCGTCCGTTGTCCGAGTTGCCATAGACATACATATTATTAATGTTAATGTCTGCGCCATGCCGATGACCGCCGACACAATTATACAAGGTGGTACACTGTATTTCGCTATATAGGAAAATAGAATGATAACTATTAAAATTAGAAGAAGCTATAAGATGCTTTTTCCAAGTAAATAATAATATGAAAGGCAATTATTATTCTCGAACTCATGGGAGTAGATTTCCTATAGAAAATTGGAATAATCTTAAACCATATGCTAAGGAAATCAATACTAAAATATAAAATGGCAACAGGATCTCTGTCTGTACTTTTGTTTTCTTGAGGATTTTAGGGTATCCTGGGTATTCTGTATTACACACATGGATGGGAAAACGTGTTTCCGAAATTTATATCTGTCTGTTTGTACCAGAATCACTCGAGAACGGCTGGTTTGAATTTGATGAAACTTGGTATACCTACTAACCTAGTGCTTGCTGATACCCAAACTAAAATAAACTTTTATCAGGCCACGATCATAGATCTTAATACATGGACTGATCATTCCTATTCCTTGGCTATAGTAGTTCAATTTATTGCACAATTAGCGCTGCTCAGTGTCCATGGTCTACCAATGTCCGGGCCGCTGTAGGAAGGAATAATAATTATTATTATCTTTACTCCAAGGGTACGAGCGCATTATGTCAAATGCATTCATGTCTATGGTGAAATGTTTACCCAAAATGCGTTTCCGAAGGTGCAAAATATGCAAAAGTAGAAGTGGAGAGTCGATAACGCTATTAGGTAAGTGGAATTCTGAATTAGTATAACATTTCAAATATTAGTAATATTTGAACTTATAGTGTTTTTTAAAAGTATCCAGCCAATTTTGACAGGCTACAAAGTAAAATGAAAAAATATCAGAAAGCACTTTATAATGACATTCAATTTAGTTATATTTAGTTTTTGGAAATTAGTACCTATAAAAATTTTAGATACTTTTGAAAAACAATAACCTCAAATTAATATAACATCAACATTTTTATACCATTTAATCCTTTATACATCTAAACCTTCCTCGCGAATCAATTTATCTAATCGTGAACACCCGAACAAAATCTGTTCAGTAAGTAGTTACGGAGAAAATCTGGCACAAACAGAAAGACAGACAGACGCGGCGGGAGACCTTGTTTTATAATTATTATATGTATTGACGGCACAGTCAGGGGGCGGCAAATCACATCAACATCGCCTCTTTATTAACATGAAAACATAAAATATGTCTAGATAAAAAAATTAAATGGGAGAAATAGGAGACATACATGGGGCGCCAAATTCAAGATTGCAGGCGGGCGCATATAGATGGTTATAGCGATCGGTTCGAAGACAAGGAAAATGTTACCTCACTAGTTATTTATCGCGCGTTATTTACCTATTTTGCAAATTAAAATGGACACCTTATATTATAATTGATACATATTTTAAGTATAATATTATAACGTCCGGATAGTAAGATCTCCTTACCCCTGATTTTTAGTATGCGCTAGTACAATGAGGATAGCACCTCGTGCCAAAACACATTACATTGCATCCATCGCTTACCATAAATAAGGGAGTAGAGACACCAATATCCGATCTCTAACTATTGAACAAGACTCCGTAGTGCATAAACCATGGCGCAAGCCACAAAATATATTACAATGTCATTACCGTTTATTAATAAAAATCAGCTGCATAAATTATGATTCAAGGGCGTCTATATTCATTTGTTACGGGTTGATGAGCACTAAGACACAATTTAATACTTAATTTTTTTTATTAAGAAAATATTAAACTGCCAGACGAGTGGCTCTCAGGTTTTTTGTACCGTAGAGCGCATTCAAGATTAGTGGTACCGCGGTGGGTATCGCATTTACTTTTTCAAGGCAAATTTATAGTTGGGATAAATTAATAACGTCACATAATTAACAAAATATTATATTGGTGTTCACTAGTCTCAAAAAAAAGTTTTACACATGGAAAGGCAAGTAGAGGTAGCATATTTAGTATATTGTGCGACTAGTGGGAGAAAGAGGAGATTCCTCGAGTGTGGATTTGGCCGCACGAGCGTAACGAGTGCGGTAAAACACACGAGTGGAATCTCCTCTTTCGACCAATAGTCGCACACAATATTTTGTTCAACTACCGCAAGAAATATGTCATTTCGTGGCTCTGCTGAGCGTGGGCGAAATAATGGGTGACCTGATTGATTGACGAAACTATCAACACTTGCGTAAACGTTCCCCGTAATGAGCGTGGGCGAAATGGCATTTCGCCCACTCTCTACGTCTACATTCAGAGAATTCATTATTTCGCCCACTCTCAGTAGAGCCACAAAAATACATATTTCTTGCGGGTGTTAAACAAAATAATATAACATAGACTGAGACACTACAATATAGCGAAGGAAATATAATTCCGGCATAATACTAATTTGAGATTAAGCAGCACAATAATTACATGAGTTCTTCTCTGAGGTTACGACTTAGAAATGACAAAAAATGACTGACGCGAGATTTTATTGAAGTTATACTTCTTTAGCGAGTGTAGTGAGTTGGAATTTCCTCGACTCAGATATTACCGACTCAACGCTGCGTAATGTAATATTGTCAACTGTCAAGGATAAAAAGGCTCTAACGATTTGAAAGAAAGCTACTGAAAAGGGGGTTTGGAGGGCAAAATATCTATCTAGCTAGTTCTCATCCTTGGAAAAATGCATTTTCTTATAGATTTTATTGTTTTTAAAAACAATTTTTTTTCGTTTCAAAATAGTGTAGGAATATTGAAAGCAGGCTTTGAATAGGCACTTATGTTTAGACGTTATGATATCCATGGATTTTATTAATAATAATAATTATTTATTAACTTTAAAAATTCTGAAAAACAAAAATGTAAATGTATGAAGTATAACTTCGACCGTGTGTTTATGTGGGTGAGGCACATACCTTTTTTTTAATTCAAAAACTTATCAGTTGTGCTCAAATAGTGGCGGGCAAACCAAAATGGACCGAAGGGCGCTAAGATACCTCTCTATAAGATTACATGCTTCGATATATTACGTTCTTTATTGTATACTAACTTTTGTCGCATGGATTAACTCGCATGAACGTCGATTTTTGCACGCAGGCTTGCTCACGTTGACGCAAACCCTTACTCCGAGCGTAGCGTAGTTTGTGTTCTAAGTTTCATTAAAATCAACCCAGGCGTTTTTGAGAAACGCCGGTACAAACAGATATAAAAAATTCGACTGATGACCAGTCCTATACTTCCCACCTAGTAAATATTTGCAAAAAATAAACACTCTTTTTTTTTATTCTTTGACTAGGCCCAAATAACCTTAGCTGTTGGTGGTCTTTAAAACACAATTTAATTTTTATTCTTTGAAAAAAGCATGGCCCTCTTTTTTGTTTGGTGATCTATTGATGGCTAGCTTAATATAGCAAAAATCATGGTTACCTTGATTTACGTACAATTTTTATTTTTTTTAGTAAAATATTTTTTTTCTCGAAAACTATACATTTTAGAGAAAAAAATATTTACATTTTTTTCATATTATAACATCTAGAATTCATTTATATTTTTTTTTACCTATGTTAATACGTGACATTGAGGACGTTTTTTTGAATATATCAGGATCCACTGAACCGATTTGACTCAAAATCTAATCAGATCTAAGTTAAAGGCTGATAAACACAATAGAACAATCGGCATGCCCGTATGTTGTTCCGTTCTTAAGATATCGAAGGCGAAAAATTGACCACATACACACACACACACATACACACATACACACACACATACACACACACACACATACAGACATCAGTCAGAAAATGATCTTAAACGATTGCTAGGGTCTCAAAACGTGAAAATCTGTTAAAATCTCGAAATATTGTTTTCGGACTGAATCCATTACTTCCCTACCATAGTAGAGGTGGGAAGTAAAAATCTAGAAATGCGTTAGCCTCTAACACTACTACTCACCGTCATATAAAATACTCCAAAACCCTGCATAAAAATGAAATAATTACAGACAAAGAGTCCTGTAAATATTTTTTTGCAACACTTGCATCAAAAGTACAATTTTACTTTAAACACTACCGTTTGAATGCAGTAGAAGCTTCAATAAAGAATCACTTTTCAAACGGTAGACACGTTTGAAAAGTGATTCTTTATTGAAGCTTCTATACTGCATTCGAACGGTAGTGTTTAAAGTAAATTTTAACGCACTCTGTTCTATAAAATTGTTTTGTTTTACTTTATAACACACGTGCGTAATAATAGTAAGTATATTGTGTAACACTACTGTGCTAAATACATCTTTATATGTCAGGCGCGATATTTTCAGCACAAGTAGTAGGCGAGCACACACGAGCTTTGGCGAATGTGCATCGCGAGCCGAATACGAGTGCTGAAAACATCGCGCCTGACGCATAAAGACTTAGCACACGCGTTGCACACTATACTTTATATAACACATGCATGATTTTAGACTTTAATTGAATTAAAAAAACAGTTACATAATGGTTCATTACGCAACTGTTTTTCATTATAGCACTGAAAAGCGTGGCATAATGGATCATTATGTAACTAGTTACATAATGAACCATTATGGCACTGAAAAGCGTTAGATAATGGTCACTAGTCAATAAACGGCTATTTAAGGTCCGCAAAACAGATACGAAGAAACATTAAAAGCGTGCATGTGTTATATAAAGTACTTTATAGATTACTTTGCTATAATATTGTCACTAATAAAATATTTATTCAAAATATTGTGTTTTATTTGCTTTAAATTGAACTTTTGAAGCAGTTGTTGCAAAAAATATTATATGTAACGCGTGGCTAAAGTGACGAATCTGACAGTCGCGATTTTTCAATACTCTCTTAAGGTTATGTTGCATTTATACCAGAACGAGTGTGTGATTACCGCACTCGCCTTCAGCTCGCGCGATAAACACACACTCGTTCTGGTATAAATGCAACATAACCTTAGGCTCGTATCGCAAAATCGCGACTGTCATAGGTATAATCAGTATTGATATTTGTTTAGCTTTTGAAGATTATTTTTTCAAAAGATTATAATATTATGTTGTTGATAATTTCTAATTTTTTATACAATTTCGTAGTAGCTTTTGTTTTTACTCACTATACCACATGTGTAGTATAATATTTATGTGTTTTTTGCGAATTAAAATAATTTCGCAATTACATTTAAAAGCAGTGCTTGTAAGAATTGAAAACCGGCTTATAATGCACTAGACTGATAAATTTATCTATAATTCAACATTTTGCTTTTAGTGCTTCCTGAGAAAGATGTAAAACTGTACGAGGTTTTCTTTGTTTTTTCAAGAGAAAGTAATAAAAATGTCTGGATGGTGTTTTTTCGTCATGCGACTAAATCCTGTTATAGTGCACAGAGTTTCCTGATGCAGTGAACAAAATATTTCATGAAATTTTATATATGGATTGTTTCAAAAAGAGTCTAACATCATAGCAGTTAGTCCAGTCAATATAATATACAATAGTTGATAGAATAAAAACATTTGTTGTTGTAGTGATGATTTTTTGAGGATTCGTAAAGATGACCCCACTGGTCAAGAATCCGAAGAGATATATTAAAAAAGGAGTCAGGACAAGTCGGCATTTTGTTTTTTAAGGGGCTAAAAACGGTCTTGGTGGACGTTTCTGCTTGATTTTTTAACCGACTTCAAAAAAAGGAGGTGGTTCTCAATTCGGTTGTATTTTTTTTTTTTTATGTTTACCTCATAACTCAGTCATTTATAAACTGATTTTGAAAAAAAATATTTTATTTGAAAGGATATACTTTCAGATTGGTCCCATATAAACTTCAACAAAATCGGTTCAGTAGTTCGGCTGATTTTAATAAAAGTGAGTAACGGCGTGTGATTCTTTAAGGTAAATGTAACTTTTTGACATATCAGACAGCGTAAGAAAGTCGGTTTAATAAAAGTGAGTAGCGGCGTGTGATTCTTTTAAGGTAAATGTCACTTTTTGACACTAAAAAGTAAAAAATAAAAATCTTTTTAACAAAAAAAAAACCTTCTTCAAAAAACCACTAAAAAGAGGAAAATAATGAAATTTTGAGATCTGTGGCAATTTAATAAAATATGAAGTTGGTTAAAAAGAAGATATTAATCACTATACTGTACTTTTTAACCGGCTTCATATTTTATTAAATTGGCACAGACCTCAAAATTTCATTATTTTCCTCTCTTTAGTGGTTTTTTGAAGGAGGTTTTTTTTTTGTTAAAAAGTTTTTTGTTCAAAATAGTTATTATCAATCTGGTAGAGAAAATAATTATCCACAACTTTTGTCAAAAACGTTTTTTGAGTCACACCGGCGTAAAAAATGCAATTTTAGGAAAATCGCTCAAATATTGATTTCTCTAAGAAAATGTATTATTTTGAGGCAGAGGGGTAAAAATATTGCCCGGGGTGTCAGATTCGCTAAGATCGGCCCCGGTCTCAGGTATCATCTCGTCGAGACGAGGTCAAGAAATTATCGGCCTCGTAAAAAGCCCTAATAGTTTGAGTCAATTCAGTGTGTGTCCTGAATATTTCTAAAAAAAAGTGCCAATTGCTGTCGAAATAAATTATTTTGAAAGAATACGATGTAAGTTTTAGTTACATAAATCTATACACATAGTTACTTTATATGTACCTCAATTATTTAAATTCTAACTGAATCAAATGCAGTAAAAAAAGAGATTAATTTATCATCCTTGAATTATGTAATACTAATAATATATTTATGAGCCGTCGTCCAAATAACGACCACACAGTCGCTGACATTAACTGCCAATTAAAAATCAAATGAAAAATACAACCATGAATAGTAAATGCATCATTCATTATAGTAGGGTACTTGCATCGTTCTGTTGATATATTCTTCGTATATAAAATAAATAGCTTTTACCCGCGTCTTAGTTCGTGTTAATATCGGTTTTCTCAGAATTTCTTATCTAATAGTAGCGATGACATCTTGTAGACGACCTATAAGGTCAGACCGGTCTTAGGTTTTCTGCCACCCCAAGTAAAGAAAATTTCGATCGCTCCTATTTATACTCTATATACAGGTGTCTGTAAACACACTTAAAACACTCCCACCACATATTCCTGAGACCAAAATAATCCGATTTAAACAAATTTACCTTCTTACAAAATTGCTTAGTTTGGGCGCTATACGGCTCTGAAGTTACAATTTTGAAATCGTTTTTTTTGTTACAAATTTAAACCGGTTTGTGCGATATTGCTAAAATTGGGCACGTTGACATAGTTTTATGGAACAAAAAAACCCATATCAAAATTATGAATAATATTAATCCATAGGCATAGAACTCGGGTTTTTTAATATTTGAACGTTTCAAATTTCTACGCCAATGGAAGAAAAGGGGTTTAAGTATAAAATTTAGATTCAGTAACTTATTTGCTACAAAAAAGCTACTCTTAATAAGACTCGATTACTCTCATGGTTTTTGAGAAATTTGTATTTTAATAATTCGCAGTAATTTTTTACAAAATGAAGTAAAGTTACTAAAACATGAATAGAAATAAATAAATATGTCATAAAAACTGGTCAAAGTGTCCACCATTTTCACACATATAAAGATTTATACGACGAAGAAAATTAATTTACTCTTTGCATAACTTCTTCATTATCTCCAGTTTTATTCTTAGAAAAAAGCACGGCCATCTTATTTGTTTATTGATCAACTTATTATTATCAACGTATAATCAACTTATTATTGAATGAATTGTGGATCAACTTATTATTAAAATACAAATTTCTCAAAAACCATGAGAGTAATCGAGTCTTATTAAGAGTACCCTTTTGTAGCAAATAAGTTACTGAATCTAAATTTTATACTTAAATCCCTTTTCTTCCATTGGCGTAGACATTTGAAACGTTCAAATATTAAAAAACCCGAGTTCTACGCCTATGGATTAATATTATTCATAATTTTGATATGGGTTTTTTTGTTCCATAAAACTATGTCAACGTGCCAAATTTTAGCAAAATCGCACAAACCGTTTTAAATTTGTAACAAAAAACGATTTCAAAATTGTAACTTCGGAGCCGTATAGCGCCCAAATTAAGCAATTTTGTAAGAAGATAAATTTGCTTAAATCGGCTTTTTTTGGTCTCAGGAACATGTAGTAGGAGTGTGTTAAGTATGTTTACAGACACCCTTATATGCTGCCCCAGAACGTGGTTTCTCTGTTGTTACTTTGTACCGGTCCTATTTGAAGTATTTTATATACTAATAGCGTTAAATTCAACCATTGACTGAAGTACTGTGTTATTACTTCAGTCAATGGCTCCTAGATATTATAGTCCAGGAAAACTAGAAAATAATTTGTAACAGACTACATTTTTGCGTACACATTGGTATTTAGGTTCTAAATAATATGAGAGAGTTCTTCACCGATCCACAGGGACCATATTCCTTTAAATGTGGCCAAAATATCAAAATTTAAAGTCGTCAAAATTCCTTGCAAATTAGTCATTCTAAAAAGTTGAATGACTGAATTTATTGACTGTACCGTTATTGTAAGGGTTTTACTCCATTAGCAATCCCTATCAGGTCCTTGAAGTGGCGACGTGTGCGAATCAGTGTCAGATCGTAAGCAAAATTGGGACCGATTTAAATTTTTTTACAAATTTTGTATTGAAGTAACTAAAAAAGTTCGATATGGAGGATATTACTCAGAGTAAATACTTCATTTTGACATATAATTTTAAGCGACTTGGTCATTTCGTTGTAAAGAAATCACCCGCTAAAGTTAACGTGTTAAATCACTCAGCAAAAAGTAAAATTTACATTTCGACTCGAGTTGAAGTAAGACTTCCAACAACTTCCAACTTTATTTTTTCCACGAAAATGTAGCTAAAGGTTTATTGTATCTATTAGCAGAAAAATTTCTAGCCCATTTTTTCCCCCTTTTTTCCCCCGCGACATCGTCTTCAGAAGGGACAATCATTTTGCACAATTAATTTGGAAAATGTTTTCATGAAACTATTGTATAGAAACAGTAATTATACTTATAGTCCAGTCACGAGAGGAAGTCCACCTTGCGTTTTGTGCAGCAAATGATTTTATTTTTTTGTGTCCTCAAGCATGTTTAGGAGATGTCAAATCCAAGTTTGCGACCTCTAAAACAGGGCGGGGGAGTTTTGGTGAGCAAAAAACCACGATTTTTTTGCACTTTTTTCGGTTTCTTGCTTATAATATGGAAACGGCTGGTCCTATCGAAAAAATGGCCCTGTTCAAAATTAAAGGGCACAAAATTTACTTCAAAATTCACTAGTCAAATATGTTTATGTTCCCATTTTACCGGCTCTACAGAACTTAGAAAATCGCCAAAATTTACCAAAATGAAAAAAAGCATTTTTTCAAGCTTTTAAATATTGAAAAACTCGAATAGTCTATAACCTTCCTTAATAAACGGGCTATCTAACAAAAAAATTTTTTTTCAAATCGGACTGGTAGTTCCTGAGATTAGCGCGTTCAAACAAAAAAAAAATAAACTCTTTTTTTGTTTGAACGCGCTAATGTCAGGAACTACAAGTCCGATTAAAAAAAATTTTTTTTGTTAGATAGCCCGTTTATTAAGGAAGGTTTTAGGCTATTCGAGTTTTTTTAAATTCAATCCCAAAGGTGGTACAACGGGGGTGTAAGATTTTTTGTTATTACAAAAAATCTTACTCCCACGTTTTACCCCCTTTGGGGTTAAATTTAAAAAAAACTCATATATCCTATAACCTTCCTCAATAAACGGACGATCTAACAAAAAAAAATTTTTTTAATCGAACTTGTAGTTCCTGAGATTAGCGCGTTCAAACAAAAAAAGAGTTTATTTTTTTTGTTTGAACGCGCTAATCTCAGGAACTACCAGTCCGATTTGAAAAAAAATTTTTTGTTAGATAGCCCGTTTATTAAGGAAGGTTATAGGCTATTCGATTATTTTTTTTAATTCAATCCCACAGGGAGTAAAACGTGGAGGTAGGATTTTTTTGTTATTACAATAAATCCCATACTCCCGTTTTCACTCTTTGGGATTGAATTTTTAAAAAACTCGTATAGGGTCTCAATCTCATTGATTAGTACTTTGCTTCTTTTACAGACCGGTAGTTCCTGAGATTAGCGCCTTCAAACAAAAAAAAAGTTTATTTTTTTTTTGTTTTTTTAAGTTCTGTAGAGTCGGTAAAAATCGGAACATAACATAATTGACTAGTGCATTTTGAAGTAAATTTTATGCCCTTTAATTTTGAATAGAACCATTTTTTCGATAGGACAAGCCGTTTTTAAGCAAAAAACCGAAACAAGTGCAAAAAAATCATGGTTTTTAGCCCACCAAAACTCCCCCGCCCTGTTTTAGAGGTCGCAAACTTGGATTTGACATCTCCTAAACATGCTTGAGGACACAAAAAAATAAAATCATTTGCTGCGCAAAACGCAAGGTGGACCTACCTTTTTAAGCTTTCGTGACTGGACTATTAAGTTTAACCACATAAGGGATTTTATATCGATTTTTATAGGTATTAGGTTTGATTACATCTACATCCCCTAAAATCCCCAAATGTTGAAATTTTTTAAAATATTTTTCTATTAATTGGGACTCTATTATCGATGGATTCCGAAAGTAACAGAATTATATCCAGAAATTGCGAAATCGAATCCTCTGTGCGATCTGACACCTGCGTAGTTAATTACGCGAGGTCAAAAGTCGCGAGAAATTGTTTTGTAAGCATGTCGAAAACGGTGAAATTGTCAAAAACATTTCGTTTCACGCCTGTCTGGGTTGCCTAAAAATATATATACCTGAAAAATGCTGATTACCCCACGCCCAGCATTCAGCTTTTCCGTGTTCCGTGGTTTTTTCGTGTGCATGGGACAGCGGTCTGAAATTTCTCAGACAGTTTCTGTAGAAAATTGTCTCAGCAACAAATTTTGTAATAATTAAATGTTTTTGTCGAAAAGTTTACTATTTTCGAGATATTTGCAAAAAAACTTTTTTCGTCACCTTTGACATCACAGAATGAACACCGCAGGTATCGAATCGATAAGGGAACTTTCGCAATTTCTATAAAACTCTATTACTAAAGTGTAGGAAAGAATTCAGCCTGTTACAAATTATTTTCAACTTTGGATATTTTTAACCGACTTCAAAAAAAGGAGGTGGTTCTCAATTCGGTTGTATTTTTTTTTATGTTTGTTACCTCAGAACTCCGTCATTGATAAATCGATTTGGGAATTTTTTTTTTATTTAAAAGGATATACTTTCAGATTGGTCCCATAGAAATTTCATCAAAATCGGTTCAGTAGTTCGGCTGATTTTAATAAAAGCTAGTAACGGCGTGTGATTCCTTAAGGTAAATGTCACTTTTTGACACATCAGACAGCGTAAGAAAGTCAGTTTAATAAAAGTGAGTAACGGCGTGTGATTCCTTTAAGGTAAATGTCACTTTTTGACACTAAAAAGTAAAAAATAAAAAACTTTTTAACAAAAAAAAAACCTCTTTCAAAAAGCCACTAAAAAGAGGAAAATATTGAAATTTTGAGGTCTGCGCCAATTTAATAAAATATGAAGTTGGGTAAAAAGAAGATATTAATCACGATACTAAGTATACTTTTTAACCGACTTCATATTTTATTAAATTGGCGCAGACCTCAAAATTTCATTATTTTCCTCTTTTTCGTGGCTTTTTGAAGGAGGTTTTTTTATGTCTATTTTTCCTGGACTAATTAACAGGGATAATTACTTTCAAATGACGTATAGATCAGGTTTAATATCGGTTTAATAACGGAGATTTTCTTGACCCGACTGTCGAAGGATAAAAGTAGATTATATACTTTGTTTGGGTAGCGGGAAATAATATGTCAAGTTTAATAAAAATCGGTCTAGATGTTCCCTACTGATGCTGGTACAAACAAAAAACACACTAACAATTCTCGAAACACCATTTATGTATCATACAAAATAGTAAATACTTAGCCAAAACTCGTAAGAAAATGAAATGGCGGACAGAGATTTCGTTACAATTTAGTAAATTACACTAATCTTAAAAGTAGAATTTATTAAATGAATTTTGAATGAAAACTAAAAATATAAGGTAAGGCGTTTTAGCATATAATTGACTATGATCCCACCTTAATAAATAGACAAGTTTACATTGAATATAATATGAACTCAGTGAACCAATAGAAAATAATGAATTTCATTTTAAACTCTTTGCCAGACTATTTTTTGCAACACAATTTACGAAATTATGTAAAACAGAAACATCTATAAAAAGTACATCGAAATCTAAAAATAGTTACATTATTGATGTAAAGTCGCATGGTTAGATAATAAAACCGACTGATCTCTAATATATGGATTGTGAATGGCGGGAATTGTTTCAAATCAATTACTTGTGAACCGCCATATTGCTGTGTGTTTTTTATGGCGGGTTGTTGGAATGTTGTTGGGATTGCTGTCATTTTAACTTATGCAGCGGAACTTTAAGAGCGGGGTCTGTTGGGATTGAATTGACATTTTTCAAAAACCGTTTCAGCAAATACATATATATTTAAAAAGCAGCCAAGCGGGTGTTGGGCACGCACATGATAGGGTTCCGTAATGTTCTGTGACATATTTATAAATAAGAACTAGTTCACCTTGACGCTTGCTCCGAAAAAGAATTATTTCTAAATTTTTCATAAACTATTTTTGCTACAGTGCTCGATATAATAATAATTGAAAGTACTAACTAAACTCTAAAGTGAAGGCTACATTCAGAATTTTTTTCAGATTTTTGCATCGATAGTTTAAAAATTCGACTGATGACCAGTCCCATACTTCCCACCTAGTAAATATTTGCAAAAAATAAACACTCTTTTTTTTTTATTCTTTGACTTGGCCCAAATAACCTTAGCTGTTGGTGGTCTTTAAAACACAATTTAATTTTTATTCTTTGAAAAAAGCATGGCCCTCTTTTTTGTTTGGTGATCTACTGATGGCTAGCTTAATATAGCAAAAATCATGGTTACCTTGATTTACGTACAATTTTTATTTTTTTAGTAAAATATTTTTTTTCTCGAAAACTATACATTTTAGAGAAAAAAAATATTTACATTTTTTTCATATTATAACGTCTAGAATTCATTTATATTTTTTTTACCTATGTTAATACGTGACATTGAGGACGTTTTTTTGAATATCTCAGGATCCACTGAACCGATTTGACTCAAAATCTAATCAGATCTAAGTTAAAGGCTGATAAACACAATAGAACAATCGGCATGCCAGTATGTTGTTCCGTTCTTAAGATATCGAAGGCGAAAAATTGGCCACACACATACACACACACATACACACACACACACACACACACACACATACAGACATCATTCAGAAAATGATCTTAAACGATTGCTAGGGTCTCAAAACGTGAAAATCTGTTAAAATCTCGAAATATTTTTTTCGGACTAAATCCATTACCTACTTCCCTACCATAGTAGAGGTGGGAAGTAAAAATTAGAGCGGGTGGGCTTTGATTACGACTTTGAAACCAAATATATCGTGACTGAAGGGATAAAATCAAAAAGTTCTAAAATATTTTTGTTGGATTTTAGAAAACCTATCTAAAATATCCCACTCAAGGGGGGGTTTGATAAAGATTTTGAAAGCAAATGTCTCGTGACTGAAGGGTTAAAATCAAAAGATCCTAAGACATTTTTTGTTGCATTTTATGAAATCTATTTAAAGACGCCCCACTCAATAAAGTATGTGAAAAAAATTTGAGTACACTTTCAACTCTATGGAAGGGGATCCAAAAAATTATTTTTCAAAAAATCTCATCATTTCTCTTTTTGGATCATCAATTTACGTCCGTATAGCAAATTTCATATTAATAGATATATAAATGACAGAATGGGAGGATTGTGACCTACAGACAGACGGACGGACGGACGGACTAATCAAAACTATAAGGGTTCCTAGTTTCTACGGAACCCTAATAACACAGCACTTAAGATGTCACCCAAAATTCATCTCTTCTTTTAAAGTACTTCCTGCTGCTTCTAAGTTAAATTTTAGGTGTTGTATAGGGACTAGCCGACTGTCGGCAACATGGAAATTCATCCAGTAGATTCCTATTACGAAAGGGTTGAATTGTTTGTGTGGCTTGAAAGTTGTATTGTATCGAAATTGTATCAGATTCAGGACTGTAGTGCAATAAAAATTTAAATGTTGCCTGTCTCTCGCCGAGATGAAAAATATAATAGGTATACTTATTTATTTATTTATATTTTTGATTACATGAAATACTATATTTGAAAGTCCATGGATGGTGTTCAGATGCACGAAATCGTTCACTTAGACCGAGAGCTAGTGAGAATTTTTTGGTGTTATTTATTCAAGGCCTTATTTTTGTGAAGATGTTGAGGGAGGCATATTAAAGTGCACTGTGTAAGGGATTGTGCTAGATAGCGGTATGGGAGGGGTGTAGGCCGCCCCCAACATGTAACAAAAAAAAATGGTTACAATTATTATTGCTTCAAAGCTGAAATTGTTTGTATAGCTTGTCGGTGACCCAATAATGCCATTATAATATTTGCAGATCGATTGGTCAGTATTAAAGGGGTGCCAGATCACTCTAAACGTGTCATGTACCCGACGAAATTTATATTATTAGAAGGTTCAAATTTTGATATGTTGTTACGGCGACTCTTTTAAGCATATATTTCAATTTGCAGAACAAAATGTCGGTATTAACCCCCTTGCAGAACGATATAAACACCTAAGCGAGCATGTTTCCCTCTAAAAGAGGAGGTTAATAGTAATACCTCGACATTTTGTTCTGCAAATTGAAATATATGCTTAAGGTGAACAAGTTTCCCTCTAGGAGAGGAGGTTAATACCGACATTTTGTTCTGCAAATTGCAATATTATTATGCTTAAGACAGTCGCCGTAACAACATATGAAAATTTGAACCTTGAACTAATAATATAAATTTCGTCGGGTACATGACACGTTTAGGGTGATCTGCCACCCCTTTAATACTGACCAATCGATCTGCAAATATTATAATGGCATTATTTATTTTTCTTGTACGGGGATCACTCACGATGGAGTGTGCTGCCGTACAGCGTACTGCTCATTTAAAAATTAAATTATTAATGATATACAAACACGGATGTACGAGTTGAGGAATGCAAAGAAAATTTTTTTGTAGAGGAAAATTTATTCTAACATTTTAAGTCCTTATTATCGGGTTACCGACTTAAAAAAAAGATTATTACTTCGACGTGTATGTTTGTAATTTGTATGCATGTTTTATTAAATTGCCACAATCTTATACCGACAAGCTATACAAACAATTTCAGCTTTGAAGCAATAATAATTGTAACCATTTTTTTTTTTACATGTTGGGGGCGGCCTACACCCCTCCCATACCGCTATCTAGCACAATCCCTTACACAGTGCACTTTAATATGCCTCCCTCAACATCTTCACAAAAATAAGGCCTTGAATAAATAACACCAAAAAACTGTCACTAGCTCTCTTTCTAACTGGCAAGAAAACGAAAAGTTACGGTTAATTTGACTGTCTGAAAGGACTGACTTCGTGAAATTATGGTAACAGTACCGATATCGTCGCGAATCCTACGTACCTGTCCTTTCACGAAAGAGGGGCAATGGGCATATCCTGCGTAGTATTTTTCCGTGATATTGATTTCAAGATAAAATCAGGAACTTAGACCTACGCTATAAATCATGCAATATCATATTTCCACGCATTAACATTTCAAGTTTTTATCTTAATATAATCTTTAGTGTGTAAAATGCGTTTATAAAGTGTGTAATTTAAGCTACTGGTCAATCGATTCACGAGGGCCTAGCGCACACATGCTATACTTTTTGCATCACGATTGTGCCTTTAAGTCGCTGTAGATCGTCAGATGTAGCTACAAAAAGCGTAAGGCCGCACACTATCCGCTGAAATACACAACGGATGTATCACGAACGTGCGATTGTCGAAAACACATAGCACACTTAGTGTCAGGTTCGCGCTGGATACCGATAAGATTGCATTCTTCACGCGAAAGCGCGCGAATGTGAAACAAACGCATCAAACTTTAGATCGAGCGAAACTACGATTAAGATGTTGCCAAACCGAGCTTTTTCGATAAAAAAAATAGTATGTATGCGCTGGCCCTAAGAAAGTCCAGGGCTCTAAATCAGTTCTAGGAATCTTACTGTCGAGAAAAAAAATCATTGCAAATGTAATTTTCGCCATAATCGTTACCGATATATAAAATAGTAACTGTACCTCTGTATAATGATATTGAAATAGTTATTTTCGATACGTGTGCGTAAAGTGAGGTATTCTAGTAGGCTTAAATTGAAGCACGAGATAAGGGATTGACGTATACACAACCAGATCGAGTGCGCTGTAGACCCCCACGAGCAGTTAGGCGAGTGAGGGTAAGCGCACGAGATCTCGTTGTGTATGCGTCAGTCCCTTTAGCGAGTGCCTCAATTTCAGCTTACTAGATATCTCACCTTAAGCGGACGTATCGAACACAATTTTTTTATAACGACTGATTCTAAAGTTTAATAGAGAGAAAAAAAATTATGAAAACGAAAAATTCGCTCTTCTAGTCCTTAGAACTTTACAATTACAGACTAAGTTACGATTTAGTTTATTTTTATTAAAGTTATTAACCAGATGTACAAATTGGCCGATTTAATTTAACTTACCCACATACCAAATCGTTACTGTGAAATTTGGATTGAAATCGATACAAAGAACCAACAAAATAAGTGGTGGGTGGAGTTTTTATGTTTCTCTGTATCGATTTCGACCAAATTACATTGTACAAAATTTAAAACTCTTCCAAAGTTATTAACAAAAACGTTCGTGGTTACGATTTGGCGTTTTGGTAAATTGGGTTTAATGGGCCTATTTCTGCATCTAGTTTATGCTGTGTTACGTTGACTACATCATTTTGAAACACTCTATAGTCTATATTATACAATTAGGTACATAATAATATGTATTATGTCTAGTATAATACTAGACATACTTATAGGTCGAATCAAATGAACTTGATGAAGCGATTATTATCGCTGATTTTACATTTAACAAATGTGACTTAATAAAAAGCGTGGCCGAAAAAATTAATGTACTTTACTGCTCTTTCTTCACTCGGGATGTAATTGAATCTTCCCCCACCCCAAACTTCTACTCACATCGAAGACTCATATTCTCGTTCGTTTGTTAACACTATATATACCTAATAATGATTTGTGTTTTCTTAACGACCTTAAACTTTTAAAAAATTAAAAAGAAAATTATTAATAGAACATAATATGTAAGTTCTTACTTTTTAAAAATTTATTTAGAAAATGCATATGTGCAAATTTCAAGGTGCCTCCACACAATCGGCCATGATGGGCGATTACAAGCCATCACGATTGTGTGAAGGACATAATCGCCTGTAATTGCCCATGATCGCTCATGATGGAGCGTGATCGCCTCTGTATGGGTTTTTCGGCCATGATTGCGCGCATTTCCACACGTTCGTTGATCACTCAGTTCATATTTGTTCGATATCCATGTCGGACAGATGACAATTCACACAAATGGCACGATTGTGTGGACAGATGCGCAATGATGTTGACAATCATGGCCCATTCTGTGATTGTCCATCATGGCCGATTATGTGGAGGAGACATAACATTAGACAACTACTCAATGACTACACGATTATAGCTGATCTCCTTATTAAAGCAATCTTTCAGCGAATAAAATCTCGTAGCTGTTTGTACGACTGGAGTTGTTCCAGCCTGTATGCTATATACAACGGCATTAAAGTCGGCAAATGTTTCTTTTCGTTTTTATTAACAACATCACACGGTCAAATTTGCATACCTATCAGTTTTGTTCAAATAAAGCAAAAAGATAAAACGATATATTATGCACTCTTCTGGTGTCCAATGCGATATAATGCTTCAGATACACATTTGAGAAGCAACAAGGAAAATAATGTAATTTTTTGTCTTTCAGGCTCGGCCTGGCCATAGGGAGTACCGGAAGAATTCCCAGTGGACCGCTCTTTCGGTGGGCTGGTCTCAGATGTCGTATGAGGCGGGCCCCGTTTGATACGTTTTTCGCGGTAACTTTTTGTGTCCTAGGCCAACCCTGTTGTCTTAAATCAGTTTTTTTTTTCAAGAGTGATTATGATTCTTTCGAGGTAAGCGAGCTTGCGACGAATTATTTTTGGGTATTAAGAAGCTACAGACGAAGGTATTTCTTGCGTGTTTTGAAGTCCAATAAAATATATGAGCACTGTGGTTGGAATAAAATAAAATAAAGGATAGTTACTTCTTACCACAACAGTTTTATTAATGGATATACATTTCGAAAGCATGCTTTCGAAATGTGCATCTATTAATAAAACTATTGTGGTAAGAAGAAACTATCCTTTGTTTTATTTTTTTGAAGTCCATGCTGAGATGTAGTTTTCTTCTGAAAATGAGGTACATAGAGTCATATCAAATCAAAATTTAGTAGAAATGAGCCTTTGAAAGAGATGAAGTCACGCCAGGGCGTCACCCTTAACTTTTATAAGCGAAAGTGTTCATCCGTGTGACTATAGTACATATTGTTAAAAATTATTTATTCTTAGTTTTTTTACAGTAGATATTGTCAAAGAATATAATATTACAGCATAACTAATAAAATTATGTAATACTTAAAGATATATTGGCTTTTTTGTAACTCGACACTATTTTTTTAAGTTAAATCTCTAAAGCTGATTAAGTAATCAAAAATGGTTTCAACTAAGGTAGTTGTTAAATTATAATTTCTTGTAATGGGGCATAAAACGCAAAGCTCAGCTCAAACCCGATTAGCGTAATGTGTAATCTATAGACATAATATACCTCTATGTCTCTATGGTAGCCTCCACTAAATTAATTATAAACTGGAAACCCCACAAATCACATATTTAAAATATCGGCGGTTGCCAAGGTAAAGGGGTTATAATTAATATTCACAACATCCTTGGACAGAACTTATGTTTCACTTTTGTGAATCCTCCAAGATCTGTATTTGCACTATGCGCTTGTTGGCGTCGTAAGTGGCAAAACCTGGCAGATTTGCCCAATTGTGTTACCGATAATTAATTTTTAAAACACGTGTCCATATTTCCATAGCGTCATATTCTTCTGTGTATAGCTATTACCCATACAGCTTATTACACCACCATTTATAGCATTAGCAATATAATAAAAAATTCGACTGATGACCAGTCCTATACTTCCCACCTAGTAAATATTTGCAAAAAATAAACACTTTTTTTTGGTAGGGAAGTAATGGATTTAGTCCGAAAAAAACATTTCGAGATTTTAACAGATTTTCACGTTTTGAGACCCTAGCAATCGTTTAAGATCATTTTCTGACTGATGTCTGTATGTGTGTGTGTGTGTGTGTGTGTGTATGTGTGTGTATGTGTGTGTGTATGTGTGTGGTCAATTTTTCGCCTTCGATATCTTAAGAACGGAACAACATACGGGCATGCCGATTGTTCTATTGTATTTATCAGCCTTTAACTTAGATCTGATTAGATTTTGAGTCAAATCGGTTCAGTGGATCCTGAGATATTCAAAAAAACGTCCTCAATGTCACGTATTAACATAGGTAAAAAAAAATATAAATGAATTCTAGATGTTATAATATGAAAAAAATGTAAATATTTTTTTTCTCTAAAATGTATAGTTTTCGAGAAAAAAAATATTTTACTAAAAAAAATAAAAATTGTACGTAAATCAAGGTAACCATGATTTTTGCTATATTATGTTAGCCATCAGTAGATCACCAAACAAAAAAGAGGGCCATGCTTTTTTCAAAGAATAAAAATTAAATTGTGTTTTAAAGACCACCAACAGCTAAGGTTATTTGGGCCTAGTCAAAGAATAAAAAAAAAAGTGTTTATTTTTTGCAAATATTTACTAGGTGGGAAGTATAGGACTGGTCATCAGTCGAATTTTTTGTTTGGTGATCTACTGATGGCTAACTTAATATAGCAAAAATCATGGTTACCTTGATTTACGTACAATTTTTATTTTTTTTAGTAAAATATTTTTTTTCTCGAAAACTATTCATTTTAGAGAAAAAAAATATTTACATTTTTTTCATATTATAACATCTAGAATTCATTTATATTTTTTTTTACCTATGTTAATACGTGACATTGAGGACGTTTTTTTGAATATCTCAGGATCCACTGAACCGATTTGACTCAAAATCTAATCAGATCTAAGTTAAAGGCTAATAAACACATAGAACAATCGGCATGCCCGTATGTTGTTCCGTTCTTAAGATATCGAAGGCGAAAAATTGACCACACTCACACATACATACACACATACACACACACACACACACACACACACATACAGACATCAGTCAGAAAATGATCTTAAACGATTGCTAGGGTCTCAAAACGTGAAAATCTGTTAAAATCTCGAAATATTTTTTTCGAACTAAATCCATTACTTCCCTACCATAGTAGAGGTTGGAAGTAAAAAAGTAGTCTTCCGCCAAATGCTTAAGAGGCAAGCATCATATTTCAATAATGAAATTAATAATTCAGCAAAAATGTCATTGATGTTTGATCACAATTTTTTTTTCATATTCAGCTGATGGTTTGAAGTTAACAGACAAGTTACTTGACATTCGTTAAGTGCAGAGATAAGTAATCGCAGACAAGATTATAAATTTATTCGTAACAAATTTAGATACAGTATAGTTTCTTCCTATGTGGCCACGCTTTATAAATGACCGTCTATAACTAAATTGTTCACTGAGCTTTCAGATACTAAAGCAGACGATTATGACCTCTGATGTCGAGCGTCTATAATTTACCATATCTATCTTTTCACGCACTAAACACAAACAAGGGATACATATTCTTTATAATAAGTGATCACTGATCACAGCCAGAAGCAAGCCAAGTTCTTCCAGGAGATTTTTAGAGCTCTATTCCACTATACATCCCGATGGCAGGCCTTACGGTTAGCTTACGTGTGCTATTTTTTATACCGGAAAAGCGACATTTAGCAACTGCATCTTGGTTGCATTGCGATTTGACGATTACTCAGCTACTCGAAAATTCTCATTCGATCGACCGATTTGACAACAACATGGAGACTCAATCGCACTTTCGCTCGATGAGATCGATACGTATTCGCGCGTCGGCACCTGAAGAGTGCAGCCTTATTGGAATCCATGTCATGGATTAGCGCGAACCTGCGACTATGTGTGCTATATATGTTTTCGATAATTGCGCGTTTAAGATATATCAGTTGTGTATTTTTTCGAATAAATACTTATGCATCCTTACGCTGCTGGTATAGCTGCATCCGACGATCTACAAGTTACTTAATCGCACAATCGTGATACAAAAAGTAGGATGTGTGCGCTGGCCCTTATATATAAACCCAAAATGGTCCAATGGGAAATCGATTCACATTCTCCCTATGTGTTCACAGTCAAAATCAAGTTCCCGCAGAAGTGGGATATTAATATTCTTGGAACTATATTCCGTTACACCACGATGATTCGAATTCATAGGTATTTCCGTTCCGTAGAGAGTAACTATCTTACTAAATTCTTTACTGATCTTTCTCTCACCAAAAACCACGATGGAAAGTTGATTCACATTTTTTCTATGTGTTCGCAGCCAAAATCAAGTTCCCGCAGAAGTGGGATATTAAGATTCTTGGAGCTGTATTCCGTAACACCACAATGACTAGAACTCATGGATAGAGTTGTATCGTAGAGAGTGACTGTCTCACTAAATGGTTCATTAATCTTCTCCTACCAAAAGCCAAGATGGGAAATTGCTTCAAATTCTCTATTACGCAATAGATCTTGAGGACTTGAGCTTGGTTTTTTTGAAACTCTATTCCGCTAATCATGAAGAAAGAGTTGACTGTTTAAATTTAGATATAAAGATAGATGAGAAAAGCGAGTGTAACCTAGTCTTATTAAACAGACAGATATATTGATATTGGCTGCATAGGCACCGTGTGAATGTGTGTCTATACGATGATAAAGATCTGTACGCTGAGGTGGTCACACAGACCAGGTGGGCAAAGCTGGTTAGCGTCACTGTCTGACTCCATTCTACACACACGACCACATCGTGGATTTGTTAATTTGTAGTTCTCTGCTCATGTGTGCTCTCCGTTAAGTTCAGGGTTCACGCTCTTCCAAACGCCGTAGCCTACCAGCTACGAGGTGGTCGTTTAAAGCCAGTTTACTCAATTCTGAAACTCAATTGGTAAAGTCAAGTCTTTGAAGGAATGTAATATGTATTAATGAAGGATTGTAAGTAGATATCGTCTTAAGTAGATGCGAACAATTGATTATAAGTTGTGGAAAGGAATCTTCATAAAATAAAGATTGGGGATTCCCCGACCAGGAAGTTGACATTCTCTAAGAGTGTGGAGTTTAACAAAAAAGAGCTTCAATACTTCTCTTGCTGTGCGAATTTACAAGTGCTTTGTATATTTTCTAGGTATGTGAATCGTATAGCGAAGCTGGTTGATTTGTTTTTGAATTAATTAATTTGTTATCTTAGTTTTTGATGGGGGAAAACTAGGTGAGGAATCAAGCGAAACGGTAACTTAAAGTGACAACATAAAAAAAGAAAGGGAGTTAGAGAGATTGTAATTCGTTAGAGCCCGTGCTGTTAAAATAAATGCAGTACCGTCAAAGTTGTAAATAGGTGGCCCTATAATTTGATAGATCACACCGTTCTGACCACACCGTCGTGAGCTACACTTCGCCGATAACACAGTGTCTACATGTCGTGTTAAAGCAGACCAATCTACTTAATATAAAACTAATTGATAAAATTATCAACTTCAATAAAATTAAAACCGATTCTTGGAATTCTGTATAAATAAGAGGTACAGAAAAAGTGCAACAATTTTTAATTTTTTGCATAGCAACTATCGTATATTTTTTACTTGACTATGTGTTCAGGTTAACATACGGTTTTTGTCAAAACCGATATTATTGCGAGCGAATCTGTGTCAAAAATTGACGATCATAATAGCTTTATAAGCTGCGACCATAAGCTAGTCAATATAGAAATATACAGGGTGTTCCGTAAAGAATGCGCCAAAAAGTAATCCTACATTCTAGACATAAAAATAATAAAATTTAACCCAACTTTCCTTTTAAAATTCGAGAAAAAATGGGGACATAAATGTGCTCCAAATAATCTGCAACTATAGCGCCCTCTTTTTAGAAACTCAAATCTGTTTAAATTTTATTTTTGCCTGCCCTAAAAAACCCATGTATACCAAATTTCAACTAGATATCTCAAAAACGGTTCGATTTATTTAAAGAAACTCAAATATAAAATCTAACTTTAACACCCTGTATATCCAAAACGAACGACATTTTTATAAGGCAAGTTGCGTTAAATCTTATTATTTTCATGTCTAGAATATAGGTTTACTTTTTGGCGCATTCTTTACGAAACACCCTGTATAAAATGATAATGGAACTTATGTCTGTATTTGGTTTTCTTGTACATTTTTCAGGGTTTTTTGGATATTAGATGGGAAAAAGTACATTTCCAGGATTGTTGTCGATTGGTCAATCTGTCTTTCTGTTTGTATTACTCGACAGCGGCTGGATCGATTTTGATGACATTTGGCACGCAATTAGTACTCAAAAGTATTTTTAATCCCAAGCGTGGACTGGACAGGGTGGCTAGGTGGCGACAGCCACCGAGCTTATCTGACCTCTGGGGGCCAAAAATTTCTAAAAGAAACTAATGTGTTTTTCATATTTGCGGCATATAAAAATAAAGAAAAAAACATATTTTTTAAGATTAAATTATCCACAAACATATTGACTAGTCCAGTCCTGTCCGCTCTTATTTAATCCGTTTGCGCTCGATTCAAGAAAGGATTCCTATCAAAACTAATTAACGCGAGTGAAGTTTCGGGTAAAGGCTATATTCAAGCTTTTTCTTCATTTACTCTATCCTTGTATACAAAGCAAAATGGAATTGGGGGCTCCCCCTTAGAAGAAAAAATATTAAGTTGAGTTTGGGGCCTCCTCTAATCGGGGCCTTAGACAAAGTCTTTCTGCATATTATAGCATAACACGCCACTGCTTGTATGCTTTATTATTCTATCGTATCTAAGTAATCGCCTCATTTTGATGCAGTCAAGATGTGTACGTGCTTGAGACTGAATGAAAATATCCACAAATTTAAAAAATCTGACAGTTAAGTTTTATTTATGTGTTAAAAAACACCTTAAAACGATAAAATTATAATCCATTACAATATAAAATATTTATTTCAATGCGCACAGAAGTTCTGGTCAGTTGACAACAATAATATTTGACATTTACAAAAGTTGAAGAATGACCGTTTGTTTTTTTGTATTTATAAATGCCATTTGTCGGACTGACAGTTGCAATATTAATGTAAAAGCAATCGTGTCGTCCGTGAATAAAAAAATAACATAAAAGGAAATACATGAATATTAATGCATGCAAACAGTTTAATTAAAATTTAAATAAAATGTCTATAAAATTTCAAATTAGTTCTATAAAAATAGCAAAATAATGTCTTCATTTAAAAATGTTTTCTTAAAAGCACTAAATGTCGGTGTATAATATCTTTAATTTTAGTACCTTGTCCTATACGTCGATTTCATAAAGTGTGTCAGTATTTTGATAGAGTGGCACAGCAGAAAGGTGCAACAGCCAACAACAGAAATGTTACAGGCAGTTCTTTGAGAATAACGGTTTGGTACAGAAATCATTCTTTTTTTGTCTGCAGATGCTGGGTTTCTTGTACGACTTTTACCTTAATAAATCTAAATTTTTCAATGTTTTTTTTCTGTTTAAACCTGCTATATTTACTAGATGATTCTTAGCTCAGAACAGATTCTTAGCCATGTTTGATGAAAATAGGTTCAGCCGTTTATAAGATCTTCAGCTCTCACCACAGTTTGCACATAAATCTCGGCCACTATTACAATTAGAAACATCGAGTTTGAGCTCAAAAATTCAGTTTTTGATTACTGTTTAGTTGGTTTAAAAAGTATATGACAAATTTAATTTGAAATTTAAAAAAACCCCAACGCATAAAAGAAAACTTTTAAAAAGTATGAAATAACCTATATCTGGCCCGACGCACGGACTCTTTGAAATATTTAATTAAAAAATGCGTCAGGACCGCTAAGAATTAACATAGTGATATTTTGTCATATTACAGTGATCCCCGACTCATTTATGAATTAAATATTTCATTCGAACGAAGAAATTTACGGTGTGTCGGGCCCTAGATATTATAAAGAGTTCTCCAATTTGGGCGGGTCGATGTTGAAATGAAATAAAACAAGCTGTGTGTGAGGTATTAACGAAATTATTTATTTATTTGAAAGGCCCATGTATGCTATTATGTATGAAATATGACATCGTTCAAATGTCCGCCGCGGCTTCGCACGGTGGCACGGATCCGAGAGGTCCAATTTTCAATGACTCTGCAGTTTACCGCATAGATTCGGCTGAATTTGAGCGATGGCCTGGATTATGTTGACTTTGAGGGCATCGGTCGATTGCGGCTTATTGACACAGACCTGCGACTTCAGAAAACCCCACAAGAAAAAGTATAGCGGGGTCAAATCGCACGACCTTAGTGGCCAATTCACGTCACCTCTGCCAGAGATAACCATACCCTTAAATCGTTCATGCAGAATGTCCATCGGCGCGGCGGACATTTGAACTATGTCATATTTCATACATAATGGCATACATGGGCTTTTCAAATAAATAAAGAATTTCATTAATACCTCACACACAGCTTGTTTTATTCAATTTCAAAATCGACCCGCCCAAATTGGAAAACTCTATAGTAGAAATTAATTATTCCTTACTTTTTAAAAGTTTATTTTTTTGCGTCGGGTTTTTTAAAATTTTTAATTTAATTTTTCTGTGGTCGGTTATCACAACTTTGTAATGCATCTACTCATAATAGTTGCATACTGTGATGCATGTAGACGATATTGCTTCATAGCGATGGTAGTACAGTACTACTCTTTTACAACTTAATCAAAAGCATGTGTGGTCCAAGAAAAAGACATTACAAGCATCGTTTACTCTATAAAGTTTGCGCTTGCCAAAAGGGCAGCTCTGTAATTTTATAATAAATTATTGATACTAGAAAATTAATTATATACTGAGTGTTCTATCTCCTAAGTGTTGATAATAAATTCTTCTAGTACCTATATTATTAAAGTGCAGCCTGCTTATAATATATAGAACCGACGAACATAGTATCAATGGTCTCGACGCAAAATCTCTTATGTCATTTGTTAACTTCCCATTGGAAGTTATTGTAATGGGTCCGTAAATCGAAATCAAAATGTGTGTGTGTGTGTGTGTGTGAATATGTACGTACGTACGTACGTATGTGTCCATTTTTCGAAATCTCGAGAACGAAAAATGATATCGACTACGTTAGGGTGCCAATCGATGCGTATTAACGTAAATGTGATCTTAAAGAAATTTTTTCAATATCGGTTCAGCCGTTCTTTTTTCTTAACCAAATAGACTCCAAAAAAGTAGAATTTACACAATATCTCGCGAATACAAAATTATATCGACTTCATAAAGGTGTCAATCGAGGCGTGTTAACGTCATTTTGATCCGAAATAAGTTTTATAAAAATCGGTTTAGCCTTTTTTTTTTTTAATTATTGTTAAAAATAAATAATAATTATGTTTTAATGATTAAAATGATTACTTTTCTGTGTAATATCTAATTTAATTCTTATTATTAAATATTTATCAAACTGGGAAGTTCGTCGTGTGGACCTCAAGGGTCGCACTCTAGTCCTAATAAGCGACCCACCTCACGGCTTGTTTTCTATATTTTGGTCTGTATAGGTAGATCACATCAACATCCTATGTTAGAGATAGTCATATTCGTCAATCGCTCCAAGAAATGTCTTTCAAGACAACGCAGACTTACGAAGTTCGACAATTTGCTGTCTCTAAGGACACCCTGTAAGCTATTTTTCGATCCAACCACTGATCTCTATACTTAACTAGCTGGATAGCTGATCCTGTAGTGCGCCATTGCCGCACAATTTGAAAGCGTAATCAGTGCCACACCATATGTGTGTGTGTGTGTGTGTGTGTACGTATGTGACCATTTCTTTCTAAGACTAAATCTCGAGAATGAAAAATGATATCGACTACCTTAGGGTGCCAATCGACGCGTATTAACGTAAGTATGATCTGAAAGAAATTTTTTCAAAATACGGTTCAGCCGTTCTTTTTTCTTAACCAAATAGACTCCAAAAAAGTAGATTGTACACAATATCTGGCGAATAAAAAATTATATCGACTTCGTAAGGGTGTCAATCGAGGCGTGGTAACGTCATTTTGATCCGACATAAATTTTATAAAAATCAGTTCAGCCGATTTTTTTTTTTTAATTATTGTTATAAATAAATAATAATTATTATGTTTTAATGATTAAAATGATTACTTTTCTGTGTAATATCTATTTTAATTATTATTATTAAATATTTATCAAACTGGGAAGTTCGTCGTGTGGACCTCAAGGGTCGCACTTTAGTCCTAATAAACGACCCACCTCACGGGTTGTTTTTGTATGCGATAATATAGTGCTGGGTTGCAACATCTCGCGGATAGAGTGAATAAACATATGTTACATATGGCAACCGTTTTCTTACCGCACTAGTTATGTTATGAAAACACTTTCGGCACGCCTGCCTGTTAAATGACCCAATACACGCCGGTATACATGAATGGAAAATAGCTATTTTGTAGTGAGTATGGCAAAAAATTCTTTTATAGATGTGATAGTTCAGCCTAGTGAATTTTTTTTGTATCAACGTACCTACCTCAGCGTTTTGAGATTTTTTGGATTTTTAAATGTATGTACGTTATCAAATGAATTTCATTCGACTCGGCGTTCCTGACGCTCGTGACAGTAGTGTTTCGTTTCAAATTTTCAATGCATGACAAGAGAACTGAATAATTTATTTTATCAAAAATGTGACATAAGCCATTTCCCTCACCGCAACCAATATAAAAGTGGCATTTTATAATACCTATCATAGAAGAACATTTTTAAGCGACGTCAAAAAAAAGGAGGTATCATATCAAACGTCTTATTAAATTGTGCATTAAGGCCCTGGATGGAGCCTTAATTATGTAATTTGTTAGTTGTTATGTTTTTATACTTAATGATCGGTTCTCTAAACCTATAGTAAGTGCTTAATTATAGGCATATTTTCAGTTCAATATTATAAATTTAAAATCTAATTTCCTAGCTGTTCTTAGATTAGAACCATGGTAAAACTAGCGTCATGTGGGAAATGTGTTGGGGTCTGGGGATGAAAACATAATATCTATAGTCCAGTCGCCCATACGGACAGTTTAATTACAAAAAAGGTTACCGTTTTCCTTTGTGAAATTATTAACTTCCCATTGGAAGTTATTGTAATTGGTCCGAAAATCGAAATCAAAATGTATAAAAAAAATTTGTTTCAAGGTCACTACACTGTTTTTGCAAAGATGTCTGTGTGTGTATGTGTGTGTCTACGTACGTACGTATGTGGTCATTTCTTTCTAAGACGAAATCTCGAGAATGAAAAATGATATCGACTACGTTAGGGTGCCAATCGACGCGTATTAACGTAAATATGATCTGAAAGAAATGTTTCAAATCGGCTCAGCCGTTCTTTTTTCTTAACCAAATAGACTCCAAAAAAGTAAATTTTACACAATAGCGATTTTAATTTTCAGTTGATATACCTACTCAAAAACAATTTTATTGAGAAACAAGTGAAGGGTCTGGTATTATTGTTTGACAATTATTAATTGTCATTTGCATTAAAACTAATAACACGTATTATTTTAACGAAAATAATTAATACCTAACTGTCAAACAATAATACCAGACCCTACGATCTCGGCTACACCTCAAGCCCTGTTTTCTTTTTTCCGTTAGAGTAATCTCGAATGTTATGGGTTGAATTCATTATATAAATATGACGCAATATTCGAGTGAAATTGCTATGGAAAGTATAGATTTAAAATATATTTTTATAAAATCTCGTAAATGCGATATTGATCAGGAAAATAGAAAAACGGTAAAGTTATAAGCGAACTTCATGCTTTTTAATTCGGGTTAAAATAGTTAAAGAATGTTTCTATTCATGGAGAGAATTTTTGGACATAACAGTTCTCTCTATACCTGACTACCAGCGCTGGGATTCTTGAAGGCCTAGAGGTAGCGCAGCTCACTCCGGCACTCGCCCTGGGGAAATATCGCTTATAATAATGGCTAATAAGTAATAAAAAGAATTTGTAGTAAAAGACAACATTTGGATAATGTGTTTCCCGGAATATAGATATGCCGAGGTGGTCCAAGCCCCCCTCGATCGCCCGACCTGAATCCGCAGCGGATTGTCATTTTTGGGGTAACATAAAAAGTATGGTGTACGCGGCTGTAGAAGAACTGAGGAAGAGTTGCGAAATTGCGACGAAATTGCATATTTGTTGGCGCTAGGGCATTCATTTCCAACAACAGAGCTTAATTGTGCATTGAAAATGTTGGAAATAACTTCGAACTGTTGCTTTACAATTATTATTGTGAAATTTCGTTTTCTATTTCTATTTCAAATTCACTGATTATTTCCATAAATAAAAAACGTTTACTAAACTTTTTTGCAATTACTCGTTATTTGTCATAAGCTATTATTCCCCTACTAGTTTATCAGTTTACTTTTTAGGTTAGGAATCACCTGTATTATATTTTTGTCGTATTTTATACAACTGAAACAGATAAAATCTATCTCTAAAATTCAAGAAAAATTAAACCGTTTGGATTTGGCATAATATACAGCGTTATCAAAACATATATTTGCGGGCAATGAATACTGCAGTCATTTAGTCGCTGTTTAACTTGCTTAATTGCTCATTGAGCTTTCTTCTGCCACAAGGCAAGTGGGATAACGTGATAACTGCTAAAACAAGTCAACCTCACTTCGTGATACGACATATACCTAAAAAGTATCTGCTCTTCCTTGCACATAACTCAAAGAGTAAAATACGTTGACTATACAGGTTGTCTCAGATTGATCGCCAATAAGTTGAGCGGTGTAAAAAATAATATTAATAAACCACGATAATTACGATACCTACATTGGATCAAAAAATGTGTAAGGATTTTTCTATTCAGGATTCATTTTGAAATTTCGGACAAAAATTTTAAACATCAATTCCGGAATTAATATCGGAATTTCGGAATTAATGAAAGGATTAAAAGTTAACGCAGTTTTGCTTAAATTGCCGACCAGAAAATTTACGTTAATACAGATTTTTTACCAATGATTGATGAGCTCTCTAGACTCATAATATAAAATATAGGTAAGTTTTTAAGTTTATAACATACAAAGTGTTTCTAATTATTATTAGTCGATAACGTTGAATTTTTTGGTTGTTTGCAAATTTCTGACTCGGAGTAATTCAACGTTTTCTATATTAGTATGCAAAACATATTTCGATTTTAAATAAATATTAGTAAAAAAAACTTTTTAAAGACAAGCTTTTATTTAAATGCACTAAAAAGGAAAAATAATTTTTAATAATTTAGGTTCATAATTATAAATTCGTGGGTCGTGAACTCTATGATAGTTTATTAGTCACGACCCACGCTTTTATAATTATGAACCTAAATTATTAAAAATTATTTTTTCCTTTTTAGCGCATTTAAATAAAAGCTTGTCTCTAAAAAGTTTTTTTTACTAATATTTATTTTGTTCATTTTATATAGTCTTTCAATTTCGAAAAATCCTTTCTTAGTGGATGATTACGTCAGAAAAGTAACCAACTGTTCAAATTTCAAGTTTCTAGCTTCAGCGATTTGGCCTGGGCGTTGATTAGTCAAAAAAAAACTCTACATCCCCGTTTGAACCCCTTAGGGGTTGAATTTATTTCTAAAAACGATATATTCATGTATTGTGTACAAAATACATATATGTACCAAATTTCAAATCGATCCGATACGTGGAAGTCGTTCAAAATTGACTTGCAAGATTTGACCTAAACAAACACACAATCAAACTAACAACCATACATTGCAAGTTAAATAAAAGCTTGTAAAAAGACATGTTTCTTCTACATATAGTATTTTTGTAGACTTTTCTCGATAATGGAACTAGTTTCGGAGTTCCGGAACTGATAACTTAATATCAAAGCCAGTTACGGAATCTAACTAATATTATAAATGTGAAAGTTTGGATGGATGTATGGATGGATGTTTGTTACTCAATCACGTCGGAACGGCTGAACGGATCTGGATGAAATTTGGCACAGAGATAGATTATAGTCTGGAATAGCACATAGGCTACTTTTTATCCCGGAAAAATGTACGGTTCCCGTGGGATAGTTTTGTTTTTGTTTTTCACTGAGCAAGGGATCGACATGATTTTATTCATAGTGGTAGTTTAGGGGTCAGAGAATGTTATAGGCTAATTTTTATCCCGAAAAAATGTACGGTTCCCGTGGGATAGATTTGTTTTTGCTTTATCTCTGTTACTACTAAACCGATTCTAAAAATTCTTTCACTAATAGAAAGCTACGCAGGGGGGGAGATTCTCGCGGGGGGATAACAAATTAGGGGGGAAGATTCTCGCGGGGGGATAACAAATTAGGGGGGGAGATACTCGCGGGGAGATAACAAATTAGGAGGGAGATTCTCGCGGGGGGATGACAAATTAGGGGGGGAGATTCTCGCGGTGGGATAAAAAATTAGGGGGGAGAGGTTCTCGCGGTAAGATAACAAATTAGGGGGGAAGATTCTCGCGGGGGGATAATAAATTAGGGGGGAAGATTCTCGCGGGGGGATAACAAATTAGAGGGGAAGATTCTCGCGGGGGGATAACAAATTAGGGGGGAGATTCTCGCGGGGGGATAACAAATTAGGGGGGAAGATTCTCGCGGGAGGATAACAAATTTTGTACAGGAGTTCTTTATATAGGTATCGTAAGTGAGCAATAATGTATAAATAAAATTCGAGCGAACGAGCGAAGCGAGTGAGTAATGTATTATTAATATTCGAGCGAAGCGAGTGACTAATATATTAATAATATTCAATCGAACGAGCTAAGCGAGTGAGTAATGTATTAATAATATTCGAGCGAACGAGCGAAGCGAGTGAGTAATATATTAATAATATTCAAGCGAACGAGCGAAGCGAGTGAGTAATGTATTATTAATATTTGAGCGAACGAGCGAAGCGAGTGAGTAATGTATTAATAATATTCAAGCGAACGAGCGAGGCGAGTGAGTAATATATTAATAATATTCAAGCGAACGAGTGAGTACCTAATGTATTAATAAAATCCGAGCGAACGAGCGAAGCGAGTGAGTTATGTATTATAAAATTCGAGCGAATAAACACTACCAGCCCGGCTTCGTTTTGCAGGAGAAGAATTTCTCGCGGGGGGATAATAAATTATAAATCGTAAAATACGTGGGCGAAGCCACGGGTAACGGCTAGTTGAGAATGATCCGAATTATTGGAGGCCGTATGGAGGATCACCAGATCTGGTATTTCGGTGAGCCAGCACGAACCTGCTTGTCAGTTGTCACAATCATTAGTTTGGCCAACATGAACACTAAAATGGATCGACTGGGTTTAAATATGTCAGTGTTAACAAAATTTATTTTAACCGCGTGCGGGAAACTTTCCCATAACAATATAAAGGCATAAAATTTTGTGTAGTTGTTTTATTTACCAATAATAATACTCAAGGTAAGAAGTACACACTTGACACTGCGTAAATAACTTAAGGTACATTGTATAAGCTGCTTTGTTGGATGTAAGTCATGAACGCCGATTTTTAACATCTCTTAAGGAACAATAATTAATTTTACGAGTTTCAGAAACAACACTGCTACTAATGGAATACGTAAAAGAGTACTATAAAATGTCGAGAAAGTATCAAATCTTTTTTTAAGGCCATCAACTGCTACGATTATATGCGCCCATTACCAATTTATGTTGTTTTATAAAACTATTTTTTATCCCTGAATGTCAAATAATCAATATCAATGCTTTTGATAATATATTAAATTATTTTCCTTGGAGCGTAAATCCCTTATAGTGCAGGTAAAATAGAGCAAAAAATTACCTTAAAAGTAAACAAATTCCTCTACTTATGAAATTTTGGTTTTATATCTCTTTTGGCATGGGAATGAAGAATCCGGAAGAGTTAATAAAAATACAAGGTGAGGGAAAGTCTGTTTTTGGGGGGAAGGGACCCTAACCAAATTTGCATCATTTTGCCAAGTGGGGTGTCTATAATGTTTTTTTGGGTGCTTAATTGAATGAAAGCAATACTAATCTACGAAAAATTAACTTTAGCTATTGGGATCCGTCAAATGGGTGGAGCTTAAAAAACATGGCGCAAAGGGGGGAAATTTTATATACGGGGTATACTTTTGCGTGTAATTTTGTGATTTTCAAAGTGATAAGAAATAATAAATATAAGTGCAATTTGCAATTGGGCCGGTACGAATCCTAAACAAAGGAATTTCGTTGAAGGAGAACGGATTCTCAAAGCCGGACATATTATCAAATGTGTGAAAAAAAAAACAAGATAACTGAGCTGTCAAAAGTAGTAATCTTTACGGCATATTGCTTAAAAACATCAAAATTAAGAGAAAATCTCCACGAAATTAATTATTCGTTTAATGCTTCTTTAAGGCAGGGTTAGGTGAATTATGTAAACACATAACTGCAACATAATATGTTATATTGTAATAAGTAGGTAAGTTACTAACCTCAAAATATTTGTACACAAAGTTAGTCCTATAAATTTGTCAATCATCGAATGATTTTACTATTGTAGTACAGTATGATAATAAGTACATCTTATTATTAATATAAAATATTTTTTTAATTCATAAATACAGTTTTTCCACATTTCATTACAAAATAATTCGCTGTAAAGTAAGTTTTACAAGGCAATAACTGACAGTGTTTAATGCCATGATATTAGAAAACGTCGCGAATTCCATTTTCGATAAACTTTTTGCTTATTTTACTTGTTTTATATTTGTAATAAACAATTTCACGATAAATTTGCACTGTTAGCATGTAAAATTTTCCCTCGTTTTGAGTACAATTTTGTGCCACCAGATGTCACATGTTCATTTGACGGATCCCAATAGTGGAGTGCAATTAAACTCAAAAAATCAAAAACCTCGGAACCCAGATAGTATAGTGAATGTATTTTCGACGTTAATTTAAAAAATGTAATGCAGTTGTCTTTAGGTAAGTTTTACTGAGGTACAAAAATCTCAGTGGCCCCACATTAAAGACGCCTATGTGCATTTTAAGTGACTAGAAACACAGCGTGCACTAAGAGAACACAAATGAAAAAGTGCAATTTGAATGCACATTCTATGTGTACATTATTAAAATGTATACCGAGTGTTCTTTAACTTTTGTACACATAGAAAAAACGATACAGTCGTGTTTTGTAAACTTGTTATTTCAAAATATAATATAGCTGTATCTACTACATACGTCTGTTAATTATAAATAATATTTTTAAAAGTCAATTAGAGAAATATAGAATTTGGCGATTTTAATTTTTTACATCTTTCAAGTTTTTTGTATAATATGTAGATATCCCAATAAAAACATCTCTGTAAAAAGAGGCCAAGTTCTTCCTGTGAATAACTGGCCGTTAAAATGCTTTGATCTTAAGTACAGCCAAGTTCAGTTACAAAATGTATTAGCCATGAAAAGTAGTGAAATTTAAAACTCGGCCAAGTTCAAAACTCGCTAAGAAAATAAAAGACAAATGACAATAGAATTCTAGGCCTTAGAGTAAAAGAGAAAAAACTTGTTCAGGTTAAAAGTTTTTTAACAAATATTTAGATCACTTGAAAATTCTACATAAATTGTTTCTTCTCGACAATCGTTTCGGACCAAAGTCCATCTTCAAGGAGTAGAGTACATGTCTACTCCTTGAAGATGGACTTTGGTCCGAAACGATCGTCGAGAAGAAACAATTTTTGTAGAATTTTCAAGTGATCTAAATATTTGTTATTAATCATGTTCTACCAAGTGCCGAGTGAAAATTCAGTACAAACTATAAAAGTTTTTTATTTTTTCTTTTAGAACTAAAGCTCCGGTAGCCTCCAGTCACACAAATTTTAACTTGGCCAAGTTTCTTTACTTCCATTCCAAGGCTTAGAGCTGTAGTCATTTGCCTTTTATTTTCTTAGCGAACTTTGAACTTGGCTAAGTTTTAGATTTGACTACTTTTCATGGCTTTGTTACTGAACTTGGCTGTGCTTTAGATCTGAACCCTTTTAATGGCCAGACATTAACAGGAAGAACTTTGCTCTTTTTTACCCGACTGCGCGATAGCAAAGATAGGATATTGCTTTTTACACGTATCTGGGTATGTAGGTGTGTGGGATTCTTTATTCCCTCGAAGCATCCCAACGACAGGATGGATTTTAAATCAATGAGGTGTCAATAGATTCGTCTAAACAGTTATAGTTATAGGCTAGGTTTTGTTTTTATAAAACAAAAATGGCGGCCGTAAAATACAAGATGGCGGTAGAGACGAAAAAAAATTGCGTATTATATTATATTAAATAAAACTAAAAACTCGTTAATAAAAAATTACTAAAAAAAACCCGACTGTGTAAAAATCGAACTTAAAAGATGGAAACAAGATCAAATGATAACATGCAGTCGGAGGTATGGCATAGTACTAACAAATTGAACAAAAATATCTGTTTTTGAGTATATCAAAAGAAAATTAAAATCTCTATAGTTAGTATGCATTATTAATTGTAATTTTATTTTTTTATAATATAAATTGTTATCCAATATATTTTCATTATTAAAAAAAAGAAAAAAATATTATATTGTAACAGTCGACTAGGCTATACAGCAAGGTAGAGAATCTGCTCAATAAACCGTTATTTTAAAAAATATGTTTTTATCAATTTTTAAAGATTTAAATACAAATAAGTGTACAGAATCATTACTGAGGAAATTTAGAACGAGATTGTACTATAAAAATAACAAAAATAATTAACGGGGAGCAAATATTAACAAAATAACGTAACCTCATGTTAAAATCTTCTTTCTCAGATACGGTGGGACACACTCTATGTATGTTAAACCCTACCTGGATGCCAAAATACTTCCCTCTAGCACTACCGGATGACACCGCTCTAGAACGATTGGTCATCCCGTCCCCAATTTGAGAGTCCGCGGGGGGAAATTTCAAGTTTGGAATTTTTCCTTTTGTACGTATGTCAAAGCTTACCTTTTTCATCCCTCTGGCACCGCCAGAAGTGGCCTAGAGGTTTTGATGATCAGTGAGTAAGTGGTGAGTACTTAATTTCAAATTCCAATATCTCCGAAACCGAAAGTGATTACGAAATGAAACTGGGAGGGGGGGGGTGATAAACTCGTATACCCCTACCAGAGAGGAAAATTTGGCCGATTCGAGTTTTGCAATGCCGAGATAGGGATGGGTCAGAATTCAAATAAAGTATGTCCGGTAGTGTAGAACTGGCGATGCACTACCGTGCACTCAGATAGGTAGAAAGATTACGATTAACTTTCCCGAAGGATACGCGGCGTGCGTGTGATAGCTAAGTGCAGTTTACTAGCGTGTTCTTTCTGTGTTTTATTGTGTTGTGCCATATTGTCAAAGAATAAACAGAAAATAAGTGCTGTATGGAGACATTTTATAAAAGAATTTGATGGCCTAAACAATTTTGTGTCCCTTAACCGTATCCGATACAAAATCGGTAGGTAATGTATTCGTATTCGAATAAAACTGGCCTGTATTCGGATACCGAAAGTATTCGAGTAGTACGGATAGTAATAGCCTGATGAAAAAAAAAATAAACTCTTTTTCAAAAAATATGTATTTTTTATTTTTGTTTTGGAGGAAATTCTACAGTATATTTGAAAGGTGAAATTTAAGGAGTTTTAGGGATTTTTTGGGCAGATATCTCGCAATGTCCATCTGGCAACACTGCCATCGAGGTGTAAAACCTACATACGATTATGAGATGTTCAGTTTAGTTCAGGTATGCTTAATGTTTTTAGCGGCGCCTCTTTGCATCGCTCATCGCTGTTGATGTGTTTAGTGACATCTTGAGCACGTACATTATGAGTCAATCAACACATAATATACTGACTGCATGCCTATTAATACAGAGTGGTGTATTAAATTCAAGCATCATTTGGATCTCGGTTAGTTTAAAAATAAGTTGGATCATCATATAGATCTCGGTTAGTTTAAAAATTATATTTCTGCCAGACGGACGCTTCGTGAATCGAAGTGAAAAAATAGATCTTAAAGGAATGGAACAAAAAAAGCAGTAAGTCTTCAACACTTTCAAGAAATATGTAAATCATTCAGAGCTGATAAGAGAGGTTAGAATAGAGCATACGCTCTAGAATCTAGATATTACTGGGATCCGTCAAATGAGCATATATGACATCTGGTGACACAAAATTGTATTCAAAACGAGGGAAAATTTTACATGTTAACAATGCAAATTTATCGTGAAATTGTTTATTACATATATAAAACAAGTAAAATAAGCAAAAAGTTTATCGAAAATGGAATTCGCGACGTTTTATAATATCATGGTATTAAACACTGTCAGTTATTGCCTTGTAAAACTTACTTTACAGCGAATTATTTTCTAATGAAATGTGGAAAAACTGTATTTATGAATTAAAAAATATTTTATATTAATAATAAGATGTACTTATTATCATACTGTACTACAATAGTAAATTCATTTGATGATTGACAAATTTATTGGACTAACTTTGTATACAAATATTTTGAGGTTAGTAATTTACCTACTTATTACAATATAACATATTATGTTGCAGTTATGTGTTTACATTATTCACCTAACCCTGCCTTAAAGAAACATTGAACGGATGATTAATTTCGTGGAGATTTTCTTTTAATTTTGATGTTTTTAAGCAATATGCCGTAAAGATAACTACTTTTGACAGCTCAGTTATCTTGTTTTTTCACACATTTGATAATATGTCCGGCTTTGAGAATCCGTTCTCCTTCAACGAAATTCCTTTGTTTAGGATTCGTACCGGCCCAATCGCAAATTGCACTTATATTTATTATTTCTTATCACTTTGAAAATCACAAAATTACACGCAAAAGTATACCCCGTATATAAAATTTCCCCCCCTTTGCGCCATGTTTTTTAAGTTCCACCCATTTGACGTATCCCAATAGGGCCTGAAGAACTTTTCTAATTGTCCGCCGCAAACGTCACTTCCGCATCACACTTCCATGACATTTTACCGAGTCACTATAGCGGAAATGTTTATAGGGGGGATTTAAGATGTTAACACATCAAAAAGTTTTAGAAAATCAATTCAGCTGTTACAAAATAACGGAACACACAGACTGATAGTCAAAGCGAGTTCAAATAGGCGTTACAGCTATGTTGAGCTTATTTTTGAAATGCGATACATATTACCTACAGTTACCTAAAGAGCTATTGTTTAAAATGTGTTTGAAATTAGCAAGTTTTATAACACGATCATGTAGTAATAGTATATTGCGTAACAAGTGTGGCAAGGTGCGATGAACGAGATTCAAAATTATCGCATGATTCTTAAAAAGGAAGCACCTTCTCACGCTTGTCACGCACTGTATTTTTTATAACGACATCATGGAAACGGATGTGTGCAAAAAGTAAAACCCGTATATAAAAAGGGCTTTTTTGAAACCGTGACTTTTTACACACGGCTCAATAGTATAGGTACTAGTGACGCTTCGACCGTTGTTGTTCGTGAGTGTGTCTCCACAGGCCGTAGCGCTCTTAAATACTTCTCTAATCATAATTGTCATTGGAGTACGCTCTAATTTTTCACCCCTGTACTGGAAGGTAAGTTCCCCGCACCAGCGACCCACCGCGTTGACTATCTTCAGCTGGCCGGAGCAGGTGGGATTTGAGGTGGCCGTTACAACACGTAGATAAAACTTTCTTTCAATTCGCCTGAAGGATTTATAGGGTCATTCTTTGTCTTCCATTTTACATTTACCCGAACCTCTTAGCTTCAAAAATACGATCGAAAGAGACGTACATAACGCTGAACTTCTATTTCCGAAAAATCTAAATTTTCTAGCAAACTGAGTTTGCTGTCTAGTTTTCGTCTGTTTCACTGACTGCATAAGATATGATAACTCAATAATATCTATATATTTGCTGTCTCTGTCTTTGATATCTTTGTCTGTTTCATTGTTTGTATATCTATAGCTGCTGAATTAAAGTTCTCGTCTTTTAAAGGTCCTTTCTGTCAAAACTTATCGATGTTTTTAACCCTTATAGACCAAGCGCCAGCTACGTATCAAAAATATATATTAAAAGTGGGCCAGATAGTTCTAAAAGTTTACCAGCATATCGCGCCTTTACTGGATGTGGATACAACCCTGCATTTTATAGAAAAGAAAAAATTCATCCATTTAAACCACAAAACGATTTAAACGTGGATTCAAATGATTACATATTATCTGATGAGGATGACGTCATTGTTAGGATGATCAAGTTGATGAAGAAGATAAATAAAAAAAGAGTGTGTGTGTACTATGTACGCACGTCAGAAGTTATACTTCTTTTACGTAACAAAGCAAAAATAACTCCAAAAATTTTATCCCGCGTGCCAGTAATAAACGTTTGTAAAAAAGACGATAAAATAATAAAATAAAAATATTAAATTAATTAATTTAATTTAATAAATTATTAATTTATTAAATATATTTATTTAATATTTATTATATTTACATCTAATTATTTATTAAAAAAATGCATGTTTGTGTTGAGATTTGAACTCGAGACCTATTGTGTATGAATTGCCACGACGTTACCGTTACACCACAGAGACGTCTTATAGCAGTGCTATATAATAGGATATTATAATCAAGAAAAATAATACTGTGAAATCAGTACGGATTGGAGTACGAACTCATATTTAATGAAAGCGGCACACACGAGCAATTGTATGGCAAAAGCTTATCACATTAAGACTGATGTAACGACTAGTTATTACTAACGACTAACTTCATGGTGATAAATTTTCGTGACGCGATGCGCGCGCATTCTAAAAATTCACTCTCATCATTTTTTCCATAACGCGCCAAAAAAAGTATAATTAATATTTTTTGAAATGTTGTTTTATTTTTATTTTTACAATTAATTTTTTCTTGAATTTTATATATCCAGTCTGTTTTACTCTACATATATGCGTTCTCTCTTTAACCCGCAGGCCGTTATATAACTGTTTCGCTCGCACTAACATGGGAACGTTTTTCGCTCTGGCAGAGAGTGATGGGATTTGTTCTGGCTTCATATATTACAGCTATCCTACATATATTTTATTCTTTTGAAATTACAAAAATGGTATTTTTTAAATAAACATTTAGAGTGTTCTGTCAACATTTAGGAGGGCGGCATTGTTTTGGCAATAATTTTTATGAATAAAAAATACTATCGAAAGTAACCTCCTAAAATTTCATGACTTTTACTTTAAATAAATTGAATCTTATTTCTCACCCTCTTAGTAATTTTGGGGTTGTATACTCCGGTCGCAGGGGGCTGTCAGAATCGAATTGTTCAGCAGGTAAGTATATAAAATTTAGTACCTAGGTAAATTTTCACGACTATTGAAATGATACCTATAAATACATTGCTGGCTCTTCGTTCATTATGGTATCATATACCTACTCTTAAATAGATTCCAATTTTTTTCTATGTACTTTAGTTCAAATTTGAAAATTCCTTTAGCTTTGCGTGTGACATTGCGCGGCATACTGCGACCCGTACGTATACCTTCCAACGCAATTAACTACATAGGTACACTGAACGAGCTGACAGGCGCGATCGTCAGTGTCGCGTGGCATTGTCTTCGCTCAATCTTGTTTATACAGTCCACTCACAAAAAATGTAATATCTTCGTCAAATTTCAAGATATCGACATAATTCTTTCAGCATCTTGAAAGTTATTCTTATTATCATTATACGGTGCTAACATTATTAGTATTTTAGACACATGGAAACTATCACGTTAATTACACAATTCTATTTCGTAAACCCTGTATAATATGTGCATTTGTATATTGTAACGTAAGTCACCAAGAAATCATAAATCGCGTTGCAAAAACTGTCATGATTGTCATTGCGTTATGCAAGTTTGTGCTTTGAAGGTTATTTATTGCTATGGAATGCAATATGACATACAATTATTTTATATAATATGACTTGTAGTTTTTATTCATATAAACTGAGCTTATAGTACGTTATAACTTATTAGATTATTGCTCTTGTTTTATCGTTTATATAGCCTGTTCACACACAATACCCCAAACCCGCAGGTCAAAATTTGATAATTTTCAACAGTGCACATGCACTCTACTTATTCCTCATTCGTAAATAAATTAAATGTAAAAAAAAAATATATATATGAGCACTGTGGTTGATGTGGTTGATGTAGTGTTCGCTGAAGATGAAAGCTTAGCTTTCGAAATGTACATCCATCAATAAAACTGTTGTGGTAAGAAGTAACTATATTTTATTTTGTTTTTAAATTAAATGTAAACCAACCCATTCATTTCTCTTTATTGCAAACAAGTTTTAAATAAATGTATATATTTTAAACAGCATCACTTATAACCCGCCTCTAATGACGATTGACGCGATGAATGATCGTATCTTCCCCATAAAACTATACGATTTTGACACTTCCGCGTCAAATCTAACCAAACACAAGCATACAAGAATAATAGTTGTATAAACTGCCATTACCGGCATGCTACGCTATAAACTAGAGCCGTGGGCATCTCGTATCAGCCATGCAAAAAAGCAAGATAGCAAAACGGTTGTCATGAATGCTTGAAATGTTGTTGAATAACTATAATTTAAATTAAGCTTCTACATATACAAGGATTATTACAGGATTGAGAACATAGGGAAAACACTGTAGTGACAATCATTAAGAATCAGTGGATTTGCCCTCTTTTCATACCTAAAAACAATGATAATTATTTTAATGTGCATTCTATCTTTGTCGCGTTATTCATTTGGTTTATGTCTTCCTTGTTGCACCCATTAATCCTGTGATATACCCTGTATATATCCAAGTTTTTTTTATTAAATTTTATTTCATGAAAATCTATAAATTTGGTAAAATATTTCACTACAACCTGTATATTGCAAACAAAACCAAATAAATACGTCATATGTATTATCGAATAAATAAAGAAACAGCATGACAGCACCAATCGATAGAACAAGTCTGGAAGAAATGATATTATATAGGTATCTATTTTATAAAATATTTTCAAGAGAACTTCCAGCAGTCACTTTCGTTATAAATTTGAAAAATAAATGTTTTGCAACCAACAAAAAGTTTTCTTAAATTTTTATTCCTTTTGGTAAATAATATTGCATATCAATGTGCAATCCAGATATACTACGTTTGTTTCCATTTCCCCTCGCTTGGTATTTTTTGAGCGACGTTTTTTGGGAAGTTTTCTTTGGACACCAAATACACCTTTTTGGATTTAAACGAGTCATCTTCAAAAAACGGGGTTATGACATGGCGGCATCTTGTTCATTTTTAATTGGCGTATCGGTCTTAGACGCTAATGGTCTCAGTTGTCGAGCGTCTCTATCTCTCTCTTTCCATTGGTCTATCAATGTATATCAATAGGAAAAGGATTTCAGTGAAATTTTATAGATCATTTTAATTTAATTTTTATTTACATACAGGGTGGTAACCGTGACTGCTGCACATAGGGATTTAACCCGTAAAATCAAACTTTCGCGATTTCCTGCTTCCCTAATTATTTTAGGAAAAATATCTTCAAATAAAAGTTTTAGAACATAAAATTCTGCATCTAAGTCATTAAACAAAATTAATTTTGCATGCTTTGTAACGGCAGAAATTTGATATGAAAATGTCAAAATTACCTCAAAAACCATGGAACTTGAACAAAATGATGACGTTTTAGCTGTCAGAATAATTTCTAATCATTTTGTTCAAGTTCCATGGCTATCGATATCTGTTTTTGAGGTAATTTTGACATTTTCATATCAAATTTCTGCCGTTACAAAGCATGCAAAATTAATTTTCTTTAATGATTTAGATGCAGAATTTTATGTTCTAGAACTATTATTTGAAGATATTTTTTCTAAAATAATTAGGGAAGCAAGAAATCGCGAAAGTTTGATTTTACGGGTTAAATTCCTATGTGCAGCAGTCACGGTCACCACCCTGTATAATATTAATAACCATTTAATTTGTTTGATCCGTCAAGTTAAGATAGCCAGCTTATTTTTACAAATGTTTCTGCAATATTTTGATGAAGCCCCATAAAAAGTTTTTGTAAGATGTTTAATTTTTTTTTAATTTTAATTTGAAGATTCTGTATTTCTGTACACAACCCCAGCCATGTACGTACTTTGCGAGACGCCTCGCGAAGCAACCTCGTAAAAGTAGTACCTGCCGCCCTCCACTGTCAGTCGCGTTATGAGGCAGCCGTGCGGCGTGCCATACTCTGTCGGTTTTTGGCCGACATTTCAAGAAGCCTCGTTGCGCGGTATTTCCCAAGTTAGTATCTATCTACGTGTTTTGCTTGGTTTTGTGCCCGTCTGTTAATTATTGTTAACAAAATGGATTTCTGATAAAAATGTACAAAGACCACCGTTCATTATGGGACCCAAAACACAAAAAATATTCAAACATCATAATATCTTGCAATAGTCTGTAATGTAAACCATTTTTTTTATATTATAAGTATTTAACCCATCAACGACGCCTTCGTCTCTGTTTTAACTCTTTACTATTTTTTACAATGCCTTGTGTCACAATAAAAGACATCGCAGCAGTTCATAATACACAATATATTGTTGTTTCGGAGTGAGTCAATTAAATGACGGCTCGCGTTGCCTTATAGTTTGCCCCACTACCTAGTCAAAGCTGCTGCGAGGCACATTATACTGCGGCAATCTAGCAAAGTGCACATGACTTAATAATTTTTAGAACGTTCTATCTACATCTAGTTGTTTCTTGTTACATTTCTTCTGTTAAACCAATGTAGCAAAGTTTTGTTCTGTGTCATATTATTCAGAATCGTTCAAATCGTTCACACCTCAAACTTTAATCTGTGTTTAATCAAGGCTCCAGCTCCCAATGCATTGTTAAATAAAAGTAAATGAGAACGATTCACTTTGACACAATTCTTAATCAAGTCTGAATGTCTGGCAGTTACTCTACATGTTATATGTACAGGATACGAAATTGTTTTTGATACATAGGGAATTGATTCTTTAACTCTTCTAACGAATTCTGGATAAAAGACAAGTGCCATTTTGGGGTTATCTTTTATCTTGATTTGTTGATAAATTGCAATCGATTCCTATGTGAAGGGGGTAAATTAATGTAACAAGCGAAGAGCGACAGTCGTACCTGATAATATGGGAGAAGCGGCATTCTCTCAATTGATATAAATTTCTCAAAAGAACTAGGAGGTCAACTATCACGTTGTCAAAAATCCTTAATTTTTAGAACTCATGTAACTTTCCGAAAAAAAAAACCGTAAACATTTTTTGAATACAACATTTTGACGGGAAAAACCTCAGTTTAAGTGCCTAGCATTCGAATTTTCCTGGATAATGTTTCTGTACGTCGTTGGACTACTTCTAAGCGGACCGGGAAAAAATTGAAAAAAATTGTCAACTTTGAGTGCACCCACGGGTGTGAAACATTTTTTTTCGCAATTTTCATCATTAAAGCGTGAAAGATTAGTTTTAGCTTTCAATCCAACTCTTCGATCTGAAGTTATTTAGTGGCGACACGTTTTCCTACCATCAACACCGTCACTTCCACCATATTTTTTATTACCATTTTTAACTTGTTATATAAATATTATTATAGCCAAAATATCAGAATATTGTACTGTCATCAAAATTCAAAACTACATACGACTGCAAAGTTTCAGGTCAATTGGACATTTTGAAGATTTTTAGGTTATTTTTTTAAAACCTTTTTTTAGAAATTTTAATAGGCGCACGTCAATTATTAATGCTGAGAAAAATTGTACCAGATATCTTATATTGATTATTATGGAAGGTTACTAGTACTTTCTTGGGGGGTGCAAATTGACGCTTACAAAAGCAACTCGTCTTGCTAGTTCCTTATACATAAAAAAGTGAGTGCGTGTACTATGTATGCGCGTTACAAGTTATACTTTAAAAATCGATGTGAAATCACCAAAAATCGTATGGCCATTTGATATAACAATATGAAAAATAAAAAATAAATAGAGAAAATAGAAAAAATATATAAATAAAATAATATCAAGTGGAATATGGAATAGTTAAAAAGAAAAAAAATTATATATACTTAATGTTGCGTCACAGAGATTCAAACCCGGGACGTATTGCATTTGAAGCGGTCGATGGTTTTTTCACTGTGATCTAAGTTGAAAAATGGCCAATATAAAAAGAATCGCCAAATTGGTTCAATATTTTTGATAGTGTTGCCGTCTAGATCTAGACTTTCTAGACTCTTGTCTTGTCTTGTCTAGATTTTCAAGACAAGACTTGCTTTATCTAGATCAAGACTTGCCAAAACTCTAGACAATTTTCAAGAGTCTAGATAAACTAAATAAATAAATAGATAATAAAAATAAACAAAAAAATAAACCTCCTTCAAAAAGTCACTAAAAAAGGAAAATAATACAATTTTGAGGTCGGCGCCAATTTAATTGCTAAAACTTTTCATATTTTATTAAATTGGTTTTTTTGAAAGAAGTACTATTTTTTTAAATTTTTAAAATTTATTTTTATTTTTAGTGCCTTTACAATACGTAGTTTGCACGTTATTAACCGGTGTTACGCTATGTTACTTACTTTTTATTTTAAAATTGACGTTGCTCACTGCTCCTATTAACTAAAAAGGTTGACTTATACTTCTTATAGGGCAGTCTGTCTTTACAGAAGCTGCGAATTTTGCGAATGATAAGTGAAACAAGTTGCTGTTAGAGCAAGAGCACGAGTGAAAACAGTAGGGATAACTGACCAATCCTAAACGAGGATGACGGCTATCCCTAGTCGCATGTATCTGATCGTCCTCACACTACAAAACCCAGGATGCGCGCGCATTTAAAGAAAACCACTCGGTTAATCTAGACTCTTGAAAATAATCTAGAGTCTTGATATTAGACAAGACAAGACAAGACAAGACAAGAGTTTTTTTATCTAGACTTAGAGTTAGTGAAGTCTTGTCTTGATATTTCAAGACAAGACAAGACTTTGAAAGTCTTGTCTTGTCTTGTCTAGACGGCAACACTAATTTTTGGAGATATACGTGGACAAACAAACATACATATAGTAGTACATACATACATTCACGAAACTTATATTTATATTATATTATATTTGCTAGGAAGATCAAACAGACTAACATTAAAATATTATGAATTTCTAACAATATTACATTCGTATTGAATTGAGAGGCCCCTTTTTTGAAGTCTGTTAAAAACGATCCTTCATCCTGTTTATTCTCTGTCCGTCATTAATTTAAACCAGTGCAGTAATCTCTCTTTAAATCGTCGCTCGTTGAGTCAGCTCTTCTAGCCTTTTCCCTCCTGTGCCTCGCTGTTTTCAATCTTTACGAGTGTCAATTCCTGCACTCCGTGATGAGACCGTGGTAAGATCTCACACTGAATTTGGATTAAGAAGAAATAAAGAGCAGGGGTTCCCATTAAGTCTGCGTTATTTTCCTCAACGGCCCCGTAGGCGTTGACTTAAAATCTACTGTATATTTCCTACAATCCTGTCTGGGCAAAAAAAAAAATTAAGCTGTTCTAATGCGGTTTTTATTCTGAATACATTTTTCCCGGTCTCTTTTTAATACAAAATGGTCAGGGGAGCTTTAAAACACAAAACCAAATTATTACTCCTAGCATTATTTCCGCACTCATTGAAAACGAGTCAGTTCGGAAATTGTAGTCAGTGTCTAATACTAATTTACTGTAGTTTCACAATGCAATATAAGCGGCGTAGTTTTTATGCAAGGGAAAATCTATAAGAACGGGTAGCGTAATTCCATACTATACTATTGTACAGCACCTAACCGTTCTGTATAGCAGTATGATTGGTAAAAGTCAAACGCTGCTATTTCTGCTCCAAAACATACCACGATACAGAACGAACGATATAACGCGATGCGCGGTGCCTCACAAGTTAGAACAGAAAATATAAATATAATAATAGTGATGGTATTAGTTTTGAACTAAAACAACACGTCAATATTATTAATTATTATTTTATTACGAAAATTTTATATGAAAATAAATACACGAAAAAAAATGTGTATACATATATAAAATACAATATTTTTGCTATTTTTACTATGAATATCATAAGAAAATAAAAATTAACTAAAAAAAGTAAAAAATAAAAAACTTTTTATCAAAAAAAAACCCCCTTTAAAAAAGCCACTAAAAAAAGAGGAAAATAATAAAATTTTGAGGTCGGCGCCAATTTAATTACTAAAACTTTTTAAAGGGTTTTAATATAGGCTTTTGATATTATTCAAACACTCATCCATCGCGTATCATTGCTATTTCACTGTTTCTTTTTAAGATTATTTTAAACTCGCATTAAGGCAACTAAGTAATGACTAATGGGGATAAAAAGTCAAATCGCTCTGTATCGCAGTATGTTTTGGAGCACAAATAGCAGCGTTTGACTTTTACTAATCATATTGCTATACAGAACGGTTAGGTGCTGTAGAATAGTATAGTATGGAATTACGCGAACGGGTATGCCTTACATTGTTTTATTGCTTTTCCGCTTCATAAAGCTTGTTAGTAACTAATAGTGATGTGCCGGATATCCGTATCTGATCCGTATCCGCGGATATCCGAGGGAAAAGAAAGATCCGTATCCGTTAGTTTTTTGGCGGATCTTTTACGGATCTTTTACCTTATCAATTTTCAATTTATAGATAAAATTTTATATACAGGGTGAGTTCGACCACCCGTATCAGTCGTTTTTTTCGAAAACGGTTAATCGTAGAGAGTTGTATCAAAAATTTGTATTATAAAAGCCCTAATAAAGAACTGAATGGTGATAATTTTTTTTTCGGGAAGGTCGGCTTCCCTATTAGTTTGCTCCAGAATGTCCAGAACTCCGGAATTATAAATGTAACGATAGGTCGAAAGTGGTATTGTTGAAAAGACCTTTAAAAAATAAGCAAGTTTTGTAGGAAAATTTTTTTTATTACTGCCACCCCTGTTAAGTAATATTTGTTTGAAATTACAAAATTAAAATGTCATAATAACGAACTTTTTAAAAGTCCGCATTTAAAATCTAGTTACCTATCTATCGATCATTAAACACTGAAGAAGTACACTCACAGTATAACCAGAAGAGCTCAGTAGTAAAGAGTAAATGGAAGACAGTTTGAACACTTGTGACAATGTCTAAGGTTACTAGATTTTTAATGCCGACTTCGATCGTTATTATGAATTTTTGATTTAATAATTTCAAACGATTGTTACTTAACAGGGGTGGCAGTAATTAAATAATTTTTCCTACAAAACTTGCCTATTTTTTAAAGAGCTTTTCAACAGCACCACTTTCAACCTATCGTGCTTTCTAAAATTCCGGAGTTTTGAACATATAATAATTTATATTTATACTTATAGAAATTTACAGGGGTGGCAGTAATAAAAAAAATTTTCCTACAAAACTTGCTTATTTTTTAAAGATCTTTTCAACAATACCACTTTCGACCTATCGTTACATTTATAATTCCGGAGTTCTGGACATTCTGGAGCAAACTAATAGGGAAGCCGACCTTCCCGGAAAAAAAAATTATCACCATTCGATTCTTTATTAGGGCTTTTATAATACAAATTTTTGACACAACTCTCTACGACTAACCGTTTTCGAAAAAAACGACTGATACGGGTGGTCGAACTCACCCTGTATATAGGTGATTAGGTAATAATGAAAAACAGTTAAATTCCATTCAGATTATTTTTTATTTTTTAATATCGTGGTCAATAACTTTTTCCCATAACAGATAGTCTCTTTCCAAAGGTCGATGTGCAATATTTAGTATTTACCGCCGCGTACTCTAAGAAAGTTAAGATCCGTATCCGTATCCGTATTCGCGGATCTTGAGACCAAATATCCGTATTCAGATCCGTATCCGCGGATATACATTTTTAACGATCCGGCACATCACTAGTAACTAAGTATTAGTCACTGACTACACTGAACTGTACACCCTATATAGTGTATATTATAATATTTCTTGTACGTCATACGCGTGTATGTTGTATTGTAGTGTAAAGTTAGATCGACGAGTGTGGCTAGCGCGAGTACAGAGTGGCGAGGTGGCAGCGTGGACGCCGTCGTGGCAAGCAAGGAGCGCCGGTCCGCTATGTGCTGCTTGCCTTTAGTGCCATGCGGAGTCCTAACCGATCAACACACGCGAGAACACATACCTAGTACTCTTCTGTAACTCGCCGTCGCGCTGTTTGCCTGAAACCAGTAGTGCGCTGTGTGTGAATCACACTGTCACTCAAAATACATACACACACACCCTGTATATATCAGCATTATATTATAATACTGACAAGCGCCGCAATAATACACAAGTTGTAATGCTCCAAATCAATTTCGGAGATTAAATTGATTAAAGAAACTAATAAATTGTTGTGAAACTTAATTAGGAATAGTGTTTGAAGTTTAAATTATATGAATGAAATGTTAACAATTCTTGCAAAATAAAGGCAATAAGAAGTTATAAGCAATTGGAAGTATATTTATCAAGAAGTGAACAAGTTTTGGGGTGCGACAGATAACTATTATTTATTGTTATTAGGCTTGATTAAATAAGTAATTGATTTGTTTAAAAAAAATATCATTAGTAAAATTCATAGAAGTGATAAGTTTTGCTCTAAAATAATAAAAAGAGATGAAAAGTCTGAAAATTGTTAATGAAAGTTAAGTAGTGAACCGTAATTTAGTTAAATTATATATTGTGTTCAGAGATGAAATAATTTCAATATATGATCAAAGGAACGGCAATTTTTGGAAGTTGCAATATTACATTACATTCTTTGCTCATTTGCCTTTGCAGAAACTAACGTAATACTGTGCCTAAAGTAGAATGATAAACTTGTAAAGTTGACTAAAAAAATTTAAAAAAAAATGTATTCAGTAGTACTTATTAATAAAATTGCTTTAAACAGGGTACTAAAATTTTGCAATAAATTGTTAAAAAAGGAATAACACAAAAATAACTAAATAAATAAATTCCCAGTTAATTTTTCATACGAGTGTGTAACTAAGTGAGACGAGAGAAATAATTAATGAAAGATGAAGGCGAATGTTTCAATTAATTTAAAACATCAATTAACAACTACTATCATTAATAAAAAAGTGCATCTAGCAGTTAAAGTGTCGACTGACCGCTGACGACACTATTATGTACTTTAAGATCTGTTTTTTACAATTAATGAACTATAATAATTACTCTGCCCAGTCGAAGAGGTGTGCAGCACTGGATCTGCTTCGCGTTTTGTCAATGGAGCCTCGGACACAGTCGTAGCATCTAGTCTTTTCATTATGATTATAATACTGCAGTAGCATAAAAATAATAATATGTATATACATAAAAAATATGAAGTACATTCTAATGTTCAGACTGCATTAGTTAGTAGATAGGTTATTGAAACAGTTAACTATACGCGCGCGTACGGAGAAGAAAAAAAAACAACAACAACAACTTACCGAAAACTGACGCTTCTTTCTGAAACGAAAATGTCAAAAACTTTAGAAGACGGTTTTATTTCAAGTGAACGTACCTGTGAAAGTTCAGACATGATATACTTATGTGATGGAACGTAGGTTAGAATAGTACAATATATATATAAACAGTTGAGTTTGATTTGTGTGGGTGCAGTGAGCACAAGCGCATTAGTATTTTATTACGTTTACTGTTTAATAAGTAAGAAGTTACGCAATACAAACTGCGGTTGTCAAATCTCTGAACGAAATATCCGACAGCCACTCACACAGGTGCATGAGTCATAGTAGTTTGTAGTTGTAGTACAACAGCACGCACTGTCACGTGGCTAACGGACCGGTAACCCTGTCGTATATTCTTGTTAACCACCGCGATTATCTGAGATATGGCATTGTGTAGCGGTAGGACAGTTGCTGCAGTATCCGGCGGCGGTCGTCGGAAATACTCCATGGCGGCGGTTGGAGTTTTAACACGTTGGTGTCTTGGACTGTCGGCTCTTTATCTGATGTCGAGCGGAGGCTCGATGATCTTGTGTGCGAACCTGGTGTCATCGTCGTCACATCACGGGAGACACCATAATCATCATCACCGGCCGGTTTCGATGTCCGAGGCGAAATCGTCGCCGAGCGTCGATTCGCTCGAGTACGGTGGTGCTCAACTCGAGAAGAGTCTTCTTGAGACGACCAGCAAGAGACCGGCTTTGCACCATCAACTTCAGTGTCCGCAGTGTATGCACGCTGGAGAGTTCTATAGCGAAAAGACGGCAGCGTCTTCTATCGGCGTCAATAATCCCATAGATAGTGAAACAATAAGACTCGAAGCAATTAAAGAACAAATATTAAATAAGTTAGGTTTGAAAAGTAAACCAATAGTGAGTAAGAAGTTGCCTAAAGAAGTTGTGTTGCAGTCATTGTACAGAGCTGAAGAGGACAGGGAGAATGTCGATGGAGGAGATTGGTCTCAACAGCAAAGCACTGATTCGGTGACGACTACACAGAGAGTGGCCAATTCAGCAGCTGTTCCCGCTGCTGATGCAGCGCCTGGATCCGGTGCCGAGATTGACGACTTCTACGCGCGCACCTCCGAGATTATCACCTTTGCCGAAGAAGGTACAGTATAAATTATAATAACTTTAATGAAAAAATGAGCAAGGTTAACCGAAGCTGAGTTAATTACATACTATATAATATTTCGTTTCATTCTCACGTTAAATCTAAATCAACCTCAAATCTCAATACTTGACAAGAAAATAAGTTATTTCGACACCACGGAAAAATTTCGAAAATAGTCGGAACTGTTGGAATGCCAATGTCACATGGCTTATCAGCTATATTATAAACTTCCAGTTCTAATTTGAGAACTCGTAAAAGTGTCAGTTATGTCAGTTTATTATTATATATAATAATATATTGAAAATATGATTCGGTATGAGTTTGATGAAAATCGCTGATTATTTTCTCGTCCTTTTTAAATTTCAGAGATATTTGGGCTTAGTACAAATTAATATTTTCTGTTTATTATTTTTTGTAATAATGTGTACCTATTAAAAATCCAATTGATACTTTTATATCAGTTCGAAGATTAGAATATGGGCTGAGACATTGTAATAGACAAACTTTTATGGAAACACCATAATATTATTATAAACAACGGAATCCTTACGATTTCGAAAATTTTCAAAGCTATGCATTTTATGTTTGTTGATACATATTTCATTTTCGGTTTACAAAAATAACGATATTTGAATTCACGAGACGTTGGCATAAAATAAAGAAAGAAAATAATAATATTGATTATTTTCAAAAGTATTCAAATAAGACGTTTGGAAAGAGAAAGAAGTTGTGTTCAATATTTGGGATAAATTTGAAATTCGATTCCATATTTATAGCGGACTGTATAAATCAAAATTAATAGACTATAAATTTGTATCGAGAAACTTTTTATTAAACTGCAGGCATATCAATAAGTACAGTAGACTTTCGAATACTTGCATCAATAAAACTTAACTAAAAATATTTTTTCTGAAATTTCAAAGATTGTAGAAACTATGAAATACCTAAATAGTAGTAAATAAATAAATAATATATTTTGCCCGAAAAAAAACACTGTAAGAACAGGAGGGTTCATAAGTTTCAGAGCAGGGATATTAAAAAAATGCACTAGGCAAATAATTTATAATGTTCAATTTAAACACAATTGTGTTCAAAAAAGTTTCTCGAGAAGTCATCTTGATAAATGATTATAAATTTGAACAGTATTTTAAGCTGGTGGGCCTTAAAAAAATAGATACAAATTATTAATTAAAATTGATGAAAATATAAGTAGTTTGAAAAATGAAAAGATTTTAAAAAAATGTGTACAAAAATAAAAGTAGCTATATTATCAGTTATATGGTTAATTTAATTACCGATGAAATGAAAATGATGTTAAAGGAAAATTTAGTACATTGGAAAAGTTGAAGATGGCTTCACTTTAGGTCGCCGTTTGTTACTCTATAATAATTCTTCAAAGTAAAAAAAAATATGTGAACATTTTGTTATGTATTGTTTAAAAAACATTTATTGATGGGTATCCAACTCCTCATCGCTGGGCTCACAAACTAGTTCTAATTCTAATTCTACCACCGTTGTATTACGACAATTTCCAGGTTGTAATTTGATTTTAATTTTCAGTTTATTAATAAAAATAATAATTACATGGAATTATGAATTAGTATTAGGACAAACAAATAACAAGTAGTAACAAGTATTACCCTAAAAAAACCGGTATTTGCTGTACCTTTTATTACTTCAATGTTCCAGAAGGAAATTGAGGTATAGGGTCGAAAAATTATCGAGTTCAAGATAAGGACAGATTCTGATTGTAGGTACTATACCCTCAAAACGTAAAGAAAAGTGTTAAACGACATGGCGGCTGTTCGTGCGTGTTTCGGTGTGTATCTTCTGCAAAATTTAAATGATTTTTTAATGTTTGTCTCGATAAGAATTCTAGGCCCATTTTGGTGTTAATCGGTCAGCGGTTTTGGAAATATATTGTCCCTCATCTCAAGTAAAAACGTAACTGACAAAAATTGAAAAAGTGAGATACGCCATCGAACAACCGCCCAAGCCTGACAAGTGGCGTAACTGTAGTGCAAATGGCAAATACGTCTTTACGTAAGATGAGAGACGATATGTCAGTTTGTGCTTTCATATTATATATATTGCCCGTAATTTATTATATTCACAATAACTTCTGCAAAAATGAACCGATATGATTGATTGTTTTAAATGGTTGTCTCCATAAGCACTTCAAGTCTATTGATTTTGGAGCCAATCTGATCAGCGGTTCTGAAAATATACACATTTTTGAAATTAGAAGAGGAAGTCTCTGTGGCCAAAGTATCAAATAAATTGCAATACTGAAGTTTAGAATTGCATATCTTAGCTAACGTTTGGGTGCTCTTTACACCATCTCTTTACACCATTTATTTGATCCTTTGATCACAGAGACTTCCTCTCATTTCAATCATTATCTACGGATCATCATATCTCTATATCATAGAGTTTTTTTAACATTATAGACATTTTTTGTACCTTCAACAATATCGCCTAATGCTCGATTTCTCATACGGGCTGATACGGCTTTGGGCCCATTCAAGTATTACGTAAGCATTACAGGGGGGGGGGCGGGGGGTCTTTGCTTTGCTTATTTTTGATGACATGGGGGATGGGGGGATCTGGATGGTCATTACGTCAGCAATATTTATTTGTTACTTTTTCGGATTTTCTACAAAATTTAGTCGATTTTGGTTTGAACACATATGGCAACCCTACTTGTCTATGCTTGAAAATGAAACGCATTTTCAGGGATTCCCGAAAATAATGGATACGTTTACTCGCTTAGAACCGAGTAAGGGAATTACCGCGCGCTATTCATTGAGCAGCAAACATCCAATGTCATCGAAGACTTAGAGTCATGGATTCGTGTGTCATGGACTGAGGACTGCTAATTTGAATTTTTTTTATTTTTTTTTGTTTAATTTCGTCCTGTTAGCGATCAGTCTATCCAGACTATGGCGGCACTCAAACCACTTTAAACTATGTCTGCTAAGTCGAGCACATTTTTGAATTAGTATACCAACATTTTAAAAGAAGTTTGTTTTGTTCGTTAATATATTAAGATTATAATAACTGAATACCATATCAATAAAATTTGCTTAAATAAATATTATGTGCGTTAAAGTCCTCTATTCTAACCCTATTCCTTATTTCTAGACTTATAACTGCTGCTCATGAATCAATAAAGAAACCAGAACACATTGAAAAATGCATGTACCAATGTTTACGTAAGCATGGGAGGGGGGGGGGTAAGAGCTTTGCTTACTTTTGCTGACGAGGGGGAGTGGGGGTTAATAATTGCAAAAAATCTGCTTACGTAATACTTGAACGGCCCCTTTCAGCTTTAAATCTAAATTTAAGGATGTCGTTTGTTTTCAACTAAATTGAGATCTCAATTTAGTTGAAAGCAAAGGACATCCATAAATCTAGATTTAAAGCTGAAAGTCGTATCAGAAACCGAGCACAAGTTTTGTAGAAGGAGCTTCTGACAAATTCTAGTGAAATTTTTCATTTTGAAAATTATTAAAAATGATTTTGGAGCATGAATGTCGTGTACGGTTTTCTATACCGATCTTTTTACATAAACATAAGTAACACGGGTTGATAATCGAGCAGTTACTGTAATGTCGGCGGCTGTACACAAGAAGAAAGTATCCGACTGAATTAACATACACGACAAGAGAAACAAGTATACAAGTGAGTGAGATGTGAATAGATAAGACGGTGAAACAGGTTGGTTACATTTTGTCAGGAAACGGTTGATTTAAGGCCTTGTCAGGATTACAAAGTTATATTATGTGTGTATTTGTGTGTGCGCATGTATGTCTATACAGGCTGTCTCAGAAAAAATGCATCGTTAAGTTCATAAAAGTATTAATTGTACCGAATTAAAATGAGGAAGCTAGAAAACATATCTAAGTATTTCTATTTTCTGAAATTCTTACTGAGTAAAACATTTCTGCTATAGAGTAACTCGGGGTAAGTTCGGTTTTACGCTCGATTGATCGAGCCGAGCGAACAGATTTTTGGTCACGTGACAACCCAGCAAATCGAGCCATCTAAACAATTCCGAACGTAATCTAGCAGATTTTTCCAAACGTCAGAATAAAATGGCGCCAATAATTTAAATTCTTATTACTAAAGCCGAAATATATTCTTTATTGCTCCTCATTTTGATTTAATTCAACATTGTTATAATAATAAATCATGAATCACATTTTTTTTTCGTTTTATTCCTTTATTTTAAAATTAATAGTAGTACTGGTTGTTGATTTTTTCGACCCATAGATATAATAAATATTTTATTTAATCATTCTGTGCGATATAGACTTATTGATTATTACTATTCTTTGAATAAATATTATTCGTGTGTTTTTTGACCTATTGAAAAATCAGCTCATATAAATAAACTTCGAAATTTATCCATTCTCACAAGTGTTTCCGCTCATTTTTAAAATGAATGCTCTGAAGATGGTTGAATCTGCTTGCTCGCTTGCTTTCCTCGGAGCAAATCGAGCGCGCTCGATCTGCTCCAGATCTTAAAACCGAACGCAGGATAGAGATCTTTCAGAGCATACAAATGTTAAATTCGAACGCATTAGAGCACTCCGATCAATCTGAGCGTAAAACCGAACTTACCCTCGGTGATATGTTACAGTAGAGTGTTATAAGCGTGGCGTGGGAGCTCAATGGCCAGTCATAGTAAACCCCCCTTGGTCAGCTGTAAAAAATGATGTTATATGTAGCTGTATCGTATTTGAATGTGTACACATAGCTATTTGGTAACTGACTGTTTTTTTAAATAACATATTTTTTGTCCAATTTGTGGGGTTAAATTTGAATGAAACATCTTCATAAAAGTTTCTCAATATCTCAAAAATTTCTTGACCAATTTTAATTGAACTTATGGTCGATAGATTTTAATCTTGAAAGACGGCATATTTACCAAATTTCATGTTTCAAGGTCAAATAGTTCCAAGTGCGACGAAAAAATGGAATAAAAAAAATTTCTAGTCCACTCGATGAAATTGGGAAAAAGAATGATTGAAGTTAGCAATGTGATGTATTGCGAACTTCAATAATTCTTTTTCCTCTCTTCGATGGAGGCATACTGGAGCCCTTATAAACAATATGTCCAAAAAATGACTATTTATGTGAGTTTGAGCCATAATATATGTCAATCTCATTATTGCATTACTTATAAATTAGACTAGCTAGACATATGTGACGGATGAATAGACAGACAATTAGAAAAATGAGAAAAATAGAGTTCTATCCTTTAGGTACAAAACCCTAAAAATAAAGCTAGTTGATTTTGAAGTTGGATAGATGCCTCTACCAAATTATAAATATTTGGTACCCTATTATATTGTAATAAAATGATGTGTAATATAACGTGCCAATACCGGCCTTGATTGTCAGAAAATGTCATTTCAGATAATCATTTCTATACAAGTAAACTGGACAGGTATCGTAAGGAGCTCTTAATACCTATAGGTTACGACAAAACGGCAATAAGATTGCCTCCCTCAGGGATGACATTGAAATGTGGTTGCTATATCGCAAATTTCATTCCAATGTTCTTTGAGAATTAGCGCTCCCAGGGACCCGAGTTCGTACCAGTCGGTTTGTGTATGCCGGCTGGCGGATTCTAATACACAAATTTGTTGTGTTGAAGACGCTAATGAACTGAGTTGTCGACGCGTCTATAATCTATAAGATTGCCCTAACTCTGTTTTAACAAAGTTATGTTCGCAATTTTGGTTCGCTTCGGAGCCCAATTTTTCGTAACTCCATGAATAGAAATAATTTAGCGTTCCTTTAGGAAATTCCCTGTATAATTTATACTCGTATTGCTGCAGTGTGCATTGGTAATGTCATCAGAAGTAAAATAATCGATTATTTGATTTATTGATCGTGTGATTACATGCCAAAATATAATTTATAATTTGAAAATACCTACATGATCAGTTCTTGTGCAATTTATTGTAATTTACTTATTTCTTACTTGCTTATTAAGTATAACAAATTTTTGAGTTTATTTATTGTGAAAAATTATCACAAATTGTTTTTTTAAGAGCTTTATTGTATATTGAGGCGCCTATAGCATATATATACTGTGCACGTCAAAAGTGCCCCATTTCTGTCACTTAAACGAAATTACAACCTGCAAATTAGAGATGCTGTTATTAGAACTAAAACAGTGTTTTTTGAAACGTTAAAGTCAAAATGTTCCTAAATTGTTTTGAAATGTTGGGATAAAGTCTATTGAAAAATTGCGCTTAAAATTTTTAGCAAGACGATGTACAGGCTGGATCACATTTTTTTGGAAAATGCTAGATAATAGAAACATAATTTTAAATTAACCTTTCCAAGTCGCTTTAGTTATTCTATACTAGCGGTACTCGTTCGGCTTTGCCCGAGTAGTATGAAATTATGATTTAATAGCCGTCACCCATGGCGCGGGACGCACTTTAAAATTAACATATCTTTTTTATCTGTCAACCGATTAAAATGAAACAAACACTAAATGTTAACCCAAGCTTACCTCAAACATCACTGAAAACCACATCCAAATTAGTTCAACCATTGCGGAGATTAGTGTGCACACACAGACAGACAGATAAACAGACAAAAAGAGCGTGTACTTTTTTATTATATTTATATAGATCCATAAATACCTACTGAATTAATAATCTGACCAGTTTTAATTTGTTGGGTTCGGTACCTCAGAATGAAAAAAACGGGACCCATTACTCGTATGGGATCACTTTGTTGTCTGTCTGTCTGTCTGTCTGTCCGTTAAGCCCCTTTTTCTCAGGAACGGCTAGAAGTATCAAATTGAAATTATTATCAAATATTAAGGTCTACAACTCGGTCTACAACCTCATAATCCTGTAAGAAATCTAAGTTTCTAATTCCATGCAAAAAATAGATACGGCCTATAAAAAATCACGCATTTCGATACTGTAAACTAGTTCACAAGTACATAGAAACCATCTAGATGTTAGAGGTCATGCAAAAAACATATAGCTATGGACGCAAACCTGTGGTCAAGCGAAGCGCCATCCTACACGGTGATTGTATAATGTATATTATATCTGGGAATTATTACGTGACAAAATTAATTTTTAATAAATTGTTATAACGGTACGGAACCCTCATGAGTTCTGCTCGCATTTGACCGCTTTTTATTTTTAATGAATTAATTTTATTTGCAAGTAGCTATTACTCACAGGTTTGCTTGCGTAAATATCGGTTTTGAACAGAAATCTTATCTTAACTCAGTTGTAGCCGGATAAAAAGTATTTTATGTTTGAGCACTAAATTTTAATAAAGTCAGTTTTGCCATTATTGAGTGATGGTGGTACAAACAGCCAGACAACCAAAAAATCGGTAATCACGACTACTTAGAAAGAAAACGAAATTACAGACAGAAGTCCCATTAATATAATTATATATACCTATAGCTGCACCCACAGAATCTGCTGCTTCCTGATGATCCAACATAACGATTTGTATATTAAATTTTAATGTAGACATCTAACGATTAATAATAATTTCATAGAAAGTGATGCAGAAGTTCTTGAGTTATAAGCAAACAAACATACAGATAGACAGACGGATAATTTTTTTCAATAAAACTGCGTAATCAGCATCTGATTGGTCGCTTGAAACTCAACACAGCAGAACAACCATTCAGATAATTGGTGCATCTCTCGCCAGCATGTGCTGTTTCCGATAACTATATCTGTTGGTGGGAAAAACTAAAGGTATATATAGGTATATGTTATCTGTACAATCACAATTTTATTTATTTGTATTGATTGAGCTAACTTCTGTACCTATAATAATTTCTTCAATATAAAAACTTCGTATGGACTGGAGTCAGTGTTTATTAGTACAATGGGGAAAAAAATTGAACGCTACTATTGTACACACAAGCAATTAGGCCCTGCAGTCAGGGTCAATTCTGATTGGTCGAATACCCCATCTTGATGTCGTTTAACACACACATACACACCTAAACGAACGTAACAACTAACTATAGTGAACTCTGTATACTAATATGGATAGTTAATAGCGATTAAAAAATGGGTTTTGTATGTGGAGAATGTTCAAACACATATTCTTCAAGACAGGCATTAATGTTCACAAAATTTCAATGAAAACTTCAGGTAAGGCTTGTAATCTAATTCTTTCTATAAAAGCCGATCGATTTTTTGACATTTCAAAATAAAATCTAATTTAATATTATTATTTGAGATATTAGGATATCCAAAATTTATACGATAACAGTGTGCTTGAAAAATTGGAATAGAAAAATAAATTTTAATTAAGTTTTATTTTAAAATGTCAGAAAATTGATCGACTTTTATAGAAAGAATTGACTACAAGCCTTATCTGAAGTTTTCATTCTAATTTTGTGAATATTAATGCCTGTCTTGAAGAATATGTATTTGAACATTGTCCACATACAAAACCCATTTTTTAATCGCTATCAACTATCCATATTAGTATACAGAGTTTACTAGTTAGTTCTTACGTTCGTTTAGGTGTGTGTGCGTATGTGTCAAACGACATCAAGATGGGGTATTCGACCAATCAGAATGGACCCTGACTGCAGGGCCTAGTCGCTTGTATTGTACACTGTGGTGTACAAGCACGAAGCTGTGGAATTACATTTTTTATTTATTTTTATCTATTTATTTCATTATAATTATTTTATTGCTTGCAAAGTAAAAAAAACAGTCTGTATAAAGATCAAACGCGTTCAATTTAAATAAAAAATATTGTAACACACGTGGCATGTTCAATTGATTCGTATTAAAATATCAGTGTTATTTATGCCGGCGCATACCACAGACAAGAAAAGATGTTAACTATTAATGATAGTTGTTCATCAAATTACTTCAAAGTTCAAACATTTATTCAATTGTGATAGTCATGTTTGCACAAGTAAACAGTGAAATAGCTTTTGGATGGTTACAAGAGTACAGTCGCGGACTTAAAAAAGTACACCTGTATCATCTAGTTACCGGTTTTTTTAATTTTTGCGTATTGTAATTTGGCTTTTGATAGTAATGTATCAATTACTAAGGTTACATCCTAAAAATTCAATAAAAAATAATTATCAAAACACCTCAGTTGTTTATTATACAATCCAAATTACTCAATATTATTCAATTAGGTATTTAAGTTTGAAAAAAATTATTAATTTTTTAATTTTTTCTAATAATTTAACATAAATAATATTGAAAATCGAAAAGAAAATTTTTTTTAAAGCTATAGATAAATTACTAAAAATTAATTAAAATGTATAAAAATTTAAAAAATATCACGTGACTTCAAAACGCGCCAGGAATGTTTGTGACGTCGTTATGTTAAAATGTGTCTGCATTTGTTGGTATTTGTGTATATGTATTACACATACTATCAAAAATAATAAATTTTTAACTTGGTAACCATGGATACAAAGACCATAGATAACATAATGACGTCACACGCGTTCGGATTCTTTCGGCGCGTTATCGGAACTGAGCTTAAAAATTAATTTTTATTTAAATATAACTTTTTAATTAGTAAGCAAAAAAATTAAATAAAAACAGTTTTGCTATAAAACTTGATGTGGTCCTTCCATTTAAGTAAAAAAAAAAATTCGTTTAATAACCCAGTTAAAACAAAAAGATTTGATAATATTTGATAGGTACTAGCAAATTCCTTCCCCCAATCTTGTAATAATTCTTCTTTTTTTGGTCATCGTTTTAACAATTTCGAGGCATTTAACCAACAATTATTTCTTTTAATTTTTGATATTTACATTTACCTACCTATTAAAAACTAAATTTGCTGCTAAGCTACTGACTTTTTGAACTTACACTGAAAAACTCAAGTGTAAACTTTATTAAGTCCGCGACTGTACATTAGCACCCCCTTCCAACAATGAATAATTAGTAAACTTTCATTCTATTGTTTTATCAATGAAAAACTTAATCGGTTTAAAATATTGAGATAAAATATGTAGGAATTCATTACGCTATCATAAGAGGGGGGAATGTCATTTCTAGGGCAACAACGGGTAAAAACGGCTATAATCTAAAATACAAACCAATTGTTTTATCTTCTCTCTTTGTATACAGGATGTCCCAAAAAGAATGGGACATAAAGTAACAGCTGATTCCTTACAAAAAAATATTGCGATAGACCCCAAATTAGGTATTTAAGTTTAAAAAAAATTATTAATTTTTTAATTTTTTCTAATAATTTAACATAAATAATATTGAAAATCGAAAAGAAAAAAGTTTTTAAAGCTATAGATAAATTACTAAAAATTAATTAAAATGTATAAAAATTTAAAAAATATCACGTGACTTCAAAACGCGCCAGGAATGTTTGTGACGTCGTTATGTTAAAATGTGTCTGCATTTGTTGGTATTTGTGTATATGTATTACACATACTATCAAAAATAATAAATTTTTAACTTGGTAACCATGGATACAAAGACCATAGATAACATAATGACGTCACACGCGTTCGGATTCTTTCGGCGCGTTATCGGAACTGAGTTTAAAAATTAATTTTTATTTAAATATAACTTTTTAATTAGTAAGCAAAAAAATTAAATAAAAACAGTTTTGCTATAAAACTTGTATGTGGTCCTTCCATTTAAGTAAAAAAAAAATTCACTTAAAAACCCAATTGTCTATTCCGAAAGTTGATATTAAAAAAGATACAGGGTGTCAAAGTTTAATTTTTATTTTTGATTTTCTTAAATAACTTTTAAAATAATTTAGGCATTTTAAGATAAACTCTAAAGTCTAAGGACTAAAAAGCCAACTTCTTCCCGAGAGACAGGCTATATATTATTACGTTATACGACACAGTGGCGGCTCGTGGCCATTTAGCTGTAAGGGCTGTAGAAAAATTAAAAGATAATGTTTCCCAAGACTATCGGAGCGATTGTCTTACGTTTGTGCACATAATGTTTTTAATTTTTATAATTTTACTTTCCGTAAGCTCAGCGGACAATTTATGTTAAAAATTATCAATTAATACGTACCAAATACCTCTACATTTGCATACATTAATTTTATCAATAGCGGAAAATAAAGTCCATCCGACGATTCTTGTATCCCACAAACTTGTCTATAATTTTAGAATAATTAAAGTTTTCAATATTTTGAATCAAATGTTTTTCTAATGAGTAATGATAAACAGCTAAAGCATTTAAGTTTAACCATCAAAACGGGATTTTTAAAAATTCTTCTATGGAATTCATATTGAATCAGGTAATATTGTAATAATATTCTACAATCTACAACAATAGAAATCAAAACACTAAGTAACAGACAACCTTGCAGCTGAAAGCAAACCGCAACACTAACGGACAGCTGTGAGTTGCTCACGCGCCGTACACTCATAGAGATGAGATAGAAAACGGATAGTTTCTCTTTTCCTTGTCTTCTGACATGTGATAGAAAAAGATAGAAATACACATTCTCTAACCTGTAACATCTACTGTACTATAATTCTATGCGTACTAAAAAGTGCATCAACGTGCTGTAAGATCGGCAGCCCGAAACCGACGTTTGCTCGACGTCCACATCGTGTGTTTTCGTATGTTGTTCGGAGCTACAAACCGGGCTATAAATTGTTCAGCCCGGAGCTTTGACTTCTTGCATGAATTTAAATTGTGAGCGGTATTCAGAATTCGGAAGCGATTTAAACATTTAATGATTATTGTCTAAGTTGAAAATATAAGGTATGACGTTTTAAATTTTAATTAAAGTTTATATAAATATTCATTTTTTGATAACTTACTGCTAAAAATTTATAAGTGCTGCAACCCGGCAGTCCTTATATATGCCAGCCGCCACTGCTACGACAAAAGGGGGATGAGCAATGAGCGAAAACATAAAGCAAGTCGGGAATCCCGCACGCAATTCCCGTTTTAATTCGACCGAATGAGCAAAACAAGTGCAATCCCGTTTTAACTAGACAAATCGAGTAGAGCGAGTGAGTATTGTATCAGCTCGATAAAATTTGAGAAGGTTTTTTATATCTCATTACCCTATAATAATGAGGGGGTATAAAATTCTCGGGTAAAACAGCAAATATATGTATATACTTAGATAACTCAAATGTGTAAATCGATTTGTGTCGATCATTCGATTAAACTAAAATTGCTGTATTGCTTCGTAGGCAGATGTTTTCAACTAATGAATTTAAATATTTTGTAGAGTGTAAATCTTTATTAATATACTCTGTAATATTTCTCTATTAAGTTTTAAGGTTCTTTTAACAAGTGATTCTACTCCTCAAATACAACAACGTTCTCTAAAAAAAGTCATGCCGAAAACTAAAAAGCAAAATGATATTCCCGCATTACTGATCCCGCAAAAATGGTGCAGGATCCCGCGTATGCAGAATTGGATTTCCTAGAACCAAATATCTTCGAGCGAAGCCGCGGGTAAAATCCAGTGTTTATACAAAATTATTTACTTATTTTTTACTTTATAACTTTGTATAAAAATCCCTTTTAAAAAATTGCAAAAATAGATTGATTCCTAAAATCGAAATAGAATAGAATACTTTATTTGTTAAAAACCACAATGTGGATAGTTTATAGCTTCATCAAAAGGTTAACATACAATACGTGCAAAAATAATCGAAAACTTTTGTAACAATTTGACGGATCAGTGTGCTATTTGTAACCTATATACTATTATTTTGATGGATTTATGAAATGGTAGAAAAAGAAACGATGTTTATAGCTTCATAAAAAGGTTAACATACAATACGTGTAAAAATAATCCAAAACTTTTGTAACAATTTGACAGATCAGTGTGCTATCTGTAACCTATATACTATTATTTTGATGGATTTATGAAATGGTAGAAAGAGAAACGATAAAATAAGGAAAGTTTCAGAAATCTGGCTGACTTTTGTGAAAACAAATATGAGATTAATATGTTTTTAAGTTCTTTGCAAAATTTTCGACTTTCTCTTATTATCTGCGATTTTTCATTTTTAAATATAGACAATTGCTGTCTCCGTACAAACTTACAGTTTTTGTTCATCAAACGATATAGGACGCAGACCAGGTCAGGATAAGTTAGGCTAGAAAGAACCGATCGCGATATAGGTAGGTACTATGATGAGACAGTAGAGTACATACATTTAGAGAAAACCAAATCCTAAGGGAAACCTGCGCACAAAAACTGGTATGAGAAGTAGTCAGTGGCGTACGCAAAACAGATTAATAAGACAAAAGAAATAAAATATTATTAATAAACATGCACTTCAAACACAATTCAATACTCGATTTTAACAGCATGTAGGTAACATAACCTAAACAGTGAACACTGAATGACAACTTGACAAGTAAATAAAAAACAGTGCACTCTGACTGACGCCACTGACATGTACACAGCACCCTTTCAAAAATAGAATAGACCAATCCGAACCAAATTGGTTTCTGCGCATGAGGCGATTAAGTTTTCTCCAAATGTATCTACTATATACGTACACTGTACAGTGCGGGTGAGTAATGGGCACAGGTTATACAGTGGTACACCATACGCTATCGGAAAACACGTGCTTATAACTTCTCCTTGGTCCTGACTCCTGACTAAATACCAGGGACTCCTCACATAATAGGTCTCGATATACACTTTTCTTCTAGAATTAGTGCTGAAGGACACATGCTACTTTTTAACCGACTTCAAAAAAGTAAGGTTCTGTGTTTCCCTAGAATGTTTGTAGGTGTGCGATTTTTTAAGAAACTAGCCGATCGATTTTTATGATTCTTATTTTATTTAATAGAGCATACCTTGGGGATGGTACCATATAAATTTTACATAAATCGGATCTGTAGTTCGATTGATTTTTTGTTATTATATGTATTTTTTATATATGTATGTCACCTCATATTTCTCCTGCAGTGTGAACCGATTTTGATAATTCTTGTTTCAATCAATACGGCATACCTTCAGGATGGTTCTACATAAATTGTACTAAAATCGGTTCAGTGGTTTTCTTTTTTCAGTTTAGTAATCAAATATCAAGACATAAGTCGGATAATAACGTGCAAACTACGTATTGTAAAGGCACTAAAAAGAAAAAAATAAAAAACTTAAAAAACCTCCTTCAAAAAAGCCACTAAAAAAGAGGAAAATAATAAAATTTTGAGGTCAGCACCAATTTAATAAAATGGAGAATATATAAAAAGTTTTAGCAATTAAATTGGCGCCGACCTCAAAATTTCATTATTTTATTCTTTTTCTAGTGGCTTTTTCGAAGGGTTTTTTTTTAGTTTTTATTGTCGCACGATTTTGCAAGGCACTTGAAGACCGTCAGAATTGCTAACAGCGTAAGGCCTCTCTCTTCGCTGAAATACAAAACTATGATGTGTCACGAGAAATTTCGAGTAGCTGAGTCAAATCGCGATGTAGTATCCTATGTGTGTTAGAGATAGAGATAGAGATAGAGTTTTATTGGTTTCAAGTTATACATATAAATATGTTAAAAAACAAGTCAAAAAGGTAAATATAAACAAAATCAATTTCTATGGCACATTTTTTGCATCTAAAAATTCTTTGACAGAATAGAAACACTCCTTAAGTAAGTACCTACTTATAAATAATTTTTTTTAAAAAATCTAGTTTCTTGTTCCTTGTTTCCATGGATATTTTATTAAACAATTGAATGCCTAAGTAATTAGGGCCATATGTGATATTTTTATTATGGAAAAAAGGAACCAGAAGATTTTCTTTTTTTCTAGTATTATAGTGGTGCAGAGACATGTGATCTTGAAAATTCTCTGAATGTTTTTTAATAAATATCAAACAGTTAAAAACATACTGACACGGTAGTGTTAAAATATTTAATTTTACAAACATCGGCTTGCAAGTATCCCTGGGCTTAGCATTACACATGATTCTTATTGCTCTTTTCTGCAAAATAAATAGTCTATATGCCGTGGGGGCATTGCCCCAGATTTCAAGTCCGTATAATAATTGAGAATGGAATAAGGAAAAATAAGCCATTTTCAAAACATACAGATCTACGTTTTTAGTTAGCTGTCTAAGCAAATAGAGAGTTTTTGAAAGTTTACACTGTATATTTATTATGTGATTTTTCCAAGATATTTTGTTATCAATCGTGAGACCAAGTAAATTTATGGAAGCAATGCTATCACTACAAAAAAAGCGCATCGTTTGTGTTTTCTGAATATTAAGTGTTAGCTTATTCGCCGTGAACCACCGCAGGGCCTCGGACTGTGCATGACTACTTTTATTTTGTAAATTAGATTTATCTGAGTCTTGTATTATCATAGTTGTATCATCTGCGTATAAGAAAGTCGTAGCTGCTCTAATATTAGCCACAATGTCATTAATGTACACAATAAATTTTACAGGTCCGAGGACCGAGCCTTGTGGTACCCCGTGGCACATTAATTTTTTTTTCGATTTATTTTTTCCGCATTGAACGTATTGATATCTATTTGTAAAATAGTGTAAAACTGAAATCCGTATTATAGTAAAACAATTAACGCTAAAGGAACCGCCTTATAATGAACGATTATAACTGCAGTATAACTTTATTATATCAGATCACAATTCATAGCTTCAAACAGTGACAGGTCACTGTAAAGACGAAAGAAACCATGGCGCTTGGGACGTTAGTATCACAGAGGCCTCGAAAAACTAATAAGAAATCTTGATTTTTAACCTTTTGTCTGATTAAAAAAAAATCGGTCAAGTGCGTGTGCAACTCGCGCTACGAGGGTTCCGTACCATTACAACAATTAATTAATTAATTGTAAATTATAGACGCGTCGACAACTCAGGTCATTAGCGTCTTCAACACAACAAATAATCCATTTGTGTATTAGAATCCGCCAGCCGGCATACACAAACCGACTGGTACGAGCTCGGGTCCCTGGGAGCGCTAATTCCCAAAGAACATTGGAGTGCAATTTGCGATTGCAACCACATTCCAATGTCCCCCCTGGAGGGTACAACAATTAAATTAGGTAGACATATTCTGTGAAAATTTCAACCGGCTACGTGTTACGATATAGCCTTTAAAAGGTTTTTCCGTTTTTTGTGTGGGGACCCCCTTTAATTTTTGCTTTTTGTGATTTTTGGATTTTTCCCTTTACTTGTGCTGTGAGACCTTGCTTTTTACCAAATTTCATGATTCTAGGTCAACGGGAAATACCCTATAAGTTTTGATGAGTGATTTTGCGAATATCAAAATACGTATAGGACCACCTTTAATTTTTACTTTTTGTGATTTTCGGATTTTTCCCTTTACTTGTGCTGCGAGACCTTGCTTTTTGCCAAATTTCATGATTCTAGGTGAACTGGAAGTACCCTATAGGTTTTTGATGTGTGATTTTGCGAATATCAAAATAATAGAAGCCACTTTAATTTTTACTTTTCGTGATTTACAGATTTTTCCCTTTACTTGTGCCGCGAGACCTTGCTTTTTGCCAAATTTCATGATTCTAGGTCAACGGGAAGTACCCTATAGGTTTTTGATGAGATGACAAAATGGCCGTATCTTTTGATTGCGTTGACCTAGAAGCTTAAATTCTTTACACCTTTAAAGGACCGTAGACCTTAGTATTTTGTGTAAATTTCAACTTCATATCTCTATCCGTTCCTGAGAAAATGGGTCTTGACTGACGGACACCCAGCCAGCCAGCCGGACAAACGAGTGATCCTATAATGGTTCCGTTTTTTCTTATTGAGAAACGGAACCCTAAAAACAATATTTTAGATTTGATAAGTATCTGTTTTAATTTAAAAACAGAAACTGTGGTGATCCTGATGATATTATGATAATTTCCTAGAGACAAATGACTCAATGTGTGGCTTAGGGATCCAATTGAAATGCAATTACTGTACAGTACAGCAATTGCATTTCAATTGGATCCATAAGGGAATTATCATAATATTTTAGATCGTAAGAAAGAGTTTCAAAACCAGGGTGTACTTGAGGGTCTATAAATGATGTGATTTTAAAATATTTCATAATTTTTAGGCTAAATTTTGGGAATGAAATTTAATCAAACTCTTCAAATGAATCTTAAATCTCCCCGTAAAAAAAACTTGGTAGTTTATGGTGTTAAAAAATTGGAATATAGTATTTTTGTTTCACACGGCTGCAAATTACAGTGACAAATGTCCGAAAAGTTAAGACTCTCCTAAATTACCGAAATTTTACATATTAAAAACGACAGTAGGTATATTGCCGGAAATTTAGAAATAATGCCAAAACTATGGCAATTGTTCCGGTAATATTTAAAAACAAACATGTTTTATTTATTTAATAACTAAATTGAGCTTTGACCTAAAAATCAGTTTAAACAATGTTTTAATTGCTTAATAATTAGCTAATTTTGAGTTATCCCATATTTACATTTTTCGGCAATATGCCTTCATTGCCTTGATTTTAAATTGCCGGCAACAGCACATTGCAATTTGCAAGTCACAAATTGACGTCAAAATTGTTTCCGTCTAAAAAGTGCTTTGTGCTAGTTTTCTTCGGGAGCGTCAATGTGTTTACATGCGCACATGTATCACGGATACGTCATGTTCCAAATAAATACAGCGTTCTGGACTTTTACAGGTTTTACGTTGACTCATTTGACATTTCACGTTGATTATACGTACACATTATCTGCAACCAAAGGACAAAATCGTATATGTCGAATTTATGATAAAAAATAGGCTTGGTCTGTGGATAAGACCACACTGCTAACTTCCCATTGGGTGCCCTTAGAGATTATAGAGACCAGTCTACCGTAGAGAAACTATTTGCAATAAACATATTGCAGTAGTTTTTTTTTTGTTATAAAAAAAACGCCAATTAGGAAGTTTCCATTGGACGAAAATACTAATTATGATACTGTCCCATCATTATAATAAAGATAACTATAAAAATTCTGATAGAATTATTTTGATATCTTTAATTTCAACGGAGATATTCAATTTCTTGTGCGTGGGGTCGCAAACGAAACTGATTTTTGAATGTGACATCACGCGGTACAAGTTTGCTGTTTTTTAGCTTTGTGAGTAATTAGAACCTAAGTTACTTAGTAACTATTTTGTTGTAATACAGACTTTTCTATTAAATTAAAACTAACTGTCAAAAATTTAAATATGTCAATATTTTCCGTCATCAACTGGTTTGTTTTTAGTGTTTCCATAACAATTTACGAGTTTATAGAAAGAGATTTATCGGAAGTTACCATATCAAATTACCACACATACAAACTGAAAATAACTTATAAAAAATATCGTGCCGCGTGACGTCATCCGGACTGAAAACGGAATTTCTTGGAGAATTGTCAATTCAAACTTTGAAGTAGCATAACTTTGTTGTTTTTAAAGATATTTCAAAAATTCTTCCGCCATTAATTTTATAATTTTTAGAACTATGACTTAGACCAAAAAAATAAAAAAGGGAAACTTCCTAATTCAAATTTTTCGCAAACCTTATCAGGTGTGTTCATTATGCAATTATGCGTCGAATGAAATTGGTCAGAAGTCGATATCATTCTTTGTTCTCGAGATATGCGAGACGAAAAAAGTTCACTAACGTACGTACACACGCACACACAGACATCTCACTAAAAACGATCGATTCGAACTTTAGGGACTTAAAAAACGTGGAGATACGTCAAAATTTTTCATTTGCAAAATCGAACCCAATACAATAACTTCTAATGGGAAGTTAATAATATTAACAACGATTTTGTCATATTCTATAGTGCTTCTCAAGGTAGGAGCTTCGGCCCCCGCAAGGGAGCCGTGGGGCTTTAGTTATGTGGCCGCGATGTTAATATATTTGTTTGAAAAAAGCGCCAAGATTCGATATTCTTTAGTGCTAGTATAAACTCAACAAATCGATCCGTCAACAATTGCGACTTGTAGATCTCGGACGTACATAAGTACGTACATATACAGACCAATCGACAACTGCTGTTCGCGATTTTTAATTACAATTTTAGGACTTATTATGAACTCGAAAGAATGTAAAATAATTCCATTTTATAAAACAGAATTTCCCCTTTTCGACAAACTACAATTTGAATCAAATTGAAATTAACCTAGATATAACCAGGGCTGGGCGGTATTTCAAGTACAATTGAAGTATTTTCTTACTTTAAAAAAATTAAGTAGGTGTCTATTTAAAATTGAAGTATTTTGTATTTTCTATTTCAAATACTTTTGAAAAATTGAAGTATTTTGTATTTCAATTACATTCGGCAATGCTGTATTTCATTAATTTGTATTTGAAATACATTATTTTTGAAAAGTACCTATCTTGTATTTTGTATTTGAAACACATTTTTCCTGTATTTTTCCCAGTTCTGGATTTATCTACTTATATAAGCGAAACTCAGTTCTGGCGAGTAAAGCGGTTTTAATTATTTTACTTTTTTAATATTTTTTCAATACTTTTTTAATTTTATGTCATCTGCCAGTGTTTGTAGATTATAGTTGCTTGACAATTATTAGCTTCTTTTGGAACCAATTTTATTTTCTTGGAACTGAGCCCCAGTTTAAAACTACCTCATAATTTTCACCATTTCCACTGTTTCCATAGAGCTTTTCAATTTTTCTATCTAATTTAAGGAGTCACAATTTTTGAGAAACACTGGTTCATTTTTGCTGTAATAAAAACAGCGCTATCAAAACTGGTCGTTAAATTTTTGGTGATTTGAATGTCTTCAGAGAGATTTTGTCGAATTTTGTTTTAAATTTAAATTTCGAATTTATTTAGAGGAAAAACGGTGTTACACACAAAATAAAGTTAAGAAGATTATCTGAAAATATTGAAAAAATCACCAAACAAATTAAACACGAATTGAATTTGAATAATTTTGGTAGTGCTGTCTGCGAAAAATGGAGAGTTGGATCATTCAATAAACTGGGTGATTAATTTGTTGTTGATCTTATTTATTCAACGTAGCGGTTTTGCCTTTTGGTCATAGGTATGTATGACGTGCAATACGCATACTGTATTTATATAGGTGGTGTAGTGAACAACATTCTCCTCACTCAATAATTCAGCATTAAGGTGATCGATGTGTCTCCAACTGTTCCTGTAATGGTAGATAATGGGGTGAAATAACAGTAACAGTTAACTGGATAGAAACCGGTTTCATAAATTGAGCGTTTAAGCTCTGTGCGCCGAGAGTACTTTTTGAATAGTAATTCCAAAGGGCAATGAGCGCCTAATTAATGCCCTGAGTCTAACATGAATGAATTGTGAATTATAGACGCTCGACAACAGAGGTCATTAGCGTCTGTCTAATAGCTATTTGCAGGTAACTGTAGTCAGAAAAAATAGGTTACAAAAATAATAGAATAAAATGTTATGAAAAGTACCTACCTATATATTCTTGTATTTGGAAAAAACAAAGTTATAGCAAATATCGCATCTGCGCATGCACCGATTTTCCCCAAAAACAATAGGTCTCTTGCCTCTTCCTATTTACGTATATAACATCCTACCAAAAGTTTCAGATCTCCTTAGCAGCTGTTTGACTATAATCTTGCTGACAGACAAACAGACGAATAGACTTTTTGCAAAAACACGAAGTCCGGGGATATCAAATAGAAAAAATATTGTAAAGTTGTGAAAAGTGAATTTTGACCTAAATTAGTAGGTACATTCTCAACTTGTGAAGTTGGAATGATGAAAAATATTTTTCACAACGCAGCTATTGAAAATTCGATTTTCGGTACCTGTTTAGCGGGTTGAAACTGAGAGTTTCAACCCTATAGGGATGAAAATTTTCAGTTGTCGGTTTTCTCTGTTTTTAACGTTGTTAAGAGGGAGATAAAGCGATACAATTGTAGCATGTGTGTTTCATATGCATAAGGTCGTTGGTTCGAATGCAATTGGCTCCGTGAAATTTTTTTTCTTTTTCATATTTATATATTTTTTAATTTTTTTTAGGTATATTGTTTCTTTGACATTAATTATAATTTTATTATTGTTCTACCATTAAAAGTGACGTCAGTTAAGAAATTTCAGGAAGGAAAACTGGACCAAATAGCTCCTTTTAAAGAACATTGTGCCACGTTGGAGGATTAAGGGATAATCAATACATATATATAAAATTGAATGTCTGTCTGTCTGTGCTAACCTTCGAAACGACTTAACCGATTTCAAAAATTATTTCACTAATAAAAATCTACACTATCCCTGAGTGATATAGGCATAGGCTATATTTTATTTTGATAATTCTCGCGGGGGGGGAGTAACAAAATGTAACTCTGCAATTCATTTGTATTTTAGCGTATTGGCGGAATCATAAAATATTATAAACACTTCGCAGGGGGACAGATTATAGCGGGGGGATAATAAATCATGTATTCTTATCTCTGAACTACTGAACCAATTCTAAAAATTCTTTCAGTAATAGAAAGTTAGACTATTCTTGAGTGATATAGGCTATATTTTATTTTGATAAATTTCTCGCGGGCGGATAATTCCTGTGAGATAATAACAAAACATAACTCTGAAATTCTTTAGAAGTTTAGCGTATATATGCAGAATCCTACTAATATTATAAACACTTCGCTTCGCATTGGGAGAATTTCTCACGGGGGGGGGGTAATAAATTACCAATATACTAAATATACGTGAGCGGAACCATGGGTGACCGTTATTCAATCATAATTTCATATCACCCGGGCGAAGCCGGACGGGTACCGCTAGTATTTTCTAGTAATTTAGGGATCATTAATATCATTATTAACAAAAGAAATAACACTAATTAATAATACAAAACGTCAGTTTTTGTTAAGAATTTTTAAAGTTTGATTAGAACTAACGATATGCTGAAAGCCTGAAACATTTATAGATTTTTTTTATTTTGGAAAATCGTCATCTGAGGCCATGAAACACATTTTAATTGATAGGAAATGTCACTCCACAGCACTTTAAATATGAATATCGTAACTAAAAATAAATATCGGTATTTCCGTATTTATTTTGGTTAACATGATTAATAAATTTTTACTAAGAACTATTTTAATATCGTATAAACATGTTTACCACAGAAAAGTCAATAAATTATGCATTTTGTGGAATAACGCGTTCGTGTAATGTATGAATAATATAAACAGGAATTCGATAAAATGCAGTTATTGCACTAACATCAAAAAAAATATGTGACTATAACTTTAAATATGATTAATGATTTCAATCCACCTTGAATTCAGTTCGATTTGTACCCAGATAAATACATGTAAATCGGATCAGAGGTTCTCGAGTTATTAAAAGCGTACTAACTGACAGACAGAGAGACGTTGCTTTTTATAATATTTATAAATTATTTTAAATGAAATTAATGTAATCGTACAGTTTATTTAATAATCCAATTTTCCTTTTTTCGCTGCAGTGAAAAGATGCAGCTAGTATTTCCGATCAGATATTATGTCTCGGAGTATTTTCGTACTAAACGAGCATCGGTACTGTCGTCCTTCAAAATTCCTTCCCTAAGCCCAAAGGGTGGAGCCCTTTAATAATTTGTTCTCACTATTCTGTCTGTTTGTCCGCCTGTCATAGTCTTTTAGCTCTTAAACTGTTTAAGTGCTACAATAATGAAATTAGCATACTTTTATTATGCGAGTTGATGGCCTAAACCGAGACAAATACAATTTTCTTATCTAAGGGGTTATCGTACTTGGAAAAGTGGATAAAAAAATAAAAAAAATTGAACATAGCAATTTGGGATGTCTATTTGTATTGTATAGGCCTCATCAAGTGGAGTGATAAAAAAACATTTCTTTTTTGATCCAATTTTTTTTTGAGAATGTTCTAGATTCTTATATAGAAATTTTAGAAAATTCTAGAACACCCTAACATATGGATTTTGAAGCTCTCGGTCTAAGCATTGTTTATAAATAACAAACCGTTTTCGAACACCCATTTTAAAAATGATCTAAAGAACCACCTCTCAAGTTTTTTGTGTCATTTCAACACCAATTGCTTCATTGCAAAGATGACACATAATATGAAAAATCCAAATTTTCAAAATGCTATAACCGCAACAAAGTGTTTTCGGAACCCCGTCCATAGGAACTTTTTTTCTTAAAATAATTAACTAAGGAATCACCTTCCGAAACTTTTTGGTATCATTTTTAAACACCTGTATATTATTACGCTACGACAAAAGGGGGATGAGTAGTGAACGTAAAAATAGGAATTTGTATCCGTACGAAGCCTAACTGGGCGGCTATAGTTTTCATTATAAAACATATCTGAAGAAGCTGGAATTACCGGTGAAACGTTATACACAGCGTAATAAGGTGTTTGATTTGTGTACCTGTCCACTTTCCCGTTAACATTTGCTATATTATAAAACATAAGTATATCAAGGAAACTAGTAGAATTAAAAGGAAAACTGTAAATGAACTCAGTTATTGCAATTATTCATTAATAAATGCAATTCTGGTGTCCATATAAAACGATTAGTTTATTTTAATTAACCACTCACCCTGTGTATACAATGCAAGTCTGTTAATTGACTAGGAGCCTCAACTATTAGCACATTGCGGCCTTTGATCAGGGCTGTACCTATACACACAATATACGTATAAAAATTGTTAAAAAATTAAAAAGGCCGACTACAGCAATATAACAAGCCGTGAGGGGGTCGTTTATTAGGACTAAAGCTATTTTTAATTGGGACTCACAAGTGCGATCCTTGAGGTCCACACGGCGAACTTCCTAGTGTGATGAATATTGAATATTAATAATTAAATTAGAAATTACACAGAAAAATAATCATTTTAATCATTAAAACATAATTATTATTTATTTTTAAAAATAAATTAAAAAAACGGCTGGACCGATTTTTATAATATTTATGTTGGATCATAGTAACGTGTTAACATGCCTTGTCTATCAAAGCCTCAACGAAGTTGATAACATTTTTTTGGACGAGATTTCATATAAAACCTACTTTTTTGCAGTCGTTTTATTGAAACAAAAAAAAAACGGCTTGATCGATTTTGATAAAATTTCTTTCGGGTCTTGTTGATGTTAATATGCTTCTATTTGCACCCTAACAAAGTCGATATCATTTTTTATTCGCGTAAAAATTTCGTGTAAAATTCACTTTTGACAGTGTTTTTCTTTGAAAAAAAAAACGGTTGGGCCGATTTTGATCAAATTTCTTATGATGTTAAGCGCCTCGATTGACACCCTTACGAAGTCGATATAATTTTTTATTCGCGAGATATTGTGTAAAATTTACTTTTTTGGAGTCTATTTGGTTAAGAAAAAGAACGGCTGAACCGATTTTGAAAAAATTTCTTTGAGAGAGAGAGAGAGACATCTTTTCAAAAATAGTGTAGTGACCTTGAAACATAAAAATTTGTTATACATTTTGATTTCAAACTCATTTGTATTTTTTTTCTTATGCTAACATACACAATAAAGATATTTTTTGCCATACCCACTATATAATAGCTACTTTCCATGCGTGTATGTATCCATGGAATTGGTCAGTTAACAGGCAGACGTGTGTTGAAAGTGTTTTCAAAACACTAGTGTGAAAAATAAAGCCATTTTCATAGTGATATGCTTATTGCTACTGTGCGTGCGCACTGCAACAGTTCACTGTCTACTAAATAGTGAAGTTGGCGACGCAAATAAACTGTCAAACATTTTGGAAATGAAGTGAAAAATAGCTCTTTTATAGTGGGTATGGCTAAAAATACCATATATTTCTCGTGCGTTATGATAATATGATTCGTGTGACTGTTTAAACTCGCTCGCGCTCGTTTTAACATACTGTCACTACTCGTCAGTAATATACCTCATTACGACACTAGAAATACAATCTACTATTCCCACATAGCTATAAGGAAAATAATTTAGACAGTGTCGCATTAGAGAAAGAGAGAAGTAACGTAGTAATTTGTTGCTACATAGAGCTTAATGATCGGGTAACAGAACGTTTTCACATCCCTTGTCTAGACAGATATAATGATATGCACCAACCGGTGTTTGTTACACAATTATTACATCTAATTTATAATAATGTATTATGTACATATTATATAATATACATGTGTCTGATATTTGATATAATATTATGTGCCTTGTACAATGTACATATCTTACATTCACATTTACATATACTTGTGTAAATATTAGAAATACATTAGTAATTTCAATATATTGTTATACCGGCTGTAGAACGCTTTTGATTAAAGAATTTTACTCGGATTTTTTATTGTTACTTGTCAGCGCATATTGAATTATCTAAATAAGGCCGCTGCACTATATTTACGTTGCAAAATCTTTTTGTCATTTTTGGTTTTTTGAAATAGCGGATGTTTTTTGATTAGCCTATAAATTAATTAATCTTTTGTTCTGGCAATACATAAATATTATACAGGGTGTTAAAAAAAAAGTGTAACATATTTAAAGAGATAATAGTATGAACCAAAATAAACAAAAGTCTTGGTAAACATGGGTCCGCAAAGTAACGGTTTCGGAGATATGAAAGGTTATTCTTTTTTGAAACATTTATTTGCAATTATTTATTGCTTATTTATTATCTACAAACAAACAAAACAAGCTTCTAATAAAACCAAAAAATAAAGTTACATAAGATGTTCCTTCTTCCATTTCCAAGCAGGCACGACATCTTTGTCTGAAAGATATTCGAACTCTTTCTAAAACCCCCTCATTGGCTCGGATTTATTGGCATTTTTTATTAATTCGTAGCTGCAGCTCCTCGACTTGTTTACAGGAGTACCATAGACTAATGTTTTCAAATATCCCCAAAAAGAGAAATCTAGAGGGTTTAAATCAGGCGATCTTGCAGGCCATAATACAGGTTCGCTCCCTTCCATATCTCGGAAACCGTTACTTTGCAGACACGTTTACTAAGACTTTTTTGTTTATTTTGATCCATATACACCTCTTTAAATATGTTACACTCTTTTTTTAACACCCTGTATATTGTAGATTCTGGTAATACAAAATAACCAATGCTTTCATTGGCACGTAAACTAACCAACTATTTTCTTTGATTAATTTGATTAATGTTACTAATTGGAGGAAATGCAAATTGCAAACAAAAAGTTATATACTGCTTATTATTTATCGAACGGAAGAAACAGTCTACTTACATGAAAATATGTCACTCTTTGCGTATACAGGGTGTCCCGTTTGGATGTACCTATACATTATAATTTACATGTATAAATGTTTAACATAGTTTTGGTCACAATTAGTTGACTTTGAAAGGTATATTTCTTGGCCATAATTGTTTGTAAAGAAAAAGAGGCTGAAGGGGATATAGCACTTTTGGTACGTTGTTTTCGATACTTTATACAAAATAATTTGAACTAATTTAGATATAACTAAATTATTTTTTATTTCTGGTTTTTGGTAAAATTTCGTTAAAAATTTCAAAGCCAAGGCCTGGAAATGCAGGACGCCGATATGAGAATTGCCAAGAATTTTAAAATGGTCAGTAAAAAAAATTAGTTTTCGTAGCTATTTTACCTAAATGACTGAACTAAAAGAGCAATTTTAAAAACTATTAGTATTTGACAGCCTATATTATGTTTTATTTTAAAATAAACGCAGTCATGTATTGCTGCAAGATATGTTATAGACGAGAGCTAGTGACAATTTTTTGGTGTTATTTATTCAAGGCCTTATTTTTGTGAAGATGTTGATGGAGGCATATTAAAGTGTCCTTAGTAAGGGATTTTGCTAGATAACGGTATGAGAGGAATGCAGACCGCCCCCAACATGTATAAAAAAAAATGGTCACAATTATTATTGCTTCTAGGCTGAAATTGTTTGTATAGCTTGTCGGTGACCCAATAATGCCATTATAATATTTGCAGATCGATTGATCAGTATTAAAGGGGTGGCAGAACACCTGAAACGTGTCATGTACCCGTGAAAATTTATATTATTAGTTCAAGGTTCAAATTTTAATATGTTGTTACGGCGACTATTTTAAGCATATATTTCAATTTGCAGAACAAAATGTCGGTATTAACCCTCTTGCAGAACGATATAAACACCTAGGCGAGCAAGTTTACCTCTAAGAGAGGGGGTTAATACCGACATTTTGTTCTGCAAATTGAAATATATGCTTAAAACAGTCACCGTAACAACATATTAAAATTTGAACTTTGAACTAATAATATAAATTTCGTCGGGTACATGACACGTTTAGGGTGATCTGCCACCCCTTTAATACTGATCAATCGATCTGCAAATTTTATAATGGCATTATTGGATCACTGACAAGCTAAATAAACAATTTCAGCCTTGAAGCAATAATAATTGTGACCATTTATTTTGTTACATGTTGAGGGCGGTCTGCATCCCTCCCATACCGCTATCTAGCAAAATCCCTTACACAGGGCAATTTAATATGTCTCCCTTAACGTCTTCACAAAACTAAGGCCTTGAATAAATAACACCAAAAAATTGTCACTAACTCTCGGCCTATTACTGTGTAACCATGAAGATGGGAAATTGTATGTTTCACACACTGAAATACATAAATACTGGAATTGTGCACTACCTTACCACTCGGTGTGTGGAAAGCGAGTGAAGACAGACATAGTTAGAACGGCCACCTGTCCTTGTTCTACTACAGTCTTAATATACTGTATGACTAAGACAAGTGGCCCACTTAGATCTATCTGTCTGTCTCGGCTCGCTAGCAATGCGTCAGTGCACGTTCCAGTATTACTCTATTTCAGTGATTTAATAAATTCACAGTATAACAAAAATATTTAATGAGTGAGAGAGAAATGAATAGCAGAACTTTAAGTTATTAAAAATTACCATAACAACACTAAATAAACCATTAATAATGTAGGGTTTGAGAATGGCCGAGAATGTAGCAATGCTGTTGTTTATATGGCGTTGTTATGGTTCCTCTATTACAAGTCCCCAGTTCCCGGGTTCTAGCCCGAGAGCTGGTAAAAGTGTCAATTGGATTTTCAATTTATTATTAAAAAAAAATAATGAATTGAAAATATGAATTGGTGCTACGCCCAAGTAACCTTAGCTGTTGGTGGTCTTTAAAACACAATTTTTAGTAATTAATGTAGTCATTGTGATCCATTCCTTTTGTCCCAATACTATAAATTCTCTATGTATAACCTCGGCCTGGGACACGATGTATAAGACAATCTTTGAAAAAAAAAAATAGGCCGCGGGTCCACCGCATTGACTCTCGCTAAACTGAATCGACTGCGGATTTTCATTCATTAAGTATACCTACTCTTTCTGGATTTTTCCGAAACAAATTAATTGCGGTTAAGAGTATAATATGCTACCATGAGGGTTGAAAACATCGATACGCTTTGACAGAAAGGATCATTAAACGACGAAAAATTTAAAGCAGCAGTTATAGATGTACAGTCAGCGAAACAGACAAAGGCAGCAAACACAGTGCTTTAGAAAATTTAGATTGTTCAGAAATAGAGATTCGGCGTTATGGGTGTCCCTATCGTATTTTTTTAACGCCAAATGGAACACAAAGAATCAGACAACAGATCCCTCAGCCGAATTTTTTGAAGAAAAGTTTTACCTAGACGTGTGAAAAATATTACGTGATTTTTTTTAAGTTGTAAATTTTTCCTGGATTTTTTTTTCAATTTTTCGGGTGAGGGATCTGTAGTGTGAATCTTGGTTCTTTTTGTATATTGCAACAATATAGAGGCTATGGCCGGTGTTTTACATAAATAAACTTCCGGAATTGGTTCTATTACCAATTTTAAGCTAAAAATTTAAATAAAGTAATGTCATACATACGGTGTTTTCTAATGAGCTATAGCACTCCTATGATAATGCTAAAAATGTTATTAATCTTTGCTAGTATTTCAAAAATAACTTACAGCTTATCAGCTAATACTGTGTTTTGAAAACACTTTCAACACACCTGCCTGTTTAACTGACCCATTCCACGCACGTAAAGTACCTATTTTATAGTAGGTCTGGCAAAAAAATTGACAACGACCTTAGACAGCTGTTCTTATATATTTAAAATATATGGCTATAGATTGCCCAGTAAATGAAAGGAAAAAATCTCCCAATGTCGTAACTAATTCCCGTAGAACTGGATTTTTCACAGATGGTAGAACACCTTTAGAGATGTATTTTTACAAAAGTCACCGGTTATTCCCCCTGTGCTTCCCCCACCACCCCCTCTTGAATATTTGCAAATCACTTTTTGCTGAGCCTGTTTCGAAATATCTCAGAAACGGTCGACTTAGCGATTCTTTCACTATATTATAATGTTTTAAAGAGGATTACATTTCCTACAATTTTTGTTCCCACAACTTTTTTGTAGTACTAATGGTAAGCGCGCGACAGCTTCTTGAAAATCACGCGCTTTTTGTAACCTTGGTAACCTTTTTGTAACTATTGGTTGAAACGTAACATCATTTTCAATAGCTTTATCTATTGTGTTCTTCATCGAATTTTATATTGAAAATACACATGTTCATAAAGCAAACAACGCCCTAAATGGTGATTTTTGTTCATTATCGATATCTTAAAAAATTGAGAAGCTATAGCCAGTCAAAGTTAAAAATCATCGCAGAGCCTTGCATTTTTTTTGACACGCGTTACAAGTACTTTCTATACCGAATAAAAAAATGTCCGTCTAGGAACCTATAGAAAATTTAATGCCATAAACACTTATTTATATCCAATCTCACTAACTTGAGAAATTTTTAACTTATAAGCATTAATGCTCATGTTTTTACTTTTTGACATAAAATTGGAACACTTGACGCGAAGTGCTCTATAGGGTGACTACTTCTAGACTTTTTTCTACTCATTTAGATAACCCATGAATAGGTCTACAGCCCCTTATTTTATATTTCTCAAACAATCTTCTTAGCAGAGCACTTCGCGTTAAGTGGTTTCCATTTTATGTCAAAAAGTAAAAACATGAACATTAATGTTTATAACTTGAAAATTTCTCAGGTTAGTGAGATTGGACATAAATAATTGTTTATGACATGAAATTTTCTATAGGTTCCTAGACGGACATTTTTTTATTCGGTATAGAAAGTACTTATAACGCGTGTCAAAAAAAATGTAAGGATCTACGATGATTTTCAACTTTGACTGGCTATTGGGGTCCGTCAAATGAGCATCTGACATCTGGTGGCAGAAAATTGTACTCAAACGAGGGAAAATTTTACATGCTAACAGTGCAAATTAATCATGAAATTGTTTATTACAAAAATAAAACAAGTAAAATAAACAAAAAGTTTATCGAAAATGGAATTCGCGACGTTTTCTAATATCATGGCAATAAACACTGTCAGTTATGGCCTTGTAAAACTTACTTTACAGAGAATTATTTTCTAATGAAATGTGGAAAAACTGTATTTATGAATTAAAAAAATATTTTATAGTAATAATAAGATGTACTTGTTATCATACTGCACTAAAATAGTTGAATCCCTGATGATTAACAAATTTACAGGATTAACTTCGTATACAAATATTTTGAGGTTAGTAACTTGCCTACTTATTACAATATAACTTATTATGTTGCAGTTATGTGTTTACATTATTCCTTAAAAGCGCATTGAACGCGGATGATTAATTTCGTGGAGATTTTCTTTTAATTTTGATGTTTTTAAGCAATATGTCGTAAAGATTACTACTTTTGACAGTTCATTTTGCATGCATTTTTCTCGTTATATTTCCGACATTTGATAATATGCCAGGCTTTGAGAATCCGTTCTCCTTCAACGAAATTCCTTTGTTTAGGATTCGTACCGGCCCAATCACAAATTGCACTTATATTTATCATTTTTTATCACTTTGAAAATCATAAAATTACACGCAAAAGTATACCCCGTATATGAAATTTCCCTCCGTCTGCGCCATGTTTTTGAAGCTCCACCTATCTGACGGATCCCAATAGCTTCTCAATTTTTAAAGATATCGATATGAAACACAAATCACGATTTAGGGCGTTGTTTGCTTTATGAACACGTGTATTTTCAATATAAAATTCGATGAAGAACACAATAAATAAAGCTATTGAATAGTACGTTACGTTGTAACCAATAGTTATACCAAGGTTACAAAATACTCGGGTCGCAGTGCCAAAACCCTGCCGACAATATAGTGTATTTGCTAATAATTGTGACTTTATTATGTGAACTCGAGTGTGAACTTAAGTTTGTTTTTGAACAAAATAAAAAATTTAACCCCTTAATACATCTCTTAAAATAATATTTTTTTTCTCAATTTCAATATTTTTATCAATGCAACCTCGGTACCAAATTAAATACACCCTTCAGTAAGTAAAGCACTTTCCGCAAACTAGTGTTTTCATAAAATTTGTAAGTCCGGTCCTGTCGGGCCGATTTTATTAAAATTTTAGCAGCACATTTTAATCGTTATTAAAGGGTTAAATTTCAATTTTGAACCGATTCTGAGAATTTTTTCGGCATTTTTGGGCCCAAAAACATTTTTCAACCCCTAAAAACCACCCTTGAAATGGTCCGATTGGGCCCATTTTAAATAGGCTTCGAGCGGTGATAGATTCCAACGTCCCTACCAAATTTCGTCAAAATCAATTAACTCTTTCGAAAGTTATAACCCGTACACACACATATATATATATAAATAGACATTTCCAAAAATGGTGCCAAAGTGTTCAGGAGGCTATGAAACGTCGAGAAATTTTGGCCCGACCCCTAGGTCCCGCCATCCGACCGACGCCAATAGTGTATGTGCCATATGGCAAATACACTAAAAAGCGAGTGATTTTCAAGAAGCTGTCGCGCTCTTACCCATAGTACCACAAAAAAGTTGTGGGAACAAAAATTGTAGGAAATATAATCCTCTTGAAAACATTACATAGTGAAAGAATCGCTTAAGTCGACCGTTTCTGAGATATTTTGAAACAGGTTCAGAAAATAGTGATTTGCAAATATTCAAGAGGGGGTGGTGGGGGAAGCACAGGTAGGATAACCGGGGACTTTTGTAAAAATGTATCTCTAAAGGTGTGAAAAATCCAGCTCTATGGGAATTAGTTGCGACCAGAGATGTACAAAATGGTTTTAAAAAAGCATTTAAATACAAAATGCAAAATACTTTTCAGATTTACTATTTCAAATGCAAAATACCAAATAGTTTTGCGTTTTGTATTTCAAATGCTAAATGCAAAATAGGTATTTTCAAAATACTTTTTCAAAATAAAATATCTTTTTACCAAATTTCAGATATTTTTATTTATTTTAGGTATTTATCATGAGAAATAGAGACACAATGCCGAGCCGAACAAAAACGTCTAATAACATGGCACCTTATGCATGACATTTTGGTCATATTTATCAGTACGCGTATCAATAAATTCTGTTATGTTATTAATAATAATACTCACTTAAAATAATTCGGCAATAAATCGTTCATTTCATTTTGTTTGACTGGTGATGTTGGCTAAACTTAATCACAAAGTATTTTGCATTTTGAAATGAATATTAAAAATGCAAAATACATCTCGAAAGGTATTTCAAATAAAATACAAAATGTTTTTTACTAAAAGGCATTTAAATGCAAAATACAAAATAGGTATTTTGCATTTTAAATAGAAGTATTTCAAATAAATCGCATCTCTGGTTGCGACATAAAACCTTTATTAACCGGGCTATATGGTTACAATCTAAGGTTATACTGTAAACTCATATTGTGTTATAATATGTGACCCAGCATAAGAGTTAAAATTTAAAGCGAACACGTTATTTCTACCATTTTACAATGTGACTGTAATAATATTATTCAATCTTTTTATATTTTCTGACGATTCATGCGCAAAACATATATGTGACTTTCAGAACTTTTTTGTTCCATGAAAATGAAAGTAAAGAAGCTAAAAAGAGGCAAAAATGAAAATGTTGGTGGCCTGCATTACATAAGAATTTCGATTGTAAAAGAAAGTAAAAGTTTAGTTGAATTTACCAGTTCGTGAAAGAAACTTTTCCTGGTTTCTGACTTTTAATAGAGTGGCTAGTTTATACACGTGTTAAAGAAAACTTGAATTTAACTTATTAGAAGTTATGTTTACCTATATATTATAGCTGGCCTTTACACTTCAATGTCCGTTTTGACAGAAATCTTATCTTAATCCGATCGTAGCGATGACATCTTGCAGACAACCTTTAAAGTTGTATATAAAATAAAGGTTAATTTACCGCTGACACCTAACATACGATGTAAACAAGTTTCTATGTCAACGAGCCCTCGACATGCACGTTGACGTCACACTCTGTTTTTGATTTTTAGAAATTTATACATGTTTCAATAATTTATTGCATTTAAACGAATCATTCAGTGTTTCTCAGATTTTAAAGTTGTGTTCAAATTGACATATATTTTCGTGCTACGAAATAAAAATAAGATAAAAAAAATCATGCAATTACCCGATTGAGAGAACAGATAGAAAACGGCTGCCGGATGATCCGCGGGACTCCGGGAATTTTCGAGAGAGTGCGAAGTATATTTTCTAAGAAGATGCGAAGTCTGTCTACAAAATATGAATTGTGGGCATGTAAAACATTTACTTTAATGTCAGTTATGTATCATACATTTATTTACCTATTTCCTAATAAAAAACCTTCATTATAAATCTGATAATCCAATTTATAGTCATTAAAACAAAAAATGGGTAAAATATTCGACAACATTTTTTCTACACCCTGTACAATGTATACGGGACGAGCATTTAGCTTGAATCTTTAAATTGTTCGTCGAGTTTTTAAATTCAACACACAACAAAAATGTGTATTGCTACAAAACTGTTTTCTGAGTTGGCGGAATAAATATTTATTTACAATAATTAAAAACACAATAATAATGAATGCAACAACGAAAAGTCAGTTCTAACAATCAACACAAGTAAACAATAACTAAACAGTAATTACAAAGCAAAACAAACAACTATATACAATAATTCGTAATTATTACCACTACACTAGTATTTATTTTATCAATTTGGTTATTTATATCACGGCACTATTTATATTACTGACCACCGTAGACTTGATTGCGTGACTCACCGTTGACTGATTATATATGCTGCGTGGCCTAAGCCTAGTGCGTTCTCGCTTTCTCTAGAACTTTCGCGCAGGTACTAGTTGTTACAGTAAGCAGACCCCGTTTCTCAGAACTCTTGCCTGCCGTTTATATACAAGGTGATCCGTAACAGCATTAATGTGGATAGGGATTAACAACTAACAAGAACAAACCACGCACGTATTACGAAATACTAATAAATACATGTATTGTATACGAGTATACCTAGACACAGGGACGAATTTAGAACTTCGGCGCCCTTAGGCTACGAAAAGTTTGGCGCCCTTTTTGTAAAGAAAAAAATAGGACATAAATTGTACTAATTATATTTGGCAGTTTTCTAAAACAAGAGTGGGAAAATTTAAGAAATAAAGCAAGAAAGAATTTTGAGTATTTTGAAAATAACAATAGGAAATCGCTAAGCATTGTTATTTAACAATGTTCCGCAATTTATTTGTTCGTAAATTTTGCTAAATAATTAAGATTAGCAGCTTTATTATGTTTTTCTATTTTATTTTCGGATATATTTCGATTATAGCTTTTCGTGAATAAAAATTTTCTGATCCAAAATATGGCGCCCCCAAAGATTTGGCACCCTAGGCTATATAGCCTACTTAGCCTAGTGGTAAATCCGCCCGTGCCTAGACAAATTATTATAGGATCAAATTTTAAAGTTTTTTTATATAACTTGGAAGTGCCTGTCAGAAGAATAAAGACATATTGTCCTTTAGGAAGAATAAAAGCGTCCACAACAAAACAAAGTTTGAATTAAAAGTTCAACCAGTGGAAGAACTAGTAGTATGGAAACAAAATATATAAAGGGCCAGTATATTATATTAATAACATATAATTATTGGTCAAAATTACAATCTATGTGGTCACTCTTTATGTGCCCGTTTCGCTCAATTGATCACTGAGCATTCTCCCAATCAACTTGGAGAAATTTATTCAGTGATTAAGTCGTCACTACGTCTGACACGTTGTTCATTAAATAATTTTTTTATTTATTCATTATTATTGAAAATTATTCGACAAGCTATTGGGAAAGATATCTTTGCATGTAATTATTTATCTGGTCTTATATTATTTTTAAAGACTTGGTAGTAGTATGAACCAAAATATTTCAACGAGGATGCTAACCTCAAATATTGCCTGAAGAAGTTGGAAAATAAACCAACGAAATGTTGCAAATTTTGAAAATTTAGCATCAACTTATTTTTATCCAAGTTCCCGAGAATTTATTATTATTAATATTTATTCAGACTCGTCATATTGCGTGACTACAGCCAAAAACAAATAAATATCAATTTTCAGTACAACTCGTATATACCCAGAATTCATGCTGAACCTTTATCCAAACCTTTGTCCAAAAATATAGATTCGTAATGCAAGAATCCCGTAATTCATTTTTAAAAAATTGTTCAGGGGTGACTATTTTATTGAGTTGGCGCGGCCTAAAAAATTATACGAAATATTTTGCAAATCGTTGATACTACGCAAAAATGCCAAGAATCATTTTTGTACAGCATTAAATTCCCTACAACTTTCTTTCCGGCCCCACTTTCGTAGAAGTAATTGTTTACGAGTTATTGAACAAACGGACGACACGATATGACGACATCGAGTTCGAGAATTAAATTCACACGATTTGTGTAAACATGACTTGTATATTAAATGATAAAGAAAAAAATATAATAGAGTTAAAAGAATAAATTGAGTATAAGCTAGTGATGGAATGGCATAACAATAACAGTTATTTACGAACTGTTACTGGAAAAGAACCGGATTTAAAAATAACATTTGTGAATAATTATGCTGTTCAGCAATAACTTGTTCTTAAAGAACAGGTTTTAAATGAACGATTGATAAATGAGTTAAGTAACAAATGAACAGTCGCGAACGATTAGTTTTTGTCCAATTATAACGATGGGTAGAAGAAAGCAATGAATGGAAATCACTAAAATATCTACTTTTTTTTCTCCTCTACAAGACTTTAGCAATATATTTTTACAACAAAAACTGTTATTTGATAACGTTTATTTAGAACAGATTCTTTTCAAAGAAAAAGAAACAATAACATCTGTTATTGGAAAGGAACTGTTTTGCGTATTACTAGAACAAGCTACGAAGTGGATGGCCTAAATAAAATACAAGAACCTGTAAATATAGCAACTATTATGGTTGATACTGGACTACGATAATATGTTAGTGTGCACTAAAAACATTTTGTCTATTTTGTTTAGTTTCTTTGCGATGCAGTGGAATCCTCTATAGTCTTATACGTACTTACATAATTTATGTGTTTTGTAGCATAGCCACTGCATCAGGGTTTATTTGTCTGTTATGTTGGTACTTACTATGCAAGGAATCTGGACCAGTCAGAGATAGTTTATGTATTTAAGGCCCGTCACAAATGTCTTAAAGTTATAATGTCATTAATGTCCGTCTTCTGAAACGACAGGTACGTGACGGTACCGATGCCTGTTATCATGGACGTACGTGAAAGGGGGGGGGGGTGAGCAGTTTTTGGGCTGTCATACCAAAATATTTTGAAAGAGCGCACAAAAATGAATAGAATTTAAAAAAAAACTGTTTCCACGCCATAACGGTAAAACTTTGTTGCCTGTCACGTCCTTCAAATAGGTATGACAGGCATTTTCGGCAGATAGCCCGGTTAATAAAGGTTTTATGTCGCAAATAATTTAACGCCCTAAACGATGATTTTTTTCATCATCGTTTAGGACATTAAATTGTCTATGGATTCCTAGACGGATTTTTCTTTATTCGGTATGGAAGGTACTCGTAACGCGTGTTAAAAAACACGTAAAACTCTATGATGATTTCAACTTTAACTGGCTATAGCTTCTCAATTTTTAAAGATATCGATATGGGACAAAAATCACAATTTTGGGCGTTCTTTGCTTAATGAAAATGTGTATTTTCAATTTAAAAATCGATGAGGAACACAATAAATAAAGCTATTGAAAAGGACATTACGTTTTAACAATTGGTTTTCAAGGCTACAAAAAGCGCGTGATTTTCAAGAAGCTGTAGCGCGCTTACTATTTGCACCATAGAAAATTTGTATGAATGAAAATTGTAGGAAATGTAATCATATTTAAAACATTACATAATGAAAGAATCGCTTAAGTCGACCGTTTCTGAGATATTTCGAAATTGGCTTCCGTAAGGCTTGCAAAATTATATTCAAGAGGGGGTGGCGGGGGGAAGCACAAGGGGATAACCGGGAACTTTTGTAAAAATACATGTCTGAAGGTGTTCTACCATCTGTGAAAAATCTAGCTTTATGGGAATTATTTGCGACATTGGGTGATTTTTTCCTTTCATTTCCTGGGCAAAGAAAAAAGGTTGTCATACTAGGTTTTTCTGAAAGAGCATGCGATTTCCTAAAAAATGCTCTAATTGAAATTAATTTCCGCGAGAACGGTAAAACATCATTGTTTTTTAATGATAATTAATTTAATTAAAAATTCTTCCGGAAAGAAAAACCTCGTCATACCGGGCTCATTTTGTTCGTATAGTTTTCTACAGTCAATTTTCACTAGAATTTTTCAAATCCGCAATGATAGTACTTTTGATGTTACGGGCTCCCTGCCTATGATTTGATTATCAAGAATTTTAAAAATCATTACTTGACCTGCCTTAATTTCAAGCTACTTGATATTAGTACTTGACAACGAACCGATTATGTATGAAAACGCACGAATCATTTCCTTAAGCTTAGGTGGGTATTTCCTCGAGTTGGAAAATTGGTTTTATTATTTTGTTTAATATTTAAGGAGAGGTTAATACGTTGATATGCACTATATAATATATTAATAAGCCTTAACATTCCAACTGCAGGGAAAAGGCCTCCTCCAGCTTCTTCCATTCGGAACGGTTCTTGATTTTTCTTGACCAAAGGGGTCCGGCGAATTTGGCTAGATCATCCCTCCATCTTGTAGTTTGTCTTCGAACTATACAAACAGTTAAATTATTATTAATTATAAATATATGTGATAATAATTATAGTAATGAATAGTTAAGATATTGGGAACTATTTATAACATGGATGAAAGCAACGATAATTTAATAATAATAATTTTTTTAAATGTCGATATTGGCGATACTAATATTAGTTGCGTTGAGTGTCTATAATTATTTATAATTTAATTTTTTTATAAAATTGATGAAAAATGGTAGTCCTTGACTCTTCAGGAACTACTTAGTTTTTTCAGTATACCTACTAATTGAAATATAACTATGTACCTACTTGACTTGGTACTTGACATATTATATACCTACTAACTACTTGATTTGATATTCGGATTTCAATATTTGACTTGATTTCAAGTCAAGTCAAGTAGCTTTCTTTATCTCTCGTGCTTTTGAATGACGTGCATTTGTTCCGTATTTTCTTAGAATATAAAATTTTAGCTGTTTTGTTCTAAGGAAAATAAAATTCGCCTGTTTTTTAATCTCGCGGCACCTAAAAAATAAAATGCGTAAAAATCGACCTAGGACACGAGAAAAATAGAAAAGTTTTTCACCTTATTTGTATTGTTATTTTCATTAATTTAAAGTAATGTTTTTTTTTCTTTGACTGTCACCCACAATAGACCTTGTAGGCGTTAATGGTTTTAGAAATAATGAAAGCTACATGCACGAAGAAATACGTGTAATGATCTGCCCCCGTAAATCGAGTTTCCTTCCTTTCTTAAGTTCTCCAACTTTCATCTTTGAATCTCTAATCTGAGAGTGGTTCTTTTGTTTCTTGTTTTACCCATTACTTATGATATAGGTACTAACTGGTTAAAAAATAGAGATTAACTTCGCAGAGTCATTTTAAAGCCAGAAATAAACAAAGATTTTTTTTGTAAACATAGGTGTAAAATTCAAAGTGTTGTTGAAGTTTGCATATATAGGGTGAATCACACGCCACCCGTATCAGTATTTTTTTTCCAAAAACCATTAGTTGTAGAGAGTCAAAAAAGTTTGTTATAAAAACCGTAATAAAGAATCGAATGGCCAAATTGTAATTTCCCGGAAAGGTCGGCATCCTGAACAGTTTGCTCCAGCATGTCCAGAACTCCAGAATTTTAAATGGCACGATGGATTGAAAGTGGTATTGTTGAAAAGATCTTCAAAAAATAAGCAAGTTTTCTAGGAAAAATTATTTTATTACTGCCGCCCCTGCCCCCTGTTAAGTAATATTCGTTTGAAATTATTAAATTAATATTTCATAATAACAAATTTAAAATCTAGCTAGGTACCTTATAGTTAGACAATGTCACAAGTGTTCAAACTGCCTTCCATTTACTTCTAAACACTATTGAGCTCTTCTGTTTTAAATACTATGAGTGACTCTAAGTACTTCTTCAGTGTTTAATTGCAATTATTGACTATTATGACATTATCTAACGAGGTAATTTATAGATTCTAAATACCGATTTTTAAAAATAAGTCCGTTATTGCGAATTTTTAATTTAATAATTTCAAACGAATATAGCAAGAATGGCAGTAATAAAATAATTTTTCCTACCAAACTTTTTTTAAGATCTTTTCGAGGATCTTTTCAACAATACCACTTTCAACCTATCGTATTTAAAATTCTGAAGTTTTGGACATTCTGGAGCAAACTATTCGGGATGCCAACCTTTCCGGGAAAAAACAATATCACCATTCGGTTTTTTATGGTTTTTGTATTAAAATGTTTTGACCCAACTCTCTACGACTAATCGTTTTTGAAAAGAAAGCTGATAAGGATGATCTGTTTCACCCTGTGTATTAAATGGAAAAAAATCTCTTTGCGGAGCTAACTTTGTTTATGTTACATAATTATTAAACTTTTATTCTTATTATTGTGTTAAGACATTGAGACAACACGTTGACGTTAATACTCTAAAACGTTCGTTTTTATATTTTTTGTTATAAAATCTGACACCTACTTCTGGCGTTGATAGATAGACAGATAGACAGATAGATAGATATAAGTTTATTTGCATGGCCAAAATTTGGATACAAAAGGTCAGGAATAGTATCCCCCGTGACTATTGTAATGCATATATAGGCATATAGTTCCAGAATTATTTCCTTTAAAATTATTTTTTAATAATTTTAATAATAAAATAAAAAAACTCGGGTCGCAGTGCCAAAACCCTGCCGACAATATAGTGTATTTGCTAATACAGGCATTGTGGCATTATTATGTAAACTTAAGTTTGTTTTTTGACAAAATAAAAAATTTAACCCCTTAATACAGCCCTTAAAATAATTAAATTTTTCTAAATTTCAATATTAGACATGGATTTCATCAATACACCCAATTAAATACACCCTTCCATATCTAAGTAAATCCGTATCAACAAACTAGTGTTTTCATAAAATTTGAAAGTCCGGTCCTGTCGGGCCGATTTTATTAAAATTTTAGCAGCACATTTTAATCTTTACTAAAGAGTTAAATTTCAATTTTGAAACGATTCTGACAAATTTTTCGGTATTTTTGGGCCCAAAAACTTTTTGGAACCCCTAAATACAACCCTGAAAATGGTCCGATCGGGCCCATTTTAAATAGGCTTCTTGCGGTGATGGGTTCCAATGTGTGTACCAAATTTCGTTTCAATCGATTAAGTCTGTCGAGAGTTATCGTGTACACACATATATATATATAAATATATAAATATATATATATATATACATACATATATATATATAAACATTTTTAAAAATGGTGCCAAAGTGTTCAGGAGGCTATGAAACGTCGAGAAATTTTGGTCCGACCCCTAGGTCCCACCATCCGACCGACGCCAATAGTGTATGTGCCATATGGCAAATACACTAATAAAAATAATAATTTTAATATTTTTTTTTTCAATTTTGCGAACTTTCGGCCTGGCAGGAGAAAAAATAGTATTCGCAACACGGGAGGAAAGTATTACATCTCCTCCCGTGTTGCGCATACTATTTTTTCTCCTGCCAGGCCGAAAGTTCGCAAAATTGAAAAAAAAAATTATCAAAATTATTATTTTTATTTTATTTTATTATTAAAATTATTAAAAAATAATTTTAAAGGAAATAATTTTAATGTGTAGGAGACAGAAGTAGGTGCGTGAGAGCCGGCATAAGTACTATTGCGCACGCGCACTTGTCCGTACCACGGGAATAAAGAGCGACTTTGTTCCCGCTTGGCAGGGACGAAAGTACGAACTTTCGGCCTTATAGGTAGGAGAAAAAATAATTCTCTATTTAATCGTGAAAACCAAATTAAAATCGGCACAGAGGTTTTCAAATAAATCGCGAACATTCGGATTGACTCGAAAAGGGAGACCAATTTATCTCAGAATCGCAGACTTACTTTACATTTTCAATCATCCTCATCCACCCTTTGCCTATGCGTAATAACTAGTAATATATAGCATGATACTACTAGTATGTGAAATAATTTTTCAAATAGGTTCAGTAGTTCCTGAGATTACCTTTCTTATAATATTTGCATAATTTATAGTACTTTAATTTTTATAATATGATCGTGCATTGTGATAATCAAAAAAATCCAGGTGCCAAGTCAGAAAAATGGACAAACTGCAAAAAAAACTGACTTGATTTTATCTTAAAGTCGTACCAGAAACCAATCAATAATGTTACTGTTCAATGGACAAACTAATAGTACGGGAGGCAGCGTTGCATTTTAGGTAGTGATTTCATACCGACCAATTCATATTTCTAGTAATTGTTTAAGTATCAACAGCAACCAAAGTGAGCGTCAGTCGTCGCACCCGCGGTGGGTGTAGTAGCTAGAGGGTGTCGAAGTTGCTAAAAAAATTAGATTTTAAAATTATTTCCTAATTATTTCATACCGCACCAAACTTGGTACGGTGATTCTTTATATAATAAACAATAAGAAAATAACTGTCAGCTGCGTAGACAGTGGGGGTAAAGAAGTCAGTTTCGCCATAGAATATATCGTGTTTAGATAATTTAAACGTCATTGAACAGTAAATGTCACGGTATGTTCATTTTGAAATATAGATGTCGTTGATAATAAGCATTTGTTCTCCAAAGAAACAAACCCTTTCCAATGACAGACGCACATCTTCTCTTCAATTCTGCTTTCAAATCGCATAATTTCCATGTAGAATATATGTTTAGAACTAATTTGTTTGTGTTGTTTTACGCGAAACGACGACAAAAACGAATAACAGCAAAAGCAAAAATCGTCCCTATAATAATTTTAAATAAACAACAAACAAATATTTTTTTGAATACAAAAACTTTGTATTTAAATTAAACTTTATTTAGAAACGTATTTGTCGCAAGTATTATATTTGAAATTATTAAATAAATAATTTTTAACCTCGACAAAACAGCTACACGTTTATGATAAGTGCAAATCAGGTGCAAATACTCCTTGCACCGTGGGTTTGTTTCTTTGGAGAACAAATGCTTATTATCGGCGACATCTATATTTCAAAATGAACACACCTTGACGTTTCTGTTCAATTGCGTTCAAATTATCTAGACACGGTATGTTTTATGGCGAAACTGACGTCTTTACCCCCACTGTCTACGCAGCTGACAGTTATTTTCTTATTGTTTATTATATAAAGAATCACCATACCAAATTTGGTGCGGTATGAAATAATTTGGAAAAAATGTTAAAATCTAATTTTTTAGCGACTTTGACACCCTCTAACTACCACACCCACCGCTACTAGCGCAGCTGACGGTTGGATGTCTCATCAGGTGGACGAGAACAAACGTTGGTATAATTATCAGCCGGTATGAAATAATTTATTCATTTGCAACGCTGCCTCCCGTACTATAAGAATCGTTTTATTTTTCTACAAACATTTTCAAAATTTGATTCTAGGTATAGTAAAATAGATAAACCGTCACATATTAACTGAATTTTTTAGTAATTGGGTGAGGAAGAACCTTGCAATGTGGTGGTTTATAGGAAGTCGTTGATTTAAACATTTTCAGAAGTACTGATCTGACAGACTAATAGTTGCATTAGTTTCGCCGCAGCAGGACAGTTGGTTGACCGGGATGTTCACTCCCGTTGGCTGCTCCCAACAATCCCATATAGCATAGCAGGACACAGTCGAGTGAATCGTCTTCCTGCGATATTTTTCTTACCACTTAATACTGACAGCAGACAGTTTATTACGTGCAGATATGCATCGATTTGTACCGATTTGTTTTATTGTTGTATTTACCATTAACATAGAAAATGGAATGTGCGTTCCCTATCTCAGCAAATGTACTAAATACTCACTTTTAAAAGGGTTCTAGAGAAACCGATTGACAATTTATTAATAAAACTTAGCGGAGCGTATACTTTTGCAACGATTTCAGGGGGAGAGTTCCCTGCGGGGAAGGGGGCGCAATGACGTTTTTTATGCGAAGTGAAAAGGAAGGAGTGCAGGGGATTTCCCAAAAAAAGGCACGCGGGGTTTTTTGATGCGATGTGACGTTTTTTTGCGAAGTGAAAGGGGGTTTGAGTGCAGGGGCGAGCTCCCAAAAAACTCACGTGGGTTTTTTTTGTACGATTTGACGTTTTTTGCGAAGTGAAAAGGGGGTGACTGCAGGGGGGAGTTCCCTAAAAACGTTCGCGGGACGGTTTCGTGCGATGGCGTTTTAGTCGCAGTTATGACTTCCCAGTTCCCATCCATAGTGCATAATAAATTGTTAATCTGTGTTCTCTGGATGCTAGTACACTTTTATATAACCGAAATTATGCAACGCGCATTCCCCATTTCAGCGGTGTGCTGAAAATCCTCTCTGTTATGTGAGCGAGATAAAATACGTGACTGCAGCCAATATTATAGTTGTGAATTCATCCGAGTCTAAATCACTGTCAGTGCTATTGATCCGACGCTAAATCTCTGTTAATGCTATTGATCCGACTCTGAATCTCTATGAATTCTATTGATCCGACTCTGAATCTATGTGAATGCTATTAATCCGACTCTGAATCTCTGTGAATGCTATTAATCCGACTCTGAATTCCTGTGAATGCTATTAATTCGACTCTGAATCTCTGTGAATGCTATTGATCCGACTCTGAATCTCTATGAATGCTATTGATCCGACTCTGAATCTCTGTGAATGCTATTAATCCGACTCTGAATCTCTATGAATGCTATTGATCCGACATAGTGATCCAAACTCGAATCAATAGCATTCACCTCTGTGATTTCTATTGATTCGAGTTTGGATCTCTGTGAACACTTGGTGTGAGCTTGAATCTCTACGAACGCTATTGATCAATGTCACTGAATGGCGTCTGAACTTCTTTGAACTCTATTGATTCGAGCTCTCTCTGTGAATGCTATTGGTATGGGTCTAAATCTCTGTGTCCGAGTCATCTCTTTGAAGTGTAAACGCTATAGTTTCGACTCTGAATCTCTCTTAAAACTATTGATTCGAGTTTGAATCTCTCTCGCCATTAGTCCGAGTCTGAACCTCTGTGAACGCTACTCATCCGGGTCTGAATTTCTATGACGCTGTGGGTCTCAGTTGTCTAATTATAAAAGGTCGTACACAAGCAGCCACCATTGTCCAGTTCCTTCTCATGAGCGACGTTTTCTGACCTGTATGCGCAGTCCATTTTCTAAGTCGGTGATATTTGCCGTGAATGTAGATAAAGTAGATATCACTTGTACCTATATACATAATACACAATACGACACGACACACTATAAATATCGTAATACATCTGTGGTCGAAAGGAAAAACCGCTTATGTTCAATTTGTGATAAAATAAAATTAACATCTGTCTTATTAGTGATCCAGTTCTCAATTTTTCGCTGCAAGGAAAAGATGGCATCCTATTAGATGAGTGTCGGCCGTAAATACTAAATCGAGCTTAATTCTTTCATCAACGTACATTTTAAATTTAAATAACCTTTTAATGGACTCCCCAGCAAGGATTTTTTTTATGGATGTGTAAACATTTTACCGCTCGCCCCACGGTACGGGCTGCATCATTGCATGTTGGCTCGACCGTCAGCGTAACCCGTCAGACGTAACATAAGTCATTGCGTTAGTGTGTACAAAACACAACCACATGTGTAATACGTTTTACATTGCACAAAATATTAGGATATAGGGAATTGACGAACTGAAACATGACATCTGGTGGCAAAAAAATAAACTATCATAAAATTGCAACTGTCTAGTTAGTATATGATGTTAACATTGACCTTTAAATGTAATTAGTTGATTATTAAATAAAAAAAGTTAAAATTGAAGTTGAACGTTTTCCAGAGCTCAAAAAATTGAAAGCTAGAGTTCGTTGTGTAGTAAAGGTTGTCAAAGTAAATCTGCTAGAGATTTAGATACTATTTTTCATAAGTTTCCGAAGCATCATACTGTTTGTATTGAAATGTTTTCTGGTAATGTTGAAAAAATTGATAAATATATATAGCGAAGAAAAATCTATTGAAAATATGTTTTTTACATTTTAAAAAATGTGATTATATACTATGTACCAAGAAAGTTAACCTAAAAAGTAAATAAAATAATAATGTTTACAATGTTAAAAAGTGTATAATACACATGTATTATTACATTTTTCTCCCAACTCTGCTTTACAAGAACAAATTATTAAAATTATTTTTCCATCCTAAGATATTACAGCATTTATTTCATGGGGTTTTTCTCTCATGTTTGACGTCACCAACCTAAGATATTAATTCACTCAAATTTAATAGCATTTTAATCGTCAACACTACTATCATATATGTATTTTTTTTAAAAGTGCAATTTTTGTCGGCCATGGTTTTGAAGCCACTCCCACATCTAAGTTCCCAATTAGACAGAACAGTGACCGTAGCTAGGTGAAAAGTTTCCTTTAGTATCAAATTGATACTGTAACAAAATCAATTTAGCCACTCATCTCAAGTGATGCTGGTACAAACAGACAGGCAGATGAAGACACAACAGTTTTGGAAACACGTTTTCCATAAAAACTTGTAAGCGGAAGAAATTCCAGACAGATATCCAAATAATATTTTTTGTTTTAGTACGGACCAATAATTGATAGAGATATAGATTGTAGATTTATAGACGCTCGATAGCTAAGGTCATCAGAGTCTATCCAGCCTAATTGCAGACAGCACTAATAATAATAAACATGGCTTACTGAGATCATCAAACACACACAGTAGATGGCAGCAGAATATCATTTGTTGTAATATAGGTCCATAAGGCTGTCCAGCTATAGATCCCGTATAAGTAAAGCTTCTGTTTCTGTGTGTTGATAGCGACGTTTCGGTTGCCAAGCCATGTGACAGACACGCTGCAGCGACGCTTTCATCGCAGGAAGGATATAACGGTCCGTGCAGGCACCGCCACGACGCTCTGTTTCTGCATTCGTCGCTCTACATCCCCACCCCTCCCGCAATGTCCTGTCAGTGCAAACTTATAGCTGTCCTTGATTCAGAACAGTATTCTGTTGCCACTGTATTTAGCGCGCAAAATATACCACTTGATGGTATATGATAAAATCAATCGATTTAAAACCCCTTATATCCACACCATATTATTCACATAACAATTAGAGGTGAAAATAATGAATATCTCAGACAGCTAAGCATGTAGTGTGTTTTCAACGTGAAATTGCTATATATAAAAAGAGATCGGTTTCCACTCTCGGGCACTGTGGAGAAATCGGTAACTCACCTAGCCGGAAACTGGGGGTTTCGGGTTCAAATCCCGACAGTGGTCATTTGATTTTTTCTTAGATATAGCTCAAAAATCATGGCAGCTTAGCTGTCTGAGATATTTATTGTTTTCACCTCTAATTGTTATGTGAATAATATGGTGTGGATATAAGGGGTTTTAAATCGATTGATTTTATCATATACCATTTAATTACTGTCCACAGAAACTCAAAACGTTGTTTATCTATAGGTATACCACTTGATGTTGAAGAACTTTATGATATAGAGAGATGGTGATCCGTAATTGATGTAGAAATTAGGAGAGGATGAGGATGGTGCATTGAGCACCGAAACGTAAGCTTATAAATGCAAATTTAATCATCAGTATTGCAAATTTTATTTGATCCTTTTGCCACTGAGTTTTTTCTCTCCTAATTTCTATACCACTTGATCTTACCCGCATATTTGCTTTCGTTAATGTCAGTTTTAATTGAAACCTAATTATATTATAACCCGAGCGTAGCGGGGTAAAATAATAGTGATTCAAATTGAAGTAAAATCGGTTTAGCAGTTATCCTGTGATTCACAGGATAACCGCTGTTTGTACTTGTTTAGCGGGTTGAAGCTGAGAGTTTCAACCCTATAGGGATAGAAAATTTTAAGTTGTCGGTTTTCTCTGTTTTTTAACGTTGTTAAGAGGGAGATAGAGCGATTGAGTCGAGCCAACTTTAATTCTTATTCGCATATAATATTCTAAAACGTCAAAATGACAGACATAACCCCACATAAATTTCACATGGATCTGACAGATCTAATATTTTTGCGCCTTTTTTGCGCGCCAAAATTGCAGGTATACCTTAAATCGAATTGTCAATAGAGTTGTTGTGAAAAATAATATGCATGTACTCGGAACTAAAACTTCACACTGGTTGCAAACGCTATGTTTCGACCCTTGTAATGCAATATAGATACTATTATCTATTAATAATATAAAAAAAATGCGGCCGGCTAGTTACTATATAGCTTACGTATGTCCTAAAGCAAAGTATCACCTATCGAACAGTGAAAAAAAAATTGAAATCGGTCCAGTAGTTTTCGAGTTTACTTCTTACAAACAAACAATCAATCAAACACACTCCCTCTTTATATCTAATATTCGTATAGATTATAGTATAGAAATGTAAAATTAGTAGGCTGTTACTAAATAAAAGCGCCCAATTGCGTATCGGACTACGCACAGTGAAGGGTTCCGTAGTCGGGATGAACATTCATGGTTAAAATTCAAAGTTAATAATAATTTATGCTAGTCTTTTAAATAGCGTGTAAGTAGTATATTTATGAGAGTTCTTTAACCTCCGTACTCACGGCCGGAGTACGGAGGCTGTAGAACTTTCATAAATATACTATACTTGTGTAACCGAAAATATCCCATATCTCAAAAACCATCTTTTTCAAACTAATTTTCGTTGAAAGTATTTATAAGTTCTACTACCTTAAATTTTGTCAGAATTTTCCACGCCATAGTTGAAAAGTTAGAGGGGGGACACACTTTTTACGACTTTAGAAGCGCATATTTGACCAACTATTGACTTAAATAAAAATCATATTTCGAAACTTCTATATCATTTTTTAAGATCTATCTAACGGTACCCCACACGCTTATGTGCACTGGATTTTTTTTCATACCTCAGTTAAATGTATGGAGTGCCACCTCTAATTTTTTTTCGTAATTTCACTACTGTAGTGGTTTATAGAAAATACCTACCTTTCAAATTTCATCTACAGGGTGGTGACCGTGATTGCTGCACATAGGGATTTAACCCTTAAAATCAAACTTTCGCGATTTCCTGCTTCCCTAATTATTTTAGGAAAAATATTTTCAAATAATAGTTTTAAAACATAAAATTCTGCATCTAAATCATTAAACAAAATTAATTTTGCATGCTTTGAATGAAATTTGGTACGAAAATATCAAAATTAGCTCAAAAATAGATAGCGATAGCCATATGGAACTTGAACAAAATGATTAGAAATTATTTTGACAGCTAAAACGTCACCATTTTCAAGTTCCATGGTATCGCTATGTGTTTTTGAGGTAATTTTGACATTTTCGTATCAAATTTCTGCCGTTACAATGCATGCCAAATTAATTTTGTTTAATGATTTAGATGCAGAATTTTATGTTCTAAAACTTTTATTTGAAGATATTTTCCTAAAATAATTAGGAAAGCAGAGAATCACGAAAGTTTGATTTTATGGGTTAAGTCCCTATGTGCAGCAGACAGACGGGCAGGACGAAATTATAAGGATTCCGTTTTTACCATTTGGCTATACGGAACCCTTAAAATCTGAACTGCGTAAGTGAGTTCCGCAGGGCTTAGTATTGTGGCCCTCCCAGTGTTTACACCAGCAGACACAAACACAGATATTAAATAGTCTTACAGAGTACAGTAAGTTGGTACAACGGATGCGATCTATTAGATTATCGTTTTATATTTTTATATTGAAAGTTTTACGATAATTTTTTCATTTTTCTAAGTGGAAACACAGATTTAAGTTTTTAGAGAATTATCAACTTTAAAACTTTGTTACAAAAGTATTGGAATAGTTGATTCATTTTTAACAAGTCGAATAGCTTCTTTTTACTTTCGAGCGACCAATAGGAGTCAAGAAAGTCTTGTTATGGTGAAAGAAATCGAATTCGAGATTTCGATGGATTTTGACGTTTCATGGTCCCTACATACCAAAAAAACGATATGTGCCTCACCCACATAAGCGCACAATTAATAAATAATTATTATTAATAAAATCCATGGATACCATAACATCTATATATAAGTATCCAAAGCCTGCTTACAATATTACACGATTTTGAAACGTCAAAAGCTGATTTTTATAATTACAATATCTATAAGAAAACGATTTTATATTGGGATGAGACCTAGCTAGATTGATTTTTTGCCCCCCCCCCCAAAACCCTTTTGCAGTCAATTTCATCCAAATCGATAGTCGTTTTATTCCAGTCAGCGTTTCATTAATTTTTGAGACGGTAATTTTTGACTCGAGGTCATTCCAATTCACTACCCTCGCTAAAGGAGTATAACTTCAAAAAAACGAACTTATGAATATCGTAACGTGACCGTAGGCGTAATCATTGAAACTTGTCTAGACAATTTATAATTTGACAAAGTTTTTTTAAACATCAATCAAGAATCAAATACAATTATTGAGTAGCAATCATTTTTTTGTTAAGAGTTTAATGGTGAATAAGTAAAATGTTATGATATGTACGTAACATTACCGTAACGTAAGGGGCGGTGCTGATTGGCGATGTTGTTAACGTGATTTAAACAAGTTAGGCATGCATAGATTCATTCATAAGTATCGCGAGTTAAGGAACGTGATAGTTTTAGCTACGGTTACGCAGTCCCGATAGCTGGACGCGATGTGTGCCAACGTATTGTGTATATGTGTGTAGTATCGCTACGTTACATAAGTTGGTATGCGTGCTTGTGTTACTTAATGTATATTGTGATAATCGAAGGATGAGAGAAACAATGGGGCCGTCCCACACTTTTTTTAGAGGGTTGGAATCTACAATTGACTACAATACAAAAAGATTATAAAACAATTTTTTTTAGAATTTTTCAGAAACTTTTTCTACAATAAAAAAATTCCCAAAAGCATGTGTTTCGGTCGTTAAATGATATATTGATCTTGGTTATTAAAATTGCACGGAAAAAAGCTTGACAGCACAGTTTTTGATAATATGTAAACAAGCTTGAAATAGGTAGGTACCTATCCTACGTTCGTTCCGTTTGTCATGTCAACCGTATTCAAAATACACACCAAGGGAACGTTCGCTTACTAAAATTGCGTATATTTTGAAAACAGTTCATTATAATATAAACAAACCGATTCTACCATTTATTATTTTGATACAAAAACTAGTCAAAATGGGAATTAGAGGAAAATGTCAAGATTTGTTAAATAGTTTTTTAAGTCATCGTGAATTTTATGTGGAAATAGCTGGAAGTAAATCAGAATGCAAAGGAATTACATCGGGTGTACCGCAGGGAAGTAACCTAGGCCCATTATTATTTATATGCTTCGTCAATGATATGCCACGATATATTCCTGGGGATAAAATAATCATGTATGCAGACGACATGACAGTATTAATTTCTGCATCGTCGATGTACGAAATGAAAAGAAAAATCATTAACGTGTTAAATAAATTTACTGAGTGGTGTCAAAAAAACCAGTTAATTGTTAATATTAGTAAAACCAAATGTTTGCAATTTAAATTAAAAGAAATAATTGATCTAGACAAAAAGATTTTACATATTAATAATGAAATAATAATTAGCACTATTGTAAAGTATCGAGGAATACAGGTTGATGATAATTTAAAGTGGACTGATCAAATTCAAATAGTTTGTAAAAAGGTTTGTGGATACTATTATCAAATAAAACAAGCACGGGATTATTTTAATACAAGAAATTTATTATTAATATATAATGCTTTCATTTTTCCAAGTCTTAAATACGGAATTATTAATTGGGGTAGATCTATAGACATTAATAGAGTCTTTGTTATTCAAAAGAGAGTAAATTCGCTGTATGTTCAATATGAAACCAAGAGATACTTGCAGAAATATTTTTAAAATAAATAATTTATTAACATTGTGTGCAATATATGCCTATGAAATTTTAACATATATGAATAAACAAGGCTTCTTTAAAACAAATATTAAAAAAAATATGATACAAGAACGAATGAGGTTAGTATTAAACATAATACAACTTTTTATGAAAAATGTCCAGTATACACCGGTTTTAAAATGTTTTATAAATTGCCAAATGAAATACAAAACTGCACAAAAAAAATAAATTTAATGTAAGTTTAAAAAAATGGCTTATAGAGGTGGAGCCATATAGCTTAAAAGAACTTTTATAATTGCTTTTATTGATTGTATTTTAATTTAATGACTTGTTGTATCCAAATTTGGTTAAACAATAAATTTGTTTTCTATTCTATTCTATTCTATTCTATTCTATTCTATTAGGACAATAATTTAACTACCTATTTAAATATGTAAAAATAAACATTTCGAAATGTATAACATACCTACTACTAGTGTAAAAAATAAAAAAAGTGTTATTTTCAACAATTCTATATATTATATAGGCTACGAGCAGAATGCAAATAGGCGACAGCGTGGCAGAGTTCGGAATTTTTCAATGTGTTACTTTGTATTGTTTATACCCGTCATTATTAATTATTTTTTTGAGTTTAAACAATTTTGCAATAAATTGTATTGTTGAAATTATTGTTATTGTCCGTGAGTACCTATTTACAATTTCAGCAACAAGGCTGACAAAATGACATTCTGTATCCATAGCAACGTAGCCTAGATTGTTGACTGATTTGCACATTAATTAGTTACTGATTTGTCACTGCGATCGCTGGCAGTCCAATTCTAGTAAGCTTCGCCTTTCTGCTCGTAGTCTATAGAGAAGTATGTTACTTATAATATAATAATAAAAACTACACTTTTGACGCACTTGTGACAAAAAATATTATGTGCATAATACGTGCGAAATGGGCGAGTGCCCTTTCGTGTGGCTCAGCCGACAATCACAAAACTAGTGGGCAATCGCCCGTTTTCCGCACTAGTTGCACAGTATACTATTATGCTTATCTATAATCTTTTAATCGCAGCTTCGCTCGCATCAATGTCGGTTTTGGCAGAAACTTCATCTTAAATCGATCGTAGCCGGATAACAAGCATCATAATATAAGTTTGGGTTCCAATTGATAGTGTACCAATCAAAAAAAAATCGGTCCATCCGTTCTCGACTCTCGAGTGATAGACAGTAATTCTGGAAACACGCCTTCCAATCTATGTCTTATTAAGAGAAAAAAAAACTCCAAAAGAAAATTAAATTACGAAGGTCTCGTATATCTATAACAATTTAATATACTAGTGTTGATTAAAACATTATAATATTGCTGCCCGATTAAATTTGAATGCTGAGACACAAGGGCTTATACAGAATATTCTTGTGGGAGGGGGGCGGCACAAGAGCCAGACCGACAAGCATGTCCAGTTTCCTCATAAACTGTTTGGGGGGCCCGCGCAAACAGACACTAAGGCGTCTCGCTCATGTTCCGTTAATTAATGGGAATCTTAGATCATTAATATATCTAAGTTGGGATTTTGGATTTTTGCAACTTGCAATAGCTTGTCCGTATGTACACAAAACATAAAGAATGTGCTTATCCTGGGACTCCTCGGGTTTTTTGTATAGTAAATTTCGACAGTCCCTCCCTCCTTGCTAGCAAGACCAAGACCGTGGTAGTCTTGGCATCGGTCTTGGCCTTGCTACTTTAGTCTTGGTCTTGCGTATTTAATCCTGGTCTTGGTCTTGCGTATTTAGTTTTGATCTAGGTCTTGCATATTTATTAAAACTTTATACTTACCCACTCAGTGTGCCCGGAAAATAGTTCAGCGAATCACGACGCACAGTTGGACGTCGCCTGAAACTTGTGATTGTCGAAAAACAATTTCAATAAAGGAATTCGGCATTTTTGCAACAGTATGGTTATGACTATAGAAGGGAGAAAGACGCAACGGTGCTTATATTATTTTCTTTAAATGTTATAATTTTATTTGTAACTAGCGGCCCTGTCCGGCTTCACCCGGGTGCTAAGAAAACCCGGGTGCAATACACTACTCACTCGCTTCGCTCGTTCGCTTGAATATTATAATTACATTACTCACTCGTTTCGTTCGTTCGCTATATATATAAACCTTCCGTAAAATATTATCTAACTGATGGTGAAAACCGCATCAAAATCCGTTGCGTGGTTTAGGAATTACATTACTCACTCGTTTCGTTCGTTCGCTATATATATATATAAACCTTCCGTAAAATATTATCTAACTGATGGTGAAAACCGCATCAAAATCCGTTGCGTGGTTTAGGAATTACATCACTCACTCGCTTCGCTCGTTCGCTATATAAGTATATAAACCTTTTGTGAAAAATTATCTAACTGATGGTGAAAGCCGCATCAAAATCCGTTGCGTGGTTTAGGGAGGAGTTAGCGGTTATACAGACAGACAGACAGATGCGGAAAGTGACTTCATTTTATACTATGTAGAGATATCTCGATATAGGGGATAAGTGGAGCAAAATGGAGTATAGGGAGCAAAACGGGATACCCCAAAAATTTTGTGAAAAAAAATGTTTCTACCATCGTTCAAATGGCCATTTATAACTTTTAATATTATTAATGCACCATTCAAAGTATCGAAATTTTTTTTCTATTTCTTATAGGTATACCTACCAAATTGTAATCAAAATCAAGAGTAATTATTTTTCGAAATTTATTCATTAGAGACAAAGTGAAGTCATAATTTTTAGTTTAGTCTTGCGCATTTGGTTTTGGTCTTGGTCTTGTCCATTCGGTCTTGGTCTTGGTCTTGCTATTATAAGTATTGTATCGGTTTTGGTCTTGGTCTTGCTTTTTTGCAAGACGTACAAGACTAAGACCAATTTTGCTCATCACTACCCCTTGGTGGGAACACCTTCTTAAATACACATGTTATAAGCACTTGTTAAATATTAAAATTGATCGGCGCTGCAGTTAAAATTCCAGGCGGAAGCAATAAACTATGGAGGGACGTCGTAATCAACTATTGGTAAATCTTCGGGTGTAAGTTATACCGATTCGGTGTCTTTATTGGGAGAAATTCTGTTTGAAACAACGTGTAAAGAAATCTAAATCCTAAAGAACTTAGCGTTGCGTCGTCACCGTGGAATGGCGTATTAGTACTGTTGAGAACCCTTTAATATTAGATTTTGTTTCATCAATCTACCTGTTTGTGTGTCACTTTGCTTTATTAAAAAAAAACATTTCTGAATTTCGAACTCTCATATTTAGGCTAGTGCCAAAGCGGATTTTGGAAGCTAAAAAAAAAAAAAAATAATAACAGGCAAGGATCAGTCGGAAAATTTAGTTAAGATTATAACTAAGAGAAAAAACAAAAATTAAACACACAATTTCCCATTATCTCGAGTTTAATTTTTGTTTTTTCTTTTAGTTATAACCTTAACTAAATTTTCCGACTGGTCCTTGCCTGTTATTAATTTTTTTTTCTTCAAAAAGGTATTGGCACTAGCCTAATTCCCACTAGTAACTAGCAAACTTGCATTAACCAAATGCAATCGCTCTCTTTTTAAAAGCAGTCATCAATATGCTGCTTTAAAACTAGGGTGTATCAGTTATCACAGAATTGAGAACACAGAAAATTAATTCGAGTGCAACTAGGAAGACGTAAACAAAATGAGTAGTGCAACAAAGCAAAAATGTAATCATGGCTGTTTAAATTAAATCAATTACCATGTTTTTAAGCATGAAAAGATAATATGGCAAAGCAATCACTGATCCTTAATGATTTTCATTCATTGTTTTCCTTATGTTCCCAATCCTGTGATACACCAGATGTATATTATAATGATTTTAAAGATTTGCCAATCAATAAATTTCTAAAGAAACTTACAATGTTTGTGTAAGATTGATGACTTTACTATGTAATAATTTATATTATTTTATATATGATTTTGTTTGTTTTAATACTGTTTGACAAATTCGATACTTTGTAGTCTTCTGAATAATTAAAGAACTGAATTGAATTGAACTGATGAACATGACTGCAATTTTTATAGTTTCTATTTTTAGAGGGTCATCACTCTAAATCAATAAATCTTTATTATAAACTCTGGAATGCTTTAAAATAAAATCACTTTTACCGACACTCTTAAAAAAACGTATTTTGCCCAGAACATGTATACGTATTCATTCATTAAACATATTACTAATATAGAAATTATAATTGATAATATAATAATTTTTAATTAACTTTTCGGGTATTTTGTAAAATGTGGAAAAGGAAGAATACGTTTTTGCTCGTTTGTATCGGCATCAGACGAGAATAGTGTGACTGATTTTGAAAAAAAAAACACCTACACAAAACTTAAACTGTACGATAATTTATTTTTATTGGAATTGTTTTGGGTCAAAATAGGGTTCTCGTCCAAAACGCTTCTACGGGCAAAAGCTAATAATTAATTAAATATTATGAAACAACCGAACCCTTAAAACTGCTTCGCAGAGTCCTTAAATTTCACCACTATCATATAAGTCATCGACATTCTAAAAACGATCTTTTGTTTTTTAGTATTAATACAAAAAAGCTACCATCAAAATATGTAATTGCTGTGAATATATAAACGTATACATACAACATAATTATATTCAGTAAACTTCACCCAACTTTCGTCGGTTTCTTTATTTAAGTATCCATTCAGACATTGTGAAGAAGTCGACCCATTACTTATATTTATTAAACTTAATGTTGTTAAAAAATCCTCTCTCATTTCAAGCACACATTCTACAGAAATATTACAGTCGTTGAAAGAAAACAAGCATTTAGATTTCAGCCTATTCAGACTTATGTAGATTTTCGGTTTGCTATGTGCGGAATTTACATTTATCAAATCACTTGATTCATGTCAAGTTGAATCAAGTTACTTAATTCAAGTCGACTTGGACACATTTAAATTTCATAAAGTATTAATACATACACACTTCTCTACAAAGTTCTACAAAGACAAATTAAAAAAAAAAACAAGTTTTTTAATAACACTCGACGATCGTTTCTTCAGGAGCACAAGAATTCTTGTTCTCCTGAATATGGGTTAACAGTCCGAAACGATAGTCGAGTGTTTTATGTAAAACTTGTTCAAGTTTTGATACTTTATACTTTATTCAACCATGTTCTACCAAGTTCCCAGCGAGTTCAAGGGATATTTATATTTCTGTCCATTCAAACCCATATTTGTCAAAATATTTGATTCGTGTCAACGTAATTCAAGTTTTTAGATTCATGTTGATATAATATTCGAACCTCTGTGGACTTTCAGTTTCCTATTAAACGGAATTTACAATTACAAAATTGGCAACTTGATTCGAATCAATTTGATTTAAGTTACTTCAAGTTAACTTGAAATCAAGCATTTAGATTTCAGTCTATTATAGAGTATCAGTTTACTATTAAGCGGACTTTGTATTTGCCCAAATAATTTATTTGAATCTACTTGAATCAAATTATTTTCATCAAGACGATTTAAATCAATCTACTCGATTCAAGTCGACTTGAATCAAGTAAACTGAAAATGTCCACCCGTTCTCAAAACAGAACTAGGGAAGTAACAGCCTTGTAATGTTAAACGCCAAACCATTTAATAATTCCTTCTTGATGTACGTTTCGCTAACCATGTTAGAGACCATCTCTTGATGATGCTAACATGGTTGCCGAGAAGTAATTGCTAAGCGGTTTGGTGTTTCGTGGTTAAATATTCCTGACACTATAATTCCATTTTCTCCAAGTCTTCATGGTTTCCGGGCTTGTAGGCCGTGTTCCGGTGGTATTTCTACCTGACGTTTCGTCTACAACTGCACACTGCACACTGACCTGTGAGCGGCCAAGGAGGACACTTCGACCGCTGCCACATCGCCTTTGAGAATGTCTACCGCAATTGTAGACGAAACGTCAGGTAGAAATACCACCGGACCACGGCCTACAAGCCCGGAAACCATGAAGACTTGGAACAATGCCGGCCATGAAAGCTTGCATACTTGGATTCCATTTTCTTATGGAACATGGGAGAATATAATAATAAATTGAAAATACGAATTGGTACTAGAAGATAACCTTGGCAGTCGATGGCCTTAATTAAAAAAATATATAGATATTAATAGTAAATGTATTTGTAAGGGTGTCACCTTAAAATGAAATATTTGTTTCAATTTGTTTTTTGATGTTATTTTTTTGTTCTTACATTTCCAGTTTGAAAGCTTTAAGTTTCGCCGCAGACTAAAAAAGATTTGCATTACAATAGAATACAATAATCGGTTATCTTTGCCTCAACCCTATATTGTAGCATTGAACAACATTGCGGGGGCAGCGGACTAGTGGAGGAGATCCTGAGGTCGGGGGCAGCTCGCAGACAGATCGATGGGGGTGGCGCCTCTCAGACGCTGCCCCACCATCGCCGCGTCGTGACTCTGGCACATAGCCTACACACGTACATATGTACATACACGTATATATACGTTACATTTACACAAACATTATATTATATTATATACAGGGTGTTCACGATAGATACTGGTACATTTCATGCCCATTTTAAGATATTAAAAAAATAGTTCATATTAAAAACGTTTCCGTGATGGGCAAAACTTTTACTTTTAAGTAGCAACAATAAATGTTATTTGAAAATAACGACTAGGTAATAAGTATAAAAAGCAACAAATAACAATATGGTACTGACACAATAAACCAATAATTAGGAATAAAAAAAGTATTTCGCGTATCGACAACTTACTATCATTGCCGAACGGCAACAGTTGATGGTTAACGTACGTGACATTTAACAATTAATGTAATGTTTGTTTATATTAATTAGTGTAGTACGAGTAGTTAAAAGTTGCTAAATAACTGGTGTTCCAAAATATCGATTGATAACAAAGCAATGATAACATCTAATTTGATGATTTTCCTTATACATAAAATGTTATAAGTAAAGGGCAAAATAGACGTATTTAGCAACAATCAATGTTAATGCTTGTCTCCACTCACTAAAAACAAATGACAATTATTTTAATAGCTGTTCTTTCCGATAATAGATACTGTTATTTCATCCTATCACTTATTCCGTTTTAAGAACATAAGTTTTACAGTATTCCACTCAATGATATTCTATTATATTATGCTAGATAGTAGATACCAAAATGCAGTGCCGGTTTACCCATTTAAAGCACTCTAGACACGTGCCTAGGGGCGCCGACGCTGTAAGGGGCACCGAAGAGTAATAATATCGAAAAACAGAAATTTTAACTCTAAAACAAAATGGTTACCTATTTTTTATTACTATGAATATTTTTTATAGACCTTTTTAGTTTTATAATTTTTAATGAACCATTTTTTCGTCTTTTATTTTTCAATAAAATATAACAGAAATGAATAGTTTATCTGCACTTTTAATCAAATGGAGCTTGGTATAAATTATATGAGGGGGGGTTGCCGAAAACATAGTGCCTAGGGGCGCACAAGTTCATAACCGGCACTCCCAAAATTCCACTGTATTGTAATAAAAAAAATCATTCTAATATGCATATTGTGTCAGATACTTAGTTTTTTCTATTACTATCACTATATTATTATCGTTATTTCTGTTGTCTAACTACCAACTGAAGCATATGCGCATAACGTACATAAACGTTTGTCATGAATAACGAATTCTTTTTGAAGTAGGGAATGAGTTTAGTTTTTTGGATTACGTACAGTTGTCAGGCACTTAGAAAAATTATACAAAGTATACCTACAAAAATATGTCCAAAAATGTAATCTGTTAAAATGCTTGGCAGTATCTTTTTCAAAAATGCCAATTAAGCAACAATTATGAGCTGAGTTGTCAAGCATTTATAATCTGCAATGATGCTATCTACCTAGAAACAATTATGATCCGAGTTATCGAGCGTTTGTAATCTGTAATCTACTTAGCAACAAATTATTGTTACTTAAAATAATTTTCAATTTGCATAAACAAGTATTTCCCGATAAGTATGTCTGTCTATATTTTTTAAAGTACGAAAATTCAGTGTACATATAGCGGTGATTTTTTAAGACACCTAGTAGACATATTAGCAATTTTGTGCTTACATTTTCGTACAGTAAGCTTCCTATTGTTAAAAAAATAAAAACTAGTATTTTAAATATTTATGCCCTAACAAGATGATTGGTTGAATTCTTTCTGTAGTAGTTTTTACTATAAATTGCAATTATAGATACTTTTTAAGGTCATAAACTGCCAGAGTTGCCTGCCCCTAGTACTGTTTGCGTGATTGTAAAATATTTTTTTATGCCGTAATGATATGCGTTATGGATTCTAATCTAGGTGGCTATGCTTGCGACCCGCGACAGCGACTGATTTTTAAGGAACTTTTTCGCGACAAAAACGCTTTCAATTGTTTCTTATGCAGTTTACCATACTAGCTTTCAGATCGCAACAAATCACATCTCTACACGATTCATGAGTCATGCCGCTGTCTGTATAGTGTGCAACAAAATGGCGTTGTATTGAATGCAATTTTTTGCTTCTGCATTTGTTCTTTTATACGTGCCAACAAAGTTCCTCAAACGAAGATACACATTCTGAAGTATGAAAAAAATCTGTTGCAGTAGTTTCTAAAAACGTATTAAATAATGTGTGAAACACATTCAAGTCTGTGGGTAAGTTCGGTTTAACGCGCAGATTGGTTCGAGCGCTCTATTGCATTCGAATTTACATTAATTTAACATTATTCCATATATACTCTGAGAAATATCTATCCTGCGCTTGATCGATCTGCACGCAAAACCGAACTTACTCTATGGATGAACGCACTATATTTCCTTTTTCTTCGATTTTTATTTAAATATTCTGAGAACAATAGTTATAACATCAAATCATCATTCATGAGTAGAAATAACATGATTAATACAGACCAAAAACGATGTTTTTTCGTGAAGTATGACTAGGACTCACTTTATTAACTTCTCGCTATTAAAATTTGAAGATTTTCAAAAATTCGGGAAGATTGAAACGATCGATTTGAACGTTCAATACGGCGATAGAAAGGGTTGATATGGGTTTAGATCTGATTAAATTTTGAGCTCAATCTCACGACTGGTTCGGGAGTTATACGTCAAAAACGTAAAAGAGTATTTTTTTTATTTCTATATTTTTAATAACTTGAAAACTACTGGTGCATTGGGCTCAAAATTTAATCAAATCTAAGTCGTGAATAGCTCTTTTAATTGCCGCAAGATTCATCAAAATCGGTCATTTGATTCATAAGATATCGCACGACAAAAATTATTTCATTTTTTTTTATTAAATTTTGTATTATCATAATTAATAAAAAAAATAGTAGTTCCGAGCTCAAAGAGCTCAAAAATATTTTTTTACGTTTTTTTATTTATTTAATAATAAAAAAAAAATAGATTCATAACCTATATTTTCGAACTCAAAAATATATAAATAGTAACGTTTTTGAGCTCTTTTAGCTCGAAAACAGCAGTAGTTTTCGGGTTAGGCCGCAGGATCAACCGGTTTCCACATTTTTATGTGTGCGGTCTGCGGTCTCGACGATCGTGTCGTAGGCCGTAGCGTCCAGAAAGCAGGCCTACCGTAGCCTCAATTTTTCAGTTTATTTCTTAGCCATGTAATAGAATATGTAATTATAGGGGACATTATGCAACGTTTTGTATTTTTCGCACGAGTCCTTTTAACACCTAGTACTTCACACCCCTTGTTTAGAATTTGGGGATTTTGATATTTTTTTGTCATTATCCATAACTGAAGCAAATTTCGACTATATCTCGTTCACCTGACAGTGAGTTAAACTTTCTGGGCACACAAAAAATTCGTACTTTATAATATGTACACGTACAGTGTGTATCACAGGATTGAGAACATAAGGAAAACACAGGAGTGAAAATCATTAAGGATCATTGATTACTTTGCCCTCTTTTTATGTAAAAAGCATGATATTTAATTTTTTTTACCATACCCACTACAAAATAGCTACTTTCGATGTATGTATAGCGGCCTTTAATGAGTCATTTATAACAGGCAGGTGTGCGGAAAATGTTTTATTTTCCGCACTAGCGCACAAAATAACGGTTGCCATTTCAACTTCTGTTTATTCGCACTATACGCCTACGTACGCTTGCGTGCGCCTGTCATTACTTACCTGCACGAACTTTGCGGCGCACTGTGAAAGGAAAGATGGCGACGCAAATGAACTGTCAGAATTTTTTGAAAATGACGTGAAAAGTAGGTATTTTGTAGTGGGTATGGCAAAAAATACCATATGTGTCTCGTACGTAATGGTATTACAACTTGTGTGACTGTAAAAACTCGCTATCACTCGTTTTTAACTTCCCAGTGGAAGTTATTGTAATGGGTCCGAAAATCGAAATCAAAACGGAGAAAAAATGTTTATATTTCAAGGTCACTACACTATTTTTACACTATTTTTAGAAAGTTGTCTGTGTGTGTGTATGTGTGTGTGTGTACGTATGTGTCCATTTCTTTCTAAGACGAAATCTCGAGAATGAAAAACGATATCGACTACGTTAGGGTGCCAATCGACGCGTATTAATGTAAATATGATCTGAAAGAAATTTTTTCGAAATCGGTTCAGCCGTTCTTTTTTCTTAACCAAATAACCTCCAAAAAAGTAGATTTTACACAATATCTCGCGAATAAAAAATTATATCGACTTCGTAAGGGTGTCAATCGAGGCGTGTTAACGTCATTTTGATTTGACATAAATTTTATAAAAATCGGTTCAGCCGTTTTTTTTTTGTTTTTTTTAATTATTGTTAAAAATAAATAATAATTATGTTTTAATGATTAAAATGATTACTTTCCTGTGTAATATCTAATTTAATTATTATTATTAAATATGTATCAAACTGGGAAGTTCGTCGAGTAAACCTCAAGGGTCGCACTTTAATCCTAATAAACGACCCACCTCACGGCTTGCTACATATTGTCATCACTCGCCGCAATATGCCTCATTAAGTATCTAGACCAGTGGTTCCTAAAGTTGACTGGACCGCGACCCACCTAACAAATAACAATAACTTCCAAATTCGGGACTCACCTCTTGGCTGTCATGAAGAAAAAAGGGGCATAACTATATGAATGAAGGACTGTTTAAATAAGAAAAAAAAAACATTCAGTTACAATCGAAAATTTTAATACTTAATTCAATACGTGGCCGGTCGGTCGATGTATCGTCCTATTTTTCAGGGCCCAACCAATATTCGCTCGCGACCCATAAGTGGGTCACGACCCATAATTTGGGAAATGCTGATCAAGACATACATTAATCTACTATTTCTAGATATATAGTCATATGATTGCATTCTATCTTGATCGCGCTACTTGTTTTGTTTGTCTTATCCATATTGCACTCATTAATTTTCTGTGTTCTCAATTCTGTGATACACCCTGTATATTACTAACCCTTACCCGTGACTGAGCTCGCGTTTATCTCGGTTTTGACGAAAACCTTATATTTAGCTCTCCGTAGCGGGAAAAAATACCATATAAGTACTTTAAGTTTGGGTACTAATAGGTACCTATATCAAGTTTCATCAAAATCAGTCCAGCCGTTCTTCAGTAACGCTGGTACAAACAGCCAGACAGAAAAAAAGTTTCAGGAAAGGTCCATAATATAGATACGTAATCTTACATCAGGGTTGGGTTCGGATACTGGTAAAATGTATCCGAATGCGTCCGGATATCGGATACAAGATACGGATATTTTTAGTTGCAAAATGTATTATGTATCAGGGTACTTTTTCCGGATAACGGATACGGATCCTTTTTCTACTGAAAACTCTTCTTCAAGAAATGAGTCATTTTCCTGAAAGTAGTTCTTTCAATTATCCACGAGAGGCAGCACTGGTAGATACAAACTTTATTTTAATTCCCCATTAGTGTCGTGTCATTTTAGTGGTATAACTTAATTATTTAATTAATTTAATAATAAAGTTATACCACTAAAATGACACGACACTAATGGAGAATAATTAATAATGTTTGTACCTACTACAAGTGTTGCCTCTCGTGGATAATTGAAGGAACTGCTCACAGGAAAATGGCTCATTCAAAGAAAAAGTCTAGATACGCTCAATCAGTTGTTAGTATATTTGTGTGTTCATTTTTGTGCGTATTAAGTATTAACCCATGAGCGCATTTTTCCCTTTCCTACTGTTACACGTGGAACGCCGCAAGTTACTATCTACCTACTAGGATAGGTAGTAAAGATAACTCTAACAATTTAGAGTAGTGGTGATCCTTATTCATTATAATTGAAGATTTTGTAGATTAAAGGAAGAAACCTCGGTGGCATAGGATCAATAGTTGCAATACTGATTTAATTTATATAACAAAATGCTGACAAAAAGACAGCATTGATAATCTGAGGATGGCACAAAGAGTGCCGAAACGTTAGTTTATTAAATGCAAATAACATCAGTATTGCAATTATTGATCCTACGCCACCGAGGTTTCTTCCTCCAATCTACAAAAAGTATCTACTATCTCGCTCGTGCTACACGGGAAAGATTTATGAATTGTATTCATGGAAAGATGAAGAGTATCCGGATGCCAATACTTAATAAATACCTGGCGGATACGGACAACGGTTACATTTTTTCCAAAGGATTCGGATACAGTCTTCGGATACATAAATTAATCTGAATAATATATTCGGATACCGAAGTATCCGAATACTATACCCAGCTCAGTCTTACGTCAATCAAGACCTGGTTATAAGCATACGTTTTCGTATTGACCAATCAGATATTAGGATCGCAATTGGTAAGCAAAGTTGACTTTTAAGACTCGGTCCAACCGGACGCGCATATTCGTTTTCGAATATAGGCATCATATTTTACTACTCTACTATTATACAGTTCGAACATTGACTGTGGAACGCACCAAATAAAAACTTCCCCGATTATCTGCGAGCGGGATCTCCGAACACCTTATTTGTTGATCGCGCATCTTTTCTGATAGCTGTTGTCAATTTTTCTACCCCCAATCCTTTCAGTAATTACGTCATCAACTTTTTTTATGACAGCCCCTATTTTTCTGACAGATTCTGATTCTCCGTGAGATTCTACATTACACCGGCATGCGATTATGTTACCTTACTTCATTGTGTAGCGAGAACCTTACTAATTATTAAAAAAAACTGTTTCATGAAAAACTGAAATATAATTGCGGAAAAGGGTGGGGGTAGAAAAACTGACAACTCTCAGAAAAGATGCGCAATCAAGAAATAAGGTTGACGTGTTCGAGGATCTTGGTCGCAGATAATAGGGAACGTTTTTATTTGGTGCGTTCCACAGCCAACATTCGCATGTGTACTTTATAGCGTTTGATGTATGTTCTATGAAGTTCTTGAGCTGAAATGTGATTGATCTGCAAGACTGCAATTACTGTAGATCACGCGTCTAAGTCCGTTTGTGTTCGAATTTCTGTGGTAACGTGCAGTGAGTCTTACCTCACTGGTGAGAGGTTTGTTTCTGCATAACGCTCGCCAAGTATAGGGCTCATGATTTAATGGAAGAATTAAAGTTTGGATCATGATTCGGAAAGGAATACGTTCTACAGTTCTGGTAACGTCCACGAATGTGGAAATCGTGAATGTAAATCCCAAAAAGTATAAGGTCGGAAATATAGTTGAAAACATTTTTCAACTAGCTTATGACCTTGGGAGAGACAGACGGACGGTCAGAAATCTTAGGATTCCGTTCGAAGGTACTGAACTCTAAAAAGAAAGAAGATAATATGATATAGTTTTTAGAAAACAGTTGAAAAAAGGCAGCTAAATATTTTTATTGTACCTACTATTGATTGGACTTACTTATATAGTTCAGTCAACGAAGATCCGAAATTGGTAAATAAATGCAATACATCGTGTAGTCTGGATTATTATTTTAAGTCGTAGGGGTGACCCCCAGGTATAACATACTAAAAGTCCCCAGCCGGGGGATGCAAGCTTTGGGCGGGAGGGGGGTGAAACGATACCATTTTTTGGTTTTTCGTAAATATCTCGAAAACTAAGCGTCCTAGAAAAAAAAACTTTATAAATAATGAAGCTGATTAAATGTCCTACAAAATGGTGTATTAATTTTTTTAGGAGTAATACAAAGGGAGAAGCGGGGTGTGGAAAAGTAAAAAATTAATATTTATTGTCCATTTTACCTATAGTAGGGGACCTAAGAGGTCCAACCTTGCACTTTTTCCTGCTGGGATGAAACTTGGCACGATTTAAGTACATTCCTATAGGTAACATTTAAGAAGTGGTGACCCCGACCGGACGTGAAGGAGCCGGTTGCCTACTGTTCAGGGGCAAATTATTGGAAGAAATCGTCCAAGAACAAAAATGGGGATATCGTTGGCTCGGCAGACACAGGGCAACCTTTATGGACCAGAATTTTTTTTTCTATCCCCACACCTGGACTCAGGAGGCGTCCATAGGTCGGTATATTCAGAGAAAAAACCACTGAAGATAGAAACGTGAAATTTGGACAAGAGGTTTCTTTTGTGACAAAAATAGCCACTAAGAAAGGATTTTTCGAAATTCAACTTCTGAAGGTGTCAAAAGGGGGCGTAGAGTTATTTGGCAAAATGTTCATATCTCACATCTCGTTAAGGTGAGAGGTATTTGTATTGCTCCCAAAAAAATTAATATATCATTTTGTAGGAAATTTAATCAGCTTCATTATTTATGAAAAGTTTTTTTTTTTCTAGGACGCTTAGTGTTCAAAATATTTACGAAAAACCAAAAAATGGGACCTTTTCACCCCCCTCCCGCCCAAAGCTTCCATCCCCGGCTGCGGACTTTTAGTATATTGTAACAAAACTCGAGTTGGTAACTTTGGTAAATATTTTATTTATCTATTCTTTCACAACAGTGACAACCGTTTACATGCTTTGGACAATTATTGTTCCTCACTTTATATTCACTGTTCGCTTTTTGTCTATTTTCCGTTTTGCTTGACCGTTGGTCAGTTTTTGTTGACCAACACTTCGTCACTACTTGGGCACTGCTTGACCACTATGTGTCCACCATATGTCTGTGGTACGTATATTGTTCACTGGGTCCACTATATGTCTGTGGTGGTAGAATTTATTTGCCACCTGCAGATACCTTCCACACTGTCTGTCACTTTGCACCAGAAGATTATCTGCACTTAATCACTCGAAGATCTCGTCTGTCACTCGCAAATATCTTCCACACTGTTTGTCACTTGGTACTGGAAGATTATTTACACTAGGTCACTCGAAGAACTTTTAACTCGCTGGTGGTATATTTATTTCCCGTTGCACTTTTCACGTCTGCTCTCGTTGAGAATGTATACGTGACTCTGGTGTTTCATTCTTGCTCTTGCCTATATGAACTTTCCTGGTCATTTTATATCCATGGTGGCGGGCTTTCTTATTGTTGTCAACCAGAATATTTCTTCGCGCTCAAGGCTGCGTGATCCATGTTAAGCCAACGAATCAAGGCTGCAACCAGCCTGCCTAGATTCGTTACAATATTATACCTGGGGGTCACCCCTACCACTTAAAATAATAACCCAGACTACACGATTTATTGCATTTATTTTTGCTTCGTTGACTGGGCTAATAGGTTTATGGTACCTACTAAAAAGTAGAAATTAATTATGGATCAACAATCTGGGGCTTTGATCAGACTAAAATAAAACCGTGGTGCATATTTACAACAAAATAAAGTTTTCTGCTAAATGCGCCCCATGATTTTATTTTAGTCTGATCAAAGCCCCAGATTGGTAAATGATGATCCATAATTATTTTCTACTTTTTAGTACATCATTGATTGTGCGGTGAAAACGTTTAGGTAAATTAAAAAGTTTTTTTTATCTTTTTTCATTTTTAACTTTTTAGTGTGCTTTATTTGCTAAGTCTGATTTTATTACATTTATTTACTCGTTAAACCTTTTCATTTGATAAATTCTAGTTAACTTTTTAGTCGACATATTTTGTGCTAGTGGCTATTAAATCTGATAAAATTTCCCTACGGTTGGCTACATACTGACATAATATCAAACTCTCTACGAATGTGCGTGTTTGAACATGCGAGTGTGTGCGCACTCCGTCGCTTGTGTGTGTGTGCGTGAAGCAAGGCGAAAGAGATGTAGAGCCGCCGCGCTGCTCCGCCAACAACTTTTTCTCAAGATCTCTACGTGATAACGTCACTTGGCCGTAGATTGTTACCGATAATGCACGGTATATGACGATCTATGCTATTAAAAGTTTTCACCAAGTTTGCACAAAACAGCAACTAAAATTACATCAAATCATATTGTTCTGTACGGTGCTTTGCAAGACGATGCAATGCAAGTTTTGGAAAGGATTTACACTAATGCAATTTGCAGTTTACAGCTAAAGCTTATTTCAGAAGATTAGATTGGACTAATAATTGAGTGTACCTACATATACTCGTAATTCAAGAATCCTCTGGAAGTATAATATAGAACAATCCAGAGATGTGTAGAAACCACAGCTAAAACTTATTTTACAAGATGACAATTCGACTTGAGAAGAGTGGGCTGTATTTATAATAATGTAAAGCAGAATTTGTTGGAAGTACGTGGGAAAGTTCCAGAAATACATAACAGTTTTTGAACCTTAGACCAGTGCTTCTCAAACTATTTAATGTGAATGACGAGCATTATTTTTCCTGATGTATGACGGACCGTTACCTTTTTTCCCCCTGGGGCGGATAAAATGGTGACTATGAACAAGAACAGATGTACATTAGCCTTAGCCCCTCGGTTAGCCCACTGGCCCTGGAAAAAAATTTCAAAAGATAGGACCCATAAACGCAAATTCGAAGCAAAATTTATCGAAGGTCAAAGTTTTTTCAATTATAACAAATGAAATAATAATGAAACATAAATACTATATTTTAGTTTATATTGTGTAAACTACCTGCGGACCTGAAACATTTTGCTCACGGACGGGCACCGGTCCGCGACCCACATTTTGAGAAGCCTTAGACTATTTATGCCATTTATAGTTGAAGATTCGCGCTAAAGCAATTTGTGTTGTTTATACATATAACTTATTTTTTTTAAAAACATTACCTTTTTTTGCTTCCTGCAATCGACTCAGAAGAATCGGACTTGTAAAAAATCTTCTAAAAAGTATTTAAATACAAATTAAAAACACGTTTACTATATTATAGATATGCAGTATTTGAAATATAAATATACTTTTTATTCAAACAAAAATAGTTACTTAAACACAAATAGATATAAATAATTAATATAATTTATGTAATATTTTTATATAACACATGCACGCTTTTAGTATTTTTTCGTATCAGTTTTGCGGACCTTAAATGACCGTTTATTGACGAGTGACTTCATGATCCATTATGAAACGCTTTTCGATGAATAATGGAAAAACATTTGAAAAACCCGTTATCTAATGAACAATATGTACCTCTTTTCCAAGGTTAGTAGAGTATAGGTTGCCTCATTCCGATAGACAGTAGTGGGGGGATGACGTCACTTAGAATATACCATGCTTGCTCACTTCAATAGAAAAGATCAGACAATGGACGCTGCTAATTTTTGGAAATAAAAATCACAGTAACCATGGTAGTGTGACATGTTTTTTCAATACCTAATAGAAACATAATTCTTCTGTTAGTGAAAAAAATATGATAAGTTGTCAATTTTGCGATAGCTGTTAAGTGTTATGGAGTGGTTATTTTTAATATTTTGTGAATATAAAAGATAAAATAATTAATTTATCAATTTGTTAGTTAATTTTATTCGTTTCTTAAATTTAAAAAATAGGTAATTAACAAGATCTGCCATTTCTTGACCATTATTTAATTTTTTGTTTGTTTATATTATAGATATTAAAACCTAAATTTTGTAATAAAAATAAAAATTATCCTATTTTTTAACATCTATTCTTCTATTTATTGTCTTCTGCCAATTTTAAGAAAAAAATCTGCACGAAGCACCTAATATAAATAAGCATAATCTTCAACAATTTTTGTACTTGATTTAAACTAAATTTTAGCTGACGTCATTCCCCCGCTTACGCTGATTGGCCAGATGGAATGAGGCAACCTGTACTCTAATAACCTTGCCTCTTTTCGGTGTTATAAATGAAATATGGTTACTATGGTAACAAAGTGAATAAATATTGTATCGAGCCCAATGTTTTTATTATGAAATGTACTTCTGTCAGTGACATTAAATTATTCAATTAAAGTCTAAAACCATGAATGTGTTATATAAAGTATAGTGTGCAACACGTGTGCTAAATATTTATGCGTCAGGCGCGATGTTTTCAGCACTCGTATTCGGATCGCGATGCTCACTCGACAAGACTCGTGAGCGCTCTCCTACTACTCGTGCTGAAAACATCGCGCCTGACGCATAAAGATATATTTAGCACACTTGTCACACAATATACTATTTTATTATGTTTATAATATAAAAGAACTTTTTCAAAATTCTTATCGCCAGTTTTTTCTATTTTCTTCGTAAATACACATTAGACAGCCAGCTACATTAAAAAGTTGGACCTTCGGAGTATTTGAAAATGTATTTGCAAATTCAAATACAATTTTTAAAAAAGTGTTATAGGTATTTGAATACAAAGTTAATCTAAAATTTAACTTCGTTAATCGTTATTCCGTTACTCATAAATTAACTTCGTTAATCGTTAAAGCCTTTAAGTTTGTTGAAAATGTAACGCAAGTTAAAGTTAACCGTTACGTTAACTATCGAATTTTTTTATGTTAAATTAGTGGGTCAACCAAGCAATAGTTTATTATTATAGTATTATCACTTATCAGCTCTGATATTATAGTATAGACTTACTATACTGTCTACTAGGTAGGTTAAGGTAGAGTAGGCTGGATACTGGGTACCTAAGTTACGATTACCGGACTTATGTTAACGGAAGTTGAATTTAACGGAAATTAATAGGACCGTCAATAGTTTTTGAGATTAACTTGAAAGTTAATTCGTTAAATAAAATGTTAACTCCGTTTTTAATGATTAATGGATTAATGGTTTTCTACTCAGCTTTGCAAATAACAAATGCTTTTATTAAAAGGTACCCATTTCAAATAACAAATAAAATACTGTGATAGTATAATATTTAAATACGGTATATGAATAACTTTACTCAAATATTTTACAAATCTGTAGTAATATCAAAAAGCGTTGTAATAGGCACACCAATGGTCTGATTTTCATTTGTTAGTGGCTTGGTACCTGTATCTTTACTAGTTAGAAAAGATGCTGCACATAGGGATTTAACCCGTAAAATCAAACTTTCGCGATTTCCTGCATCCCTAATTATTTTAGGAAAAATATCTTCAAATAATAGTTTTAGAACATAAAAATTCTGCATCTAAATTATTAAACAAAATTAATTTGCATGCTTTGTAACGGCAGAAATTTGATATGAAAATATCAAAATTACCTCAAAAACAGATAGCGATAGCCATGGAACTTGAACAAAATGATTATAAATTATTCTGACAGCTAAAACGTCATCATTTTGTTCAAGTTCCATGGCTATCGCTATCTGTTTTTGAGGTAATTTTGTCATTTTCATATCAAATTCCTGCCGTTACAAAGCATGCAAAATTAATTTTGTTTAATAATTTAGATGCAGAATTTTATGTTCTAAATCTATTATTTGAAGATATTTTTCCTAAAATAATTAGGGAAGCAGGAAATCGCGAAAGTTTGATTTTACGGGTTAAATCCATATGTGCAGCAGTTACGTTCACTCCTGTTAAAATCATATCCCTTCCTTTTTCTCAGTCAGGTAAAACACATTTGAAAAAAGCAATCTGACGACATGGACACTGCGAATATTAAAAATGTAACCGCACAAAACACCAAAACTTTTTCTCGACGCGCGTTCGCTAAGAATCATCGGGAGATGTTAAACACTTTTTACTGTTTTAATCATCGTCTGATGATGCTACATGGTTAGCGAAACATGCGTTTTGTGGTTACCTTTTAGTATTTTGTGTCTTCACACCAAATTTAGTCCAACTTCAAGCTCTGACAGTGAACAAGTTTATTGGACAACACTACTCAAATTTTATTACTGAATTTACTGTGGCGAAAAAACATCAAATCGGTGGCCTGACAAATTAAATTTTTTGTGATTTTTTGTTGTCAGTATCTCGAAAGCGGTTCAATACTATTTGATAAAATTTTTAGATTATAGAGAAGTATCAGTTATTTACAGTTATCATCATCTGCCTTGCAAATTTTTTTTCAAACCTGGCAAACCTCATATTGAACATTATCCACTTGGCGAGAGGTGTCCTACGCAAGAAAAATTGGCAAGGCAGACGATGATGATTGCAAATAATTGATATACCTACTTGTATCTTGTCTATAATCTGTGTAATTTCATCAAATAGTGTTGAGCCGTATACGAGATACTGACAACAAAAAATGATTAAAAAAAAATTTAATTAGTCTGCCACCGATTTGATGTTTTTAACTTTCCGCTACTAAAAATTGAAGATTTTCAAAAATTCAGGAAATTATTGGTTTCAGTCCAATTTTCGAAAATCGATTTTTCAAAAGATCTCGACGTTTTGAGGTCCTAGGAAGTTATTCTGGCCATTTTGGGGTGAACGTCCGTGTGTGTGTATGTATGTAAATTGTAAACATAAGATATATCTTTCGAACGAAACGATCGATTTAAACGTTCAATACCGCGATCGAAGGGGTTTATCAAGATTTAGATCTGATTAAATTTTGAGTCCAATCGCACGAGTAGTTTGAGAGTTATACGTCAAAATTGTAAAAAATATTTTTTTTTAATATTTGAATAACTTGAAAAATACTCGTGCGATTGGGCTCAAAAATTAATCAAATCTAAGTCGTGATTAGCTCTTCCAATTGCCGCAAGACTAATCAAAATCGATCAATTGGTTCACGAGATTCGCACGACAAACATTTTTTTTTTTAATTCGGTTTATTGGTTTGTCGGTAAATTCAATAATAAAATTTTAGTAGTGTTGTTCGGTAGACTTTTGTAAAGCTTGCATTAAAGGTTCCAACCCTATTCAAATCGAGTTTCATTGAAAATTCGACGACATAACCGATTTAGCCTTGAGAACACTGACGTTTATTAAGTATATTATGTAAGTTGTTTTTACAAACTTTATTACAGAAATGCATTCCGCTGTTAAAAAGTGTGTCAATATTCATGCTGGAATAATTTTTATTGTAAATTTTCCACATTAAAGTAAACATATTTTGTTGTAAATCGCAACTGCAGCAGCCGCAGTTGCAGTGATCATTGCGCAGTCATGATGACGATAAAACAGAACATATATAAATAACCGAAACACATATCACGGCGCTTGCAACGGTCCCATAAAGAAATAAAACAATCATAAAACGTGGCTCATCCCTCGGTCGACGCGCGACTATAAAACTCAGGGATGCAGTATAACGGAACAATTCCCAATACCGTTTCGTCATTCATTATGTAATACGCTATACATGATGACAATATGTACAGTGTGACCGCTAAATTATAAACCATCACTTATAAATAAAAAATTCGACTGATGACCAGTCGTATACTTCCCACCTAGTAAATATTTGCAAAAAATAAACACTCTTTTTTATTCTTTGAAAAAAAGCATGGCCCTCTTTTTACTTCCCACCTCTACTATGGTAGGGAAGAAATGGATTTAGTCCGAAAAAAATATTTCGAGATTTTAACAGATTTTCACGTTTTGAGACCCTAGCAATCGTTTAAGATAATTTTCTGACTGATGTCTGTATGTGTGTGTGTGTGTGTGTGTGTGTGTGTGTGTATGTATGTGGTCAATTTTTCGCCTTCGATAACTTAAGAACGGAACAACATACGGCCATGCCGATTGTTCTATTGTGTTTATCAGCCTTTAACTTAGATCTGATTAGATTTTGAGTCAAATCGGCTCAGTGGATTCTGAGATATTCAAAAAAACGTTCTCAATGTCACGTATTAACATAGGTAAAAAAAAATATAAATGAATTTTAGATGTTATAATATGAATAAAATGTAAATATTTTTTTCTCTAAAATGTATACCTAGTTTTCGAGAAAAAAAATATTTTACTTAAAAAAATAAAAATTGTAGGTACGTAAATCATCAGTAGATCACCAAACAAAAAAGAGGGCCATGCTTTTTTCAAAGAATAAAAATTAAATTGTGTTTTAAAGACCACCAACAGCTAAGGTTATTTGGGCCTAGTCAAAGAATAAAAAAAAGAGTGTTTATTTTTTGCAAATATTTACTAGGTGGGAAGTATAGGACTGGTCATCAGTCGAATTTTTCTTCTCGAAAACTATACATTTTAGAGAAAAAAAATATTTACATTTTTTTCATATTATAACATCTAGAATTAATTTATATTTTTTTTTACTTATGTTAATACGTGACATTGAGAACGTTTTTTTTTAATATTTCAGGATCCACTGAACCGATTTGACTCAAAATCTAATCAGATCTAAGTTAAAGGCTGATAAACACAATAGAACAATCGGCATGGCCGTATGTTGTTCGGTTTTTACGATATCGAAGGCGAAAAATTGATCACACACACACACACACACACACACATACAGGCATCAGTCAGAAAATGATCTCAAACGATTGCTAGGGTCTCAAAACGTAAAGATCTGTTAAAATCTCGAAATATTTTTTTCGGACTAAATCCATTACTTCTCTACCATAGTAGAGGTGGGAAGTAAAAAACTAGGGTAAGGTTTTATGAAACTAAGGTGTAAGCGGAACTTTATTGCCATAAACCTTAAACGCCTTTAAACCGAAATCGCCGAAAATATATAATTTTGTTTACGTGGTTTTGGTAATGTAATTTGAACCCTGATCAGTATGGAACGAAAATAAGAATCCAGATTCCATCGTTGGTGATCAATGGATATTTGATGTGCTACTCGACTGAATATTATGTACGATATTAGTTATGTAAACGTACCATAGCTATATGAACATAATATAACGTCACTGCTTTTGATGAGTCAGTAGGCTTGAAATTATTAATTTTAATATTTGTGTCAAAGATATTGTATTTTGACAGAATCATGGCAATCGAAGAGTTGTTTTTGTTTTGCAAAGTATCTATGTATTTTTTATTTTTTGTGGTCAATCTATATGTAAAAATTGAATGGAAATCAATTTGTCAGTTAACGCAAAACCCGTTCTTGAAAATAGACTGAGAGCTGATAACACTTTTCTTATGTGTTTATATAAGATTTGGAACTTTTTTTAAAAGTTGACTTTTATAAATATATCTCTACAAAGGGTAAATAGTCTATCAGTCCAAACGCGGAGCAAAACCACCCCATACTTTTTTTTGTTCACTCTTGCGAAAAAGTTAGACTCATGTTTTTTATAATACTTACTTGAAATTTGGACAGTTTTTTCTTGATCATTAGTAAAAGCTAGAAAAAAACTGACATAGGTACTGTTTGGACGGAGCTAAGTCCCTGACAGACGATTTTTAAGTTTTTGAAAAATGCATTGACTTTTATTTATAAAGTTTGCCATTTTAGCAGCAGTTTTATAATAATATTTAAATAATTACTCTGGCGGGGCTAACATCCAAATACTTATTTTCATGTGCTCCCGAAAGAGAATAGGTAGGCGCGCGAGTACGAGAGATAGCTATAACCTATATGAGAAAACTAAACAGTTATGATTACCATCAAATTTTAGCGCGCGTTTTCGTCACTTCCCTTGTCAAAGTGAAAAAAATACACATACTTATGTTCTCCAAAATTCGTCCGTCACGGAGTTAGCCCCGTTCAAATAGTATGTCAGTTTTTTTTAGACTTTACTAATGATAAAGAAAAAGCTGTCCAAATTTCAAGTCTTATAAATACACATGAGTCTAGCTTTTCTGCAAGAGTGAACAAAAAAAATATGGGGTGATTTTGCCCCGCGTTTGGACTGACCGACTATTTACCCTTTGTAGAAGATATATGAAAGTCATCTTTTTAAAAAAATTTCAAGTCTTATGTAAACACATAAAAAAGTGTTATCAGCCCTTAGACTAAATTAAAGGACACATACACCACAAACACTAATACAAACTCATCACGTCACTTCCACCATCTTTGTACATTTAATAGGTATTATTTTTCACAACGTCACTATAGAAAATTCGATTTTCGGTACCTGTTTAGCGGGTTGACACTGCGAGTTTCAACCCTAGGGATGAAAATTTTCAGTTGTTGGTTTTCTCTGTTTTTAAAGGTTATTGAGAAGGAGATAGAGCGATTGAGTCGCGCCAACTTCAATTCGCATAATACTCGAAAACGTCAAAATGACAGACATAACCTCACATAAATTTCACCTGGATCTGGCAGATCTAATATTTTTGCAGCTTTTTTGCGCGCCCAAATTGCAGTTACCGCAAATCGAATTGTCAACAGAGTTATATGGATATGTATTTACTCGGAACGAAACACAGAGAATGCAACACGTGTGAATTGCTACCCTCGTTCCTTGGGCAGCAAACTTTACACTAGTTGCAAACGCTGTGTTTCGTCCCTTGTAATGCAATATACTATGCCGACCTTTCTTCGAGATATACAATACTATATTATTATTTTAACAAAATACTATGTAACGGTAACTATATATAGTCAAGGGCGTACGTAGAATTTTGTTCCGGAGGACAATAGTTATGAGAGAGTACATAGACATCCGTTTATCGTCTATAAACGATAGTCCAGACGTTTTAAGTGCAATTCGGGAATTTTTCAATAACGGAAAATAAAAAGGAATAGCTTCATGAATTTCTACACTTTATTCCATTATTCCAGGTCATCGGGAGTGAAGCAACTGCCCTACCCTGCCCCCCTTGCGTGCGCCCATGTATATAATCCACTCTTTGAATTATTCGATACTCGAGTGGTTGTTTGCATTTAATTTAAAAATTGATCATTTCTGGTTCAACGTTTCACATGCCAAAACGAAGTGTTAATTTTATGATAAACATCAATACTTTGTTGTCGTTACATTTTGTTTTAGTTTCCGTATAGCTACTAGCCCAATAAACCTGTTCAAAATTCCCTATCTTCTCCTACAAAAATTCCGACCTTAAATTTTTTGACGAAATTATTTTCTTTTAAATGTATTAAACCTAAAAACACCATATTCCCAAAATATACCTCCCGTATTTTTAAGTTGACGGCAAAACTTCCAAAGGGGAAGTTGTAGAGCATAATATTTCCTATATTATACGTTGTTTTACATTATTGTAAAACAGTTATTTAGTGCAAAAATACCGCAAAAAATGTCCAAGGCAAGGGGTTTAAAAGCGCTTTTTCGAATTTTTACCCATTTTAGCGGCAAATTAGGTGGCACATTTAAATGGGAAAGTTTTTCGTCACTCAATTCCTTACAAATTGGTATCTTTAAGAGGGTAGGTTCGATGAACGGTTCTCGCTCGGGAACGCGCTAAATAGGCCTGCAACTCACCTTTTGACTCAACTGGCAACTTCGAGATAACTCGTTCTTTCGCAAAATTATTGAAAGTGTGTCAGGTCAGGATACTCTGGACCAAAATTACTCAGAATAACTGCGGCGGAACCTCCCCAAATAGCATTCTCAAAGTGAAAAAAAATCGTTAAAAATGTGTTTTTTAAACTCTCACTCAAATTTGTGTGAGAACCACGCTAAATAGGACAAAATTGCATTCTAGTAATTTTGTAGAGTATAAAATTTCCTGCAAGAAAGTCCACGACGGCATATGTCCAAAGTCAATAATTTACAAATGCGGGGCAGTAGCCTATAGCTCAAACGTATTTTTTGACAGAAATGTTGCCATTTCGCAAAATTATTGAAAGTTTTGGGGAATTTAACGCACTAGTAGAATTGAGGCGCGCGCGCTACGCGCGTGCAGAAATCATTTGTATTGAATGATATTATCATATTAAATTTTCTATCAATTCCAAATTTTTTTATATTTTTTATGGTAGAGATATTATTATCTATTCTGTTTACTTATTACCTTATTTAAATTAGTTGTCTAAATTTCTTCGTGAATTTTAAAAAATGTGTGTAATATAAACGGTGATCACGATGTATATTGGTATTTTTAATACTTGTTTGATTCAATTGAATAATAACGGTTTTTGGCTTTTGTACAGAATAGTTCTAGAATTATTTTCAAGTTGTTTTTAATGCGTGTCCAATTGGGTTTGTTATAAACTAATGTAGCTCAATATGCGTTCAAGTCAATTTTAGGATAGTTCCAGAACCATTATGCGTAGTAACTAAAATTCTTAATTTTGATAGAGTTTGCGTTTTAAATGAATTAATTGACCATTTCTCTAAATACGTAATTTTTTAATTTTTTTTCGACCATCAATCGTATAAATTTTTATTCCATGTTTCGAACGTACTCTTGACATAGCTACATAAAGTTGACCATGTGTGAAAACATCTCTTAAAAGATAGATACCTATTTTCTTGAAAGTCTGTCCTTGTGCCTTATTTATCGTCAAAAAATCTAAATACTTCTGTCCAGTGAGAGTTCCATCTATAAAGTACGGACCAATAATATTATTATTATAAATCCCACACCAAACATTGAGACTTTGAGGATATTGCGTGTGCGTAGCAGCAAATAAATGTGGATTCTCTGTGGACCAAAAGCGATAATTTTGACTATTTGGTTCACAATTCAAACTAAAAGTCTTTTCATCACTGAAGCAAAAAATGTTATTTAGGAAGTCTGGATCATTATTCCATTTTTCGAACATTTCTTCGCAAAAAGATATTCTTCGAAATGCATCGTCCCCGCGCAATTCCTTATGATGGGAATATTTTTACGATTTGAATTTATTTGCTTTTAAAATTTTATAAGCACGATAAGTGCTAATTCCGGCGTCATTTGCCAATTGCCTTGCACTTAATATGTTTGGATTTTTTTTAACGTGAACAATGATTCCAGCATGGATTTCAAGTTCTGCCTGGCTCAGACGATTTCTTGTAAAATTTTTATGCCCGGTGTTAACGCAACCAGTATTCTTGAAATTATCAACTGCTCTTTTTACAACTTGCACTATAGGTATCTGTTTGTTGTACTTAACACTATACAATATATCAATAACTTGCTGGTAACGGTTTCCAGATAGGGCCCAAATAACCATTTCAACTTTTTCAAGTGTTTAATAAGACATTATTTGAAAATTAGAAGTAATTTAATTAAAAATATAAATTTATTTTTGACAGTTTATAATATTTTACAGAAACAAGTCATTTTTTTAATATAAACAAATTTTAGAGTTGCCATGATTTTACATTATAAATGGTTTTACACGTGTTATATATCGACCAATCACATCGCCGGAATCTGATGTTACTTTGAGTTTTTTATAGTAGGAATATTAGGAAAACTTTATCTTATCAACCATTGTCACAGTCGGGATTCAAACCCGAACTTTTCGACTATCGCGGCGAATTGAGCTATCATTTACTCAACCGTGACAAGTATTGATAAATCTATCTTCCCATATATGCAGAATGCGTTCATAATTTCATGCGAGAGTTGTTATTTTTATTAAGTAGATTATTTTTATTAAGTAGATTATTATGAATCATCTTACATGTGAGAGTTTTTAGCATGAATTTTGAAATTATTTTTAATTTTTGCCAGTTAGGGCTTCATTCAAAATCTACTGCTTGTTAGGGCAAGTGTCAATAAATACATATAGACACATAATTTATAAATACATAATGTATCAATTATATTATATGTAGCTATCTTTTCGATACACTACATTGTCAGATAAATACATATGGACAAACTAGTGTTATGATTGATTATTAAAATTTAATAGTCTTTTGTCATCACATTTCGTTTTAGTGTCATCATATTAATATTTTATATAGTGTAATTTTATTATTCCAGGGAGCTTCCTGAACGAACAGCGGCTGGTAGAGTTCGCTTATTCGGATGCAGGTGAAGTTTCCGGTCAGGAGTTGAGAATCAAGGCAGCCACGCTGTGGGTGAAGGTGGATTTTCACCGTTCGGTACCGGCGACAAAAAGACGGCTTGCGCACGACAAGAACGTCACATTGTGGGTGTTTCGGGTGCTCGGTCATGCACCGGCCGATTTATTCGCAAACAATAACGCACGCTTTACCAGTCAAGTAAGTACTTGAGTATCAATTTATGATTCCAAAATCTGAAGGCAACCAGCTAGTCTTTATTCCAGTCGCAATATAATTATTCTAATAAATTATCATCCTTATGGTTGAGCTCCTATAAAAGTTGCAAAGACGACATCAAAGCGTTTTGACCATGTAATTATTGCTAGTGCTGGTAATGATATTTTTCTCTGAAGGTGCTCTTTAGGATTCTAATATTTTTTAATCAAGTTTCTTATGGTATATCTTGAAATTTTTGTCATAAATAAATATTAATCTTTTTCAATAAGACTTTTTTTCGTTAAAGGTCACCAACTGCCCAGTACCAATTTTTATTTTCAGTTTATTATTTTTGATAATAAATTGAAAATCACATTGATACTTTTACCGATTCTAAGATTAGGGCCTGAGATATGGAAGTTTTTATAAAGATTCAGTTTTGCCAATTTAAAAACTGAGTAAAAAAACGCGAACCTGTATTTACTTGTACATTGTTGCGTCTCCTAAGTTCTCTCCAAAAAAAACTTGCTAAGTCAAACGCCTTTTTTAAAAATGCTAAGATTTGAATCTTAAAAATCAAATTGTAAATATCGTTGTTCTTTTATATTCGCCAGGAGTTCGATAAATATACCGAAATGTCGGCATCAATACCTGTGTCGCTGGCATCGCTTGGCTGGCAGAAGTTCGACATGACAACAACGGTCCGCGATTGGTATACCCAAAAGCCAAAAAAACACCATGGTCGACTGCGTCTTCTGATCGACTGCAGCGGCTGCAAACACCTGGTTCAGCTTCATCTGTTCACGAAAGACGCTGCAGGACCGAGTCGCCATTACGACACTTATCGGTACAAATACGCTCCGGACAAAGACTCATTGTCGTCCGGCGAACAACAAGAAGAGGAGGCGGCCGCCGTCAGGAACGAGAGTCGATTCTATGGTGGCGAAGGCTCCATGTACGATTCGACGTCATCGTCAGCGGTTGACGATACAAACAGGCCCTTCCTGGTTATTCACACCGATCCCAACGTGATGAGAAGGGTGCGTAGACGAGCGTTGGACTGCAGCGGAGCACTCAAAGGGCAATGCTGTAAGCAAAGGTTCTACGTCAACTTCACCAACCTCGGCTGGGACGATTGGATCATCGCGCCGAACGGATACTACGCCAATTATTGCAAGGGCGATTGCGGCGGCGCTCATCGTACGCCCGACACCTTCCTCAACTATTACACTCACGTGATAGAAGAATACAAGAAGTACGGTGATCTTAAAGGTCTCCAGCCTTGTTGTGCGCCTATGAAATTTAGTAGTATGAGCTTAATTTATTTTGGACCGGATTCGAACATTATCAAAAGAGATTTGCCAAAAATGGTTGTAGATGAATGTGGTTGTCCGTAAAAGAACAAAACGAATTGTTTTATTATACGACACTGTGATTTCAGACTGATCCTATTTTGGAAATATAGATCAATTGTTCATAGGAAATAATAATATATTTTATTTAAATAACATTATTGAACGATATAAGTAATTGTATTTAAAAGTATAAAAACCAAAATAACAATATGATCCTAAATTATAAAATTAAGTATCTACTTATAGTAATTGTGAAATATACTCCATATTGAGATAATTCACTCTTGCAGAAACCGTCAAAATATGCGTACACATAGAACTAATAATCTGCATCGTAGGGCGTATACTTATGGAGGTGATTTTCTATGAATCTATAATATGATATGTTTGAAATCGACGTAATAATTAGCGAAAGAAGATCACTGAAGAAATGCTTGGCAGTTGTTTCACAAGATTGCAGTTTCATAATATACATAGTTGACATATCTCTCTCTATGTGATAATGTGGCCACTCTCACTTAATTTTTCATTGATCTTTCACCCTCTATAATCCAACAGGAAAAAATACTCGGTCTGTGTGACCAAAGCCAAAAAAAAGTCAACCTAACTTTGCGATACTACTCGTATGCCCAGAAAGTATAGTTGACGCTTATAGATTCGCGTAAAGAATTAAGATTCTTGCAGATGCTACAGTCGTCGTCCTCTATGTATTCATATTTTACATAAATTTTTCAATTGCTCAAAGATATTTCATTTCTTCCACCAAAAACCAGTAGGAGAATTTATCTAAAAAACTTTATCTATGTAACCACAGCGAACAATAAGTCAACCTGACTTTGTGATCCCCAAAAAATATGCACGACTCATGTAGTTCACGCTTGAGTGGGGTTATTAAGGTCTTGGAACTTTATTCCTTTACATTATCAGGACTCGGAGTAAGAGACTACTGTAAAAATTTGTAGTCGTGGTTAACAGTTTGATATTATTACCAAAATATAAGTAGTATTTTATGATAAGTAAGTTCGACAGTAATAATTAATCTCTCTCGAAAGATTAGATTTATGATCTTTGTTTTAATCTTAGCGATTTCAAGATTTATAATAATAACTTGTATTTTTGTAAATGACTTCTCCATAAGTATACGCTCTATAAAACATACACACACACATACACACTATACAAGGTATCTATGTAAATAATATATTACTGTACACTGTACAGGTACCGAATATATACAGGGTGAGTTAGACCACCCGTATCAGTCGTTTTTTTCGAAAACGGTTAATCGTAGAGAGTTGTGTCAAAAATTTGTATTATAAAAGCCCAAATGAAGAATTGAATGGTGATAATTTTTTGGTCCGGAAAGGTCGGCTTCCCGATTAGTGTGCTCCAGAATGTTCAGAACTCCGGAATTATAAATGTAACGATAGGTCGAAAGTGGTATTGTTGAAAAGATCTTTAAAAAATAAGCAAGTTTTATAGGGATTTTTTTTATAACTGCCACCCCTGTTGAGTAATATTTGTTTGAAATTACTAAATTAAAATGTCATATAATAACGAACTTAATTTTAAAAGTCAGCATTTAAAATCTAGTTACCTATCTATCGATCATTAAACACTGAAGAAGTACTTAGATACACTCACAGTATAACCAGAAGAGCTCAGTAGTATGTATTAAAGAGTAAATGGAAGACAGTTTGAACACTTGTGACAATGTCTAAGGTTGCTAGATTTTGAATGCCGACTTCGATCGTTATTATAAAATTTTAATTTAATAATTTCAAACGATTGTTACTTAACAGGGGTGGCAGTAATTAAATATTTTTTCCTACAAAACTTGCCTATTTTTTAAAGAGCTTTTCAACAGCACCACTTTCAACCTATCGTGCTATCTTAAAGTCCGGAGTTTTGAATATATAATAATTTATATTTATACTTATAGAAATTTACAGAGGTGGCAGTAATAAAAAAAAATTTCCTACAAAACTTGCTTATTTTTTGAAGATCTTTTCAACAATACTACTTTCGACCTATCGTTACATTTATAATTCCGGAGTTCTGGACATTCTGGAGCAAACTAATAGGGAAACCGACCTTCCCGGAAAAAAAATTATCACCATTCGATTCTTTATTAGGGCATTTATAATACAAATTTTTAACACAACTCTCTACGACTAACCGTTTACGAAAAAAACGATTGATACGGGTGGTCGAACTCACCCTGTATAAAGGCTGTCCATTCAATGTTCATCTCGATATTTACCACACATCTCTGTTACTTTTAGAGTCACAGAAATGTGTTCTGAACAAAAATTGAACAATTTTTTATTGGTTTCAAGAATCTGAAACGATAACGAATAAAATGGCCGAAATATTGACGTAGTAATAATTTTTTAAATGGAATGTTGTGTATTTTTACAGCATAACAAAATTTAAATGGCAAATTAACCAGAATTATTGATTCCAATGTAATTTTTGCATCCATGAAATCAATATCGACAATAATTTTATATTTTACAACATACCTACATTATTTCGAATGGTTTTTAAAAAGGTTACCATCTACCAGAACCATATGAGACTAGTGATTTTTTTTTTTTCAATTTATTATTTTTTATACTTAAATTGAAAGTCCGATTGATACTTTCACCAGCTTCTAAATTTTTTTAATACCTACATAATACCGGATAAACATGAAATCCCAACGGATATTTTCGATCAAATATAGTACCTACCTAATCAGTTTTTTCAAAAAAACTTCTCCTTTTTTTGATGATGAAAATCCTCAGTGATTAAAGCTCAAAATTCGACATGTTTTCATTAAAAAAAGTAAAAAAAACACGTCAAATTTTCGGTTGTTTGATGCGATATTATTTTTCTGGTTTCCAGATAAAAAATAATTTTATTTTTGTTAATAAAACATCTAATAGAAAGAGCTCGTACACACTAGCCAGATGCCGGAACGATTTTTTATCGGGTGCCGGACGGCCCTTGTTCACACTACACGATAAAATTCCGGTCCGTTCGTTGACTTGAGCTCATTTTTGAAACAGGCAACGAAGTTCTTGTTGTGATGTGGTACTTTTTAAACAAAAAAATAATGAAAAAAGTGAAAAAAAAGGAAATATTGGGTGCACCCAATCTTAGTAGGGAAATTGTCTGTAGGAACTTTCCAACTGTTGATGGGTGAATTCAAAGACCATTGGAATTAAAACTTCAGGGTTTATTTCTCTATCCATAATACGTTCACAATTTTTAATTCATGTACAAAAACAACCGTTCTGAGTGCGAATTTCCTTGCGACTACAGAACAGAGATATAAGAAACTGTAGGCGAACGACTTTGGATCCGATTTTTTTCTGTCCCGCAGGCGGTGACAACCCATCCGGGAAAACGTGTCAGATACAAATTTAATCGTGTCGGATAAATGTGAGCTATGCCATATAAACTAATTAGCCACAAGGACACCCGATAAAAAATCGTTCCGGAATCCTGCTAGTGTGAACCAGTTCTAAGAGAAATAAAGAATATCGTGGAAAAGGTGACACATTGATTATATTTGCAATATATAGATAATTTAAACAGCTTCCAATATAAGTAAACAAAATTATATTTGTAAGAATTTTATAAAAATCGACGTTTCGATAGAGTATTCTGCGCAGTAAGAAAACGTTTTTTAAAGTATAAATATTTTTTTTAGAATAGATCAAAGTGATGTAACTTTTAAATATGTAGAATAACCCACTTGACAGTGCGACTATGCTTTAAAAACATTTTAATTATTTTTAGATCCTGAAGAAGGCAAAATACTCGTTTTTAATAAATTTCTAGCAATTATAATTTTGTTTACTTACTTTGGAATCTGTTTAAATTATCTACATATTAGAATGAATAAAGAATGTAATTCTGTATATAAATGGACACCCCTGTAATACTATTCCTTGACGTACTTACAGCGCTGTCAACTTACAGGGTTGTGGTCAATAAACTTTTATTGCGACCGATACGTTATGGAATAGCATAATAATTAAAAAACAGTCAGTATTATCAATTTTTAAATTGTTCATTTGTTATAACTGAATCAAAATTATGTATAAAATGTTAATAGAAATTTACACATTAATTAATTATGAAAATTAATAACATTAAAAAATTGAAATCAAGAAAGATACATGTCCAAATGTGCATTTAATAAGAAAAAAATAAGTTTACAGTTGCCTCTCCCTAAGAGCGCACTGTCCTCAATTCTCCTAATCCCCACCACACACATCCATCATTTTTCCCTTAAATATGTTTTGCGTTGAATTCTAAGCTCCGCCTAATTTATAGATAAGTGAACACATTTCTGTAAAGAACAATGATATCGATCCCATACCGTCGTTCTTAGAGAGATTTGACTGTATTCAAAAATACTGGTAATATTGACTATATGTATTATCGAGAGTTATTGCTGTATACTTTTCAAAAAAAAACATTCCTAAATAAAAATACGCATTCCTAATAACTGTAAATGATTTTAGATACTCTGTAGAGATCCACACTGTACATTTATACAGTGTGGCACACAATAAATAAAATATGATTTGATTTCTTCAATCCGTTACGTGAATTCTACAATATTTAAAATGAAATTGTGATTTTGTGATTGTATAAAACTATAAAATTTAAGGGTATATTATAATTAAGCAGTTTGTGATTTTCTGTTCAATGAAATGTAATGTACGAGGTGTCCCAAGAAATTCCATACATACACAATACCTACCTACGTATATTTTATTAAACAATAAGCTTCTGTTAAGTTGGCGTCTGTTGGGAAGGAAAACGCTGACTTAACAGGAGTGACAGGTTAGCAAGAAGGAACTGTGGCGTGTAGAAATGTGGATTTGTAACGGTTGAAAACAGTTTGGTGCCTGAGGGGACGGAGTTGAAGTGCTGACTTAACGAGCAACGACTTAAACGAACATTAGCTAGTTCTGCATGATGCGAAAAATTTGGCGGAAATCATTTTGAACGTTTTGATTTTGACAGCTCGCTCAAATAAAATCAAATCAATTCGAGATGTGTCTTAAATGAATGAACATGAATTTTCAAATAAATTTCATGCATTAGACATATTTTAGAGGTAGTTTCATTCACTGAAAACTGAGAGTTTTTCAATCCAGCGAGGTGAAGCTCTGGTTTTATAATAAGTACCTATATAAAAATTCTCCAAAATATGCATATTAATGGTATGGAATTCTTTGAAACACCCTGTATACAGAATGAACCCAAATTTACTATTAAAATGGAAATAAGACGAGACCATCATAATTCCTCCCGAGAAAGAAAATGTAAGATGTACTTTTCTGAAGAAAAATATTTTTTTGTATTTAAGCGACAATATTTTTTCTGTTATTTCTATTGTACCAAATGAAAAATACATCCTGTCTTTTCTTTCATGGTTAGAGAGCCGCTCGACAACTGAGGTCATTAGCGTCTATTCTTTCATGCTTGATACTAGTAGTGCGCGAGTCGAATAGTAAACAAGGAAACGTTTTTGTAATACTTGCATTGAATTATACATACTGGTTTTCGGGTAGAAAAGTTGGATTTTTTTTAGTCGCGCATGCGCAGATTAAAAGTAAAGTGTTTTTGTCCCTTGGGGAATTTTTTCGGGTCGAAAGTAAACTAAAGTGTTCCCATCCTACGTGATGATTATAAACTATATCTGACAGTTCGCCTAACCTACAATATCCATTTACGGTGTTTTTGTAAGTATTTAATGTTGTTCTTTAAATGCACTTATTACAAAAAGTAGGTACTGTGTGTTACTCGGGCGAAATTGGCAATTGCGACTGGGCTGATTGCTGCTCTCGCTGACTTCTGGAGAGCAAACGCCACCCTCGTTCGCAATTGCCAATTTTCTACCCTTCTAACACAAATGTACTATTTCATTTGTTGCTCAATCTACAAGAACGGTCGCTAAATGAAATGATTGGAAATGAGCCGAGTAATGCAAAAAAAAATTACATAAAAAAAAAACAATTTAATCGCAATCCACTCGTTCTAAGTAATAATTTATCCTTTTCGAGTCCAGTATTTGATAAATACTCAATTTTTCGAGTCAATTAGTGCAGGGAGAAAAAGTTTAGATAACTAGATAGGTAGTACAAGCCATTGTTAAAATTGTTTTTAAGTATGCAAACATTTTTCTATTTAATTACACTCGAAAATCCAATATTTAAGTAACTACTCAAATTGAAAAGGGAAATTCACAACCTGCACATCCCCACTTGAAACGTCTTTCTGTTATAAGTGTATATCTTAATGATAAATTTGTGCTCATTCCTGTAATTTATAAATCATAAGTAGGGTATTATTTGAACAAAATAACTAAAAAATCAAACAATATTAAGATGATGTAGTTTGAAGCTTCTTAATTTAGTTAGCTTGACATTAGATAGTTTTTAATACAATTTATTAAATTAAATGAATTATTAAAAAATATCTATACAGAAAGAATCAAATTTTTAAGAAATGTGATTTCTTCTAAGATTGGATGAGTGAATGATCGAATGATTATTAGTTAAAATTCGCTTATTTTAACAATAATTCACTATGTTTATAAAACTGTTAAAATTGTTTTTATATTATAATAAGTATATTAAATATTATTAAAATTATTATTTGATATTGATTTTTCTGTGATTAAGTATTAAAAGTAATATATTTAACGATTTTCGATATTAACATTATATTTTATTTGAGTAAATCATTGTTTGTCCTTCAGAACTATTCGATTCAATAACTTCTAGTCTAATACAGTGAAATCTCTAATAGTGTACTCTCCTCTATATCTGGTATACTAAAAACCATTACATGGCGTTGCTATGGTTCCTCTATCACAAGTTCCCAGGTTCTAGCCCGAGAGCTGGTAGAAGTGTCAATTATTGGATTTTCAATTTATTATTAAAAAAAAATAAATAATGAATTGAAAATATGAATTGACGCTAGGGACAAATAACCTTAGCTGTTGGTGGTCTTTAAAAGACAATTAATTACTAAAAACCAAATCTATTTGAAATCACCAGTTCTGGTTTCTGTTTTGTTTTAATTATTGCCTATATTTTCTCATAAATTTCTGCACTATTGAAAACCGTAGTTATAATGGGGACACTTTCTACAAAGGCTTTAATGTACGTAAAAATCAAATAATAATTTGGTCATCATTTCACTAAAATCAGAATGAAAACTTACTGCCTACAAAAAGTTTGGAATTACATCCTGTCCTAGCAATATATTTTTCTAAATAAGATCATATATTAGTGACCCTCACAACAGCAAGGTGTAATTTAAGAAAAAAAGATAAAAATTACTGGTTTTTTGCAACTTAGAAAAAAGAGATATATTTTTACGTAAATTTAATTTTTATATAAAACAACAAGGTACCTATTTTTAGTGTTATTATAATTTATATCCATTTGTTTGTACATAATTATGTTGTCTCTTAAATTCTACTTTTGAAAAATTGCACTATTCACTATTGTGGATCAGACGCTAATGACCTCTGTTGTCGAGCGTCTATAATTTACAATTCGTTCATTCATTACTGTGGACACTCCTTTGTGCGATCCAATGGGTGTCCACTGTTGGGAGGTTTCACTGTACTTATGTATTTATCTATTGAGGATTTAGAAATATTCTTCACCTTATTAAAACCAATTGAAATTGTACAGGCAAAATGAATTTGAAGTGACAAATATGTGAAATATTCACGTTATATTTTTATTGTTGTCATTTTCACTGCCTAAATTTTTACAAAATTATTTAGCTCTTAAATTTGTCAATAAAAATATCGAAATTTTAAAATGAGTGGAATCTTCGACAATAATATAATAGTCATTATTATAAATAATACAGTAGATTTTTCAACGAAATTGCGTAGCACTAGCAGTCTTAATAATGAAGTTTTAGTGACAATGAAAAAAATCAGTTTATTTTTAAAATCAAAATTTTGAACATAAAATAAGAAAAGTATTATTTTCTAACGCGGCATTTTTGCAGTTTAAATAATATTAACAGCTCTTGGCATCAACGATTTAATATTCAGAAAAAATCATTTCACAGTTTTATATATTATTTATGAATTTATAATGTTTTGTGCTAGACTTAAATACAAATTAAATACAAATTGTTTTCACGACAAGGCTAGTATTTATTCTTTGTTGGATTGCCATTCTTTTATATTGTCTAAGTTACTTTTGAACCATTATTTATATGGATTTTATAGAAGACAATTTGTTTTTGATAGGTAAATACAGTTAAAAAAAATAAATGCTTCTCGATTTGTTGCGTTGATAATGCTCGTGTCGTTCATTTGTTTCACTTCCTTGCTTTATTTACTCAAATCCTGGGATTATTTTAACTCACTGGCGGATTAAATATTTGCATTGACATAAAGACTGCATTGTGCAACATGCCAGAAAAAAATGTCGCTAAGTGGAAGAATATAAACAGCTTAGTGGTTGCTTCTTCACGTCCTTTTCTTATCCGACACGGACCAATAACGTTCGCAGAGATTGGCACCTATTTTATTTTATCTTTCTCACACAATAGTGGACAATAATTTCAGCACTCCATTCTCTATGCCATTTAATATTTGGATGCCTCAAAGCGTAACTTGATTTTGAACCCCTCTTAAAAATTTTAAAATAAAGTTTTAATATACCTACAAAAATAACATAAAACACGTCAGGATTTTTTTGTTTTATAAGTCATTTCTGTACTGAAGCTCCAAGCGCTTGCTTCTTGTGCCTGGATCCATCATTGTTTGAAGGCAAAGTTCAAAGAAATGGAGCTATACGGTTATCCCTCAGTACAAAATTTCTCGATAATAATAATTACTAGTATAGTGGTTTTCGAGGATTTACCGCACTTTCGAACAGATCTCTAATTACAAAAGAGGTGATATCTATACAGAATGTTCACCCTGTTTTTTTTTCGTGGTTTCCATCCGCCATGTTGAGTTATTATATTTTATGTGACTGAAATATTTGTTCATTTTTATTTTATAATAGAAAATCTGCTGTGTTTATGTAACTATTTTATCATTAAATGAAGTTTTGAATGAAAATTATATATTATCTACATGTAGGTATCATGAATACTTTGAAACCTAGCCCCTAATTTCACATAATGCATTACACTTATGATGGGTTTCTGATACGACTTTCAACTTTAAATCTAGATTTAAGAATGGCATTTGTTTTCAATTAAGTAGAGATATCCATTCAGTTGACAACAAATGATAATCTTAAATTTAGAATCAGAAACCCAACGTTAGAACGGTTTCATGCAACTGTCAATTATCATGGAAGCAGTTAACAGCGCTAAGACACGTGGAAATTCAATTACCTGCTCTTAAATCTGGCACTTAGGGGAATACCAGAACCCATACATTTTTATTTTAAACATGTTCTATTGACATGTTAAGGTTCTACTGTATCGAATTTTTTTAACTATTACGTAAATTTGTATAATAACACTATCTGAAAATACATACAATAGACATGAACGAACAATGGTTAACGTAGGTACTGGCATCAACGGTGTTTGAAATATTTTGGAGTGTTTTTAATTTTAAATTTTGCATTGCAATAATAAACAAGCCGTGAGGTGGGTCGTTTATTAGGACTAAAGTGCGACCCTTGAGGTCCACACGACGAACTTCCCAGTTTGATAAATATTTAATAATAATAATTAAATTAGATATTACACAGAAAAGTAATCATTTTAATCATTAAAACATAATTATTATTTATTTTTAACAATAATTAATAAAAAAAAAAAAACTGCTGAACCGATTTTTATAAAATTTATGTCGGATCAAAATGACGTTAACACGCCTCGATTGACACCCTTATGAAGTCGATATAATTTTTATTCGCGAGATATTGTTAAAATCTACTTTTTTGGAGTCTATTTGGTTAAGAAAAAAGAACGGCTGAACCGAATTTGAAAAAATTTCTTTCAGATCATATTTACGTTAATACGCGTCGATTGGCACCCTAACGTAGTCGATATCATTTTTCATTCTCGAGGTTTTGTCTAAGAAAGAAATGGACACATACGTACGTACATACGTACACACACACACATACACACACAGACATCTTTTTAAAAATAGTGTAAAAATAGTGTAGTGACCTTGAAATACAAAAATTTGTTATACATTTTGATTTCGATTTTCGGACCCATTACAATAACTTCCAATGGGAAGTTAGAAACACTTATACCATGAATAAAATTTGCAAAAACATGAAGTATAAATAATACAGTGGAAGTAAAAATAATTATTGTTTGGGCTAAAGTGAGAGAATTTTTCAATAGTTACTAATTAGCGTGCAGGTTTATGTAGTTTTTCCGTGTGTGTGTACGTTAGGGTGGTGCTTAAAATGGTCATTTACGAAAATTAATGTTCTCGTGGGCTAAAATGTTTCTAAATAAATAAAAAAAGATGTAGTCGAAATTTCAGGTCCCTATCTCAATACTGGTGCCTCAAAGATATCGAATTTTTCCCATTTAAATAACATTTACGATTTTTCTACCGCAATTTTGTTTAAAAAAATCTGAAACCTAGCAAATTTATTCCTTATGGTAGTAGGTATTTTAGAAATTTTTTTAGAGATTTTTAGTGATATAATTTTCGGAACTACAGCTATGACAAAAAGCGTTTATTTTCTGAATTTTTGAAAATTTTACGTTCAAATATTACATTGTTAAAAATTTCTCAAGTTTGTCTCAAATACCTACCACCGTAAGGAATAAATTTGCAAGGTTTCAGATTTTTTAAAACAAAATTGCGAAAAAAAAAATTAATCGCAAAGTGCCAAAAATCGTAGGCATGTGTTATTTAAATGGAAAAAATTCGATGTCTTTGAGGCACCAGTTAGAATTGAGATAGGGACCTGAAATTTCGGATACATCTTTTTTTATTTATTTAGAAACATTTTGAGCCATGAGAGTATAAAGATCTATTTGACGAGATTTAATAATATCGTAGAGCTTTATATAAAATTAATAATAAATAAAACACAACAAAATTTGATTTAATCAAGACGAGTCTAAAATATGTCTGATCATAACGAGATTATAATTTTGAACTCGATTTTGAATCACTAGTTTGTTTCAAAAGCGTAGCTCATAGAAACTCAAAACAAAACAATGTTGTGGTCGACAATGTAGAGTATTAATGTTGACTCAAAAAGACACAACTGAAGAGTAATTTTCGGAAATTACCATTCTAAGAACTACCCTAGTGTACGTGTCCTCGTTTTTTTTTTTTTAATTTTATTTTATAAACAACGAAATGAGATCAGACCATAGCAAGCTTTCTTCATCGGTAAGTAATATGTTACCAGTTTTTTTGATGAATTTATATTTTATTGCCTTTATAAAATTTACGACCAACTGTATCAAATTGCATATTTTAGGGTCCAGAATCTAGATACACCATACTGTTATTATTATGTCTGTGATTTGGTACAACAATAATGTTATGGGATATGAGAACTTTGATGATAAATTATAGTGCCAGCTTTTGTATAAGTACCTAACTTGATTGCGCCAATATTAATACACCATTATACAGCGTTATATTATTTGTCAACCTAGTTATACCTATTTTAATACATTGTTGCGTTATATAACATAGCACTACAGCCTCTGACTTCACAAACTCATTTTGGATATAGCGTGGCAGGTATCGAAATCGGCCACAAGAAAACTGCCACCACCGTTGCGATTCGCACGCCTGCTGGAGGGTTAAAAGCGCTTTTTCATTTTCTGAGACCAGCCCCCGTAGCGCGTGATTCCGTAAAATGGCGAACTACTAACGAATCACGCGCTATGGGAACGGGAAAACTCTACTTGCTCAGAGAAACAGTCATGATACCATAATATTTTTAGGGATATTTTTGATAGATAAGAAAAAAGGGATTTTTATAAAATATCTAAAGATTTTTTACATTTGTAACTACTACTTAAGAGTTTAATTATTACATGGCAGAACTCAGTTATAATAGGTGTCGAGCGTCTATAATCTACAATAATTTATAATGTAATTTAAGTTCCGCTACCTATGCATAATTATTAATGAACGGAAACTCAATGAAATGAATAGTAGATGCAAATGTAAGAAACCAAGAGATACCTATTTCATAAAAATCATTTTTTTTTTCACTCCCTATCAAAGATATCCCTAGAACTAGGGAAAAATCCCTAAAAATATTCCATCACTATACAGAGAGAAACGAATGTTTAGAGATTGCTGAGTGATTCTGTTTAATACGGTCTCTCATACCACTAGACACTAGTCGTAGGAAAAATCTAAGCCGACTAACTCAAATTTTGACGAACATTTACATACTTATCCAGGTGTGCAAACTTTCACGGCCGATATTGTTCCAAATCTTCATGGTTTCCGGGCTTTTAGGCCGTGGTCCGGTGGTATTTCTACTTGACGTTTCGTCTACAACTGCGGTAGACATTTCAACTTAAAAGATGAAGGCCTCAATCTCAGTAAAACGTGGACACCAGCACTCCGACATACAAAACCAATGACCAATCGTACAAGGACGGAATACGACCGAGTAGAGAACTCACCCCTACCACTATACACTACACAAGTGACCAATTACGGAGCGACGGACTACACACTGGTACTGAGCATAAAAAAGGGAGGACACCAGTCACTGATACACTGACCTGTGAGCCACCAAGGAGGACACTTCGACCGCTGCCACATCGCCTTTGAGAATGTCTACCGCAGTTGTAGACGAAACGTCAGGTAGAAATACCACCGGACCACGGTCTACAAGCCCGGAAACCATGAAGATTTGGAATTTACATACTTGTTGACAAGAGTGTACGCATAATTTTTGCGAGGCGAGGATCATGACACAATTTTTAAAAATAAGGTAATAAGAGTAAACATGGAAATTCGGTTATCATGAACAAATAGTCCCAAGTGCAATTCAGCAAATTTTCAGGTGCCAAAATTCATTAACGAGAAAAAAAATGAATTAGTATGAAGTAAGCTTCATGAATTTTCACACTTTTCAGATTCAAGGGATGAGGGGAGAGATGATCCCGCTGCGTACGCCCATACTAATTAAGAACTACGCGTCACGCGTGGGAATATCACATAGTTTTACTCATCGTGGCTTGGCGATCTGTTTCGGATTTCATAAGCTTGACTGCTAACGATTTCTTCTAACTCGTTCGTTTGGTTCATAATATCTTTGACCGTAGCAACGATCATGGCAACGACAACTCCAAATTTTGACTAGAATTTACAAACTCGCCGAGCCACACGCCATGAGAAAGCGGCTTAGGGCGGCCGCATATGCACGATTTCCTGATTCGGTTTCCTGATCAGGAATTCAGATTCGGAATTCCGTGAGACTAGCGCCGACGTTCGGTTTTTTGTATTAGGAATTTATCCTGCCATTACGTAGTGGTAGTCCGAATTATTAATATATCCCAAATGCAAAGATATTTTTCTACAGACATTATTAAATTTTCGGGCTCACACGCAAAACAGTGGTAAACGGATGGATCACCAAAAATTAACGTCCATTCGACGCGGCACTGACGCGGTTCTGAATGGAAATTTCCTAACGTGTGCGGCGGCACGTACAAAATGTATGCGAGCGCTGCGTTCGAGATGACGTCATTCGGTTTTATTCCGTTCTTACAACCCGAACGCACGGCTTGAATTCCGAAACGAACATCAGGTTTTTTCTATTCGGAAAATATACGAACGTGTGCGCCACGTAGCATACTTTCTATGATATTATGTGTGAATTCTTGATCAGGAAACCGAACCAGGAAACCGTGCATATGCGGCCGCCCTTGACTATGCACTTAGTGGAGCGGAAAGCAAAGCAGAGAGCAGCGCAGAAATCAAAGCGACAAGCGAGCAGGGAAATACATGCACAATGCACATAGTGAGGCTACGATAGTCAAGTGAAAAAGACGACGCAGTAGAAATTTTTTAAACGCAAATGTCTTTGGTAGCTAATAAATAAAAGAAAATGAATTTGCTTTTATTTAATGATGTGTCGTGTTTAAAAATGTATTATGTATTACGAATGAAAAATGGGAAAAAAAACTGTAGTGCACACCAAATATATATAGAAGTAGGCATCGAATAATCGATTAGGTAAAGTTCACCATTAGATGAACAATTATGACAACATCCAGCAAAATTGTTCAATATCCATTTTTCCAATATAAAAACACAGAGAAAATAATCGCAGTAACACGAGCAAAGCGAAGAAATCAAACTTGCTTGAACGCGTCGCTTTGCTCTATATTAGCAGCGCTGCTACATCTGCCCATCGCTCGTCACTATGTGAAGACAAACCTATTATCATTATTTTGTTTGTTTTTTCCACTATGATTCGCTGTTTTAAATTTATTACTATACAAAACGTTTTTTGGGTTTTTTTTAAGTGAATAAAATGAATAACAAGCTTGCCGTTAAAACTATAAATAGTAGGTACACAATACGAAACATCCGATCTTACGAATCTCGTATCGTATTATTACGTGTTGAATCTGTGGACATTTAATACGTAATATGAAACACCCGGTCCGTGAGACCGACACGTTTTCAGAAATGAATAAATCCCTCATAACAAACAGTCACGAAGTGAGTACTGGGTAGTAACATATGCGTTGTATAGGTTAATAGTAAATAGGAGGGTACCTATTATGGAGGGGAAACTGGAAAGGCATATTTCGAACAGTGAGTGCACCGTAGTATAAAGTTACATTAAAGGTCTTACAGACCGATGTCTCGAATTAAGGGTTAATACTGCATCATTTTGTATTTGCTCGAGTGATCAGTCTAACGTTACCAATTAAAAAAAAAGACAACGATAATGGAAATAAACCGCAAATGCAACTTTTAAAACATTCATGTGGAAAAAGAGAAACGAGCAAGCAAAACATAAAGTAAAATATATAGCAGTCAGATTTGGCAAGTTTCTGTTACATGCTTCTAGATTTGTAGCTATAAGTACAACTTGGCACTGATGCTATAATACTGCATTGATGATTTTTATAATAGTTTATGCCTTATAAAGAAATAAAACTACACACTCATATCACCAGGGGTCACTTCTTGGCTTTAAATACGAGAGTATGCCAATTATTATCCGTTTTGTATTTTCAGTTTTTTCATTGCCTTTTGATATTTCAACTTATAGCTAGAATACTTGCATGAATATTTTTAATAACCTCTACTTTACATCTATTGGCAGGGCCGGATTAACCATGTCGGGGCCCCTAGGCAATGCAATTCTCGGGCCCCCTTTTCAGCCGTTTGAAGATGATCAGCTCTTTTCAAGTTGATGAAGGAATGTGAGTAACTTTCGGAGGTTTGATCGACTCTAAATTTGGTATCCTGTCCTGATTTAATAATATGGATGCGTTACGTAGCGTATTGTATGATTCATACAATACGCTACGTTACGCATCCATATTATTAGTTCTACTACTCGATACTAGATGGTTCTGTTCTGTAAGTATGAAGTATTTCATCAACTGACAGCATGCGTCGAAAAAAGCAATACTACCTATTGTCATTGAGGATACAAATTTTCCAATTAAATTTACACTCTATGAAACATTTTCAATTTCTTTTGTGCACGTGCGGGGCCCCTAGCCGATGCGGGGCCCCTAGGCAGTTGCCTACTCTGCCTAATGGTTAATCCGGTCCTGTCTATTGGATTAAGAATTGTTTGATTACCATTCGTCTTAGTACATACTAAATTTCAACTTTCCAACTCATATAGAGTTAAGCTTAAATAATTATTATGAAAGACTGAAAAAATTTACATTAATAAACGCAAGTTTAAAGCATAGGTTTAAATACTGTGACAAAAAAATATCGGAATTCCCTCACCTGAGACATTATAAGCTATAACGTCTCTGATGAGGGAATTTCGATAATTTTTTGTCACAGTATTTAAACCTGTGCCGCGTACTGCTGAAGATTTAATGACATTTTTTTTTTATATTTGAGAGTGTTTTTACTTCTTAGTGTTAAGTCGAAATTACGTTAATTTTTCATCAAAATTATTTATCCTACGCAACTTTAAAAAAAATGTCCCTTTCATAGAACTTATCCCTTACTAATAATTCACGAAAAGATTTAAAAAAATTTCGGGAATCGGGAATGAGGATTCTAATTTCCCAGTCAGGCAATGAGGAATACCTATCGGAAGAAAACGCATTTTAAATTCGATAAAGACCCTTTATCTGTCTTACGAAGGATACAAGTCAGGCTAGACTTTTGGGTAGTTCCGAACATGCATAGCTCCAGGAGCTATGTTCTCTGTCGAAGATGTTTCGTTAGTGTGTGGTTACACTAGATGCGGATACGTGCGATTTTTTATCGCATTTGGAAACAAATTGACACATTTAAGTGTGAGTGGTTACAGTGCGTGCGTTATCTTCGGACGTTGTCGTGCGATGTCGTCCGACCATCGCAGAGAAACAAACTTGTTTGTTTTTCCATGCGAAATCGTACGATTTTTAGTCCAAGGCCAGTAGTTAAATGAGCGAATAGTGTCTTTAAAAAATTATTTCCTTCAATATTTTTATGTAAAATGAATTTAGAAAGACTGATTATGTGTGTGCATACAAGATCTCTATTATGGGAATAAAAATGTAAACGTGGGGCCGCTAAGCGACGAATCCAGCTTCAACCTTGCACTTTGTGATGGAAAGATGCCACTCGGTGCGAATGTTGGTCAGACCCATATCTTCACTTTAAGAAGTGGAGCCATTTTGAGCCCCGTAACTTGGCCCCTAGGCTTAGTGATTGCGTAACTTTCAGGGACAAAACGCCTGTAACTCAGCAACCGTTCCTCGCACAGTCCTGGGAGTAGTCTCATTGAATTCAGCACACTCAATTTCATACGAGACGACTCTGAGACTACCTCTGAAACCTCCCCCAGCCCGCGTATAGGGGTGAAATATAAGTAGTCCATTGAAATGTTAAATTTTTTTAGGCTACGTTTGCATTTTGAGTAGGACAAGGTTTTTATTCGTTGCGTAGGGGGGGCCGGTGTAAAATTGAGTTTTCAGGGTCGGCGACCACCTCATTTGGCCGCCATCTTGAAAAGGGGGTATAGTAGGGCCGTTAAGTGTTTAAACCATGCACGACGTGATAGAGAGATGCCACTCGGTACGAAGTGAAGATATGGGTCCGACCAACATTCGTACCGAGTGGCATCTCTCTATCACAAAGTGCAAGGTTGAAACGTTAAAGACTACCATTAACTCATTAAAGAGGGTTACATATTCTCCTTCCTTATCCATTATACTTTTTCTTTTTAGTAAGTATTCGGTACATATTTCAAAAACGGAATTTCAAGAAAATGCTAATCGTCTTAGTCATCCATTTTTAGTGAACAAATCGGACGCAACAAATAGAAAATTGTATAACCACTTTATCGTACGACTATCAGTCGCACGACATCGTACGATAAAAAATCGCACGCACTCGCATCTAGTGTAACCGCACACTTAAAACGCATCTTAACACGTCCATACTCCGGCATATAGTCTAATTTCATCACGAGATTTGTCGCCATTCGTCAAGTCCAACCATCACCACAGTATGAGTATCTCATTATTTGTTCCCGAATGAGAGGGCATGTGTACTATGTCGAGCGTCTGGCATGTTCGGATAGGCTCGACCTTTTACACTACTATAAGCATATTCCTACCAGTTTAGACTTTAGAACTGTGGAACGAGATCGGTCCGCAATCCGCGGATACTCAAAATATTTCTTTCCTTCAACGCAAAGGTGCCAGTGAAACAGTTCCTCGCACATGTCGTACATGTTTCTCGGAAACATGTCCGCACAACAAAGAAATTGTTTCATGTTCGTTCCGTGTTTGAAACTGTTTTGCGCAAGCCTACGACAGACTTATCAATGGGAATAAACCACTAGTGTAAGTTTTAAAACATTCATGTGGAAAAAGAAAAATGAGCAACTAAATAATTATAAAATATATAATATAATATAGTAGTCAGATTTGGCATGTTTCTGTTATGTACATGCTTCTAGATATGCTGCTGTTCAAGTTGGCACTACCACAATAATATTGCATTGGTGATTTTTATAATACTTTACGCCTTAAAAAAGGGTATGTGCCTCACCCAAATAAGCGCACGGTCAAAGTTATACGTCGTTTTATAAGATCTGTGAACTTAATACATTTACATTTTTACTTTTCCCCTCTCAGAACTTCAAGAATTAATAAAATTTTTTCGATAAGTACATAAAAATAAAATTGAATGTCTGTCTGTGCGGACTAATCATTGAAACTGCTGAACCGATTTCAAAAATTCTTTCACTAATAGAAAGCTACACTATCCCTGCGTGATATAGGCTATATTTTATTTTTATTTATTTGCGTGGGGAGATAGTAACAAAACGTAAGTCTGCAATTCTTTTGCATTTTAGCGGATTGGCGGAATCCTACTAATATTATAAATACTTCGCAGGGGATGAGATTCTCGCAGGGGGTAGGGGGAACGATTCTCGCAGAGGGATAATAAACATAAATTCATATCTCTGGAACTATTGAACCGATTCTACAAATTCTTTCACTAATAAAAAGCTACGCAGGGGGAGAGATTCTCGCCGGAGTGAGGTAGGAGGAGAGATTCTAGCGGGGGTGATAATAAATCATAAATTCTCATCTCTGAAACTACTGAACCGATTCTAAAAATTCTTTCTCTTTAATAGAAAGCTACACTATATCCCTGAGTGAAGTAGGCTATATTTTATTTTGATAAATTTCTCGCGGGGGAGATTAATTTTAATAACACCATCAGCCCGACTTCGTTTCGCAGTGAGAGAATTTCTCGCGGGGGATAATAAATCATAAATCGAAATATACTTGGGCGAAGCCACGGGCAACGGCTAGTTAATAATAAAATCAATGGATATCATAACATCTGTACTGCAGTAGTAGGTATCCAAAGCCTGCTATTAGACGCTAATGACCTCTGTTGTCGAGCGTCTATAATCCACAATTCAATTCAATTCCAAAGCCTGCTTATAATATTACACTATTTTGAAATCTCAAAAAATTGATTTCTTAAATTATAAAATCTATAATAAAACGAAATTTTCGTGGAATGAGACCTAGCTGAATCGATTTTCCCCCCCAAAAACCCCTTTTCAGTAAATTTCATCCAAATCGTTAGAGACGTTTTATTCCTGTCAACGTTACATTACAGCCTTTTTATTAATTTTTGACTCGAGATTATTCCAATTCATTATCCTCGCTAAAGTAGTATAACTTCAAAAATCCTGTACATACATAATTTTAGGTGAGTATTCCATATTAGGTTAGTCGCATGAATTTTTTTAGGGAATTTTTATTACGCACAACGAAAATATATATCAATTTGAAGAAGAAAACTCTAAAACCTGAGAAAGATTGAACGATTCGTTGAGTCGCAACTCGCAATATTTATTAAAGTTGATGCGCTATTTCAACAACATGTGATTAGTGATGTGCCGGATCGTTAAAAATGTATATCCGCGGATACGGATCTGAATACGGATATTTGGTCTCAAGATCCGCGAATACGGATACGGATCTTAACTTTCTTAAAGTACGCGGCGGTAAATACTAAATATTGCACATCGACCTTTGGAAAGAGACTATCTGTTATGGGAAAAAGTTATTGACCACGATATTAAAAAATAAAAAATAATCTGAATGGAATTTAACTGTTTTTCATTATTACCTAATTACCTATATAAGTAGGTTATTTTGGATGGAAGTAAAACGGCCATATGGCCTCGTAGGACCACCCCCAGCAAGCCCCGCCCCCAGCCACCCCCCATGAGATATCACCCCTAGAGTACCCACCTCTCAGATAACCTCTTCTAGGCACCGCCCCCAGCCGCCCCCACTAGCTACCGCCCCCAGCATTCCCCACCCCCTGCCACCCCCATCATATACCGCCTTCCTAGAGGCCCCACCCCTCAGATACCCTCTCCCAGACACCACCCCCAGCAACTTCCACTAGCTACCGCCCCCGAGAAGCTCCACCCCCTAGATGCCCCGCCCCCAGCTACGACTCCTTTCATCAGATTGGTGGCAAACGTTTCAGAGCTCCGCAAATACAGGTCAGAGAGCGACGTACCGCCAAATCTAATCTAACACCGCAACCCGTCGACCCCCAGAAACCCCACCCCCCCTGGATCCTCTCCTCTTGACACGCCCCTTCCGCCAGATTGCCGGCAAACGTTTCAGAGCTCCGCAAATACAGGCTCCAATCGCCATAGCTAATCGGGGCGGAGCATGCGAAAGATCCAACCGTCTCCGAAGCACGGGTGACCATAGACGTTTGGGAGAGGCTAGACCCGTTTGTCCGCGAGCGGCGTGCGGGGGGAAAGCTTCTCGCGGTCGGCTACGAGGGCTCTGCTGCCGGGAGAAAGCCGTCGAGGTAAAGCTACGAGAGATAGCTACGGAAGCAGCGGTCAGAAGGGGCCGGCTACGGATTAACTGAAAGAAGAAATATGTTTCACTCACCCCATAAACAGCAGGAACAACACCGTAGCACTCACGCACCCGCCCCGCACGCTCATTTTATTTTTATCAAGACGCCAGAGAGACGATTCGCGCGCCGCTAAGACAAAATTACTCGGGCAAAGCCATACGTCGAACGCGCGGCGGCCTCATATCCCCGCTAAAAAGCCGTCACTCGGCCAACAGGAAGCGACGTCGTGCATAACCTCGACGGCGTAAAATACTGCGAGCTACGAGCCCGTAGCCGACGTCCGCGAGCTACGGCGCGACATCGCCGGCAGACGACCGCGCTTGACTCATGCGGATTCACCTCGACGGACCCCCCCAGCGCGTCCGCCGTGACGTCAATTGAACTTTTCCTAGAATTTTTAGTTCGACGTTATCTCGTATGACTCACGGAGTTTACCTCGATGTGGCCCCCTGGGCGCACGCGTCCAAATCATGACCTCGAACTCGTATTATAAACGCGTCGAAATTACTGCGCGATACTACGCGCGCCCGCGGTAGCGAAACACGCGACCTCGAATGCGCGCACGCATACGGACGGACAGACAGACATACGTACGTACAGACAGACATACATATAGACAGGCATACAGGCAGAAAAATAGATATGTATAGACAGACACTCGATATATGGATATGCAGATGAATATAATTTTATAGAATATAGACTTTATGATCGTCTGTGGGTGGGCGTTTGTATACTGAAGATTTATTCTAAAACCGTAGATATATACCGACAAACACGAGCGCTTATATGTATATTATTTACCATATTATAGTATATGTTTACCATCGACGCGATAAAACGACGCAAAATAAACTGACGGGGCTGTTACAAGCGCCAAGAACAAAAACGGAACTTGAACAAAGTCGCTGCTCACACCCTGCCCTCAAAATATGCAATAACCTTCCACAAGAATTACGGGCATTACCGAGACAACAGTTTAAAAAACAATTAAAAATATGAATTTCACAAACAGACAGACTACTGTTAATTAAACATATAACAGAATAAAATTACATGTGCTTTGGTGTCACGCAACATGTATTCCCACAACACACACATGCACATGCATGCATGCATACACACACACACACACACATACACAGTAAACATACACATTCATACACACGGCGCTAACTCATCCTCAACTGCAATGTAAAATTAAAAGACCGTCTGTACATCGATATTATAATATGTTGGGTCCTGCCCTAGCGCTAGCGTTGCCAAGTTGGGCAGGAAACATTATGATATATTTGAAACCAACTAACACGTTTAATATTGTCGAGCGTCTATAATTTACATTTAAATTCAATTCTGAAGCATATTTCAACAGCAAAACAGAGTACAGTATGGTGTAACGGCTAGCGTAGCGGTCTTTGGATCACACTGTCGCGGGCTCGACCTCCACCTCCGCTCATGGATGATTTGTGATGTAATTTAGTTTTAAGAGAATTGTTATTTAATGTACCTATTTAAGATGCTAATGACCTAAGTTGTCGACGCGTCTATAATCTACAATAAACAAATAAAAGAAGGCTGTATGGCTCAGTTGGTAGCGTCGCGGCCTCTGAATCAGACTGTTGTGGGTTCAAATCCCACCTCTGCCCATGGATGTTTTGTGACGTCATTTAGTTTTAAGTGATATATGATATTTGTTGTATTTAAGACGCTAATGACCTAAGTTGTCGACGCGTCTATAATCCACAATAAAAAAAGCGTTTCGTTACGCGTGAAGAACGGTTATTATTGTTTTCCTAGAATGAGACGGCAGTTTATAACGTCTTACGTAAACAGTACCAAATCTTGCATATAATATAAAGCGCCAAGGGGTAAACGGGCAGGGTTTTTGCACCTGTTAGACAAGAAAAATATCTCGTTTCAAGTGGTACATAGTGGTTATTTAGATTCTTTCATAACAAAAGAGGGTAATAAATTGAACTAAATCTGTAAGGGGGGTGATTTCTGCCGGAAGAATAAAAATTTTAAAGGACTTTTAAGGTGTGAATACTGAATAGTAGATATACAAGAATTAGTAGCTGTTTTAAATAGCACAATTGTTTTATTAAGTAGGTAGGTACATTAATGGTTGTTAAGTATTATAGGTACTTAGAACTTCTTTTTATTATTGTATATAGGTAGTGTCATAAACATTGCGGTCGAAAGTGTAAGTGGCTTTGTGTAACAGTCAGAGGCGGACTGGGACTTAATTTCGGCACGGGCTAAAGTCGGCCAGCGGCCGGCGGCATCTTAACTAATTTTTTAGTCTTTTTTTAGACAAGATTACCTATACATAATACATAATAGGTATATTTTATAATATAATTTGCAAGTTTTAACTAAATTTTGATTAAAATGGACAGTATATGAGAGGCAACAGCCGAATTAGTCATTTTTGGCTGTTTCTCTGTCTTTCTGTCTATTTATTATTTTTTTAACCTTTTTGCAAGTCTGGCAAATCAAAAAAAAAAATATAACAAAACATATACAGTGTTTACATAATTAAAAGGTTTTTACTTTTCAGAGTAGGTAGGTAAAGAGAAAATAGAAATACAAAAAATGTGTAAGATGAAAAAGTCGATCATCAGTCAACCGCGACCCGTCAGCCTATCGGTCGATCGGGCTGCACAAGTCCGCCCCTGGTAACAGTAATTTGTTATGGCGAAAGTGAAGAGGCGCCCTGCTAGGGGTATTTTTGTTGTTTTATTGTTTCAAGTAGAAATTATGTATAATATATGATATATTAGATTAATAATTTGCGGTTGTTTAATTCTCGGGCCGAGAATGGTCAAGAAAGGCCGAAATCGCTATGTGTGGTCTTTTTTCTCTAAATGTTATCATCTTAAACAGATTTATTCTCTAAAGTCTAATACATATCATCATCTCAGTTCTCCAATGTTTATTTGTCACGCGGCAATACTACTCAATCGTTTTATAAATAATAAACAGTCATAAAAAATATAGCATACAAAAATGAATAGAGCGTTATTTAAAGTTCACATATAAAGTATGGTCGGGAAGTCCTCTAACACAGGCTAGTTGTCTTTTCAACAAGGAGTCTATATTATATTATGTTCATGTTTTTATAATACGTTGCCATTAGCCATACAAATCCTACATCTACGAATGGATACCGTTTAAAGATCGACTTATTGATAGATAGAATCACCGCTTATTTTTTAAATCAACAAAAAAATATAGCTAAAGGCGTTCTACTAAATATTATTTATTATCACAACTAATTAAATGGTTAGCACCATTTTTGCGGGATCAGTTATGCGGAACTACCCATGCGAGATCCGCGGGATTTGCAGGACTGAAAAAATGAAATTCGGAGAAAAATGGGCGCAAACGTCTTTCTAAATATTTATACGTTCCGGCCCGGCCTCATTAACATGTCGTGATTAAACAGCTTTCTTCGAGGAACTCGTGATTTTGTATCCCTATATGCTAAGTGCTAACTAACTATATGAGCCGATAAAATGATTGACTTTGTGCGGAATATCGTTTTGTTTTTCAGTTTTCGGCATGACTTTTTAGAGAACTTTATTGTATTTGAGCGGGAGAATAGCATGTTAAAAGAACCGGTACTTAATAGAGAAATATTACAGAGTATTAATAAAGACAAATTTACACTCTACAAAACATTTAAATTCGTTAGTTGAAAACATACAGCAATTTTAATCGAATTAGTTTAATCGAATTATAAAAACACATTGAGTTATTTGCGTATATATAGGGGTCGACAATCAGTACTGATGCTTTTAAATCACCTCGTATATGTCTATTGTTGAAATGTGAGACAGAACGACGATTTTCTTTTTAATTTCGGTATTTGCAATTTATTAATTTAGGCTATTTTTTGAAAATAACGTCTCTTAAATGAGCGCCATTGCAGTTTAAACATTTTTGACGTCTTTCTAGAAAGTTTCCCGTTACTCCGTTTAATAAATCAGGCCCTATATTTATAATTTCATCTCGAATTGCGTTTTTTAGATCTTGAAGTGTGCGTGGACGCTACCGCGCACTCGGAACTGACCCACCCAATTCAAAATTGAGGCTGCACAATGCTCTGTGTTCGAATAAAATTTTCAACAACGAAAGCACGCTGATTTACTGGAAAATGACCCATAACTGGACAAATTGCATGAAATAAGTTTAACAATTACGGGCAACTGACAGTCGTACTTCAATTATTTTTCATTTCATAGGCTACTGGAATCTGCCGGTACTGATTGCCGGACCCTGTATATATGTGCGTTATATAACAATTCATAAAATTTCATAAACATAAATACTTAGAACAAAAAAATTGACTTTTTGCAGTCCCGCAAATCCCGCGAATGCGCGGGGCTGATGACCTCGATCCCGCAGGTTTGCGGGGTAATAATTCATGTTATTATCACTGTCGCTCTTTACAGAAGTCAAAATACGTAAGGCGATTTGTTTTTAGGGTTGCGTATCTCAATAAGAAAAAACGGGGCTCTTATAGGATCACTCGTTTGTCCGCAGACTGGCTGGCTGGATGTCCGTCTTTAAATACCCATTTTCCCAGGAACGTATAGTGAGACATCAAGTTGAAACTTATACGAAATATCGAGGTTTACGGCGGCGGCGGCGGCGGGCCGCTTAAAGTTGTAAAGAATTTAAGCTTCTAGGCTAACGTGCAATCAAAATATGCGCCCATTTTGTCATCTCATTAAAAACCTATAAGATACTTCCTGTTGGCCTAGAATCATGAAATTTGGCAAAATGCAAGGCCCCGCAGCAGCAGAAGTATAAAGGTAAAAATCCGAAAATCACAAAAAGTTAAAACTAAAGGGGGTCCCCACGGAAAAAAGGCTGTATCTTTGGAGTCGTAACATGTAGCCGTGTTATGACGGGCCGAATAACCAACTGATTATGATGATATGAAGGGCCGTTTGAATTTATGAATACTCATATGCGCATTATGACAGCAACATGTTGATGTCCGCTGGAATCTGATCGCCAATCTCGCGTCTTGGCAAATGAGAGATGATACGCGGGAATAATATACGCGGCTGGTATGTTACAAACTGTACTGAAATGACCGTAAGGTCCTATGCGATGTGTATAATTCTAATATTATATGCTTTATACTATGTATCGAGATCAATATATCATTTAAACTTATTTTTGTTTATTATTGTTAAAAACGGGTCTTACACAATGTTATAAAGAAAATACGTAACACGTTATCAGCTCTCAGTTTGTTTACATTTCACAAAACACATGAACGCTAGTTCTGAGTAAAAAAGAAAAACACAAGTTTATTGATTTTTGAAGTAAAACTTCTTTGGCGAAACTCTCTTCGACGATTTGAGGTGTTGTCTTGATAAGAAGGCTTTTAATGAAGGGGGTCGCGTAAACGAGATGCCGTTTTAAAATAGCGATTTTTATGAAATTTTATATTGAGTCTTTTATATGTCAATTGTATACTAAACACGACAATTTTTACATTTTTGCACCAAATTTTTGGCCTGCAAATCTTTCTATTTATCTGTATGTAATAGTCTCAATCACATAGTTTGAAGGTTAATTAAACATAAAAAGTTGACAGTTGTATGAGTTCTTTTTAACCCCTGCGACCTCCAGTTTCAATCCATAAGTCTGATCTTTTATCTAATCTCTAAATAACACAAAATAAAGTCGCTGTCTGTGTATCCGCTTACTTTTTCTAAACCACACAACGGATTTTGAAAAAACGGCTTTCACTAATAGAAAGAGCGAAAAACGAGGAAGGTTTATGTATATAATTTGTACAAAATGGCTGAACTATGACGGTGTTTTTGTCAAAAACTGTTTTCGCACGCTCACACGGCTAACGCTGGCCAAATCTTTAGAAATAGTACATCAACATTTTAAAATGCAACAATTGTTAAAATCATAAATTCATAGATCCCGGGTGAAGCCGGACCGGGTAGCTAGTATATTATAATTCCAATAATATACACATTATGTTCTGAACATCTGCCTACGGAATATTAAATTTTGTTGATTGGGCAGGTCGCGAGTATATTAAAACTAATCTCATAAGATCAATTTGTTTATTTATTTAAAATAATGTTGATGGTACATGTCTAGTGTATGTACTATATACACTGACACAGTCTATGCACAGTGTACACTGTACAATATAGCCTCTTAAAATATGCCCGTAATTACTATAATACTTTTAGCTTCATGACTGTAAGCCGCGCGCAACCCAATACTAAAGGGGCCCTCACACGACGGGTAAATATCGATTGATTAATATAATTATCTTTTCGCAATTCTGAAAGCATTCGGGGGGCAGTCGAGCCAAAATACCGACGAAAATACCGGTCGCATGTAGGTAACGAGACCGCGTCAGTAATTTACCGCCAACCGTTCATTTGTTAATATTGCTATGTTTGCGTCTTGTTTTGGCGATATAGGTCTTTAAAGAAGATCGCCGTACGCGTCGCTGCAGCTCGGCGCTCGTTCGGAGATAGTTCCGACAATCCTCTGCAGGATTCCGGGCCTTGATAAAATTTATAATATATTTATATGAGCGTATTTTTCAAGCCGACCCATCCGCTGTTTTAATCTGACGTCTATTTTGCCCGTTGCGCTTCAAACTCGCGGCACGGCGTCTACAACGGCAAGGCGCGGCTTTAGTCTATTATCCAAAAACCATACCTATATTGACGAAATGCTGACGGAATCAAGTAATGTCATTGGGCTCTAAAATAGCCGAGCGTGTAGCAAAGCTGTTGTTTACACGGCGCTGCTATGGTTCCTCTATTACATGCCCTCGGTTACCGGGTTCTAGCCCGAAATTCGGTAAAAGCGTCAATTGGATTTTTAATTTATCATTAAAAAATAATGAATAATATGAATTGGCGCTAGGCCCAAATAACCTTAGCTGTTGGCGGTCTCATAAACACAATTTAACAATTTTAAGTAATGTCATTGTCAAATTACTGGTCGTGCAAGAGCCGCTTTACAGCGCCATACGTTAAATGAGGCATTTTTCATTGCATATAATATAGTTCAGCTTACACCGACCAGGGCTGTATTAGGGGCATTAGGATGTAGTTGTTAACGCAATTGCATATTCCAATGTTCTTTCGGAATCGGCGCTCCCATCAGGGGCCCGAGCTCATACCGGTCGGTTTGCGTTTGCCGGCCGGCAAATTCTAATACATAAACAGATTATTTGTTGTGTAAAAGCCGCTAATGACCCGAGTTGTCGACGCGTCTATAATCTACAATAAATAAATAGGCGAGTAAGTCGGTCAACTCGGCTTTTCGAGCAAACTCGGATGAAAAAGTATGTAGTTCGCTCGCGTCTCTACTGCACGCACCGACTTACTCGACGCCTTCTAGAAAGCTCAGTTATGAGCGCGTATAGCTATAATGACGACGTCTGACGAGATATTCATAGCCACGGCTGTGATGCTATAACACGCGAGCTCAAAATAAAACAAAGTTTAGGGTGAACAAAAGGCGGGCTGCAAAAAAAGGGTTGGAGAAATATTCATACAAACATTTTGCTAGAATCGCGACTGGGCCCCTGCGGTTGGATGTGATCTGGCTAACGAATAGACTATGTTGAACCATTAATTAAGAAGAAGGACGCGGTAATGCGAGGGTCGCATTTACTTTTCATGAAAGGCCGACGTATCGGCGCGGTATAACTGCACGCCATCGTTTTTTGTATGGGCCTCTACATGTCCGAATTTTTAACCCGGCTCATTAAGCTACAACTTATGCCACACAAGTCTTTCAATTTAGTCCGTTCATGTCAAGTTAGCTCGACATGTATACGTGGAAGCAACTTCCATAATACAAGAAACAGAATGTAAAATACATAGCTGTAACTTTTACGCAGGATGTTGAAAATAGATAGGCGTTCACAGGGCGGGCTACATCACTGACCTGAGATTTATTCTTAAATACAAGCCATATCGGATTTATGTAATTTGTTCCGATATCCAGTCCTGGATTTATAAATAGGCCGTATAGGCCGCGGCCTAGGGGCGGCAGCGTCCTAGGGGAGGCAGATTTCAGAGGACGGTCACTTGATTTCAGAGGAGGCCCCTTTACTACAAATGGAAAATTATTATTTTAGAAAGGTATGTACATGGGGCGGCGGAAATAAAGTGGCCTACACTCATAAAAAATATAAATCCGGCACTGCCGATATCATGTTAAGTTGTAAACTGTCACATCTGTTAATATAGTTAAATAGTGTATTCTGTTAACAAATGAACATCTCATATAAATAAAATTATGTGTACGGATGTACCTAGTTGTATATGGCGCATAAGATCAATGTGTATAGCGCGTGTTATGTTTTTTGTTTTATATTATAGTTTCAGCCCCGACCAGGTGAGATTATTTTTTATGAAAATCGAGGGGTAAACATCGAGATATACATCGTCCGAGTGGCCGCCGCCGCTGGACGTAGCCAACATTATTTATTACACCGCACATAACATAAATATGTCGCGACAGGAGGCTAATAAACTACTAATATGTTGCCCTTTAAATAAATGTTGTATAAAATAACGCAGAATAAATATTTACGTTTAAATAAATAAAAATTTGATGATTCATCAAGCCTGGATGATACAATTTCTTTTGAATTTGATACCGCGTCGTTATGCATACGACGCATAAAATTTACATGAAGGGGTAAAGGCGGGTACATTTAGCATATAAATAGGAATAACGGGGGTAAAAATACAGTATAACTCGGTCAGATCGGATCCAAATAGTATAATTCGCTTGTCAGATAGAAAAAAAGGTGAATAATAAATAAAAAACTGATTTTGCATAAACGTGAGTGTGGTGTCGCGCTGTATTATTAAGGTAAGTTAAATTTAGAAATTATGTTAACGCGTTTGTGTTTAGCGCTTTTATATACGAGTAACACTTGATTGAAGCTGAGTTACAGCCGGGCATGAGTTAAAAAATTTAAGTTGCGGCTAGCGGCGTATCGCGACTGGTAGAAATTACTTTTTTTTGGAGCCAGTGTTGCGTTGTTGTTGCTGACGTGAACAGAGGCAATGGGCTTGTATGGCTTTTTTGTAACCGGATTCCTCGAGCCGGAGGAATCGGTCCATTACTTTTGAAGTAACTGAGACGGGGTACGCCGCCTGCGGCGGTCGGATGAGCGCTACAAATTGTAACGCGTAAGCCGACTAGTTTCGTCGGACGGTGTATTCGAATTCGGCACAACACTGGCTGTCTTAGGGGGCTTAACAATAGTAGGCGTAACAACGTCGTTAAATAACGGAAGAGAATCGATTAACAATCAATTAGGTATTATCCACAAATTATTAGATATTTTGTTTGAGCGATTTATATTTTAATTATATATATTGATAATCGCGGTGCGGGTCCGATCACAAGCGCCGATAACTATGGCGAACTTCTGCCTAGGTAAACCGAGCTTCTACCTAGGGCCGGGCGCCGTCATCATCGCATCCGATATCAATCACACCCCCCCCCCTCCCGTCGCGTCAGTCTGTCTGTCTGCACTAGATTTTCTCCGTAACTATACTGACCGGCTTTTATTCCGGTTTTCGCGAATATAAATAGATTGATTCATGCGAGGAAGGTTTAGAGGTATAATTGAAATTGACCTACCCGGATTCGCCCGGGGTAACACACCTGTCCATATTATAATGTCATACGAGCCGTCGCTGTCTGTAGCATCTAAAAAAATTTAAAGATGTCGATTTGAGATAAAAAGCATAATTTAGAGTACACTTTGCTTTATGAAAATGTTTTTGCAATTTGAAATGTTACTAAATCTGTTTTCGAGTTGGTTGGCGGCGTGAAAAAACGGTATGGTAATAATTAATAACGACAACAAAATTCATTTAAGCTCGTTTATTAGCTGTTTTATTACATATATCATTTCGTATTAAATTGAGAATGTGCAACATCGATCTTATGAGCTACATATTTCTAAAACCGGGCATGTCGCTGTCGGACAAAGGCGACGGACTTCTTTCGCGACGCTCCTGCATCAATTTGCGGTGCAATTCTTCGTTGCCGTAGCTCACGTGCATGCCCTCGACGTCGGGGCTGTCCCCCGCGCGCTTCTTCAACTCGATCAATAGAGTGGGCAGCACGTCTTTCTCGAACCAATCGGTGATTTCTTCAGCCGGCTGCAGCTGATGAGAGGACTCGAATGCGCATCTGGTGCGCCCGCGAATGAAAATCACAAAAAACGTTACGAAGAGCGGGCTTGTCGTGCGACTGCGTAAACACTTTATACCGTTGACGGCCCTATAAAACAGCTTAGATAGAACGACGCTCGGATCGGTGTCGAGTATATCTTCATATGCGCGGATGGCCTCGTTTCTCATCTCGACGAAACCGTGTCTGGCCAGCACGTGTTCGAGCGAGCAATCTCGATTGCAGAATTCGACGCAGACGTCGCACTGCCAATCGTCGTCTCTTTTGCGCTTATTATTGCCGGATGTGTGCGGGGTGTGCGGAGGTAATGTCGCATCACCATCGCCCTTTGAACGATCGTCGTCGGCTCGTTTCGATTTCGATTCGGCGGCGGCCGCATCGCCGCTCTTATCGCGCTTGATTTTCGAATGACGGGCGAGCGGATGTCGTTTAGAATACGTATTACCGCACGTCTCGCACACGGCGAGCGGATCTTTACACTTGTTCATATTGTCTTTTTCCGTAAGTATAAAAAATTTAAAAGCGTCGATGCTTTCGCTCTGACGGCTCACAGGCAACTGATGTGCCTGTCGGTCGGGCGAACGAGTTAATCGCCTAGGAACTATCTTTCGGACGAATCGACCAATCTCGCGCCGTATACGACGTCGGCTCTGCGTCGATCGTAATGAGCGCCCATCTCCGTCATGACGCTCGAGAATATCACGCGCGCTGTCTTGTAGTCGTCGACGACGACCACGACGGCGGTAATCGTGGCCGCATATAGCCTATCATTGTGGGGGTCGAACGTTCGACGTCTGACGCTCACGATTTCAAGTAAGATATCATTGCAGAGCCATTGTTGAAATCAGCCGTCTGATGTTTGTCGCTCGCGTCTAAAGTTAGGTTCAAGGTCGAGCTCATGATTTCAAGCGGGTTCGAGGTTGAGTCGACGATTTTACGAGGGGTTCGAGACCGCGGCTTCAACGTTACGCGCGTGCGTTCCTCGAAAAACGCCGCGTCTTCGATAACAACTATACGTTATAGCTCCAACGCGAGTTCGTATTCGCGGAGAAATACGAAAGTGGACGAGGGCGCTCGAACGCGGCCGATGTGTTATGACGGTCGCGTGCGACCTCATAAAGCGCATCGCAAAATTATTTAAATCAGTCGTTCGAAGGCCGTCCTACCGACAACGTCGACAGAGCAAAACATTCGTCATTTAATCGCGCTCATACGTGTTAAATATCTACGTTTGTTACAGATACTCAACGCTACAAGTGTTGTGCTGTGCTTTTGATCATAGATTGCCGTACTGTAAATTGTAAGTATTTTAGGCCCGCCTCGTAAATTTCATACGCTCTGGCCGCTATATTATGTATAAATATTGTTTCAGATCGAAAATGTTCAATTGTGGTAAATGCGATAAATCTTATTCTCGCCGCGACTGCATGCGTCGTCATGAAAAAGTATGCGGCGGGTCGCGAATTCTATGCGCGCTCTGCCCTAAAAGTTTCACCCGGACGAACAACTTGAGGCTGCATCAGAAGAAACAACATTCCGAAACGCTGTGTGAAAAGTGCGGGCTTTTGCTTGGTGAATCGGAGCTTTCGAGACACGGCTGCTTTGAAGTCGACTCGAATGTCAAAACGCTCAAACGCTCGATCGGCGGCGGCGCGATAGAAGACCTCGACGCGACGAAAAAGATTAAAATCTCCGATCCCGATGACGCCGTACCCTCGACGTCGCGCGCCGATGACGAATATGACGTAGAGACGTGCGAGATATGCGACGTGTCTGTAAAAAAAGGCGCGATGTTCGGTCATAAAAGAAGCAACGATCACAAATCTAAGGTTGCGGCGGCGTTGTGTGACGCCGATCCCGACGTGCATGTAATCGACGGCGCATTTAAGAATCGTATCGCCACGTATCGTGTGAAAAGCTCCGGTAAAACCTTCGACGCCATCGACGAATTTATGGCTGCGGTAAAAGACAAAGCGACTCGTTTGATCGGCCAGAGACTCGACGAGTACAATGCAATAAAGCTCAACGTGGAACTTTTTGCATATTATGAAAAAGGCGGCGTCGACAAAACCGCGACAGACGTGAAATCGTTCAACACAAAGAACCGCGTCGTGGAGCTTTCAGATGACGTCGGAGACGTGTTTGAAAAGTTCACCGGCGAAATCAAGACGAAGAGCGAAGAGTTTCAGGGTCGGGATTCGGGCTGGACTCTAAAGAACGTCCTTCACCTCGAGCTCAATATCAATAAGTACTGTCCGCTCCGAGGTAGAACGTATCTAGATCTGCCGGCCGACATTAAAAAGAAGCACGCGATCGTGAATGTTCAAAACTACAACGACGACGACATGTGTTTCAAGTGGGCCGTTCTGTCGGCGCTTCACCCCGTCGGCCTACAGAGAAACCCCGAAAGAGTTTCACATTATGCGCCGTACGCCGACGAGCTCGATTTCGCAGACATCGAGTTCCCGATGTCGCTGAAAGACGTTAAAAAATTCGAGCGGCTGAACGACGTCAGCGTCAACGTCTGGGGCGTGGAGCGGGAACAAGGCAAGTCGTACATCGTCGGCCCGCTGCATCATACAAATAGGCGACGGCCGATACACGTCAACTTACTCTACGTCGACAGTGGGGAGCGCGGCCACTACTGCTGGATCAAGAACATGTCTCGCCTCGTGTCGTCGCAGCTGTCGAAGCATGCCCACACTACACATATCTGCGACGGATGCCTGGTTTTTTTTAGATCCGTCGCGCAGTTAGAGCGTCATCAGCAAGAAGATTGCGGCCACGTTAGCGTAATTCTCCCCGAGGAAGGCAACAACGTTCTCAAATTCAAAAACTACGCCAAACAGCTCATGGTTCCGTACGTCATCTACGCGGACTTCGAAGCGTTGCTGAAGCCCATCAGCTCATGTGAGCCCGATCCGAGCGCATCGTACACGGAAGACGTCGACGTGCACGAGCCGCACAGCTACGGCTACTACGTGCATTGCAACTACGATCCATCGCAATCGCGGTACGTACCGTATCGCGGCGAGGGTTGTTCGGAGGTGTTTATGCGCGCCATGAAATGCGAGGCGGAACGTATCTCCAAGAAGTTGAGCGTCATCGAACCTATGCGTATATCCGTCGAAGAGGAGGTCGCGTTTCGTGTGGCGTCGCGGTGTCATATCTGCGGCGGCGAACTCGGTGAAGATAGAGTGCGCGACCATTGCCATCTCACCGGCGCGTTCAGAGGCGCGGCGCACAACGAATGCAACGTCAATTTCAAGCTGCCGAAATTCATTCCCGTCGTGTTGCATAACCTCTCCAACTACGACGCACATATGATCGCGCCGGCGCTGGGAATCGACGACGAGAAAATCAACGTCATCCCCGAGAACAAGGAGAAATACATATCGTTCTCCAAACGCGTCGGAGACGTCGAACTTCGCTTCATCGACTCGTTTCGGTTCATGAGCTCCGGCTTAGATAAGTTGGCCGGCAATCTTCCGTCGGAATCAAAGAGAATCACCCGACGCCATTTCAAGATGGACGCGCAGTTCAAACTCGTCACAGAGAAAGGCGTTTACCCGTACGAGTACACGGACTCGTGGGATCGTCTAGAGGACACCGAGCTGCCGCCGATCGAAAAGTTCCATTCCCGGCTGCGCGATTGCGATATCACGACCGCAGAGTACGAGCGCGCGAAGACGGTGTGGCGAGCCTTCGATTGTCGAACGCTCGGCGAATACAGCGATCTTTACCTAAAGACCGACGTGCTGCTGCTCGCCGACGTCTTTGAAAACTTTCGCGAAGTCTGTCACAAAGCGTACGGTCTCGATCCGCTGCAATATTATACGGCTCCCGGCCTCAGCTGGGACGCGATGCTCAAGCACGCCGAGATCGAGCTCGAGCTCCTCACCGACGTCGACATGCTTCACTTCGTCAAACGGGGAATCCGCGGCGGCATCGCACAATGTTCGGGGCATCAGGCTACGGCCAACAATAAATATCTAACTACTTACGATCCTGAAAAACCTAGCAATTACATCGTATACAAGGACGCGAATAATCTGGTGAGTTCTTACGTGCCATTATATAATAATCGCGCCGTGTACCGCAGTCTACGTGTAAATAATTTCTTAATTGCCGTTTTATCATTTCAGTACGGCTGGGCCATGTCACAACATCTTCCGACCGGCGGCTTCAGATGGCTCGACGTGAATGAGATCGACGCCTTCGACATCGACTCTGTATCGCCGACGAGCGACGTCGGATATTTTCTCGAAGTCGACATCGAGTATCCCGAGCGTCTCCATGACGCTCATCGCGACTTGCCTTTCTGCGCCGAAAATCTAGTTCCGCCGGGGTCGAAAACTAAAGACGTCAAACTGATTCCGAACGTGATGGATAAATCAAAATACGTCATACATTACCGGAATCTGCAGCAGGCGTTGAAACACGGGTTGGTGTTGAAGAAAATCCATCGCGTGCTTCGATTCGATCAGTCGCCGTGGCTCAAGACCTACATAGATCTCAACACGGCGATGCGAACCAGAGCCGTCAACGATTTCGAGAAGGACTTCTTCAAACTGATGAACAACTCGGTTTTCGGTACGTTAAATTACATATATTTTATGAGACTTTGCTATACCAACGCCTAGCTTACATTTTTTCATTCGTTGCAGGTAAAACTATGGAGTCGGTGGATAAACGCGTAGACGTACGCATCGTCACGCGCTGGAAGAACATCGGCAAGAGGCTCGGCGCCGAAGCGCTCATCGCGCGACCGAATTTCCATTCGCGCACCGTCTTCAATGAAAATCTGGTCGCCGTGCAGCTGAGTAGACTAAAGGTGAAGTACGACAAGCCGATCTACGTCGGCTTCACCGTTCTCGAGCTGTCCAAGGAGCTCATGTACGAGTTCCACTACGAGAAGATGCTTCCGTTGTACGGTGTCCGCATCGAGCTCTTATATACGGACACAGACTCGCTTATATACAACGTTCACACCGACGACGTCTATCGGGATATGAAGGATCACATAGACTGGTATGACACATCCGATTACGCCGCCGATAATCCCTACGGAATACCGCGCGTCAATAAAAAAGTTTTGGGCAAGATGAAGGACGAGTTGAAAGGGAAGCTGGCGCTCGAGTTCAACGGCGCGTGCGCCAAAACATACCATGTCGAGATAGCCGACGGCGAGGAGATCAAGAAGGCCAAAGGGGTGAATAAGTGCGTCGTCAAGAACAGAGTATCGCTTCAGGACTATCGCGCATGCGTCCTAAGCAAACGCGAGTTGATGCGCGTCATGTATAAATTCCGCTCTCGTAAACATAGGCTCAATACCGAGCGAATGAACAAGATGGTTTTGTCTGCAAAAGACGATAAGCGGTTCCAGCTACCCGATTCCACGAAAACGTTGCCGTGGGGACATTATAGGATATCGCAGACCGCGTTCCGCGACGCAATCGATCTGAGTGCGGCATGAACGTCGGAGCCTTCGGGCTCATCCATCGACCGAACGTTGAACTAGTAACATTTGAAAGTGAACGCTAAAATGCGTTTTAAGTATCGTGCGTGTTGTAAATACTTTATAGATCTCGCGCGGTACATATTACGAACATTACGTTCAGCGCTGTCGTGAACTTACTTTATAAATTCCATCGTTGTCTCAAAATTGTCTTAGAAATGTTATTTATATAATTATTTTGTAATTATTATTATTATTGTACTCATCTATATATTAATTCCATATTTATCTATACCCGTATATTATGTTTATTGGAACAAAAATAAAACCGGTTAAATGCGTTTTGTTTTCATTTCTTTACCCCCGCAGCTCGGAACGTGAAATATTTAAAATTGAAAAAAGTGGTTGTCTATTCGAGTGGGACTTTTTTTTATTTTTACTTCGCGCGTCGTCTAGCCCCGACAGGTCGGGGGTGCATACGCTGCGAGGCTTTCCGTCGTCGGATTTCATGCGACGTCGTCAATCTGCTGAGATCGCAGCTCGCGGACGTTTTGAGGTTATGTCGTAGCTCGCGGACGTTTTGAAGTTATGTAGTAGACCGTGGAAGTTTTGAAGTTATGTAGCAGACCGTGGATGTTTTGAGGTTATGTAGTATACCGCGGAAGTTTTGAGGATATGTAGTAGACCGCGGAAGTTTTGAGGTTATGTAGTAGATCGTGGAAGTTTGAGGTTATGTAGTAGCTCGCGAACGTTTGCAGCATGCTCCTCCCAGATACCTATGGCTGCCGTAGTCTCGCATACGATTGGAGCCCGAGCTCCTCCCCGATTAACTATGATCGCACGCTTCTGGCTAACGATTGGACGACGAGGGTGTAGCCTTGGAATCTGAACTCCCGCACGCTCCTCCCTGATTAACTATGGTCACAGGCCCCTCGCAAACGATTGGATGAGAGTGTTACCCCCCTCCCCCCTTACCCAAGTGCAGCCACGCCTTTCTCATGTCAGTGGCTGACCTTCTCTCTCCTCCCTGTTTGATTTAAGTACCCACATGCTTTTTTATCTTTTGGCCGCCATTACGGCGGCCATTTTGAATTGAAGAGGATGAGGACTCAGAACCATCCTAAATAACCTACTTATATATATAAAATTTTATCTATGAATTGAAAATTGATAAGGTAAAAGATCCGTAAAAGATCCGCCAAAAAACTAACGGATACGGATACGGATACGGATCTTTCTTTTCCCTCGGATATCCGCGGATACGGATCAGATACGGATATCCGGCACATCACTACATGTGATATCACTTAGTCACGCTGAAGTCAAAAGTGCTTCGCTAAAGTCATTTTGTAAGGATCACTAATAATGATGTAAACTATTGAAAAGTATAACCCCCGTCTCGAAAAATTTAAATTGGAACCTATATTTATTTATATTATGAAGTATTAGAAATACCTTGTATTTTTTGATGTCCGTCTTGTGACTTCCGGTGTTTTAACACGACGCGTTTCAGCAACGAGACGGACATCAAAAAATACAAGGTATTTCTAATACTTCATAATATTCATATAGTGACTTGGAGACCCAACACTCTAAAAATGTACTATATTTATTTACCAATTCAAGAGGTAAAGTTTGTATGTTTGATAATTTCCTAGAGACAAAACGACTCAGTGTGTGGCTTGAAGATCCAATTGAAATACAATTACTATTTTAATGCATTTATTAGCTAACGTTTCGTAATATATAATTACATCTTCAGAACTCCTCTATAGCCAGTCCGTAATTTAACGGGGAGCAAATACATATTAACAAAGTATCATAACATTCACACTCTATTAAAATCCTATAATCCAGCTTGGGTGGGACATTTTGTATGTATACAGGGTACACCGAATTTGTCATGTCTAAATTGAAGTTTTATTTAATATGTAAAATCATACGTAGGTACGCAATTTTCCGGTCTCTTGATTTTTTTAGAGTAAAAATTCTTTGGTCAAAGTGTAGTTTCTAAAAATTAGACAATTTAAGTGTACTTTCCAGAATTCACTAGATAATCAACGCGTTATAATTTCCAAAATTTACTAGACAATCAAAATGTATCTACTTTCCAAAATGTATCATTTCTTTGATCCCAGGCAGACGTTATCACGCACAAAACATCCGCGACCGTGTAGACGCTACAGCTTACTCATTTTTTCCTTAAAATGTCACCTATTTTAAAGAACTTTAACATCGAGATAATATCGTTCCACCTACGCCATCCGACCAACGTCAATGACTCAATAATGTAATAATGTATGTGCAAATCATGGCTCCCACATCTTATTATGAATCGGGTCCTCAGAACAGGATCTTTGGCAGATCCCCCTACCTACTACTAAGCCTAAGAACAGTGTGATGCTCTATACAGGATTTAAAATAAAATACATCACAAAAGTAATATGTAGCCCGCCCGGTAATCTTCTGTCACGTGCCGCGTTTTTTATTGCGTGTTTAGCGTTTGCAAATTTAAGCTTTAAGTCAAAATGTGACTTTTTTTCTTTTCTATTGTGTCAAAATAGACACGTCGTATTTATTCATTGACATAAATAAGAGTAAGTATAGAATGGAGATAAATCACAAGGATGAAACAAAAAATGACAAGGGGCACAGTAATATTACGATTGTGCCACAACAGAACATACATAACTTACTATACTTGTCTCTTTTGTAATAAATCTTTTTACCGGGAAAAACGTAGTTCTACGTCAAAATCGGTATGATGATGGGATAATGTAATGCGTGCCTAATAAAATAATTTATTTTTGCCATACAGACTACAAATAGCTACTTTCGATGCAACCGGACCTGTAATGGGTCATTAATTAACAAGCAGGCGTGATGAAAGTATTTTCAAACACACTAGTGAGGTAAGTAAAATTCAATAGTAATTTTATGTAAATTCAATAGTAAATAAATGTTTTTCAATTTATTATTTTTAATAATAAATAAAGAAAAAATCAAATATTTCATATTCTCCTAGCTTATAATATGGTCTCGAACCCTCATACCTTATAGAGTTCATACTATGAACTCTATAAGGTATTATGGCTTGACGCCTTTATTGCACGGCTACTGACTATTTGTAACAGACAGCTTGGAAGTCATATACATGACTTAATGCAACACGGCGACTACTGTATACGTGCCTATAACAAGTGAAGTTGTCTATTGTGTGATATATGATTATGAACTGTCAAATTTTTTGAAAATGAAGTAAAAAGCAACTATTTTACAGTGGGTATGGCAAAAAATATCATATATATCTCGTGCGTAATGGTACTATGACTCGTGTGACTGTTAAAACTCTCTGTGCTCATTTTAATATAATGTCACTAACTCGTCAGTAATATACCCCATCACGCTTCTAGATATACAATCGACTATTAGTTGGATGGACAAAGCAAAAGTCAATATCTTAGAAAGTTGATTTTTGTCTTCTGTTCATCTCACTTAGATGACCCCCCTCTCTTATTACCGGGCCCCCATTCTAAAAACCCTATCAGGCCCCCATAAGGCAAATATACTAATTACATGCACTTTCGTCATTAGTACATCCACCCGAGTTGTAAATCAGAGCAACGCGGCATTTTTCGTTTCCCCTACTCAATAGTCTTAGGAGGACTATAATCATATCAGTCGACGTAAGTTAAATACATTTACAAATACAATACACAAAAATACATACATACATTATAATGTACAGTCAGTACTGTGTAGTGTGCAGAGTAGACGTGAAGGGCGTCGCGGCGTGGTGGCGTGACGTCACAGTTGGCGTCGTCTGGACTGCGAGACACGATCCTATACGTATAGTACATCCCATCCCATATATAGATGTAATGATAGACTAGTGGTCTAGAGTGGAACTTTACCGCACACAGTATACGCACACATATCTGTCAACTCTATATAAACTAAGTATACTGTATACAGGCAGTTCATAATAGTAGAGTATATATCTAGTGGCGAAATGAGGTATATTACTGACGAGTAAGTGATATAATGTTAAAATAAGCGATAGCGAGTTTAAACAGTCACAAGAGTCATAATATCATTGCGCACGAAGTTTTTAAAATATAATATAATATGATATATGATATATATTATATATGATATATTTTTTGTCATATACCCTTTTCACTTCGTTTTCAGTATTTTCAAAAATGTTGACAGTTTACTTGTGCAGCAAACGTAACTTCTAATGGTAAGGTTAGAGGTAGTATTAATAATAATAAATTCTCGGGAACTTGGATAAAAATAAGTTGATGCTAAATTTTTAAAATTTGCGACGTTTCGTTGGTTTATTTTCCAACTTCTTCAGGCAATCTACAGAAATACAATTAATTAAATGACAGTTGCATAACATAAAACGATACATATCACAAATTATAACATTAAAAAGTCAAATAAAACTACTATATTTACATTTGAGGTTAGCATCCTCGTTGAAATTTAATTACTTGTATTTCTGTAGATAGCCTGAAGAAGTTGGAAAATAAACCAACGAAACGTTGCAAATTTTGAAAATTTAGCATCAACTTATTTTTATCCAAGTTCCCGAGAATTTATTATTATTAATATTAAATCAACATGGATGCGACTCAACACATGGAGTTAGAGGTAGTCTAAAGGTAGTAGGCATTATAGCATTTTGAGTCCGCGAGCTGGAATGTTTCTGATTTCAAATAATGTCATGTAACAAACATTAAAAAAAAATCATTAAAATCGGAGCTGTTATATGGTGGGTTTAGAAGTTTTCTTGATTTTTTCGCTTCATTAACTGAACTATGAGAGTAATTACCAAGTTTAGATAACCACTGGACACTGAGTATTCTCAGTAGTTCTCGGTTTGCGCGAATTGGTTGTTAAAATTTGTTTGAAAATAAGAACGTAGGATGTTTATTTTTTTATTTTAAGTTTTGTTGTGATGATAATTTTTGGGTTTATGTTAGATATTAAAAAAATAAAACAGTGCCAAAATGTTTTATTATTTTAGAAGTTGTTCATTCATAAGCGCTTTCGGAAATCTTAATGCTTTCCATCGTCAGATGTTCGAAATTGGAATTGATGGGATTAGATTTATTGATTTGAAGTATAAATTATTGCTGTTAAGTAATAACAATTTCTATATAATATTTAGGCTTTCTAGTGTGCCTGTCTTGTTTTTTATACATTTTTTAAATTTAATATTTACTGAATCACTAATCGTATTCTATTTTGTGTTATTAAGTTATTATATCTCACTTGGTTAGTGTCTAGAAAGTAACTAAATTATTTGTGAAACCGAAATCAAATAATGCGGACATTTGTTTCTAACGGTGGTCTTTAAGTAACTGTTTAAACACGTTATTTTTTCCGGATGCTGAAGAAAGCACTTGGATTCTCAGGCTTCATGGAAACTCAGAAAACTGTTGGAACACAGCGAATCAGTTGTTAAAATTTTGGCAGCTCAGTGTTGGCCATAATCTACATAATATCTACTTAGTATAATACATACATCATATAATTTCCTAATGTGTGCCCCAATGTCCGCCTTTCCACGTTCTCTAGAAGCCCCCCGTTGACCTAGAGAGCTGAAACTTTGCACATTTGTAGTATAGGGCACTGGACAAAACTTAACGGAACCGGATTTTCGATTTTCTTCACGGAGACTGTAGAACAGAAAGCAATAAATAATGATGCTATTTTAATATTTCAAATAATCAAACCTTGCAAAGGCAGGTTTTATATACTACTTCTTACATGAAAACAAACAAAAATCTCTTATTATACATGACTCCAACGATCATTTATTTTTAAGTAGTTTTGGATCATCGTAAGTATACATGCGAATGAAGCGCGAATTTGGCCGTTCAGTATCTCAGAAGTCTGAAAAAATCAAATAAGAATTTTTTTTAAATTAGGTATGCGCTCACGATGGCTCACACACGTTTTTTAAAAAAATACTCACTGTCATAGCGAGTTCCGCCGTGGAACGAAAAATATCGCTCACAATTCCATAATTTACACCTCGTTACTCCATACCCCTGAAAGGTTCAACCTTTTTTGCACATCATGTATATTTCTATTTCTCTCTTATCATCACTACTGGGTCTGCTTGTCTGTCTCACTCCCATGGACATCACGCCATGATTCCTACCCTTAATATAGACTGCATTGGTTCATGGAAAATGAACTGAAAGCTAAATATGGCCAAAATCTAGCCAACTAAATCTGTGGCCAAAAGGCAAAACCGCTTACTTCCAATTTGTTGTATTGTTTCAGATCTTCTTTCAACTCATAGAACAGAGTAGCAACGCTGGTTTAAAACGTTTCATCTCTACAAAAATATAATTTTAAAACGCACAAAAAAGAATGGATTTTTTAAAAACAATCTTTTTTTCGCAGTAATGAAAACAGATGGCATAGTCGTTCACATATCACGAGGTGTACGTTCATGAGCGTCACAAAAACTCGTTGAATTTTTATTTTGGGAACCAGTTTTAGGGGGTGGAAAACGAAGCAAAAAAAAATTTCTTTCAAGGTCATCATGTATGGTATCTAACCAAAGCTTGTTAAAGTGCAATTAAATATGAACTTTTTTTAACATTTTTCCAAAAAATCTCGTGGAAACCGCCGTCCCCCCACCTTTTCACGAAAAATATAGCTCATGAAAATCTGATAAAAATCAGGAATATTGATAACGAGCCATGGTGAGTGTGCATCGCGAGTCGTATACGAGTGCTGAAAACATCGCGCCTGATGCGTAAAGATGATATTTAGCACATTAGTTACACAATATACTTTTTTGGTGTATAAAAAATATTTGAAAAAACTTAATAGTACCTATTGTTTACACAAAAATAGAGCTAAAATTATAGAAACAATTAGAAAAAATTCGACATGAGCGATTTTGCCGTCTGAGCAAGCACAGAAATGTACTAACGACGTATAATCGTCAATTGGGTTTTAATGATGCCTACTGACGATTCAGACACGAGATTTAATCAATTAGACAGAGAGCTGGAAACGGTTTTTCTCAAGTGTCTACGTAAAGCAAAGTGATACTAGAAAAAACCGGAAGGTACACGTGTTCCCAATTTGAGAATCTGTACATCTGGCACCCTTTCTACCTTGCGTTTTAGGTGGCAACTGGCAAGTAGAAATTGGACACGTAAAATATGAATCTTCATTTTGTATGTATTAATGCAACACTTTTTTATATTTTATTAACACGTCGACCATGGGGATTATTTTTCTAAAAGTTTTGTACGGTTCTTGTCTCTGGGGTCAAGTGACGAAGCATGTTTGCATGACGACTCTTGACCCCGGCGTCAAGAATGTATTTTAATACTAAAGTGACGGTTGTATATACTAGACAGTTATAATGTTGGTTTTGTTACTGGAATTATGTTGGTTTCGTTACGGGAGCTAATAAAAATAATTTTGTCATATTTGTAATTTAACAATAATTTGTAACAGAAAGATACTTGTGGCAGTTGTAACGTTACTATAACACAAATGGTAAGAAAATTACGGGTCTTGTAGAGAACTTACATTATATGAAAATGAGCCCCATGTTTAAATAATGGTCGGTTACTTGATCCTAGGGGTAAGAACCGTAATCAACGTGTTTATAAGTAATAATTTAGAAAGTAGAATACATAAAATAACATTTCGTGCTCCTATGGTCATTGTTACTACTTACTATCATGTTGTTAAAAAAAATTAAATACACTCCTTGGCCCTTAGTAAGGTTAGATTGCGCCCATTTCAAGTAAGTGTTAAGCGGTTGTGTACCAAATTTAATTTAAACTGATTAACCTTCGAAAGCTATCGAGCGCACACGCATTTTCTCCGCTCCCTGCCCACACACGTATTTAAGGACGACCTATTTCTGAACCGTTATACAGACAACTTTGTTGTTAATAATTTGTAAATTATTGAGAATAGGTTAAATGCGCTACTGACCTCAACTGTCGAGCGTCAATAATCTATAGTTGGTTAAATAGGCAAAGTAGTGCAGTTTTCCATACGAAAATTCTGTCGTGAAAAAATATTTGAAAGACCGGGTGTCAATAAAAATTTAAATGAAAAAAATTAAATAATATGGATATAAGCAATTTAAAAAAAAATTAAATAATAGGTAACAGCATATTGATGAAACAAAAAAACGAAATAATGAGTTAAAATAGAAAGGCAATTAATAATTAATAATAATTTTAAATGTTCAAAATATCCTCCACCTTGTTGAACAATACACAAGCCACATCGTTCCTTGACACTTAGTTTTGGAGGAGTTAAATATCCATTTTCATTGCATAATAATCTAAGAAAGAGAGAAAAAACGCCGTTCTAATTCAAGCATAGCCAACATTAGGACATATTAAATTCATTAGCTAGAACTTTTATGTTCAAAATTGTTTTCCCTTTCAAAAAATGCAAAAATGTACCTACAGGGAATTCCATTAAAAAAAGGTTAATAATTGGCATTTGCTTATTACAAAAATAATAATAATATTGTTTCCATTTACAAGATCTTGTAAATTATTATGTAAATGGAAACAATTATTATTATTGTAATAAGCAAATTTCAATTATCAAGTTAAACACAAGAAGCAATATTTGAAGTACTACACTATATTTAAAAAAAGGTTAGTTTTCCAAATAACTCGAAAATAAGATATTTAATTATTTTTTGTTTATGTCATTGTAAACCACGTAAAAATACTACAAGAATGCCCATTTAACTGAAGTCGCAGGCCGCAGCTCCAATATTAACAAAGATAGCACTGGTGGTGTGAAGTTAGCCCCGCAACTTTCGAAAAAATGATTTTTTTTCGGAGTTCTGGATTCGCTTCCATGAGTTCTGGAGTTCTTTGTAGGTTTAAACAATAGTTCTGGCATTTATCTAGCGATTATTCGAACTTGAAAATATGAGGGGCTAGGTTCACGCTGCCCCCCAAAGTTGAAAAAATTCAATTTTTTTTGGAGTTCTGTGTAGCCCTCTAATAGTTCTGGAGTTCTTTATAGTTTTGAGTAATAGTTCCGTTCGTTAAAACGTACAAATTGAAAATTTAAAAGTTCATTTTGAAAAAAAAAATTGCCCAGCATTCCTCTAATTTTGCTTGGATCAAAAAAAGTCATTTGAAGTATCGCTAGAACTCTTGGAGGGCTACTCAGAACTCCAAAGAAAAAAATCGAAATTAAAAAAAAAAAAATTTTGTTATCTAGCTAGGTACCTAGCCCCTCAAAGTTGAAAAAAATCAATTTTTTTTGGAGTTCTGAGTAGCCCTACAATAGTTCTGGAGTTCTTTATAGTTTTGAGCAATAGTTCCGTTCGTTAAAACGTTCAAATTGTAAATTTAAAAGTTCATTTTGAAAAAAAAATTGCCCAGCATTCCTCTAATTTTGCTCGAATCAAAAAAAGTCATTTGAAGTATCGCTAGAACTCTTGGAGGGCTACCCAGAACTCTGAAGAAAAAAATCGAAACAAAAAAAAAAAAATTTTTTGTCATCGAGCTAGGTACCCAGCTCCTCAAAGTTGAAAACATTCAATTTTTTTTAGAGTTATGAGTAGCCCTACAATAGTTCTGGAGTTCTTTATAGTTATTAGCAATAGTTCCGTTCGTTAAAACGGACAAATTGAAAATTTCATTTTGAAAAAAAAAATTGCCCAGCATTCCTCTAATTTTGCTCGGATCAAAAAAAGTCATTTGAAGTATCGCTAGAACTCTTGGAGGGCTACCCAGAACTCTGAAAAAAAAATCGAAACAAAAAAAAAAAATTTTGTCATCGAGCTAGGTACCTAGCCCCTCAAAGTTGAAAACATTCAATTTTTTCTGGAGGTCTGAGTAGCCCTACAATAGTTCTGGAGTTCTTTATAGTTTTGAGCAATAGTTCCGTTCGTTAAAACGGACAAATTGAAAATTTCATTTTGGAAAAAAATTGCCCAGCATTCCTCTAATTTAGCTTGGATCAAAAAAAGTCATTTAAAGTATCGCTAGAACTCTTGAAGGGCTACCCAAAACTCTGAAAAAAGAAATCGAAACAAAAAAAAAATTTTTTTGTCATCGAGCTAGGTACCTAGCCCCTCAAAGTTGAAAACATTCAATTTTTTTTGAGTTCTGGGTAACCCTCCAAGAGTTCTAGCGATACTTTAAATGACTTTTTTTGATCCGAGCAAAATTAGAGGAATGCTGGGCAATTTTTTTTTCAAAATGAAGTTTTCAATTTTCAATTTGTCCCTTTTAACGAACGGAACTATTGCTAAAAACTATAAAGAACTCCAGAACTATTGTAGGGCTACTCAGAACTCCAAAAAAAATTGATTTTTTTCAGCTTTGAGAGGCTAGGTAGTAGGTACCTAGCCCGATGACAAAAAAATTATTTTTTTTTCGATTTTTTTCTCCAGAGTTCTGGGTAGCCCTCTAAGAGTTCTAGCGATACTTCAAATGACTTTTTTTGATCCGAGCAAAATTAGAGGAATGCTGGGCAATTATTTTTTCATAATGAAATTTTCAATTTTCAATTTGTCCCTTTTAACGAACGGAACTATTGCTAAAAACTATAAAGAACTCCAGAACTATTGGAGGGCTACTCAGAACTCCAAAAAAAATTGATTTTTTTCAACATTGAGAGGCTAGGTACCTAGCCCGATGACAAAAAAAAACTTTTTTTTTGTTTCCATTTTTTTCTCCAGAGTTCTGGGTAGCCTTCCAAGAGTTCTAGCGATACTTCAAATGACTTTTTTTGATCCGAGCAAAATTAGAGGAATGCTGGGCAATTTTTTTTTTCAAAATGAAATTTTCAATTTTCATTTTGTCCGTTTGAACGAACGGAACTATTGCTAAAAACTATAAAGAACTCCAGAACTATTGTAGGGCTACTCAGAACTCTAAAAAAAATTGAATGTTTTCAACTTTGAGGGGCTAGGTACCTAGCTCGATGACAAAAAATGTTTTTTTTTTGTTTTGATTTTTTTCTTCAGAGTTCTGGGTAGCCCTCCAAGAGTTCTAGCGATACTTCAAATGACTTTTTTTGATCCGAGCTAAATTAGAGGAATACTGGGCAATTTTTTTTTCAAAACGAACTTTTAAATTTTCAATTTGTACGTTTTAACGAACGGAACTATTGCTCAAAACTATAAAGAACTCCAGAACTATTAGAGGGCTACTCAGAACTCCAAAAAAAATTGATTTTTTTCAACTTTGAGGGGCTAGGTACCTAGCTCGATAACAAAATTTCTTTTTTTTTAATTTCGATTTTTTTCTTTAGAGTTCTGAGTAGCCCTCCAAGAGTTCTAGCGATACTTCAAATGACTTTTTTTGATCCAAGCAAAATTAGAGGAATGCTGGGCAATTTTTTTTTTCAAAATGAACTTTTAAATTTTCAATTTGTACGTTTTAACGAACGGAACTATTGCTCAAAACTATAAAGAACTCCAGAACTATTGGAGGGCTACTCAGAACTCCAAAAAAATTGATTTTTTTCAACTTTGAGGGGCTAGGTACCTAGCCCGATGACAAAAAAATTTTTTTTTTTTGTTTCGATTTTTTTCTCTAGAGTTCTGGGTAGCCCTCCAAGAGTTCTAGCGATACTTCAAATGACTTTTTTTGATCCGAGCAAAATTAGAGGAATGCTGGGCAATTTTTTTTTTAAAAATGAAATTTTCAATTTTCATTTTGTCTGTTTTAACGAACGGAACTATTGCTAAAAACTATAAAGAACTCCAGAACTATTGGAGGGCTACTCAGAACTCCAAAAAAAATTGATTTTTTTCAACTTTGAGGGGCTAGGTACCTAGCTCGATGACAAAAAAAATTTTTTTTTTTGTTTCGATTTTTTTCTCCAGAGTTCTGGGTAGCCCTCCAAGAGTTCTAGCGATACTTCAAATGACTTTTTTTGATCCGAGCAAAATTAGAGGAATGCTGGGCAATTTTTTTTTTCAAAATGAAATTTTCAAAGTTCATTTTGTCCGTTTTAACGAACGGAACTATTGCTAAAAACTATAAAGAACTCCAGAACTATTGTAGGGCTACTCAGAACTCCAAAAAAAAAATGATTTTTTTCAACTTTGAGGGGCTAGGTACCTAGCTCGATAACAAATTTTTTTTTTTTTAATTTCGATTTTTTTCTTTGGAGTTCTGAGTAGCCCTCCAAGAGTTCTAGCGATACTTCAAATGACTTTTTTTGATCCAAGCAAAATTAGAGGAATGCTGGGCAATTTTTTTTTTCAAAATGAACATTTAAATTTTCAATTTGTACGTTTTAACGAACGGAACTATTGCTCAAAACTATAAAGAACTCCAGAACTATTGGAGGGCTACTCAGAACTCCAAAAAAAATTGAATTTTTTCAACTTTGGGGGGCAGCGTGAACCTAGCCCCTCATATTTTCAAGTTCGAATAATCGCTAGATAAATGCCAGAACTATTGTTTAAACCTACAAAGAACTCTAGAACTCATGGAAACGAATCCAGAACTCCGAAAAAAAATCATTTTTTCGAAAGTTGCGGGGCTAACTTCACACCACCTAATAGTGCTCACTTAACTCTGGACTGCACCCTGTATCTTCACTCGTTTTCTTCCATATTAAAGTCTAACGTAAAAAACATTTTACTGTCAAGAATGATCAAAATTAAAAACGGGATATAATGTTGTCGAAATATAGATCCAAAATACTTTAAACTAAAAGGAAAAATTAGCCTTTACTGCTTCAAAAACTGTCATACTCATACAAGACTTTCAAATTAAAGCTATTACTATCGGAATTATTCAGAACAGTCAATCTTGTAATAAGAGAAATTATCTTTGTACGATTTTCATTTTTCTAAATGAGAGCATTTTAGGTATAATGTATAAAATATGTTAAATTTTGTATGTAAAAACTAAAGATGGTTGAATAGAATAGCTGGACTTCGCCAAAATAAAGATTCTATTATTATTATTACCATATAGCTATTGTTATGCAATAAGGTATATTAACATTTAAGAAATAAATAATCAAGAATCGCCGAACACTATTTGATTTTATTATATCCTTCCAATTGTAACTTTAACTGCTTAATGTAAAAATATAATATCGGACTGTTTACAGGCAATCATATAAATAGGTGCATATACTTAAATTATTCAATAGTATAATATAAAGCAGGGGTTCCCAAACTTTTTTGATCATGACCCTAATTTAAAATTGCAAAAGCCTTCGCGACCCTTAAATTTTTTTTCTCCACAATGTACAAAATAGTCTATAAAAAAATGCAGCAATTCAAATTTAAGTCGTTTATTCAAGAATTTAAGTATAGAATAGAATAGAATATATTTATTGTCCAATATAGCAGTGAGCAGGATTCGTCGTACAAAAATATTTAAAAATTATAATTAATTGAATACAAACATGTTTTAATTAGGATAAAAAAGTACAGTAAAAGTAATATAGAAATTGAAAATTGGAAGATTTAAAAATTAGTTGTCTATACGCGACAAGTAGTAAAAAACAAATCAGAGTGCAGAGAACAGGGCACTAAAAGAAATTAAATAATTAAAAAAATGATATAAGCCAATTTAGATCACCGCTTTCGGTTTGCTACCATGGTGTTGCGCCATCTTATCCACCACTCTCTCTTTATTACCCCAGAGACCCCCCTCCCGCCTCTTTACTCCGTTTTTATTTGATTTCGTGTTCTTATTTAGTATTTTTAACATTGGAAATGTTTATGTTCGTATATGGGGGCAGAGTTACGAGTTTTCGTTCAAGGCCAAAAGACAACGGTGTCGCGATCAAGTGAGGAGCAATCATGCAAAATTGAAGAAGTGCAATTTTTTCGAAATGTGTTTTATATCATGTCTAGTTAATTGAGAGGTATTTGCGACTATCTACGGTGTTATTTTTGAGCAAATGTTAATAAATACTGTAGAAAAATCCATTTAAATGTTAAGTAATCAAGCAAAAGTGAACGCGTATATAACAGAAGAATAATAGGGTTATTCCTGACAAAACTACACAGTGCATTGATAAATATTGTGTGTATAATAAACAGTTAATTATGTTTCATATATGCTGTTATCATTTCGAATGTCCTCGATGGTTGCAAGGATTGCGAAATCTGTGAATTTTTTTTCTATTATTCGATTTTAATGGTGTCTATATAATCACGAGAGTTATAAATTCTATAATCACGGAAACAGGCCGTGACCCTAAAAAATCAGCCCGCGACCACACTTGGGGTCGCGACCCCGACTTTGGGAACCCCTGATATAAAGAATGTATCATGGGACTGAGGACATAGGGAAAACACAGGAGTGAGAATCATTAAGGATCAGTGATTGCTTTTCTCTCTTTTCATGCTTAAAAAATATGATGATAATTATTTTAATTTAGTTAGCCATGTGTGTTCTATCTATTCATTATTCTGTTAATGTCTCCTTTGCTGCATTCATTAATTTTCTGTTTCCAATCCTGTGATACAGCCTGTAATGTTGTTCAGTGGCGTGTTCAAATATTGTGAACAGATCCTTATAAAGTAAAATTAATCATCCATGAAAAATCAGCAAAAATAATAATTCCTGTAGTAAAATATCTACATGTGAAATAGTATATTGCATTACAAGGGACCTAACACCGCGTTTGCAACTTTGCGTGTAATTTGCTGCCATCGTTCATTAAATTACCACTAATTTTCGGGGGAAATCCCTAAACTGGCAGCACTGAACCGTAACTGAAACCACTCTCCCACCACAGATTTATGTAATAGTATATTGCATTACAAGGGACGAAACACAGCGTTTGCAACTGTGTTCCTCGGGCAGAAAATCACACGCGTCGCATTCGCTGTGTTTCGTTCCGAGTAAATGCATATTATTTTTCACAACAACTCTATTGACAATTCGATTTGAGGTACCTGCAATTTGGGCGCGTAAAAAAGCCACAAAAATATTAGATCCGTCAGATCAATGTGAAATTTATGTGGGGTTATGTCTGTCAGTTTGACGTTTTCAAGTATTATATGCGAAGTTGGCGCGACTCAATCGCTCTATCTCTCTCTCTTAACAACGTTAAAAAACCGAGAAAACTGACAACTAAAAAGTTTCAACCCTATGGTTGAAACCGAAACCCGCTAAACAGGTACCGAAAATCGAATTTTCAGTAGAGACATTGTGAAAATAAATATTTCTTTAAAAAGAGGTAGGGGAGAGTTGGGTAAAACAGGATGGTCTGGTAAAACGGGATACCACGTTTTATTACAAAACAAGTAGTACGATTTATCGGGTAGGGGCGGAACTAATAACCCTCGATGTCTACCTATGCCCGGCAAGTGATATTGTATCTACTTTAGTTTCACTGCATGGTAGATGACGTAACCGGTGAAAGTGTCAAAAAGTTAGGTTAAAGTAAAATGTTTGGCGTGTTTTCAAAAGTCGATTTTTCAGTTTAAAGGCAAAATTAACCGAAAATGAGTAGATTTAGAGAAAACTATGTTTGTTTACTACCTATATAGTTATGCACAACAGTTTTTAGGAATTTGCATTTTTTATTTACTAATATATGCTCACGTGTTTCGCAATCAACAGTTGGGTAAAATCGGACACTGTGTGATTGCTTAAAACGGGAGGTATTTCGTTTTATCCAACTACATGGTTTTTTTTTATGAAAAGTGGGTTTTGTATTTTTCACAATATATTTTAAATTTGTCATATGTTGTGGCTTTTTTCCGGAAGGATAAACGTTATTTAACTTGTAAAAGTATAGGTACCCCGTTTTATCCGCCTAGTTGACTAAAACGGGATACTTCCTACTTTTTCAAAAAAAATTTGTTTTCTCATATGTGACTTCTATTTTCTCATAAAGGATGGTGGCAATCAAAAGTCCATTTATAAGGGAAACAGGAGCCAAAAAATAGTCCTTTGCATAACTTCATTCAAAAAGTTGTGAGACTTAGAACACTAAGTATCCCGTTTTACCCAACTCTCCCCTAAATAAATATATGTAAAAAATTAGAAGGAAATAACCTGACTGCCAAGAAAAAAAAACAATTGGTCACTTTCGTGACACTTGAAGGAAGTGTAAGTTCTTAAACAATACTCAAAGGTTACACAGAAGGTATTTTTAAGTGCGTGTAGTTTACAGTACACACAAGTACAACATAAAGCTGCATTCGTTTTGCAAACAGTGATCTGGAACGCCAGTTTGTGTATAGGGCTATGGACAAAGTTATATACAGCTCGGCAATCGGCGATGGACGATGGTTAAATTTTATTATTAAGACATTTACAGAAAAATATAATCTTGTTGTATTGTAATGTATTGTATTGTATTTAAAGACCACCAACAGCTAAGGTTATTTGGGTCTAGCATCAATTCATATTTTCAATTCATTATTATTTTTTTTTTTTTAAATAATAAATTGAAAATCCAATTGACACTTTTACCAGCTCTCGGGCTAGAACCCGAGAACTGGGGACTTGTAATAGAGGAACCATAGCAACGCCATGTAAACAACAGCGCCGCTACACTATATAATCTTGTTAATTATATACAGGGTGTCCTCAAAGACACTAAACACACGCCTACCACATGTTCCTGAGACCAAAATAAGCCGATTTAAGCAAACTTACCTTCTTACAAAATTGCTTAGTTTGGGTGCTATACGGCCCTGAAGTTACAATTTTGAAATCGTTTTTTTGTTATAAATTTAAAACGGCTTGTGCGATTTTGCTAAAATTTGGCACGTTGACATAGTTTTATGGAACAAAAAAACCCATGTTAAAATTATGATTAATATTAATCCATAGGCGTAGAAATCGGGTTTTTTAATATTTGACCGTTTCAAATTTCTACGCCAATGGAAGAAAAGGGGTTTAAGTATAACATTTAGAATCAGTAACTTATTTGCTACAAAAAAGCTACTCTTAATAAGACTCGATTACTCTCATGGTTTTTGAGAAATTTGTATTTTAATAATTCGCAGTAATTTTTACAAAATGAAGTAAAGCTACTAAAACATGAATAGAAATAAATAAATATGTCATAAAAAGTGTTCAAAGTGTCCACCATTTTTACGCATACAAAGATTTATACGACGAAGAAAATTAATTTACTCTGTGCATAACTTTTTCATTATCTCCAGTTTTATTCTTAGAAAAACACATGGCCATCTTATTTGTTTATTGATCAACTTATTATTATCAACGTATTATTATCGATTACCTTATTATTAAAATACAAATTTCTCAAAAACCATGAGAGTAATCGAGTCTTATTAAGAGTAGCTTTTTTGTAGCAACTAAGTTACTTAATCTAAATTTTATACTTAAACCCCTTTTCTTCCATTGGCGTAGAAATTTGAAACGTTCAAATATTAAAAAACCCGATTTCTACGCCTATGGATTAATATTAATCATAATTTTAACATGGGTTTTTTTGTTCCATAAAACTATGTCAACGTGCCGAATTTTAGCAAAATCGCACAAGCCGTTTTAAATTTATAACAAAAAAACGATTTCAAAATTGTAACTTCAGGGCCGTATAGCGCCCAAACTAAGCAATTTTGTAAGAAGGTAAGTTTGCTTAAATCGGCTTATTTTGGTCTCAGGAACATGTGGTAGGCGTGTGTTTAGTGTCTTTGAGGACACCCTGTATAAAGTATATATATATCAATTAACAAGATTATATTTTTCTGTAAATGTCTTAATAATTATCGTTAACATTTTAATGTAGATTTTGCGTATAAGTTTCTCTTCTGTGGTGTGTAGTGTAAACAACATATTATCACTGTTGCCGAACGGCGTTCATAAAATTAAACCGTCGTCCATCGCCGATTGCCAAACTGTATATAACTTTGCCCAGGGGCAGGTGGGGGCACCTTCCCGATGAAAATGAGTTCAGCACCTGGTGAATGTCTATAATTTTTCTCATACGAGTTCGGGTTGTTTAACGTTTAACTATGTATTAGCATGGCAACGAAAAAATCATAATATTAATATATTATGATTTTTTCGTTGCCATGCTTATAAATAGTTAGCGTTAAACGGCCTGAACTCGTATAAGAAAAATTATAAACATTCACCAGGTGCTGAACTAATTTTCATCTGGAAGGTGCCCCCACCCGCTTGCTCCTGATAGAAGCGTAGTTGTACAGTTTATTTAACGTTAAAAGTAATATTCAAAATTGGAAATCGTTTCTTCTTTTACGACAACGCTGCTCCGCATTATGTGCGACCGCAATACATAGAACGGCATAAGAAGGCTAGCGATGGCAAATTTACATAGTTTTTCCATTTGATATTGTCATTGATCTTCTTGTACATCAGAGTGACTGCTACCCTTCATTCCTGTACCCGCACCCCCTGCACCCATACCCTGACCCCGTCCGCCTGTCCCCCCCCCCGCACCAAACCGCACCAGACATTCATCACAGATTTGCTCGTGATCGTCAGATTTCACCCTCATAACTAATATATAAAATTGTAACGAACCTTAACTATCCTATACTTAGTAATTTCGTTTTTGTGTAGTTTTTTTTTTGAGTATTTTCTATGACAACAAGATGACAAAACGTATTTCTAGGAAATTATGAAAATCGGTCCAGCCGTTCTCGAGTGATACTGATACAAATCAGACATAATATATAGACGAAAATATGTCTATTTTTTTGTTTGTACTAGCATAATTTGAGAATGGCTGAACGGATTTTGATGAAACTGGGTATACAAGCTACTTGTAACTAAACTTAAATATCAGCTACTTTTATAGTTTCGTGTGTCCATCTGTCTGTATGTCACAGCCCTCCCATCCTCTCCTTTATATAGATATCTATTAAGATGAAATTTGGTATACGAAGGTTACAACGTAGATTGATGACGCAAAAACAGAAATAAAGAAATTTTTGGAAAATAATTTTTTGGACACCCTACCAGAGAGTTGAAAGTGTACTCAAATTTTTTTCCATACTTACCCCATTGTCTTTAGACAAGTCTCCTAAAATGCAACAAGACATGTTTTAGGACCTTTTAATTTTAACCCTTCAGTCACAAGATATTTGCTTTCAAAGTTGTTATCAGAGCTTTGCCCTTCTAATTTCTAAACTATCGATGCAAAAAATCTTAAAAAATTCCTGAATGTAGCCTTTAGTTAGTACTTTTAATGAAAATTATAAGGAATGCTGGAGCAAAAATAGTTTATGAAAAATTTAGAAATAACTCTTTTTCGGAAGCAAGTAAATAATATGTCAAATGAAATAGCTCTTATTTATAAAATATAAATATGTCACACAAACAGTACGGAATTTTATTTACAAAAATGCAAGTATAATTAACGTTAATACGAGTGAATCTGCAAACATAACAATCAATGTGAGCGAATTCACCAGTAAAGGCTAGTTTAAAAACTGCTTCGTTACAAACTGACAACTGCTTTGTTAAATAAAGCCGTTGTATTATCAATCTGGAAATGCGTTGTTTTCGGTGACTACAGCAATATACAAGTATGTATAATTATTATTTTCTAGATATATTTTTACCAATGTCTATTATATAGTATGATTGAAAAAGGTAAGTTGAAACTTAAGGACGTTTAAAAAAAGTTGGGATTTAAGGACGTTTAAAATAATCAAAAAACTTTCATGACAAAATATCCTGCGTCAAGTTTTTTTCTCTTCATTTGTGAAAACTAACTTGTTTTGGTCTTGGCAAGAACTAACAAGTAACATTTTGAGTGGAACTAATTTTTATCAAATCGATCCGCTGTCTTTATTCAAACGGTCTGATTATATTGTGCCAGGTGAGTTTATATTGACAACTTTGAATAACCTTGAAATACTGTATTAGTATTTAGTTCTAAATCAACACTTCAGTTCATTTATCAGCATGTGTTCAGATAATATTTGGTAGAGGCATAGAAAAATAAATTTGCTTTGGTAGAGGAGACGTGCCGTGGCATCATCTTCGTACCGCGATGCGTCGTCTCGATCCTCGAGTGACATTTCTCTAAACGACGCAACGAGGCGAAACGGTTGCCGCGACAATTGACTGCCTTTATCTTTGACTTAACCACTCGATAGAAATCACTCCGTCCTATATTTCTTAATAAAATACACTAATAGACTACAGAAGTAGACGGTTCTAATTTGAGCGCGAAATTTAAAGTGGAGTCGATTGGGGTTCAAAAATGTACGGGGTTTAACGGAATATTCACTACTATTCTCTTAAAACACATTTATTACCGAAACAATGGCTGTTTCATAAAAATAATTGTTAAATCCCGTCATTATTGGCTACAAAACTTTATTATTTCATGGGAAATAATTTTTTATTTGAAATTAAAAATTTATGAAAAATGAATGTCCTTACTTGATTCAGTCAGTGACGTTTATTCTAACCTAACTTAACCTCGTTGACGTTTATCGAGGTATAATTTAAGCAATTTTAATTAGAAATTGAGTTTCTTTCCATTTGGAGTTGAAAAAGTGTTCTGAAGTCATTTGAACTACGCTAGATCAAGGGAGGGCAGGCTAAATGGATAAAAAAAATGTTTTCATCAATTATTGGATATCTAGGTATTATTTTAGCTTTTTCCTCAGTCGACAATTTTAACTTTTTGCAGTCATAATTTTCATTATAACTGCATTCAAGTACAAAACGCCACCCCATAACAAATTGATTTAATTATTAACGACGACGTGTTTAAAAAACGTTATGTCAGTAGAATGAATGAAATATGACAGTAGTGTCGTCAATGGGTGAACGTACGTTTAACGCAGATTCTAGTTAGAAGGAGACAGTTGCGACACTGCCACTCTTTCCTTTCCTAATCTATTATTAAAATGCTACAATAATAATGTATTATGTAATATGGATTAGAATCTACAGAGTTGGTTTTACGAAATAACATTTTCAGATTCAATCAATTCTTGAAAAACCAGTGCGTCTTCTCTTTCAGTTTATCGCTCTCGACCTTTACAAATCCCCGCTCTCTGAGCCAGCGGCGGATTTAAAGATGTGAAGGTCCTGGGGCAACAAAGCAGTGGAGGACCCCAATTATTTTTAAAGATAAACTAAACGTCGTCACTTGGTTCAAGCGCTGCGTTTACGCAAATCGCCATCACTCATTTACATTCGAGAGTTTTCGATAATTGAACTGCTATCTAAAGTAGACTGTATATTATTATAATAATTATTAATATACCTATTATGTAAAAAAGTATTATTAGTGTATTTGCCATAATATGGCACATACACTATTGGCGTCGGTCGGATGGCGGGACCTAGGGGTCGGACCAAAATTTCTCGACGTTTCATAGCCTCCTGAACACTTTGGCACCATTTTTGAAAATGTTTATATATATATATGTATGTATATATAATATATATATGTGTGTGTGTGTGTGTGTGTGTGTACACGATAACTCTCGACAGACTTAATCGATTGAAACGAAATTTGGTACACACATTGGAACCCATCACCGCAAGAAGCCTATTTAAAATGGGCCCGATCGGACCATTTTCAGGGTTGTATTTAGGGGTTCCAAAAAGTTTTTGGGCCCAAAAATACCGAAAAATTTGTCAGAATCGTTTCAAAATTGAAATTTAACTCTTTAGTAAAGATTAAAACGTGCTGCTAAAATTTTAATAAAATCGGCCCGACAGGACCGGACTTTCAAATTTTATGAAAACACTAGTTTGTTGATACGGATTTACTTATGGAAGGGTGTATTTAATGTGGTACAGAGGTTGCATTGATAATAATATTGAAATTAAGAAAAAAATATTATTTTAAGGGATGTATTAAGGGGTTAAATTTTTTATTTTGTCCAAAAACAAACTTAAGTTCACGTATTAAAGCCACAAGGCCTGTATTAGCAAATACACTATATTGTCGGCAGGGTTTGTCACTGCGACCCGAGTTTTTTTATGATTTAGTATTAAACTCAAAACTTTCGTTATTCCTACATGCAAATTTTGTATTTTCATTAAAGGAATAATTTGAAAAAAAAAAAAAATGTGGACGCTCTGGAGCTTAAGCTCCAGTTGTCTCCCCTAAATCCGGTCCTGCTTTGAGCTACGATCCATCCTCTTTAGCATAGCTTTTACACGACTCGCGCGTAGTAGCCAAATCAATGTATGAGTTTGGAAGGAAGAAGAATTGTGCATTTTTATTTCTAGTTTCAGATCTCCTGGAGCTCTGTTTTTTTAATCACTCTATATATAATAATAGTACCTATAATAATATTGTATCATCAGTCTGTTAAGCTGACTGATCCTTGAAGTGACGTGACGTGACACGTCATCTGGCAGAAAAATAGCAAACGTATTATGATAGTCGCGTAACTTTTCGTCTCCGTCAAGGCAGCACCCCTTTGAAGGAATTAGAAAAAAATATGCGAGTTGAGTGTTTACATATTTTGTCTGAATTTGCCCTCCACCCTCTCATTTTACGTTCAGCTAGTAACTGGCAATGGAGGACGTCGAAGTTGTGGCAGCGTCAGCGCTCTGCTTTTTGAGCTTATACAATTACTATGTAAATATTTCTAAAATAAAAAATGCAATAGAAAAAAGACCATGTGACGTCAATTTTAAGTAAAAAATTAATGTGTCCATAGCAACGGAGCTTAGAATGTTTACATCATGTACACATAGGTACAAAACGGTATTTTTCAACACTCTGTTTCTGATATAATTAGCATCGAGTTAGAAGATATAAACATACAACCATAAAAATATGACGTCATAGGTTCAGTAGAGCAAAAACGATTTTTAGCGAGCGGGGCTAACATAAATATTTCAAAAATTATTTTTGAGCTACTTTGAAATCAAAATGAAGTGATTTAGGTGTCATTTTGTTCAGAATTTACTGCTCTATTAATATAACAAAAAAAATGTTTAATCAAATACCCTATTCTATTGAAAATACACACTTTTGGGAACTTTCTTTATTATAGAAAAAGCATTCGAATTATTCTCAAAAAATGGTTTCATATAATTTATTTGTAATGTGAATTCCAACAAAAAAAATTCGACTGATGACCAGTCCTATACTTCCCACCTAGTAATATTTGCAAAAAATAAACACTCTTTTTTTTATTCTTTGACTAGGCACAAATAACCTTAGCTGTTGCTGGTCTTTAAAACACAATTTAATTTTTATTCTTTGAAAAAAGCATGGCCCTCTTTTTTGTTTGGTGATCTACTGATGGCCAGCTTAATATAGCAAAAATTATGGTTACCTTGATTTACGTACAATTTTTATTTTTTTTAGTAAAATATTTTTTTTCTCGAAAACTATACATTTTAGAGAAAAAAATATTTACATTTTTCCTTATTATAACATCTAGAATTCATTTATATTTTTTTTTTACCTATGTTAATACGTGACATTGAGGACGTTTTTTTGAATATCTCAGGATCCACTGAACCGATTTGACTCAAAATCTAATCAGATCTAAGTTAAAGGCTGATAAACACAATAGAACAATCGGCATGCCCGTATGTTGTTCCGTTCTTAAGATATCGAAGGCGAAAAATTGACCACATACACACATACATACACACACACATACAGACATCAGTCAGAAAATGATCTTAAACGATTGCTAGGGTCTCAAAACGTGAAAATCTGTTAAAATCTCGAAATATTTTTTTCGGACTAAATCCATTACTTCCCTACCATAGTAGAGGTGGGAAGTAAAAATGTGGCACGACTCCATTGGCAGATACGTTTAATGTCACTTCAGTGGGCACTCGGCTTTAGATGTCATCACAATAAAACAGAGAAAAGAGTTTACAATTTAAAAAAGCGATCAATCATAAATAGCTGTTGTCAAACTGAGTTGAAAAGAAAAAAGCACTAAAAACCTTCGCCGATCTTAAAACAATCTATAGAATAAATAGCATATCTCGATTGCTGCCAGACATCCCGACGATTTTCTCGTGTCATTCCATCCAAAAGATCTTAGATACATACAGTACTTAATACAAATACATACATAATAATAATAATATACATTGCGATTTATTAGAGCCCTGAAACATTTTTTATTTGTGAACACGTTAACTTTTTAAAGGGGTTTTGTGATTTTATCCATAAGAAAAAGTCGAGGAAAAAGTTTTATGTTACTGGTTACTACCCGGATGTTAACCCAAATTCTTTATTTTCGTGCTAGGTAGGTACATTAGCCAGTTCTACTGCAGTAGGGCTTGAGAATGGCCGAGAGTGTAGCAATACTGTTGTTTACATGGCGTTGCTATGGTTCCTCTATTACAAGTCCCCAGTTCCCGGGTTCTACCCCGAGAGCTGGTAAAAGTGTCAATTGGATTTTCAATTTATTATTAAAAAAAAATAATTAATTGAAAATATGAATTGGTGCTAGGCCCAAATAACCTTAGCTGTTGGTGGTTTTTAAATAAGTTTGATTTATCATTAATTTTAAATGATCAATGAAACAGTAAAAGAGTGCATATCCAAACTATAATATTGTAAATGCGAAAGTGTGTTTGTCTGTTTTTTATCTCTTCACGGCTTAATCACTGAACCGATTTCAACGAAAATTAGAAAACTGTTCCCGACGAACAACATTCAAGCCATGCATCCCACATTTACTATCCACATTACTGTGCAAGCGCATACCGGACCATGGTGGTATTTACGTACGTTGGAAAACAGATTACCTATTGCATTTTTAATTACTTTCAAAACAGGCATTACATTTATAGGATTTGGGCGAAGCTGGGCCGGGCATCTAGTATTATAAAGTCAATAGCTTAGAGATGCGGTGTGTTCGAAATTATGGCACTAAACAGAGCATATTTTAAGCAATTTTCACTGGGTGGCACTAGAGTTCGAGAATTAGGCCCACTAAAAAAATGTTGCAAAGCGTCAAGGATAGATATAAATAAAAAATATGCAATTTTAAAGCATAGTACATTTTTTATATAAGCTATTTAATGAATAAAAAACTAAAAGTTACAGTGTGGTGTCTTTTGCATCTTATAACCTGCCTACCCTTCATACTGTAGTGTGCAGACTGCAGATACAATATATTATGCCGAAAAATTAAAATTATAACTCTTGAGCCGCCGGCACAACCGACTGTCACTAGGCGACACAAACTCGTCACTAGGCGGCACTATTACCGCCTAATTTATGTTATTTTATGCTCTGGCACTAAATATGCCACTTGTTGTGAATTCGCGCCTCAAAGACGTCATTTTGATAAATTCTGGCGCATTAATTTTGGAGAATTTTGGTCCAGAGTACCTATCCTTATCTCATATCTGATATACTTTTAATAATTTTGCGAAAGACCGAGTTATCTCGAAATTGCGGTTCTGTCTCAAAATGTTGCAGGTCAAAATTGACAAAAAGTGGAATATTTAGTATGATAATTTCGAGCGCCCCGCGTAAACTACTGACTTTAGAGTCTTTAGACATCTTAAGCCGTCGCGGACTTTTTTGTAGGAAATTTTATGTTGGGTTTTTGATACGACCTGCAGCCTTAAATCTAGGTTTTTACTATTTGAGCTTGCAGGCAATATCAGATATTGTATAAAGCAAAGTTTTGCAACCTTTTTACTTTCAAAGACACAACATGAAAGTCAAGGCTTAAATAGTATATTTATGTATAATATTGTAATTTTTTAATTAACAAATTCATCTTCTATATATAAAACAGTTCCGTGACTGACTGATTGACAGACAACGCCTAGGTCAAACCGCTGAAGATATAAACTTGAAATTTGGACAGTAGGTTCCTTGTGTGACATAAGCATCCACTAAGAAAGGATTTTTGAAAATTCATCACCTAAGGGGGTTAAATAGGTGATGAAAGTTTGTACGGAAGTTCGTCATTTTTGAAGTTAGAAGCATGAAATTGTGCACAGAAGTTTCTTATATAACGTAGGTGAAGCATTATAATCATAAATCGAAATATACGTGGACGAAGCCACGGGTAACGGCTAGTATGTACATAAAATACATACATTTACATTATATTATGTACATACATATCTACAATCAAAATTAATTTACACTGAGGTAAAATCTATAGAGGGCACATACCGTATACAATTGCTTATACAAAATTGAAACCAGGTTGACGTCACAGGGCCCATCAAACATGGTGGTATACAACGGGATGGATTGAGAATTATACTCTTCTTCTTCTCACATATAAAATGAGGGCCTCATTACAATGGCGACTGGCTTCACTTTTAAATGCTAATAATAATTAGCTTTAACCTCAGTCGCTAATGACCCTTGTTGTCGAGCGTCTATAATTCACAATTTAACCTCAGTGATTTAATAAGAACGCGCAGGCAACATTTTTGTGAGTACCGTGGCGCTCGCTAGCGTAGTATTGCTGACCTAGAATATTGAATTAAGTAGAGATAATACAGAGCCATCTGTTATAAGTACACTGAACAAGTCACAGTACCTACATAACATTTTCAGAGATCTTGTTTTCTGCGGTTTAATAATATGTTTCACCCTTGTTTGAAGAATGTAGATAAATGTATTTAGATACTCAGTGATAAGGCAATATTCAAGTCTTACGGAACGTTTTTTTCCGTAATTTTTTAACCTCCCCCTCCCCATCTTTATCATAACTCCCCTCTAGTCGTGTTACATAAAATTTCGTTCAAGAGGCGCTAAATTTGAATTCTAGAATAGCGCAATATCATAAATATTTGTTACGTTTTTTAAATTCCTAAGATAATAATGTATAATCGTTGACTGAAGGATTTTATTCCTTCACTCAACGGTATAATGTAACATTACATCAATACCCTACTACCCCTTGATAACATAATATAAGCAGTAAGCACTGATGATAACTACCCGCCATTCCTGTGAAAAACGTTACGTAATATTAATTGAACGTTTGCTACTTTGTTTTCCGTATAATAGGCCTGCAACTCACCCTTATTTTTTTACTCAACTGGCAAATTCGAGATAACTCGTTCTTACCACAAATTATCGAAAGTGTATCCGGTCAAGATACTCTGGACCAAAATTACTGAAAATAACTGCGGCGAAACCTCCCCAAATAGCGTTATCAAGGTGAAAAAAATCGTTAAAAATGTGTTTTTCCAACTCTCCTTCTCCTTCTCTTTCTCCTCTCACTTCTCCTTCTGTCCTTCTATTCCTACTCCTTCTCCTTACCCTTCTCATCCTCCTTCTTTTTCCTCATTTCCCTTCCCTTCTCCTTGTCCTTTTCTTTTTCCTTCCCAATCCCCTTTTTTCTTCTTCTCACATATAAAATGAGGGTTTACTTTTAAATACTTATAATCCCTTTGTATCTTTTACCTCAGTGTTTGTCGCGCAGATTTGTGATTCTCGCGCCTCGCATTGCTGCTCGCAGAGATCAATCTCCTATCTCTGTAATATAGTTTATACTCTAGTATAGTATAGTCTTAATTATATAATAATATTGTTATTGTTTTTTTTATTCAAGAGCTTCTAAAAGAGTGACTTTCATTTAACTAACTCTGTTTTATTATCCTTATTTCTTTTCTTTCTGTTTTTTCTAATTTTTTTTATTGTTTTATTTCTTTCTTATTCTATATTTGACTTGATTTTTTTCAAGTTTCAAAACGCCGCGCTAACGAAGTCGCGGGAACCGCTAGTAAAATATATTATTTTAAATTTTAAAATGCTGGAAACACGTTTTCCCACCATTAACACCGTAGCTCCCACCACTTGTTTTTTTATTTTCATTTTTTAACTACTTATATAAATATTATTATGACCAAATGTCATCAAAACTACATACGTCTGCAAAGTTTCATGTCAATTGGACATTTGGAAGAGGATGAAAATAGAGTAAGTTGGAAGATTTTTTTACGTTTTTCGAAATTCCGGAATTGCGAAATCTCGGAATTCCGTCATGGAAGCCCTACCGCTCCTAGACCGGGTACCTGTCGTCATGCCGATTCAGAATGGAATCATGAGCGGCGCTGCTGAGCGTCGTCGTTACAAGAGTCTAGCCATATTCAATAGAGGATAGCCGAACAACCACGAAGTATCTTTCGCTATGTCAGCGGTAGACAGGCGAGCGATTGTGTATCGTACTGTTCTCTGGTATTGTATACAATACGTACAAAAACTACGTACCTATGCTCGTGTGTGTTTTAAAACTTATAACCTCACCCCTGCGAAGCGAAAACGCCTGTCTTTTCTCGCTTCGCGTACTTGCCTACAGTTTTTAATAAATAGAACCAATAATAAAAAAATATAATATAAATAAATATCAAGTGGAAATTTGAAATTTTATTTTTTTATCATATAAATAATGTATTTTTATTGTTAAAAAAAAAACAAAACAAAACAAAATTAATATATTATAAACTGTTGCCTGTCGGGATTTTGAACCTCGGATCAGCGTGTGTAATTGACAGAAAACAGTGCTCTAACCAAGTTGTCTAGAACGTCAGTTACGGTTTCGTCATTAAACTTTTATTATATACAACGATGTCTACATTCTACAAGCTATATAGTTTCAAAAGGTATTATACTTCGTGGTTTTTCGGCTATCCTCTATTGAATACGACTAGACTCTTGTGTCGTCGTTTTACCAGACTGCCAGTCTGTCTCTGCCCGGGCAAGAAATCCATAGGTAACGTTTTCACATGAACTTACATTTCGGCGACACAGACGTTTACAGAAAATAAAACGTAAAGAATACTACAGAACTTACTGTGGTACCTACACCTTTAATGTACTATTGAATGATCCCTCTATAGCTAGCTTACCTGGCACAAAACGTGAAATCTCGTGCCCTTTGTTGTCTTTCCCTTGTATGTATTATTGAACGCGTCTGTCCAATAAACAAACACATCTGAATCAGCTGTTCGCAAGCAGGTAGGTATGACGTCATATGTGATATGTATACGCGTATATGTTTTGTTTTAAGTGCCAGCGCGCTCATGTGTTTTATTTAAGTGCGGTCAGCTAGATTAGACAGTTGGCTGTGACAAGCCGGTCCGATTTTTTGCACGTGAGACTTTAATGTAGCTTTTGACATTTTTGAAATGTAATCAGATATATTAAGAAATATTTTTGAAATAAATCAGTATTTTATTATTATATAATATATCTATAGGTACATAATAATTTGTAAATACATATTATATATTTTATGTACTATTTGAAGTATTATTACATGTGATATTTAAATGGTTTCAAGTGACTTTTAATTTTTTTTGGTGATAATATCTGGATTTGAGAGTGTAATTTGACATTTTGAAAAGTGTATTAGCGGAAGAAAATGGATCAAATAAGGTGAGTTTAATTGACATTTTTATCGTTTCAAAATAATTAATGACGTTTTTAGGTTAAAATTATTTCGCAAAATTTAGCTTAAGGCATAAAGTCAACGGCAATTAAATCTGTTCCGCTCGATAACTAAGTTTAGACTATATGATACATAGGTACCTAATTAAGATTTTTATGTGTGTATTTATCTACGGTCACACAGAAAAATAGTTTATAGCTATGTCAGATTTGTCATTTAATAATATAATGAATTGAAAATATGAATTGGTGCTAGGCCCAAATAACCTTAGTTGTTGGTGGTCTTTAAAACACAATTCAATTCATTTAATAATGATTTAATCCTTCAGTAAAGTCATGTATAACAGGAAGCTGTCCAGCACTGATGTCATATTTTTATAGCAGTGAAAAAAAAATTACTAGGTGACCCGCACGCGCCCACTGCTAAAAAGTTAAGAAGCTGTTTTGAAATTCACTTTAACCCTTGGTCTTACAAAAAGGTCTAAGTACATAATCTATAATTTGGCTTTGTCGATTTTTCAAAATATGTTATTTTTAAGGTAATAAATCGTAACACCTTAAATAAAATTTCATTTTAGACAACTTACTGACGTTATCGATGAAAAAAATTAAAAACAAACTATAATAAACGAAATACCAACAAGAAGATTACAAAGGGTCTAGTAGACCCTATGCGTGATTTGAGTGAGCAAAAAAATGTATGATTCTAGGGATACATTTAACTGAGAATGTATAATATGCAGAAATAAATAGTTTTAAATATTCCGCCAAATAATCATAAAAAATATATCTGAAATCTGAATGTACAAAAAAAGTCATGAGATATAACGTGGGACACCCGACAGAAGCTATGCTTCTTACGCATTGTATATATTTTTTTTCTTATTATAAATATTACAATATTTGCCTAGCAACAATACACGTTGCCCAGCCAATGAAGTGCGTTGCATCGCCGCGTGACGTTTCACTTTTTCTATGTTAGGTCCCTTATCATACGCGTGCGTTAAGAAGCATAGCTTCAAAACGAGAGGACAGTGTGGTGTAACGGTTAGCGTAGCCGACCTTTGGATCACACTGTCGTGGGTTCGAATCCCACCTCCGCTCATGGATGTTTTGTGATGTTATTTAGTTTTAAGAAAGTTGTTATTTAATGTAATTAAGACGCTAATGACCTAAGTTGTCGACGCGTCTATAATCTACAATAAATAAATAAAGCTTCAAAATGTTCATTTGACATAAGCGACTTTACCTTGTTCTCAAAGATAGTCATGTTACCATAAAATATCATAATGTGTTCTGCTGCAGAACTTCTGCATTTATAGCACATATTATTATGATCTAGGTACACATTTCAGCTTTCTATAGATGGAAATATTCTGTTTAGTTGAAAATTAAAGGGTCGTCAGGTGGTCGGATAATCGAAAATGTCGAATAATTCGAGGAAATGGCGGACAGGAGATGAAGAAAACGCAAATTGAATTCATGTCCATATAAAATTTTATATAATAAATAAATAAATAAAATTTTAAAATAATATTCTATAATAACAGTTATACCGTTGATTGACTAAGTTTTAAATTAATATTAATTATGAATTCATATTAATTACTGCAATAATATGGTCATCGAAAAAAAATTATAAATAAAACTTTTTTTCTGTTTGTGTTTGTCGGATTATTGGAACTCTATTGTATTTTTAGTTAAAAAAAAGCATAGAAAAAACAAACCGTCTCTATATCAATAACTGTAACATTTTTATAATATTATGACAGAAAAAGGGAAGGCACGTTTTAGATCAGTCTATAGACGTCAACAAGGTAAATTCGACCCTGTAAATTGCTTTGTAAAGTGTGTATTGATTGGCATTGTTCAAAGCAGAATAAATTATTTAGCAGGATACATTAAAACTTACATAAGAATCATCACTGTTTAACCTATATTATATTGGTTGACCATGATGACGTCATCATATGTAATATTTTATCAGCTACATACTTTTTATTTGTTGACAAATTACAGAAATATGTGGCTTATCTAACTGTAAGCTTATATTAATTTATTTCAAGCATGAAATTTTTTACTCAATGTTTTATAAATATTTAGACTGTACAGTGTACAGTGTATACATATTATATTGTTATAATAGTTTATTGATTTTTTATTAAAATATTATTACCCCGTCTTATGGCTAGGGGCCGTCCATAAACTAGGTACGCAATAAGGGGAAAGGGGGGCATGTTTTCTAGCGTGACAATATGTGAGATATATTGTTTTCTTTTCTTTTATTGGAGGGATTTAATTTTATTTATTGTAGATTATAGACGCATCGACATCTCAGGTCATTAGCGTTTTTCAACTACACTTAAAAAAAAAAAATAATGAATTGAAAATATGAATTGGTGCTAGGCCCAAATAACCTTAGCTGTTGGTGGTCTTTAAAATACAATTACAATTTCAACTACACTTAATAACAACTTTCTTAAAACTAAATGACATCACAAAACATCAATGAGCTCAGGTGGGATTCGAACCCACGACCGTCTGATCTAGAGGCCGAAGCGCTAACCACTAGACCACACGGTCCCCTATTGGAGGGAAGTCGTATAAAGTTGTTTACACATCAAAAATTCGCATGAAAGCGTAATTACAGACAGAGGTTCCGTTACAATAATTTAAATATTAGTAATATATTATATTATAGTATACTATACAGGCTGTCCCATAACTTATGGGCCATAGTGCAGGTGGTTATTATAGTAAGTACATGTAAAAATAAGATATTTGACACAAACTTGCTATAATAAAATGTTTCTCCTTTGGGAAATAATTAACTGTTTTCGAGATAATTGGGGTTAAGAGTTGCGCGGCACAGCAAAACAAGCGCATTTTTACGAGCTTGTTTTACTGCACGGCAACTTTTAACCCCAATTATTTCGAAAACGATTAGAGATATCAAAGTGAATGAAATATACCTTTTTTACATAAAAATGCCCAGTCCTTCATATTATAAAATTTATATTTTATATATATTTTGTATGTCAAATGGTTTTGTAAAAATGGTTTATTTTATCTCTACGCACCTTATATTTCCCAAACGAGCAACATTTTATTATAGCAAGTTTGTGTCAAATGCTTTATTTTTACATGTACCATAACAACCTGCTATATGGCCCATAAGTTATGGGACATCCTGTATGTTTTTGCTTTAAAATAGGTAGGTATAGGTAGGTACCTACTATTTTCATAAAATCTCATTTTGAATGATATTTTATTATTTAAGGTTATTATCATTGATTAACATATTATATGGGAAGATAGTGATTCCATGTACTGAAAAATATACTATAGCTGCCCGCTTACGTTTCATTCCCCTGGCCGACAAACTCAATGTTGACTTGTGCTTCCACCTATATTATTGTTGAACTAACAGCTCAGATATTGTCAATGCTACCTCTAACTGATCCTAAATAATGATACATATAAGATATTTACATCACTGCCGCAGCTGATATTATTTTAATGTTTTGAAATTTGTTGAGACTGTATAAAACTTATATAAAGTGAACTTAGTTTAGTTACATAATTTATCTGTAAACGCTATCTGATTTTATATTTCTTTGTCTCTGAATAAAAATTGTTCAAACACTCGTAAAATATATTTTGATGTATTCATAGGCTAAGAGCTGATAACACTTTTTTCATGTGTTTTTATAAGACTTGGAACTTTTTTAAAAGATGAATTTTATATATCTCTACAAGGGGTATATAGTCTGTCATTCCAAACGCGGGGCAAAACCACCCCATATTTTTTTGTTCACTCTTGCGAAAAAAGACTTATGTGTGTTTATCATTAGTAAAGTCTAGAAAAAGTTTTGCCCCGCGTTTGGAATGACAGACTATTTACCCCTTGTAGAGATATTTAAAAGTTATCTTTTAAAAAAAGTTCCAAGTCTTCTAAAAACACATAAAAGAGTGTTATCCGCTCTTAGTCTATCATAGCAACTTATACTAATTAGTTAACAAAAGCAAGCAGTTTAAGAGAATTAGATAATCAAATTCATTAAGATTGTAAAATTTGTTGTTAAATAAAAGAATTTAAAATAAATCTTTCACAATTTTTCCAATCGTTAGGGGCCTACACACGATCAGTTTAACTTCGCAGTTTATCTGTGCAGTCAAACTGCACAGTTGTGTGAACTGTACGGTGTGTGGGCTATTTCAGTTTGCTCCTCAATTGTTCTCAGTTTGAAGAGCTGACGTGCGTGGCTAGACACGACTAGAAAGGGAAGTTCGGTTTTGCGCTCAGATTGATCTGAGCGCAAAACCGAACTTACCCAAAGACTACACATGACTGTGCCAACTGTTCAATTAACTGAGCTGACTTCGCAGTTTATCGGTGCAAAGTAGAGTCAAATGCGCAGGCCAAAAGCCTGCGTTAAAATTTGTCGGAACTATGCAGTTATCTCAGTTTATCGCTCAGACATGACGCCACAAGGGTTAAACTGCGCAGTTAAACTGATCGTGTGTAGGCCCTTTAATGAATTTGATTATCTAATTTTCTTATGTATGAATATTTTTAGTTTGACATAATAATGATTAACATTATTAAGTTTAAAATTAAATAAAATATCAGAATGGTCCAAAAGTCTTGCCCTAATGTTAAATCCAATTAAATTCAATATAATAATAATAATAATAATAATGATCTTTATTATAGGTGCAAGAATGGCCGAAGCCGTTTTCATCTTGTCCTAAAAAACATATAAATATACAATAATAAGCACGTACATCATTAAAACATTGATAAAATACCATAAAAATACAAAAATATTAAAATTTAAATTAAAATACAAGAAACATGTCTGCTGATGTTACTTTTAAGAATAATTAATATATTTTTATTTAAATAAGAAATGTTCACATACGCATGGGAAAATTTAGCCATAATTAATAGAGCTTAGCAATAGCTTTTTTAAGTTGCTTTTAAAATTGCCGTATCTCTGGGAACGTAGCGCTTCCGGCAACTTGTTCTATAGAAAGCCGGAATCAGTTGGCTAAAGTGCCGTAACGCTGTCTGGTCATCAAACTAATTCTGTAGACTACTGCAAAAATTTAGGATTATACATAGACAAATACTTAGTGGAATCGCTCATTTTATCATCTTTTAATTATTGTGATATTGTGTACGGACCATGTATAAACCAGTCAACATCGCAGCTTATCCAAAAATTTTAAAATATATGCTTCAGATATATTGTATACAACATAAATTTACATATCGCATACTTCGTAGACAACTTGATCACAACCGGGCAGCCAGATTATCTAAATTGCAATTTAAAATATTTATCAGATTATCATAATAATAATAAAAATACGATGTCACAGGATACAACATTGTCAATAAACTTGCATGAAACAAATTTTTATAAAAAATCTTTTACTTATGGTTCTGCCTCTATATACTTATAATAATATTCCTCGTGAATATAAACATTTCAAAAAAGAGGCGTTTCGAAAGAACGTTAGGGGTTGTCTATTAATAATCACCGCGAAATATTATGCAATATGAACCAATGACGCAAGATTGTCTTAAATAAAATTAAGATGCTAGTCACCAGATGGCCTAACGATTGTCAACACAACTCACTTCTGTAAACTCTACAATTATTCTGTACTCAAAGATTAAATAATAAAACTTAGGATGCTAGTCAACAGATGGCCAATAGTGCGACGTCTAGCTGCCTCTATTAAAAGTGGCCTCATTTACGCTCATAAGGATCAAAATCTTCTAGTAATATGTTAAACAATGTTATTATGGTCAGGTTTTGTGAAAGATTGTATAAAAAAGTACAGACACGCGTTTCACAATTTATACATATAGGCACCTATAGGCTATATAGGGCTTCAAGATTTTTTGAACACTCGTGAAAATACATAATATTATGGTATCAGCTAAAAATACCTTTTTTGCCATACCCACTACAAAATAGCTACTTTCGATGTATATGTATAGCGGCCTTTAATGAGTCATTTAACAGGCAGGTGTGCGGAAAGTGTTTTACTTACTGCACTAGGGCGGTAAGTAAAACGGTTGCCTTAGCAACTTCTGTTTATTCGCTCTATATGCCTGCGTGTGTCTGCCATTACTCACGAACTTCACGGCATACTGTAGAGGTAAAGATGGCAACGCAAATGAACTGCCGAATTTTTTTTAAAATGAAGTGAAAAGTAGGTATTTTGTAGTAATGGTATTACGACTCGTGTGACTGTAAAAACTCGCTATCGCTCGTTTTTACATACTGTCATCACTCATCGTAATATTGTCCATTACACATCTAGATAATATACAATCTACTATTACGATGCTTTATTATACAATAACATTTTAGTAAATAATTATTGAGAGAGCGATATTTGATTGTCATAATTAATTTTGGTCCCTTATTATTTTAAAAAATAATTGAAAGTTTGCACATGAACCAAGTAGGTAAATTAAATTTTCAAGGTTCTATAATTATTATGTTTCAATTAGTATTCAGGTGTTATATGATAATATAAAAATTATAGTTCCAAGACAACATGGCTGTTTGTGTGAGCTATAATAACGAGAGCAAAGACCGATTTTATGATGGTTAAGTTGACTCTAAATTAGTTTAGAGCAAAATGCGATCCTTATAGAATTAATATGAAGATTGAAGGAATACCTCCGTGGCAACAGAGCTATAATAATATTGCAATACTGATATTTAAAATAATTGCTGTCTGTAATAATATGTACTCATGATAACATAATATAGACAGCATTGATTCCCTGAAGATGGCACAAAGAGAGCCGAAACGTCAGTAAATAAATGTAATTATAAATATCTGTATTGCAATTATTATGGTTTCTGTGCCACGGAGGTTTTCCTTCAAACTCCATACCGATTATGTTGTAGAGTGCCCGCGGTGAGAGATGAAGCCAGGCACGTCATCAATAATATGCTAGTGAAAAATCCTTTTCCTTTTTGGCCCGAATTCCAAATTTTTCTAATCCCAACTTTACGTAAGCATCCAGAGGACATCTTGGTGTAATGGTCAGCGTTCGAGTCCCACCTCACTCATGTATGTTTTGTGATGTCATTTAGTTTTAAGTTATATATCATTTGATGTAATTAAGACGCTAATGACCTAAGTTTTCGACGCGTCTATAATGTACAATAAATAAATCGTAAGCATCCATATTTTCCATTAAATTAATAAAAATCAATGTGTCACATCAATTTAATAATTAAAAAAACTGGTCGCAATGCCAAACCTTGTCGACAAAATAGTGTGTTTAAATGGAGTGTGATTTATGTAAAGTCCCTGTCAGCATCAAACATATTTTCCTGGAATGTCCACAAGTTGCACGAATCTCTTGCGGATTTCCCGACGACCTCCCTAATATATTTGAAGATTCAGAAAACGGAATTAATCGCATACTATCGTTCCTCCACTCAACAGGATTGTATACGCTCATATAGTTTCATTAGATTAATAATTTATAGTTCCATACGCTAATGACCTTCGATGTTGATGCGTCCAAAAATAACTATAAAAAAAATGTAGATACTATTATTACTATATGAACTTCAAAATAAAAAAAAATTATCCTAAATTATCAAATGTTTCTGTTGTAACCGAGGCCTTAAATAAATCGGTAAATTTATTTGAATGAAATAAGAATAATCTTGTTGGGTCAGTATTGGTTGATCTGGCGATCGACATAGACACCGTGCGAGGTGATACTAATTTATCTATGTATTGAGTTTTGCTAAAATCTTTGTTTGAAGAAAATTTATTGGAAAGTGTTATGTTTTAAGTGAAATTATTCATTCACCATTTTCCGTAGTGTGTATTCGGATGGTTCGCGTCTTAACCTTTAGTGTTCTAAGGGGATACATTTCAACACATGGGTGAGCTCTTTCCATTTTATTCTTCAGCATTGTAACATCAAGGATAACCAATGCTCTGTTGTTATTTGTTTAATATTGTGTTTAGTATTTTATTGTTTACCTAAATAGTTATTTGTTTATTATTATAACTAATTAATGTGTCCGTATTTAGGATATACTTAATATTGTTCGTTTTTCTCGAAAGTTCTACGAAAGCGTAATCGTGGTACCTATTCGATACTATTAGTTATATTATTATTAATAGATATTATTCGTTGTTGGTTTTGGGTGGTTTGTGGTTGAAAACCGTATTCTTTTCAATAATATTTATAGTTTTAGATTAGTTTTTTAAGTTTCAAGCCACGCTTGTCGTGACAATAATTTAAAACGCGCAATAAGGGTCCGTGCACACTTAACGCGGTGCGTTTACAAAACCAAAATATTTGTTGTTTTTTTTTGTTGGAAACCTCATCGTCTATTCAGTTCCCTGGGGGTTTCTTTCGTTTTCCCCCACCTTTATATACTAAAAACGGTGACCACGTGATTAGGTCAAATTCTTTTGTTGTTGTTCAATTAGTTTTGTGAAAAATTGTAGGTAAATTGATCTTTCGCGGTACGCTATCCGGTGATACGCAGTGAGATCGTTACACTGTTTCAATTCCTATGTATTCAATTTGACATTCTATCTGCCCCATTTTGTTTAAATTTTGAGGACACATTTTAACTTTATGGGTTTTTCGATTTTGAAACAATTCCGCAAATTTTTTAGGTGTTTGGAGCTCAAAAAAATGTTCAATTCCTAAAACATACAACCTTTTGAATGATCCGGTTGTGCTCATTTTAAGTACGGTTCGTGCGGTAATTAAACCTTATATTACATATGTGTCAAATTTATTTTAAATCGAGTACCTAAGTCTTTCGAAAGTTACCGCGGGAACACTTTATAGGTATCTATCAAGGTTATTAGAGTACAGGTTGCCTCGTTCCATTTGACCAATCATCGTAAGCGCGGGAATGACGTCAGCTAGAATTTAGTTTAAATCAAGTACAAAAATTGTTGAAGATTATGCTTATTTATATTAGGTGCTTCGTGCAGATTTTTTCTTAAAATTGGCAGGAGACAATAAATAGAAGAATTGATGTTAAAAAATACGATAATTTTTATTTTTATTACAAAATTTAGGTTTTAATATCTATAATATAAACAAACAAAAAATTAAATAATGCTCAAGAAATGACAGATCTTGTTAATTACCTATTTTTTTAAATTTAAGAAACGAATAGAATTAACTAACAAATTGATAAATTAATTATTTTATCTTTTATATTCACAAAATATTAAAAATAACCACAAAACACCATGACACTTAACAGCTATCGCAAAATTGACAACTTATCATATTTTTTTCACTAACAGAAGAATCATGTTTCTATTAGGTATTGAAAAAACATATTACACTACCATGGTTACTGTGATTTTTATTTTCAAAAATTAGCAGCGTCCATGGTCTGATCTTTTCTATTGAAGTGAGCAAGCATGGTATATTCTGAGTGACGTCATCCCCCCACTACTTTCTATCGGAATGAGGCAATCTATACTCTACTAACCTTGGGTATCTATATTATATTATGGTTAAACATTTTCAAAAATGACACCAGGCTGTTTAAAATGATGCGAAACGTCGAGATTTTATGGTCCGAGCTGTTTGATTTGACATTTTTCAAACCATATGGCGTATTATGGATATGTATTTCCTCTGCTGAGATATATCATTGCCCTATAATGGAGAAACTCCAGTAATGCAATTATTATTTTTAAATTACAAAAAATGTGTATTAGAGCTATTTTAAATCTAAATTCTCCGGACACTTGTGCCCCTTATTTTAAAAAATATAAAATTTTAACTTTACCATCGATATACATCTTAGAATCGGCTTTACGTGTCAAGAATATATATCATATGGCAGTTGATATATTTAATACTATACCTGTACACGTGCAAAAGTTACCTCTGCCTAAATTAGAAAAAAATGAAAGAATTCTTAATTAGTAAATGTTATTATAACAATCACGATTTATTAAATGATCGTATTTTACAATTTTAACCTATGTAATTTTATGTGCCTTATTATTAACTTTTATTTCTGACCTTTTGTACACCATATTTATGGTTAAACGCAAATAATAAACATTCTATTCTATTCTATCATTACATATTTCTACAATAACACTTATTTAGAATATTCCCGGTGTTTTAAGCTTATTAAAAGTGCCTAGCGTTACAATAAACATATATTTATAGACTATAAATTGTCGCCCAAATATCCCTCTCACTCAGTTCTGCCGCTTTATGGGGTTTCATCATGTCTGTAGAGGCTAGCCGTTATCCGCTATCCGTAGATATCAGTACCCTATAACGACACAGGGTGATAGGACGAAACTATAAACAGCATATTGTTTTTCGTATAGCTATATATTTTATTATGTAGTATCGATTGATGACGTCAGCATGGTTAACTAGATATGTTCGTATAATAATAGCAACAGAATTACAGAACCGATAGAGCTTTTGTTAAAGGTGGACACTTTTTCATTGCAATGTGAAAAGGAGCTAGATGGAATGTTGCTATTCCTCTTTATATACGATTTATTTAAAGTCAGTGTTAGTGTCCACTCCGTGTCCGGCTGTCATGATCTATCCTCGCTACTATTAATTAGAATTAATGTCTAGGAATCAAACCACGAGGAGCCCCGAACAAGCCTGAAGTAGGTACCTTTTGCATTATAGTAGGTTACAGCTAATATTCTGATTAGGGAATGCAATCTCGAGCCGAGATTGGCAATTCGAGATCTCGCGAGATAAGTTTGGGTTCGAAATTGGCCATATCGAGATTTCGCCTTCTTTTAAATAGAACGTATTATTTTTTATCTAAAATGCTTAAACTTAATGAAAACTACTTACTGGGGTATCGCTGTTATATTTTGAAAATAAAACAAAACATTAATTGATAGATAGATAGATAGATAGATGATGTTATTGGTGCTTACACTATATAGTTTACACAAGTCACAAATACATTTAAAATTTTATAAAATTATTTTTGAGTAAATTCTCTCTTAATTAAAATCTTTAATATAAAATGACATTTTTTCTTCTAAAAAACATTTAAAAAAATTTTTATATAAATTTTTTATTCAAAAATTCCTCGATGGAATAAAAACTATTTTTTGTAAGGTAGTTTTTTATCTTTTCCTTAAACTGGTTAACTGGCAAATCTCTAACAGACTGTGGTAGAACATTGAATAATTTTGGCCCATAGTGGGTTATACCTGTCTTTATTTTTTGGATACGATGAAATTCTATATGTATGTCCATGTTGGATCTAGTGTTATGTGAATGAAAATTATTGTTAATTTTAAATTCAGCTAAGTTTAATTTTACGTACATAATGCATTGAAGAATATAAATAGACGGCACAGTCAAAATTTTAGAGATTGCAAAATATTCTTTACAGTCCTGTCTGTAAGCTAAAGAATGAATTATACGTAGCGCTCTCCTTTGTAGACCAAACACTCGATTTGCATGTGGCGAATGACCCCATATTAAAATTGCATATGATACCACTGACTGTATTAATGCATGAAATACCAAAATTAGGACGTGTCGAGAAACAATTTGGGAAAGATTTCGAAGAACAAAAATGCTAGGTGTTAATCTTTTGGAAATGTAATCAATATGTGATTCCCAAGAAAGTTTCGAATCAATAAAAACACCAAGAAATCTTACCGCATCTTGATCGCCAATATCAGTCATCTTTCTAAGAGTAAAATATAATTTCTCAGTTTTGTCAGCATTTAAAAACAAACTGTTATCATTAAGCCATTCAGTAACTTTTGATTGTGTTTCATTCATTGATCTGACTAGAGTATCGAAATCGTTGTTTAAGTTTAAAGCTGTAGTATCGTCTGCAAATTGTATAAATTCTGTATTAGGACAACTAAGATGTAGATCATTAATATAAACAAGAAAAAGAAGTGGACCTAACACAGATCCTTGAGGAACTCCATGTTGTATAGGTAAAAAACGTGAATTTTTACCCTCAATAGTTACTAATCTTTATATTTTTGAATCTTGAAACAAAAAAATCAACGTTTCTTTATTTAAGAAAATGAATAATAATCATCTGCACAGTGCACTAGCACTACGCATAGGATAAGTTACTATTAGTAACGTTCACAAACATTTGGTTTGAATTGTTCTTAGACATATTATTCAGTATTCACTTAACTTTGTAATTTGTTAGCCATCTTATGCTTGTTATAAGTTAAATAACTGTCAATTTCACTCAAGAAAACAATTAAATGTCACTTAAGTCAGCGCGATATATATCGGGTCGAGATCTCGAACGAGATTTCAAAAACGAGAGTGCCTGCCCACGAGAATTAATCTCGAAAAATGGCTCGAGATCTCGCTTAATTGAGATCTCGCGAGATCGAGATTGCATTCCCTAATACTGATGCTTGTTACACCATAAAAACAGCTTTCTATTAAACATGCTAGCGTGTCTGCTTCGTACTCAGAAGGTCGCTGGTTCGATATTGGTCGGCATAATTTTTGTTTTTTTACAACTATTTCGTATTCCACTTGATGTTTATTTATATTTTTTTATATTGTCTATATTTATTTATTTTTTATGCCTTTTGGCTTTGATTTTTTAGACGAACCCTCGTGGGGGGCAGAGTTTCTCGCGGAGGGGTTTTGGTGCGATGTGGCGTTCTTACGGGGTGAAGGGGGATGGGAGATTCAGGGGGAGTTTGTGGGGAGTTTTGGTGCGATGTGGCGTTTTTTGCGGGGTGAAAGGGGGAGTCCAGGGGGAGTTCCTCAAAAAACGTGAGCGGGGTGAAGATCCAGTGAATTATTCCAAGACACCATCGAGCGAGCAATCGTGTATCTTCGGGGTCCTTATGGTTTGACCCCTATAGACTCTTATGAAATAAAATATTATTTTAAGTACCTACTAATGTTTTTTATATTACAAAGTATTAGAAATACCTTGTATTTTGGTGTCCGTCTTGTGACTTCATGTGTTGTTAACACGACGCGTTTCAGCAACGAGTTGCCATCTTCAGGTGTTCTAATACTTCATAATATTCATATAGTGACTTGGAGACCTAACACTTAAAATGTACCATAATGTTTTTTATTTACATTTCGAGTTGTGTCTAGTATTTGATAAAGTTTTGATTTTTTTCGAATCAAGTCGAGCAGTATCTACAGGAAAAAAAGGTTTATATACTGAAAAATATTAGTATTTTTCTGTAAGTGAAATTTTTCCTCCTACTTCTCGACTCAACTTGAAAATCGAGTCGGTATTTATTAAAATACTCAGTCCGACGCAAAAAGAAACTCGCACACTTTTACTATAATATAGCCTATAGGAAAATCGAATATATAGCTACATAAATTGAATTTGGAATGACAATGGAGCTGAGAAAGGGAACACTCTTTGAGTCAATGTTAATTTTGTCTACAGCCCCGTAGCATGCCCGTAGCTACGCACTTCTAGGAAGTGTCTATTAGACCCTTAATTTAAATTTTAGCATTTGATACGGTTTCAACTAAACCAATTATATAATTTGCAAATAAATATTTGCCTACGCATGTTTATTGTTGGGTGTGATCATTTTATTACATAAGGCAATAAAACTTCGGACAACTTCTACCAATATAGATAAAGATAAATTAATTCATTTGTTTCATACATTGTGTCAACAGGAAACAAATTTAATTATATGTTTATTTATACCCAGTTAATATAAATGAATAATAGTATATTGTGTAACAAGTGTGCTAAATACATCTTTATGCGTCAGGCGAGATGTTTTCAGTACTAGTAGTAGGCGAGCGCTCACGAGCTTTGGCGAGTGAGCATCGCGAGCCGAATACGAGCACACGCGTTGCACACTATACTTGATTCAACACATGCATGGTTTTAGACTTTAATTGAATACTGACAGAAGTACATCTCATAATAAAAACATTGGGCTCGATACAATATTTATTCACTTTGTTACCATAGTAACCATATTTCATTTATAACACCGAAAATTGAGGTACATAATCAAGGTTAGTAGAGTATAGGTTGCCTCGTTCCGATAAATAGTAGTGGGGGGATGACGTCACTCGGAATGCACCATGCTTGCTCACTTCAATAGAAAAGGTCTATAGGCATTGTTAACTTTTGGAAATAAAAATCACAGTAACCATGGTAGTGTGATATGTTTTTTCAGTACCTAACAGAAACATGATTCTTCTGTTCATGAAAAAAATATGATAAGTCGTCAATTTTGCGATAGCTGTTAAGTGTTATGGTGTTTTGTGAATATTTTTAATATTTTGTGAATATAAGAGATAAAATAATAATTTATAAATTTGTTAGTTAATTCTATTCGTTTCTCAAATTTAAAAAAATAGTTAATTAACAAGATCTGCCATTTCTTGAGCATTATTTAATTTTTTGTTTGCTTATATTATAGATATTAAAACCTACATTTTGTAATAAAAATCAAAAATTATCCTATTTTTTTAACATCTATTCTTCTATCTATTGTCTCCTGCCAATTTTAAGAAAAAATCTGCACGAAGTACCTAATATACATAAGCATAATCTTCAACAATTTTTGTACTTGATTTAAACTAAATTCCAGCTGACGTCATTCCCGCGCTTACGCTGATTGGTCAGATGGAACGAGGCAACCTGTACTCTAATAACCTTGGTACATAATGTTCATTATAGATACCGGGTTTTTCAAATGTTTTTCAATATATCATCAAAAAGCGTTTCATAATGGATCATGACGTCACCAGTCAATAAACGGCTATTTAAGGTCCGCAAAACAGATACGAAAAAACACTAAAAGCATGCGTGTGTTGAATAAAATAATTTGTAACTTGTACTTCTTCATTAATAAAAAGAAAGAATAAATAAATAAAAAAATATATCTGGGCGAGTATATGGGTAAGAGATTTACATAATATATGTCAATTAAAGCCGTCATGTTCATTATATTTTTGGGTTCCTGCCCTAGCACTGGTCTACCAAGTTAGGCAGGAAATCCTTCTTGTTATAACTATTATATGGATTTGTATGTATTTGAGAAATAAATTAATTTGAATTTGAAATTCCTGTTATAGTTTACACTTGAGTTTTTAACACGCTTTTATTAGCTTCACTTGTATGTTTGCTTGCTTGTTTGTCAGTTTGTAACCGACTTCTTTGAACTTGATTTTGACCAACTTTAAACGGTCAGATTTAGTTTAAACGTTGTCGACTTATCAAGGACCGACGACAATACAATAATTCAATAAGTTTGTCCCATTATCCTGACCAGGATCTCCAGGACTAAAAAAAAAGCAAAAAACTTCAGATTGAACTGAAACTTTGCACAGTTATCAAGGACCGATGACAATACAATAATTCAATAAGTTTGTCCCATTATCCTGACCAGGATCTCCAGGACTAAAAAAAAAGCAAAAAACTTCAGATTGAACTGAAACTTTGCACACTTATCAAGGACCGATGACAATACAATAATTCCATAAGTTTGTCCCATTATCCTGACCAGGATCTCCAGGACTAAAAAAAAGCAAAAAACTTCAGATTGAACTGAAACTTTGCACACTTATCAAGGACCGATTACAATACAATAATTCCATAAGTTTGTCCCATTATCCTGACCAGGATCTCCAGGACTAAAAAGCAAAAATAAATTATAATTTAAAAAAACTAAAAAACACGCTTTAATGAACTAAAAAGTAAAAAATAATTTATTTTATTGTAAAAAAGCGTGGGGTAGTATGAAAATATGATACAAAGCACCCCACGCTTTTTTACAATAAAATTAATTATTTTTTACTTTTTAGTTCATTAAAGCGTGTTTTTTAGTTTTTTTAAATTATAATTTTTTTAGTGTAAGTTCATAAAAACTCAGTAGCTTACTTCGTCTGTCTATTTGTGGTCGCACTTAGAGCCCAAATCATTGTATCGATTTTGTTTAAATTTTGCATGCGTGCTCAGGACGGTCACACTTCGAGGCGAAATCTCAAAATCGGTCCTAGCTCAAAATATGTGGAAGAAGTGGCGCCCTAAAAACCGATAAAACCAGGTTATAAATAGGAAAAAAAATTTTTTTCGATAACATATCATAAGTTCAGTTGTTTTCTATAGATATACCTAAGTGAATTTACATACAGTAACTGACACTTTTCTTTATGTGTTTATTGTTTAGGATAAACTAGAAGTTGTTCGTTTACAATGAGATCGCTTTACATAATATAAAATATTTTTATTTATTTTTTTTGTAACTCTGGAATGGAATCCTTATAAATCCGTCGGTTTTTAATTACACTTAAAAAATTGTTTCTTTACTGTCTGCATTTAAAAAAACTCGTGCTGTTACAACATTTCTATTTCTTTAAATAAGTGATCGAATTACTTGTATTTAAAAAAAATATATTAGTCTACCTGCTCACTTTAAAGGTATTTTATCTCAAATTACAAGAAAAAATCACAGTGTAAAAAATATCAGAATGCTATTTTTAGTGTCGACAGTGACGCATCCATATTTTTCATATTATGAAAAGGTCATAAAACGGAATATCTAGAAAAAACCACTTAACCTATTTCGATGATGTTCGCGGGGTAATGTAACATTTTTTGTCACCGAGATGTGTAGACGTTTGGGGACGAAGAACAACCGCAGGCTATAAATGATATCAATATTTTAAATATCCTTTAGCACTCAGTAATCGTTGCTTGAGAAGTACGGTTTCTCGTAGTGAAAAAAGTATTCGTTACTCCGAAGTCGTCCTAGTCGGGTTGTTTCAGTACCCATCTGTTTCGACCTCAGAACAGATAATAGTTATAGACATATAGGAGGAACAATAAACACGTCGTTTTATTTAATAAAGAAACAACAACATTTTTTTAAGAAGAAGTGTATTTGATAAGAATTATGGTACAGTAATACAAAAGTATATTTAGGTACTCTAAATCCGGACCCAATATATGCCTGAAGTTTTTTCTATAATAAAATTCCCAAAAGTGTATATTTTCAATGGAATTTTAAACATAGAATGTACCGCTACCGACATGGCGTAGATAAAATTCAGCCTGTGTCACGACCACTGATCTGTACGACCCACGAGGAACATAATTTATATACATCTCGTTTTATAGATAAAGAAGTGTGACTGGTCTTCTACGCCATCATATGGCGGTTTATGCTCAGCGTTTAAAAAAAAATCATTCAATTCTTGTTTGCAATAATTTAAGAGAATAAGTTTATGTATGAGGTATAAAATCCACTTTTGAATGTTCAAAATTATTAAATTCTGATACGAGGGACGACCCAATAGGAAATAGTGTACTAATAATCGGTGACGGATACAAAGTAATGATTATTATGATTTATTTTACCATAATAATATTTTATATAAAGAGACTATAAAATCTTATAGGTACATGAAAACTACAGCGAATGATGTACGGAACACTCGGCGCATGAATTACGTTCATGCTTGACCATTTTAAAAATATAAAATATTGTAATGTAAAGACTTGAATATAAACAATCTCAAGGTACGGCAAAATTTAAAAAAATATTTTTCCAGCCACACCATTTTAAACATATTTTTTTATTTGTTAATTTTAATTAATACTATAAAGTTCTAACATTTATTTTTTTTCTGTTTCAGTGCCAGCGCTTTGAATTTGCAGTAAGTATTATTATTTATAATCAAATTCACTAACCGTTTAATGTTTTTATCGTGTTTATTATTTCTTAAAGCACGAAACTGTTTAACAACAATAAACTCTTTTTGAGTGTGAAAATGTATTTTAGATATTTCACTTAAATTTCCATTTATGAATCATATTATAGTATTTAATTAGTTGCCCCGCTAGAATTGAATCTACGCGGTTCTATCCGAATTCGATGCAGTGTGTGAACCTTCGTTTATTCCTGTGTTTTATAAAAGCAACGATTCTTTTGCGCCTTTTCGGTTTGAACAAAGCTTAACATTATTCACGATTGTATATTTTTGATTTTTGTGAATTGTAACATTTTTTCGAACCTGGTATCTTCACGCTATACCGTGCCGGGGCCGGGCCGTGTCACAGACGGGACACGGTCAAAGATTATTAGTAGGTATATACTTTTGTATAAAATCATTCATGGTCGACCGGGCTGAGTCCGTGCCCCGGCTGGGAGACGGCCGGGGCACGGAATCAAAATGTCGGTGAGTATTCTTTCCCGACTCCGGCCGGCTTGACAACACTAATTTGTGTACCAATTAGTATTGTCAAGCCGGCCGGAGTCGGGAAAGACAGACACGGTCGTCCAATATTTACTTATAAACCGCCCGGTGTAGCATGAATTAGTCCGTCCGGCGCCCGGTGGACACGACACGGCACGGGCCGGGATCGGCCCCGGCACGGTATAGCGTGAAGAATCCTTTCTGTAGTCTTATTAATACTAAAACTTGTAATGAAATATATGAGCACTGTGGTTGGAATACAAACAAAATTAAGGATAATTACTTCTTACCACAACAGTTTTATTGATGGATGTACATTTCGAAAGCTATGCTTTCATCTTAAGCAAACACTGTGATAGTGTTTGCTGAAGATGAAAGCATATAGCTTTCGAAATGTACATCCATCAATAAAACTGTTGTGATAAGAAGTAACTATCCTTAATTTGGTTTACTAAAACTTGTGTTTAATTTTAGAATAATCATTATATTTTATTTTTATATCCGACATCAAAAATGGCATTCATGCTACTCCCATATGTAAAACTAAGGACCTTAAAACGTCCAAATTTTTCATTCGCAAAATCGGACCCATTATAACTTCCAATGGGAAAAACTCTAAAGACTATTGTCCACATGAATATATTCGTGCTGTGTGTTAACTCGACGCTCTGATTTTAGCTGCGATCTAAATTCTCTTCTTTTTTTCTCTGTTGTTGAGCGTCTATAATTTACAATATCTATCTATATTTTTTTTAATTGACTGTATCAATAATTATATCAATATTATGTAATTCGTAACTGTCACTAATATTGATCTATTTATTGACACCGACTGGTACTAGAAGCCTGTATAACCTCTGTTGTCGAGCTATAAATAATCTGATACAGCCTGATAGACTTTCTGTACACTGTCTTTAGGATCGCAGTAGGTACCTCTAATGTATCAGATGTCAGATTTGATGATTCTGCGACAAAAAAAATAGGGAATAACATTTTAAGAAGGTACAGATTTTTTCACAAAGTAGTTATAGTAAAAATGTGCTAAAACATTCTTATACGTTTTCTGACGTTTATATACAGGGTGTTCCAGGAAAAATAGTGTATATTTTAGTATGTTTATGGTATCGTTCATTTGGAGCAAAAAATCATATAAACATGTGACCAATTCTCATTTCTCAATGGTTACTGAGATGCAACCAATTGATTTACATTGCAAAACCCGTAACAGAACACCATATCAACGTATTCGGCGTGAATAAAAATGTGTGGCATTTTTAACAAATTGAGTAAACACGTCAACTAATGCTAAATGTCAAGTAATAATGAATTATAATTGTTTTACTGCCAAATAACAGTAGATTGCAATAGACTACAGAAGTTTAAAATGGAGTCGATTGGCGTTCAAAAATGTATGGGGTTTAACGGAATATTCGTTACTATATTCTCTTAAAACACATTTCTTACCAAAACCATGGCTGTTTCATAAAAATAATTAATAAATCCCGTCATTATTGGCTACAAAACTTTATTATTTCGTGTGAAATAATTTTTTATTTGAAATTCAAGATTTATAAAAAACGTATGTCCTAACGGCTAACTTGATTAACTGATTCAGCCAGTGACGTTTAATTCTAACCGAACTTCCTCGTTGACGTTTTTCGGGGTATAATTTAAGCAATTATAATTAGAAATTGCGTTTGTTCTTTCCATTTGGAGTTGGAAAAATGTTTTGAAGTCGTCTGAGTTACGCTAGATCAAGCGAAGGTACACTAAAAGCGCTTTTGAATAAGAAATTTCAAAAAATTTTCCAAACAGAAGTTACATCCTCCTTAATAGTTTTTGTAATATTAATTTTTCACCTATAAGCAATATTTACCAAGATAAATGATTTCATCCCTTAAAATCAAGATGGCGGCCACACCTTGCGGAATCCGAGGGGGGAAACTTGGCTGGAGTGTTCTAGTGGCACCCCCTATCTACAATTAAAATTTCATCAAACTTCTAATTAACGCAATTTCAGACCTATTTTTTCGACAGTTTGATTGGACTATATACTTATATTATAACAATAAAGCTGAAGAGTTTGTTTGTTTGTGTGTTGGTTTGAACGCGCTAATCTCAGGAACTACCAATCCAATTAAAAAAATTTTTTTTTTCTTAGATAGCCCGTTCATTGAGGAAGGTTATAGGCTTATTCAAGTTTTTAAAATTCAACCCCAAAGGGGGTAAAACTTGAGTGTAGGATTTTTTTACTATCTATACTAATATACTATACTAATATTATAAACTGTAGGTAAGTAAGTTTCTGATATAATCAGCATCGAGTTAGTAGATAGAAACGTACATTCATAAAAAATATGACGTCATAGATTCGTGGAGCAAAAACGGTTATTAGCGAGCGGGGCTCACATAAATATTTCAAAAATTATTTTTGAGCTAATTTGAAATCATAATTAAGTGATTTAAATGTCATTTTGTTCAGAATTTACTGCTCTATTAATATAACACAAAAAAAATTTTTAGTCAAATAACCTATTGTATGTGGTACAATAATGCCAACACGAGATAAATATTATAATAAACTTACCTTGGAACTCACACAAACTTCCATGACACCACCAAAAACAAATTTTATTCACAATGCCGCCGGTTTATGCGGTCAGGCAAATTAAAAAATGTTACGCGCACGCGCATAACATAAACAGCTGATTTAATTCTTCTGTAAATCTTCGATAAATCCTCAATAAATCCTCAATAAATCCTCATAAATCCCCATAAATCCCCATAAATCCTCATAAATCCTCATAAATCCTCATAAATCCTTATAAATCCTCATAAATCCTCGTAATTCCTTCACGCTGTACACCATAAATCCTCAGATATTTACCCCTCGACTAAAAGTATAAAAAAAATGTTTTCACCAATTAGGTGTTGGATATCTAGGTATTATTTTAGCTTTTTCTTCAGTCGGAAATGTAAACTTTTTGCAGTCATAATTTTCATTACTGGTGGCCTTTATTTTGAAATTAAAAAGCATGGAAAATGTTGACGCACGGAAATACAAATTTTCATATACATGTTTGTTTTCGCTGTCCGCAAGAGTCGATTTGAATAATTGCAATTAAGTAATTTTTCACTTCAATAACCATGTCAATGAAATTTGCAACTGAAAAATAACAGAATATAATCTATTGTTACAAAATGACATAAACGTACTTTAAGACTAACTAATTCATTTTAAAATTATGACCATACAATTTATAATAAATGTGCAAATCGTTAAAGGTGGATTTAGACAAATCATTTTGAATATTAATTATTCTAGTATGAAACAAAAACTGACTTTGAAAAAGTTATCTAAATAAATTTTGTTTTTCGCAGTTCAGTTTTTATTTCAACACACATTTTATTATTATATTCAAAATATTTGACTAATTTTAACATTAGGTATAGTACAAAAGAAAAACTTGTTATGTGTAAAAGCTGAAATTTGGTACAGAGTTAATTTAATGAATATAATTTTTGAAAAAATATTTCATTTTGATAAAGTCAACCTAAGTAGTACCTGTATAAAATTTCAGGTTTTACAAATAATTAATTAGTTTTTTTAAATCGTCTCGAGGCCAGAGGTCCCAACCGCTGTAGTATATTTCCACCCTAAATACTAGTTAATCTTAAAATAAATTAGCTTTTAAAAAAATCTTGCAATTTTTGACCAGCAAGATTTTTGACCACGTGCTCTTGAACTATTTATACTTGCATTCTAAAATGAGTCATAATATTATAACGAATAATATAACTTATCACAAATTCACAATATAATCTCACCAAATGTAAACAAAGATTTATACAAAAAAATGTTTTGTAAAATACGTGCATTCAGAGTGCAACATTATATAGACTGTTGTTTTCGTGGACAACAGTGTTGGCTTTTGCATGCCAGTGACGAAAAATAAAAGTCGCGCAAGGGCAGATCAAAAGTAAAGTGTTTTCGTCCCTAATTGAGGAATTCTTTTCGGGTCGAAAGTAAGCGAAAGTGTCCCCATCCTACGCGATAATTGCAAACTATATTTGACAGTTCTCCCGCAGTGTTCTCCTAACCCACAATATTCATTTACGGTGTTTTTTTATGTTTTTAATGTTGTTCTGTTTGCATTTATTACAAAAAGTACTTTGTGTAACTCGGGGGAAATGGCGGATTGCGACTCGGGCGATTGCCGGTCTTACTGCGCCCTGACGGGCAAACGTCACTGTCGTTCGCAATCGCCAACTTTACGCCCTAGTTGCACAAGGTACTATTGTAAGGGAGAAACAAACAATTATAACTATTATTATACTAAGATAAAATTAAATTGGCTGTAGTGAATATGAGTCTGGAATCTTTTAAAAATATAACAGGGTGTCCGGATTTCAAGTGTACATATATAGGACGTTTACATGGATAAATGGCTTTTCTTAATTTTCTGCTTTCCTATACATTTTACAGAAAAACATACTTGGCAAAAATGAAAGGAATTCATATATAGAATAAGATAGTATTTTTTTAAGATTTTTTTAATTTTTTTTTATTTTGTTTTTTTTTTGTTTTGAAAATTTGTATTTTAACTCTACCATCGTAATTAATACCTTAAATATCCTGACTAATACTCATAAGAACTTTTTGTCAATGTTATCCATAGATTACGTTGGTAAAGTCAGAAAACAAAATTTAAAAAAAAAACTATTTTTTTTCAAGTTTTTTAAACTTTTATTTATTTACCCAAACATTATTATGAATATGAGTCAGAATATACTTCCTTACTAGCTTGCTGAATTAGTAAGGAAGCGTATTCTAACAAATATTCATAATAATTTGTAGGTAAATTTTAGCTATACAGCTTATGTTGGTATATTAAAAAAAATTCCAAAAGTTTGAAAAAAAAACTTAAGTGTAGGATTTTTTTACTATCTATACTAATATACTATGCTAATATTATAAACTGTAGGTATGTAAGTTTCTGATATAATTAGTATCGAGTTAGTAGATAGAAACGTACTTTAAAAAATGTTACGCGCACGCGCATGACATAAACAGCTGATTTAATTCTTCTGTAAATCCTCGATAAATCCTCAATAAATCCTCATAAATCCCCATAAATCCCCATAAATTATCATAAATCCTCATAAATCCTCATAAATCCTTATAAATCCTCATAAATCCTCGTAATTCCTTCACGCTGTACACCATAAATCCTCAGATATTTACCCCTCGAATTTTTCAATTTTTTAAATTTGTTTTTAAATTTGTATTCTGTTTTTATCAGCGTAATCTATTAATAAAATTGACAAAAAAGTTATTATGAGTACTTATTAGTCAGGATATGTAAGGTATTAATTACGAATTACGATGGTAGAGTTGAAATACAAATTTAAAAAAAATCTTAAACAAAATACTATCTTATTCTACACAATATGAATTCCTTTCATTTTTGCCAAGTATGCTTTTTCTGTAAAATGTATAGGAAAGCAGGAAATCGAGAAAAACCATTCCATGTATGTACACTTGAAATCCGGACACCCTATATAAACGAAATGTCTTGGTATATTAGGAATCATGGCTCTACCTCTTTTGAAATCGACTTCGCTTAAAAATAATTTTGTTTGTAGAGAAAACATAAAAATGTGTTAACCCTCTAGTGGTTGATTTTTCGTTCATTTAGCCGCAATGCATTTATTTACTCAATCTTTTCCACTGTACGAGCTTGACCAATGGCAATAATGATTAGAATGCAATTTATTTACTAACGTATGCATATTAAAACTGAGGAATACGGTACACATTTTGTACACTTAATTTGAAATATACGTTGATGAATAAATTTCTTTTATTACATCATGAAATTTTATTCGACACGGCGCTCTCAACACTCATGTAATATTATGAAGTATTAGAAATACTTTGTATTATGTCCGTCTTGTGACTTCTTGTGAATTTACACTACGCCTTTCAGCAACGAGTTGCCATCTTCAATACACAGTGCTTAGCATCATAATATTATATAGTGTTACGAATCATCAATGTGTGTTTTTTAAAAATAATTAACCACACCTGAAGATGGCAACTCGTTGCTGAAACGCGTAGTGTAAATTCACAAGAAGTCACAAGACGGACATAATACAAGGTATTTCTAATACTTCATAATATTTATATATAGTGACTTGGAGACCCAACGCTCTAAAAATGTATCACTCGTGTAACGATTAGGAACGGTGATCGATGGTGCTGTATCTCTTTTAAAAATTGCGAAAAATAGACGTTCTCGCGATTCACAAATCTGTTGGACTGTTTTTTTATAATCGAAACTTACTTATACCTATATATACGTACAAAGAGGTTAATTTTATTTTTGTTTCACCATAATAAAATTCACGCAAATAATATTATTTCATTAATATCATATCTGCCAGTTTTCTTGTGGTGACCACACAGATTTTATCAATTATTCTTATTAAAAAAACGGTCAAGTGCGAGAGGGTTCCGTACTATTCCGTTTCCCATGGGAATTTAAAGACTTAAGATATATTCGTTTAGGGTTTCCTGTAAACTATGAGTCAGGCCCCATATTCCCTATTTCTTCAAAATTTTAAGCTCAGTAGTTTCGGAGATAAGGGGGAGGGGAATGATCGATTTTTGTATATTTTATTTAAAATCTTAATTTAAACTAGGTACCTATGTATATGAATTTTAAAATTATAAAAAAATATATTTGTATTTTTCATAACGAGCCCCTTCAGTTGAAATGTCGCATGATGCATTTGAATTTTTTTTTTAATTTTGTAGTTTGCCCCCCAAAATTAACCCCCATAATCAGAACAGGATTTTTGTTCCTGTAAACTATGAGTGAGGATATTTCCTATTTTTTTTTTTAAATTTTAGGATCACTAGTTTCGGAGATAAGGGGGGAGGAATGCTCGAATTTCGTATATTTTCCTTAATATCTTTTTCACTATGCATTTTAAAATTATGAAAAAAATATCTTTGTATTTCACATAACGGTCCTGTTTATTTGATATGTCTCATGATGCATTTAAAAAATAATTTCATTTCAATTTTTTACTTTGCTCTTCAAAATGAACTCTCAAAATAGACTTTGGATTTTCGTTTAGGTTTTCCTGTAAACTATGCGTGAGGCCCTATATTCCGTATTTTTTCAGAATTGTACCCTCAGTAGTTTCGGAGATAAGGGGGGGGGGAGATCGAGCGGACCGACAGACACGAGAGTGATCCTATAAGGGTTCCGTTTTTTCATTCTGAGGTACGGAACCCTAAAAAGAAAATTTAACATAATATAAAAACTATTGGAACTTGACGGAAAACGTGTGACATCTGGTGGCAAAAACATCAAGTAACTTAATGCTTAACTATGTAAATCTTTCACGATTCCGCCATATTGATTACGTCACAAGCAATGAAACTCCTCCTATATGTCAGATCCCAATAGATTGTACAAATAATATTACAAAATTGTTTTGACAATGGATATAAAGAATATTTTGCTAATATTTAAGGTTTTGGAGACACAATTTGTGTCAAAATATTGACCAATAAAGATTTTAGTAAAGCGCGAAAGCCATCCCATTGAGGATACCAATTTATTTAAAAATATATAAAATAAATATTGTTATTCTTTTGCCTTGTATCCTGTTTCTTCTAAAGTAATAACTTTAAAGTGTTTTGAGAAAAGTAGTATCAAATTTCGTTTAAATCGATTAATGTTGTATTTCTGCTTTCTGGTAGGACTTTCAGCCTTAAATATAGATTTAAGATGTCATTTGTGAATAGAGATCTCCATTTAGTTAAAATAAATTACATTTTTAAATCTAGATTTACCTAAGGCTGAAAGTTGTACCAGAAACCCAGCATAAATGTTTCAGAAACGTCGAGATTTTATGGTCCGACCACTAGATCCCCCCATCCGATCAACGCCAATAGGTAGTGTATGTGCCATTTGTACTTATAAGCAAATACTGTGCCGCGACAAAATAACCAAACAACAAAATACGCGTCAAAACATCCGTGTAATGGCGTTTTATTGCTACAAGTGCGGAGTTCCACAAAAAAAACGCACGCGGGGGTGTGTTCGTGCGAAGGCGTTTTGTTGCGGGGTAAAAAGGAGGGTGGTACAGGTGCGAAGCTCCCAAAAAACGTACGCGGCGGGTTATTTTGTCGTTTGGTTATTATATGTCGCGGTTATTTTGTCGTAGGATAAATTCTGTTACAGATTCAGTAATTAATAATAAAGTTAAAATTCTATTTAAAAAATTATATATAAACGGTTTTGCCTTTTGGCAACAGAAATTATCTCTTTCAATAATTATTGTAGCTAAAAACTGGTTAGCTGTTACACATTTTAATTCATGTGTTCGCCGGAAGGTTAAAATTATTCCATTGCGTTTGAAGCTATTGAACTTTGCTTTTTTGCTGTCATCACTTTAAAGTTCAAAGCAAACGTAATTTATTTTTACTACATTTTTTAAGTAATTTAAATAAAATATATAATAAGTCGCTGTTCGTTTTCATCAGAAAAAGTCGAGGAAAAAGTATTAACTTTCTATGTTTCAAAGAGTGTCGTTTTCTTTATTTCAATGTTATATTTGTGTAAGTGGCGACAATTGACATTTGACAATCATTTGATTACAAACAAGTGCATTCAACCAATTAAAAGTTACAACATTATAAACACTGTAGAGCGGACAATTTTAACTCTGAGCACTTATAACTCTATACAAAAGAGCTTGGGAATAGTTGAGATCCATACAGGGATACCAATGCTTATATTATGGCGTTTCTATTATACGCACGCTCTCAGTTCCTAGGTTTTAATTTGAGACCTGATAAAAGTAACATTTGTATTTTTAAATTATTATTAAAAATAAGAATATATTAAAATATGCTTTGCTACTAGACCTAGCTAAACGTAGCAGTTGGTGACCCTAAATTAACTAAAAAACAACTTATTTAGTGTCTATTTTTTATTTTGTTTCATAGTACTAAATATGCGCCTTGTGGTTGGGAAATTTGAACGACACGTTGATGTGGCTGGTTCGACCACGAAACTGTTTTGATTCTTGTATGAAGTTATCAAAAAAAAAAAATGTTATTTAAAGTACCTAATCGACCGGACTTCTAAATCATGAAATTGAACTCTTGTACTAAAAAGCACTTGAAAGTAAGTCACCATAAAAATATAATAAAAATAAATAAATATTCCTCTACGTAAAGTCGCCGAAAAGAATAAAGAAATAGTGGGATTTTGGCCCAAAAACGCAAATAATTCGTGCAGCTGCAAGACCAACTCTCCCTCGCCCCCATTTTCGAGGTCGTTGAACCCGAATATCATATTAAAAACAGTTTTTATCCGTGCCCGCCCCCTCGAACGGCCAAAAACCATTTTTTCGGTTTTCGCGAACGGACACGCGTCAGCATGATTTCTGATGGAAATTGTTAGTGATGTGATAGGGATATAACAAAGGAAGTTAAGAATTATGACAAAGACATGACCGTGACTTGTGGGTCGATTCTACCAAAATAAAACGCGCGAAAGGGGAGGTTTGTGCCCGTTGGAGGAGGTAGAAAGGGTCAAACTCATCTGAAACTATTTTTTTTTTTTTGTAATCAGCATCCTCGGAAACGGGGAAGGGGACGTTCAAATTCAGAAGATAGATGAAACCATTTTTCCATCCCCTGGGAGGGTAGAATCGACCCTCAAGGGTAGTCACGGTCATGTCCTGTCATAATTCTTCTTCCTTTGTTATTTCCCAGTCAAATTATCAACAATTTCCATCAGAAACCATCCTGTCGTGCGTCCATGCGCGAAAACCGAAAAAAGAGGTGGTTTTTGGTCGTTTGAGGGGGTGGGCATGAATAAAAACTTTTTTTAATATGATATTCGGGTTCAGCAACTTCAAAAATGAGGGGGGAGTTGATCTTGCAGCTGCACGAGTTATTTGCATACTCGTCCGACTCATTGACTCCACTATAATAATTAAATTACATTTTTTTATATTCTGTTCTACTGAAAAACTCCAGTAATTTTCATTATTCACAGAACATTATTCAATAGGTAATTAGCATGTTTAAATAATTAATATAAAATTTATTTTGTATTAACTCACTATTCAAACATTGAAAAGACATTTTACTGTGACATTAAAACATTAATTAATGTGTATTACGCATTTGTGTATTCTCTCTTGAGCTACAACATTGCGATTTGGGGTAATAACAGCCAGTGTAATCGAATTTTTATTTTGCAAAAACGCATTATTAGGGCAATCTTCAATATTGGTCGCAGGGTCTCATGTCGCACCTTTTTTGTTAAAAATAATCTGCTGACTTTCACGTGCATTTATATATATGAAATTTGTAAATTTATTAAACAGAATATATCTGACCTTACCTTTGTTAGCACTGTTCACAGTCACCAAACGCGTCAAAACAATGATCTATATATCCAAAACTACCGACTATCATTGTACGGCAGAGGACCACTTGGTTCTGGGTGTAAAATTTACAACAGACTGCCTATATCAATTCGAGACAGCAACTTTAGCTCTTTTAAACGCACATTGAAAAATTTCCTGATTGTGAATTGCTTTTATGATTTGAAAGAATTTTATGATTTCAATTAACATATACTTATTTTGACTTGTCACATACATTCTGTCAGTGTCGACTGTGATCAAATAAATATCTATCTATCTATCTATCTATCTATCTACTATTAGCGCAGGCGCGGATCCAAGGGGAGCAATGGGGGTAATTCCCCTTCCCCCCTCCGAGCCATAGTTAAATAGTAATATTTTATCCAATTTTTGGTTTCATACACATGCAAATTACAAAATCAGAACTGATCTCCTGGATGATAGGTAACTCTCATAAAAAATGCTCCCCCCCGAGCGAAAATTTGGATCCGCGCCTGAATAATAGGTACAAATGTTGGATGTCGGTTGCATGTATTCCGAAAGCTAAGAGTATTGATGTCCGCTTTCTACAAATCGCATACCGTGATTATATTATACCATCGAGTTATTAACTATATATAGCAGATATTATATTAAGTATACATAATTATATCATTTCTATCAAATTTGGCCATGTTAAAATCTATTTTGTACCTATGAGAATTATTTTGACTATTTAGATAATACTAGATATTTCCCCCGGGCCCCGCTCTTTTAACTTTTGGACTAATTGAATTAAAGAGTTCGGACAAAATTGAGGTCAAATCTAATCATATAAACTTTTTTTTAAAGATAAATTTATGTTTGAAAATCGATGGCGCCAGATGTCACTATTAACTCAAAATTTTTACATAGGTACTCATGTTGCATCTCATTTGAAAGGTTATTGAATTTTCTACACACTCAAAAAATTGAAAATCCAATTGTCTCATTTGCCACACCTCGAATGTCATCTTCTCTACAATTATTGACTCAATGTATTATACAATCATATTCATTTGCCCAGCAACGAACATCTGTGTATTGCAGACATGTGGTGTTTCTACTTCATTAGCATATAAACAAACATTTAAATATGATCTAAAAAACTGTAACAATACACCATAACAACGAAATGAAGATTCCGTCAAATCATCTTCGTGACTTTTCATTATTTAACCTGTAGTTGTTCAGTGTTTGTGTTCTAAATGTCACAGAAACAATTTATTTTTAATTATTCTAAATTTCAACATCCTTGACAGTGACAAAATAATAAAAGAAGCTAAAACCACACTGCTAACTTTCCATTGGGTGCCCTTAGAGATTAGAGACCAGTGTACCGTAGAAAAACTATTTGCATTCATTTTTTTTAATCGACTTCAAAAAAAGGAGGTTTCTCAATTCGACCGTATATATTTTTTATGTGGTTATGTGGTTATGTATGTTCGCGGATAACTTCGTCATTTATGAACCGATTTTGAATTTTTTTTTTATTTGAAAGAATTTCAGATAGGTCCCATAGAAATTTCATCAAAATCGGTTCAGTAGTTCGGCTGATTTTAATAAAAAAGTAAATAACGGCGTGTGATTCTTTAAGGTAAATGTTACTATTTTTGACACTAAAAAGTAAAAAATTAAAAACTTTTTAACAAAAAAAAACCTCCTTCAAAAAGGCACTAAAAAGAGGAAAATAATGAAATTTTGAGGTCTGTGCCAACTAAAATATGAAGTCGGTTAAAAAGTATAGTATAGTGATTAATATCTTCTTTTTAACCAATTTTATAAGCTCTATATACATGGATTTACTTAATAGCTATAAATTAATGTTAAATAAAACTAAATAAAATTGGTTCTAACCTATGCTGTCCACAACATAATGACAATAGTATAAAATAAAACCATGGATAGATGGCGACAATATCTAACATTTACACTTAAATACAATTAAAAAATTTTTCTTAAAAGTTTCTTTGCTATAAAAAAATTCTAACACATGGTGAAATCCAGTGCACAGTTTTATTCAAAAAGCAGTGTTTTCATTTTACATACATTCTGAATTAATGTTTCCATTAACACTTATACAAATAATGTCTACGGCTAAATCTAAATTTGGACAAAACAAAAATTTATACATCTAAGGTACCTACTTAAAATTATTATAATTTATAAGTTAGGTTAAATTTCTATATTTCTGTACATTATTTGTAATTACTTATGCATTTGTTACACACATTTATAGATGCCTGAAGAAGTTAACATTGATTAACGAAACGTTGCTAAATTAGAAATTCAATTTTTGTTTTTTCATCGTCCGTATCCCACAATAATTTGATTATCGTTTTATATTTTAATTGGCACAGACCTCAAAATTTCATTATTTTCCTCTTTTTAGTGCCTTTTTGAAGGAGGTTTTTTTTTTGTTAAAAAGTTTTTTATTGCAAACCTTATTATGTTCATTATGCAATTATGCGTCGAATGAAATTGGTCCGGACTCCGGAGTCATATTATGAATTTTTTAAACAGAGAGAGAGAGACTTGCACTGGTTTTTTTTTAAACTGTAACAATTAGGTATTAGAATAATTAAACTGAAATTATTACGATATGCCCTCACTGCAATTCTTAATATTATTTCTGGGACACCTGCATACTATGGAACAATATAGACATTGGCCCACCCCCAAATAAAATCTCATGCACACTTATTATTTACTTGGAGAACAAATCCAATAAATAATACTATAGTCTAGTTCCAAAATTTAAGATAGTGAGTCATGCACTTATCTTCGCTATTTATATAAGCGGCACAGTTTTTATACATTGTTTCATTGGTTTGTCGCTCCATTAACTTTGCTACGAACTATGCAATTAAATTTTGGAACTTGACTTTAATTGTTATGGTTCATTGCAAACTATTTCAAGTTCACATACTATAGGTACTTAAATGTCTAGATTGGGCCCCATTTATAAAAAAATAACCGTAGTTACGTTTCTGGAAGCGCACATTTTTTTTTATTTTCAAATTTTGATCAACAGTGCAGTAGAAATAAGTACAATCGCGGACTTAAAAAAGTTTACACCTGTGTCATCTAGTTACCAGTTTTTTTAATTTTTGCATATTGTAATTTGGCTTTTGATAGTAATGTATCAATTACTAAGGTTACATCCTAAAAATTAAAAAAAAAATATTATCAAAACACCTCAGTTGTTTATTATACAATCCAAATTATTCAATTAAAACATAAAAAGATTTGATAATATTTGATACTAGCAAATTCCTTCTTCCAATCTTGCAATAATTCTTCTTTTTTGTTCATCGTTTCAATAATTTCAAGTCATTTAAACGACAATTATTTCTTTTAATTTTTGACATTTACATTACCTATTAAAAACTAAATTTGTTGCTAAGCTACTGACTTTTTGTGAACTTACACTGAAAAACTCATGTGCAAACTTTATTAAGTCCGCGACTGTACCTATATAATGACATTATCTGTCTATCTACATAATATAATAATAGTAGGTATAACTGCAGTAAACACTAAACCCAAAAAATACAAAATTTTCGTGGAAAAGATTTTCTTATTTTGCAAATGCAACATTTTTGTTATTCGGAATATCAAATATTAGGATTGATACCGTTCGGATTAACGAAGTTATACTGTAGTTAAAAATTAAAATCCGAACGTTCACAACAGAAATTTAAAAAGAGAAAGGTAAAAATGTACTTTGTAGCCTTAACACAAAAGTTTGCAAATGTGTATGATTCAAGACAGGGTGTCTACACTAATAGATGGATAGAGATTTTAACGATCGAGGACGACGGGTTGCCGGCAGCAGCATCATGGTCGATTTATTATAAGTAATGTACCTACCTAATACCTACTGCAAGTAATACTAATATGAATTCCTCATTCATAATTTTACAAACAAGTTATAAGAATAAAAACAGGTCCGAACAATGTATCACTGCACAAAGAGAAACCGTTCATTTTTTCATATATCTTTGATATATCTGGCCCGTTGACACTATGCTAGTAATTGACTAGCACCAGCTGACTAGCGCTAGTCGACTAGCACTACTAGCGCTATTTACATATTTGTACCAGCAAATTAGGTAATACCTACATTTTACTGTTAATTTGGAAGTTTAGTAAAAATAAGTAATGTACCGGATTTGTTATTTTTTTTTGATTTTACTTTTCTCCAAACTGTATGTGTCTCTTTAGATTCAATTTTTTTCTTTACCGTATTTACTTTCAAATTTTTCATTTTCATTTCACGTTGTATGCACTATTCCGCTTATCACGATTTTTGAAATTTCCATCGCGAACATTCCACAAAATTTCGCACTCTTTATACAAAGTAATAAATTTTAAGGTATCACGAATTCAGTCCATCTGTTAGTTGGCGCCATTTTGAAATCGCACGACTAGCAGCAAAAGTAGAAATGCTTTTAACTTTACTGGTACTAGTCGCACTAGCACGTTACTAGCGCTAGTAACCTGTTTACATTATACTAGTAACATGCTAGTCAACTAGCATAGTGTCAACAGGGTATTAGGTAATGTTTTTAACTACATAATATGTTAATTGGTATATGATAAAATCAATCGATTTAAAACCCCTTATATCCACACCATATTATTCACATAACAATTAGAGGTGAAAATAATAAATATCTCAGACAGCTAAGCTGCCATGATTTTTGAGCTATATCTAAGAAAAAATCAAATGACCACTGTCATAATATGTGTTTCAATTTTTACTTCCCACCTCTACTATGGTAGGGAAGTAATGGATTCAGTCCGAAAACAATATTTCGAGATTTTAACAGATTTTCACGTTTTGAGACCCTAGCAATCGTTTAAGATCATTTTCTGACTGATGTCTGTATGTGTGTGTGTATGTGTGTATGTGTGTATGTGTGTATGTGTGTGTGTGTGTATGTGGTCAATTTTTCGCCTTCGATATCTTAAGAACGGAACAACATACGGGCATGCCGATTGTTCTATTGTGTTTATCAGCCTTTAACTTAGATCTGATTAGATTTTGAGTCAAATCGGTTCAGTGGATCCTGAGATATTCAAAAAAACGTCCTCAATGTCACGTATTAACATAGGTAAAAAAAAAATATAAATGAATTCTAGATGTTATAATATGAAAAAAATGTAAATATTTTTTTTCTCTAAAATGTATAGTTTTCGAGAAAAAAAATATTTTACTAAAAAAAATAAAAATTGTACGTAAATCAAGGTAACCATGATTTTTGCTATATTAAGCTAGCCATCAATAGATCACCAAACAAAAAAGAGGGCCATGCTTTTTTCAAAGAATAAAAATTAAATTGTGTTTTAAAGACCACCAACAGCTAAGGTTATTTGGGCCTAGTCAAAGAATAAAAAAAAGAGTGTTTATTTTTTGCAAATATTTACTAGGTGGGAAGTATAGGACTGGTCATCAGTCGAATTTTTTTTATATCTGGTAAGTCTACAGGCTGAACTGAAACCCAACAGGAAATCTGCTCCGAGAAAAATCTAATTTTATATAATAATCTTATATAATAATCTTATATAGTACTAGTAAATTGTTCGCTGCAATGCAAAGAGACAGCACTGCCGATCGGTACATTTCTACCAAACAGACGTCACGATCAGCAGTTGAACGAAATTCTTTTACCAACGTACATTTTAAAAACTAAAATGAGCAGAAAGAAAAAAAAATTTAACGCCGGTACCTACTTATAGGGAATCAACTTTTTATTTTATTTTTTACAAAAAAAAATCAAATAAAAATTATTAAGCATCTATAATTATTACATATCTCCAATGTGTGTCAATACAGTTTTTTTACCAGCTCTGGAGACACAAAAACACACAAAAAAGGTAAAAACCGAGTATTAGCCGCCATTTTCCGAGGTGGTAGCTCTAGTGCAACATTTTTTTTTTTTGGTACAGAATTTTAATAAGGCTTAGAAAGAATATATCCACAAATTCCTTTGCTTTTATGAAATTTTTCTGAAAAAACTCATTTTTTAACGTTCCTATTTAAAAACCAAAATGTGAGCGAATTTGACAACGGGGAAATTCTAGTTTTTTTAAAAACTTTTTATGAGTTAGGTACACCTCTGTTTTCCCCCATGCATGTACGCGAATAAAAATGTGACACAAAACTCATTGTCATTGCACCTATGGTTACATCATTGATTGTTTCTTTTTTTTATATTTAAACAAAGAATATATCATGTTCTTCTATTTATAAAAGTCAACACAAATCGGATTATTAAATATATTAAATTATGCTGATTTGTAAAGTTTTCTTGTCACGTCGAGATGAGAAAATATTATAACACATTATAGAAGTGTACCTGTTTCATATAAATATATACATGATTCTTGTCACAATTTAATAGTAGGTATATTGTGTAACTAATGTGCTAAATACATCTTTATACGTCAGGCGCGATATTTTCAGCACAAGTAGTAGGCGAGCACACACGAGCCTTGGCGAGTGTGCGTCGCGAGCCGAATACGAGTGCTGATGTTTTTAGCACGAGTAGTAGGAGAGCGCACACGAGCCTTGGCGAGTGTGCATCGCGAACCGCATATGAGTGCTGAAAACATCGCGCCTGACGCATAAAGATTTAGCACACGCGTTGCACACTATACTTTATATAACACATGCATGGTTTTAGAATTTAATTGAATTAAAAAAACAGTTACATAATGGTTCATTATGTAACTAGTTACATAATGGTTCATTATGCAACTGTTTTTTCATTATAGCACTGAAAAGCGTTGCATAATGGATCATTATGTAACTAGTTACATAATGAACCATTATAGCACTGAAAAACGTTACATAATGGTCACTATAGTCAATAAACGGTTATTTAAGGTTCGCAAAACGGATATAAAAAAAACACTAAAAGCGTGCATGTGTTATATAAAATATTATATTATTTGTCAAATGAAAATATGCATTAGGAATATTCAGGATGTGATTGGACTTTAAATTGATTAGATCGTCCAACTCTGTCATAATAATATATAAATACTGGTTTTGGGTTATAATCCAATCTCTGACTGTACAAAAGTCTTCTGGACAAGACTACCGAAATTTTATTACTGAATTTAACTAATAATATGATGAAAAACCTCAAATCGGTGGCAGACTAATTCAATTTTTTTAATCATTTTCGTTGTTAATTATCTCAAATACGGTTCATGAGTCATGATTACTCGATGAAATTTATAGTTTATAGATAAGAGTCATTTATTTACAATATGTCATCGTCAGCCTTGCAAATTTTTTTTGGACACCTAACAGACCTCATATTGAACATTTATGTGATTTGGAGATAGGTCTGCCAGGTATGCAATGATTTGTAAATAATTGACACTAATTCTCTATAATTTGTATCATCAAGTAGTGTTAAGCCGTATTCGAGATACTGACAACAAAAAATGATAAAAAAAATTGAATTATTCTGGCACCGATTTAATGTTTTTCATCATAATTTATCTGTTAAATTCAATAATAAAATATTGGTAGTGTTGTCCAATAGAATTTTGTACGGCCAGTGCTCTTGGACTATTAGACATTTAATAATTATTAAATAGACAGTAGCCATTCCACAAACAAATACTTTTCTTAACGTAATCAGTCGGCGAACATGCCATCGTGATGTTAAACGTCAAACATGGCATGTTCGCCGACTGATTACGTTAAGAAAAGTATTTGTTTGTGGAATGGCTACTGTCTATTTAATAATTATTATATTATAACCAGAAAAAAACTCAACTCTCATTGTTGTATTTATTAGACTTTTACTTATATTTAATTGTATTATGCAATTTTTTAGTAATATTCTAGGATTTAGAACCTAAACGTGATTTGTGTTCCGTTTTAATTAATTATATATTTTGTATTTTTCAATGTATAACATTTACTTATAAGACACGGTATTATGGATATTTTTAGGAATTGTGAATTAATTTAAGTTTTGTTACAAATTATTATAATTTGTAACTAAATTATAGTCGACAAAATGTATATTTCATACGTAACAAGTATGTATATTTAAATACTTCCTGTCGTGCATTGGGTTTATTACCCTATAATATATTATTAAACTACTGGTAGGTAATTTATATTGTTTAAATATAGGTGCACCGGATATACGTAAATTATATTTTAGATATTGCTGCAGTTATTCAATGCGTTTTGAAAGGCACAAAACTTGCAAATAATAATTATTAATTAATAATATCGTGATGCAACAAATGCTGTTGATTTCTACAGAAAATCAGAATGCATTTGTAGTGGGTAAACAAAATCAGTTTACAAATTGACTTCCTTAAGACTAGGTTTCACGCATTTCAATCTATTAAATTAAGTTTTTTAAATGATCCTTAAAAATCTTAGATAGTTTTTTACGGTTCCGTACCTCAGAATGAAAAACGGAACCCCTGTCTGTCTGTCTGTCTTTCTTTCTGCCCGTCAAGACCCTTTTTCTCAAGAACGGCTGGAGGTATCAAGTTGAAATTAATATCAAACACTAAAGTCTACAACCCTATAGGCCTGTAACTCAAGGCAATAAAAAGATTAAAAAAAAATTATTTTTTTTATGTGACTAACTCATCTAAACCTATAGGGTACTTCTCGTTTACCTAGAATCTTGAAATTTGGCACGAAGGAAGCCATTAATTTTATAACAACATTGTAATGTTGTTATAAAATTGATAACTCTCGCAGTTACTGGATTTGCGGTACATCGTCGCTATATAATATAGGAAAGATTAAATGTTCACTGTCGGGCACTGTGTAGTAAGTGGAAACTTTCCTGACGCGAAATCGGGAGTTCTGGGTTCGAATCCCGGCGGTGCATTTACATTTTTCCTATAAGTATAGCCTTCTATATAATATCATGGCGCTAGTGTCGTCTGATATTCTAAGGCGGCTCTCACACTGAGGCAATAAGCAACTAGCAACTGTCAATAAGCAATACGCAATATTATTTTGGTTCTCTCTCATATTGAAGCAACAGTATTGCCAGAAACCTCTGATCATCATGTCATCCGACGACTCCGATGACATGATATTACTATGGCGGCATTTAAGATAAAAACGACGAACGAAAAGCTTTCCATGCTTTTTCAATCACTTCTCTTTTGTTATGGTCCTTTCGAGTGAAATCGTAAATACAGGGATATTTTTCCACTATTTCTACGAATTTTGTATTAAAAACTGGATCGTCCGACATATGTTTCGAACAGTTTTTAATAATAAAATAATAAAACGTAGCTATCTATGCACAAACTTCGTACGTCACGACTCGCAAAACTGCAATAATTATCGCTTTTCAACATGCACGGTGTATCGCTAGAACGAAAGCATGCGTGGCAGAACTGAATATGTGGTTCCATGATAATGGCCTAAAACTAAATCAGAGCAAAACAGAAATTATAAAGTTTGGTAAATATTATGATTTTCCAAAAAAGATTTCCATTTTAAATAGTAATATAGAACTCACCACTTGCGTAAAATTCTTAGGAATTAAAATCTATAACAACTTAAATTGGAAATCACATGTAAAACATATTGTTCCAAAAATAAGTAAAGCTGTTTATGTAATAAGATACTTAAAAAATGTTTGCTCTATGGACAGGGCTACCTTATTCAGTGTCTACTACGCATATTTTCGATCTATAATTCCCTTCGGAATTATATTTTGGGGTGATTCAGTGAATGTAGAAAAAATTTTGTTAATACAAAAAAAGTATATTCGAATCATGGCAGGCGTAGCGCCTAGAGAGTCCTGTAGACGTTTATTTGCACAGTTTAATATCCTTACGGTAATCAACTTATACATTCTAGAATGTGCATGTTTCGTTAAAAATAATCCTGAATTATTTTTAAATTCTGTAAACCATAAATATGACATTAGATTGACAAGTTCACATCTCACAGTTGTGCAGAGGGGCCCCCGAAATGCCATGATTCGAATATATAACAAGATACCCAATGACATAAAGAATATTCAAAGCGGGAAGCTTTTTAAGAAAAGTCTCAAAAAGTATTTACTTACAAATGTATTTTACAAAACAAGAGAGTTTTTAAATAATTAAAATATGTATCTAAATAATTGACGCTATTATGTACAGATTGTACGACATAAATAAAGACATTTATTATTATTATTATTATTATAATATCGCCGCAACCAGCAATATTTTTGGTTCGACCGACATCGAGTTGCTCTAATGTGAGACCCCCAATTTAATTCTATGTAAAATACTTGTTAGCAATATTATTGTGTGTTGCGTATTGTCAGTTGCTTATTGCTTGTTGCCTCAGTGTGAGAGCCGCCTTATGTATTTAGTTACGGTCTAGGGAAATAAATCATATTGATTGTTTATCTTTCATTGTTAATAATTAATTTCTAATTGTATGTGGAATTATCACGTGAATTATCACGTGACAAACTTAATTTTTAGGCTTCCGTCAAGACCCTTTTTCTCAGGAACGGCTAGAGGTATCAAGATCTACAACCTCATAATCCTGTAAAAAATTTAGGCTTCTAACTCAATGCAATAAAAAGATACGGCTTTTCAAAAAATCACGTATTTCGATACTAACTCAAAAGTATATAGAAACCATCTAGAGAACGAGTTAAAAACATATAGCTATAGCCGCAAACCAATCTTGCTGTCGATTGAAGTGCCATCCTACGTGATAGTTATAAACTATATCTGGGAATTATAACGTGACAAACTTAATTTTTATTAAATTATTATAACGGTACGCAATACTAGCAATTGACCGGTTTTTTATACTCCAAGACACAAATAGTTTGAAATTTAGTTGTATCCTTTGCATAGATTTTAGTATTTCAGTAGTTTCAATCCATATTATTGATCCGCCCTCCAGTCTAAATTTCTGCTATAGTGACTCGATAAAATGCCATTAAAGTGATGTTTGCGGTGAACAGTTACAAAAGTTCTATAGATCGTATCGTAGCTAGAGCGTATAAATATATTCTAACCTTCTTGGTCAGCTGCAACAAAATTTGAAATTTGTTTGCACATATTTTGATACTATCTTATGAATTGAGACTTTTGAGGTTTAAAAACTGGACAAGACTTTTCTACCCGTCTAAAACTCCATGCGAGCTCCCAATCGTTTCTTAAATTTTAAGAATTAATAAATATATCTGCTTGAGAAACAGAATAAGAAGTGATCCTGACGAAATCTGAGTATTTTCTTAAGACAAAAGGAAGTCTTCAAGTGACGCAAGAATCCAATAAAAACGCAATTACTTATCTATAGCTTTAAAAAAAATTTTCTTTTCGTTTTTCAATATTTATGTTAAATTATTAGAAAAAATTAATAATTTTTTTAAATTTAAATACCTAATTGCGTTTTTATTGGATCCTTACGCCATTGTCTTAAGAAAATCCTTTAATTTTAAAATTACTTAAACTTAGAGGTTTCAAACGACAGATTTTTATCGTTTAGATATAGTTTTTGATTTCGGTTTGAGACGTTCAGGGAAATAAATAATGTTGCTGGTTTTATTAAATTTTATGTTTAAAATTAAACGAATTTTCGTAATGTAAAAAATAAAACAAATAGAAAAAGCCAATCGTATCAAACTTATAAGAACACGTTTTTAAAAAATACGATCGGGAGCTTGCATGACGCCGAGACAAGAAGCTCTTACGTTTTACATTTTTTAAATACCTAGCTGACAATTTACTGTGCTTTTCTTTCATAAAGCTTTTGACCTCAAGTGTCGAGCGTCTATAACTTGCAACAACATTATTCGTTTAAACTATGGTAAATTATGTCTCGATCGTAAAATTTTATAGTTTTGCGTTAGTAAATGTTCTCGTAGTTACAGGCCCCCAGAGGGAACATTGGAATATAGTTGTTCTCGCAATTGCATTCCAATGCTCTTTGGGAATTGGCGTTTCCAGGAGCTCGAGCTCGTACCAGTCGGTTTGTGTATGCCGGCTGGCGGATTCTAATACACAAATAATTATTGTGTTGAAGACGCTAATGACCTGAGTTGTCGACGCGTCTGTAATATACAATAATAATCGTAGTTACAGACTTTTATATAAAAAATTATCGATCTGTTAATGATCTTTTAGACGACCTTTGTTAAACTTTATAACTTAATATTTTAGTAAAAAACTATATGAATTTCAAGAAATAATATCCAGTTTGATCTAAAATTTTGTATTAGTATTATAAAAAACGCAATAATTAATAGAAAGAATTTGTTATCAATATATACATGTTTATTACTGTTTTACCCATTAACTATAAAATAACATTTCAAAACAGCATAAAACAAATTTATCTAATTTATGAATAATTTTATGACGAAATCTTAAATTCAACTGCCGGAGGACACTGTGGTTACAAAAAATTCTTGGAATGCTCGAGTAATGAAAATTGTCACTATTGCAAATATAATAACTATACAGATAACCTAATTAATCATTGATTATTCATTGCAGCGCGGAAAATTACATTAAATTAAAAACAAATTATCACATAGTTTAAAGAGGTTTTTAAAGAAAATGCGGTTTAAGCCATGAAAAACATACTTGCTCAGTTATTCAACTTATTCTTCAATCATGAAGCATTATAGTAAAATTATTAATCTATAATAAAACTGTAAAGGTAAATTTGTCTGCAATTCTCGAATTTTCGCAAAATTCCCTTACAGATAGTCTTTGTAATTATTGATTTCAAGTAGATATAATCAATTTTCGAAAAAAAATATTCTGTTTGTATATTGGTTTACTTATAACTCGAAAACTATTGCATCCATTTTTATAAAATTAAGTATTAATAAAGCTAAAAGTCTAACTTAAAATTTAGTGTAAGGTCATCGGGAAGTAGCAGAATCCCATTTTGTAGAATCGAGGGCGACCGAATCCGCGGGTACAGCTAGTATATTATAAAATAATAATAACAAAATAAGAATAATAAGAACATGTTTGTCTCAAAACCGACAATCGCGAAGCGAAGTCGCATGTAAAAACTAGTGTATACAATAAAAAAAATTCGACTGATGACCAGTCCTATACTTCCCACCTAGTAAATATTTGCAAAAAATAAACACTCTTTTTTTTTTTTATTCTTTGACTAGGCCCAAATCACCTTAGCTGTTGGTGGTCTTTAAAACACAATTTAATTTTTATTCTTTGAAAAAAGCATGGCCCTCTTTTTTGTTTGGTGATCTACTGATGGCTAACTTAATATAGCAAAAATCATGGTTACCTTGATTTACGTACAATTTTTATTTTTTTTAGTAAAATATTTTTTTTCTCGAAAACTATACATTTTAGAGAAAAAAATATTTACATTTTTTTCATATTATAACATCTAGAATTCATTTATATTTTTTTTTACCTATGTATAATACGTGACATTGAGGACGTTTTTTTGAATATCTTAGGATCCACTGAACCGATTTGACTCAAAATCTAATCAGATCTAAGTTAAAGGCTGATAAACACAATAGAACAATCGGCATGCCCGTATGTTGTTCCGTTCTTAAGATATCGAAGGCGAAAAATTGACCACTACACACACACACACACACATACAGACATCAGTCAGAAAATGATCTTAAACGATTGCTAGGGTCTCAAAACGTGAAAATCTGTTAAAATCTCGAAATATTTTTTTCGGACTAAATCCATTACTTCCCTACCATAGTAGAGGTGGGAAGTAAAAATCAACTAGTTTTTTTTGTCGATTTTGCCGACATAATATTATTACCCGACTGCGCCAGAAGGAGGGTATAGTGTTTTTCGAGTATATGTATGTATCTATGAATGTATATTTCTTTATCACGCTCTGTAGCCTAAACGGCTTGACGGATTTTGAAAACTGAGGTGTCATTAGATTTGTCTAAATCCTTAGAGTGACATAGGCTATATGACGTCACGGAAAATTTTATATGGCGGGCGCTAGAGGCCATTTTGTCAGTACGCAAAAAATCGGTAAAACCTTGTGTGTGGGGTATCAAATGAAAAGGCTTGATGAGTCGATTCAACTAAAAGGAAGGAAATAAAAAATTTATTAAAAAAACAAAAAACCCGACTGCGTAAAAATCGAACATAAAATACGGAAACAAGATCAAATGATAACATGCAGTCGGAGGTATTTCTATTCAATTTGTTACTACTATGCCTCCGACTGCATGTTATCATGTTGATAGATGACGGCTTAGCTTGATTACAATTATTAGAAGAGACGTTTACGCAGCGCAGGGCGGCAAAATTTGGAACGTGAGAACATTAATAAATTAAAATAAATAAAATACTTTTTCTCATTATTAAGAATGTGTGTAAAATTATGAACACTGCACTTTTAGTTACAAAATTGTGAAAAAAACTTCAGTGTGGGGCGGCATTTTTCACGGTGCCCTAGGGCGGCACTTAGAGTAAATCTGGCCCTGGGTTTACGGGTTTAATACAAAACTGTAAGATGACCTTTGTAATATTAATAATTATAAAAAAAAAATTTTTTTTATTGTAACACTTAATGTATGTTTTCATATTAAATTTTTTGTTCACATTAATGGTAAGCTATCACTACAATATTATATATTTCTTGTTTTTCTGGTCTAACAAATTATTGCTGTATAGTGTATACATAATTTATAATAATCATATTTGCCTAGGTTCTGGGGATGCATCGCTTCTGAAACGTCGACTATTTAATAAAGAATAAATATTTTTTTAAAAATAGACAGTACTAATTTAGGTCAAAATTCGCTTTTCGCAATTTCATAATATTTTCACGTTCGCCCGTTCGTGCTTGGCGCACGTCTGTCAACACGACGTCAAACGGCTGAGTGGATCGTAATCAAATTTTGGTAGGATGTTTGACACGTATAAATAGGAACAGCTGTATAAGTTTTTGGGGAAAATTGGCGCATGCGCAGAAGTAATTGGTTCACGCCTTTTTTGCATTGTGTGAGGAGTCAGCGAAATTAAATTATCGAATTTAAGTGATAATTTTTAAAAATTTTCATAGAAACAATAGTTAAGACTTTTATAATAGAAGGTTAATAAAACGTCACGTCGTGGTATTGGAACGGCCTCGTCACCCAATTACTGATTGGAATTTTTTATCTAAACTCAGTTTTAGTTCACAATTCGTATCGATCTGACATTCTGACAGTTTATAAAATTAACCTTCTGATGTGCAGAACGTTTGACCTTAATGAGTTTGTGTATTGAATCGCAGACTCGCGGTTCTTGCATAACAATAATGTGGGCAGGTTAATTACGTCATATTCAGGTGCGTCTCTAGTTCAAGGACAAACATTATAATATATGATGAGATTATTATTTTGTGACTAATTATTTAGACACTAGGTGTATTATGTAGACATTTACTAAGGTCAGGGATATTAATATTAATTATAATTTAAATCATACCTCACGTTTCGCATTTTCATTGGCAATTACTGAGTTATTCCCCTCCGTTAGTGATGAGCAAAATTATTGGTCTTGGTCTTGCAGTCTTGGTATTGGTCTTGCGAAAAGGCAAGACCAAGATCAAGACTAGCAAGACCATGACCAAGACCGAATGAACAAGCGTGTTAAAAATGATGTAATTTTGATATTTTTTAACATTTTAATAAATTAAAGTATTTTGTTTATTTATTTATTGTGGATTATAGACGCGTCGACAACTTAGGTCATTAGCGTCTTAAATACAACAAATATCATAATATATCACTTAAAAACTAAATAACATCACAAAACATCCATGAGCAGAGGTGGGATTCGAACCCACGACAGTCTGATTCAGAGGCCGCGACGCTACCAACTGAGCCATACTGTCCTCAAGTATTTTGTTAGTTAATAATAGATTGTGAATTATTTTTAATTTATAATATTTTAATTTATAACTATGATGAACTTCAGAAGTAAAAAACTAAAAAAAAAAAAGACAGATAAAATGAGCAAGACCAAGACTTGATACGCAAGACCAAGTTTAAATAAGCAAGACCAAGACCAGACATATTTGAGCAAGACCAAGACCAAGACTGAATCAGCAAGACCAGACATATTTGAGCAAGACCAAGACCTAGACTGAATCAGCAAGACCAGACATATTTGAGCAAGACCAAGACCAAGACTGAATCAGCAAGACCAGACATATTTGAGCAAGACCAAGACCTAGACTGAATCAGCAAGACCAGACATATTTGAGCAAGACCAAGACCAAGACTGAATCAGCAAGACCAGACATATTTGAGCAAGACCAAGACCAAGACTGAATCAGCAAGACCAGACATATTTGAGCAAGACCAAGACCAAGACTGAATCAGCAAGACCAGACATATTTGAGCAAGACCAAGACCAAGACTGAATCAGCAAGACCAGACATATTTGAGCAAGACCAAGACCAAGACTGAATCAGCAAGACCAGACATATTTGAGCAAGACCAAGACCAAGACTGAATCAGCAAGACCAGACATATTTGAGCAAGACCAAGACCAAGACTGAATCAGCAAGACCAGACATATTTGAGCAAGACCAAGACCAAGACTGAATCAGCAAGACCAGACATATTTGAGCAAGACCAAGACCAAGACTGAATCAGCAAGACCAGACATATTTGAGCAAGACCAAGACCAAGACTGAATCAGCAAGACCAGACATATTTGAGCAAGACCAAGACCAAGACTGAATCAGCAAGACCAGACATATTTGAGCAAGACCAAGACCAAGACTGAATCAGCAAGACCAGACATATTTGAGCAAGACCAAGACCAAGACTGAATCAGCAAGACCAGACATATTTGAGCAAGACCAAGACCAAGACTGAATCAGCAAGACCAGACATATTTGAGCAAGACCGAGACCAAGACTGAATCAGCAAGACCAGACATATTTGAGCAAGACCAAGACCAAGACTGAATCAGCAAGACCAGACATATTTGAGCAAGACCAAGACTAAATCAGCAAGACCAGACATATTTGAGCAAGACCAAGACCAAGACTGAATCAGCAAGACCAGACATATTTGAGCAAGACCAAGACTAAGACTGAATCAGCAAGACCAAGACCAAGACTGTCCAAGTCTTGGTCTTGGTCTTGCTTTGCTCATCACTACCCTCCGTAGGCTCTAGCTGCCCATGAAAACAATGAGTGAGGAAACATTTGTATTTGCGATTTTAAAAATTATTCCTGACAGATAAAATTAAGCAAAATCGCAGGATAGTGGACAATATAATTTGATTTATTAAATTAAATGTACGACGTTTCGTCTATAGATTTAGACTTTTTCAAGTACATACATAAAAAAAAACTCGGGTCGCAGTGCCAAACCCTGCCGACAATATAGTGTATTTGCTAATACAGGCATTGTGGCATTATTATGTAAACTTAAGTTTGTTTTTTGACAAAATAAAAAATTTAACCCCTTAATACATCCCTTAAAATAATTAAATTTTTCTAAATTTCAATATTAGACATGGATTTTATCAGTACACCCAATTAAATACACCCTTCCATAAGTAAATCCGTATCAACAAACTAGTGTTTTCATAAAATTTGAAAGTCCGGTCCTGTCGGGCCGATTTTATTAAAATTTTAGCAGCACATTTTAATCTTTACTAAAGAGTTAAATTTCAATTTTGAAACGATTCTGACAAATTTTTCGGTATTTTTGGGCCCAAAAACTTTTTGGAACCCCTAAATACAACCCTGAAAATGGTCCGATCGGGCCCATTTTAAATAGGCTTCTTGCGGTGATGGGTTCCAATGTGTGTACCAAATTTCGTTTCAATCGATTAAGTCTGTCGAGAGTTATCGTGTACACACACACACACACACACACACACACACACACACACACACACACACACATATATATATATATATATATATATATATATATATATATATATATATATATATAAATATATACATACATATATATATATATATAAACATTTTTAAAAATGGTGCCAAAGTGTTCAGGAGGCTATGAAACGTCGAGAAATTTTGGTCCGACCCCTAGGTCCCGCCATCCGACCGACGCCAATAGTGTATGTGCCATATTATAGCAAATACACTAATAATATTTATAAATATTGTTATTTTTATGTATGTACTTGAAAAAGTCTAAATCTATAGACGAAACGTCGTACATTTAATTTAATAAATCAAATTATATCCTGCGATTTTGCTTAATTTTATTATAATCAAGATGGACACGATTTCTAATATAAAAATTCCTGACAGATTAAAAGCCGTTTTCACTAGTGTCAATTAAAAAAATAACCAGACACAAGTTTTATCTGCGCAAAATTCCTTTTGATCATTTTCTAAAATGTATTATCAATCGGGTGAGTCCAGTGGACCTAATCACCGATATTAAATGCTATTATAGTTAGAAAATGTAAATTAACTGGATGTTGTTATGTTTCATTTTAAAATGAGATCGTCCACATGTCAAAATTATTATTATATTAATATTAATAATAAATTATTAGTAGGTATTAATATTGTTACGGATCACCCTGTATATAAACGTCAGGCAAGAATTCTGAGAAGCGGTGTCTGACGTTGAACACACTGGTCCCTACGCGAAGATTCTAGACAATACGAGGACGCACTGAGTGTCCACCGCGCGCCAGTATATAAGCAGTCAGTCGACGGTGTCACGCAATCGGTAAGCAGTGAATGGTGAGTCGTGCCATCAAGTGGATCAGCGGTATAAATATTAGTCAATCAACGGTCGAATCAGTCAGTACAGTGATATAAATAGTGGAGTGGATATAAATAAATAGTACTGAAGTAACTGAAAATGACCGACATAAATAAACGTTAGAAATAGATCTGATATAAATACAGTGACATAAATAATTACAAATAAGTAATCCTTGTATATATTGTTATTTGTTAAGTGTTATTTAAGTGTTTCGCTTTGTTTAAGAATTACTGTTTAGTTATTATTATTGTGTTGATTGTTAGAACTGACTTTTCGTTATTGCATTTATTATTATTGCGTTTTTAATTATTGTAAATAAATATTTATTCCGCCAACTCAGAAAACAGTTTTGTAACAATATGTAATTTTGAACAGATTAACACAGTATTCGTCATTCGTTAACAAATAATGTAAACCAACTTGTTAATTGCAAAGAAGAATTTAAAGAATACATTTTAAACAGTTTCACTTAATGCTTATCATGCCTATGATGACGCGGAGAATGGTCATCCCGCTTGCGTTTTTATTAATTACTGTTTTGACACTTTCACGTCAAACCTAACCTAGCTAAACAAACGCGTACTGTTATCTGTTCTTTCATTGCGGAATTATCTCTAAATTTACACAAATTTTTGTTTTATAGCCTATACTTGATTTTTTCTTAGATATAGCTCAAAAATCATGGCAGCTTAGCTGTCTGAGATATTTATTATTTTCACCTCTAATTGTTATGTGAATAATATGGTGTGGATATAAGGGGTTTTAAAACGATTGATTTTATCATATACCAATTTTATAATTGTTAACTAAAAAAAAAAAAATTGGACCGATCTTATTGGAACGCATTTCTTAATAAAAATTTATGAAGAAATGTGTACCTATCTATGTAGTATACATACACACAAATTTACAAATTAAAACGTTAAAAAAATGTCTTCTACAGATAATATTTCGTATTATTTGAATCAGAATTTAGTTTTGTCTCTGAACAGGATTTTTTACTTCGATGGTACGCCGACATGTTCCGGAATAGGTATGCAAAAGGACAAAGTTTGAACCCTGATTTAGAAGAATTATATACAGATCGCTCTTTGGACTTTGACTGCAGGAAAATTCAATGACCAGTTAAGCGAGAAATTTAAACTTTAAAGAGCGTGGCCACAGAAAGAGAGAGAGAGAGAGAGACGACTTTATAATATATTGTTAGCTTCTGTTTTGTCCAATTAAAGCACCAAATTGTTCCGCAATCAAATATAATATGCTTTAATATGGCGTTAATTATACTTTGCAAGTTGTCACATCAAAGTATCTAGTATATATAAAATATATTTTTTGACATTGAAACTGCAATAATTTTTAATCAAAATCATTTAAATTAACAGAGTCACAGCTGAGAAATAATTACATGTTATAATCACGTGGCAATCGTTTAAAATTTAAGTAAACACAACTTTAATAATCATAATTGTCCAGATAATTTCAATTCATATACGTTAGCACGTGTGTATGGTTTCATTGTAATTTTTCACTTCTGTGAAATGAAGAGGCTGATCAAGTGGGTTGTTCTGAGATTCAAGAATGATTTAGACCACTATTACAAGAAATCAATTTCGTGGTATCGCTACTCATTTTGTTTAATCGATCATTAAGAATTATAATTTTTTGTGTCGATAAAAATATAATTATATCTTGATTTTGTATTTCAAGGCGAAATAATTGAATCTTGTTCTTTATATAAGAAAAAAGTCAAGAGGTGTCATGGGACACCCGACAGAAGCTATGCTTTTTACTCATTGTATATAAAACCGAATTTATCAACGCTATAGACAATACGATTGAAAAGTTATTATTTGACCGCCATTTTGAAATCTGATGCAATTTTATTTTTTTGTGTACTATAAAACTCTTAAACATCAATTTTCAAAAAGATCGGATAATTTTTACAAAAGTACATATGGCCGCCATTTTGAAATCTGACTCCATTATATTTTTTTGTTTCCTATAAAACTCTCAGATATTAATTTTCAAAAGGATATATTTTTTAACAGAATAGGAATGAATAAATTCTTAAAGAACGGCTGCTGAATGAACAGTTGCGAAAAACGCTTGCTTATTCAATGTTGAAAATTCGCACCAAGAAAAAATAATATAACTGGAAATTTCTGCAATAATTTTTGTTACTTCTCAAAACTTTAAGAAACATTTTTATGACAAAAAACTGCCAGCTATGTAGCCCAGGTTCTTTTTAAAAGATTGTTATTTGAAAAGAACGGTTTTGCCTATTGGCTATCACTAAATACTTAATAATGGGTCTGTGATTGCGTTAGTTAAGTTTGGAAATGACTCGTGTAGGTATTTCAAAAGAGACATTTTTATGGTACCACTTGCTGCCTGGTACGGGTAGGATATATTTATAGGGGTATTATTATACAGTGCTAATAAATATATTTCTGAATAGTTACGGAAATACAGTGTGTCTTAAAATTTAATGAACGTAATAGAACCACTGGATTTAAAATAATATATTGTGTAATTAGTGTGCTAAATACATCTTTATGCGTCAGATGCGATGTTTTTAGCACGCGTAGTAGGCGAGCGCACACGAGCCTTGGCGAAGAACTGGAACATTGAATCAATTGGATAATTAAGTAGTCTTTAATCTTATTTGTCCACAATTTTAATATAAGCGCGGTTCTGCTTTTTGAACACAGATCTGTACAGGTACTAGAATTTGATCATTTTCGTGGTACATGCACTGAATTATATATAGTGGGTTCACGCAACCACTTCAGGGTTAATTCGCTATAAGCGTTTTGTTTTAAAGACCAATTACCTACCTATAATATTCACAACAAATGTTGAGTCATTTATCGTGCATGATAATAATTAGTAATTATAATATAGTCAATTTCTAGCCGATGGCCGATTGAAAATGAATTAAAATGGTTTACATACATGACTTGCAAAAATTAATATTATTCTTATAGTATATACAGGGAGTCCTCGTTTTATATTATGATAAAAAAAGTTACCAAAATGATCTGACCTAATCGCAAACTAGTGGTATAAGGTGATAAACATTCTCTAGTCAATGGAACAAAAAATAGTTTAGTAATAATATTTCCATGACCAGATAAAAGAGTAGACTCGTATTTCTAAATTACATTAACATAATCGCGTGTTAATAAAGTCCTAAGTTTTTGGTAATAGACCATACTTTTTTACGGAGAAAAATGTGAGAAGAAAATTTATTATTAACTTGCCACGACCCTGCGGTCCAGTTACAGTTGTATAATTTGGATAGTAAGGTCTCGTAATTTCATTACAAACAATTCGTCCCTAAAGCTAGAGCACAGCATTAATCGGTACTTTCACTCTTGTCAGAACCTTTGATCTGATTGCGATACCCTTGAACATGGGCGATGCACGAAAGGATCGGCGCAAACCGGCGAAATAGCTGGAATAAAACTACTGCTTATACTGTGCCTAAAGCATGGAATGACGTACATCGCTTCGCTTACCATAAAATGTATGGTAAGCGATTTACGTAAATCATTTATTTAATAAGGGATTTAAATAATAGATATCATTATCCGCTTTCATGTCGATATATCGTAGTTCAATGTTTTTTCAATAACTTTTTAACATTATATAAGTTTGTTCAAACAAGATATCATATTGTATCAATTACCAATCTATAGATATATAGAAAATAGTAATGAAATCTCTTATTTTCTTGCCAATTTTTGGGATTTTTTGGCATTATAAATGACACCAGACGCGAGAAACGTGTTTCCAGAATTTTTGTCTCTTTGTTTGTTTGATACCGCTGGACCGATTTTGACGAAACTTAGTATATATAAAACTGATATCCAGACAAAGTATAACTTTAATTATCTCTGACGTAACATAAAGAATACGTTCTTTTAATGCGAGCGAAGTCGCGGGTTGTGTTAAAATTGCATTTATTGAAGTGAAAATTTCTTTAGGCGCACTTTGCGTTCTTTCTGAATAGTGAATGAAAGTGAATCGTCAGGCTCGGGTCGGTGACACTGAATCGGGTTTACTCGGCTCCATTGCAATTTTAACACAATACTTAATGCTTTATTAATTCGCTCCTGTGCTATGAAGAAATTCTTCTACTAACTGAGATTGAAATTATTGTTTTTAAAACAGTAAATTTTATACAGATATTGCCTAAAATTGTTATATTTTGTCTTAAAATGCCTACATATAAATCATGCTTGTTAAAATAGTATTATAATTTTGATGTATTTTGTTACACTTGGTATAATATTATTTATATTTCAACTTTAATGCTGCTAGACAGGCCGGCTCCAATGGGATTTTAAAGTAGATAATATGTAAACATTTTGTATTCTTTGTGAATAATAAAATAAAATAATGAGTATAAAAAACTGAACATCTTAACGATTTACGATCTTTATACGTTCTAAAAAGTCCAAGTTTTGTTAAATTCAACAGCTATGATCTCTTTTTGGGAAATATTATTTCATTTTAATTGTATTCTCTATTGACACTTTTTACACTCTTCAGTTTTCATAAGTATCAACAGAATAAAAATAATCTGTCTCTATCTATAATATTATTTGTTATTTAAGAGAGAAAAATATAGGTAGGTATACAATTTGTAATATTATTGCCATGATGGATGTGTAAAATCGACTCAATTTTTTAAAATAATTGCTTCTTAATTGAATAATAATAAGCTCCAAAATATTAACAGGTTTCTAATCTTCTAGAGGTGTCCTAGTCGTCGATGGATTTTCCTATTAGAATTAAGTCAAAACGAGTCGTGTACTTATTACCCGACTGCGCACGCAAAGGAGTGGTAATGTGTTTAACAGCCTATGTATGTATGTATGTATGTTTGTATGTTCCTTTGAAGCACTATACAGACCAAACGCCTGGGCCGATTTTTATGATTCACACGTCAATCGATTCCCCTTAGTCCGGCGAGTGTCACTAAAGACATGATGTTAGTGAAAATTCAATATGGCGACTACAGGACGCCATATTGTGAAAATGAAAAAATGAAAGTCAACAAACTATGTCAAGTGGGGTATCGTTGAATAGGTATTTAAAAATCATTTTTAGTTTTCCCTCAACATTTTTCGATTCGACTGACCGTTTAGGATCTATATCGATTTATTTTTAACTAAAAACATTTGAAATAAAAAAATTATTTTAAAAAACAAAAAACCCGACTGCGTTAAAATCGAACTTAAAAGATGGAAACAAGATCAAATGATAACATGCAGTCGGAGGTATTTCTGTTCAATTTGTTACTACGATGCCTCCGACTGCATGTTATCATTTGATCTTGTTTCCATCTTTTAAATTCGATTTTTACGCAGTCGGGTTTTTTGTTTTTTAAAATAAATTTTTTTTAATCAGTAGGTACCTATTTAATTTAAGAGTCGAGTCGAATAGTATATAATAAGGAGAGAGAACTTAACACACTGACAAAAGTTTATTGACGTTTTTCAGTAAAATTGAGTTTTTATACTCAATTTAAAAAGAAAAATCTATTACCCGACAATTTTTGAATACAATTCCAGTTGTTTTAAAGAATTTACTGCCCCTATATTCTTGCAGATCAAATTATCAAACAGCCAACGAAAACGTGGATCCTTGATATACTACTCGACTAGAATTTTTGAGAGTATTTCTTCTACTTCACTCAACGATACTTTTGCTAAAGGATCAGTGAAAATATTAATATGGACTTTATTGATTTAATCAAGACGAACATGAAAAATACTACGTCTGTTCGCGAAATTTTAATATTTAGTTAATTCAACTCATTATTCCCAGAGCGTTGGTAACCAAAACAAAAAAATGTTTTGTCTGCAATGTAAATTGTCGATATGTGAGATATTATAATATTCTTTTGATATTTTGATAGTCGACATTTTATAATATCAATTTTGACGCAAGGAAGTGCAAGTCTATAATATAATATACATATTTATTATCGCTTGTTTTTTTTTTTTGTAATAAATCAGCACATTTCGACTAGACAGATGGCGTAAAGAATAGAAGGACATACGTGTCGTAAGGTCAAAGGTTTCTAGATTGCGCAGTCATATATAAATCCGCCCCTGATTAGAATGACCCTTGCAATCAGAATGCGGCAAATTTCTGAACCAGCCTTAACTGTTTTAATAGATACAACCTTGACAAATAAACACGCACATTAAGGACAAAATATATCCTTTGCGATCTCTAATAATAAAATTGCTTATAGCAGAAAATTAATCATTTTATAATTGCTAATTACGTGACGAATCAAATTGTAAACATTTATGTAAAGTAATAGTCTAGAAACAACAATTTATTTTGAATTAAATATGTTAACGAACCGGCAGAAAAAAATCAATGCAAATAATAAAATCGTAACTTTGTAATTTTAAGTTTTTAACGAAATAATTTCGACTTTGATAAAGCCTCGGATAAAGCTTATAGGTACCTAGGTAAATAAAAAGGTATTCCGTATACCCCAATTAATGTCAGTGGACAAGTGGGTATAGGTATATTATATCGTTATATAATATGGGGATTCCCTTAAAAACTTAGCATTAAACAATGCGCACTTGACTATATACAATTTTATATGCCTACTAGCCGCTACCCATGGCTTCGCCTACGTTTATTTTGATTTATGATTTATCATTAATATATTTAAAAAAACGTCCTTCAAAAAGCCCTAAAAAGAGGAAAATAATGAAATTTTGAGGTCTGCGCCAATTTAATAAAATATGAAGTCGGTTAAAAAGTATAGTATAGTGATTAATATCTTCTTTTTAACCAACTTCATATTTTACTAAATTGGCGCAGACCTCAAAATTTCATTATTTTCCTCTTTTTAGTGGCGTTTTGAAGGAGGTTTTTTTTTGTTAAAAAGTTTTTTATTTTTTACTTTTAAAGGAATCACACGCCGTTACTCACTTTTATTAAACCGACTTTCTTACGCTGTCTGATGTGTCAAAAAGTGACATTTACCTTAAGGAGTCACACGCCGTTACTAACTTTTATTAAAATCAGCCGAACTACTGAACCAATTTTGATGAAATTTCTATGGGACCAATCTGAAAGTACCTATATCTTTTCAAATAAAAAAAAATGTTTCCAAATCGGTTTATAAATGACGGAGTTCTGAGGTAACAAACATAAAAAAAAAATACAACCGAATTGAGAACCACCTCCTTTTTTTGAAGTCGGTTAAAAATAATTAACAAAGTAACAAAGTCAGTCTCATAAATTTCTTGCCTTTGGAACTAAAACATAATTCTTTTTTTAGGATAGAAAAAGTAATTACTAATTATCTTCTACCCACAAATCCTTAGCATAATATAATAAATGAAAAAATGGAACAAAAAAAATTATGCACACGCACGAACATTATAAATCCCGGACGGGGTAGTTTCGTGCAGTTTATTACGAATCTTTTCATTTTTCACCCGGACAAGACATGGCAAAAGCGGACTCCGGAAGAAAACCGGACACCTGCCAAATTTACCTACTTTTAATGGTACAATGGCCATCATTAGTTACATATACCAAAGGGGGCCTAACTAAAAAACCGACGCAGGTAGAGACTAGTTGATAAATAAAATGTGACCGTGCTTATGAACTTAGAAATGACATTTTTTTGTGTGTATAATATAAATATTTGCTCATAAAATATTAATGTTTCGACTGGGTTCTATATAACAATATGAATAATATATTAAATATGTATGAATAATTTAAACAAAACAGATGCGAACAAATTCGACAGTGACATTCAAATTTAATCAATATTTTTGTACATTATTATTGCCTCGTTAGATAGATAGATGTATATCATAAACGATCGTCTACTGCCTCATTGCCACTGCCGAGACTGTGATCGGAAAGTTTTCTAATAATATTATCGCTACGGTATCAAATTATAATGAACGCTGTTTAATAACTTACTATACGTTTTGAATGAGATTATATTTCAATTATTACATGATAAACTGAGAGTAATAATTATTTGTAAACACATTAAGTTTTTACGAGGGTTTTTTAATTGTGGCACTGTGACGTAAGGCCTTGTCCAGGAAGGGCGAATTTCGCGCGAATCGTCTCGCGTAAATTCATACGCGCGTTGGCGAGGTAGAAGGCGCCAATACATCGCATCCACAAGCGTAAGGCGAGCTTAAATTTCGCGCGTAACTCGCGTGCGTTTTGCCAGATTCTCGACTCGCGACTAATACGCGCTTAGTTCGCTCGAGTCGAGATACTCGAGAGTCGAGACACCTTGTTTGCGTCCAGTTTACACGTGAATTTTGGCGCGAGTGCACGTATTAAGAGAGATAGAGGGGGAAAATTTTGACACTTTTTACACGCGTTTCACGCTCCTTTTGGACGTAACGTTTGCGCATATACTGCGCGCGTGACGGTTCGCGCGAAATTCGGCCATTTTGGACAAAGATGAAAGATTGAGATTCGAATCCGGGCAGTGACATAATTTTTTCCCGATAAATAAACCTTTACAAATGTGTAATTATTTTAAGGTTCTAATATTTTTAAGAAATAAAGTGTTTCGATACTTTACTTTTTAAATTTATTGTGTGCTATTAGAACATTTTCATAGCGGTAGAGTGATAATTAATTTTTTGCCATACTCACTATAAAATAGCTGCTTTACATGCATATGTATGACAGGCCGCTGTGCGGAAACCTTTATTTCCCACATTAATCTGGGAAAGCAAACCATTTCCATAGTGATTTATGTTTCTTCGCCCTGATCCGCCCGCTATTACCTACTGACGGCTGTATACACTTGGCCTACTATAGAAGTGAAGTTGGCGACGCAAAATGAACTGTTAAAATATTTTGAAAATACTGAGAATCAAGTGAAAAGCAGCAATTTTATAGTGGGTATGGCAAAAGTACCATATATATCTCGTACGCAATATGACGCGTGTGACTGTTAAAACTCACTAGCGCTCGTTTTACGTACTGTCACTACTCGTCAGTAATATACAGGGTGGCACATCTTAAACAATGCAGTGATATATCTCGTAACCGGACAAACCATAAAAAAATGTTTTATGCGAAAGTTATAGAGTGTCAAGGGGGACAGAAGACTGTAATATCAGATTTAACATAGGTGGTGCTGTGAAGGTCAGACGAAGGTCAGGTTCGATTTTTTAATTGTAATAGTGCATTTTTATTCCAGAATA